>OX596159.1:6255991-7711983 GCA_951394285.1 Epirrhoe tristata | reverse complement strand
CCAGTTTTTTAAATTAGTCCCGATAAAAAGCAAGACCACGAAGAGCGGAAAAACTCTGTCAGATATGCAAAATATTTTGCATCCATTAATTGTCTATTTAGGCTAGCAACCATGTGTTTTGCTTTTGGGTTAGGTAGGCTACTGCCTACCTAACGCATAAAGCATTAAGTTATGGTAGCTCAAATTAAATTGATTTAGCCATTCAGAACCACAGAAAAAGAAAACATCATATCCTTATCCACAGAGGGGCAACCCACTCCAATCTCGTCATCTGCAACGAGAATGGCGTGGTGGTCGGCAAGTCGAAAGGACCGGGCACCAACCACTGGAGTGTTGGCATTGACGAGTGCGCCAACAGGGTGCTGGCTATGGTTCATGCTGCGAAAGAAGATGCTGGCTTAGCGAAGGATAAGCCTTTGGACTCTTTGGTGAGTGTAATTTTAAATCTCACGGTAATAGAAAAATAAAGCTTTCATTTAAATTAAAAATAACCGTGCTTTTTATCTTGATACAAACAACAGGTTCCCAGCATGACTGATTAACATTGATCAAACGTTTTGCCTTTAAACACTCCCTAATGGTAGTGATCTTAACTTATAAACAACTCCCGACTACTTACTGACCACGGACTTCTGGTCTAATTTGGTTCCTGTAACATTTTTCACTCTTCTGAAAATACGAAATTCTGAAAAGACTAATTCTTCAGGGTCTGACACTTTCCGGCTGCGCACAAGACAGCAGTAATGCAGAGCTGGCTGCACGTGTCACTGACAAAGATCCAGCTTGTGCTAAGGCTATCTATGTAGCCACTGACACAGCAGGGTCTCTGTTCACGGCAGCTCCGAATGGCGGCATGGTTATCATTGCTGGTAAGCAACGTAGTCTTCTTATTCTCCTTGCCGTGTCTCCAGTTCTTTCAAACCAGAGTGTGGTGAAAGGATTATAAGTACGCCACAAAGAGGCTTCTGTCGTGCACTAAAATTACATTTGAGTTGAACGTCAGTCGTCAATATTCGACATTCGATAACATTACAATAAGAACGTCTACATTTCGGAACTTTTAGGCGCTCGACATTCTAATCAGGAAGTCATCGAGTTGACCCTGACACCTTTTCAAGTCCAATGGCTGCTCGCTCAATGTTGATTTATTTAGATTTTATCTCGTGTGTGATACATCCGAAAACGCAAACTGTGAACTCCGAATGGAACCGTGGGATGTGATGAAATTGTTATAATGGACATCGACGGAGCTAATGCCAATCAATGTTTGAAAACAACACAAACGGCTATTTCTATAAATTAGGTAGGTACATACCTACTTGCAGATGTACCTATTGTCGATGATTGCTGTGAGAGAAAAAGCGTAATACCTGTAATAATGGGCAATGACCTCTCTGAACGACGCGTGCATACTAAGCAGTTTTTTACCTGCTAAATGCAGCCGTAGCAAAGAGCGGCATAAAAACTTTAAAAAGTGGAATCACACAGAATCTAAGTACCTACCTAATCAATCCATACTTCCATACTAATAAATATTATAAAGCTGAAAAGTAGAGGATTAGCGAGTTTATATGTTACGTTCCCCAAAACGCAACGATAGCGCGATCTAATTTTTCCTGTGGCGTCATCTATTATGTAGTAAAATGTGTCTGTCTGCTTGTCTGTTAGTTACCTTTCCACGCCTAAACCACTGAACAGATGATGCTGAAATATGACATGGATAAAGATTATGTCCCAGGGACGGACATAAGCTACTTTTTTTTTCAAAACTAATCATGTAGGGCGTGAAATAAGGGTTGAAATTTTGTATGGGGACTTAAAGTGAAGTTTCAGTTGAAGGCCACTAGATGGCGTTGCTGTCCTATGGCTGAGGTCGAGATGGCGCTATTATTGCATTTTTATTTTTAAAAGTATCAGAAGAGAATCTTCTGAACAGCAGTTTTCAGTTCTGTTTTTATTAAGTATTATGTTATTTTGCTGACGAAGTCGCGGGTACCAGCTAGTTGAATATATTGTTGACTTACACAATGAAGCAATTTGTCTGTTTCAATGCTGTAAACTCCTATCATGATGAATTGAAAACAATAATGAAACTGGGTCAAGAAACAGGGCCGCACAATGAGGTCTTCGGATAAACTCTCACCCTCACGGAGGCTGAGTTATGTAAACAGTCTAAGTATCTTTTTTATCTTTATGGAAACTAATTTTTTAAGTCTGTTTGATATTTGTTCCCCATAACATTATTCAAATTACTTATCTATCCTCCTCAAGTTACAGTTTAGGTAGCCATGTTTTGCTTTCGCGATCATTATAATTATTTAGAATGCTCATTCATTTAGTCTGTCTTTTATATAGAATATAATTTTAGACTAACTAATCAGTCTGATGGCATAACTGGCACCCACAGCTGGGTAATAATAGGCCTCCTCTCTATAATTTTGACCCTGCAAAAACGAATTTTAAGATTCTTTGGACCTCACATTTCGTTCATAACTGAACAAACACTTAATATTAGTTTGTAAGCCAGACAACTGCGTACCTACTAGGGCATGTAAACCGATTAATCGATTAACCGAAAAACCGGTTAACCGACTGATTTTACGTCGGTTTTTAACCGGTTTTTTCCCTTCAAAATAACCGGATTTCGGTTTTTTTTTATAATGAGTAATAGATGAAAAATTTATTTAAAACTACGCTTTCTAGACTTTATTTAAAACTATCTTAATAATCTACCTAATTATATTACAACATAATACATTACAATTGCAAAAATACAAACAAAAACTTCTCAGAAATCCATCTTTGGACCGCATAAAACGCCGTTGATGAGTGCACTTTGGCATTAAGTTGACAAGCCAGAAACATTACCGAATGTTTATAACTTTACTTGAGCAAGAGAGAGTTTTAATATAAAACTGAATTATTTGAATACATACATACATACATAAAATTACGCCTCTTTCCCGAAGGGGTAGGCAGAGACCACGGATCTCCACTTGCTCCGATCCTGACACACAACTTTTGCCTCATTCACTCTCGTTACATTCTTCATACATGCTCGCCGGTTTAGGGTAGGTACTTTTGATCTGGCCCTTCTCCAAAATGTCGCCAATTTAATCCAAGAAGGTGCGCCTAGGCCTTCCCCTTCCAGCTGTCCCATACACACTTGCCTCATACACTTGCTTTGTCAAACGACTGTCATCCATCCTCTCTACATCCCAAACCATCTTATAATCACTACATAGTATAAAACAAAGTCGCCTTTTCTGTCACTATATCCCTATGTGCGCTTAAATCTTTAAAACTACGCAACGGATTTTGATGCGGTTTTTTCCAATAGATAGAGTGATTCAAGAGGAAGGTTTATATGCATAATACATGCATCATATACTAAGGCAACATTGTTAATTTTAGAGGTTTCTAACGTGATGTCGTAAATTAACCTATTTTTTTTGGGCTTATTTATGCCCGTGCAAAGTCGGAGCGGGCCGCTATGTTTTTATATACAACGTTCATAGTTTTTCTGTAGTGTATTTAATTTAGTATCAGCATTGCACCCGTGCGAAGCCGGGGCGGGTCGCTAGTAACTTTCTAAGACGATTTTAGAATTTACTTCAAAATTTATCATTTATTGATTTTTTAGAATTGTTGCATAATGATTTTCAAGGAGAACAGACGTTCCACCAATCACAGCGCAGCTACATCACGAAAGGGCTTAGTTATACAAGAAGCAAATAAAAACTTAATAATACCAAATAAAAAAGAGAATTACACTTCGTAACTATGAGGACTGATTTATCATATTGTTGAATTTTATTACTTTGTTCGTTAATTTAATTGGTGCTTGCTTATTAAAATAATATATTTCAATTTTATTAAAATTTATAGTTTTATTTTGCCCAATTATCATTGCCCAACCTATCATAAAAATCTCGAAAAAAAACCGAAAAACCGGTTTAATCGGTTAACGAAAACATAAAAACCGAAAAACCGGTTTTTAAAAATAACCCGGTTTTTACACGCCCTAGTACCTACCTAGTTGAAGCGATGGCAATGTACCCGATAACGATACCATCCGGTTAGATGTATTGCAGTAGGTATAGGTATACTATAAGTATTGGTAGTTATTGCCAACTTTCTCTTCGAGTGCTAGCTGAGTGAGATGATTGGTGCTATGCTAATGCTTCAACATAATATTTATTACTTACCTATTTGCAGAGTGAGAGATAGTCAAGCCTGTAGGTACCTATTTGTCACCTGTTTCTAAACATTTTGAACATCATAATGCAATTAAAGTCAGTAAAGTTATTGGAACGAAGTTCTTTTGGGATGGTATCGAAGATGGAGGCTAGAAAGAAAAAGTAATCGATTTTATCGTCACGACATATCGCTTTCTCTTGGGAATAAAAGGATAACTGCAACTTTACAGGAGAAGCAAAAAACATGTTTTCGTTGATAACTTCACAAATTGTCCAAAATGGTGCGCATAGATGTGGGCAAAAAAAATGTGCAGCAGAGTGCGAAAAGTGGTGCACAAGGTGCGCAAAATGTCAAATGTAAAAACTTCGTTCCAACCGAGTGTTCCACGACACTCCTACGTACCTACTTTTTTGTTTTAATTTCAGGAACTGGATCCAATGCTCTACTATTGACGGGGGAAGGTGAGAAGCGTGGATGTGGTGGTTGGGGCCATTTACTGGGAGACGAGGGCGGTGGTATGTTCAAACGTTTTATTATTCACTTCTCTGTTATATTACGTACGGTTGAGACTATGGACTAGGTACGCATTTCCATATTGCTCGTTTTTGAGACCACAGCTTTTTACTATAAACATTGGTTTTTAAGATTTTTTCAATAATTAACATCTACTTGTTTAGTCATCATTATAAAGTAGGTACTTACTATTATTATTTATCTGGTTAATTCAATCAGCTCGGCTTGGAAGGCGGGATTATACTAAGTATTATTATTATTTCTAGCCAGCATCGAAAGCCTTCCTATCCCCCTTTCTCCTTTTTCGGTCCTGTGCTATGGAGGACCAACTTTCCCTAAACGAGTCCAGCTCGACTCTCCGCCACCTCAATCTAGGTCTGCCGCGACGTCGTCTGTCGTCTTCCGCCATTGGGGGCCCATTCGGTTGTTAATTATAGGTACTAATTTAAGTTTTTTCCGTAGCCTACTGGATAGCCCATCGTGCAGTAAAGGTAGTATTCGACGAGGTAGATGACCTGCGACCAAGCCCACACCCTATCCACGCCACTTGGGACCTTATTAAGGAGCATTTTGGCGTCGACAACCGTGACGACCTGCTACCACATGCGTATAAATGCTTCGACAAATCGAAATTTGCGGGTGAGTGAATGTTGGTCATTCCTAAGAATGAAAAAGGAATTACATAATTAGTATAACTAAGTTACTCAGTGAATACAGAATCACCACCTTTTAATGTAATAAATAATAAAATAATTGCGGTCATATCATAGAATGGTACACAATGTACCTAACATCAATCAGTTGACACGAGGTAGATAGACCTACAATGATGCTATCATGAACTTTGATGACGTTAGTGCCATAGCTAAATTAGTCAGATAACAACAGAAAGTAATGATATAAACATTCCAGCACTAACCCTGAAGCTATCGTCCCTGGCATACCGTGGTGATGAGCTATGTCGCCACATATTCGCGAGCGCTGGAGGAGCCCTAGGGGCTCACGTGGCAGCGCTGGCTAACAAAGCTAGGGCTCCGCGTTTGAGGGTCGTCTGCGTCGGCTCCGTGTGGAACAGCTGGGACCTGCTGAAGCAAGGGTTCTTGCATGAGCTGGTTTGCAGAAAGGTGAGTTCAGTAGTAGAATAGTATTATGGATACAAGTTTCATAAATTAGTTAAAACTACTTCTAAAGATTATTTTTTTATGGTATTAACCCGACTATGATTAAAGAAAAAGGTTCAATCTCGCATCTCTAGGGTGCAGTTTTTGTAATATTATCATTACTTCCCTACTTAATGTTTTTTCATCTTTTAACAGGTGACCACAGAATTAGAGCTCGTGAAACTTCGAGTTACCAGCGCAATGGGAGCCGCGTGGCTAGCAGCCAGACACGTGAAATACAATCTACCACGAGACGATACAGCATTGTGCCAAGTTTTCTACACCTTCACACCGGACAGTGGTACAAACGGGACCGAAATACATACAAATGGAACCAAAAACGGTGTTAACACTAATGGGGTTCATAGTAACAGTAATGGGGTCAATGGTAACACGAATGGTGTTAACGGTAACCAGAATGGGGTTGATAAAGTGAACGGGTTGAATTGTAAAGCTGAGAAAGCGAATGGTGATTGTGGATGTGACACGTGGAAGAATTGGAGTTTGCTGTATTAAAATACAAAATCTTTGAAAAGTAGATAATACGCACAAAATATTGTGAAAAGAAATTGCAAGGATCTGACTGTGCCAAATTTAAATGTTGATCTGAATATTGGCTGTATTTTTGAAGAATTGTTTTACGTGGGTAGCTTGATTTTTCTAGGTGTAGCAAAATAACTAAATTGTAAATAAATTTAATTTAGAGTAGGTAGGTAGGTGATATCCTACTTTTAATTTTAAGTTACAGCTAGTTTACCTTGTACATATCAATAAGAATACCTTTTTATTCTACGTATAGAGGTAGGTATAGGTTATACAAATTACGTAGGTAAATACTATTTTTGTCTAATTAGTACTATATTATGTACCTATACCTATAATAATGATAAAATATAATTTATTAATCTATACCTTGTATAATTTTATTTTCGTTTAGGTACTGTTATCATTTATCATCAATTCGTTTAAATCGCGATAAATATTCTGATTTCTGAAATAACTGCTAGCAGTTTTTGCATTCCATCCCTAGCCGCTTGCTTTTCTTATGTCAAAGTCATAGCAGACATTCACAGAGGTGACGTGCGTTCCCCCGTCACGTCAAATTTCAATTTTACTTCAATTTTTTGTAACATCAACAATGTTATTTTCAAGATTTCCTCGCTTTTTCAAACTAAAACCTGTGCAAAAAGTGAACTTTAGATGTGTCTCCCGAGTATCCCCTACGTATAACAATCAAAACAAGGACAGTTATCATGAAAAACGTTATTATTTTGGCAGTGTTTTCGCGGTGGCCGCTGGGCTTATAGGTTACTTTAATTTTAGGGAAAATGTGAGCGCTGCTACGATTGTAAATGATTTAAAAGGTAGAAGACAGAAGTTTAACTTTATCGCGGACGTGGTAGCGGTTTCTGCGCCGTCTGTGGTTTATATCGAGATAAAAGATGGCAGAAGACTTGACCTGTTCTCTGGCCAGGCTATTACTCTTTCGAATGGCTCAGGGTTCATTGTGAAGGAAGATGGACTAATTCTGACAAATGCTCACGTTGTGGTGAATAAGCCTAATGCTATCGTCAGCGTCCGGCTTCATGTAAGTAACACAGAACTTTTCTTGTGCAATGTTTAGACCATTGTGAAATCTTAAAGAGCTGCTGATGTAACTAAACGTCACTGGTTTCTATGGTATATTTGATTGGTATATTTTGTGCTTGTTGTTAAATTGGTGTCTGTCAAATTATAATTGCTTATATTAAAAAAAAATATCACGCCTCACATCTAGAAAATTCAAGGCTTTCTTCAGATTGTAATATTTTTCAGGATGGCACCACACACACTGGCTTTGTGGAAGATGTAGACCTAAAATCGGACCTGGCTACACTGAGGATACCTGTCAAAGGCCTTCCGATCATGAAGCTTGGCTCCTCATCTGACATCCAGCCTGGCGAGTGGGTTTGTACAGCAATATAATCATTTAAATGAAAGTCAATAGATAAAATTAATGAAATAGTTGTATATGGAATATTAAATTCTGCTTTAACATATGCTCTAAACGGTGAAGGAAAACATAGTGAGGAAACCAGTTAGTGTTCTGCAAACTGTGGGCATGTATCAAATATGTGTTTGGACATGCCTCTGACATAAAAAGATCTGAGAGAATGTCTACCGCACCTTGGGGATACAGTCGTGAACCTGTTTACATTTACTTCTGCAAAATATGGGCATATGCTTCGTATTTATTTGGATGTATCTCTGATATTATATAGACTGACATCTTCTAAGGATCTGTCCGAACTAAGATTTTATTTTTTATTTTATTTTATTTATTTAGGCAACACCAACAGCATACATAAGATAAGTCTAACTAATGGAATACAGTCAATATCTTGTTGGCAAATCCAAGAAGCATTTATTAAGTAGATCTGCTGGGATCACTTAGATACGGCCAATACGGCGATAATAATATTGGCAATTAACCAATACGGCGAAGAACCAGGGCAACAAACACTGTTTGGGGCCTAGCTTTCTTTTAGGTGATCCATCTTAAAATGAAATCCAGCATCATATTTATTGTGGCAGGTGGTAGCAATGGGCAGTCCGCTGGCACTCAGCAACACGGTCACGGCGGGAGTGGTCAGCTCCACTCAGAGAGCCAGTGAAGAGCTGGGCTTGAGAGGTACCAGTTGTCACTTAGTTATGAGATTAATAGTTAAAGGATGGAGAGAGTTGCACCATTGCGCTGACAAGAGGCAGGAGCTAAGCTCTTAAGTTTATAGATTGAGTTAAAGCAGTGTCTGCCTAGTGGTATGTACCTAATACTCGACTTTCCAGGAGTTGTAGGTTCGAATCCCTGATATGCATCAATGGACCAGACCCGAGACTTGTCCCGCGGCGGGGATCGAACCCGCTACCTTCTGCGCCACAGAGGTCGTCAATAATTAGGTTCATTTGATTACGCGTTATTAAATGTACTTACAATTTGTCTGATTGATAATTTATTTTATAGTGAAGCTAAATTAAAGCTGTTTTCAGGCAAAGACATGGTGTACATTCAGACGGATGCGCCGATCACATTCGGCAACAGTGGGGGGCCGCTAGTCAACCTGGACGGGGAAGCGATCGGGATCAACAGCATGAAAGTTACCTCGGGGATATCGTTTGCAATACCGATCGACTATGTCAAGGAGTTTTTGGATAAAAGTATGTTCTTAATACTAATATCAGTATTGTATCACCTCCCAACATGCCATTTGAAACCGTGTCAATATGCATGTTTTCATACTTCCCACTGATGTGAGTTTGTTTAGATGTTTGGATATTTGGATGTTTGTATGTTTGTGTTTCAATCACGCCTAAACCAGTGAACCGATTTAGATGAAACTTGGAATAGGCGTAGATAGTGACCTGGAATAGCATATGGGCTATTCAAAATGTTGGTACCACGCGGGTGAAGCCGCGCACAGTTGCTAGTTTATTTTATACGTGAAAATGTACTTTTTGAGTATATGGTATTTTATGAAAATGTTTTCTGTAATATTCATCTTTTTCTAACTTCGTGATAAAATGGCCACGTTTAATGCAATGCTTACGATGTCGGTGGGTATTATTTAATTTATCCATCTGATTCATGCTTAGACTCAGGCGGCCTTGGGTGTTACCAGACCAATCGATCGATCGTCGATCGATGCCATCGTTCGATGGTAGAATCGATTAGTCGACGTCGATCGATAGTTTCTACCAGACCAATCGATCGATTGTCGATCGGTCGATGGTAGAATGGATTAGTCGACGTCGATCGATAGTTTCTACCAGACCAATTGATCGATTGTCGATCGGTCGATGGTAGAATGGATTAGTCGACGTCGATCGATAGTTTCTACCAGACCAATCGATCGATTGTCGATCGGTCGATGGTAGAATGGATTAGTCGACGTCGATCGATAGTTTCTACCAGACCAATTGATCGATTGTCGATCGGTCGATGGTAGAATGGATTAGTCGACGTCGATCGATAGTTTCTACCAGACCAATCGATCGATTGTCGATCGGTCGATGGTAGAATGGATTAGTCGACGTCGATCGATAGTTTCTACCAGACCAATCGATCGATTGTCGATCGGTCGATGGTAGAATGGATTAGTCGACGTCGATCGATAGTTTCTACCAGACCAATCGATCGATTGTCGATCGGTCGATGGTAGAATGGATTAGTCGACGTCGATCGATAGTTTCTACCAGACCAATCGATCGATTGTCGATCGGTCGATGGTAGAATGGATTAGTCGACGTCGATCGATAGTTTCTACCAGACCAATCGATCGATTGTCGATCGGTCGATGGTAGAATGGATTAGTCGACGTCGATCGATAGTTTCTACCAGACCAATCGATCGATTGTCGATCGGTCGATGGTAGAATCGATTAGTCGACGTCGATCGATAGTTTCTACCAGACCAATCGATCGATTGTCGATCGGTCGATGGTAGAATGGATTAGTCGACGTCGATCGATAGTTTCTACCAGACCAATTGATCGATTGTCGATCGGTCGATGGTAGAATGGATTAGTCGACGTCGATCGATAGTTTCTACCAGACCAATCGATCGATTGTCGATCGGTCGATGGTAGAATGGATTAGTCGACGTCGATCGATAGTTTCTACCAGACCAATTGATCGATTGTCGATCGGTCGATGGTAGAATGGATTAGTCGACGTCGATCGATAGTTTCTACCAGACCAATCGATCGATTGTCGATCGGTCGATGGTAGAATGGATTAGTCGACGTCGATCGATAGTTTCTACCAGACCAATCGATCGATTGTCGATCGGTCGATGGTAGAATGGATTAGTCGACGTCGATCGATAGTTTCTACCAGACCAATCGATCGATTGTCGATCGGTCGATGGTAGAATGGATTAGTCGACGTCGATCGATAGTTTCTACCAGACCAATCGATCGATTGTCGATCGGTCGATGGTAGAATGGATTAGTCGACGTCGATCGATAGTTTCTACCAGACCAATCGATCGATTGTCGATCGGTCGATGGTAGAATGGATTAGTCGACGTCGATCGATAGTTTCTACCAGACCAATTGATCGATTGTCGATCGGTCGATGGTAGAATGGATTAGTCGACGTCGATCGATAGTTTCTACCAGACCAATCGATCGATTGTCGATCGGTCGATGGTAGAATGGATTAGTCGACGTCGATCGATAGTTTCTACCAGACCAATCGATCGATTGTCGATCGGTCGATGGTAGAATGGATTAGTCGACGTCGATCGATAGTTTCTACCAGACCAATCGATCGATTGTCGATCGGTCGATGGTAGAATGGATTAGTCGACGTCGATCGATAGTTTCTACCAGACCAATCGATCGATTGTCGATCGGTCGATGGTAGAATGGATTAGTCGACGTCGATCGATAGTTTCTACCAGACCAATTGATCGATTGTCGATCGGTCGATGGTAGAATGGATTAGTCGACGTCGATCGATAGTTTCTACCAGACCAATCGATCGATTGTCGATCGGTCGATGGTAGAATGGATTAGTCGACGTCGATCGATAGTTTCTACCAGACCAATTGATCGATTGTCGATCGGTCGATGGTAGAATGGATTAGTCGACGTCGATCGATAGTTTCTACCAGACCAATCGATCGATTGTCGATCGGTCGATGGTAGAATGGATTAGTCGACGTCGATCGATAGTTTCTACCAGACCAATCGATCGATTGTCGATCGGTCGATGGTAGAATGGATTAGTCGACGTCGATCGATAGTTTCTACCAGACCAATCGATCGATTGTCGATCGGTCGATGGTAGAATGGATTAGTCGACGTCGATCGCTACCCGCCCCTGGCCTGGTAGGTTTGCAACCGGAATATAGCCAGGGTTAATCGATCAATGTCGACGGATGCCATCGACCGGCAATCGATCGATTAAAGCTACCACACCAATCGATCAACTTCGACCGATGTCGATCGATGGCATCGATTGACGATCGATCGATTGGTGTAGTAACACCCTAGCGGACTAAAAACTCAATTACTATCAGCTACAGTATAATTTCTACTTACAGGAACAACAAAAGCGCCACCTGTTTCAAGAAGGTATTTAGGCATCACAATGCTCTCGCTGACTCCTAATATATTGATGGAACTGCGAATGAGGAACCCAGAGGTACAACTTCCATTTAACTAGTTTCTTCATATAAGCACCGATGAAGTTAAAAAAAGAAAAAAACATTTTTTTGTACAAATCCTAGGTGAAGAATACTTACATTGAAATAAAAAACGTAAACAGGTTCACGACTGTATCCCCAAGGTGCGGTAGACATTCTCTCTGATCTTTTTATGTTACTTATTCCAGATCCTTTGAAGATGTCTAAAGGGGGTAGTCAGAGGCATGTCCAAACACACAAATCATTTCATATTATTCTATTTTCAGATGCCAAGAGACATAGAACATGGAATCCTTGTGTGGAAAGTTATCATAGGATCACCTGCATACAAGTGAGTTTCATTAAAGATTACTACTCAAAAACGACGTTGAGTCATGCGTAGTATATTAACGGTTTCTCGAACGCAAATTATCTTCAAATTAGCTAATCATTGGTTAAATCTCTTGGAAGTGTCAAATCAGTGTCAAACGGCCTGCTCTGCTACTCAACTTTTTTTTTATTTACATGAAGAAAAAAAAAGAAAAGGGCTTTGTCACTGAGCGACTATACCGCCCAATCAGTAACATCTTAACTTAGTAAAGGGATCTTCTTCTTCTTCTTTATTCGACCTCTAAGTTAATCAGTTTGTCGATTTGAAAAGCGTTCGAGAAACCGGTTGTAAATAATGTAAATAAATATTTTAAAACGCTTGCTTATCTTCGACGATCTATCAAGAACAACTAAGCAGCTACACCATGAATGCTTCATAAACTAGATAACGGGTGGGTGTATCTTAGTAGTAACCATACAATTTTTGGAGTTTAAACCTGGCGTAACTTTACACCTCGTTTTATTAATCGCAGTCGCAGCAAAGCAAATAAATGGAGCCAACAAGTGACATTATGGTACCCAAGAGAAGACACAAGAAAACAGGGGCGTCCAAAAACAAGATGGAAAGACGATATCCGCCTAACCTTGGGACCGTATTGGACCAGAGTTGCAGAAGATAGAGCTCAGTGGAGAGAGCTGGAGGAGGCCTATGCCATGAGGCACGCCGATTTGCGAGACATACTCTAAAATAATTTATAACACGTTGTAGCTGAAGTTGTAGCGAATTCGGAATAAAAGGGCTTTATTATTATTATTATTATTTATTAATAAGGGCCTGTGTGTTTATTTTTCAGCGGAGGCTTACAACCAGGCGACATAGTAACACACGTGAACGGGAAAGCGGTCCAAGCAGCTAGCGACATCTATGCGTTACTTGAGAATACTAGCGGGAGTTTACGCATCGACGCCGTAAGAGGGCGGCAGAAGATTATATTATCCATTTCACCTGAGATCCATCAATAGCATATAATGGGAAGCTGAATAATCCTGGTTATGATATTGGAGGCCTTCAAACGGGCACAAAACTCAGTTGAATGTAGAAACTTAGAAGCTCTTTTATTAGCGACATCTATGTTTTGATTGAGAAACTCAGGTTAATGAAAGATGGATTTCTAGTTGAGATTAAAAGGTTTTTGGATCTTTGTGATTGACAAAAGTTTGGTTTTACACCAAACTCAGTTTATGCAATGATTTCACAAAAAAAAAATGATTTTTGGTCTTTAAAAAAGGTCTTGATAGAGGAAGAATACTGATCTTATAGAATTTGCTTTTCCCGCTTGAGCTGCGGTACCCTTAAGGCTCAATGCACATCATTGAATTGGCAGCGACGCGACGATCATTTTTAATAACAAGACATTATAAACCTTAAGATCAATGCTATAATAATTTAATAATTTATTTATTCAGGTGTAACAATCTTGAGTGCTTAACTATAGCTACAAATCATACCTTAGAGAAGTTTTAACTTACTAACTAATATTAATTCTTGTTTATATAATCAAAATAAGTAGTAACAAAAGACTTAGTTTAGTAATAGAAAGATACAGAAAAATAAGATACAGAACAGCTCGCGCCGCGGCGCCGGCTCGCGAGGCTGTACGACATTATATCTTATAACATTGTGCTTAAGGTTTATAATGTCTTGTTATTCAAACTGATCGTCGTTTCGCTAAGAAAATACATATAGCTAGAAACGAAAATACCTAAACTATACCTACACAGTAGCGACATCTATAATTGCTTGAGTGACACAAAATGTTTAATTGCTTTTATCAAAGATATCTTTACTTAGAAAATCTTATCAAAATGAGTTGAGCAAGCGCAAGTAGGCAATTTTTGTTTTAATGTTTGTTAATGTTTGTATAAAATAATGTTATGTAAATAAAAGTTTGTCAAAATAATGTTTGAGTTGAAAATGTTTACATTGTTATAAACATGATGTTTTATCTTGTTTTTTTATTTAATTTGTAAGGATGTATGTATTTTTGATTACAATATAAGACACAAGTCACAACTGTTTTTGATTTTATAAATTCAGTAAGTTAAAAAGTCATTCTAACCACTTGCTGATAAAGTGACTTTGGGGGTAGATGGTATTCCCCCAAGTTATGGCAAAGAGGGAGTACTCGCCTCATTAAGGTTTGCCCAACTGGCACACTTACCTTTAGGGCCTTTCGGCCGACAGTTGTAGTCGGATAGTTCTATATAGGTTATATGTGGCCAGAAATATTGCTTGCGCGATTCAGACTTCCATACTTTTTTGTATCATTTGTATGGAAATCCGCTTATCTGTGATTCCAGCGCCATCTAGTGGTACAGCTCCGAAGTGCTTCGCTGTAATTGACATCTTGTAGTTCAGCTTGTGTTCAGGCGATGGTAGATAGAGGTCGCCACAGTGACTGATACGTTGTAGCTCAGACAAACTAGAATGGACGAGTTATTTATGGGCAGAATTCCTCTTTCAACAGTTTTTGCGGGGGACGCATTTTACACACACTAATGCATAAACAATGACAATACATCCTCATTATTACGACCACTTGCAAATTTCGTATATAACGTACGTATTACTACAACACGCACATGATTCGGAATCGTGTACATTTTGGTAGAGGGGAAATACAAAGGCGCATTCCGTCTTTATGATCTTTATGTGTAGTAAATAAAACATCTACCTCATTGATTAAACCCTTATAAAAGTAGAGAGTAGAGAATTCTGCTAGAAAATGATTTTTAATAATGCTATCAGGAAATTGTAAGACGTATATTGGAACACTATCTGTTGAATAAATTGTCGATAAGCTATCAGACACTTTATATCCATTCCATATCAAATTGATTTTACATAGGTACCTACTTGACTACATACGTAGGTATGAGAACCATACAAAATCACTTTGATTATCTGATTGGTTATAGTAAAACTCTGTCTATTCATTTGGCTATCGTTATGCTAAGGCTACTTATATTAGCAGTAGTGACGGTAAGAATTATATTTTACTCAAACCGCGCCAATGATGTAAAAAATATGTTACTAGGTAGGTACTTATAGTATTTTTCACGTAGTAACGTATCCCTGACACATACAGTGTGTAAAAATACTACTCCCGAAAACTTCAAGGGGTTAAAGTACCCATCAATATAAACAACTTTTTCTAAGAAACCAACACTGTATGCCCAAAAAAAAACAGCTGTTCAATACAAAAGTTCAATACGTACTTGGCTAAAATGTATGAAATAGCTGTTTTTTTCTCGCTCACAGTGTTGTTTTCTTAGAAAAAATTGTTTACTTATATTGATGGGTACTTTAACCGCCTGAAGTTTTCGGGAGTAGTCTTTTACACCCCGTATAACTTTTGCGTTTTTCGCTGAACAACAATGAAATTTTTTGAAATAAATGAAATCTAGTGATAATAATAAGAGATACAACTTCAAAAAAGAAGGATTTTGTCTATTTTCTCTTTTAAAATTTCAGAATTAACATAAAAGAGCTTTGTCAAGGAACCGGTCCTATGTGAAAAGGACTATAGCGTGGAAATTGAAGGCACAAAAACCTCTTAGTAGGACATTTTTATCTTCAGTTTGCGTCAAACAGGGCGACGTTTAAGTCAGTGACAGTCACATGTTTCAAGCCCGTATTTACTTTACTAAGCGCCACAAACGAAGTCCTATCAGTGGCGCTAGTGTCTATGTCTGAAAGGTCTGTAGAGAAACAGCTTTAAGTAGATGTTTACTAGTTCCGCAAAAATCCGCAGGACTTTTGAGGTGCGGACTCTGCCATCTATAATTTTCTATATAATAATTATTTCATTCCAGTCACCAATATGCTCCAGACCCGGCTTTCGATCAAGTAAGTAAACCTAGACTAAACCGTTAGGTCTGTAACTGTATCTAGGTATTTTCTCTGTGTCTTATCATCTCATCATAACATTCTACATTGTTGATGATCTTTATAATAGTTAAGTAGGTAATTTTATTACAGACATTTTTTCATAATTTTTTTTTTTTTTTTTTTTTTTTTTTTATCAACCTATGGTGTCCCACTGCTGGGCAAAGGTCTCCCCCAAACTTTTCCACACGTCCCTATCTCTGGCGATTTCCCACCACTCTCTCTCGAACCCGTCGAGATCGTCCCGCCAACGCCTTCTCGGCCGGCCTCGTCGTCGCCTTCCGTTTTCGGGCACCCATGAAGTGACGGTGTTTGCATTTTTCATAATTTAATTAAATATTATTTATTGTAGATTAATAATTGAAACAATTACATACCTAGATTATTAGTATAACGTGACATAATGACATTCCACTACATTGGCATGACATTTAAATTGGGAACTATATTTTCTATCACCAAAATTTATATTTGTCATCAAGTTGTGTTTCTTAAATAATAGGTTTGTCCTCAAAATAGTAGATCTGTCACCAAAATGTAGTCACCAAACAGTCGTTGGTTAGGTTATGTTAGGATAGTGAAAAAACCATGCGCAAGGCGAGCGAGCGAAGCGAGTGTGCCGCGGCAGCGGCCGCCGAAGCGCCAGAAATAAATAAATCTGACGAAAGGGTCATTAGAAGTTATCCTATTATAATACACACCTATTATAATACATACAAAAACATTTATTTGGTACTAGACCTTATATCTCAGGATTTTAGGTGATTTATTGTGGAACTGATTTTGCATTGTTTGGTGACTTCATTTTGGTGACAGATCTACTATTTTGAGGACAAACCCTATTATTTAAGAAACACAAAACTAATTAAATTGGTGATAGCTTAAATGATACCCATTTAAATTTGCATACCAGTTCTAGGTGAAATATGTGAACCCAAAATATAAACCCTATCATCTTGTTAACCATATTTCTTGCAAATAAATATTTCATTTCATTTCATTATTAAAAACTGTAAGGTTATCTACAGTACACCTCACTAAGTTAAGGAGCCTCTTTGAGTGCACTTGTTCTTTTACCACACAGATTCGAAAACTAATGACACGACAAGAAAGTACCTACAACATTCAGACAAGGAACAATTTAATCTGCAGATCATGAAAATATTCCCACCACAAGAATATAACTCACCTCGTGAACCTTTGTCGAGCAATCGTCCACTACGCAATTTAACCGCCACCGGGGTCGTAGTTTAGTGAATTTTATGTATTTGTCTATCTAGGTCTGATGCATGGAGAGAAGCCCATACTTCGAATGGGTCCTGATGAAGCGCAAGACAATAACGGTAAGAAATCAACACAATTTTAATTCCTGTGAACCGCTTTAGTAAGTAGCAAATGATGTGAAATTAGATAATCTGGTTAACAAAAAATAATGATACAAAAAGAAGTACGGGCGTAGATTCGAACTAGGTTGCCTTATAAGCAAGGGGAGGATACCAGTATGCGACTTTGACTGTAAATACCTATACTTAAGTTATATTTTTAAGAAGTGTTTGGATTATATAATTTCTTATTAGGCACGAGAGTGCCCCCGCCAAGACAAGACAAAGAAGCGAGGCACTACCATCCTCTTCTCTATAAAGGCGTTTCTTCGTAACTTTTTATTGCCTCATCTCTTATTCTAAAGGACCATCATGAACAGCTTCCAAAATGTTAACAGATAACCAGAATCAAAAAGAGCCGTCATGGGTCACAAACCTGCGAAGCAACATCCAGCAGCAGATCCAAGAGTATGGCTTCGAAGACGCCAAACCAATGATTAAAGAAATGATCGCTGGTGAGTTTCATCAATCACAGCCTGATTCACAACAGACCTTGGCTATGTTATCTGCCCATAGTGCCCATCTCAGTTTTAGACCTAGGCTTGTTGATGCCAGTTCAGGGCTAATAAGAGCTCAGTTTTTGAACTGCATTGCAATTTTGACAGAAACGAATCTGAAATGATGGCGCTTCTAATGGTCTCTTGCTTGCACATTAGTGACTGCAATAGTGAGCGAGAAAACATGATAAATTGCGATGTTTCTTTGATGAACCGTTATAAGCGAAATTGACAGGAAGTTCAAAAACTGCCAAAAAATAAAGAGTTCATGTTGGTGTGAAGTTGGGTGGCGAAAAAATATATCGAAATTTGGGTTAACTGGCAAATTTTCTGGCAGTTTTTGAACTGCCAGTCGATTTCGCTCATAACGGTTCGCAACGTTTCGATACTTTCTCTTAGCCACCCTCGAGTGAGGTCTTCATTTAATCTACTCCAAAGCATCACCTCGTGGCATGAGTATTAGTTTTATTTCGAATAGTTAACATTACAAAGGTAAGGATAGACATAATGCCTATAGCTGGCACACTTGCATACCAGCTCCTTGCACGTGCCAACTATTGTTATATGTGTATACCTACACTAACTGGCATGCCTGTATCTGGGCATGCAAAATGAGGGAGGGGAGAGGACGCAGGGAGCTGCAAAACGGCACACGCAACAGTAGCAGGCATATGTATTCTCGGCTTATTAGAAAACTTAGGCCTTAATAAAAGGCAACCTCTGCCTATAATCAACGGGACACTAGTGCCTGAGACATTGTTTAAGATGGTATAGGCTTGTCCAGCAACTAAACCATCTCAGCTTAATCAGCCTGACTGTTGTTCATGGTTTTGCAGAAGCAAACCAACAAATCAATGGACATGGTGGAGCACACAAATATCCAGGTGAATAACTACTTCTCTCTTAGGCCTTCTACATCTATAGCTATTAGATAGAATAGAATAGAATAGAATAGAATAGAATAGAATAGAATAGAATAGAATAGAATAGAATAGAATAAAGTTTTATTTTCTCCACATCCTATACAACAGTTACACAATAGGTAATTAAATCTACACAATTTTATGTGGGTGAAAATACGGCTGCCCCTCAGCATTAGCTCCAACAGCTCGAGAGTGTTGGAGCGCTGGTTTTCAGTTTTTTTAGATGTTTTATACAGCGTCAGGAGGCAATCCATGCCTACACTTAAGGGGACGCTGTAGTGCCTGGGACATTATTTGAGATGGAATAGGCTTGCCCAGCACCTAAACCATCCTTCTCAGCTTCTGGCCCACAGTAAAGACAACGTGTGGACTTGTGGACCTGACTGAGCTGCGGGTTTCCTCATGATGTTTTCCTTCACCGTTAGAGCTCGTGTTAAAGCGCATACTTATACATTTTACGAAACGAAAAATCTATTGATGCCCGGCCGGGATTCGAACCCACGACCTTCGGATTGAAAGTCGAGGCACAACCCCATTCGACCAACACGGCTATACTGGTCAATTATGAAGTAAGTCTAAAGTAAAACCAGCTTCAGCAGTTCGTGAGGGCTTTCATTTCGGTGATTATTTGTTTTTAAATATTTAGATAAGTAATTAAATCTACTATCTGAATGTTTTAAAACCACTAATATACCCTTCTCTATGTGTTTAAAGTTAATTCACTATCATTTTAATAAATAAAAAGAGCTGTATTTTGTATCACATACCTACAACAAATACACATTATGAAATTAAAAAAGAGCCAGATAAATATGCAACACAAAAATAGTCGCCACTCAGCATTTTTGCAAGCAATAGTTAGCAAAGGCTAGCTATTTTCATGTTTTGACACGTATGGCCCTTAAGGTTTTTGTCAAAAATAGTCTTTATGTGAGGCTGAGTGTACTATGATAGAATCACATGGGTCGCTGCGTTTCCAAAGTTTAATTGTGTTGTAGTGTCCAATATTACTTAGGAAGTTCTGCTAGGGAATGTAACTGTTGCTTACAAATTACAACTACATTATGGAAGAACAATATTAGAGCTTGCTTATCATGACTGCCATTCTCTACGGTTGAATTTTTAACCTACCTACCTACTGCAGACAGAAAATATGCTTTTTAAACTTAGGGGCTTATTACAAGAAAATGAGCCGAATTTTTAAACGATCTTTAAATACTCGTTCATAGAACGCTTTTTTGTGGTAACAGTTTTGTTTTGACAACATGAGGTTCAACCAAGGTTTAACGTTTTTATAATAAACAGCAAAATGTTTCTTTGCCGTAGTGGTCACGGTGAGCACGCAGGGTTTTACATTATTCCTGCTTCATAAAGGGTCACTCAGTAGGTAAAAGGATTTAAAGTGTGCCTTATTATCTGTTGATTCCTATTGAGCTTTAAAAGAACTTTTGTTCAGGTGTAATTACATAATAGATTTGTTTTTATAGATATTCTTGCACCAGTCAGAGGAGCTCATAACAAGAGTAAGTTTTCAATACTTATGCTAAGTGTAGTACTAATTCACATGTCAAAACAACCACGGAGGTATTCGTGAAGTTCGCCATTTGGCAAACCTAGTGGTGCTTGTTCATACTAAACCTGATCGCACATTTGTCCGCAGTCATTTTTCTATACAAAAAATACTGATGACGTCAGAAAATGCGGCTGGCTTCTGACGTCTCAGCATTTCTTCCATAGATTTAGCATGGTACCTTTATATATATGATTTCTTCAATTGAATTGACAGTTCGGCGCGGATAGGTCTGCGACCACCCTAAATGTACTGCGCATCGAAACCGCTTCACATATTTCTAGGTCCATCCTATCATGAATTCCCAAAAGTTATCATTAGGTATAAAACTAATAAGTAAGTAAAAATAATAATCTAAATAGAAATAGTGTCGTTTTTATTAATTGTATAAATGCAGTTTTCATTGTTACTAAAATCGATGACATGGTTCCTAAGAACAGGATCTTCGTATGTTTTATAGTTTCAGACTTTCCCATACTGACCGTTCTAAATATTACAACCTGTATAATGAATAAGTAGGTAGGTACAATTGTAATACATACATATAATCACGCCTCTTTCCCTATGGGGTAGGCAGAGACCACGGATCTCCACTTGCTACGATCCTGACACACAACTTTTGCTTCATTCACTCTCATTACATTCTTCATACATGCTCGCCGGTTTAGGGTACTTTTGACCTGGCCCTTCTGCCAATTTGATCCAAGAAGGTTCGCCTAGGCCTTCCCCTTCCAACTGTCCCATACACACTCGCCTCATACACTTGCTTTGTCAAACGACTGTCATCCATCCTCGCTACATGCCTAAACCATCTTAACAAATTGTACAATTGTAATGTTGTGTTTTTTGTCATACCTAAGTATTTTTTTGCTACAGGACCGATATCTAGCCCAGTTTGGGAGAAGGAGCTGAAAGCATACATAAAGGAGCTTATAGCCACTTATGGAAGGACTAACTTGGATGGCTACGTCAGACCTATGGTAGAATGTTAGTATTATTATTGTTGTTATACAGGTGGGGCATTGTGTGAAGGATGACATGAGTAAGAAAGGAGTGAGTGTTGGGATGACGGCTGATAAAGGAGAATGGAAGAAGAACACATGTTGTGCCGACCTCACATAATGTGGGAAAAGGGCAGGAAGATGATAATACACGGTGGGGCAAAAATTTATCTCATTGAGGGCCTTTCAAGAGGACTTTTATGTAGTTTGTGCACATTTATGTTTGTTTTTATCTGTTTTTAGCGATCGAGAGAGCTCAACAAATCACCATAAAAGATATTGATGGTATGATTAAATTCCACTTTTTAAACCGGCTTAGAAAAAAATGGAAACTATTTTTTACTTTACATACCTAAATGTCTGTGTTAGGTACCTGATGTAGTTTTTTTTTATCGATGTTCAGTTTTTGACTCAGTTCTATTTAAAAGTTTACTCTCGAAGTGACCCCTAACAAAAGTCCTGTAAAACTTAAAAAAACTCAACTTGCTTTGAAGTTGAGGTTGCGGTTTTTACTAACTAGTTATTTTTTAACCGACTTCAAAAAAAGGAGGAGGTTATATGTTCGGCTGTATGTATGTTTTTTTTTTTTTTTTTTTATGTATGTTCACCGATATTTCCGTCAGTTGTGGACCGATTTCCAAAATTTTTTTTTTGTTTGAAAGGGTATACTCTTATAGTGGTCCCATATAAATTTTATTCCTGAGGGATTAATAGTTTTCCCGTAAAACTAAACCAATCACTGAACTTTTAGAAAATTGTGGCCCGATTTCCAAAATTTTTTTTTTGTTAGAAAGAGGTATACTCTCAAGGTGGGGCCATATATTTTTTTTTCCTGAGGGATTAATAGTTTTCCCGTAAAACTAAAACAATCACTGAACTTTAAGAAAATTGTGGACCGATTTCCAAAATTTTTTTTGTTAGAAAGTGTAAAGGACACACTCTCAAGGTGGCGCCATATATTTTTTTTCCTGAGGGATTGACAGTTTTCCCGTAACATTCAAAAAACCTCATTCTCACTACACAACACACCCTGACTCACAATCTGAGTCAAACATTAAATAGTTTGAAAGGGTATTACACCCGAAGTAGTCCAAAATATTTTCTTTTCCTTATGGATTGATAGTTTTCCCCCTTGCTGAACTCCGGTGTGTCCTTTAGTAGGTCTGCCCATGACTTCTCTTATCCTTTCCTACTTAAGCTACGATAAGCAAAGTCTTAATGTACTCGTAGCTTACTATATTATTTACACATACACTTTTATTTACACAGTATTTATTTACTTACACTAAAAAGTGAAAAATAAAACATTTTTGAAAAAAAAAATTGAACCGACTTCACAGAACACAAACAGAAGAACCTTCTACACACTAAAAAGAGAAAAATAAGAATATAATTTGAAGTCGGTGCCAAGTGAATACGATTAGGTACCTATCAAAAAAAGAAATCGAGCGATAGCGTACCAGGATACAATTTTGCACCCAAGTTCTTTTGAATTTCTTAGATGTAAATGAATAGTTGGCACCGACTTCAAATTATATTCTTATTTTTCTCTTTTTAGTGTGTAGAAGGTTCTTCTGTTTGTGTTCTGTGAAGTCGGTTCAATTTTTTTTTTCAAAAATGTTTTATGTGTATTTTTATTTGTAAACTAAAACACTTTTGTACTTATTTTGTCTACAGTGAACCCATATGGTAAGTTAATATGGGATTTTAATATTTTTACTCTCTACCTGTAGAAAATATTAGAGAACCGATATCTTCCTCAATTTAGGAACAACATGATCGCACACACCCGTTCTGAACGCGCCGTTTCAAAAAAGTAGGTACATACCTCGCACTTTTCGAAATTTCGGCGTTAAACTGAATGCGTGCTGTGCTATTGACGTCATAAAATGTGGTGCAGTCGGCGCGGATGGATAGTGCTAGCTTTCATACGACTTCATACAACAACAACAACGTTTCAAAGTGATCCCAGCGGTCATACTGAATAAATGCTTTTTGACTTTGACTTTGACTTTGAAACACAACGAATTAAAAGTTCCGCACGTGTGGCGTGGTAAGATATGCGGTCAGCCTAATGTAATTTCAGTGGCTCTATAGCCACTAAGGATCTATATCCTTGAATTTCAGTTAAGTATTCATATTTCCCACAGGTGAGATCTCCGTGAACTATATTCGTAATGCAAACTCCTGTAAGTAAAGTTTCAATACTCGCTACGTATCAATTTATTTTGAAAAAAGTCAAAAATAAGTCCACAGCAATAGCACTGGAAACCAGTTAGAGTTCTTATAGGCGGCGATGGGTTTGCAACCTGTCACGTATGGAATACTAACTTTGCAATATGTGAGCATATATCAATGCATTTGGACATGCCTCTGACTACCCCCTTAGACATTTTCAAAGGATCTGAACTGAGATAATGTGACTAGACGACCTTTGTGGCGCAATGGGTGAAAGCCCGCTTGGGACGCAGAAGGTTGCGGGTTCGATCCCCGCCACGGGATAAATGTTTGTATGATCTGCAAATATTTATCTCGGATCTGGGTGTTTCATTGTATCATATTATGTATTTACAAACAAAAAGTATATAAGTAGTATATCAGTTATCTGGTTCCCATAGCACAAGCTTTGCTTAGTTTGGGGCTAGATGATGCTGTGTAAAATGTCCAGCAATATTTATTTATTGGATCGAAGTTCCTTTTCGGACGGTAATTTAGTTATTTTATTTTATTTTATTTTATTTTATTTACACACAGACATTCCCGTCAACCCGCAGCTGCGACAGGGCAGGATGTCACCACGTTACACCATGGCTCCTGATGATTGGAGTAGAGAGAGAGAATAAATCAATATATTTTTATTTAACGGGTTTTAATTTCGGCTTTAGTTTTTTTTTTAATTAGCCTATACTGCTGGGCAAAGGCCTCCCCCGTCACCTTCCACACCTCGCGGCCTTCCGCGATTTTCCCCCAATCCTTCCTAGTCGCCTCGGAGTCGCCTGCCATCCACCGGGATCCAAATCACCACTCTGCACACACGGCTTTAGATTAGTTAAGTTTAATAAAATTATTATTAATAAATAAATAAATTAACATTTATTTCAGGCAACACAGAACATAATTATACAATGATAAAATGCCATTAGCCATATTTATAAATACCTTAAATACATTTATCATAATAATAAGTAATCGAGTCATCGACGATCCAATGACGAACGAAATGAATAGATGACTAAATGACTAAAGGAGACTGTTCAAAAGCGGTCTATGAACCGAATGAAGGGGCATTAAAATCTGCCGCTGCAGTGTGAGATATACAGGTTGGATTTTTAATCATTATAGTTACAGGAAAACGTTTTTAGGAGACCATGCATAACTTTTTGAGGTATTCTAAACTGCACTAACTCATTTTGGAAAAAGTGTAGGTACAGTCAGTGAAAAAAGTGCTGACCAAAAGCGGTCTTTGAATCAATAGCGATACTGTAATACTATTTCTGTAGAAATACCGCAACTACATCCTTATGCAAAGGGGCATCAAAATCTGACCCTGCAGTTTTGAGTTAGCTTAGCCGTGTTTTTTTATTAATTCTTTACTTTCACTCCGAAGCGCTCCCTGATGTAGCTGGCTTTAGTCGTTCTTAATAGATTGTTGGAGTTAATAGCAACGTTCTGAACGGTCAATGTTTTGGAGGGCACGTTAAAGTTGTCGGCCCGGCTAATAAGTCGTTAAACCATGAAGGAGGTGTTAAAGCGGCCTAAAACTCCTAAACAGAGCGTCTTATAAAAAAAAGTTCGTAAGTGTCGCTTGAGGAGCTACAACGGATGCTGAACGGCCTAGCATCAGCCTCGCGAGCGATAGGTCTCGGCATGAATCTGGATAAGACCAAAGTCATGGTCAATGACCGAATTGATCCGAGACCTGTCGCTGTTAATGGTCACCCTCTTGAAGTTGTTTCGCAGTACACATACCTTGGGCAGATTTTGCAGTTAGGGAGAAGCAACTTTGAGAAGGAGGCCAAGAGGAGGATTCAGCTGGGCTGGGCAGCATTCGGAAAACTACGTCGAGTTTTCTCGTCACCTATACCACAGTGTTTGAAAACAAAAGTTTTCAATCAGTGCGTCCTACCTGTCATGACATACGGAGCCGAAACGTGGACACTCACAGTACGGCTAGTCCACCAGTTTAAAGTCGCTCAGCGAGCTATGGAACGAGCTATGCTCGGAGTTTCTCTGAAGGATAGAATCCGCAACGAGACTATCAGACATAGAACCAAAGTTGTCGACATAGCTCAGAGAATCAGCAAGCTGAAGTGGCAGTGGGCTGGCCATATCTGCCGAAGAACCGATAACCGTTGGGGTAAACGAGTTCTTGAGTGGAGACCGCGACTTGGCAAACGTAGTGTAGGACGCCCTCCGGCCAGGTGGAGTGACGATCTGCGAAAGGCTGCCGGCAGAAGCTGGATGCGTCGAGCTGAAGACAGGGCGCAATGGCGCGCACTAGGGGAGGCCTATGTCCAGCAGTGGACTGCCATAGGCTGATGATGATGATGATGATGATGAAGTGTCGTGGAACACTCGGTTGGAACGAAGTTATAACTTTGACTTTGGCATTTGGCATTTGATAAATAAATTATCTAAAACTCCTCCTACACAGAGCGTCATAAAAAAACTACGTACTCACGTACTTTTTTTTATTGTCATTTATTTGTCATAAAAAAAGTACGTAGGTACTCACGTACTTTTTTTATGACATTCGTCGCGGAACTGTCAGTTGGAACGAAGTTTCAACTTAGACTTTGTCATTTGGCATTTGATAAATAAATTATTGTCAAATATTAAAATCCTAGAAACGCTCTTCCATACCTACTAACAATGTTACAATCTATGGACTGCTTTGCGACTGCGCACTTCGCAGCGTGACGTTTTGACCTATGAATGTGTCGTGACGGTAAAATCGAACGTTTTTTTATTCTAGAAATTCGATACCGTCCGAAAAGGAACTTCGTTCCAATAAAATAGAAAAATATAAATATATGTAATATAAAATATAATTGTGGGGTTTTTATCTAAGTAGGTACCCACCTACTTAGATAAAAACCCCACAATTAGGTACTTATCTCATTATGTGATAAGTATGATTTATGGAGGGTGTGGGGCTGTGTATTGACGTTGTCTTTCCTGTGGGCGGCTGATTAAGCTGAGAGGATGGTTTAGGTGCTGGGCAAGCCTACAGCGTCCCGTTAAGTGTAGGCATAGGTTGTCTCCTGACGCTGTATAAATCATCTAATATAGATGTTAAGGCCTAAGTTTTTTTTGTGTTTTAAAGATTTATTATTTAAAAAGAAAACTTGTTTTCTTGAACAAAGTTACAAATGGGACATGAAAAGCCGTTTTCCCTGTTCCCTTCCGGCCAGGAGCCTAATAAGGCCCATAATTAGCGTTGGATTAAGCGAACACGGGTCCGCATTACATGGTAGGTACAGTCAGCACCATAGGGTGATGACTAGGTACTTATTACGATGTAAAATAATTATGAAAATGAGTGAGAGTGTACGGAACCGTACGTGATTAGAGTGGGATGGATGCTGAATTGATACGAACTTGTAAATTAGATAAACTTGCTGTATTCAAGAACTTTACGTTACGCTAATGATTATGATGATTTATGCTGCTAATGAGTGCGAACCGATAGCTGTCCGAAAGTGCACTGACTAGGTAAACCACGCGATGCACCTCGTGCGACCTACTTAGCCAAATCTATGTATAATATGTATGTATTTACAAACAAAAAGTATATAAGTAGTATATCAGTTATCTGGTTCCCAGTACAAGCTTTGCTTAGTTTGGGGCTAGATGATGCTGTGTGAAAAATGTCCAGCATTATTATTTATTCTCTATCGACGCCGTATACGTGGGCTTGTACTGATTTTCATTAGTTATGAGTGAGTATCAAAAGATGGCGCTACTATTTTTCCATACAATTCTGCGTTTACGGCGTCGATACCGAACGTGTAATAAACTAATCCTAGGCACCCTGATTGAAACGCTGAGGTAAGAAACTAAAAAAAACCTTTACTTAGTACTAAAAAGTGATAAAAGTTAAAATTTGTATGGATTCCTAATGTGCCTCCTTCACACTGAAACGACTAAATGGATTTGAATGTTTGTT
The DNA here is from genome assembly GCA_951394285.1 of Epirrhoe tristata. Classification (NCBI taxonomy): domain Eukaryota; kingdom Metazoa; phylum Arthropoda; class Insecta; order Lepidoptera; family Geometridae; genus Epirrhoe; species Epirrhoe tristata. The sequence goes on along the minus strand of OX596159.1, from coordinate 7,684,123 downwards.
ATGGAGATAGCTTATACGCAGAAAAGTGAGGAGTGGCACCAGAGGATATCACTTGGCCATTAAGGGTGGTCGCACAGTCCAGCCGAGCCAAACGCGCCGAACTGTCAGTTCAATAGAGAAAATGCTGCTGACGTCAGAAGCGAGCCGCATTTTCTGACGTCATCAATTCAGCATTTTTTGTATAAAAAAATGACTGCGGCGCGTACGGCGCGGACGAGTGTGCGATCAGGTTAACTCATACAAACTTATTTGTGGGTAGACCAAGAACGACCTCTGTAGATAAAAGTTTTTATGATCTGCAAATATTTATCTCGGGTCTGGGTGTTTCTATGTATAATATGTATGTATTTAAAAACAAAAAGTATTTAAGTAGTATATCAGTTACAGGTTCTTATAGTGTGTGAAATGGCCAGCATTATTTATTTATTTAAATTATTCGTGTTAGACTGTACATGGCAAGTAGGATTTTCAAAGACAAGTCACTTTTCTTAAGATCCTTTTAATGTTTTAACTTTGCCTTGATAGCCTTTAAACCTTATTTTGGGTATATTCTCGCTAAACTGAGACACGAGGGTATCCAATACACATCTTAGGGGCAATGTATTATCATACTAGCTGGTACCCGCGACTTCGTCAGCAAAATAACATAAATAACAGCAAAATAAGAAGAAGAAGAATAAGAATAATTTATTTCAAAACATATAGGGTACACATTCTTTGCACTATTTTTATAGGTAAGGTAGGACAGTTTCTACGTAATTATAGTTCTGTGCAAAACCGTACCCTCCGTGCTAGAAAAATTCTGTGTTACGGCAGGATACAATTCGGCCTTCCCTATCATACATTTATTTATACCTACATATCAGTACCTAGGTACCTACATTATAAAGAAATAGATACTCAGGCTATACTAACTGAACGATAAATGTGCACATAAGTGTACCTATTCTATAATTTTGAATATAAAAGCAACAAAATAAGTCCCCATACAAAATTCCAACCCTTATTTACGCCCTTCATGATTAGTTTTGAAAAAAAAAGTAGCCTATGTCCGTCCCTGGGACATAATCTTTATCCATGTCATATTTCAGCATCATCTGTTCAGTGGTTTAGGCGTGAAAAGGTAACAAACAGACAGACAGACATATTTTACTACCGCCATTTGTTGACCGATTTGCAAAATTCTTTTTATGTTTGAAAGGGTATACTCCAGAGGTGGTCCCATATAAATTTTATTCCTGAGGGATTGATAGTTTCCCCGTAAAAGTCTAAACACCTTCCCTCCTAGCCATGTCACAAATAGAAATCGAATCGACAGCTTGACGCCCTGAGTCACACCGCGTTTCGAGTCAAACATTGAAGTCGGTTTTCTTTTTAGTATAAAAACGTAATTATCTAATTTGATTTAGAGCGAACCACATCTTTGATTATCGACAAAATTACACGCTACTCGACAAAATTACTCGATACTCGACTAAATCACTGATATAGTGCGAACTAGCCTTAACAAATACCTACTTCGATCGGTATACTCGTAACCTGCTACGCCGTAGCATTCAATACGATGTCCCACATACGTAGCACTTCTCGTAGCCGCGTAGCACAACGTAGACAATTTTATTATGCTGTCATGTCCGACATGGTGACGTCACACTGCATGCAGTGACTACACTTTTTGCAAAAAAAATGGGTCAACTAATTTAAGTTTTGTTTTGTTGGGATACGCTTTTTATAAATGAATAGTCATTTCGTCACGTATTTATTTTCCCTCTTTTATGTATTACTACTACATTAGTAGTCGTACAACATTTTCACAAGGGACCGGAAATATAGCGTAATAAAGAGAAAGCGTTTAATACACTAAAATGTGTATTAAAACGGGCTGAGATGATGATGATGTTGACATTAGCCTTCATAAAAAGGTAAACACTTAGGCCTTTATATCTATATTAAAGACAATGTCAATACGTGCGGAGCTGACTAAGCTGCGGGTTTCCTCCCGATGTTTTCCTTCACCGTTAAGAGCTTGTGTTATAGCGCATATAAATTTTACGAAACGAAAAATCCATTGATGCACGGCCGGGATTCGAACCGACGACCTGCAGATTGAAAGTCGAGGCACGACCCCATTCGACCAACACGGCTCATCATAAAAAGGTAACTTTTAAGTAAATGTATATTTTATGTATCAATTTATCTGTCCCCGAGTGTACGGTGCAGGCGATTCAATACAGTTGTCAAAGAGTTACTGGCGACACGCGGAAATTATAACGGTGCATGTGTATGTGCCAGAGTAGTTGCTGCGAACTACATTATATAATAAAAAAAGTATATAAGTATTATGTAGGTACTTATGTCAAATGTTTGTATGATATACAGATATTTGTCCCGGGTCTGGGTGTTTCTATGTATAATATGTATGTATTTACAAACAAAAAATTATATAAGTATTATCAGTCATGTAGTGCCCAAAACACATAAGCTCTGCTTATTTTGGGGCTAGATGATGCTGTCGAAGTCCAGCATTATTTACATTTATTTATATTGTATTTCTGAAAAACTGTCATTTATTTTCCGAGAAGATTATAAAAAACTAGCTGACCCGCGGCAAACGTTGTTTTTCCATTATATCGCTATTAAAAAATAAGGGTTTATCGTAGAAGGGTGAAAATTGAGGATTGTATGTATTTTTGTATGTTGTATCATAAAAAAATAGAAATTAAAAATTTTGTCTAAAAAATAAAAAAATAAAATTTAGGGGTGGACTACCCCTAACATTTAGGGGGATGAAAAATAGATGTTGGCCGATTCTCATAGATACCGGATAAGCACAAAAAATTTCATCAAAATCGGTCAAGCCGTTTCGGAAGAGTATGGCAACGAAAACTGTGACACGAGAATTTTATATTATAAAAAATATTCTTCTCGTTTGTAGGTAGAATAAAACAAAATGCCGGTTTACCTTTTTTTTAAAGGTATAATTATACAAAAAGCCCTGTCCCACAAAAATAAGCACCGTTCTACCGGTTAATCCCTTGCTTTATGCAATAGGCCCCAGATGTTATAGTATAGAGGCATACATACCCCAGTCTGATGTATAACTTACCTGTCTTACCCTGCGTCTTACGTGGGTGGCTTGACACGAACGCGATTGCGAAGCGAAGCGATGCGGCGCGTTGCGGCGCGGCACCTCTGTCCTACGTGCGTGCCTCAGAGTGCGTGCGAATCGTCCTACAGATTTCAAATTGAGTATAGCAGTTCGAGCGTAAATGTCAAACCAACTGATTGCGTTCGCTTCAATTCACGCCGCGCCGCTGCGCACCGGTGACGTAGGACACTTCAATAGTAAATCGGCTGTTTGTTATTTCCGCGCCGCACCGCGCCGCTTCGCGCCCACGTAAGACGCAGGGTTATTACAAAAAACGACAATGACCTAGACTTCGTTTTATAATAAGGCCGACAGACGCTCGACCGGGAATCAAAGCCACAACCTTTATATCGAAGTAGCATTCGGGGAAACGCTCTATTCATCAAATATACAAAATGAATGAACGTTACACAAATCGTTTGAACAATCTTTTTTCCATTTGCCTGTTATTTGACTGTAGGTAATTACTTATGATTGATTGTGCAACAATTTAATAGTGATTAATCATTGTAATGCTGACGTAAGTACTTTTGGTAAAACGGTATTCTTAGTCATCATCATGATTATAACGCTTTTGTTTCACACAGCATCATCTAGCTCCAAAGTAAGCAGAGCTTGTGTTATGGGTACTAGATGACTGATATACTACTTATATACTTTTTGTTTTACATATTATACATAGTAACACCCAGACCCGGGACAAATATTATAGGTAGTATTATTAGGTTATACAAACATTTGTCCCGTGGCGGGGATCGAACCCGCAACCTTCTGCGTCGCAGGCAGACCTTCGCCCGCTGCGCCACAGAGGTCGTCAGAGATTATATCAGCCAGGCGCCTGAATATTATTTGATCGATTGCTGATCGCTCATTGGTTAACTAGTGGAACTAGCGCCACTGCGATACAATAGCTAGTTTCTTCAATATTTTTCTTCATTGTTTAATACACGATGTAGGTATGTGCGCATATCAATTTTACAAAACTCAAAATTCATTGATTTTGAGCAGGAATTAGAACCCACGACGTTCAGCCAACACGGCAAAAAGAAGTTACGTTTATAAAGGGCTTAGAATCTGTGAAATGTTTCCTGAAAAAGTCCTCAAAAAGTATTTGCTACCTAATTTAAACCAAAAATATGTCGGTATAGTACGCACAACCGATCTTTATCTCTCTGAAATTAGGTACAATAAACGATTGCGCAGGTTTGCGCGAGTAGACGAGATAGAACGATGCAACAAACTAAGCGAGTGAGCGAGGCAGCTATTCAACACTGTCTTCGTTTTTAGGCGTCATCAAAAATGTGTTCTGCGCAGCTACTTCAGAGAGCTAAAGATTGTTGAGATGGGCCACTGAGGTCAGGTACCTTAACCGTTTTAGCTACAAGAAAACGTTCTTAGGAGACCTTCCCTAACTTTTTGACATATTATGAACTGCATTCACAGATTTTGAAAAAAATTACAGTCAGCGACAAAAATGCAAAGCGTTTTCCCTCAAAAATCTTCCCTGTATACTACGAGTAGCATTAGAAGCTGAGACGTAAACCTCAGTCATTTATCAAGCTTCCGCGGACTCCAAGTGTCCGTCTCCTTAATTTATGATTTCAATTCTAATGTAACAGTTGTATCTCACGACGAATTGGTCTTATTTTAGTGTGTAGATTTGTTTCTGTGTGCGTTAGTGATACTGAGCGCTCAGTCGTTCATGGTGCGTTATGGAACTCACACACACAAGACCAGCTCGCCTTTGTGGGACTGAACAACTGTGTACAAGGTCTAGTCTAATACGGTTTATTTGAATTTAAATAGTATTTAAAACTAAATCCTAAATCCTATCTAGACTTCAGAGCTGCTAAGACCTTGACACACATATTATTCTCCTTAATTCTTAATTCTTCTTAAAGTCGAGCTTAACCCTACAAAGAATTTTCTTCCAGCAAACCTTTGAGGCTAGAGAGATGTACAAAATGGATAGTGGCTACATGTGCAAAGAGAATGAAAGAAACAAATATTTTAACCTCCTTGTCTCTCAATACTCAAGTTCTACCCATAAAATAATTTCTACAATAATACAAAAATTAAGGCGATTTAAATAATATAATTGAGTAGATACCACTCAAATAATCATAAAAATACATAAGTATATATTTAATTTATTTAACTAAAAAAAATTTGGAAATTGGTCAAAAATTGACGGAAATATCGATGAACATACATACAGCCGAACATAACCTCCACCTTTTTTGAAATCGGTTAAAAACAGAGTTCAAATTACCGACCGCAGCTAATGTGCCCAAAAGTACCTATGTTGTAACGCAAAAAATATTGTGGGTACATATACATTTTGACATTTTAGGTTTTTATTTTAAATGGACATAAATTTGAATTATTTAGCAAGTTAAATTAAGTTAAATCGTTAGGTTATCCTATCAGTAATATTTTAGAAGAATATTTTTTTATTTTAAAGATGTGCTTTTTAAACACTATTTTTAAATAGATAAGAAGTGGTAATAAATAAAATAATAAATAATAATATAGTAAACTAAAATATATTAACAAAATCTCGAACTCTTCAAGCAAAACCAGTCACTGAAAGTTTCCCTAAGTTTCAAGACTTGAAGTGTGACAAGACTAATGATGTGTGAAGTTGGTATAAGAGGCCTCGCAGACTACAGGGGGAAGGGGGTGGCAAAGCATTACGTCATGCTTATGTCACGTGACCGTAAAAAACTGATATTATCTATACAGCATTTATGCGCGTGTACTTTATTTTATTTTTTATTTTTTTTATGGAAGAGGGGGCAAGCGAGCCAGTGGCACACCTGATGGTAAGTGATACCACCGCCCACGGACAACTGCAGCATCAAGAAGCACTGCAGATGCGTTTTTGTTGGTATTTTAATCTAAATAGATTTTTGTCGTTGAAGAGCCGTAATGGCCGAATGGGGTTGTACCTCGACTTTCAATCCGAAGGTTGTGGGTTCGAGTCCCGGCCGTGCATCAATGGATTTTGCGTTTCGTTTAACATGTGCTTTAAACGGTGAAGGAAAACATCGTGAGGAAACCAGTTAGTGTTCTTATAGGCGGCGATGGGCTTGCAACCTGTCACGTATGGAATACTAACTTCTGCAAGATGTGGGCATGTATCAAATATGTGTTTGGACATGCCTCTGACTAGACTTAGACATCTTCAAAGGATCTGGAATAAGTAAGATCTGAGAGAATGGCTACCGCACCTTGGGGATACAGTCGTGAACCTGTTTACGTTTACGTTTACGTAGATTTTTGTGTGTGCTTGAGCGACAAATAGCTAGTGGCATTATCAACAGAGCGCTTCCCTGCTTCGGAGGGCATGTTAAAAATCGGTCCTTGCTATTAAGTCGTTTAAGCATGACGAAGGCTTTAAAGCGACTTAAAACTCCGCCACCGACTCATACGAACTTACCTCTTCCACTAGACTACCAATGCTCCAGGCTCGTATACCCAACACTTTACGAAAGGGTTAAGTTCCGAATCTTTTTTTTTAATCACATTTAGCAGCGTCCTCCACACACGTAAAGATTGTACACAAACGAAAATTTGGACTATTTAACTGAAATCGTTTGTTTTACAAATAAAAACAGAACTTCATTCACAGAGAAAAAAAGCAATACAAAATCACACGTGCAGAAGAGAAGACAAAACCCGGAAATTTACTTTTACGATAATACATTATTTCGATAGTCAAATAAAATTATCTATCTTAAAATACGGCTGGTACGTGACCGCAGACAGTTACCAATAGCCTTGATTCTTGAAAAAGCGGTGTTGGAAATAGCGACCGCATTTTCATATTGTGTTCACCCTTTGACTGGTGGGGGAATGGCAGGGGACTAAAGACTAGAATGAAATTGAGAGAGACCTTTGCTTAGCATTGGAAAAACTGGTAATTTTTTTTTAACAATAATTACGTTTTAATACTAAAAAGAAAACCGACTTCAATGTTTGACTCAAAACGCGGTATGACTCAGGGCGTCAAGCTGTCGATTCGATTTCTATTTGTGACATGGCTAGGAGGGAAGTTGTTTAGAGTTTTACGGGGAAACTATCAATCCCTCAGGAATAAAATTTATATGGGACCACCTCTGGAGTATACTCTTTCAAACATAAAAAGAATTTAGCAAATCGGTCAACAAATGGCGGAACAATCGCGTAGCAAGATACAAAAAAAAAAACCTCCTCCTTTTTTGAAGTCGGTTGAAAAGAGGAGACTATTGATCATTAAAACATAAAAAACTTAAAAAACGTAAACAGGTTCACGACTGTATCCCCAAGATGCGGTAGTCAGCTCTTTTTATGTTACTTATTCCAGATCCTTTGAAGCTGTCTAAGGGGGGTAGTCAGAAGCATGTCCAACACATAATATTTGAAACATGCCCAATAAAACATGTTATACGATTTTAAAACCTTGGACTCGTACATCAAAATATTTCTGAGTGTGAACTACAAGACACACATCCTTCTGATATTCGTTCATGTGCTATAATAATTTCCATCAAAAAACGTGTTCATAATCGTTTTAGAATAGAATAGAATAGAATAAAGTTTTATTTTCTCCACATCATATACAACAGTTTTTTTTTTATTTATTGAAAAGACCAACTGCTACAAAGAATTACATAGTTTAACTTAATTAGTATAAGCTATAAACAGCCAATTAAAGGGTTACATTAGGTACTTAAATCTACATAATTTTATGTGGGTGAAAATACGGCTACCCCTCAGCATTTGCTCCAACAGCTCGAGAGTGTTTTAATTTCGTGCTTTTGTTTTTCCATCAACCTAAGTTGAGTTATGTTTGTCTCAGTGCGTTCGCCGTTTTAAAGAAACGAAAGCCTTCCAAAGCCAAACACTAGAGGCAGCCAAGCGGCAAACAAACTGTCCTAATGGCTCGGCCATTCGATATTTGTTTGGATTTAGCTTCAGATACACTTGGGTTCGCAAAACTTCGAAAGTGCTACGGGGCTACGACGTAGCAGTTAATGCTACGATGCTACGAAGCTACGCTGGTGTGCTTGTATTTGCAATACGTTTTGAACTGACTAAGCTGGTTTCCTCACGATGTTTGCTTTTTATTCTCTGTCAAGAACTCGAAGTAAAGTGGTTACAATAATTTCGTCATCTGTGGCGCAGTGGGTAAAAGCCCGCTTGGGACGCAGAGGGTTGCGGGTTCGATCCCCGCCGCGGGGTGAATGTTTGTATGATCTGCAAATATTTATCCCGGGTTTGGGTGTTTCTATGTATGTATGTATTTACAAAAAACAAGCATATAAGTAGTATAACAGTTATCTGGTTGCCATAGTACAAGCTTTGCTTAGTTTGGGGCTAGATGACGCTGAGTGAAATGTCCAGCATTATTATATTATTATTAAATAAATTTTTGTCCCAGAAATAAGTTGTGTAAACAATCGTTAACGGCTCAAACATTAGCAAACAAATTAACTCTAACGGCAAGACATTGCGTTAGGCTTTGACTCTATATGCCTACATGCAATCACTTCTTTAGTTTGTAGGAGAAAAAGAGGAAAGAGCGAAAAAATTAAATGTTCTTACCAATGAATTTGTATCTGTTTGTAGTTTTTGCGAGAAGATTTTTTTAATTAATACTGAAATTTAATCTCGCGGTAATTGCCAATCTGTGGCAGCGCTCTCCCAACTGAAAAAAGAGAGTACATTCCAGTAGGTACATAACAAATTTGCAGTGTCTCGCAAAAGGAGCCTTTTGAGGCTTACTTTAAATCTTTTGACGCTTTGAAAGCTCGGCAAGATTATTTAGTTTGCTCGTAAACAGTTAATTAGACGTGGGTAAGTTGGTACTTATAAGTCAGTGGCCAAGACTGGCAAGGGAGTTTATGGCCTTCGTCATGGCTTAATAGCTGGGCCCGACAATTTAACTTGCCCTCTGAAGCATGGAAGCGCTCAGTTGATAATGCCTCCAGTCACCCGTCCACTCACTGATTGCTCCGAACGTTACTTAACTTCGACGATCCATACTAATATTATAAATCTGAAAGTAACTCTGTCTGTCTGTTTGTTACGCTTTCACGCCCAAACCGCTGAACAGATTAAGAAAGGCATAGTTAAAGGTTGCATCCCAGGGAAGGACATAGGCTACCTTTTATCCCGAACAAAATAAAAAATCCCGAGGGACTGCGTGTCACACCGCGGGAGCGCAGCTAGTCTTGTAATATAGCTAGGAGGTGGTGCAGGAATCAAACTACAGAGCTACATCTTGAATATTGTTATTCTTTAATTCACCTCTATACTAAGTACTATCAATTGACCACTATCTAAAACAATACACATCTTATATATTAGAACTTACGTGCTATTATTAATCTACTTAATTATACTTATCGTCACGTATAACTGATTCAATTATCAGACACTTCGTCTCATATCTGATACGTGTAAGAATCCTAAACGTACTACTTCCTTACCACTACGCCACGAGTGTTCCGGCTATTGGACGCGGGTAAGTAGGTTAACACCAAAGTTCCACATTTGCTAACTTTCGCAATTTGCTGAGAGGAAGTCGTTAGAGGCAATGCTAGAGTTTTTTTGGAAATAACAAAAGTTAGGGGTGCAATAATACAAATAAAGAAAAGTGTGAGTAAGATTCGCTGGAAAAGAATTCGGTTCATACTAATGTAAAATTCTGATTGCTGATCGCTCATTAATTGTAGCGAAACTAGCGCCATTGCGATAAAGGTAGCAATGAGTGGAACTAAGTATAGTTAGTTATGTGAAACCAAGGTTTCAAACCTACTGTATAAAGGTTCGATTGTCCTGTAGAGGCAGGACTGGCTAAAATTGAGCGAGTTTTGCTATCGAAGGTGGTAAAAAATGGCTAAATCATTTCAAAATAAATGGAACTGATAATTTAATGTGTCTTAATAAAACATTTTGGCCGCCAGCCTAAAGTGGAACTGGGCCGGACACGTCTGCTGCATGTCGGACGATCCGTGGGCAAAACGAGCCACGCAGTGGAACCCACAAAATATGACGCGCAGACGTGGAAAACCTAGGATGAGATGGCGGAACGAGCTGGACTCTCACCTGAGAACTTGGCCTGATGCTGCGTTAAATCGCGAAGAGTAGAAGAAGGCCTTTGCACTGCAGTGGGACAACACGGGCTAAATAATAATAGTAAAATTAAGTAAGTTCGTATGAGTCAGTGGTCAACTCTGGTGACGGAATTTTAAGGCCGCTTTAAAGCCTCCGACATGACTTAACGACTTAAATAGCCGGGACCGACAATTTAACGTGCCCTCCAAAGCACGGAAAATGTCACTGGCGGACACCCATCCACTTACTGATCGTTTCGAACGTTGTTTAACTTCGACAATCAATCAAGAACGACAAAGCAAGCACGACCACGAGCGCTTCAATTAATATTAATAAAATAATAATTAGTATTATTATTTTCTTATGGCAGCGAGGTGGGCGGACGATATCATTAACGTCGTAGGCCGACAGTGGATCAGGCTGGCACAGGACCGGGAAGAATGGCAAAAGCGAAGGGAGGTCTATACCCAGCAGTGGGTGAAATCGGGCTGCGGATGAATGATGATTCCCTATTTTTTTCATCCGACTTCAAAAAAGGAGAGGGTTCTCAATTCGTCTGTATGTTTTTTTTTTTTTTTTTTTGTATCTTGTTACGCGATTGTTCCGCCATTTGTTGACCGATTTGCAAAATTCTATTTATGTTTGAAAGGGTCTCTAGAGGTGGTCCCATATAAATTTTATTCCCGAGGGATTGATAGTTTCCCCGTAAAACTCTTAACACCTTCCCTCCTAGCCATGTCCCAAATAGAAATCGAATCGACAGCTTGACGCCCTGAGTCACACCGCGTTTCGAGTCAAACATTGAAGTCGGTTAGAAAACCGACAAAAAGAATTTTATCTTCACTTTCATTCACTTCTTCACTTTTATTTTCCAAAAGGCGCAGTTATTTATAACAAAATTCCTATGCAGTACCCTAAGCGTTGTAAAGTTTTAAACCAAGCAATTTGCAAAGTTGTCTGTGTAAGCATGCTTGAAATTCAACTGCCTTACTGTTGTACATAGTAAACGCTCCCGTGACGATACAGGGTGTTCCAATCCCAAAAATACAGGTCTTTCATTTTAAACTACACAAACTGACAAGGCTACATTTTTGAGTTGTAAATAGACGTTTGACCGTATCAATTTAATTCCTAAGTCGATTTAAAGTTTTCACTTCAAAATTTATCATTTATTGATTTTTTTGGAATGTTGCATAATGTTTTTTAAGGAGAACAGACGTTTCACCAAGCGCAGCTTCATCACAATGGACTAAGTTATACAATAAGCAACAATCAATTGAAAGGATAGTCTATCGATTTTCTCGGGATTTTCATAACAAAACAAAAAAAATAATTACATAATTTTTTTTTTATTAATTCGTTGAACCCAATTCTTGAATTAAGTTAGTTTAAAATGAAAGACCCTATATAAAACACTCTTTGAGACTTTCACCGTTTGTATTGCATTTGCGAAGCCCAATTGTGCATTAATGGATTTTCGTTTCGGAGAACTTATTAAAATAAAAATAAAGAAGCCAGAAAGTATTCTATAATGCACCTTCTTAGGTCAATAAACTCAGGCGAATTAAGTTTTCGCAGTCAAAAAACTTTTTTTATAACCTCATCCTTACTTTAATTTTTCACCTGAGTCAAACAGTGAGGTCAGGTTTTTGTTTTTAGTTTTTAAAACTAAATTAGCATAAATAGTTTTATGCATGTCCATAAAATAAAATCAGATAACCCCGAGGCACGTTCCGTCCCAGTTACACTTGTTATAAAGTTTGTTCAAAAGTGCTACAGCCTTTGCCACGACGCCTTGTTAGCACAATTCTGAAAGTTTACTTTAATAGAAAGTACCAGTGTACTTCGGACAGCGGTGAGTTAACTTTTTTGTCTAGGTGCTCACCACTTGTCCATGACCGATTTCAACAGAACCTTTTAAAATGCTGGTCTAAAGCCTGAAGCAAAACTGCAGACGGAAGCTAGTCGATACATAAATCATCTTGTATTATAAAAACACGGACGGTACTTCAGAAAAGACAACTTAAAACCCATTAAAAGCAATTAGTAAAATAAAGGGCAATTTAATATTATTTATCGCGGCGCAATGCAGATACCATTATTGTAATTAATAATGGCATCGCACTTGTTAGCCGGACACATTAGCCACGTAAAGGTACAGGGTGGTGCAAACAGTGACGTACAAAACCTCATGCTTATATCCGAAAATACTCCATGTTACATAAAGTTTAATAAAAGTAGTGTATTTAATTCAAAGATAAAATATATCTTAGTTACCTCACTATCTCAGAATTCTAGTCATCACTCCCTCGTTTTGCTCAAGATTTTACTCTTCACTCCCTCGCTACGGTTAGGATGACTCTAGAATCCTTCGGTATGACATTGACAAACTTCTGTGAACTTTTTTTGGCCGACAACCATGAGAGAGCTTACCAAGCTAAAACATATTTTCTCCAACTCCGATAAAACTAAAAATCGTTCACTCAAATGTTGTTCAACTCTATTCTATCAAAAGATAGTCATGATAAGCTGTAATGTAATGCTACAACCTGGATACACTGTCATATCAGCTACATTTTCCCACTTAATATGCATAGTGCCTTAGCTATTTAGCTATGCATCTGACTAGTGCATATCCAGGGCAATTATTGGCACGCTTCTAAACACAGCCTAATATCGATATACAAGGGATTATGTACCTTATTAGTGTTGCAATGAGGCTGAAATTATAGCGCAGATATCTAAAAGCTAGGTTAACCAATTTGATGATAGTACGTTTATAAATTTACATAGTTTAATTCGTTTAGATACAGTCGGCTACAATTAGTTATGTTAATAAGGGTTAGATGGAGGGAATACAAAATTATTAATAGTTTCCGAGTTGTGTCATCTGCGGTAGGTTGATGATGAAGGATTTTAACAAATAAACTAAACAAGTGAGTGTCAGGCCAGGACATCTTTAGTCTTTCATGGTTACTATACTTAGAATTTGTGAGATTTTTGATTTTAAAGTAGGTTTGCTACTGGCATTTCTTATTTGTAATCGTTTTTTTTAACTTCGTAATGTTAATGCCGTTTTTTTAATTAATATAAGTTAAGTAATGTACCTACTGCTAAACTTCAACACAAATTAAAATTTCATACTTATTTTAAAAAGCTTTTAAAAATTTTCTAATAAAAGTTTTTGGAACGGTAAGTTTTTACTAAAAAAATGAGTATTCTTAAACTTTTACATTAATTTTTTTTAAATGTTTAGAACAATAATGTAAACTGAACAATACACCAACCTTTGGATTTATACAGAACTAGCTGCGCTCCCGCGGTGTGACCCGCGGTCCCTCGGGATTTTTTATTTTTTTCTGGATAAAAAGTAGCCTATGTCCTTCCCTGGGATACAACCATTAACTATGCCAAATTTCAGCTTAATCTGTTCAGCGGTTTGGGCGTGAAAGCTTAACAAAGAAACAGACAGAGTTACTTTCACATTTATAATATTATAGTATAGTATAGTACGGAAGTATGGATTTATTTTTAGGCTCTTCATTGTGTATTTTATAATGTTTGTTGTGAGAGAAAATAAAGATTTTATTTATTTACTGAACAACAAAATTAAATTTCAATTTGAGGCAAAAACAAACATTTCACCCAAAACTTCCTGAACGTCGAATTAAGCTGAACACAGTTTCGGAAGCTAATTCACTAATTAGTTACACCTGTAAGTTGGGACAGTTTGTAACACGTTCCAATAATACGAGTATCCCAGTTAAACGATAATTAATCATTGAACGTAATGGAAAACATCGTAATGTTACCAGTATCTACCTACTTATAACCTACTACAAACAAAACTGCAAATGGATTTTACATGAAATTGTATTTGACTTTAACGTAACTTTGTTTCAAATCTTCCAACAACAGATACGTATTTTCTAAGTTTCAGCACCTCTGACTTTTACATTCGTATTAGTTCCATAAAAACTATGACCACGACTGTATCGCCTAGGTACGGCAGACATTATCTCATCTATGGATCTATGAATATCTATGAATCGCAACCACAGAACTATAAGATATAGTTCTGTGATCGCAACCTATTGAAAAAAAAAATAATACTGGACATTTTCACACAGCATCATCTAGCGCCAAACTAAGCAAAGCTTGTACTATGGGAACCAGATAACTGATATACTACTTATATACTTTTTGATAGAATAAGTACTTACATAAGATGGGGTAGACATTTTTCAGATCTAATAATAAGCCCAATATGTAGGTATATATAGTAGTATATATGCGACGACCTCTGTGGCGCAGTGGGCGAAGGTCCGCCTGCGACGCAGAAGGTTGCGGGTTCGATCCCCGCCGCGGGACAAATGTTTGTATGACCTACAGATATTTGTCTCTGGTCTGGGTATTTCTATGTATAATAATTATGTATTTACAAACAAAAAAGTATATAATTAGTTTATCAGTAATCTAGTACCCATAACACAAGCTCTGCTTACTTTGGGGCTAGATGATGCTGTGTGAAAAGTCCAGCGTTATGTATTTATTTATTTATAGACTAGCTGGTACTCGCGACTTCGTCAGCAAAATATAAAAACAGAACTGAAAACTGCTGTTCAGAAGATTCTCTTCTGATACTTTTAAAAATAAAAATGCAATAATAGCGCCATCTCGACCTCAGTCATAGGACAGCAACGCCATCTAGTGGCCTTCAACTGGAACTTCACTTTAAGTCCCCATACAAAATTTCAACCCTTATTTCACGCCCTTCATGTTTAGTTTTGAAAAAAAAAGTAGCCTATGTCCGTCCCTGGGACATAATCTTTATCCATGTCATATTTCAGTATCATCTGTTCAGTGGTTTAGGCGTGAAAAGGTAACAAACAGACAGACAGACAGACACATTTTACTACATAATAGATGGCGCCACAGGAAAAATTAGATCGCGCTATCGTTGCGTTTTGGGGAACGTAACATATAAACTCGCTAATCCTCTACTTTTCAGCTTTATAATATTAGTATGGATAGAAGACATAACAGGGTTAGAATGCGCTTAAGTTATTGTAAATAATTATGTCTCAAAGAATCTCTTTCGCCGTCTCTACCAAACATCTAATTTCCGTAGCAAGCTCCCGTCCATTTGTAAACCGACCCGACCCCAGGCGATGCTGTTTGAGCTCCAAATCTTTATTTCTTTAAAATTCTTGAGGGTTTTAATTTGGTAAAGAATTGGGCTATTTTTAAAGTCGTTCTGAGTTGTAATTGGAATCTTTCAATGAGTAAAAAGAAGTCAAAATACTCGTAATTTGTTACGTGAGATTGGAATGGTTTTACTCATGTTGCGTCCAATAGCATAAAATAATCGAATTTCAACGAAATAGATCCAGAGTAGCCCTACCCCCAAGGAATGATAAGTATTCACTTTGATTAATTTAGAGTTTTTAATAAACACAAAAAACATACCTAAAGAAATACACAAACTATTTATGTTTCTTTAGGTATGTGTTTTATTAGATATCTAAGGGGATCAGAGTCATGTTAGGAGATGCACATTTTGCCAAAGAATTCTATGCAAAATTACGTTTAGTAATACGATTGATTTCCTCAAGAAAAGCCATTGATGCTCTCTGCAAAAGCAAGTAAGTAGTACCTACCTATCACCGATACATAAAAATCGATATGACTACAAAAAGACCTAAAATCCACTAATATAATAAAGCTGAAAGTTTGTGAGTATGTTTGTATGTTTCTCAATCATGCCTAAACTGATTTTGATGAAACTTGGAATAGGCGCTTTAAATATTCTTCTGTATCTTTGTTTGTTTTTTTTTTATGTCCTTGTGGTGTACAATAAAATATTTTCTATTCTATTCTCTGAGTATAGATAGTTACTTGGAATAGCATATAGGCTATTCAAAATGTTGGTATCACGCGGGCGAAGCCGCGCGCAGTAGTTAGTACATAATACAACAAAAACATTATATAAATCGATGTGACTATAACATTTTACGTAATATATCATCCAGAGATCTTATCCCTTGAAGTCTGTGGTTACATTTGAATATTACATTTTGCTCGGAGCTATTTTCCATACGAAATAGGACCAATGTAAGATATTCACAATGTTCTAATTGAGTTTTTGATTTGATAAGAAGAAATTATACGTCTTTGTGCCTTTACGAAATAACTTTTGTTTAAACTGTGCATATAAGATTGTATGATTTTCTCTAGAGGTCTAAAAAATACCCAATTATGTGGAAAATTGCGGATCACGCTGAGTATGGCTGCACTAAATTGTATCACCAAAGATCTGTTACAAACCCATATAAAAACGTAAACAGGTTCACGACTGTATCCCCAAGGTGTAGACATTCTCTCAGATCTTACTTATTCCAGATCCTTTAAAGATGTCTAAGGGGGTTAGTCAGAGGCATGTCCAAACACATATTTGATACATGCCCACATCTTGCAGAATTTAGTATTCCATAAGAACACTAACTGGTTTCCTCACGATGTTTTCCTTCACCGTTAAGAGCACGTGTTAAACCGCATATAAATTTTACGAAACGCAAAATCCATTGATGCACGGCCGGGATTCGAACCCACAACCTTCGTATTGAAAGTCGAGGTACAACCCCATTCGGCCAACACGGCTCTACCCATATTACGCAATAAAATACTTTGATTTGAAGGCCTACGCAGACCAGGAAAAGGATCAAAAGATTTTAGACCACTCGCAGACTACAAACTAGACTTAAGCTGTATTTTTAGTTGTAGGTAGCTGTTGGCCATATATTTTATAACGCTTTTCTTTTTATTTTTTACCGAATTTGGAGCTTAATTTTAAAATTGGTCAAGAAAATAAACCCAATCCGTATCCATTGCTTCAAATTATTCAGTTAGTAAAGGCTTAGTAGGGGCTAGATGATGCTGTGTAAAAATACCCAGCATTATTTATTTATTTATTGCGAAATAACAGGATTCAAATCAGCAAAGGACAATTACAAGACGCTAGGCTTAAATCTGATCGCACATTTGTCCGAGTCGTACACGCCGCAGTAATTAAAAAAAAAAAAAAACTGATGACGTCAGAAAATGCGACTCGCTTCTGACGTCTCAGCATTTCTTCAATTGAATTGGTTCACTTTATCAGACCTTGACGGTCTTAACCTACAGATATTTAGTGCTGGTAACGTACATAAAATGTTTAACACCTTCATAGCCGGGCACTAAAGTGTCTGGGACCTCGTAAACTCTATCTATTTAATTGACAATCTATAAAAAACCTTCTCATCTATATATTCAGAGAGACTATTTAAAAAATAATATTTTTATTGGAGTTCATGTTCACACACACACAAACCTCATCCCAAACGCAATCTCTCTTTTCTGTTGTGTGTAAAAATTGATGTAGATGAATGTAGATGAAAATGCTTTCTTGCTTTGAAATTATGTTAAACTAGCTGCGCTCCCGCGGTGTGACCCGCGGTCCCTCGGGATTTTTTCATTTTTTCGGGATAAAAAGTAGCCTATGTCCTTCCCTGGGATACAACCTTTAACTATGCCAAATTTCAGCTTAATCTGTTGAGCGGTTTGGGCGTGAAAGCGTAACAAACAGACAGACAGACAGAGTTACTTTCACATTTATAATATTAGTAAGGATTGTTGATTCTGGCTAAAAAATACTGGCCATTGACACAATATTATTATCATAGCGACGAACACATTCACTAACTTGAAAGCATTAACTGATGTACGAACTTACATGCCGGCTCCTGCACTATAAGTATACGTTAGCGAGTTTATCACCTCGACTGAAGGTATATTACTTCAAATCGCTAGAGATCGTACATAAAACGTGGATATTTACACTTTGATCTTTTCTATCTCACCTATCTATTTATTTTCGGCAAACCAATATCTATAAGTCGTGCGGCTTCGTTTGTTAGAATGTATTTATCATCTTCCACAGCCTGATTTAGCCCACTGATGGGCATAGGCCTTTCTACGAGTATATCAAAAAGTCATAATCCCACTAATATAATAAAGCTGAAAGTTTGTGAGTTTAGATGTTTGGATATTTGTATGTTTGTGTTTCAATCACGCCTAAACCAGAGAACCGATTTAGATGAAACTTGGAATAGGCGTAGATAGTGACCTGGAATAGCATATAGGCTATTCAAAATGTTGATACCACGCGGGTGAAGCCGCGCGCAGTGGCTAGTAATTTATAAATGGGAATCTCCATATGCTATTTTTATAGTCACCAACCCTATTTGTTGCATAGGGTATATACCTACTTACCTATAATTGTTTATTTATAGTGTACCTAATAATAATTTAAAAGTATTATAAGTGACCTGATTCCTTGATGTTTTCTTAAATTGTTTATTTACTAATAAGATAATTATGCGATGAGACGCGTGTCCACAACGGGTATGGCGCCACTGAAAACCAGCGCTCCAACACTCTCGAGCTGTTGGAGCAAATGCTGAGGGGTAGCCGTATTTTCACCCACATAAAATTATGTAGATCTAAGTACCTATTTTAACTGTTGTATATGATGTGGGCCAAATTGACCACGGAGTGGTGCCCTGATACGTCGCGACGACGACGCGGCAGACCGCGAACAAGATGGAGGGACGAGCTCGCCAAATTCCGTGCCGACTGGACATTATTAGCACAGGAGAGAGATGAATGGAGGGAGTGGGGGGAGGCCTTTGCCCAGCAGTGGGACATTGAGGGCTGATATAATAATAATAATAATAATAACGATATGCAATCCGGGGAGGTAATCACTTCACTTAGTGAAAACCAAACATACAAATATTTAGGATATTATCAATCACAACAAATATTACACAAAGAAGTAAAATCCAAGCTCACTTTAAATTTTAAACATAGGTTAAACGCAGTTCTTAAAACACAACTAAATTCCAAAAACACCGTGAAGGCCATCAATTCCTATGCAATACCCATTCTGACCTACTCCTTTGGAGTTATAAACTGGACCAAAAAAGAATTAAAAGACATGCAACGTCTTATTAACGTATCGATGACCAAAAGCCGCAAACATCACCCAAGAGCATGTGTCCAAAGACAAATTCTGCCGAGATCAGAAGGAGGTAGGGGATTGATAGACATCTACAGCTTACACAACAAACAAATAGCGACTCTTAGAACATATTTCCATGCAAAGGCGGAGACATCTAGAGTTCACGAGGCAATCATTCAGAATGACCGAAAATTAACACCACTAAACCTACAAGATATTAACTCACAGAAAAACGAAAAACAGACTGACAAACAGACACTAATAAGCGAATGGACCCTCAAATCTCTACATGGGAGACATCGTCACGACCTGAGCCAACCTAACGTCGACAAAAATGCGTCGAACGAGTGGCTCGGTCGAGGGGAACTCTTCCCGGAGACTGAAGGCTTTATGATTGCTATACAAGATCAGGTAATTGAAACACGGAATTATAAAAAACACATAATGAAGATTCGAAACTTGACTACGGATTTATGTCGCAGATGTCACAGTTCCTCAGAAACGATCCAACACATCACAGGGGCTTGCAAAACGATTGCCCAATCTGACTACAAACATCGCCATGATCAAGTCGCAAACATCATACACCAGAGGCTAGCCACAAAGTACAAACTTATCGTTACAACAGAAAATGCGCGACCCACACCTTACTACAAGTACGTCCCTGAGACTGTGTTGGAAAACACTACGCACAAACTTTACTATGATAGAGCAATCCTAACTGATAAAACAACTCACTACAATAGACCAGACATAACACTCATCAACAAAACCAATAAAACAGCTCTTATTATAGATATAGCCGTCCCCAATACCCACAATCTACAGACCACAATAGCAGAAAAACTCTCAAAATACATAGACTTAAAAGATGAAATTACGCGTATGTGGAAACTTGAAAAAGTTCTTATTGTTCCCATTGTACTCTCTACTACAGGAGTGATTCCAAATCAGTTATTCCAGTCTCTAGATATACTGGAATTGCCAAAGCAGATTTTTGGTATTCTACAAAAAGCAGTTATACTAAATACTTGTAGGATAGTCAGAAAATTTTTACATAGTGACGGTTCTTCGGATTCTTCACAAACCTACAGCAATGAGAATGCTCATCCAACAACTAGTGCACACTTGGCCTAGGCCCGTATGCTCTAGATAAATTTCCGGCTAAAAGCCGAGCTGACTTAGATCAAAAACGAAATAATAATAATAATAATCCCGAGGGAGGTCACCGTTCCTCACCTCCGCTTGCCTTCACTGGCCGGACGGAGTGAACACTGACGAGGAGTAGGTCCCTCACCTCCGTGTTGCCTTCACTGGCCGGACGGAGTGGAGTCGCTAGAGCATTGCTCGGAGGCTGAGGGGTGTTACGTAAGATGGCGAGTGGGCACGTGAAGCTGGACCCTCTGGGAGCTCGTGATCGTCGTTTAAAGTCCGGTAGCACCTTACCACCTTCCAGCCGCTCACGTCCTGTTGCCCCCTTGTCGCACGAGCGACTGTTTTAGGGGGGCCCAGTAGTGAGTTGGCGAGTCTCCACCCGCCATTTTTACATGTTCGTTAACATTGTTTCGGCGGGTGTCATAGTTCCCATAGTTTCCCCAGTACCCAGTCCACTACCATCCCAAACCATAGCCCGGTAATTAGTTTTCCATATCCTCAATAGTTCTGCACAAACCGGAGACTGTTCCTGAATGCATTTTTATAGTGTTGAAGGAATAGTAGCCGGTATGTGTCTCCATCACACAAGATCAAAATTGTCAAAAAGGCCTCTGTGTGTTGGCTTCGGCCCCATGCATGCCTATCAAAGGTCCGGGACTCTATAGTTCCGTGATGTTAAACTTTGACAAACATAATAATAATAATAATAAGCCCCTCTAAGCCCAACCCCACGTCCGCGCTTGACCACCTAAGCCACGTGAGGGGCGGACACCTGTAACGAAATGACTTAACGGGTGACCAAAAGGGTAATGGCAAACCCATTATGATGGAGCCAAGTAAGAATGTACGTATATGGTCGCTTCCCGGGGGTGATCGCCGGGGCACGTCTGGAGCCGATGCTGGACGTCACAGCATGCAAGCCATCGGTGGCGAGGGTAATGGGCGGCCCTCTGCCGGGGAACCCGAACAAGGTGAGTCCAACAGGAGGTATAACCTACGACCGCGAAAAAATTCAAGCCGGAGCACATCTCGAGCCGGCGCAGGAGTCAGCAGCAGCAGTAGAGCTGACGCAGGAGCAATTCGACTGATCCCCATTGAGGAGCGGGGGCCAAGTCAAGAAGATTGGGCTGAAAGAGACCATGAAGCCCAATCCCACATTTCCTCACCAAAATCTCTGTTTTCCTCTATTCCTTCTTCTCCTCCTTCATATCTTTACTTAGAATCTAAACCTTCTTCACTTTCCCCCTGTTCAAGAAGATCTTCGACTTCACCTTCGATGGCCGAGGACGTTGTACAGGCGACAATCGTCGATAATCCTGTACCCGCCAAAGCCGAACCACGTGCGCGCTTGAAATGGACTAATGAGATGAATACTTTTATCCTGCGCACATATCTCATCATCACAAAATTAGAAACAGAAACAAGATCTTACCTAACGGAGCTACATAATAGGTTCACTGAACGCTTTCCTGACATGATAGTTAGCCGGAAAAGAGTTGGCGACCAGCGCAGAGCAATAACACGTAGTAACTTGTTATCCCCAGATACTGTGGCTACGATACGGGCTGAATCTGAATCCTATTTAACACTCAACCGACAACAAACATAACCTCTAATGACACAAATAACAAATACACAACAACGGATGCACTGGACAACCGAACATAATGAAACTATTCTGAGAGAATATTTGAAACTCACGAACTTAGAAACTAACAAAACCGCTTATCGGAAACCCCTACACCAACACTTTATTACTGTCTATCCCCATCTTACTCACGTCAGCGAGCAAAGAATAGCGGACCAGAGAAGATTGATCGTAGCAAACAAATATATAGGCGATGATAGGATCAATGTCATCAGAGAGGAGGTTGCCAGAGAATTAGGGAACACTATAACAAACGTGGCCCAAAACACAAACCAGGAAGACTTAAACGTAACTGTTTGGTATGACGCGCTCAATGACTCAAGTATTTCAAGTAACACTGAAAACATTCAGACACTACACTCAGACCAACAAGTTAATAACGACAACATTTCTAATCAGCCAGATCGAAATGCTGAAGCTGATTTAATTTTTAATGAAGCTCTAGCCTACTTTAGCAATACAACCCCGGAAGGAAGACCTTTTATTCCCAAGCAAAAATGTACAAAGAAACTTGCGATAATTATCAGCTATCTTAATGCTGTGATCCTTCCCGAAAACGTTAACATCGATACTGATTTTGATACACTTCAAACTGTTATATATTGCGTGGCATGGACAGCAGCCAAAATAAATGGATCGAAACTTAAAATACCACCCGATGAAACAGGAAACCAAAGAAAGCGAGACTTTACACCCAACTGGCAAAAGCGTCTAGAGAGAAAGGTAGAAGACCTACGTAAAAAGATAGGTAGACTAACTCACTTTATTAATGGTAATCGAAGTAGGGCTTTAAACAATCAAGTTAATCTTATAATGGAGCAATACAAAACCCACACAACACACGAACAACACAATACAGAACCAGAACACTACCTTGACACTCTAAAACAAAAACTCATCGTCGTTAGCAGCCGGCTTAGACGATACAAAGCTTGCTCGGCGCGAAAATCCCAGAATAATCAGTTTCACAACAACGAAAGGAAGTTTTACCAGACCTTGTCGAAAAAAACCAGCAACCAATCTGTGTCGTCTAATAGGTCTGCTAGCGACAGGCACACTAACAATTTAGATCCAAGCACACTGCGCCAGTTTTGGGCAAATATATGGGAAAATCCAGCTGAGTTTAGAGACGAAGCCAAGTGGATCCAAGAAGAGAATGCGAGGTATAGAGACATAGATGCGATGGATTTTGAATCTATCCCAGTAGAAACCTACCAAGAAGTGTTAAAAGCAGCACACAACTGGAAAACACCAGGATCCGACCACATACACAGCTACTGGTACAAAAAGCTCTTAACAGTCCAACCGCTTCTCTACAACCACATCAACAACTTTATCAAAAATCCCCACACAATGCCACACTATATCACTGCTGGAATAACTCACATGATCCCTAAAGACGACAACGACACTGCTAACCCTGCCAAATATAGGCCTATAACCTGCTTACAAACCATATACAAAATTATAACAGCATGCCTTTCACGAATGATTACCACTCACATTAACGAAAACCAAATACTAGCCGAGCAGCAAAAAGGTTGTAGGAAATACTGTCAAGGATGCAAGGAACAACTCACCATAGATGCAGTCATTTTAAACAATGTGCAAAAAACGAAAGAAGATCTGTATAGTATCTACATTGACTATAAGAAAGCGTTTGATTCAGTCCCACATACATGGCTCATAAAAATCCTAGAAATCTACAAAATACACCCAGAGTTAGTGTTCTTTCTAAAAAACTCTATGACTAGGTGGACTACACGGTTACATGCAAAAACATCTTGCGAAAATATTCAGACAGAACCAATAAAAATACAACGAGGTATATTCCAAGGAGACTCACTCAGCCCTTTATGGTTCTGTCTTGCACTAAACCCACTATCTAACAGCTTAAACTCAACTAACCTAGGATACCCACTTGACAGAAGACAAGACGGTACAACTGACCCTACGTACAACCTTAGTCACCTACTCTACATGGATGATATTAAAATTTATTCATCAACTCAAGCTGACTTAGAAAATCTCGTAAAAATTACAGAACAGTTCTCACATAATATAGCTATGAATTTTGGCATCGATAAGTGCAAGATAAACTCCATCAAAGCAGGACAAACACACCAACACACATATCAAATGGAGTCTGGCGAAACCATAGACCCTTTGAGTGAAAACGAGACCTACAAATATTTAGGCTATCAACAATCAAAACAGATTCACACCAAAGAAATTAAAACCAAACTCAAGGTGCATTTAGACGATACGGTATGACGCACGTTTTGCTAAGCTAAGTCCATTCAGCGTACGGTCTCCAGTTAGAGTTAGCGCATTTACACGACACGGTATACCGTATGACTAGGTTACTTAGTCGCACGGTGAGCGCGCCGGGTGGCTAACACTGCGGCGAGTAGGGTTACCATACGGAAAATTTTAAACGCGGACAAAGACCAGAGAAAAAAATCTATTTCAATGGAAAAGTCGCGAGTGCGTGGGCGTTTTCGTGGGCGTGGGCGTAGGCGTGGGCGTGGGCGTGGGCGTGGGCGTGGGCGTACGCGTGGGCTCAGAATTTCTCCTATGACAAGGTCTATGTTGGTAACACGTAAGTGAAGCCACGTGCGTTCCGCAAGCTCACATACCTAAATGTACGTATAGGTACACGTTGATATTTTTATCTTAATAATAATAATCGTCCTGTTGTAGGTGAATTTGATAATTTTTCTACTTAAAAAAAGAATCTTAAACATATTTTGTATCTTATTATCTTAGAAAAATCCTGATAATTCTAAAATAAAACGACATGTCTGGAGAAATTTTAACGTATGGTCACTGTAAAGTAGGCCACAGATTACAGAGAGTACCAGTCATAGTTACCTAGTCATGCGTTTTAGCGTACGGTATAACGAGACTATACGATATAATGTTGTATGAACCTTTTTAAAATTTCGGCGTGCAAATCAAGTACACTTTGGTGTAGAGGTCTTGTCCGCCGGTTCTCAATATGAGATGTGCCGGTTCGATACCATTAGAAAATTATTTTAATTTTGCTTTTTTTTTTTGCTTTACTATTGTGTATTTTTTTTATGTTGATTGCGAAAAAAGAAAATAAAATTTAAATTCAAGTTCCAAAAAGAGGTACCTACACTACTTGCCTAGAATAATTTTGTTTTATTTTTTCTTCACTAGTTTGTAATTATTTTATGTTAATGACGAAAAAAGAAAATAAAATCAAATTTCAAGGTCCAAAAAGAGGTACTTACACTACTTGCCTAGAATAATTTTCCTTTTTTTTTTCTTCACTAGTTTGTAATTTTTTATGTTAATGACGAAAAAAGCAAATAAAATCAAATTTCAAGGTCTAAAAAGAGGTACTTACACTACTTGCCTAGATGGTAATTTTATCAATTTTAACCTGACTATCATAGGACAACGTACCTACATACCTACCATTCCATGATACCTACGTACATACCTAAATGGTATGGTTCCTATGACACCTACCTATCTAATGGTAGGTTTACCTAATGATGCTCATACCTAACAGAAAAAAGTGAAGCAAAAACTAAAAGAAACTGGTTCACGACTTCCAAGGCACGGTAGACATTTTTTTCAGATCGTCACTCAAGATCCTTTCAACACTTTAAAGTTGTCAAAGGGGTAGGTAAATCAGATAGGCTTCCAAAATTAATAAAAAGTAGGTAGGTACTTGGGTAAGTAAGTTCGTATGAGTACTACATAGGTAGGTAGGTACCTACTCGTACCTCCGTGGCTAAGTATGTAACTAAATAAGTAGGTAGCATCTACCTATTTGGTTACATTTTTTTTTTTTTTTTTTTAAGACATTTTCACACAGCATCATCTAGCCCCAAACTAAGCAAAGCTTGCGTACTATGGGAACCAGATAACTGATATACTACTTATATACTTTTTGTTTGTAAATACATACATATTATACATAGTAACACCCAGACCCGAGACAAATATCTGTAGGTCATACAAACATTTGTCCCGCGGCGGGGAACGAACCCGCAACCTTCTGCGTCGCAGGCATACACATAACATATATATTACACATAATATTGTACTTACACACGTATAGGCATAGATCATATTATGCTGTTATAGGGAATAGGTTTTGATGTGGATCTACCTAGGTACAGCACCCTACAGTTAAAACTGAGGAGTTGGCCACACTGCCTGTGGCTGTGTATCTAACTATAGAAGTCTAGAGAAACGACAGAGAGTTGCTTCATTAATGTGTTTCTAAATAGGCAGGTACTTATCTACTGGGAAATTTTGCGAAATTGTGAATAAGTACTAGCTACTAGCTACCTACTAGCTACTAGTATACTTACCTTACCTATAAATGTATAACCTACCTACCTAGAAGCCGTGTTGGTCGAATGGGGTTGTGCCTTGACTTTCAATCCGAAGGTCGTGGGTTCGAATCCCGGCCGTGCATCACTGGATTTTTCGTTTCGAAAAATTTATATGCGTTTATACCTGAGTACCTAGGTACCTACCAACAGGAATACTCTACGTAGGTACCTATTTTGGTACCATACTACCAATGTTGGTAGGTACCTAAATAAATACTTACACGTACCTAAGTAGGTAGATAGACGAGAATATGTACTTAGGTATGCTACCCGGGTAGGTAGGTACCTGCATACTTCTAAGTAGAGTTGAGAACCGTGTTAGCCTAGTGAGATGTACCTACGTACCCTCATCAACCTACCTCCGAAGGCTGCGAGTTCGAATCCCAGACGCGCAGATATGTAAATTTATACCTAGGTAGGTACAAACTTTCCTAACTGTGAAGATTTTATTCTATAAAAATTTGTAGGTAACTTCACGAATGTCAAGATCCGTTGGAAGAACTGTACCTGTCTCAGCTTCCTTAGCATCATAGTAGCGAATTGTCTAGGTACCTACCGGAGAATAGATAAAAATGACAGTAATAATGACACTGTGAATGACACACACCACAGAACTATAGTTCTGTGACACACACTAATGCGTAGTTCGGACTAGTCTTGTATTTTAGTCGAGTAGCGAGTAACTTATTACCAAAACGTGTCCGAACAAAAAAGTAATTATCTAAGTACTACACTACCTACCTACCTACCACATTGTTGGGATGGTAGGTACCTACCTAGTAGGTAGGTAGTTATGTGATACAGCTTTATGATAGTACCTAGGTAGGACCGACCTACCTGAGTACCTACCAACAGGACTAAACCTATTAAAAAACTCTACGTAGGTACCTATTTTGGTACCATACTACCAATGTAGGTAGGTACCTAAATAAATACTTACACGTACCTAAGTAGGTAGATAGATGAGAATATGTACCTAGGTATGCTACCCGGGTAGGTAGGTACCTATGTACATACTTCTAAGTAGTGTTGAGAACCGTGTTACCCTAGTGAGATGTACCTACGTACCCTCATCAACCTACATCCGAAGGCTGCGAGTTCGAATCCCAGACGCGCAGATATGTAAATTTATACATAAGTAGGTACAAACTTACCTATCTATATATATATGTGTGAAGATTTTATTCTATAAAAAATTGTAGGTAGATAGATAGGTACATAATATTATGATACGTAGGTAGGTACCTACTACATTAGGTACCTACTGTTCGCCCAACGAGTCTAAGCATTCGTGAAGTTAGCCGTTTGTCTGCGCAGCAACCGCTTTTTCATACAAAATTGTGTTCTACACAGACAAACGGCTAACTTCACGAATGCCTAGATCCGTTGGGCGAACTGTACTAGAGCACTATGTCAGACAACCTTCTCGTGTGCCCAAAGCTGCTAGTCCCTTAGGTACGGAAAAAAGACTTTCGCTCGGCACTGACGTTGCTACTACAGACAATGTCAGAAAATAAATATGGGGAAATATCCCGACAATCGAACCAATAAGGCTGGCTCAATCAAACAAACAAATGGCTGCTATTGGCTGGCTAGTGGCGGGCGATGACGCACCGACGAGGATTGCGGCGCGTTCATAGGTTGTATAATATAAGATGCGTTCAAAAAAATAGTTCCGTTCGTTCGTACATGATTCGATTCGATTCAAGTACATTTGTTTCGATACCAAGTAGGTACTAGTATGGTACCAAAATAGGTACCTACGTAGAGTTTTTTAATAGGTTTAGTCCTGTTGGTAGGTACTCAGGTAGGTCGGTCCTACCTAGGTACTATCATAAAGCTGTATCACATAACTACCTACCTACTAGGTAGGTACCTACCATCCCAACAATGTGGTAGGTAGGTAGGTAGTGTAGTACTTAGATAATTACTTTTTTGTTCGGACACGTTTTGGTAATAAGTTACTCGCTACTCGACTAAAATACAAGACTAGTCCGAACTACGCATTAGTGTGTGTCACAGAACTATAGTTCTGTGGTGTGTGTCATTCACAGTGTCATTATTACTGTCATTTTTATCTATTCTCCGGTAGGTACCTAGACAATTCGCTACTATGATGCTAAGGAAGCTGAGACAGGTACAGTTCTTCCAACGGATCTTGACATTCGTGAAGTTACCTACAAATTTTTATAGAATAAAATCTTCACAGTTAGGAAAGTTTGTACCTACCTAGGTATAAATTTACATATCTGCGCGTCTGGGATTCGAACTCGCAGCCTTCGGAGGTAGGTTGATGAGGGTACGTAGGTACATCTCACTAGGCTAACACGGTTCTCAACTCTACTTAGAAGTATGCAGGTACCTACCTACCCGGGTAGCATACCTAAGTACATATTCTCGTCTATCTACCTACTTAGGTACGTGTAAGTATTTATTTAGGTACCTACCAACATTGGTAGTATGGTACCAAAATAGGTACCTACGTAGAGTATTCCTGTTGGTAGGTACCTAGGTACTCAGGTATAAACGCATATAAATTTTTCGAAACGAAAAATCCAGTGATGCACGGCCGGGATTCGAACCCACGACCTTCGGATTGAAAGTCAAGGCACAACCCCATTCGACCAACACGGCTTCTAGGTAGGTAGGTTATACATTTATAGGTAAGGTAAGTATACTAGTAGCTAGTAGGTAGCTAGTAGCTAGTACTTATTCACAATTTCGCAAAATTTCCCAGTAGATAAGTACCTGCCTATTTAGAAACACATTAATGAAGCAACTCTCTGTCGTTTCTCTAGACTTCTATAGTTAGATACACAGCCACAGGCAGTGTGGCCAACTCCTCAGTTTTAACTGTAGGGTGCTGTAGGTAGATCCACAGCAAAACCTATTCCCTATAACAGCATAATATGATCTGTGCCTATACGTGTGTAAGTACAATATTATGTGTAATATATATGTTATGTGTATGCCTGCGACGCAGAAGGTTGCGGGTTCGTTCCCCGCCGCGGGACAAATGTTTGTATGACCTACAGATATTTGTCTCGGGTCTGGGTGTTACTATGTATAATATGTATGTATTTACAAACAAAAAGTATATAAGTAGTATATCAGTTATCTGGTTCCCATAGTACGCAAGCTTTGCTTAGTTTGGGGCTAGATGATGCTGTGTGAAAATGTCTTAAAAAAAAAAAAAAAAAAATGTAACCAAATAGGTAGATGCTACCTACTTATTTAGTTACATACTTAGCCACGGAGGTACGAGTAGGTACCTACCTACCTATGTAGTACTCATACGAACTTACTTACCCAAGTACCTACCTACTTTTTATTAATTTTGGAAGCCTATCTGATTTACCTACCCCTTTGACAACTTTAAAGTGTTGAAAGGATCTTGAGTGACGATCTGAAAAAAATGTCTACCGTGCCTTGGAAGTCGTGAACCAGTTTCTTTTAGTTTTTGCTTCACTTTTTTCTGTTAGGTATGAGCATCATTAGGTAAACCTACCATTAGATAGGTAGGTGTCATAGGAACCATACCATTTAGGTATGTACGTAGGTATCATGGAATGGTAGGTATGTAGGTACGTTGTCCTATGATAGTCAGGTTAAAATTGATAAAATTACCATCTAGGCAAGTAGTGTAAGTACCTCTTTTTAGACCTTGAAATTTGATTTTATTTGCTTTTTTCGTCATTAACATAAAAAATTACAAACTAGTGAAGAAAAAAAAAAGGAAAATTATTCTAGGCAAGTAGTGTAAGTACCTCTTTTTGGACCTTGAAATTTGATTTTATTTTCTTTTTTCGTCATTAACATAAAATAATTACAAACTAGTGAAGAAAAAATAAAACAAAATTATTCTAGGCAAGTAGTGTAGGTACCTCTTTTTGGAACTTGAATTTAAATTTTATTTTCTTTTTTCGCAATCAACATAAAAAAAATACAAAATAGTAAAGCAAAAAAAAAAGCAAAATTAAAATAATTTTCTAATGGTATCGAACCGGCACATCTCATATTGAGAACCGGCGGACAAGACCTCTACACCAAAGTGTACTTGATTTGCACGCCGAAATTTTAAAAAGGTTCATACAACATTATATCGTATAGTCTCGTTATACCGTACGCTAAAACGCATGACTAGGTAACTATGACTGGTACTCTCTGTAATCTGTGGCCTACTTTACAGTGACCATACGTTAAAATTTCTCCAGACATGTCGTTTTATTTTAGAATTATCAGGATTTTTCTAAGATAATAGGATACAAAATATGTTTAAGATTCTTTTTTTAAGAAGAAAAATAATCAAATTCACCTACAACAGGACGATTATTATTATTAAGATAAAAATATCAACGTGTACCTATACGTACATTTAGGTATGTGAGCTTGCGGAACGCACGTGGCTTCACTTACGTGGTACCAACAACACACGCGACTTTTCCATTGAAATTGATTTTTTTCTCTGGTCTTTGTCCGCATTTTAAATTTTCCGTATGGTAACCCTACTCGCCGCAGACTTAGCCGCCGGCGCGCTCACCGTGCGACTAGGTAACTAAGTAACTTAGACCCGATGACCGTCGCACTTTTTAAGACATTTAGCGTGCGGTGAGCATTTACACGGGAAAATTGGCATGCGATGTTAAATCGTACGTGCTTATACCGTGTCGTGTAAATGCACCTTCACTCATAACTTTAAACACAGACTTAACTCTATTTTGAAATCAGATCTATATTCTAAAAACACAACCAAAGCAATAAACTCCTATGCTATCCCTGTATTAACCTATTCATTTGGAATAATTTACTGGACTAAAACAGAACTTAAAAACCTACAGCGTCTTATAAATGTCACAATGACTAAACACAGAAAACACCATCCACGTGCCTGTATTCAAAGGCAAGTGTTACCAAGAGCTGAGGGTGGACGAGGCATAATCGACGTACAAAATCTACATAACAAGCTAATAAAATCATTACGAACTTATTTCCACTCAAAATCCGAGACATCCTCTTTACATAAATCAATAATTCAACTAGACCGAAAATTAACGCCGCTTAACTTAGTAGATTACACCCAGCAAAACAACGAAATACTAACTGACAGACAGACCTTAACTGCTGAATGGGCCCGAAAGTCTCTGCACGGAAGGCACCACCACGACTTGAGTCAACCCACCGTCGACAAACAGGCGTCGAACGAGTGGCTCAGTCGAGGTGAACTCTTTCCTGAGACTGAAGGTTTCATGGTGGCCATACAAGATCAGGTAATCGAAACACGCAACTATCAAAAACACATCATGAAAATTCTTCTACCCACCGACAAATGTCGAAGATGTAATAGTAGCTCCGAAACAATTCAGCATATAACGGGAGCATGTAAATCAATCGCTCAAACTGACTACAAGTTCCGGCACGACCAAGTAGCCAATATAATTCACCAAAAGCTAGCATTGAAATACAAGCTTGTAGACACCTCAACAAAACCAACACCCTACTATAAATATGCTCCCGAAACTGTGCTGGAGAACTCAACACACAAACTCTACTTTGAAAGAGCCATACTGACCGATAAAACCACACATTTCAATAGACCAGACCTAACTCTTGTTAATAAAACCAACAACACTGCACTCCTCATAGACATTGCTATCCCGAACACCCACAACCTACAGAATACGATAGCAGAAAAGCTTTCGAAATACGTAGACCTCAAAAACGAAATAAGCCGTATGTGGAGACTAGATAAAGTTTCCATTATTCCCATACTTTTATCTTCAACTGGTGTAATCCCTAACCAACTATTTCAATCTCTTGCTTTGCTAGACCTGCCAAAACATACGTTTGCACTTATGCAAAAAGCAGTAATTTTAAATACTTGCAGAATTGTGCGCAAATTTTTGCAAACCGACCTGTCCAGCAACGAGCTGTTACCACCCGTTGTTAGGTCTCAACCCACGAGACCAAATGACACGCACTTGGCTTAGGCCCGTGTTTGTCTAAAAACCACCGATCCTTATGGGTCGAGCAGATAAAAATCTACACAAAATAATAATAATAATAGTCCACTACCATCCCAAACCATAGCCCGGTAATTAGTTTTCCATATCCTCAATAGTTCTGCACAAACCGGAGACTGTTCCTGAATGCATTTTTATAGTGTTGAAGGGATAGTAGCCGGTATGTATCTCCATCACACAAGATCAACAGTGTCAAAAAGGCCTCTGTGTGTTGGCTTCGGCCCCATGCATGCCTATCAAAGGTCCGGGACTCTATAGTTCCGTGATGTTAAACTTTGACAAACATAATAATAATAATATGATGTGGAGAAAAAAACCAAAAGATTTATCACTACCTGAGCCCACAGATACGCCTAATAAATATGTCAATTCAACAAGGGATGGTTCATCCCGGGAGTTTTCCAACCCTTTCTTGAGATGAAAGGACTACTTTTAGAATAATGACTGACTTGCTAGAAAATATTCTTTGAGGATATTTTAGTCTTTGGAATTCTTTTTCTAAGCATTAAGTTACTGTGTAGAGTATCTTTGTAAATTTTGGGTGGATGTTCGTTGCTACTATTCACGGAAATAGCTGAACGAATTTGGGTGAAATTTTGTTTTAGAGGATTTTGTTTGGAGGTAGCTTATAGGTACTCTCCTAGGCTAATGTACTTATTTTTATATAAAGTCATAGGTAACTAAAGTGCAGCTAGTTAATTTAAATAATTAGTACCCATAACAGGGTTTTGTGTTTGATTTCGGAAAAACCTATAGGTTCATTTCGCAATGAAATTGGTGTTATAAAAAAATATAAACCTAGGTACCTCCAAATATTGTGAAAGATTGGTCATAAAAGTTTTAGTTATCCTGAATAAAAAGCGTTCCGTTTAACTTCCCTTGTTAAGTCCAATGGGGCTGTTATCGCATCCCCTCTGACCCCCAATTCCCCTAAACCCTGTACACCCTTGATTAGGGGCACCGTTACTTTAAATTGTTATTTTTGTATCAAAAAATATTTGCTTGGGAAAATATTTTCCGCATCATGTATACTGGCTTTTTAATATTGGAGGCATGTCACACATTATGAGGGGTACCAAGTACAATGTTAGTCGAGATAAATTCATGATTTTTGACGACCTCTGTGGTGCAGTGGGCGAAGGTCCGCCTGCGACGCAGAAGGTTGCTGGTTCGATCCCCGCCGCAGGACAAATGTTTGTATGACCTACAGATATTTTTCTCGGGTCTGGGTGTTTCTATGTATAATATGTATGTATTTACAAACAAAAAGTATATAAGTAGTTTATCAGTCATTCTAGTAAAAAAAAAGGCTTTGTGCTAATAATGGGCATTGTGTCTCTATTATGAAATATCTGCATTCGGGCTGACAAAAAGACGACCTAAGTTGCAACAAACAAACAAATTTTTCCTCTTTATAATATTAGTATAGATAAGAACAAATTCGTGACGACCTCGGTGGCGCAGTGGGTAAAAGTTCGATCCCTGCCGCGGGATAAATGTTTGTATGATCTGCAAATATTTATCTCGGGTCTGGGTATTTCTATATATGTTAATTATGTATTTACAATAAAAAAAAAACAATTATGTATGTATTATATCAATTATCTGAATTCCCATAGTATAATTGTAACCTATTGTAACTGTTGTTTATGGTGTGGAGAAAATCAAACTTTATTCTTTTCTATTCTATAGTACAAACTTTAGCTTAGTTTAGGTCTAGTGATGCTGTGTAAAATGTCCAGCATTATTAATTTTTAGCTCATACATATCAGGAAACGAAATATAGCCGAAATATCGGATGTATCACATAGGGATAGACGTTAGCTTTGGCCACCTCATAACTATCTTAATGTTTCACAAATATATACATTTAATCAGTATTCATGAATTCCCTGATTAGCTATCGATAGTCATCACTTCAAACAATCAAACAAAATAGTTGCTAACCACCAATGTAACCAGACCCCGTATTAGTTGGGCCTGTATCACTTCTTAGAGCGGTTTCAAAATATCCGATCCGATATCGGTATCGGACACCGATACGACGGCGGGGCAAGTAAAATGTATGATCGGATAATGTGAAAGACAGGTACATATTTGATACATTTTACTTGCCTCCGATATCGGTATCGGACTCCGATACGGATCGGATAATGTGCAAACGCTCTCGTACCCCATAAAAAAACTACAGGCATTTCAATATGATCTCTGGTGAAAAAACTTTCGTATTCTACTAAGCGCCGATGAACTTGCAATCATCTATGGATAATGTAATTAAAACTGGAGACAAAATGAAAAAGGAACATTTTTTAAATTGACAAGCCGAAAAAAAAACTTTGTCCTCATTGGTCGAATGACAGATGTGACCAATGATTAGTTAATTTTGAAGATGATTTGCGTTCGAGAAACCGTTCCATCTTGGTTAAGTTAATCTAAGTTTTGTGCTAAGCATGTTTATATTTTTGATCATAGTACCTAGCCTTATATTTATAGCAGTAATATATTTTTTCTGTCATACCAGTCCAGGTACACTACTTATCGGATTTTTTTATGACCATAGTAGGTAAAACATATAGTCTGACATAGAACTTTAAGAAATCATTGAGCTCGATCGTTAATATGTTTCAGTCATAGACGTGTATGCTTTGAGCTACAATACGCTCGTTTTCAGATCATTGATAACTTCTTTGAAGACGGTCAAACATAGCTTTAAAAAAAATCAGAAGTGAAACATTCCATCCGACTATCCTACCTTCTACGTCACTAAGATCCAATGCAGGCTGCATACCGAAGCCAGGGCTCCAACTACGCTGGTCCACCCGTCCATGTTCAGTGTCGTGATACCCTTTGAGGAGGTCGCACGTTTCAGAGACCTCTGTGCTAAAACACGTAAAAAAACTTTGTGCTGTGAAGTTCTGTGTATATTTTTATTGGTAAGTTTAAGTTTCGTTAAGTTTATCAGGAATTGTTTGAAGTATTTATATTAAACACGAACAAAAATAACGATATCTTTTTGATATAAATTATACCGTTATAAAAATATTTTAATTTATATTTATTTTTTTAGTCTTATTAAAATAAGTAAGTTTTTTCTAGGTATTTTTTTATTTTTGTGTAATCCATTTCTATTGATTATTTTTTATATATAGGTCCAAAAAAATCACGCCTTTCTCTCGTAAGGGTAGACAGAGACCCGTTAAGTCCTGACAACTTTCTTCTTGTCCTGTCACTAGTTCTTTCGAACCAGGGTGGTGAAAAGATTATAAGTGCGCCTCAAAGATTCTACTTTATGCACTAACATACGAACTTTATGGGGACCAAGCTACTAGAAATGGATGGTCTAATTTGTCAGTTCTAGGTTAAAAAGTAATAAATTAAGCGTGCTGTCGCCCCGAGATCCACAACTATCTAATTGGACAAATTTGGACCACCCATTACAGAGGGGCGCAATCACCCAGTACCTTCATTGTACGTACAGTCAGCTGCAAGAAATCTGAGGATGTACATTAATAAAGGATAATGCTCAAAGATAAGTAAGAAAAAAAACCCAGACCAGGCATAAGCAAAACAAAAAAAAAGGGTCATGACTGTATTTCCTAGGCACGGTAGACATCCTCTGATCTTTTAAGAGGAAAAAAGTAAATCATGTTAGGTAAACAAAATTTTTAAATAAATTCTGCATGGAGGGTATCATCTAAAAACTATGGTACTCAATTTCTTTTTAAATTTTCATAGCAGATTTATTGTTTTTTTAGAAGGTGCAACCTACTGTAATATTTTATCAAAATCTGTTCAGCGGAATCAGCGTGAAAAGGTAACATGCAGTAGAGTTACTTTCACATGTTTAATAGTATGGATTATTACATTTAATAGCTGGTGACTGTACGTATTGAACTCAAGTGGGGTGTGCCCTAAGTAACCAAATGCCAGATTAATTCTAACCAGCTTCAAGTGTGCCCTGATTAAAAGCCTATTCTTCACTCAAGTACATTGAATTAGATTCGATTTTAGTTTGATTTTGTTTGTTTTGTAACCAGAACTTAGCTAGTGCCTCGGTCTTTATCTAACTTTTCTATTTCTTTACTCTTTTGTAAAAAAAAATAAGTAAGTTACTTGTACTACGATCTCTTTCTGATTACGCTAAGAATTCAGCTGTTCCACATACTGGTCTATCTCCACTGGTGGGTTATCTAAAACAAAACATTTTAATGTAAGTATTAAGCTTTATTACGATATTTACGGATGTCCCTAGACAATGCATAGTTGAACAACAAACTTTTTACTTTCCAAGTGAAATACTTTTAAATTTACAACTAATGTACCTACTATAACAAAACACAGTCTCTAAAAGAACCATAGGAATATAAACAATTTCGATAGGTTTATCCGGAAATTCAGAAAATATAATTTCTTTGTGAAAGGTAGCTAGAGCTTGATTGATACTCAAACCAATCAGTCAAAAAGTTCGCGTTCAAAGTAAATTGGTCAAAGCAATACAATGCGAACACTTCGCATTTTATCGCTTTTTTGGTGCAAAAAAAGACTAGAGTTTACAGAATTGCACAAAAAAATAAAAAAATTGTGGTAATGTTATGGACACGCTTCCGACTGACAGTGATCTAGATCAGTTGAGCTATCTATAGATCGTTTCTAACGATCCTTAGATGGCATGACTAATCCTGTTGTATTTTGTAAATTTATGTAAATATGTAGTAGCTAAAAGATAATTTATTTACAGAAACTAAGCTACTACATATTTACTTAGTTTCTGTAAATAAACATTTCTATTTTAAAATAAAATATATTCATTATAAAGCCTTTAGGAACGCCTTTAGGAAGGATTGGGGGAAAATCGCAGAAGACCGCGAGGTGTGGAAGGTGACCTTTGCCTAGCAGCGGGACAGTATAGGCTAACTAAAAAAAAATATGAAGATAGGTATCACAGAGATTCAATAAAAAATAACTACCTAACTCATTCTGTCTGCTACATAATGAGATTGCGAGTTCGTCACCGCCTGTAGGTATACGATACCATACCATTACCATTCTTGCATCTTACCACAGAATATTAGCTCTTGCTCCGTTAAGTTTGAGAAAGCAAGAGGCAAAAATGGTATGCCTATCGTGGAACATAAATGTAAATGGCGTTTTAAAGTCAAAGTCAAAGTCAAAAAGCATTTATTCAGTAGGACCGCTGGGATCACTTTGAATCGTCTTATAACAAATTTTACTCCTGTTCGTTCGCGACCAATACCATGTAGAATCAGGGCAACAAATACTTTTAGCTGAACCATCTTAAAACTAAATAGTCAAGCTCTAGTGGAATAATACTATTTCATACACTTTTTAAACTCAGAAGATTTAAACTAAACTCATTTTTGTTTTAATCTAAAACCTTTACCCGATCTCGTCCCGTTATTAAAACAATAATGCTGGACATTTTCACACAGCATCATCTAGCCCTAAACTAAGCAAAGCTTGTACTATGGGAACCAGATAACTGATATACTACTTATTAGTGATGGGCCGAATGTGGTTTTAACCGAATACGAACTTCGGCCGAACATTCGGTGAAAATGAAAAGTTCGGCCGAACTTCGGCCGAAGTTCGGTAGGTACCTAGTTTCATTGTATTTTCTCGAAAGAAATACGTCAAATCTTGTTTACGCGATCGTTGAAGTTTTCTAGAGTAGATGGAGTGTGGTGCTTGTACTACTTTTCACTGTGTGACAAATATGGATGATTGAGTTGTCGTTACAACTACTTATTTTCAATTCTACGACTGTTCAGAAGGTACGTGTACGTACGTACGACGTATTTCACTATTTTAATTGGCATAAATCGATAACACACGGTTAACACTGTAAAACCGTCCGATTTAACGTTTTATGGTGTTAACTGTGTGTGTGACTTTAGTTGATCGAGTGAGCGAAGCGTCTCAGTTTCGAGATTGGCAAAAAAATGCTTTTGTCTGTCATTCAGGTCGGATTTTTCAACCGATTTGGATGTAAATAACGTCGGCCTGGCTTAAATAATTATCATTTCCAGAATTGATCTACAGCCTGATTTCTTGCTTACGAAGCCACTTACCGTATGCAATTCGTAATTTCTTATTATCAACCCGAAAAATAATAATAACTATTTATTTACCCCTAAAATGTACTGAACTTGGTATATTTTTTATCTGTGGAAAATTTGAGGTCCGATCTTGCCCTCCTTCTTTGAACATAAGTTCCGTAGTATAGTTTTAAGATTTATATTTACTTTTGTTGATCGTGATGTTTGACTGGGGTGAAATGGGAGGGAAACGGGGGGCACCAGTGGACACCAGATTCTACGTAGAACGCGCGTAGTCTATTGAAAAAACTAAAACGTACTTAAACGTCAAAAAAGTCTACCTTAAATTTTGAAAAATTCAAGCACCTGAAATATAAATTAAATTCGGTTTTTTTTTTGATGGGAGATCTTCTGTTCTCACAGAATGGTTGAAACTTTGTAGGAGTACTTATACTTAATGCACTTAATGTACTCCTACAAAGTTTCAACCATCACGTTGATTGCACATTTGCTCAGTTGGTAGAGAGTCACTGGTTTAGTTTTATTATTTTAGTCAAGCAGTTGTGTTTTTGTGAAAGTTACTTTACGGACGGTATCGAAGAAAAACAGACTGGAGCTGGAAGAAAAATTTCGTTCCATTTTACCGTCATGCCACGTCACGAAATCGTCACAGTGCGAAGCGCGCAGTCGCAAACAGTCCATAGATTGTTACATTGTTAGTACGGAAGTGCGTTTGATTTGAATTTGGAATTTTCAGTATAGAAAAGTACTCTTTGCTTAGTTCTAACCGAGTGTTCCACGACACTCACGTACTTTTGATTACTATATTTTCTAGTACCGAACTTCGGCAGTTTGAACCGAATTTCGGCCGAATGCCGAACTTCGGTTCAAGCTGCCGAAGTTCGGTTTAACCGAATGTGAAACGAACTTCGGCCCATCCCTACTACTTATATACTTTTTGATTGTAAATACATACATATTATACATAGAAACACCCAGGCCCGAGACAAATATCTGTAGGTCATACAAACATTTGTTCCGCGGCGGGGATCGAACCCGCAACCTTTTGCGTCGCAGGCGGACGTTCGCCCACTGCGCCACAGAGGTCGTCACAATGGTTTCATACATTTCCGAAACCAAGTTTCGCACGTCCAAAATGTTTGAGGGCAGTGCATCAAAGAGATTCATTCACACCCGCCGGCTGAAAATCACGTTGCGAATACAGTTCCAATGAAAGGCTTTCCCATGCCTAAAATATTCAGACCAGAGATGCTCCAGTTGCGGCGACTGTGGTCTAGGGATGGGCAGAGTCAAGATGTTAAGAGATAAAATATTACTAGGAAGTGCTGATTTGTAATAAAACATTTTTGAAAAAAAAAATTGAACCGACTTCACATAACACAAACAGAAGAACCTTCTACACACTAAAAAGAGAAAAATAAGAATATAATTTGAAGTCGGTGCCAAGTGAATACGATTAGGTACCTATCAAACATACATACAGCCGAACATATAACCTCCTCCTTTTTTTGAAGTCGGTTAAAAAGAGCTTTGAATTTCAATCGATACGATATCGCTATCGTATTGCACTTCAATCGATGCGATATGGTATCGTTTTGCACTGCAATTTTTGAGGATGTAAACGGTTGTAAGTGCGACACTCGCTCAGACGCTAAATGGCAATCGGCTTAGTAAAACGATCTAAAACTGCATTGACTGAGCTAGAAAAGTAGTTTTTTGGAACCAGTGTGGTGAAAGGATTTTAAGTGCGCCTCAAATAGGCTCCTTTCGTGCACTTTAGAGCCATTAACTCATACGAACTTAGTAGAGCCAACTCTGGTTTTTCATGAACACCATTCAATTGGTCTTGTCTTGTCTTAGTCTTGTGTGTGGATGATGCACATACATGTTATTTCTGTGTGCGTAAGCTCATAAACGCTCCATTGACAAATAAGCGCTCAGTATCGCTTACGTACACATAAACAAATCTACATACACACTCCCGCTTTCGTCAGAACTTTGTATTCTATTCCACTCGTACCGTAGAGATAAAGTGATCATGGTTAGCAAGCCAGACCAAGACTAGAACTTTCCTGTCGTATCGTCGCTAGTTTCACGCTATTTCAAAAGTTTTCAAACTTTTAACCCCTCAAGGCACAAGTTTCCATTCTAATAAGGTTAAATTGAAGTTTATGAATACACACAGAAATTACCCTTGACAGAAACACCCAAGAGGTTTTGCTTTTAGGCTCTTGTCACATTAAACTTTTTCATCTTAATGAAAATTAAATAGCTCGTAATGAAATTGTCAAGTTTGAGCCAAACTCATACCCAAATGCCTGTATCACTTTTTTCTTGAATTAAGCGAAGTCGACATTTTCGTATTTTTTTTTAATCCTTTTTACACAACTGCCACAGAAGGGTTAATTATTTTCTTTATGAAAAAAATATTAAATGTTGATCATATGTAGAGATAGCTAGATAGATAGATAGCGTTTATTGTTGTTACAGGTTAGTAGTGCCTTAAATCCTAAATTAGGTTTAACAAGACACTAGAGTTCTCTAATATAATTTATGCACACGCTAAATACCTATTACGCACACACAATGTATGTATGCGTATGCGTATATGTAGGTATGAATGATGTTAAATATGCCAACAAAATTGCAACGTTCATAATATGCCCAACTCTAGTGTCCAGTATTAGGTCAGATGATAGACCGTGCGATGCGCCGGACTCCTTTGATTGGATGCCAGCCTCATCGATGGTCCGGAAACTGAAGCAGATATCTAATTGGATGGAATAACTATATCTGTTGACCTTGGACTAGTTTGTATTTAAATCATAGGCTCTTATTAATTAACGTGGTGTAAAGTTACGCCAGGTTTAAACTCCAAAAACTAACTAACTTACTTTATTCTATTCTATTCTAAAAACTTTATTCTAAGTTACACCCGGCGTAACCGCCCGCCTGCGACGCAAGAGGTTGCGAGTTCGATGCCCGCGGCGGGAACAATGATTGTAAGATCTACGAATATTAGTCTCAAGCCTGGGTGTTTTCTTCTTTCTTTCTTTCTTTCTATATCAGTCATATAGTACCTATAACACAAGCTCTGCTTACTTTGGGGTTAGATGATGCTGTGTGAAAAGTCCAGCATTATTTATATTTATTTTATCTCCCTCTGTCTCAAAGTGCCTTATCCAATCAAAAAAGTATAAAAATAAATTTCTCTATACAAAAACATTTATTTTTAGAAACGTGATTCCATCTGAACCGAACTGCCTACTCACCTGATCTTTCATAAATACGCAAAAACAAGTCGATAAATTTTCTCTATAACTTTTATTTTCTCTATATCTTTGCTAGTCACATAACTGCCGTAAGATTGGCTTAAGTACTCAAAACCGACGAGCTTTTAAACGATAATAAATAAATATAATAAAGCTGAGAGTTTGTGAGTTTGTTTAGATGTTTGTATGTTTGTGTTTCAATCACGCCTAAGCCAGTTAACTGATTTGGATGAAACTTGGAATAGGCGTAGATAGTGACCTGGAATAGCATATAGGCTATTCAAAATGTTGGTACCACGCGGGCGAAGCCGCGCGCAGTAGCTAGGTAATAAATAAAACTATATTATTTAAATGTTCGTATGCACAAAACTATAATATTATCTAGATATAGTTGTGTTCGTATGAGTTTATGGCCAACTCTGGTGCCGGAGTTTTTGGTTTCTGTAATGAGAGTGGTAGTAAGTGGACATTTTGTGATCTCTACCTTCCTGAAATGGGAAAGAGACATTGTTTTTATGTACGTAAAATGATATTTGACTCTTGGCGTCTTAAATTTTTAAAGAAGGTATACCATCGTCACCTCATCATCTTCCTGCCTTTGTCCCACTTTATGTGGGGTCAGCACAACATATACTCCTCTTAAAGCCTCTTTCAGTTGTCATCTCAGTACTCACTTCCTTGTCACTCATGCGATCTTTTACACAATCCATCCCGCGTTTCTTCGACTTACCTCTTCTCGTATCGACAAAGAAAGAAGGTATACCACAGCTGCTGTTCTATTTAGACTCAATTTTGCTTTCGGTGGAACTTTCCCACGTTTTCGAACATCATATAACGCTGATAGTTTTTCAAGAGTATAAAAGCAACTCCCCACTTTTTTAACTCTACTTTGGGGCACTACGGACCAACGCGTTCCTCATTTTTCACAAATATAAGAAACTTTCGGACATTTTCTGTGCGTCACTAAAATAAATAAAGAAACGGGCAGGGTCGAGTCACACTGGTTTATCGTGAGTTCCGTACACTGAGATTGGATATGTAAGTTATTAGTTTCTTTACCTTGCTTTACTGTTACAATGTAAGTATTTTTTAACAAAATAATTTCCTCACATAGGTAGTGACTGTCACTTTTGCAGATTTGTCGGGAAAGGGATAAAAATTGAGATAGAAACATATTTGCCCTCACCCAAGTTTCAAACATGGTGTCAGTGACAGTTCGATTTTATTAAGTGCGTGAAGATTTCTATGGCCCCTGAGGATTTCACAGTATCATAGGGAACCCTAAAACTGTTTCAAAGATAGCTGGACAAGAAATCCAAGGCGGCAGTGATTCGATTAATCTTTTACGAGTATATTGGCTCTGTCCAAAATATATTGATGAACTTTGAGCACCCTTTGGATGACAAATTGACGATATTTTTCTTCTTTCTAAGTAATCAGAAAACGAATCTTAACGTAACAGGATCACGTATCCAAGGCACAGTAGATTTTTTTTACTGATCAAGTCGACATCTCAAATCTTTTTAATAAATGAAAATTATTCAGCATTTTCTTTATAGTATTATTATTTTCTATGAAATAAAATTATTACCTAGAGACTCAGTTTTAATTAGATTTAGATTGAAATAATTTTAAGATCCTTAATCCTA
This sequence comes from Epirrhoe tristata, assembly GCA_951394285.1. Lineage (NCBI taxonomy): Eukaryota > Metazoa > Arthropoda > Insecta > Lepidoptera > Geometridae > Epirrhoe > Epirrhoe tristata. Next base: position 7,640,610 of record OX596159.1, on the reverse strand, counting down.
ATTTAATTATCACGGGAGCATCTCGCAATATTTTTACAGGCGCAAGAATATCTACTATCCATCACGAAGTACCTAATTATTTTTTCATTAAGCGTCGAAAATCTCCCAAGGGTTGAAATAACCTACAAAATTGAGAACCTTTATCCAAATTACCTACAAGATCCCTAATGCTCAATTTTCATTTCTAGTATCTGATTACAAGCAAAAACTTACAAAAAAATATCGTGTAACCAGTCACACGATATTTGCGTGTGTGTGTTTGTTCTACTAGGCGATCGGCTTGATATGAAATGTTAACTGAGGGCAAAATGGAGGGTAAAAAATAAACAAAAATGACCATTCAGAAGAAGATTGTTATGCAAGGACTAATTAATGTACCTTTAGGCTGATTGATGATTTTTAGCTGATAATAAATAAATAATGCTGGACATTTTCACACAGCATCATCTAGCCCCAAACTAAGCAAAGCTTGTACTATGGGAACCAGATAACTGATATACTGCTTATAACTTTTTGTTTGTAAATACATACATATTATACATAGAAACACCCAGACCGGGACAAATTTCTGTAGATCATACAAACATTTGTCCCGCGGCGGGGATCGAACCCGCAACCTTCTGCGTCACAGGCGGACCTTCGCCCACTGCGCCACAGAGATCGTCGTGATGGTCTAGGTACTGCGCATTATCCCATCTACTGTCAAAGGTAGGCATAGGTTGTCTCCTGATGCTGCTTAAATTATATATTAGAGATGTTGCTTTTTTTTCTGTGATAGATGTAACCATAGTAACTGCTACATTAATCAGGTTGTTTTGTTATAAAACAGTTGTATCTATTTCTGGAAGTGACGTAATGGATCTCCCGGAGAAATAACCTTGTATTTCGCACTCGGATAAGAGTAAAATATGAACATAAATCACTTCCGAACAAAAAGCTTCATAAAACAAGGTGTTTAATTGAGAGAGCCTTATCAGAGCTTTGTTTGGTAGAAAACTTTTTTATCAGCGCTTTTAAATAGCCTAACCTACTGACTGAGTTATATCCGTCGAAGTTCGGCTTCTGATGATCCCGAACGCTAGGACTAACCTGCTCAGCAAAGCACCATTCACGCGAGTCCTAAAGGTGCATTTACACGATCCAATTTTTCGTACGATTTGCTAAGCCCCGCCCATTGAACGTGCCGACGAGGGTCGCGCTATCTATGACAAATCGCATACGATGAGCGTTTACACGTGGAATATTGTCGTGCGATACGATATCGTATGGGTTTAAATCGCATCGTGTAAATGCACCTTAAGTGCTATCAATAGCTTATGCACTTCGGAGGATATAGATGTTTTTAACACTACATTGGCGAAATTCACAGTCGCTGCTACTAAGTATTTGTGTTGTTTGTAATCTATGTTGTTTGTAATTCCATTGTCGCTTTGGTGTCCCTACTGTTAAGACAATGTAATTGTTGTAAATAAATAAAAAAAAGTTAAGCAACGTTCTGACCGGTCAGTAAATGGATTGGTGACCGCTAGTAGCATTATCAACTACTAAGCGCTTCCGAGCTGTCGATCCCAGGTATTAAGACGTTCAGCTATGACCGTCACCAGAGTTGGTCACTGACTCATACGAACTTACTTAGAGTTGTGTCAGCAATTGGACCCTGGGATTCGTAACGCATGAATTAGGTAGAGCGTATAAATTATAACTAATCATAATTTTTTTAAATATTTATTTATTTAAATAATACCTAATAATAACAACCTTATCTACGAGTTCAAGCTTATGAAAAAAGCAAACGAAGAAACACGTGTACTGACGCTGGGTGCAATGAAATTGCCACAACCGGGTCTCGACACCACACCCACCACTATGTTGTTCAGGAATATGGGACTTCCGTTGTCTCCTTGGCAGTGGTCGGGACCCAAACCTCCTACCCAGTTGGTGCAAAGCATACTGTTAGGTAGATTTACGTGCAATCCCAAACGATCTTGGCACACGCGATTGTTTAGGACGCGTACTTCAGCGTGTCGCAACTGTTCCGAGTAATGGCCGATCTGTTGATATTATGACATAACAAGGTTTTAGGACTTAGAAAAGAGTAAGGAACTTGGGACATGCTTAGATATTTCACCGTGTTTGTGGCAATACAAATTCATCATCTACACTCAGCATCACCAATTTGTAACCCTCGTGCCGTTCAATCCGTTTTATTAGAGCGGTTACCGTTTGGTGACGCTGTACGTACACAAGGATTTCGTCGGACCTAGGCGTAAAAAGCCAGAAACACGGATTGGAGCCTAGCTTTATTTTGGGTGATCCATTTTAAAACTAAATAGTCAAGCTCCAGTGAGGCTCGTCAAAGTAAGCATTAGGGGCACGACGTTGAAACTTACTTCGGTTCTTCCCCAACCAGCGATCCTGACAGGACTATTATCAGGAATCACGTTGCTAGCTGATGCAGTTTGCGCTGGCATAACAGCATTCACAATGAAGAAAATGCCATTCTGTACTGTTCTCGCGATGCCGATGTCATTCTCCAGAGTGATAGGGTTGTAGTTGCCATGAAAGACCAGGGAGTCAATGACCAGTATGGTTCCGCCACTAGTGGCTAGCGAGGATCCTACTCTTGCCCGGATTCTTTGTGTGGAGGTGGGTCTGTTGAATGTTACAAATTATCACGAATATTTCAATAGCTATGAATATACAGGGTGAATTTTTGAGCTGGGCCACGTGTAGGTGTTTCTTGTAGCTACATCAGTTAAGGTATCTGCCCTCCATGGCCCATTTCAAAAATCCAACCTGTATAGGACTACACAAGTAGGTATCGAGGGTGGGGCAACATCACCTCATTGAGCAGCTATCTTCTCTAAAGTAGTTAGAAGGTTTAATTCTCAGGAAAGTCTATGTTTATTTGAAGAAAAACAACCACATTCTTTTTCAAAATCTAAAGTCAGCCTTGAAAATTCCCCATTAAAATAACACCTTAGCCTCAATTTACAATTAATTTCCAATGGTGAAGTTATTTCCCATCAGAAACACTTTTCCAAAGCAACATTAGATCATTACAAAGTCTTTGTTATTTCAATTCAAAACTCACAAGCAAGATGCAGAGGTCAAGATGCTTCTAGAGTTGATGATGGTACCAGCGCAGGTTGGAATGAAGAAGGTGCCGTCGAAGCTTTGAATCAAATTCGCCATAGACGGGTACAGGGCGATTGATGCTGGATGTCCTCCAACGATTCTATCCCCAATCCCCACCGATGCCGCTAAAAAAACCCTTTGAAATAATTTAGAGCATTCACACGATGCAATTTTTGGCTCGTTTTGAAAAGTTACTGTTAACCGTTTACACGTTCATAGGTAAGGTAACCATGTTGCATTGTTACAAAATATCGGATAGATACACAACTAAAAATAAACTTTAAAATGGTAATTTAATTAACTTACCCGAAGCCGAAGCCACAATAAGACTTATTATTATAACCACACGCATGATGATAAAACCCATTAAAATTAATTGTATTTGGGTTACTGTCGTTTGGGACACAAAAGTTTAGGACACTTTGTCCCTATTGACACTTTCGATTTTAAATATTTTTTTGACTGTCATTTGGGACACCAATAGAAAAAGCTGTTTTGTACAGTCAGGCAAAAAACCTCTAACGTTATAGTTTTTGAAACTATCGTGGTTAGGAACATAATTAATGTTATCTACGGGATAATTATCATGATTTTCCTCCTCTCAGATCTCAACAGAAGAAATCTCAATATCAAATTTGCATTTTTAAAAAGGTAAAGTATTCGCTCAGGTGCAGTAACGAGCAAGCAAGCGCAAGCGCTAATGCAAAACTAGTTCTAGAAAGCATAGAAATGTTTCTATTTCTTTCTCTTTTGTTCCTAAGGTTCACTTGTTCTTTTTGCTCGGACGCACGGCCAATAATTAATTAGTCTACCTGAGTCATGGTCAGTGGTTAAGTAAAAAAATAGTCATGTGGCGGTTTGTGTTGTTGTTCATGTTTTTTGGAGGTAAGTTAACTATCATTTACGTAGCATTTTTTTATTGGTATTATACGCTTTTAAGTACTTAATTGCTTTAAATTTTAGATCTAAACTGATAAAAAAATTGTGTGTATTATAAGAGATATTTAATTTCATTCATAATCGTAGGCATTATATTCGATGCATCAATTTATGGTTTTGTTAGATAGACTGTTAGGTACAGATATTCTTGTTCAATATTCTTAAAGTAGCATATTTGTTTTTTCAGGAGATCCACCAGCATCGTCAAGTCAAAATCAAAATGGAATCGAAATAGTAACGTCGAAGCGCGGAAAACCGATACTTCTACATGCTGGCTATAGATACCGTAAAAGATAAGAATTCTAAGAATAATGTGCCAAATATTGTAAAAATACTGTGATTTTTTAGGTTATTTTTTATCTTTAGGTTATCTTTTGATTTGTTTGATATTTTAGCTTTTGTAGAGTATTGTGCCAAATGCTGTGAATATACTGTGATTTTTGTAGGTAATTTTTTTTTAAAGATTTTTATGTATACACAAAAGATTTTAATAATAAGTAGGTAATGTTATGTCATTATTATTGTTAATTAATATAAACCGATATTTTGAAGATGCGGACTTTACAACGTAGTAAATAAATATACATTTTAAATGAATTTTTGTATTTTTTTTAAGTCGAAAAAGACTTACAAATTATTTAATTACAATGATATGATACCTATACCTACACGTCGCCACCATGTCTAGTCCCTTTAAGCTACTTATTAAAATAATCGTATTATAATTATTTAAAAACTTTTTGATCTGACTGTACAAAACAGCTTCAATATTTTGATAGTGTCCCAAATGACAGTGAAAAAAACATTTTAAACTACACAAACTGACAAGACTTCATTTTTGGGTTGTAAATAGACGTTTGAGCGTATCAATTTAATTCCTAACCCGATTTAAGTTTTCACTTCAAAATTAATCATTTATAGTTTTTTTTGAAATGTTGTTTAATTATTTTCAAAGAGAACAGACGTTCCACCAATCGCAGCGCAGCTACATCGCGAATGGACTAAGTTATACAAGAAGCAACAATCAATTGAAAGGATAGTCTTTATCGATTTTCTCGGGATTTTTATAACAAAACAAAAAAAATCATTATAACAAAACAAATATTTTTAAATTTATTTGTTGAACCCAATTCCTGAATTGAACAAAACATATGGTACAAACCAAAAATAGAAAACGATAATGTCCGCATTAGTTTAGAAAAACTGTGTCGCGGAAATTAACGCCCACCTCCGAGTACAGAGATTTTTTCCAAAAAACACTTAATTTTTTGGAAAAAAAGGTAGGTACAAAATTAACAAAACAAAACTAGGCTTAGGCTTCTTATGAAAATACTAATCTCCTACTAGTCGTGTCGTGTGCGTGAGAAGTGTGTAAACTAACCATCTCTATCTGACGACCTCTATGGCGCAGTGGGCGAAGGTCCGCCTGCGACGCAGAAGGTTGCGGGTTCGATCCCCGCCGCGGGACAAATGTTTGTATGACCTACAGATATTTGTCTCGGGTCTGGGTGTTTCTATGTATAATATGTACTTATGTATTTACAAACAAAAAGTATAAAAGTATAATTTCACATCTACCGGGGACATCCGTTAGGCCTGGCGCGGCGGCAGATTTGGCTGAGGATCTCAAAAGGCGCAAATATATAAATCTTGATAGGGTTTATATATTTGAACCATTTGGGGTTGAGACCCTAGGTCCGTGGGGTTCTGGAGCCCTTCGGGTTTTCAAAATTCTTTCAGGGCGTCTGGTCGAAGCGACGCGTGATCCGAGAGAAAACCTATTCACTATAAATCGGCCTGCTATATGAGAATTAATAAAACTCTGATGGCTGATGGAATTTGCATTCCATTTTCGATTTCAACGACAATCCACGGAATTAGCCGAATGTGATCGGATGGATTGTTCCCAAGTGGTCGACTCAAGCTCATGTTTCGTTTACCGCGGTTTTTCTCGTGTCCCAATTTGATTTTAAATAAGCGGGGAATATATTTTATACGATATGATTAAATAAATAATGCTGGACTTTTCACACAGCATCATCTAGCCCCAAAGTAAGCAGAGCTTGTGTTATGGGTACTAGATGACTGATATACTACTTATATACTTTTTGTTTGTAAATACATACATATTATACATAGAAACACCCAGACCCGAGACAAATATCTGTAGGTCATACAAACATTTGTCCCGCGGCGGGGATCAAACCCGCAACCTTCTGCGTCGCAGGCAGGCCTACGCCCACTGCGCTACGTAGGTCGTCAAATTTGGTCTGATCTTCTTGATTGGTCTGGAAAGCTGTTTGGAAAGGCTTCAAGTTTTAGAAACCTATTTTGAGGACCCACATAACAATTTAGATCACGTTATTGTCTATCTCTACGGTAGAATAGAGTAAAACTACATTAGAGTAACCGATTTCGAACGACGAATTTTATGTTTTTGCCTTGTAAATTGTAATTTAAGTATTCGAGAAATTGATGAGTGATCCTTTGTTTTAATTTGCTTGTTCCTTCGAGATTTTTACGTTTCTTCCTTTTGCGTCGTCTTTCCTGTGGGCCAGGCTGATTAAGCTGAGAGGAAGGTTGTAGTGCCTGAGACATTGTTTGTGATGGAATAGGCTTAACTAGCAAATTAAGCCTATTCCATTACAAACAATGTCCCAGGCACTACAGCGTCCCTTTAAATGTAGGCATAGATAGCCTCCTGACGCTGTATAAATCATCTGACTTTAAAAAATAGCACATTCAACTTTCAAATGAATTCGTCATGGTTGCCTTGTGGTGCTTCGTTTCTATGGCGTACTTACACGGCCTTTTATTTTGGATTGTTGGTAGCGATTTATTGGTTTGGGTGACCAGATACCGTGAAAATGGGTGGCATAAATGTTGGTGAAACGGGGTGTGAGTCTTAGCATGTATTTGTTTGTCACAGTGAACGCAAGTTCTATTATTTTTATTATAAATCGGAGAGTTTGAAAGAACGTTTATATTACAAAAGCACAAAACAAAACGATGGAGTGGTCTTATATGTTCAGTGTCGACATCCATGGTATGGATTGGCAGAGACCACAAATTTCCACTTTCCAAGTTCCTGAAATACTTTTTATTCACTCTCATTACATTCGTCATAAAAGCACGCCAGAGTCTTGCTCAAATAAAAGCTTATGTGGAAAAATTCCTTTCAAGAATTTAAACGTATATGGAAAACAAAAACAAACATTAGGGCTTTACATTCATACGAGATGATCGTGTAGGTATGCCTCCTGACGTTGTAGTACCTGGGACATTGTTTGAGAGGGAAAAAAATGCTTGGAAAACCAAGTATTCAAGTTAAAACTACGTTCCTACGTACTCGTAAATGAATGATTTTGAAAGCTTTCAGGCTAAGTGGCTAAAGGTTCGGTAATTTTTCCATTCAGTCCAAACTTTTCAGTAAAACTCAAACTATTCTGAAACTGAAATTTACACGTCGAAGTTGGATTTTACTGACCGATCCAGAGCGAGTCGTTCAATTAAATTTGCCATTTTGTTTTTAATCGACCTAATAAAACTTCCATACCTGATTAAAAAGTACTGTACTTTTTGAATCATGAAAGTATTTTATATCTTTACAACATGAAAACTTATAGGTCCTTATCCATCCACACTAAGCATAAACTTTATTTTTTTTTTACAAAAAAGTCTCAAATCAGTTGAATTGTCTTTGAATAAGGGAATAAAATAGGGTTATTGTAAACCTTTTATGACCTAAGGGATCTATAAGGGTGATTATAGTAAAATAACATTCAAGTTTAACGATTTGAGTTACATATATCGCGGTTGTATAAAAATGATTTTGGGTCAACTAAATTTTACACTATTCTATAATAAGGGTAGTTAGAATCATTCGATTTATATTCTATTTCTATTTCTATTTTAAAAACACGGATGGGGGCTGGTCTTATAAAATCAGGCTAGTTTTATTCCCGACAGTACAACGTCGGGCCAATTACCTGGCTCTCGAAAAACGAAAAAAAATCCGAAACGTTCATTAGTATTCCCGATTTTCTGGAAAGTTCTCCATCCCTTCGGAGTTGGGTAACCAGTGGGTTAGGTAATGGTAGGGTTAGTGTGATGTCTGCTATTCGAGAAATAAATTGCAAATAGAAAAATTTTGGGGAAAGATCGGATGTTGAATGAGGTCAAGAGTATGGCCAACGTCGACTTTCCTAATTGTCACGTAACAACATCAAATTAGTGTTTTTAGATTTTGTATACCTAGCTGATGAAAATAGAATTTAATACATAAGTACATATCATTTATTTACAGAAACTAAGCTACTACATATTTACAAAATTTAATTCGATCGTTAAAACGATCTAGAGACAGCTCAACTGATCCAGGGTCTGTGTGAAATATCTCTAAAACCATTGTGTTTCAAGTCAAAAATATTCAGAAAAATCTTAAAACATTCGTATGTAGGTAACTACTAGAAGTTCAGTCTGAACCAGTAGAAAAAAAATAAGGTTTTTTATGGGTATTATCATAATAATTATCTAATGGTAATTAATTTTAACAACGGAAAGGATGCGTAAACATTTTTCAAAATAATCATTTTAATAAATCATCCCTTACAATGGATTACATGTTTACGCTTTACATAATTAATTTAATGTCTGTTTTACATAAACAGTCCTTTTCATATATTTTCTCAAAATATTTTCATCAAAATTCTCACCAAGTTGTGTTGTTTAATTAAAAGTTACTCCATTATGACCTAATGTTTATGCATAAAGGAGTCAGCTCCCGGGGGAATCATTCTAGTAATTGACCCTGGGTCTTGATGTTTCGTGGCAGATAGTTTGTACAACATAGTTTTTATACTTACCAGCGCTAACGACAGCTGTATTTCTTAAAATACAAAAATTATTAATTCTGTGATGAAACGAAAGGAATATTAAGAATTACGACTATTTTTCCCAAAGCGTGGCTATAGCGATGTCGCTAATCACACGTGTAAACGGTGAAGGAAAACAGCATGTCGTAGAAACGTAAAAGTTCGGAATCATGGTAAATGTTGCGGGAATAGAGAAAAAAAGATGGCGAGATCTGGATGCTTTTGAGCCAAACTGGAAAACCGTGGCCCTGCTGGAGCTCAGGGAGTGGAAAATAAAGACATGCCCAATAGGCAGGATTTTATACTGATTATTCAGAAAACGTGTTGAAAATGTGTTAAAAACAGGTATTAATGGTGTTTTGAAGTGCCAAGGTACCTAGGTGTACTTGTTTGTGTGAACGTGGAATTACAGATTCTATTAGAAGTTGTTCCCTGGAGTAACAGTGACGCGGCAGGATTGTAAGTGCTTCTGAAAGCGACAATGGATTGACGATGACAGGAGCTTTTTTAGCTAAAAATCTCCTTTTAAATTGCGTTTCAAGTGTTACGCAGGGAAGTTTGAAACCTACGTTTTTAATATAGAAAATCAGTAGTATAAAACCTTACGTCATACTACTGGTATGACGTAAGGTTTTTCTAAGTGGATTTGTAGGGCTATGAGAAACCATATACTTAGGTATAATGAGCTAGTGCTCATTATACCTAAGTATATGGTTTCTCATGTCGCCGGTGAGTGTGCCCAAGAGCTGCACGGCCTTATTCCGCCTTCACCGTTCGTTTACAGGGACTTCAGACGCACAGCTGATTATCATCCTCACCTGGTTGATATTCCACTAATTAGAACTAAGTGCTTTCAAAGTTCTTTTATTATGCAAACATTGGAATCAGCTTCCAGCGTCTGTATTTCCGCTGACCCTGATGTTTTTAAGAAGAGAATTAATAGGCACCTTCTGGGTAGGCTCGCTCCATCGTATACCTCATTCTTGTCTGTGTAAGTTTCGAGGTCAAGAGCCGACCCATTCATCATAAAAAAAATATTAAGGCTAGTTTTTCAGAATCGAATTCCTTTTGATTGTGTATCTAATCCCATCGGAAGATAAGGGTTTCTTGAATCAAGCGTTACTTTGTACTGTAATAACACAAACCCGAAATAAGACAAATCCCTTTCAACCTATCAAAGAAATACTAGACTTTGAGCCGAAAGTCCTATCACTTTTATTGCTTGGCATTGGGCCAAGAACTAACCACGCAATTTTGCACTTTGACTCTTTGTGATACGTTCCGTTGTACTTTGAATGGTTTTGAAGGCTTTGGAGTAAAGTGATTGCTTCAGAGCAGCTGTCGATTTGACGATTTATCAATGAAGTATTGATGGGTGTATGTTTGTGACAAATGCAGGAAAACCCTCCGCTTAGCCGAAATCCTTCATATCCTTTGAATTTTCGCATGTTTTTGTATGAACTGGTTTAAACTAGATGCATAAAAATTACCACTCTGTAAATGTGAAAGCTTGAATGGATGAAATGATACTGAAACATTGATTCTCCGTAGGTAGCTAACCCTTTGAGCTTATTTCAAAATTATCTTCATTTCATTCTATGCCCTTTTCCCACTGCAGAACAAAGGCCTCCATCTACCTACCCCTCTACCTTTCTAGTATTTTGTTAAATATTGTTACCTACAACATTCATACAAAAATCGCACAGCAACGGCCATTTTGGGCCTCACCTCAAAGATCAAGATAGTAAAAAGCGTCAACAATCCGACATCTTGTCTCCAGTGTGGCATTGTTAGCGGGCCCTCCACGCCACTCCACTGCGAGCTAATTAGAAATACGCCTTCAAGATATGGAGCAAATGTTTTGTTGTGCCGATAGAACACACAGTTTCCAAAACAGATAGGTACGTTAACAGCACAAAAAGCAGCAATAGCTGTGATGCTAAATTCGATAAAGATGCGTCATAGTTGTATACACAGATTCGTTAAAATACATACAATTTTTAATAAAATACACTTATTACAACATAATCAGAAAAGCCCTCTAGAGATCGTTGAAAACTATCTACAACTGATCAAACACTGGCGGCGTTTCCACGGCTTTTTGCCATTAAAAATACTAAATACGAAATTGCTGACAGTGCAATTTATCAAGATCAGCGCCACGATCCGGCCATTGAAATATGGCTGTAATAATAGCATACTGCACACTTCGACACAAGCCCAGCTAGTTCATGTGACATAATAATAATTAACTGCTTTTTAAATTAGTTTTCGGTTTATTCGGAAGGCCAAAGTGTAAACATTATTCACAGTGCATACATTTGGAATTTACGTTTGTTTATGCAGCGTCAGGAGGCAACTTATACCTACCTTCACGGCACGCTGTAGGTAGTGCCTAGGATATTGTTTAAGATAGATTATGTCAAAGTCAAAGTCAAAGTCAAAAAGCATTTATTCAGTAGGACCGCTGGGATCACTTTGAAACGTCTTAAAACTAGGTGATTCTACTCCTGTTCCTTCGCGACCAAAATTATTATGCGCGATTATGCTTGTGCATACTTCAAAAAAAACTTAGGCCTTTACATCTATATAAGATGATTTATACAGCGTCAGGAGGCAACCTATGCCTACACTGAACTGGACGCTGCAGTGCCTGGGACATTGTTTGAGATGGGATAGGCTTGCCCAGTACCTGAACCATCCTCTCAGCTCAATCAGCCGCCCACAGGAAAGACGACGTCAGTACGTGTGGAGCTGACTAAGCTGCGGGTTTCCTCACGATGTTTTCCTTCACCGTTATACATACTTGTGCATACAGTGTCACAAAAATACGGAGATGTAGAGTTGCTACCTCTTTGAAATGCTATTTGACAGGCTGCTGTAGTGTGGATAATCACTGTCTAGGTTAGCAAGCACTCGTGGTGTACCTTGATTAATCGTTCTTGATAGATCTTTGAAGTTAAGAAACGTTCTGACCCGTCAGTTGGGTGACCGCTAGTGGCAATATCAACTGAGCGCTTCCGTGCTTCGGAGGGCACGTTAAATTGTCGATCCCGGCTATCAATCATTCAGCTATGATTGATGCTTGAAGGCAGTTAAAAACAATCACCAGATTGGCCTTGGTCATTAAGATAACATATTTTTGTTTTCAGAAAATGTCGTGTTCCCGACTAGCCACCATAGTGATAGTGGTGGCACTAGCCGCGGCGACTGGCGCCATCAAGTGCTGGAAGTGTGGCTCCTACAGCGATGGAGTGGGATCCATCACGCCTTGTAACAACCGTACTGCCACGCGACTGGAGACCTGCCCCGCTAACGCCAAGTATTGTATAGTGAGTATATCATGGTGTTCCTGTTTAACCACTATAGTGATAGTGGTGTCGCCTGGCCACCATAGTAATAGTGGTGGTGCCATGGTGATGGTATAAAATAAGCGCCTACATCAAGCCTTGCAACCACCATACGGTATTTTCAATTTTTCATTACTATCACGTGATTACGTGCACTTCGAGCGAAAATTCCAAGATTTCGATTTCTCCGCTTTGTGATTGGTCAATTTTAATTCCAAATTGACCAATTACAAAACGGAGAAACATGTGATATCAATGTGCCACGAACTGTGGTTGCTTTTAACCAGTGCTAAAGGCTAAGCCTCACTCCACCAAACTCATTAATCCAAATCCATTATCGATCTTAGATAAAGAAGCACTTTATCCCGACAGTTTTTATCCCGAGTGACTGGCGTGTGACGGTGATCGGTTCAGTTTCTTGATGACCTCTTAGCTGAGAAAGTTCGGAAGCAATTTTAAAAGAACTTCCGTAGATTTTATCAAATAAAAACCTGAAAATTTACTAGACGAGTTAATTTACTAATAAGTTTCTGTTACTTTAGTACCTATTTATGCGCTACAGTTCTAAATTTTTTTTAGATACATCCAAATCTGGTTAAATTGTGATTGAAACACATACCCATAAACTTTGAGTAGCCAACTCCATAAAAATCATCAATAATTTATTGTCAAATTTTCAAATCCTGCTGGGCAATCTTTAAGTACTCACTGATCCGTTAAGGGATACTGTCGAGAGCATGTTCAATTCCAAAACAACCGAATCAAACTAAACTAAATTAGCGGTTAAATGAACAAAGGACAATGAAGCATTTAGATAAAGCTCCAACTTCCATCGCAGATAAGACGTCACTGATAACGTCACCCGGGTGCTGTTTAATCGGACCCTTAGATTATCGAGATATGCGTAATTTAAGAGTGATTGTAACCTTACTTTTTTATTGTTTTCTTTTGATCAGATAAATTAATTGGGTAATATTGATCGTATTTACTCAAGCATTGATCTAATTTTAAACATAATTTTTTTTGTTGGCTTCGCTTTTTGTGCATGCGCCATTTATTATAATTATATTTTTTTTATTTTTTGTGTAAAAATTAGGGAAACAATGTGTTAGGAAATATCGCGGACTAGGACGGGTCAGGAAACATAGTTTAAAATTGAGTTTTAACTCCGGGACGATGCCCCAGTACTTACCCTTAATGGGGACAGCTTTCTTTTCTTATATTCTTACTAGCTGCGCTCCCGCGGTGTGACCCGCGGTCCCTCGGGATTTTTTCTTTTTTTCGGGATAAAAGGTAGCCTATGTCCTTCCCTGGGATACAACCTTTAACTATGCCAAATTTCAGCTTAATCTGTTCAGCGGTTAGGGCGTGAAAGCGTAACAAACAGACAGACAGACAGACAGACAGAGTTACTTTCAGATTTATAATATTAGTATGGATGTAACTAAAGATTTATGTTGAAGAAAGAAAAACAAAATTCAACCCAAAACTGATGAATTAAAACTTTACTCTCCCTTTAAATACTTTTCCAACTTATTCCAATTGATTACTGTATGAATGAGTAGAATGGTGTTGTGAGCAATTGCAGCAGAGTTCTGTGTTTTTAGAAAATTTATCATTTGAAAAATATGTTTGATTGTTTGTCTGAAGTCAGAAGCTTTCTTTCTTGCAAAAGCGGAGTTAGTATTATTTTACGCATAAATAATCTCTCGTCAGATCAGATTTCAGATTTCAGATTTCATTTATTTACCATGAAGTTACATAGCATAACATTGGCACGTCAATTTACATTGGTAATACACTCTAACTACTTATCGTTTAAGTAAACAGTGTTTCCTATTACGGAATGCAAACAGCACCCTTATACACATAATGTACAAGGTCGCAAATATTTGACGCTGGCTACATTAATATAGGAAACAGGTTAACAGCGCAAACAAAAGAAGTATTCAGTATTAAAGGAAGTATAAATTGTATAATTTTATGGTAAAACCATTTCTTATGAAGAATTTGAGAAGCTTATAAAGGATAGGCTAGTATCACATCTTAACTCGAATCGAATCCTCAATGAAAGACAGTTTGGCTACCAAATAGGGCTGGGTACTGTTGATGCAGTGGATTATCTGGTGTTTGACGTGGTGAAGTTTCTTAATAGTAAAATGAAAGTGGCCAGCTTGTCTCTGGATCTTTCGTCTGCATTTGATACAGTAAATCACGAAATACTACTGACTAAGCTTGAACATTACGGAGTCAGAGGCAACGTTCTCAACTTGATGATATCGTATTTAAGTAATAGGAAACAGTTTGTCGAAATTAGTAAAATAGTAAATGGTCACAAAGTAGTTGTAAAATCAAATACCGTAAATATTAGAAGAGGACTCCCTCAAGGCTCTATACTAGGACCTATTTTCTTCGTCATATTCTTGAATGACCTCATACCCTTCATGTGTAGTGAAGTCACTGATATTAGATTGGTAGTATATGCGGACGATACAAATGCCATTATCTCCGGCACTAACTTGCAAGAGCTAGAAAACAAAATGGATGTTGCTCTTGTAAATTTTAATAAATGGTTTGACGTAAATGAGCTCAATCTTAACATAAAAAAAACAAGTGCTATTTTGTTTCAGACAACAGCAAAGAAACATGCATTAATAGATGTCTTTTCTAAAGGAGAAAAGATACAGTTTACAAACTGTATCAAATTTTTAGGCATCCACATATTCCACATTGATCAGCTACTTAACTGGAAAAATGAACTAGAAGCAATCGAAAACTCTATAAGCTCTGCATGCTATGCTCTACGTAGCCTCCGTGATGAAGTGAGCATCGAACAGCTTAAGACTGTATATTATGCGTTAGTAGAGTCGAAGCTAAGGTATAGTGTTAAGTTCTGGGGAAATAGCTATAACTATAATATTAGATATAATTATAATATTAGCCATTCGCACCATTGTAAGAATTCCTCAGTGGGAATCATGTAGAGACCATTTCAAGACGCTAGATATCTTAACGCTTCCCAGTCTCTATATCTATGTGATTCTCTCAGATGTTGTCAAGCACCCAAATCGCTATGAAACGACAGAACAAAAAAGGGTTAGGTTAACGACTAGAAGAAAGGACCTCGTGTTACCGTTCCGTCCAAGGCTCAACATTGCACAACATTGTAGTAGATATCGAGCGGTCGAAATTTTTAATACATTGCCTACCAATTTAAAAACGATTGACAGTGTGCATATATTTCAAAATAAATTACGAAAACTTTTATTGAAAGGGTGTTTCTACTCGCTTGATGAATATTTATGTAGGGATGTCATTGAAATTGATTAGATTTAATATGTTTTTTATTTAAGAAGGAATTTTATAATATGAGACTTAGTTAAGTGCTTTTATATATTTTATTTTATACTATTTATTTCATTTTGTATAACTTTCAGACACAATTGTGAAATTGTTATTGAATAAATTGAATTGAATTGAATTGAATTGAATTGAATTTATCTTATCTTATCTTTATCTTATTTAAATCTAGACGTAAACGTCTAGAACGCTACACTCCACTAATGTACAAAATTGGTTTAAGCTCTACTCGTTTATACAACACTGGGGCCTAAGACACGGAGCACAAACTGGAATTCAGCTAGGCGCTTGGCTCTACTAGAAGAGATCTCACAACTTCTTTACAGTGACAAGTAGAGTCTTGTCTTTGGTCTTGGCAACCAATTTTACATGATTTTTTTTAGTGGAATAAATCTTTTCATCTGCATGTTTTCTGTGTAAATGTGTCCAAAGGTCTTATTGACCTCAGCGGCAAAACTAATTTCATAATGGATAATTATGAAAAGGTTCTGTTTGGTATTAAATGTAATAATAGGATTCACTTTGTGAATGATAATGAAAATTAAATAATGTACGAGCAAGAATTACTTGCAAATCGTGACCACTTTCTTATTGTGAATTGGGGTTTTATGTTGTGTACACACAGACCCATGAAAATATTTTCTTAGGTACAAAATGAAACAGGATCACGATGGTACACATAATTTTTCTTTTGATACCTACATTCTAAAGTGTACGTGATCAATTACCTGATCACGTGATTGATAATATCCCCCATTTAGGATCAGGAGGTTTTGGAAACTAAATGTTCTTAAATGCACATCGACTGTAATATAAAATGCTCTGACAGCAAAACGTCCATCATCACTTTCCTTTTTCGACCTACTAGTAGGTACACCACTGTTCGGTTTTCCTTTAAATTTTTAATACGTTATTACAGGAATGTAAACGTAGTGTAGGACGCCCTCCGGCCAGGTGGAGTGACGATCTGCGAAAGGCTGCCGGCAGAAGCTGGATGCGTCGAGCTGAGGACAGGGCGCAATGGCGCGCACTAGGGGAGGCCTATGTGCAGCAGTGGACTGCCATAGGCTAATGATGATGATGATGACAGGAATGTTTTGAGCCTAATAAACGTACTCGCTCTGTAGAAAAACGCGCCAGGTTTTTTTTACGATTTTCCATTAATCTTTCTGTAAAATAAAAAGTTACGGGTTGTCGGTTTTTATCGAGAGGCACGCGGCTTAAATGTAGCTTTACACGCTTTTTATGGTCGTGTTGTTTTATGAATAGCTAAATATTTATTCAAGGCCCGAATCAAATTTAAATAAGTGCCTTTCTAAGCTTGGTACACAGGGATACACAGTAAACATAAAGCAAAATAGAGCAAACAATTCAGTGATCACATTTTGTTAATGAATCTTCAGCGTTTAACAGTGTTTTTAAATTATTATTTACGTCAAAATTCAAATTTTTTTAGATAGTCATTTAAGTTTTTGAAAGTACTTAGATTTGAACATATTTTATTCATTGAGAAATGAAATGAAAAGTCTTATCAAAATTTTCGATTCCGACGGGATTGGATACCTACCTCAATGAAATACCTAAGTGTGGTTTAACACTATAAAAAGATAAAAATAATATACAGGGTGGATTTTTGAGATGACCACAGAGGGCAGGTACCATAACCGTTGTAGCTACAGGAAAACGCTTCGCGACCTTCCCCAAATTTTTGAGATATTTTGAACTGCATTCACAAATTTTGAAAAATATTTACAGTCAGCGACAGAAATGCCAAAAGTAAAAAAAAATGTTTGATGCCAATCGATTCAGTTTCATGTAGGGATCAAAAGACTTTACGGAGCCATTTAAGGTTTAACCTGGGAAATGTGTTGGCGGGTCGCTAGTATACCTATTTAATATCAGGATAAAAGAAAACATATTCAATGCCATAACATTGTCTCTAACTTTCTTGTGTAAATATTTCTTTCTTCGAAATATTTGGATATTTTGGGAAAAGACATTTGGGTCAAAAGATAAATTCAATCAAAGTAACAAAAATAAGGAAAACCTCATTACCTTTTCAATCATAGAGACAAACGTAGAGTTGTAATTCAATCTATTATTGTTTTGGCTGTTAGCTATTTTCTGAGGAAATATCGAAAACTGCGTTAGCCTCGAGGAAAATGAGAGTTGAATAAGAGATTATGTTTTGGATAATTTTGCTTTAACAAAGATGATGTAGGAGCTCATGAAGTGAAGGCGCATGCATAAAAGTCAGCACCGTACAGTACGTACAACCGATCTTTAGCTCTCTGAAGTAGCTGCGCAGAAACCATTTTTGATAACGCCTAAAAGACGAAGACAGCTACCTCGCTCACTCCCTTATTTTGTTGCATCGAACTATCTCGCCTACTTGCGCAAACCGGCGCAACCCTTTAGTGCGCCTAGCTTCAGAGAGCTAAAGATCCGTTGTGCATACTGTACGTGCTGTACGCACCAAATTAAAACCTAAACCATCCTCTCAGTTTCTTCGGCCTTATCCACAGGACAGACAATAACTTGATGACTAAAAGTGTTAGTAAATATTAAAGCAGTTTTTAAACACCTTTCGAAGTGCTCGTCGAAGTAGTGTAGAAAAATCCCACTAATATAACAAAGCTGAAAGTTTGTGAGTTTGTTTAGATGTTTGGATGTTTGTATGTTTGTGTTTCAATCACACCTAAACAAGTGAACCGATTTGGATGAAACTTGGAACAGGCGTAGGGCGTAGATAGTGACCTGGAATAGCATATAGGCTATGCAAAATGTTGGTAACACGCGGGCAAAGCCGCGCGCTATAGCTAGTTTATATTAAATTATAAACACAAAAAAAGTCGGCAATTTCTATTATAAAATTGGGACTGTAGGTTTGTTAAATTTTTTGGGAGCGTTTACGTTACACCCAGTATATTGTCATCAAAATTTAAGAGGGTTGCCAACTTTTAACTCTCTTGAGCCCACTTGTTCCAAAGTTATTTGAACTTCAAAAAATATATTTAAATATTGACCAGAGTATTATTTAAAGACACGGATTTGACCTTTCAATATTGAACCGTAGAACACGCTTACGACTGGCAGTGACTGGATCAGACATGCGATCTATAGATTGTTCACAACGGCCCTTTAGATAGCTCAGCCACAGAATAAAGATAGCAGCTGATTGTAAGTACTTATAATTACGTTTTTATACTAAAAAGAAAACCGACTTCAATGTTTGACTCGAAACGCGGTGTGACTCAGGGCGTCAAGCTGTCGATTCGATTTCTATTTGTGACATGGCTAGGAGGGAATGTGTTTAGAGTTTTACGGGGAAACTATCAATCCCTCAAAAAAATTATATGGGACCACCTCTGGAGTATACCCTTTCAAACATGAAAAGAATTTTGCAAATCGGTCAACAAATGGCGGAACAATCGCGTAACAAGATACAAAAAAAAAAACATACAGACGAATTGAGAACCTCCTCCTTTTTTGAAGTCGGTTGAAAAGATAGATAACTGACTTAAATTTATTCACCTTTTAACCTACTAAAGGTCCATTAACTTTGAGGCTGACTGTACCAACCTGTGCCAACGAGATACTCGACCCGAGTAATGAGCGCAGAATCAACACGACGAACCTCTTCGGACGATATTAATCGTGCTCTTTTCGATGCCAATTTGAACTTTATACTATTGAAATAAAAGTGCTTTAACTTGAGCACTGGAATTATGCTGAATGTATCAATGGATTTTTATAATTTACATGACATAGGTACAAAAAACTATTTCGTTTGCGCTAAAAGCTGGATTATTCAAATTTTGTATTGAAGAACATGGAAGTATCTACGCAACGTCTACGCTGAAGGTCATTGGTTTGATTCCCATCCAGAAAAAATATTAGAGTGATGAATATCTTTACTCTTTTGTAAAAAAGAAAACTCTCATACATACTCTCAAGGTAGTCTTGATTTATAAGGGATTGATTATTTTACTAAAATTCAATTAACTTCACCCACGCATGTAATTTTCTACGCAATAAAATATTAAAGTCTGTTTTTTATAATTTTTCAAACGGTTTCATATTCAGATCCGTGGTTTACCTACTATAAAACACATTTTATCTATAAATGTTCACACGAAACAATAATATTAAAATACATATGTAGGTTATAATAATATAATATAAAGATAAAAAACAGAGTTCAAATCACCGACCGCAGGTAATGTGTCCAAAAGGCTGACGGCATTACATCATTGGATGGCTATACTTATCCTCTGTCCAAGGTAAGCACCAGCCCTTTGGTCATTGGTCTCGTCAATCAACCTCTTGGATAACTCTCTGAAAAGGAGCCACGCCTCTGGACCCCATGGACCTAAAGGTTTCTCACCAAAAGGCAGAAATATATACCCATCGCCGATAGATATGTATTTCCGCCTTCTGTGATTTTCTGCTGCTGCCGCCGCCACACCAGCTGTTCTGGAGGTTGTCGACAGGTGAGAGGCCGCCAGCTTATTGACGCAGGTAGCGTCCCACACTAGTGGCCTACCACGGCTCCAAGGAATCAAAGACATACCGTCGGGCCTCTTGCCATCATCTCGTGCGATACCGATCGGCTCTAATGTGACCGGCACGTTGACGGTGGCGAGTACCCGATGACTAATGTCGTTGAGGCTGGCATGTCCATGCCACAGAATAGTCCGAGTTTGAGAAAGCAAGAGGCAAGAATGGTATCGTGTAAATGTCATTCAGGTAAATCAGGACTTTAGATGTGACTGTTGGGTATTTATTTATTATTCACAGTAGACCCGCTCTTTTCACTAGAGAAAAATAAATCATGATAGCGAAGTAGGGTAAACGCACCTATAACGGATGTAGGGTACACACGATAAGCAAGTTAGCTTTATAGTGCTTTCCTATGTCGGGGTTTCAACTTTTTTATCTGTTTTCAAGTTGGTAACACTTTTAACATTACGTTCCATTTCACGTTAGTTTTGTTTTCTAAAAACATGAGGTTAGTTTTAAACAACCTGAAATTTTGGGCATAAATAACATCAAAGTAATGATGATTACATTGATACCTATATGATGATATAGCTACATTTGGGGGTAGGTGGAATTTCCCCCAATCTAAGGCAAAGAGAGATCTCGCCTCACCAGGTCGGCCCAACTGGCCCACATACCTGGCTGGCCTTTCGGCCGACAGGTTGATGTCGGATAGTTCTAATTTTGAACTTGTTTTATTTATGTGTTGTTTTGTTATTAATTGGTGTACAATAAAGTGTTCATTCATTCATTCATTCTATAAAGGCTAGTTGTCGAGAATTAAGTCAAAAGCGCGATCTAGGATTTCCCTACATACCTATTAAATAGGTACTTAATATTAATGATTGTTTGGACTATGGACCATAAAAGCAATGTTTGGAATTTTTTAGACTATGATCCGACAAAGGATCATTGTCAATCCAGCGACCAGAAATTGAACCAGATTGAACCAGAAATTGCCATCCAGCGTGGTAATACCGCCAATGTTTTGGGCACGCTTCCAACTGACAGTGACAGTGACCTGGATCAGTTGAGCTATCCATAAATCGTTTCTAACGATCCTTAGATAGCTTAGTTTTAGAATTACAATAAATAAATAACTTAAGGCTTAAGTTTTAATATTCATCGCCACATAGGTAGTCGTTAATTGTAGAATTTAATAAAACCTAGTCTTTGATACCTACAACTCCTAATAATGTTATGGCCGTCACGTTTCGTCAAACGTTTTTCAGAAAACTTTACTTTTAGCTTTTAGCATCGCGGTATTGTTTATGACAGTCTTTTAGTCACATTCTTCAAACCATTTATTTACCAGGAACAAGGATTTTTGTTCGCCGTTTACACAATGACACTCTGGCATACTATTCATGCTTCTTGCTTTTTCAAACTCAACGGAGCAGGAGCTAATATTCTGTGGCAAGAGGCAAGAATGGTATTTTTTTTTTTTTTTTTTTTTTTTTAATTATAATGCTTTATTTGGAACAACATATGCCAGTATACCGCTTTAAAAACCGTAGTTCCTACTTAATCAAGTTGTGTCCGTGTCCCGTTGTCCTGAGAAATGCAGTCGTGCTTCTATTTCGTATTGCATAGAAATCCCACCATCAGAAAACGGTTTCTTCTTTTCAATACCACAATGTCATCATCATCATCATGTCAGCCATCTAGTGTCCACTGCTGAACATGGGCCTCCCCCATCGATTTCCACAGCGATCGATCTTGTGCAGCCTCAAAGTACCTCCAAAATACCAAAATACAATGTGCTTTAGATTAAAAAAAAATCGTCTGAAATAAAATTAGTCCGCCCGCAATATTGTGTATTGCGCACACAAATTCAAAACATATTTCAGTAAAAATTAAATGAAAACACTGCATTCCATTAAACAAGCACTCTCAAAGAAATACGAGGAGGTTATAAAACTGAAACCACTCGCCTCTCGCCTCTAGGGTCTTTACTTTGAAAAGTCATTTCAATAGAGTTGTCAGTTTCGGCTTTGAGTACCTACTACCCGAAAAGTTCGGCATAACCTAAAAACCTGTTTAAAAAATAACGCACCAAAGTAAAGCTAAGTGAGACCTTGTGATTAGACTAACAGTTAGCTGGGTATAAGACAAGCAAGTAAGTGAGTTACAATATTAGAAAGTAGTTACCAGTAAGTAGGTAAGAAATTTATACCTAAGTAGAAAATTTTACAAAATTTGAAATACCTTATTAATTAGGAAAATAACTAATTTTATACTTATTCTGTTTATATTTTTTAAATATCAGATTTTCAGACAATCATTTATTTAACTGTTACATTATATAACTTTATGTTACTTGCACAAAGTTAAGTCTCTATTACCTAAGTATAATAATTTTATAAAGAAAACCTAATCTTCCATCTTTTCATCATTGAATAAGCCGTCATCTCAAAAGTAGAACTTGCATGGGGGCTCAATCGAAGAACAAACTTACTGTTTGACCCAGTACCTCAATGATACTGTACAAAACTTTTTCCGAAAATGCCCGAAATGCCCGACTGCTTTACTCGGAGTTCGTGTATATTCGGCAAACTTTACCAACTCTAACTTTAAGCCCTTTTGAGTAAAACATGAATTATACTTGAGTTTCGTCACGTGTAACTAGGGGCTTGACCAAAATGTGTTTGAAATAGAACTAAATAAAATATGTATGATGCTGGACACACACAGCCTCAAACTCCAAAGTAACCAAAGTTATGGGAAACACATTGATTGACTTAGATATTTATAAATGAAAACATATCTAAGTATAATACTTACTTTAACAGATAGATTCTCTGAGATCGACGCAGAAGGTTGCGGGTTCGATCCCCGCCGCGGGACAAATGTTTGTATGACCTACAGATATTTGTCTCGGGTCTGGGTGTTTCTATGTATAATATGTATGTATTTACAAACAAAAATTATATATGTAGTATATCAGTTATCTGGTTCCCATAGCACAAGCTTTGCTTAGTTTGGGGCTAGATGATGCTGTGTGAAAATGCCCAGCATTATTTATTTATTTATTTAAAGATGTCTTGGGAGGTAGCCAGAGGCATGTCCAAATACATATTTGATACATACCCACATTATTCCCTTGATAATTTTCATTTTTATATGTAAATCTACTTTGTTTCAGAAATACGTGAGCGAGTTAACCATTGTTCGGGATTGCGTGCCGACGTGCAATGAAAAAGGTACGTTATTATTATCAGCAATAAAATAGATTGTACCATGTCATTTAGCTTGAAACATTATAAGCCTTTGAGGCAGTTGTCACGAAATAATTACCTACCATTTGTTCTATCTCACAAAGGCGGGTATGGCTTAATTGTGTGTGTAGATGCACATGGATGTTGTTTCTGTGTGCGTAAGCTCGGGAATGCTCCATGGACGAATGAGCACTCATACATTTTCATTCTTCTCTTACGAATAAATGAATGTAGTCAAGCAGAGGGAGGTCTAATATCAGCAGCGAACCTGTAGGTAGGTACTTAGATGATCATGATGATGTCTAGAAATGTTCAGTAGGTAAAATAAACAGAAGGAATTACTATAAAAAAATACACGTCCTTTTCAGACGGTATCGATGGGGGCTAGACGAAAAAAAGGGTATAACTTTAGAGTCATTAGTACATGATTTTAATGGGTTGGGGGGAGGGGGGAGGGGGGTGGGGTCCATCTTCCCCCCTGATACCACTTGCATTACTAGGAAGGGCAATGTTCTTGAGAAAAATCAATGAATATAACTTAACCTCAAACATACAAAACGGTATAACAATCATACTCGGAAAGTAGCTACCTATGTAATAAAGCTAAGGTACAACAGGAGCAAGTCGGTTCTGGCACTCGCCGGCCGCTACCGCGGCACGCTTCGCTCGGCTCGTGCGTGGTTTTTCACTATACACCTAACCACTCGTCGCTTCGCTCCTCGTTACCTATGCTATAGGTCTGTCAGCCTGGGTTTTTGGTGGTGCTTCTTCCACCTCAAACGAAGAGAAGCTTGAAGATAATACCTCAAGTTCTTCATAGTAACTCGATGATGGTTCCTCACCAGAACGGCTTGTGAATGGCTGAGATTCCTCCATCATGATCCAAAGCACACTAACAATATTCAAACGAGAGCGGAATGAACACACAATGACCGCAAAAAATGACAATACCTACAATGACACTGACATATGTTTTACGTTCCGTTTGCATCAATTTTACATGAAATTCTATACCATAGACAATACAACACAGATTTAGCTGTCAAATTGTCCATTCTAACGTTTCATTTCGCTTGTAATCAAATTTTTGAATCGAAATATTTTTTATTAATTTCTCGAAAACTATGCTATTCCTAGAGATAAATGTGGTCGATAAATAATCGGAGAGCAAACCCCTACCGGTTTTAAACCTTTTTAACCCTCAAATCGCGTTAAACTACTGCAAAGTCAAGCCAAAAAAAGTGTTCGATTTTTGCATCACGACACATTTATATGTCAAATCATCACAGTGCGAAGTGCGCAGTCGCAAAATAGATTGATTCATTGTTAGTACGGAGGAGCGTTTCTAGGATTTGTATGACAATAATTTATTTGACAAATGCTAAAAGTCAAAGTTGAAACTTCGTTCCAATCCATTCCAACCGAGTGTTCCTCGACACGTACTTTTTATTCCACTAAGTGTAAAATAAAGCTGCTTTTCAATCAAACTGAGACGCTTAACAGAACCTTTTTATTATCTCCTTTGCGAGAAGGGTTGAAGACGAGTGGTTTTAAGGGCTCCTTTTTATGCGGACCCCTAAAATAAATGTTCCCACAATAAAATAAAGGGGAAGTTAGCCGTTTGTTTGGTTCATGGTAATAGAGCAGGCGGGGATGAGTGTTTTATTCAGCTCTTTACGGGCCAGCAACAATGTAAGTATATAATACAGTACATCAATGCGAAAGCTGTGAATTGAAGGTGACGGCCTGAAATAACAGACATTGCTCGGTGATGAAGAGTTTGACCATTTCAAAATTGAAATTCATGGTCTATCAAGGAACGATCTTTTTTGTTTCGGAGAATTGCGAACAAAGACACATTTGTTAATGTCTTCTGACTCAATCTGACTCAAAGGTTCAACTTTTTTTTTGGTAACTTTTTTTTTTTTTTGTTAACTCTTTTAGAGTTAAGCTCGCCTTTATACATGTACTTTTTAAATATTGTTTTTGTATCCATTATCTTGTGTACAATAAAGAATTACAGAAGAACTGTAGCCCGTAAAAGGTTTTTTGCGGCGGAATAGGATAAACACAGGTCGTAGGTTCAAGTCCCTCTTTGGTACAATTTTTGGAAAGGATTTTGAAAATAATAAAACAAACTTTTATTTTAAAATCATGGTAAGTATCACACTGGTATAAACACTACGTCGCGGGTCAAACTGGCTCGATAAAGATTTGTAAATCATGTTTTATGTCGTACAGACAAATACTGGGGCCGATACTGCCTGGAACACAAATAACTTTTTGCGATGCGATTCATTTTATACTGTAAGTAAAGTGAAAGTTGTAAATTAAAATTTATTGTAAAGTGAAAGATAATGTTTTTGTTTATGATTGTGACGGCTCTGAGTTTCTATCTGAAGATAGCTTGAATTACACCTTGGATGGATTACCTACCTATAAGTTTCTCTATAGTGCACGAAAGACTCTTTGAGTCGCATTTTAAATACTTTCACTCGGCTGGTTCAAAATAACTAGTGACTCAACATGAATAAATTTTTCATCAGAATATGTTTTATACGTTTTTTTGACTTGACTACGTCTTATAATTCGATAGAGCCGGCTGCACGCACGAAAAAACATGACGTCATGAGGCGTTACCTCGCTCTTAGGCGTTCCATGTAAGGCTTGAAGTGCAAGCGAGAGCGCGGAACGAGCGACAAAAAAGCACAATCGGCCTTTGCGTTCGGCAGCGTTCGACATCCGTCTCTCTCCTACATGAGTGAGCGATGCGTAGACGTTGTCACGTCCAACTATCGTCAGTAAACCGACTTTACAGACCAATTTTTTTTACTATAAACGAAACAAAACAAGTCCCTAAGGCACGGTAGATATTCTTTCAGATCTTTTTAGAGAATTCAAGATCCTTTGAATTGAAAATGTTTAACGAGGTCTTTAAAATGTATTGACACTTTTTTCTTCGTCTTTGCTATGTAGTACCTACCTACCTAGACGTTTTTTTTAATAAACTTTAATTATGTTCTCATTCAACAGTAATTCGTTTTTTTTTGTGAAATAGTCCTGAGTAAACTTGTCTACAAAATAACGCTTGAGTTACAAAACAGTATTTTACTAACCCCCCGGGTACCTAAGTAATCCATCTGATTCTACTGTCAGTCGTATCGTCACTCATATTAAATTTTACTTTATTAGCTAAAAAGGTCTACAATTTGATATCTGGAAGGTCGAAATTATTGTATCTATGTAAATTCTATTCTATTCTAAATCTACCCTTGTTTCAGAATGGTGGGGCGCGCGTACATTCTGCTGTGAGACAGACGAATGCAACAGCGGTCATCAAACACACGCAGCAGTTGCGATGTTAGCCACCGCTATCAGTGCCATTATCATCAGCCGCTGACCGCCTGTGTAACACTTTTAGTTTACCGATGTTTGAATGGCTATAGCTTGCGTGAACAAGAACATAACAGCATAGCGATTCATACTGTCGGAAAGCATCCGCGACGAAACCATTCATTGGAATCGTCCAAAAGTCACGTTGCCTGCAGTTGCGGTCAGTTGAACAGCGAAACGGTTTCGTCGCGGATCCACTGACGTATCGCTATGCAGGACTTGGAAGCAGCTGCTCAATTAAAGACCAAAAAAATTCCTCAAACTACAAAACAGCAGCCCGAAAGAAAAATTGTTTTGTGAGATCCTTACGTTGAAGAAAAAAAAAAGCATTAGCAGGGTAGTTCACGCAAGCAATAGCATCTTATGAAAACGAGCGACAATTTTTTTTTTTAGTACAAACGAAGTGGAATAGTTTTTGGAACATCAATTCTTAGGCAATGAAATTGTACGAGTAGACGTAGCCTTTAAAAAAAGTTAGGATATGGAAAGCTTAAAAAATGATATTTGTTTTAGGAGTTTCAAAAAAGAAATCATAATTCTACAAACAAAAAATCTAAATCTGAGTTTACAAACTTAGCTACCTTGAGAATTATCTTGAGGAATTTTCTCTTTGTCTTGTATAGTTTGGAATTATTCTATGTTTGCAAACTGATTAAAATTATATTAATAATCTACGCTCATTGATGAAGAAGTACCTAAAGATAATAAGTTTGGATTGGATGTAGGTAGGTACCTAGGTTACGAGAAAAATCTCCGAAACTACAAAAAAAACATCATTTGAAAGGCATTACTAAACCAGATGGATTTGTTTTAGGGATTATTACCAAGGGTGCCTGAGGCTGTATAAAAAAACATTCAAAAATATGTATTTTTCAATAAATAGGTACATCGTTTCCCCTATGGGTAGACAGAGGCAACAGATTTCTTCTTGCTACGATTCTGACACTTTTCCTTTAGCATATTTTTTTTCATTCGGTTACTTAATAATAATAAGCACTTATTTTATTGCCATACGTTCAAAACGTAGCTTTTATTACATAAAGTAATTACCGATAAAGAAGAAGAGCTTTTAGGTATTGAGTAAAATATTTTTTCATCCTTTGAAACCCGAATTCACAATTTAAAATACTTATCATAAAAAAATCCAAGAATTATAATTGAACTTTAGCGACTACAATAAAGTTCATTTTCCAATGACAGCTGATCTCAAGTGGCGGGCAACTAAATAGGTCGACGCGATGGACTGAGAGAAACGGATTCCTCTGAATGGGAGCATTTGATACTGATGCGGGACTGCCAACCCGATGAATTCGGTGATAAACATTGGCTAAGTGCGAGTGTGGCACTTGTAAGGGTTCTGCACTGTGATCTGGGGGCACGGAAATTCCCCCGCCAATACAAGACAAGGAAGCCAGGCAGTAGGTACCTCCTTTTTTCGACGCGCTGTTCGTATTTTTGAGCTGCATAGTTTCGGTTTCATACTATATCGAACGAACAAAAGAAACGAACGGGAATAGACGGTTTACGCACGGTATACGGTTTCGTTGAATTAGTCCAAGAGTGACGTTTGTTAAAAAAAACAAATAGGTAAATAAAAACATTTCACAAAGCATGTTATTGGTACAAAATGGTAAGTACAAGTTTTTCAGGGACGTGCGACATGTTCAAACGGCAGAGCTAGAATGCCCTAAAAGTGTACTGAATTCATGGTTTTTATAAAAACCCACGGAACCCAAATGCTCACTGCTCAGTGAGTTGTCCGTGATAAGTAGCTATTTGGAATTGAAAATTGAGATAGACAATACTAACCGCCGCCTTTCAGCTGACTGAAGAATTCCATTCTGAACAAATGACCTACCTATAATCCTGTCTGTTTGAATCAGTTAACGCCTGTATAATTATTCGAAGGTACGTTTCTTTACTTCGCTATTATACAGGGTGTGGCAAAATTTTACCGCATTGAGGGCAAATACTTTTCTTTTGTAGTTAGGTTGTTCTTAGTATAGATTAAAAAAATACAATAACTGCATTTTTATTTTTTTGTAAAAATGTAGGAAGTTACAATTAGCATAGAAAATTACATTGGTAAAACAAAACAAGTTGGTCTCAATCGACGCTGTTTCATAACATGAACACTGTTCTCAAAAAAAAAACCATGGCATATATTTTTTTTTTAATTAAATAGGTCAGCATTTGACCTCCCTCTGCCTGATGTTAAGCAGTAGTGAGGTCTAAGATGGAGCATGCTTTCCTAGAAGGAACCTATTTACTCTTGATTTAAAGACCCATATATTGTACTTTTCGGGAAATACGGTACCCGGCAATGAGTTCCACAATTTGGCAGTGCGTATGAAAAAAGTGAACTCAAAACGCTTTGTACGAACTCTGGGAATATCAACCATGTACAAGTGGCGTCTTTCGGGGAACCTGTTGGTGCGATAAAAGAATGGGGATGGCGGAACTAAATTATGGAGCTCTTGTGCACACTCTCCAAAATGCAGTCGATAGAAGACCGATAGACATGCGACTCTACGGCTATGTTCAAGGCATTATTATTATGTAATTGGCACATGCCCATGAAGAAGTATTCCCTAATTTCATTCCATTGATAGTATAATCTTCGACGGCTCAAATATAGGGGCTTATATATATTCCCTTAATCTCAGTTGTTGAGACAACGCCAAATAATCATAATATTATATTAATATAATCGAACGGGATTATGGTAAACACTGAGCAAATATTGGGGATTAAATAAACAACATCGGAGATTGGTAGGAAACTAAACAAGTAAGTACAGTACGCACAACCGATCTTTAGCTCTCTGAAGTAAGGTGCACTAAACGATTGCGCTAGTTTTTTTTTTCTTCTTTAAGCTAGTGACTTAGTTTAGGAACCTATGGATTCAATGTTTCTTTGTTAATGTAATAATTGTTACTTGTACTTTTTTTTTAATTGCTAGGATCGTAGCAAGTGAAAATCAGTTGTCTTTTCGGTGGTAGAAAGAGGCATGCTTTTTTTACCTAGTACTTATTTATGAAGAAGTAGAAAAACTTTCTTCTCTTTGATTCAATTTGAAACAATTATCATTCTATGAATGTCTAGGGACAGATAATTTCCTACTGTGGCGACATACATTTAAAGGTTCTAAAAATGTCTCATTATTAGGTACCTATATAACTATAATATTATTTTGTCTTTTATTGGACACGAATGAACATTCATTAATGACATGCATCATCCGCATCAGTTTGATAACTTAGCGTATTAAAAAAAAATCGAATTGCTTCTAGTTTAAACTATTTTGCTAATAGCTATTTTTCGGTTTTAAAATTATTATAATTGAGACATTTCTTGCTTTACATTTGACTATGGAATATTTAATAATTATTGTTCTAAGCCTCTCCAATTTCTAGTAAGATTGTATGATAAAGTTCAAATAAAAAAAAAATGGTAATAATAACTAAGAGTCTAAAAAAAGGTAACGTATTTTATGCTTTACAAATATTATACAAATAAATTAGTCATATTATCAGTGCCTAGAAAAAAAAAACAAAAAACCTGTTACTCGTATGACATGTACGTATAATTTTGTTTTATTATTAATTAGCTTTTGAAAGTATAAAATAATTGCGCAAAATAATGTCTGTATTAAGTACCTATTTATTAATAAAGAGCCGTGTTGGTCGAATGGGGTTGTGCCTCGACTTTCAATCCGAAGGTCGTGGGTTCGAATCCCGGCCGTGCATCACTGGATTTTTCGTTTCGAAAAATGTACATGCGCTTTAACTCGAGCTCGAAACGGTGAAGGAAAACATCGTGAGGAAACCCGCAGCTTAGTCAGCTCCACACGTATTGACGTCGTCTTTCCTGTGGGCCAGGCTGATTAAGCTGAGAGGATGGTTTAGGATCTCAAACAATGTCCCAGGCACTACAGCGTCCCGTTAAGTGTAGGCATAGGTTGCCTCCTGACGCTGTATAAATCATCTAATATAGATGTAAAAGGCCTAAGTTTTTTATTAATAAAACATATTTTTTGTAGGTAAGTATATTAATTTAAAAAAATCAGCAATGTTATGAAAATAAAAACGAAGACATTTTTAAAAAAGCGTAAAGTGTAGGCAGATATTGTAAATTTATCTAACTTTTTCCTTTAGACCCAATTTTAGGCCCTAATTAGCTTGGTGCTATTCTGACGCTCAGAATTTACGTCGTTCGTAGCTAATTACCATGCAAACCCGAAAAGCGCTAACCGCGTCTTCATCAAACTAATAACAAAAACTCGCTACATTATTTAGTACTTGCTTAAGTTCGTATGAGTCAGTGGCCAACTCGGGTGACGGATTTTTAGGCCGCCTTAAGGCCTCCATCATGGCTTAGCGACTTAAGTAATAGCCGGGACCGACAGTTTCATGTGCCCTCCAAAGCACCG
The DNA here is from genome assembly GCA_951394285.1 of Epirrhoe tristata. Lineage (NCBI taxonomy): Eukaryota > Metazoa > Arthropoda > Insecta > Lepidoptera > Geometridae > Epirrhoe > Epirrhoe tristata. The sequence continues at coordinate 7,609,364 of OX596159.1, read as the reverse complement.
AATGTGCTCAGTTGATAATGCCACTAGCGGTCACCCATCTACTTACTGACCGTTGAGGACGTTGCTTACCTATCAAGAACGACTTAGCAAGCTATACGACCGATTTCTTACTAAGCTATTTGAAGACCTCTGTGGCGCAGTGGGCGAAGGCCGGCCTGCGACGCAGAAGGTTGCGGGTTCGACCCAGCCCCGTGACAAATGTTTGTATGACCTACAGATATTTGTCTCGGGTCTGGGTGTTTGTATGTATAATATGTATGTATTTACAAAACAAAAAGTATATAAGTAGTTTATCAGTCATCTAGTACGCATACCACAAGCTCAAGCTTACTTTGGGGCTAGATGATGCTGTGTGAAAAGTCCAGCATTATTATTATATTATTAACCGTCAATGCTGACAGTCAGAATAGCACTAAATAGGGCCTTACTAGTGTAAGGTACGTCTATAACAAGTAAGTAGGTAGGTAATCTTACAGGGCTACTCTTTAAAACGATCTCCTGCTAAATAGGTAATATCGCTACGAATATAGACTTGTTTTTTACCGACATGCGTTTTTTAGCACATTGAATAACAACGAAATAAAACTATTACTAAGTAATTTTTTTTTATATTTTGACGTTTTAAAGAGTAGACCTAGCTGGATGTTTATCAAAATTATTTTATCCTCTAGTTTAAAAAATAACGCTTTATAGTAACTACATAGTAAGTTCAATTTAACTTAAAATATTCTAAATTAAAATAATGTTTATATGTATTACTTAGTTTTAGTGAATTAGAATAAGCTTAAGAATCACTTAAATTAAAATGCATTCACTTTTTATCCTATTATCACTTAATCAAAGTTAAACATTACTTATTATTATTAAATATTTAAGAAACAAACAACAGAACATCCATACTAATATTATAAATGTAAAAGTAACTCTGTCTGTCTGTTTGTTACACTTTCACGCCCAAACCGCTGAACAGATTAAGCTGAAATTTGACGTAGTTAAAGGTTGTATCCCAGGGAAAGACATAGGCTACCTTTTATCCCGAAAAAATTAAAGAACCCGAGGGACCGCGGGTCACACCGCGGGAGCGCAGCTAGTCCATACTAAACATATAAAGCTGATAAGTAGAGGATTAGCGAGTTTGTATGTTACGCTCCCCAAAACGCAACGATAGCGCGATCTAATTTTTCCTGTGGCGCCATCTATTATGTAGTAAAATGTGTCTGTCTGTCTGTCTGTTTGTTACCTTTTCACGCCTAAACCACTGAACAGATGATGCTGAAATATGACATGCATAAAGATTATGTCCCAGGGACGGACATAGGCTACAAATAAGGGTTGACATTTTGTATGGGGACTTAAAGTGAAGTTCCAGTTGAAGGCCACTAGATGGCGTTGCTGTCCTATGGCTGAGGTCGAGATGGCGCTATTATTGCATTTTTTTTAAGTATCAGAAGAGAATCTTCTGAACAGCAGTTTTCAGTTCTGTTTCTATTAAGTATGTTATTTTGCTGACGAAGTCGCGGGTACCAGCTAGTTAATAATAAAGCGGAACTAAAAAAAAGTTTATTGAATTTTAAATAATGTCACGTTTTAGGTGCAAAGTTTTAAATTAAATAAGTCAAAAAGTTTTTTCTTATTTATTAATAATCAACACAAATTATTGTAAGAGGTAATTTTGTCAATTAAAGCTTTTGATCGCCTACGTGTTTTTGTGAAGCCGTAAAATATCTTCAAAATCTTTTCAATATAAACTTTAAATTACTTAATATCAAATTATTCAATCATGCACTAAGCTTCTTTTAACTAAATAATTTTCATTTGGTGTGTCTGTTGTGTTATTTTATTCTTAAGACTTAAACTAGAACTAAGTGAGTCGCATTCTACGATTTTAGTTACTCATGTAACATCAGAATCGATACTGTTATGTAGCTACATGTTGACTCCGAGTCTACATAGATAATATGATTATATAAACACAGTTAGGTATGTACCATATTGAATTGTTTAGACATTTACTAAACAGTAAGCTATGATTAGTTTATGTTAAGCTGTTTCGTTCTTAGCTAAATAAAGACCAATTTTATCATTCATTCAAACTGTGTTTATTTTTAGTTATTAATACATAGCTAAATTCAACCTTAGGTACCTAATCTTGATAAAGATAAAGATAGTTTTTTTGCTTGAACGCAGTGTAGGTTGTTATTGAATAAGTATAAGAACAATGTTGTTGTTGTTGTTCTTAGCCCCCACTATCCCACTGCTGGACAAAGGCCTCCCCTCGAGTTTTCCAGGCTTTCCGGTCTAACGCCATTGCCTGCCACTGATAGTCGCTGAAGGTGTCCAGCTCGTCTTATAAGAACAATATTATTAAAAACATTAACCTTAGTATGTAGGTTAGTTTTTTTAACATAATTTGAATCAAAAAACCAATGAATCGGTTAGTTAAAGGAATCAATCCAAATATTTTTAAAGATTTCGTTAGTGTTTTTCATCACCATTTTGTACACGTGTATCAAGAGTCAATGGACCAAGAAATGAACTGTGGAAATTGTAATAAAAAAATAATTGGAAAACTAATAGGGAGAACAAATTCATACTACCTATATGAAAACGAAACAGGATCACGACTGTATCACTAAGGCACGGTAGACAAGTCAAAATCACTCAAGATCATTTGATAGCTATCTATGGGGTAGTCAACGACATCCAAATACATAATTTATTGGTTCTATACATGATAGGCAGCAAGCCCATCGGCACCTAACACTAACTGGTTTTCAAAGTTAAAAAGCATTTATTCAGTAGGACCGCTGGGATCACTTTGAAACGTCTTAAAACTAGGTGATTCTACTCCTGTTCCTTCGCGACCAATACTGTGAAGAACCAGGGCAACAAACACGGTTTGGGGCTTTTAGCTTCCCATTAAGTAATCCATCTTAAAACTAAATAGTCAGGCTCCGGTGGGGAGACAGTCAAATCAAAGTTTTTTTATATTATTAAAAATATATAATAGGTCAGCATTTGACCTCACTCTGCCGGATGTTAAGCAATAGTGAGGTCGAAGTGATTTTCCTTACGCTGTTTTCCTTCACCGTTTAGAGCTTGATATGTTACTACGTTACCAACTCTACAGATACACACAGTCTTGTAGCTTGGGTATTTAGGTACACGGAAGAATGTCAACCGAACCGATACGATTTATTATCGCAGCAGTTTTTTTGGCCAACGGTCGTCGGAAGCTAAAAGAGTGCGACGATTGCTTGGCCGTTAAATGGCATCGGCTTTGCAAAACGCGCCAAAAATTGCATCGTGTCGCTCTTTAATACATGATTAGCATTTTGTGATAAATTGTTATAACACGAGTTAAATGTTAGTGTTTTTTGTAATTGGTGAGTAATTTTTCAAGAATTTTTATCCGAAGTTAAGTTGTGGTTGATAGCCATTCATCCTACTTCATACTTCTTACTAGACAGCCATACACGCACGGCCACATACAATTTTTTTGCTTTGAAAGAGACATTTTACAAGCAACCGTATCTTGCCTGGCGGGCTTGCCCGTGCGTGTGTACGTGCGAAATCGCGGATCTGTCCGACAGGCAGATCCGACGGGCATACTCGTACCCGTGCGTGTATGACTGGCTAATAACTATCTATGTTCGGCTGTATACACCTATATTTGTTTAAAAAAACTATTTTCATCGTATTCGGCACATTGATCCTAACTACTTACCGTCTTACTGCAAAAAATATGAACCGTGTTTAGCGAACATACAACAACAATTTATATATACTAAATGATTTATACAGCGTCAGGAGGCAACCTATGCCTACACTTAACGGGACGATGTAGTGCCTGGGACATTGTTTGAGATGGAATAGGCTTGCCCAGCACCTAAACCATCATCTCAGCTTAATCAGCCGCCCACAGGAAAGACGACGTCAATACGTCTGGAGCTGACTAAGCTGCGGGTTTCCTCACGATGTTTTCCTTCACCGTTAAGAGCTTGTGTTATAGAGCATAAGAATTTTACGAAACGAAAAATCCATTGATGCACATGCCGGGATTCGAACCCACGACCTTCAGATTGAAAGTCGAGGCACAACTCCATTCGACCAACACGGCTCTTTTTTTTCTCTCTCTCTCTTTAGCGAAGCACTGACTGAAAACAATCTTTAGAGAAAAGATCTCCAAGTAAGACTGATATTTTTAGCATTATTCAGCGAAATACCAGCATGCTTCTTACGCGATGGCGATGGCGTGACCGAAAACTACAGACGTCAAGAACCGCCTTCGCCGACTCCACCAAAAGTCGTCACCCAGAGCATGGAGGATATTTTGAAGCAGTTGGCCAACCAAAACCAAACTGGCGGCGGCGCTCAAGATAGTGCTAACAGGTGATCAGAAGCGCCTATACCCAGCTCCTACTCCATACAAACGTATACAAACGTATTCGACTGTTATTGGGTGTTTCTATGTATAATACAAACAAAAAGTATGTAAGTAGTATAATCAGCCGTGTAGTACCCATAATACAAGCTCTGCTTACTTTGGGGCTAGGTGATGCTATGTGAAATGTCCAGCATTATTTGTTTCCTTCCTGGATAATATATTTTTCGTTTCTAAAAAATGCGAAATAAATGGAAACCCACGAGAAAACAAGTTAGTATTCCATTAGGATGACTTGCAAACGTATGGAGTGCTGATTTCTGCAAAATAAAGGCCATGTTCCAATCTACCTATTTGGAGAAGCTCCTAGCTGCCCCTATTAATTATTGTAATTAGTTGTATTATAATGAAAAAGCATAAGTTAGGTTGCAGTTTGGTTTTTATGTTTTTATTTCTTTTTTTTCTTCACATCTAACACATAGTTGATTGTCTGCTCAATGATATTAAATACCTACTTGTAGGTATTTTTGTTTATGTTATGAAGCATTACCCAGTCGCAACACAGTTTTAACTAGCGCGGAGGGTAAAGTTCCTTACTAACTGTCATTGGTCTATTTATTTAAGTCCCTATGTACCCCTACCTACTTCTAAGCACTATGTAGACACATATTTTGTGCAAATAAACGTTATCTTATTATTATCTTATCTTATTACAAGAATGTAATTCCTTCTGGTTTAGATTCTCAATTGAGGTGACATCGACAACGAAAAAGCGCCGTACAACACCTTTTCGAGTGTCGCTTGAGGAGAATTGCGACTACATTGCGTACTACTGCTTAAAGGCTTACAAGTAAGATGTAAATACCTACGAGGGCCATGAACTCTTGTATCTGTTTGGATGGCAGTGTTGTACTGTATGTCAATAACGTTGCATCGATTCATCGCAACGTCGTGTTCTCTCACATCAATCCAAGCGAGAGATCATGTTACAACATTTCAATCCAATAATAATTTACCCTCAGAACTAAAAATTAGAAGAAAATACAAAAAAATCCATACTAATATTATAAATGTGAAAGTAACTCTGTCTATCTGTCTGTCTGTCTGTTTGTTACGCTTTCACGCCCAAACCGCTGAACAGATTAAGCTGAAATTTGGCATAGTTAAAGTTTGTATCCCAGGGAAGGACATAGGCTAACTTTTATCCCAAAAAATGAAAAAATCCCGAGGGACCGCGGGTCACACCGCGGGAGCGCAGCTAGTAAAATATATTTTTATCAATTCTCCGGTACCTAGACAATCACTCTGCTACGGGGGCTGAGTTGTCGATTGACTCATACGACCTTATTTACGTATATTTTTTTTTTCAGAACTGGTAGAATATGTGGTCGAACGCTATATTACAATTACCATAACTTTACAAATTATTGCATGTTGGACTACGTAAACTGTATGGAAAGATATGAAGGTATACCTACAATCTTATTTCTGATGTCTGTGTATGTAGGGTTTTTCATTTTAAACTAACTTAATTCAGGAATTGGGTTCAACAAATAAATAAAAAAATATTTATGTAATGATTTTTTTGTTATGAAAATCCCAAGAAAATTGATAAAGACTATCCTTTCAATTGATTGTTGCTTCTTGTGTAACTTAGTCCATTCGTGATGTAGCTGCGCTACGATTGGTGGAACGTCTGTTCTCCTTGAAAATGATTATGTAACATTTGAAAAAAATCAATAAATGATAAATTTTGAAGTGAAAACTTAAATCGGCTTAAGAATTAAATTGATTTCTTTTAAGTTTTTAATTATATATGAATTCATGTTATGCTGACTGTCAAAATATGGACATAATAATGTAGTTGGACATGCCTCTGACTATCTCTTTAGACATTAAAGATTCCTCGACAAGCTTGCTGTGAGTTTGGACTTGACTGACTCTAGATATTTTCATTATTTTATTTTTATGAAAATGTGTGATTATTAAACAATTCTATACGGTAGTAAGCCTGGTTGAATTCAGACTTCATATAATTTAGAATTAATTTTTCAGTGTGGCAAATAGCTCATATGGGTGATTGTTTCGAGGTAGAGATACTTACAGACTATCAACGTAAGTTTTTTAAAATATAGTTGTTCCACCTCACGAATGCGAGTCACATCCACGTTATTTCAGTGTGCGTTTTTTTAAATTTGCTAACTTAATTATTTTATGTTTCAGATTATGAGTACCACGATGATTTGTTTTTGGATCAAGTTTATGTCATTCAAGAATAAAATTATCTTATCTTTCGAAATGGTCTAATAGTTTTGGGGCTGATAATATTTTTAACCGACGAAAAAAAAAGGAGGAGGTTATCAAGTCGACGCGTATTTTTTTTTATGTTAGTCCACGCATAACTTTTTACAGAGGAGTCCGAATTTGATAATTATTTTTTTATTAGAAAGGGATACTTCAATTTTATTCCTGAGGGATTGATAGTTTCCCTGTAAACTCTAAAAACCTTCCCTCCTAGCTATGTTACAAATAGTGAGTCGTCAGTTTGACATAAGTATGGTAATGCCAGGAACTCACGTGCCGCGGTACTTATCATAAAATGTATGTAATTTTAGCAAATAATGCCATTAGACGCAGTTGGATTCTAAGCGTTATCTGTCGATTCGATATGTAATGCATTAAATTTCTTTGTTCCCTCATATCCCAAACGACTAGATGGATCTTGACATTTCGGGTATCGTTAGATTCTTCTTAATAACCTGATTGTAATGTATGACCATTCATAACTTTTTACACAGTAGTCTGATTTAGTAATTAGTAGATTATAGCCACAAAAATACACTTTTAATAAAACTTTTAAACAAAAAATTAAACCGCCGAAAAACTGAAAAACTAAAAATAAATAATGCTGGACATTTTCACACAGCATCATCTAGCCCCAAACTAAGCAAAGCTTGTACTATGGGAACCAGATAACTGATATACTACTTATATACTTTTTGTTTGTAAATACATACATATTATACATAGACACCCAGACCCGAGACAAATATCTGTAGGTCATACAAACATTTGTCCCGCGATCGAACCCGCAACCTTCTGCGTCGCAGGCGGACCTTCGCCCACTGCGCCACAGAGGTCGTCATAGGTAAAAAATGTAAAACATACAGGCCATTGTTCAATTTTACAATTCAAATCTAACACAGTTTAATGACATACGTAATAAAGTTTATATAATTTGCAAGTATACCTAATGAGGGTAGAATTGCAAAAAATATAATTTCGTTCTTTGTCATGCAAATAAGTCCCGTTGTTTTGCGGCGGGCTTACATGGCAGGACAACTGTGTATAGTTTTTGATATCAATATTAGAGCGGAGGACTGTGTACGTAAAAAAAATCAGCATAGCGATTTAAATGCGACCGGAACCGGTCATGTTGTACAACCGGCCGCAAAACCAATAGCAGGAAACGTCAATTTTGAATCAATTCTACTAAACTAGACTAAAGAAGAGGGTTTTTGTAATATCAAGTCAAACTCAAATATGACGCAATAACACCTCAATGTAAACCAACTTATAGCGATATCGTAAAAAATGCTCGGCTTTAGTGTAAAAAGTAAGTTTTTTTTGCATTTAATTGTTTCCATTCCACACACAAAGTGACCTTAAACAGAGAACGTTTTTGTTTTATAATAATAAATAACGCTGGATTTTTTCACACAGCATCATCTAGCCCCAAAGTAAGCAGAGCTTGTGTTATGGGTACTACATGACTGATATACTACTTATATACTTTTTGTTTGTAAATACATACATATTATACATAGAAACAGAAAAGCTCGATAAAAGTATGTAAAGAAGGAGAGCACTGGTAGTCTTGTGGTAGCGGCCCCGACTTGCAATCCTAATTCATGGGTTCGTCCGTGCACAAATATATTTTTATTAAATCAAATCGTTCTTGATAGATCGTCGAAGCTGAGTAACGTTCTAAACGGTCCGCAAGTGGATGGGTGACCGCAAGTGGCAATTTCATCTGAGCGCTTCCGTGCTTCCGAGAGCACGTAAAATTGCCGGTCCCGGCTCGGTCGTTAAGCCATGACGGAGGCCTTCCAGGCGACCTAAAAAATCCTTCACAGGATTTGGCCACTGACTCGTAGTAGTTATCTCAAACGACGAAGGAAACTAAAGAAGTACCTACCTTTTTCTTTTTTTTTTTTTTTACCGTAGGAGAAATGCCTACGCATTCCTCACCGCCCCGGGGGGGAGCGGATGAGGATATGTGGGGCTTGCACCCACTAAAAAACCGACTGGGTTCCCGCTTAACGCCATAGTGCCGGGGCTATGGGCACGCTTTCGCACTCTTCACACGGCCCCGACGGCGTTTGACTCAAAACGAGTCCCTCCTACTGGTGAGGCAACTGCCTCCCACCAGGTCTCCTAGGACAAGCGCGCGGAACACCCACGCGCGCCGTCACGGGGCCTTTCATGGGCGACGGCGTCCCCCGATGCCGCCGCCATGGCCCCTGCGGCGGATCAGATCTTTGGCTCCGCCGCAAAACCACTAAACGGCCGCAGAGGACAGGGAGAGCGGCAACGACACACCGACACTCCTCTTCCCCCTACCTACTTTTAATATCAATAACTGCGGTTGACTGTATTTCGTGACTGTTTGTAGTCAGGAGCATGATTGTAGGGATATAGAGTATTTTGTTTATTTATTTATAAATTATTCAAATGTCCTTTTACTGCTAGGGGCCCGATCGATTCGGTTAAAACTTATTTTCAATTGAGATTCTATCCTAAAATAAGGCTTAGAATTAGGTAAGAATACCTCGTATATTGTAACCATGTTTTGCCCAATAAAGTTTTTTTTTTAGAAAAATCTCAAATCCAATTCTATTTTAATTTGGTAGGTAAAAGGCTCCAAAATCAGAGTCATACACACGAAATTCAGCTCTGAAAATTTATAATCTTAAACGGAATGGTAGCGAAAAAAAATCTATAAGATTTTGACTTAATCCCCATTTTTTATCCGAGTTTAAATGTATATTGTAAATGAAAATAAATATTACCAAACTGTCCTGGATCAGGGGTTGACTGAATATTATATGATGACCGGGCTGTGTCACATGATATCCGGCTCGAAGGACCAGCAGCGGGGCGGCGGACACTTTTTCTGGATTAGCCGAGAATTTAGTAGTTTTGACACGTCTCCGTTGGAACCGTGTCATACACGAAACCTTTAACTTATAACTAACATTTTACTGTCAAAGGAAAGGCTTTTGACAGTCAAGTAAAAATACAACAAAGCCAATCAAGTCAATAAGTGATTGTTTACGATTTTATTATGTGTACATGTATTTATAAACTGTGAAGGTCTGGAATGTCTGTAATGTCATAGTTATAAAATAAATGAATAATAAAGTTTAAAACCATCTATATATAGGTATATACTTTGAAGCGTTGAATCCGAAACTTCGTTGAATAATCGGATGCTGCACCAAACACAATGTAGCTCGTAGTAGGCTACGAGCTACATTGTGTTTGGTCGATAAGATCAACCTATAAACTCTGTCTTAACCTAGGACTAAATATTCCAAACCGAAAAATTGGTCCTTGAAGTCAGAAAACGTAGTAGGAAACATCCGAATATTCATCGAAACTTCGGATTCAACGCTTCAAAGTAAGGCTCCAGGACAAAATGAGTACTTACCAACTTAAAATAGTAAGTACCTACATTTAGGCTCTTTTTAATCATAAGTACCTGGGTACAGTCAGCGTCACCGACTGGTAAGCCACCCGTATGAGGTGGTACAAACAGCCTTTAAGGGACCCGTACATAAAAACACACACATCTATATCTAATCCACTTTTCAATGGAATCCGTCCACTTGCTAAGTTCCGTCATCCTTTACAAAGGGTACAGAACGCTAATTATGAGGTCTTATCACTTAAAACAATGACAGTAAGCCATGACAGAAGACTCTTAGATTATAATCAAAACTCACTGGCTTTAAGGGTTAGAATACCCTTAAATTGGCTGCCAAAACTACTCTTATCTTACTAAGGATTATGTTCTGAGTTCGCCCTCAAGCGTGGATCGTGCGTGTCCCAAGAAATATTTCATAAGAATTTATTCAGTAGGACCGCTGGGATTACTTAAAATAGTTTAAGAACTAGATGATTCTACTCCTGTTCCTTACTTTATTAAAAGTATTCTGAACAGAAATATTGGCAGATGTCTCATATTGGAAATAGGGGTCCAGTTTTAGCATAATTTCGCTCTTTTCTTTCACGAAAAGCCATTTTTCGCACGTATCTGGCCCTTGACAAAGTAACTGCAAAATTTTTTGTTTATTTCTTGAAGCTCAAAATGTGCAATTTTCTGCTGCAACCTCTTTCACGAGTTTTCCGCTATCTTGGAGAGAGAACATTTTTCTTTTTAATTATACTGTGAGCGGTGTGCTAAGTAGGCTTACTGTACCTGTAGCACCAGTTTATGTCGAAGCTTGCTTAGTTAATTTTATTAAATCGTTGAAGTAGGTAGAGCAGCCTTCTAAATGGAAACAAAGTTAAACGGGAATTCATACAGTATTTCATATTTAACTACTAAAATATGAACAGTGATCATGAAAGTTCATGAAAGTCTAGGTACGGAGAGCTTCTTACGAACTTTTTTATTTCGAGTTTTTTTTTTATTGATGTAGTTTCGGGGATTTTTTCTGTTTATAGTTTTACCTTTGACATTCGCTAAGCGACAAAATATACCTAAATTGAAAAAAAAAAACCTTTGACATTCTTAACTACTTGCCGTTGGTCGAACGCTCGATTAAGAAGCAAAAGATGTGAGTTCGATTCACCTGCTGGTTATATATTTGCATATTCAGCAAATTTTTCCAGTTTGAGTGTTGTAACTTGGTAGACTCGTATGTAGTTTCCGATACTTCAAAACAGTGAATTCTTCTTTCAGAATGTTCATACAAACTTGCTTTATTGATAGCCTCATACACTGGTGCTAAGCTGTTAACTAATAATTCACAGTATATAAACACCAGTCTGCTATTACTTTAAGGCTCACGATTTCAGCATAGTTTTTAGGAACCATATGACCATACATTCTGTTTTGGACAGGTGTACTTTCGGGTTTGTTATCCAGTACTTCGATTGTCAAGCTAGTGAGATTTTTTGGTTTGCTGTCATTTGGGACAAAAGTTTTGGACACTTTGTCCCAATTGACACTTTTGATTTTAAATTTTTTTCAATGTCAATTCGGACACTAATAGAAAAAGCGGTTTTGTACAGTCAGGTAAAAAAACTCTAACGATACAACAATAATAGAAATCTCGATATTAAATGAAACCAGTATACCAAATATCGCAGTAGTTCGTCCATCAAAAGTCACCGTTCGTCGAATCGACTTGTACAACAGAGGTTGAAAAAAAAAAAATTTATCGTATCGTACACTATAAAAGAAACATTTTAATGTTCCCCAGTCTCGATATATTAAGAGGAGCATGTTGTGTTAGTCTAAGCCAGGTGGCCATCTAAGCCATTTTCATTAGGCATGAGTTCGATATATCAAAACGTAACTTATATCGGATACGGGTTAGATATCATACCATATCGATATCTCCGATCAACATATCCGATAAAATCAAAACGCAAAACCTCAACCAACTGTTACCTACCATAGATATAACGAACGAAATGAAAACTTCAAAAACCAAACGCAAACGATATGAAACGAACGAAACACCAACTGATATTCGCTACCTCTCTTTCTAACTATGGATTGTTTTACGGGTAAAAGAGAGATGAAGCGAATATGATAATGGTGTGCGTAAAAATGTATCTTACGTGGCTGGCAATATGGTTTACTTTCTAAACTCTTTTTGGTCCATGTTTGTTTGTAACGGTTTCTTGGCTCGCTAGTTACAAAATAGAACTAAATTGCAAAGTAATAAGATTGAATGTCTATTGTTACAATTTGGATTTGGTATAGAAGGATTCTAATAATAATAACTTGTTGTTTGTTTAGTTTGCGTAGCTAAAAATCATGTTAACGTTTTTGCAACTCCTACGACTGATATCGATATCTGAAAACCGTTTTCTATATCGATATACAAACTATAAAACAGTTACATATCGGTTTGCCGGAAAAAACGAAAACGCCCATCTCTAATTTTCATCTTTATTTATTAACAAGCCTTCTTGCAAAGTATTTTTATTTGAAAAAAAAGTTTGCATATTATACTTGACAGGTATGGGTTCTCATCTTATTATTATTATTATTTATTTATCTAAACATAAAAGAAAAGGGCTTTGTCGCTGAGCGACTATACCGCCCAATCGGTAAAATCTTAGGTCAGTCTTCTTCATCTTCTCTATCACTTCACTTCTTGGTTTCTTCTGGTTTTACTTCACTCCCCGGCTTCTTCTTCTCTTTATTCCTTCTTCCTCCCTTTATTCCTTCTTCCTCTTCATCTTTTTATTAATGGCAATTAACTGTAAACTGTATTAACAGTATATTCTGCAAATGTAAAGTATCTTCACCTCTCAAATATGTATTATGTCACGTCAATCTGCGATTACGCAGACACTTGTCAAATCTTTTGATTTGTCAAATCTCTTTCTATGAATTCCCTAATACCGATCTGATAGGATGACTACCAATGCCTTGGTTATACAGTCGTGATATGACCCTTTTCATTTTACACTTATGTAATACTAGCTACTGCGGACGGCTTCGCCCGCGGGGTACCAACGTTTTGAATAGCCTATATTCTATTCCAAGTCTACGCCTATTCCAAGTTTCATCCAATGCGGTTCACTGGTTTAGGCAAGATTTAAACACAAACATACAAATATCCAAACATCTAAACAAACTCACAAACTTTCAGCTTTATTATATGAGTGGGATATTTTTTAATTTTTTTATGATGAATGGAATGGCTTTTGACCTCGAAACTTACAGAGGTCTACGATGGAGTTATTAGTAAGTACCTACCTATTTATATTAATAATTTTATCGGAATATTTTCTCTGTTAATTTCCACCATAAAATGTTGCAAATCTCACTTACGCCGAATGTGTCAGATTGATGTCCCGTAAGATTCATAGGGTCCCGAGACAGAGCCACTTGACAGCGCCTCGGATTTTCCTCAGATTTATTGGGCTTGTCTACGTTTGACACGGGTGCTGCTACATAGGGAGCTCATTTTTGTTGATTTCATATCATAGACGATAGGAGTGAAAGAAATGCATTGTCTATGGTTGGTTTCTTACTATTAACTTACAAGTTCTACATTTGGAGCACAAAAAAAACAAAATAGGGTAACAGCTACATCAGCAAGGCTTTACTTTAAAAATCTATCCAAATGTGGAATCAGAGAGATTTTAAAATAAGCATTCTATCACAGAATTATATCTTTCTATAGTTAGAAAACATATAGTTTTATTTACAGAAACTAAGCTACTAAGTACATATTTACATATATTTACAAAATATAACAGGATTAGTCAAGCTATCTAAGGATCGTTAGGTACGATCTATAGATAGCTCGACTGATCCAGGTCACTGTCAGTCGGAAGCGTGCCCAAAACACTGGCAGCATTACCACGCTGGATGGCAATGCTGATCCTTTGAGCCAAAAATGTGCTAAATTGTTAGAATACGAGTTTTTACTAGTTTTTTCACATTGTTCATCCATTTAGGTAGAGCTCGTGATATGGAAAAATAAACAGGAGTATGACTGATTTCCCGACTTCCCGAGGCACGGCATAATAAAATCGTATACCTAGTGCCTATACTACCGGTTCTTCAACAAATTCAAGTCACCAGGACAAAGGTCCTTTGCGTCTTTAGTTAAATTTAAAAAAAAATTGTGTCCATATTGTGCGTGATTGACATCAGTCTCTACCAGTCATGCAACAATTATTTAAATATCGCTTGTGCTGAAAGATTCATACCATGTGATTTGACCCGAGAGATAATACTATTATCGTACCAACTTTGTTTTCTCTTATTTGTACGAAAAAAGATTGAGTTTAAATAAACATTGATCTGTTCATTTCTCTTTGAATTTATTATATCTAATAATAAAATACATCTTAAACCTGAATAATATAGGTTACTCCTAAGTTACACCCGGCGTAACTTTAAACCACGTTTATTAATATGGGCTATAGAGACAGATATACAGATATCCAGCCTCAAAGATCAAGCAACCTATACATACACTCAAGAGAGAGAACAGAGTACCTGAGACACTGTTTGAGATGAAGGCTGGTAGCACGTTAAAATCTCAGCCTAATCGGAATTAACGACAGAAAAAACAATGTCGATACTACAGAGCTGACAAAGCTTCGGGTTTCCTTACGAATTCTTCATCGATAAGAGATCTATGCGACTCTACAAACCGCAAAATTCATTGATACACGTCTAGAGTTCGAACTTGTGCAATAAGCACATTCGTTCTTTAGTTTTGAAGTAGCTGCGCAGAACCCATTTTTGATGGCGTCTAAAATCGTGCTATCTCGCTTACTCTACCAAACCTGCGCAATCGTCTATTGCACCTAACTTCAGAGAGCTAAAGATCCGTTGTGCTTACCATAACATAACCTTTTGACTAAAAGTCCAGAGTACAATCCAAGCCAACACGACTTAAAAGCGACAGAAAAGCTCCAAAATTGTACAGAAATATTTTAAAATAAGTTCTGCATTCCACGTCTTGGTGTGGACAGGTTGCCCGTGGGGAAATACTCGTGTTCATGTCGTGGTTTAAATGAAAATAAATACATTAATTAAATTAATAAGTTTATTCATCTTCCGCTCTTCAACCAAGGTAAATTAGATTAACATTTTAAGGACTGAGTAAAAGAGAAAACTAAATATTTGTCGAAATTGCATTTACGGGGCGTTACAAGCTGTTATTCGCAACCCATGTGCTGAAATCCGACCAAAAGCCGCTCGTCGGTATTTACAAAAGTTTAAGGGTTACGAAGGAAGTAGGCCGGAAATCAAACCTAAGTGAGAGCTAAGATCAAAAGCCGAGGTACAATCCAAATAGGCCAACACAGCTCTTCATTTATTAAACACGGGTAATCCGTGATAAGCTTGATAGCAAAGTTTTCCCGCAACTTTGCAAAATCGAGCACATTTCTAGAATTTTTCAATTTATATAACGAAAATCTGCTTATACGAAAATGTTACTTGTGTGTATTTCTATTTCATTTTATTTATACAGAAATATAAGAGCTTATAATTGAATTAAGGGAATTGCTACGCGGCCATTACCGGTTAGCTTTATGCCAGATCATTATTATTTATTATTATTATTAACTAGCTGCGCTCCCGCGGTGTGACCCGCGGTCCCTCGGGATTTTTCCATTTTTCGGTATAAAAAGTAGCCTATGTCCTTCCCTGGGATACAACCTTTAACTATGCAAAATTTCAGCTTAATCTGTTCAGCGGTTTGGGCGTGAAAGCGTAACAAACAGACAGACAGACAGACAGAGTTACTTTCACATTTATAATATTAGTATGGATAGCCCGTGATGTCCCACTGCAGGACAAAGGCCTCCCTTTGTTTCTTCTAGATGATTATAGTAAAACAAAATGTTTATTCTGCAAAAAATGTTTCCAAAGTTGGATATTTTTTTTAATAACATCTGGTGCTGTTTCGTGAACAGCATTTCCATGCCAATTGAAGCACAATTTTCATAAACACAGTTTCTAGTCTCGAAAATACCTACGACTCCCTTTCGAAAAAAATAAAATACCTATCAAAATCAAATCAAAATTGATTTATTGGGGAATACAAACAATATGCACAAAAAATATGATCATGATAAAAAACGTAGCTTGTGTTTTGTTAAAACTTGCCTTGTTAATAATGAAAGACAGGCAATTTTTTTATTGAATACATAGGTACATACCCTAATGTACATCTTTCAAAAATAAAATTGTGTGAATGCGATTATTACATACCTACAATAAACTCTGTCCGTGTAAATGGCGCCTAAAGTTTTTTGGCAAGAAAATACGATTTAGCTTGCGTGGAGAATTGTAAACTAAAGCACATAATTTAGTTGCTCTGAGCATATGGGACCAATATACCTAATTTTATTTTACGAACTGCAGTCACATAGGTAGAAAGTTTAGAAAAATATGAATGAGATAGCACATTTATTCTTGTTTGCGCTGCAAACCGCATAAAATGGGATAAATACTAAAACTTTTGAAATGTGAACTAACAAGAAACAAAACAGCATTTAAAACCATTAATGAATTAAAGTGGAACTCAAGGTGTAAACAAAACCATTGATGGATCACAGAGGAACTCAAAGAGTAAACAAAACCATTGATGGATCAGAGTGGAACTCAAAGTCTAAACAAAACCATTGATGGATCGGAGTGGAACTCAAAGTGGAAACAAAACCATTGATGGATCAGAGTGGAACTCAAAGTGGAAACAAAACCATTGATGGATTTGATTAGTGGATCAAAGTGGAATAGGGCGCATTTACCCACGACTTTTATGTTTTCAAAATGGCTACGTCTGATTTCACCATCAACAGACTTGTAAGTATTTGGAACTTGAAAACACCATAATCAACTAAGTACTTTGTTTTATAAAAGCTAACTTGACAATTGATAAGTTTTCTGCAAGACTTGTTTCCACTCACTACCTAGGAGGTAAGATAGAACTATGTTTTGTTGCTTGGTCTGATAAACCTAATATTTCTAAGCTTTCACGCACAATTGAATAATTTTATCCAGAAGAGACACGGCAAACATAATTTATTATGATAACGGTAAATTCCTCCCATAAAATATTAGTGTCAGATTTATTAAATAAACATAATAAAAACGGGGTCACTAAGAGCTCATTTAATGAACTGGCACTTGGCATAATCCTAATTTGCTCTGCAGTCGGATACCTAATAAATTAAACCATTTTTATTGGGTTTTTATGAGCTAGCTGCCCATCATATTTTAGTCGAAAATAAAAAAAACGTAAACTGGTTCACGACTGTATCCCCAAGGTGTGGTAGACATTCTCTCAGATCTTTTTATGTTACTTATTCCAGATCCTTCTAAGGGGGGTAGTCAGAGGCATGACCAAACACATAATATTTGATACATGTCCACATTTTGCAGAAGTTAGTATTCCATACGTGACAGGTTGCAAGCCCATCGCCACCTATAAGAGCACTATAACTGGTTTCCTCAGGATGTTTTCCTTCACCGTTTAGAGCACGTGTTAAAGCGCATATTATTATAAATTTTACGTAACGCAAAATCCATTGATGCACGGCTGGGATTTGAACCCACTACCTTCGGATTGAAAGTTGAGGTACAACCCCATTCAGCCAACACGGCTTTTTAATAAGAGGTTAAATATTCTCACTTTTTTTTCATAGCTATGGACAGTAGAGTTGTTCTCTATTTTTTAATTTGTGTTTTTGCTGTACCTAAGTAAATCATTTTATGATTAGATAGGTATACGTTCATAGTGGACGTTTCGGCCTGCGGGCTGAGTGAGGTGTCAGGCACGGTCGCAGTCGCAAAGATTTTTCGATTTTGGGGGGTCATGTCTCCTGTGACCCCTCTGGGTCAGCGCCTGTGAGGTGTGGGCCGAGTTGACCAAAAAATCATTATTCTCATACATACCCTTTTAGACAAAGGTACCTAGACTCATTATATTAGGTAGGTTAGTACCTATGCATGATGGAAATGAGGGATGTCCCTATAACTTTTCCGAAAACCAGCTTGCTTAACAAAGACGCGTAAGAATTAATTTTACATTCTTTTCACTTGCAGGGAAATTCGGGTCAAGCCTAATTAAAAGGGTAAAGCGATTTACGAGGCGTAATATATCTTATTGGGGATTAAAAACCCGCATCCCTACCATACCATTACAGCTAGCTTGCAATGCAATTTGACCTTTATCGTTTGGGGTTAAGAATCATTTTAGGTTTTTAGACATGACCGACTTTGAAGGCAGAAGGTCGTTCTTTTTTATAGTTTTCAACCGACTTCAAAAAAGGAGGAGGTTCTCAATTCGTCTGTATGTTTTTTTTTGTATCTTGTTACGCGATTGTTCCGCCATTTGTTGACCGATTGGCAAAATTCTTTTTATGTTTGAAAGGGTATACTCCAGAGGTGGTCCCATATAAATTTTATTCCTGAGGGATTGATAGTTTCCCCGTAAAACTCTAAACACCTTCCCTCCTAGCCATGTCACAAATAGAATGAATGAATGAATGAACACTTTATTGTACACCAATTAATAAAAAAACAACACATAAATAAAACAAGTACAAAATTAGTACAATGGGCGGCCTTATCGCTGAAAGCGATTTCTTCCAGGCAACCTTTGGATGGAAAATAAACTAAAGAAGCATACAAAAAGGACGGTAGTGCACAGAAGTTTCATTTTGAGGGAAACAAAGCTGTAAAAAGTATTTAAATAATCCTAATACATGCCATTAATAATATAAAAACAATATATAAATACCTACTAAAATGAGTACTTATTAAATGCTAGAAAGAAGAAACTAAAAATTAAGACAACTGCTGAAGATAGTGTTGCTTCAATTTCAATTTAAAAGAGTGAAGAAATCCAATCGACAGCTTGACGCCCTGAGTCACACCGCGTTTCGAGTCAAACATTGAAGTCGGTTTTCTTTTTAGTATTAAAACGTAATTATTTGTATATTCTGTAGTGTTTGAAAAGGTTCAACGACCCGATATTGCACCCTCATTAAATCACAAATGAAATGATCTGCAGTACTTAGATGTCATACAGCTTAGAGGCGAAGCGCTCGTGGTCGTGCTTAGTCGTTCTTGATAGACCTTCGAACGAAGTTAAGCAATATTCGAAACGGTCTGTAAGTGGATGGGTGTCCGCCAGTGTCATTTTCATCTGAGCGCTTCCATGCTTCGGAAGGCATGTTAAATTGTCGATCCCGGCGGTCGTTAAGCTATGACGGAGGCCTTAAGGCGGCCTAAAAACTCCGTCACCAGAGTTGGCCACTGACTCATACGAACAAACAGCTTAGAGGTAACCTTCGGGACGCTGCTGTAGTGCCTGGGACATTGTTAGAGATGAAATTGGCTTGCAACATCCTGTTAGCTTAATCGGCCCCACAGGAAAGATAACGTAAATGCGTATGGAGCTGACAAAATGAATAGAAAAGTTGTTATTATCTCACGAAGATTCTCGAGATGGTCAATAAAATTACGAATTAACTTTAGGTATTTTCTCGTAAAACCCGAACAAAGTTTTATTTTTTTATTGTAACACGATTTCTGTGTTATTCAAATTGAAAAGAATAGGTCCACACTAATAACGTTCTCACTTCCAAGTTAAGCCGTCCCACCACACTATACTATGTCTGCTACGCCGTAGCAAGTACTACGAACATGCGATTGCAATTAAATAGAACATGAGCCTACCTGAGATAGAAAAACGAATTATTACAACTGCCCCCACGCGGTGGCAGACGGTAACCCTTATGGTAACACTTACCTTATTTAGGTAAGTGAAACTGTACCTCATAGCTGTTATTTACACTGTGGCTCGTTCACTATATTTGCACCTTTTATGGGCCCATTTACAAAAATTACAGCGGTGTTGCCAGATATAACGGATTTATTGTGTTGCTAGGATTTATTAAAGCAATGACGGGTGGTACGGAAAGATTATGGTTTCTTTATTGCGTATATTATTGGAAATCACTGAGAGCACTGGTGGTCTAGTGGAAGCGTCCTTTCAATACAATGATTCGAATCTAGTCGTGCACCAATAAGTTTCTGCCAAAATGATTTAGTGCAATATGCCAGTAGGTATTTTAAAACAGTAAAGCAAAACATCGTGAGGAAACCATGTCGTATAATCTAAAAAGTTCGAAAACACGTGTCAAGTGCTCGAAAAGAAAATCCTTTCACCACACTGATTCGAAAGAACTGTGAGTGAGACGACAAGAAAATTGGACAAAAATAAGTAGGTACCTTGCATACACCTACACTCTGACTCGAAACCTTCTTATAACTAAATATTTTATGAAAAAAGTTAAATTTTCCAAGTGCTTAATTGAAGACCACTTTAGACGGTCAAGTTCGTGTCGAGGCCCTTATTTTTAACAAGAACTGTTCTACTGAATCTGTTGATAACTTCCTCTCACTCTTTTCGGCGTTTCGAATTATTCACGACTGTGAAACAATAGCACGGTAGACACTGAGATCAATTCATTCAATATTCTTTACCTATTTATGAGTCAGAGGCAATATTGTAAGTAATGAAACGATCACCCAAACAAACTTCTTTACCAATTTATATAATACATTTACCTACCTAGGTATACTTATAATCCATTTACCACACTGGTGACACGATAAAAAGAAGACTAATTGGATCAAAACAATGAATGGATTGAATTTCGAGGCACTCCAATCGGTCAACACGGATCTCTAGGTATGTACCTACAGATTAGTTTATTAAAAAAAAAGGTCAAATCAAACAAACATGAGAGGAAACGGATATTTGAGCAGCATGTGCCGACTCGCACGACGTGTTCAGCATTTATGTGGATTCTGGATAGAATTCATCCAAAATAGACGTGGTGTTGGTTTGAAATGTATTCAAAAAGCCGGTAGTAACTTTATTTACTAAATTTATTTATTTATCTGGCGTTCTCAACTCAGCAAGACTTTCGTAGGCAGTTTGTTGCCCGATTACTGGCCCTGGATTTTAGTTTGAAAGTGTCCCCTACTTCTAGACAGGGTAAAAATCTCGCAGCAGCTAATCTTTCGCGAGTGATTGAGCGTACAGGATTGCGCGCGGGAAAGCCTGCACGCAATCGCGTGTGATAATTTCGATACAACGCGTTTTTTCACGCGCGATTACTCGTTAGTTAATCTCTCTCGTTAGTGCACGAAAGGAGCCTCTTTGAGGCGCACTTATAATCCTTTCTCCACACTGGTTCGGAAGAACTCGTTAGTTCTTGTCTAAACGCTATCGTGCGGGAAAGCCTGTACGCGCAATCACGAGTGATAATTTTTTTGGAGCTTGAAGCTACGCGTTCTATCACAAGCGATTGGCTGTATCCCTCGCGATAGATTTTGCGTATAAAGGTTGCAATTCTCACTATTGAAAGAAAACCGACTTCAATGTCGAAAATTACAAGATAACAAGAGCTTTTAGAATCTACTTTTTTGAAGTAGGTTAAAAATAAGATGGTCGGATAGCCGTGACTACTCTATGTGTATCACGTCATGGCTCAACGTATTTTTCACGTGGTTCGTGAAATCTTCGTGATTTATCTCGACTCGCAGATTTAGAGATTGTATGTACCGAGATTTACTTTGTTAGGTATACCTATGGGTTTGGTTAAAGGTCAAATGAGGTGGGTTAGGTTGAATAATTGAATAAGTGATTTAAAACACAGATAGTCATCAGTTATCAATTTATCTTCATCATCATCATCATCATCCGCAGCCCGATTTCACCCACTGCTGGGTATAGGCCTCCCTTCGCTTTTGCCATTCTTCCCGGTCCTGTGCCAGCCTGATCCACTGTCGGCCTACGACGTTAATGATATCGTCCGCCCACCTCGCTGCCGGACGTCCGACACTTCTCTTGCCAGTTCTGGGCCACCATTCTGTCATCCTTTTACACCACCTGTCGTCACCACGTCTTGCCAGGTGTCCCGCCCAAGTTTATCTTAAAAAGGACAATTTAAAGTTTCAGGTTTCATCAATTTTTTTTTTTAAAGTTACTTTTGTACTTAGTTTGGTGAAAGGCAAAGCATCCAATATCAGCTAAAATTTTGATAGCAATCCTACAAGCTTCGAAGACATAGAAGATTTATCAACTTCAAAATGACAACAACTTCAACTTCATGAATTTTTGTCGCTGGCCATACATAGAAGTAGTTATAATATTATGTTACTGGTATATTCCTAGGTAAAAAAAAACTAAGGCCATTACATCTATATTAGATGATTTATACAGCGTCAGGAGGCAATCTATGCCTACACTTAACGGGACGCTGTAGTGCCCGGGACATTGTTTGAGATGCAATAGGATATATTAATATAATATTCCTAGGTAAGGACATATTTAATTATATCGAACAGACACAAAAAGACGAATGTACTTCAGCGGTGCGAAATTTACGAGTATCCACCAGAGTCGTATAAATCTTCATCGCAGCTAGGATTAAGGTGTAGTTTAATTTCATACGTCGTCTCATCACATCAATCAAAGTTACTGGGTTTTCAAAATGTGTTGACCGTAATGAGGTGCTGACGAAAAATCTTATGAGAAATATGCAGAGTGATCCATCAAAAAATGTTCCAAATGTACCTAGGCACATATTAAAGCCTAAAACACACAACCAAAATCTACACACAAGTTTTCAGATTTCTTTTTTTTAACCTACATTATCTCACTGCTGGGCAAAGATCTCCCCCATATCTTTCCAATCATCTCTGTCTCGGCCCATTTCCCACCAGCCTTTTTTTCAGATTTCTAAATCTAATTGTTGGTTGGAAGGAATTAGGGGAGACCTTTGCCCAGCTGTGGGACAGTAAAGGTTAAATAAAAAAATCTAATTAATAATTTCTTTCATAATACATAGGATTCTTAAGATGCGTTTCTGTACCTACTTACTCTTAGTACCTGTGGTGAGTAGCATGAATCTAGAATTAAAATAAGTACAAGTTATAATTTACTTTTTAAAAAAAGTTATAAATTAAACTACAAACTGCCACGGAAAAACCTAGGGTGCATTCATGAATCACGGCGTATATTGGGGATGATATTAAAAGCGATACGCCCATTGTTTTGGTCGCAACGCTACACGACGCTGAATAAGTAACGCGGGGCGAGGGAAATCAGGAACTTGTATGAATATTGGGACGTTACATGTGATATACAACGTCATACTGCATTACGTCTATAGTGATAAGCATCCATAGTGTCCATAGTGATGAGCCGTGTTGGTCGTATGGGGTTGTGCCTCGACTTTCAATCTAAAGGTCGTGGGTTTGAATCCCGGCCGTGCATCAATGGATTTTTTGTTTCGTAAAATTTATACGCGCTATAACACGAGTTCATAACGGTGAAGGAAAACCTCGTGAGGAAACCCGCAGCTTCGTCAGCTCCACACGTATCGAAGTCGTCTTTCCTGTGGGCCAGGTTGATTAAACTGAGAGGATGGTTCAGGTGCTGGGCAAGCCTATTCCATCTCAAACAATGTCCCAGGCACTACAGCATCCCGTTAAGTGTAGGCATGGATTGCTTCCTGACGCTGTATAAATCATCTAATATAGATGTAAAGGCCTAAGATAAGCATCGTCCATTGTGATAGTAGTAGGTTTGGTTCTTCACCATGACTTTTCAACTAGTTGATCATGATACTGTTGACTGTCAAAGGAATTTTAAATCACAATTTCATTTTTAAAATGTGTCACGACTGTATCCCCAAGGACATTTTCTCAGATCTTTTTATGTTACTTTTTCAGATCCTATGAAGATGTCTAAGAGGGGTAGTCATAATATATATATATATTATGTCATATCATATCATCAGATAAGAGTCCGTAAATATTAATAAAGACGTTGTACGTAAGTAAGTAAAACTCACTTACTCATTTACTTGTATTTAAAAAAAAAGTTCATGAATTTAACATAATTCTCACCCATTGGCGAAGCTAATTAATTGTTTACTAAACCACAGTGAAAACATCAACCACTTGAAGTGGTAGTGAAGTAGTAGCACAATCTTAAGCTCATCTTCAGAAAAGACAATTTGGTGACTGAATTCAATTCAATTCAATTCAAAACGTTTATTGCTTCATGTTAGTAAATAGATCTTAAAATAAAATTGTGTTTCATAACATGAGCCCCGCTGGGGCACTGCAACATTTGGTACTTAATTTAGGTATTTCTAACTTACAATCTAACTTAAGTAGGTAATTAATAAATTGGCACAGCCTTGGTTTAAGGTTTAGGTACAATTGAATATTTTCTCACCATTTTCTTCACCGCTTGCGCATACAAATTGAAGAACGCAATAAACTCGAACTCGCAAACGCTGGATTGTAAGTCAAACTAGCAAACGGCACAGAAAACTGTTATTTAAATGTGTACAAATTTTCCTACACGTGTACATTGCATTTCACATTACTTTTCCGCTAAAACTCATAACGATATTGCAGCAATCTCCCCTAGCTCGTACGAAAATTCTGCAATTACGCGTAAGGTCACCAAGGCCCAGTGTGTCGGTGGTTGGCGGAATGCCAACTGACAGGTGTCGATATGTAGCCCAGGTCACAATCATGCAGAAGAGCAAACAAGCATTATCGAATTCAGACCATTAGAGCACTGGTAGGTCTTCTATAAGCCCACCGATCCTAATATGTACAGCTGGTCGTTAATGGATCATCGTAAATGGCTGGTATAGGAGATGCCTATGCCCAGCAGTGGAGTGAAAAAGTCATGATGTTTATTTGAGGAATCTGGCATGGCTTTTAGCCTAAAAAGTTTGAAAACATGGTGTCTACTAACTTAAAAGTACTTTACAAGCATAGAGCCATCACTAATTGCCCCCACGCGGTGGCAGACGGTAACAATTATGGCTATCCACCCCCGGGGCGACATGATGATAAACAACAAAAACAAATTAATGATTGTTGTGTCGCCATATAGTGTAGATAAAACATTTGTTCTACTGGTTTCTTTGAGCTGTGTACCGTTGCGATATTACACTAGCTAGTGTTGAACTGGCGCTTCGCCGCTGCTTTGTTTGTTTTAATCTTCGCCAGACCTGACTAAAACGTAGTGTTATACCTATTCTCTTCCGACCCAACTTCACTATACACTGTATAGTCATAAAGAGTTTACATGCATTCACGGAATTAAACTAAGGATTGGCTTACCTCGAGACGTGACAGACCACAAACCCAATTTTATTGACTATATGTATTAGAAGATACACAGCTTCTACCCATGCTTTGGATGGTAAATTAATTTATAATATGGTGACAGTGAGCTAAAGGTGTTCAATGGAACTCCTGAATGAATAATCCATATCCATACTTAATATTATAAATGTGAAAGTAACTCTGTCTATCTGTCTGTCTGTCTGTTTGTTACGCTTTCACGCCCAAACCGCTGAACAGATTAAGCTGAAATGTGGCATAGTTAAAGGTTGTATCCTAGGGCAGGACATAGGCTACCTTTTATCCCGAAAAAATGAAAACATCCCGAGGGATCGCGGGTCACACCGCGGGAGCGCAGCTAGTATAAAAATATTTGTGGGCTGTGCTATGCTCATTTCAATCAGCTCACGGTAACTCATTGAAAGCTTTTTAGTCCTTATACATATATTTTTTTAAACTTATACTATGTTTGTGTGTATCATTGAGCCCAAACAGACAGAAATTCGTACAATAGTTATTGTACCAGAGATCGTTAGGAAGACATTAGGAGCCAACCTGCGGCAATTGATTGTAGTACCGATGCCACTAAAACGCACGTCCGTTCTTTGATATATCGGTTAGTAGATTAGCCTACTTCATCCTTAAAATAACAAACAATATAGTTTACTGGATAACATTAATTTTAAAATATAAACCGAAACATTAAAATAAAATTTATTTTATTTCATACGCCATTATCTAGCCCCAGCGCTCGTAGTGTAGCTTGCTTAAAGTCAAAGTCAAAAGTCAAAAAGCATTTATTCAGTAGGACCGCTGGGATCACTTTGAAAGTGTCTGGTGGATAGGTGTTACTATAGGTGTTACACTTAGTGGATAGGTGACCACTAGTGGCAACATGAGGCTGAGTGTAGGTAATTGTTCTTCGTAGGGTACATTCAATTATCAGTCCCTACTAATAAATAGACGACCAAAAAACTCCGTCACCTGAGTTCGCCACAAACTTATACGACTACGCATTCCAATGAACTCGTAGCCGGTTACGCCTAGCGTACACATGATCGCCTAGACTGCAGCAATGCGTAATGCGTATTTGATTACATTTTGACATTTTGCATCGACTCTATCGATATGATCTACACGATCATTACATCTTACATCAAACTTACAAATTCGTTACAAAATGCGTCTAGAAGAAAAAAAACATTTATCAAACAAATAAACATTTCGTGAGATATCTCTACCTACTTGAATTTTCAGCAATAAAATTATATTAAGATTCATAACTGATTCCGATTCCCGCTATATTTCCTCAATTCAAAGATAATTCGTTTGAACTTAGCAAGCTGTTGCCAACTGGCCTCGGTCCAGCTCATACGTACCTTCTGTCGATGTTAGGCTCTAAACTTAGCCTAGGAATTGTAGAGACCTAGAATAATGCTGGAAACATAGCACAGTACCCACAAAGTATTTGTGTTAGGGAAATCACATGAGTGTTGTGTGTGTATACGTACACCTAGACCAGAATCTGGAGATGATACAAATATTTTGTCTCTTAGTTGGAACCGAATCCACAACCTTCTGCGTTGAAGAACTTCGCCCATATTGCACTGCTTACAGTAATGAGGTCGAATTTAAATAGACGATAATCAGATTTATTCACCTGAACTTGCCATAAACTTCCTGCCATTGATTATCCTGGTTTTAATATCTGGAGTGTAGTTTAGGGCAAGTCCAAAAAAAAAACTTAGGCCTTTACATCTATAGTATTAGATGATTTATACAGCGTCAGAAGGCAACCTATGCCTACACTTAACGAAACGCTGTAATGCCTGGGACATTGTTTGCGATGGAATAGGCTTGCCCAGCACCTAAACCATCCTCTCAGCTTAATCAGCCGCCCACAGGAAAGTCGACGTCAATACGTGTGGAGCTGACTAAGCTGCGGATTTCCTCACGATGTTTTCCTTCACCGTTAAGAGCTCGTGTTATAGCATTATATAAATTTTACAAAACGAAAAATCCACCCACGACCTTCAGATTGAAAGTCAAGGCACAACCCCATTCGACCAACATGGCTCTAAAAAAATAAAATAAGACACATAAAACACCCTGTTTACACTGTCAAAAAGATTTTTCCGCTCGATATTTCGTATAAATGAGAACATTTCCCGGTTCAATCAAGAACGACTGCCATTGTCTTGGATTGAATAATAGCGCAAGTTCAGGTAGATGGCTCCGCGCCAAGTCCTGTCACGCCCGAATACTTCAGCCAATATCTTATTTGAAGACTTTGTGGACCATACGAACGTTTTTTGAGTTGCGAGTCACAATTTATGCGGTCTCAAGCAAAAAAAAATTATTGCCCTACGCGGTTGCAGATGGTAACACTTATGGCTATCCACCCCCACATAAGAAAAAAGATTGTGCAACACGACATTCAAACGACAAAAAACATAATCACGACTGTAGCCCCATGGTAAACCTTATCTCAGATCTTTTGTGTATTTTAGGTTCTTCGAAAGAGACAGTAGAAGAGGCATGTCAAAATACAAGCCAGTATCTCGCGATGTTTTTATCACCCACTAAACCAACACGGTTCTACGCGCCTGACAACTCAATAAAATCACGCTCATTTAGCCTCACCCTGGGGATAACGCATGGGAAAGTTTTAAACCAGTTTTATTGCGTAGATAATGCAATCCTTGGTGAGTCTTATTTAAAGTCACACTCATACCGTCTGTTGTCAAATATCTAAAGGTGCGCGAGTTCTCACTGAGAACTAAGAGAACTCTCGAGCTCTGACTCTGAGGTTGGCTGATAAGCTCTCAACCTGAGCAATCGCTATAAAAACCAGAAAACTATTTAAAATCCTTTGTTCGTGACTGTTCCCAGAAGGATGGAAGGAGTATGAATGGGAAATGAAGTTCTTTCGTTGGTGACTGTACTTTTGATATGAATTATTATGAATAGGAAATGAACTAAAATACATACTCGAGGTAAATGTACAGACAGAAATGATTGAATATGATATTTGCATTGCTGTGTTCTATCCATTATCTTTGTTTGACGTGATTACTATTTCACGAAGAGGAAATGACTAGATGTTGAAATTAATATTTTGCATGATAAATCGTATGTGATATTATATTTCGAATAAAAAATAATAAATAATAATTGCACTGATGCACTTAAAGGTACCTTAATATGCACCATATAAATTAAAACTCGCTATCTAAATCATTTACACGATACCATTCTAGCCTCTTACTTTTTCAACTCAACGGAGTAAGAGCTAATTAAGAAAGAAAGAAAGAAAATGTTTTTATTTGCTTAGACACTACTAACACAAACACACTAAGCTTAAAGATATGCCTAAAATTACGATTAAAATTAAAGTTGTGCGCAGCAGAGTCAAAGCAAACAGGCCCCAACTCAGCATTGTGCTTAATTAAGTATTATAAGTATTATATTCCGTGGAAAGAGGCCCATTTTTTTACTCTCAAGATTCTAATTCCTAAAGGCAGATTTACATTGAGTCAGTAACTGACGTCAGTCCACTGCCGAGTCAGTGCTGACCTGGCACTGCCATCGTGTAAATTGATTTACTGACGTAAATTGACTACCTACTGACTTGCTACTGACGAAATACTGACTGCGTGTAAATAGTATGAGTCAGTTTTCGGCGCCAGCACTGACGTCAGTTACTCAATGTAAATCTCTTTTCCCGTTAAACACACATTTTGCCACGTCTAAAACTAGGTACCCAGCCACATTACACATTTTGGTGTTTCATAGAATTGAAAAAGGTATTGCCGCAAGGTTTTAGAGGTAACATGTGGAGACCAAAAACAACAGGCACGCACTTCGTTTGCACTCACATAACAGCGGGTAGATAGTGCTGTGCTTTGCCGGCAAATTCGTTTAGCCGGATTATTAGCCGGTTGGTAGGTGAAGAAGTTTCTGACTACTTCTAATGGTTGGGAGCTAAATAAACTATTTTTTATTAATAAAACAAAAATTGGCGTGTCCACAGCAGAAGTTATATTTTACGAGAGAATCAATGAATGACAATAATGAATGAACTAAATAAAGCTACGCTAAAAACAAATAAAAAAGAATGATTACATCATTCAACTTAATGTTTCCAACAGTAGGCACCAGGAAGTAACCTAGTTACGTACGTTCGTGATCTCGCCTAGGGAGGGGTAAATGAATGCTCAAAAGTTGAAGAAGAAATCATGTTGATGACTACTTATCTTATTTTTTTATCATATTAATATGACTTCCTGATAGATCATATTAATATGATCCTATGGGACTGGGCTGGTCACGTTAGCCGGATGCAACCCGAGAAATAGGCAAACACTGTCACTCATTGGGTGCCCGAGAACGGAAGGCGACGACGAGGCCGGCCGAGAAGGCGTTGGCGGGACGATCTCGACGGGTTCGAGAGAGAGTGGTGCGAGATCGCCAGAGATAGGTACGTGTGGAAAATTTTGGGTGAGACCTTTGCCCAGCAGTGGGACACAATAGGTTGATTAAAAAAAATGAGTTCCTGTAACTTTAAGCTGTCTATTAGAATACTAACGGTTTCGATGACACAACACGATTAAGGGTGGTCGCAGACCTATCCGCGCCGAACTGTCAATTCGCTGCCTCCGGGGAATAAACGGATAACTGCCATTATCTTAGTTTTAGTGTTATGCCATATTTGGGATCTCTGGGTGCTAATACATCTGCTCAATTTTTTTCGTAACATTCGTACAATTATTCACGGAGATACAAAATATTACAATACTTTTCGATGTTTCTAGACATGCCTAAACTTACAAGAATAAAGTTGTAATATAATATTATCAAAATGTATCCACACCTTTTAATATGACAAAGAGTCATACAATTATATTCACGTAAGAAATATTCGTCTATACAATGGTAAACGCAGGTTATCATTTTATTCTCGTGAAAACATGTCCATACGTTTCGTATAATACCGCTGTTAGAGTCTGTGCGAAAGGGAACCGTCATAAGATTTGATTGTTAAAGCGGTGTATAATAACCGTATTTGTTAGGTTGACAACATTTAAGTGCGACTAACGCAATTTTGAACATTCTAGAACGCCAACTTGCAAAAAAATCAATGGTATGGATCAATGGTTATAAGATTTTGTTAGGTACCTAGTTCTATTTTAAATTAAACCAATCATGGTAGTCAACAACTAACATACAATTAATGGACTACCGTGGGCTGATTAATATGAGCCCAAACTCGGGTAGTTTAGTGCTACTCACTGAGGAGTTCCATTGAACAGCTCCTGATTTAACCATCAGTCACCATATTTTTAAAACATCAGAGTTGAAACTTGAACGATGTCTTAAGTTCCAACTCAATAGGACTATTTTCTGAGTAGTTCTGTTGAACAACTCCTCACTCCATCAATATGGTGACAGCGAAATTATCAGAAGCTCACTGTCACCATACTTTTAAATTGTAGACTCGATTGTGAAACCCTATGCCCAGTCTACTTCGATTTTAAGTAATTTCCTTGATGTGTTCTCCAGAACGACGATAATATTGACTAGGACGTTAAAGAGGATGAATACGTGATGAATAAAGTTGCCACAGGTCTCAGGGACGATACGCAAACCAGATGGATATTAGGAAATGCAGAAGATGGATGAAAGGAAAGTGCATGTTACCGCGATGCAAATGAGTTGGATGTATGTATGCTTGTGTATCCCAC
Organism: Epirrhoe tristata; assembly: GCA_951394285.1. Classification (NCBI taxonomy): domain Eukaryota; kingdom Metazoa; phylum Arthropoda; class Insecta; order Lepidoptera; family Geometridae; genus Epirrhoe; species Epirrhoe tristata. The sequence continues at coordinate 7,578,283 of OX596159.1, read as the reverse complement.
CCATGGTTAGATAAGAAAAACTTTTACATCTTTATACATCTGATTTATAAAGCGCCATGAGGAAACTTACCTATGCCTACGCTCAATAGGACGCTGTAATGCCCGAGACATTGTTTGAGATGGCTTGAGGCTTGCCTAGCACGTATAGACAACTTCTTCTTATATTTACGTAGTTTAGAGCTGATTAAGCTACAGAATTCTTCACCATGTTTTCCGTCATCGTTAAGAGCTCATGTTAACGGGTAAGTAAGATAAGGAATGAGTACCTATATACGGGGAGGGAAGTTTGAAAGTGGCACCTATTTCCAAATACATTCCATTCTTTTATCGGACCAACAGGTTCCCCGAAAGACGCCACTTGTACATGGTTGATATTCCCAGAGTTCGTACAAAGCGTTTTGAGTCCACTTTTTTCATACGCACTGCCAAACTGTGGAACTCATTGCCGGGTACCGTATTTCCCGAAAAGTACAATATAGGGGTCTTTAAATCAAGAGTAAATAGGTTCCTTCTAGGAAAGCATGCTCCATCTTAGACCTCACTACTGCTTAACATCAGGCAGAGGGAGGTCAAATGCTGACCTATTTAATTTAAAAAAAAATAAAAAAAAAAAAAAAAAAAAAATTGGCATGGTAAGGACAAGTTATGAGGTGGAATATGAGTGTGGCTGGAGGTATGCTAGTATAAAAAGGCTAGAGAAGAAGTGGTTGCAATGTGTGAGAGATGATATGAATGTAAAAGGAGTGGATGCACAGCTGTTGTTGAATTATAAGAGTGAGTGGAGGAATAACATTATGTCATGGACCAGAGCGTGAACTACCCCCTGTGTCGACCCATCTTATCATGAGATAAGGGCAGGGGAATGTTGATGATGAAATATGCTAATTGCTAATATTTTTATGTGATTTTATGTCTGATTTTTATCGTTATTATAAAAAAATCAAAGAAAATCTAGAAGTTTTTAATGCTTGCCATAGCTGAAGGCTTGAAAAGACTTATGAAATAGTTATGGTTATTTCTTACTCATCATTTTTTTATTTCAAGGCAAGGTAACCTTGTTTTAATATTTTAGAACAGTTTTGAAGAGGTTTGCTAGTTAAAAAGTACTCAAAAACATCTTGAAAATAATAAAACAATAGGTGATTACTTCTACCTAACTTCATTTAAAAGCGCTTAACATAAACGAAGTGACACAATATTTACGAGATTAGAATTATAATCACCTATTATCATATACACTTCGAACCTAAAAAAGCGTTGAATAAAATGATAGGACCGTGGTACACGTGGTACAATATTAGGTTTACGCTAGAAAATACGGTGAATAAAATGATAACCGACATTAGGCAACATGGACGATGATTAATTTTGACTAACAAGAAGATAACTTCTTGTTTTCAAAATATCTCTTCTTACGCATAAATTATGCGTGTGTCAGCATAACATTCAGATTTCATAAAAAATCAGCTATGCTTAAAGCTATCAACCATCTGTCTACGTCCAGTATTAGTGAAGTTATTAACGAAAACATGTTTTTTGCTTCTCCTGAAAAGTTGTGTTTTTGCAGTTATCCTTTTATTCCCCGGAGGCAGCGAATTCATTAGAAGAAATGCTGAGACGTCAGAAGCCAGCCGCATTTTCAGACGTCATCAGAATTTTTGTATAGAATGACAGCGGCGCGTACGGCACGGCCAAATGTGCGGTCAGGTTCACTCAATGTTTTCCTCCACCATTTAGAGCTCGTGTTTTTGCATGATTTTACTAAAAAAATCCATTGATGTAAGACTGGAATTTGACTCAAGCCCTTCGGACTTCAAGTTACTAATCCACTCAGTCAATCAATACGACTCAATATTATAATTTTAATTCTTAGTTTAATTAATCCGTCTATTCTTGTGGTCTATTCAGCGCTCGTCTCTACACACTGCAAAAATATTTCAGTTCTCGCAAAAAGCTGCATGCAGGGACTCATACGGCCGCCGCATTGGTGGGAAAACTGAATTTATACGATGCAAGGGAAGTATTCGGAAAATGAACATGTAGGTATTGCAATTAAGGGGAATTTTTGTAACAATCCTTTGCAACAAACTTTTAAACAACCTTGGAATGTATTCTCGACTTTTCTTTAGAGGTTACAATTTGGAAAATCCATAACAAAAATTCCATAGATGCTTTGGCATGGATTTGATCCTACGTTAGAACAACTTAGAACAAGATTTGTAGGTATCGAGACTTGACTAATAATCGTGAGTCGATACTAAGTACAAACTGGATTCGCCCAACACAGCAAAATAAATACTTACCTATGAATTTGTTTATGTACTATTTTGGAAGGGAAAGTTTATTTAAACAAGTTCATTTTTCTTTCATTCTTCGGCCAAAAGCAATTTATTTCCACTGAACTTCACAAGTCATAAATCCTGCAAGTTTTCAACGAAATTCTTTACAAGTTTTGGCTTGACCTACTGAATGCTAGGTGATTTGTTGCACACAAGATTTAGAAGTAACCTATCATCATCATCAACATCCGCAGCCCGATGTCACCCACTGCTGGGTATAGGCCTCCCTTCGCTTTTGCCATACTTCCCGGTCCTGTGCCAGCCTGATCCACTGTCGGCCTACGACGTTAATGATATCGTCCGCCCCCCTCGTTGCCGGACTAAGTAACCTATACTCCAACCAAATTCGTTATGGAATTTTTGTAAACATTGGAGATCAGCTGATTGCCGAGTTTGTCTAGGGTTGTCTCACATTACTCACGTAATGTTCAGTGCTCACCAAACGATGATGTTCGTTTTTCACTTATAAATTCTACCAGATTTGTTACAATTTTCAATGTTTACGATTCGCGTGTCCCGATGTCGCTCTGTCCCTCGACAGCTGATGTGTGCACAATGCCTTTGCTATCTACATAAACATTATTCTTACACTAAACGGGACGCTGTAGTGAGTGCCAGGCACATTGTTTGAGATGGATTGCCCAGCTTGAACCCAAAACAATAGTAGAAATATGTTTTCCCGCATGAAAAAGAACCATTTTTTGGCCCAAAGCCTCTGTCGAACGAGTCCTTTAACAAAAACATGATCTCTGAATTCGGGTCACTTTATATTTAGATATTTTTAAAAAGGTTCCTATTCAACTGTTGTATTCCTTTGTGCCTTTTTGCTGACGTGTGGGGATTTAATTTGGAGATCGGTACGTGATCCCATCCCTTTGATTTGAACTACATCGTTTGATAGAGGTACCTATGTTACGTTTTATCTCATCTGATAAGAAAGAATCGAAGGTCTTTGAAGGCCACTTGAAATCCTTTCACCACGCTAGATTCGAAAGAACTAGTGGAACAAGAAGAACTTTTCAAAGATTTATGAAAAGTTTTTGTTTGCTTTGTCGTCCACATGGATGACAATTTTCTTCAAACATTAGGAATAACGTTTAGATCTGAAAAAATGTCTACCGCACCTCGGGGGCACAGTCATGATCCTGTTTTTTATAAGTATAAAAAACGTTACCTAATTCCTAATGTTTGAGATATTTGAAGAAAATTGCGTTCTAATATTTTCACAAAAACTTTAAAACTAGTGAATTTTTCTATCTTCAAATCTCTGACAAGTTACACAACTTTGCTCTGTAGGTGTTTTAAATCTGAGTTAGTAATCCTTGGCATTGTGATCATAAAGGCACTAAACGCTACACAAAACAATAACACGTCACCACAAAACACTTATAATTTACTGAAAATCTTCAACAAACTTAAAATTGAGCAAGAGAACTTTGTTTTCTCATTGAATTTTAAAGGCACATTTAAACTGCCGCGACCTTACGCTACGCGTAACAAGTTTAATTTCAATATGGCTGCTTTTTGACTCAAAGTTTTCATGCTTCGGAAGGTACATTTTACTTTAAAAAATGTACGTGTGTAGACCAAACTAGTGCAAATGTAGCAAGACAAGAGTATTATACGAGTACCTATTGTGAATCAGGATACGTGTATTCACTTACAGATTTCCTACTAGCCACACGTTCAAAATAGTTCGCTACACTTCTTTAGACATCCATAATTATTACTTCTTATTTCCTTTTTATTTTGCTCTTATCGTATTTTTTTGAACCATTTAATTAGTAAAAATATTTATTTTATTCCCTAAAAGTACCTACCTTACATAAGAACGTTAGAGACATTAGAGATACGGTCTTGTTTCTGTTTTAATGAGAGTGCGTTTTTATGCTTCCTTAGTCGCGTCAGTGAGAACAAAATTTAACTGCCATCAGTCGAAGTGTACACTTGGGGACAAGTTAGCGCAAACATCTCAGCTTCGGCTGTAAAGTAAACAGTATCAATGTTTTGCTCCTGAGTGTAGGTACAAAGTGCAAAGTAAATTACTCACGTTGCAAGTGGGAGTATACCTTCAGTTTTTCTAATGCATCGCATTCCTCTTTTTACCCACGATGGAACATAAAAAGTTTATGAATTTAGTGAAATGTTGCACATTCATTTTCGACGAATGTGCAACCTTCGAACGAATGTTCGCTTTCCATCCACATTCGTTTGTTTCGAATGTTGCCATTTATTTCTACAAAAAACAAATGGGATCACGACTGCAGGTACCTAATTAATTACCTATCTCCAATGCATGGACGTCACATAATTATCTCAGAGCTATGAGGGCAGATTCTTTAAAGTTAGCTAAGGTAAGCTGTGTGGTGCCGGCGGCGAATAGTACCAACCCATTTCATCCCGTGGGTGTCGTAAAAGGCGACTAAGGGAATAAAGGAACACAGAAGACGGGCAGCAGCGTCTCTGAACCGTTTGACATCTTACTGCGATCGCCAACCCGCCTGCCAAGCGTGGCGATTATGGCAATTCCTCCCAAATGTTTGGGAGAGGCAGTGGGATCCCTACGGGCTACTAAAAAAAAAAAAAAGGTAAGGCAGAGGCATGTACTAAGTATGTGTACCTACATTAATCAGCACTAATTTTATTCGAATCAAATATGTGACACTGGGGATCAAAGGGGGAGCACCAAAACCGAAATAAATCAAACTTGTTGGCCAACTAGTTGTCCGATCTATTCCATCCTAAAACTAATCCTGTCACTGGTTACTGGTAAATAAGAAAACAAATAAATCAGAGCAAGTTGTCTGCTCAATAATGTACGCCAGGCACGCCAGGCCCAGGTGTTGTCGGTAAATATTTAATCCTCAGCCAAGCCACTTACTCAAGTATTTATTGCGATGAGATACGGATAAAAGAATTCTGCGATTTACTGAATCAAACACAAAAAATGGTCTTAGGTAAGTACCTTTTTGGAAAATAATCTAATAGTCTTTCTTTATGCATAAGCACAAGCAAGTAAAACAAAGTCACCGACATAGCCCACAAGATTAGCAAGTTGAAGTGGCAGTGGGCGGGGCACATAGCTCGTAGAACTGGCGGGCGGGGCAGAAAAGTTCTCGAGTGGAAGTGAAAGTAACTCTGTCTGTCTATCTGTCTGTCTGTCTGTCTGTCTGTCTGTTTGTTTGTTACGCTTTCACGCCCAAACCGCTGAACAGATTAAGCTGAAATTTGGCATAGTTAAAGGTTGTATCCCAGGAAAGGACATAGGCTACTTTTTATCCCGAAAAAATGAAAAAAATCCCGAGGGACACCGCGGGAGCGCAGCGAGTAAAAAATAATTAAGGATATCTCAATTTCGGTACGATTTGCACGACTCCCTATTTACTCGTATTAGTATCCATTGCAAATTCACGATTTAAAAATAAAACGTTCAGTTATAAAGTACGTTTTCGTGTCCAACCAATTTAAATGGGATTAACTTTTTGATAGGAAAATTCGGGAAGATTTTTTGACGGGTTTATTTTTAGTCGGATTAGAAGTAATCGTGCTGGACTTAGGTTTTAATCGAGTATTTTTGTATAAAACAGCCTTTTCTTCTCTTGTCTTCTGTCTCTTAAAGTGCGCTTCATAAAGTATATGAAGCGCACTTTAAATACTTTCACCATATACGTTTTTCTTCTTGCACTTGACACAATTTTTAACTACAGTATTTAGGTACCACATGCCGGTTCTCTCACGAAATTTTCATTCAATAAGCACTGAATCATGTACCTTCTACTGAGCTTGCGCTCACACTACAGGGTAGAAAAGTGTCCTTTCAGTCTGTAGGTACCTACCTATACATAGTTTTAGATGTTCTGCTACTAAAGAAAACTGCTTCGTAAATAGAGTGACCCAAGTGCTGAGGTCATGTGATAAATTGTTTGGAAGACCGCTGGTCCCTTGCACAAATAGGCGGGTAAAAGGCTTAGTCGTGGGAATGACGGGGGCGGACTTATTGCTTGACAACCTTGTTAGCGTAGCGAGGTGCGAGTTTGATTCTGGTGGCTGGACATGTTTGGATTTATTATATTTTGAATAATTTTGACAGTCACAACTTCATGAGAAACCAAGCTCTGCTACAGTTTTCCTCGGTACGAGTATGGATAATTATTACCGAGGCTAGTCTATCTACTACCTAGGTACCTAACCTACCTAGGTAACCGTTGTATACCTACTTGTATCTACGTAGATATTGTTCTAGCATAGCACAAACCCTCTTCTTGAAATTGAATTGAAATTGAAATTGATTTTACTTGAAACAACAAGCTCTTATTATTGTATTTTTTTTAATCTTGTTTATTCGCTGGTGCCGAAGAACATGTGATCATAAGTATAAGTTCAATCCATAAACTTAATGAAATAAAAAATTAAAGAGGTTTGGGGGATGCATGGGTAAATAATAAATAAATAATGCTGGACTTTTCACACAGCATCATCTAGCCCCAAAGTAACCAGAGCTTGTGTTATGGGTAGGTAGGTACTGCATGACTGATATACTTTTTGTTTGTAAATACATACATATTATACATTGAAACACCCAAACCCGATAAGTACCAATATTTGTAGATCATACAAACACTGGTCCCGCCGCAGGGATCGAATCCGCAACCTTTTGCGTCGCAGGCGGGCCTTCGCACTAAGTCAGAATAAACTGTTTTTAGTAATTAATTATGTAAGTATAGGTACGCTTTGAGACACTGATTGTGTATTTCAAAAAGCGAGTAGATACTTATTTGTTGAAAGCTTGAGTTTCAAATTCGAAGCTTTTTATTCTAATGAAACGGAACGCTATTGGAAAACGGTTGGCGTTTCAAATCCTACGGGAAGCCAGCGAACTATTGAATTGAATCAGGTATTTGCATTTATCTTGAGACTTTTAAGTGAATATCTAGGTAAACCTTTACATTTAAGGTATTCTAGAACGTTACGTCTAGTCACCTCTCCCAGTTCAAAGATAGGGTGACCAGTTCGAATATTGGTGCCAAGACCACGGAAGAAGTCTGAGGCGCCTCTTCAACGTATATAATTATAACAAACAAACAAATCAGTTTTCCCAAATAAATACGTTTCTACCTTTTTTTTTACCATCCAGAGATAAAATAAAAACGTACTTACCTATTATATTTTTTGAAAATATGAACCGTAAAATAATTTAAATGTCGCAAAATTTTCGGCAATTTTTATATATCTCTTGTGATAATTTTTATGATAATTGAAAATTTTTATTTTCTGGTCTCGCCAAGATGGTGTGTAGTGATGAGTGTTCCGTACGATTTTATAATAGGTATCTACTTATCTAGGTTTGCTCTGAATCTTCCACGGTAAGATAAAATACGGAATGAGTATATTAGGGGAAGTTTGAAAGTGGCGCCTATTTCTGAAAAGGTAAGGAGTGCTAGGTTGGCTAGGTATGGACACGTTATGAGGAAGGATGAAAACCATGTTACCCACTGAGTGATGAATATGAGTGTGGCTGGAGATTATGCAAGTAGAGGAAGGCCGAAAAAGAAGTGGTTGGATTGTGTGAGATGATATGAATGCGAAAGGAGTGGATACACATTTAACGAGTGATATGAGTGAATGAAGGAAAAATACATGTTGTGCCGACCCCACTTAGCATGGGATAAGGGCAGGGGAATGATGATGCTCTGAATCTTCCAATGGTGATTAAAAAAACTTTCTTTTAGAGACAAATCGTCCGTGATTTTACACTACCTATGGCTGAACCGATTTACTAGAAGTAGTTTTTTCAAATGTGTTCTGTGCAAATGTTTAAAAGGTTGCTTACGTGAGTTTTTTTGTTATTATAATCTGTTTTTATAATTATAATTATAATAAAAAAAATGGTTTTTTTTCAACTCTGTAGGTATGGTATTATCCTCGCATTACATATAGGTACCCACAATAATATTACTGTCACAAGAGAACATGAAATTAAAGGTTTTTATAGTTAAACTAGCTGCGCTCCCGCGGTGTGACCCGCGGTCCCTCCGGATTTTTTCATTTTTTCGGGATAAAAGGTAGCCTATGTCCTTCCTTGGGATACAACCTTTAACTATGCCAAATTTCAGCTTAATCTGACAGACAGACAGAGTTACTTTCACATTTATAATATTAGTATGGAAGTACTGATATGGATAGTATAGATTATTCTTACCCTTCATTTCGTATAATAAATTGTTCATCAAAGTACAACAAAAGTTTTCACAGCTACATCGCGGTACCCTAATAATGTAGATTAGTATTTTTATCATAAAACTTTTTATGTGTCAGTTTTCAGTCAATCTGATCATTGATTCCACGTTTTGCTGAGTAGGGTCACTGTTGAGATACACTACACTTATCACATGCTACAGTATTCATCTAAAGAAATAGTCACACGAAGTATGCAGAGCTTGTGAAATATGGCAACCACAGGGCTAATATTATAAATAAAAAAGTTTGTGATTATGTATGGATGTTTCTGTTTCAATCATGCCTTTTCACAGTACCAAGGACACTACCTAGGACCGCTAGAATCACTGGATCACTTAGAAATAGTCTTCTACTCCTGTTTCTTCACGACCAGTAGTGGCCAGTGTGAACAATCTGATTGAACTTTTTGGAAGACATATTTGCAGATGATACAAACGTTCTGTGGTGGGAATTAAACACCCTGCATGACAAGCGGGCCTTCGCCCACTGGGCTACGTAGCCTACCTACTACCACTAACGAAGATACTATTAAAAACGTCCTGCGGCAGGAATCGAACCGCACTTCTGCAGCACAAATTCGTAACATTTATTGCTTCATGTTAGTAGATAGGTCTTAAAATACAATAGTGTTTCATAACATGAACCCCGCTGGGGCACTGCAACGTTTGGTAATTAGCTTAGGTATTTCTATCATAGGTTGCGCGCTACATAACAGAGGTAGGTAGGTACCTAGTCTACCTACGGAGGAAGACCTGTCAAGTGCTATGCTATGTTGTTTAACCCCAGCATCTTCTAATCTGATGGAAATCTCGACGGGATCAGGTAGGCAATTTTATTTTTACGGCAGCGATTAAATTAGAAATTGTGATTTTATGCTTTGTTTACGACTGAAACTCCGCTTTATAATGTTTTGTATTTATAATGGCGTTGTTCTTCGGCACACTGGTTCACTGAAAAGATATCAAGTCTGCGACATGGAGCAGGTTATTGTCAATACGGGAATTTCACGGTGCTTTCATTGAAATTGTTAAACAAACATTATTTTAGTGCCAAGTATTATTTTACTTTATTTTCTAATGGCCGAACGGACTTTGGTCGCTCCACTATATCTAAATGCGATGGTCGTGGGCTCAAATGCCAGACGTGTATCAATAGATAAACCTGTGATCATGCGTGAGAGATATTTGTCTAAGATCTGAATATCTACTATGCTAGGGGATACATCTCTGAGCATAATGTTACAATACTATTGAATGAAGCATAATTTAGCTGTTGTGCAACCCACCTCATTCTCAGTTTGTCCACACGGTACCCCGATCTCAGTTGAAAAGGGTTCGTTTTGCACTCCTACAGAATATCTTTGTAATACAAGGTAGACTTATTTATTTTAAAGTACTAGCTGCGCTCCCGCGGTGTGACCCGCGGTCCCTCGGGATTTTTCGGGATAAAAAGTAGCCTATGTCCTTCCCTGGGATACAACCTTTAACTATGCCAAATTTCAGCTTAATCTGTTCAGCGGTTTGGGCGTGAAAGCGTAACAAACAGACAGACAGACAGAGTTACTTTCACATTTATAATATTAGTATGGAAGTATGGATTTTAGGTACAGAATTATGGATTTATTTATTCCTTATCACTTGGCGAATAGTGGGTAAAATAACAAAGCAAGCTAGGAAAGATGAGTGTGCTATGACGACCGATAGAAGAAGAGAATTGCAGGAAGATGGATGATGCTGATAATGAAAAACTTTGCCTCAGGACCTTAGTATGGTACCTAAGAGTCTACTCTTAGGTACTTACTACTTATAGCACTTTTATTATATAGACGACCTCTGTGGCGCAGTGGGCGAAGGTCCGACATGCAGAAGGCCGCGGGAAAAATGTTTGTATGACCTACAGATATTTTTCTCGGGTCTGGGTGTTTCTATGTATAATATGTATGTATTTACAAACAAAAAGTATATAAGTAGTATATCAGTCATCTAGTACCCATAACACAAGCTCTGCTTACTTTGGGGCTAGATGATGCTGTGTGAAAAAGTCCAGCCTTATTATTTATTAAACAATATATTAAAAATACTTCTTAATGAAGCATGAAAGGAAAACTCAATCTTAAATTATCTACCATTATAATTTTCCCGGATTCCTCATAATGAATCTCTACTAACGAAATTATGAAGCTGCGAATTGTTCACCGCTTAATTACGTACATAATTAAAATTTGTTGTTCTGATACCTACCGCCTTACTACGGGAACACCTTTTGACATTACCTTCGATCATATATCTCGATCGAAGCGTATTACATTATCTTATAGGAAGAGTTGATTAAAAGCTAAAAATAATAATAATACTGACATAGGTTTTTTGTATGCTAGATACAAATCCAGCTACAAAGATAATGACAGATTTACCTAAGAAAGTTTGTGATGACTGTAGTGTAGGTAGGTAGTTAGGATGTTATCTTTCCTGTCACGGAAAAAATAGACACAGAGATAGAAAATAGACTAGAAATCATTGTTGTTTTTAACGGGACGAGATCGCGTAATGGTTTTAGATAATAATCGAACTATTACCTTTCCTTTCCTCGTCGTCTCGTTTCGTCCCGTTAAAAACAACAATGAGTTTAAATCGTGTGAGTTTAAAAAGAGACTAGAAATTGTTCTGGGCAGGCTCAATCAAGAGCCGACCCATGTCCAGCATTATTTAAAAAAAAATCAAGAGCTGACCCATTATAATAAAAAAAAAATGCTGCACACGAGCTACTTTTCATGAAAAACTGTTATTATATTACGACAGTAATATTACGGTGAATAGCTTCATGAAACCAAGCTTAAGCTGCCAGCAAACGCGATACAACTTTATATTCAGGGATTTGAAGTTCGTCCTATTTCGAGCCCAACTACCGACTGAGAAGTCGATCAATCACCGACTGAGAAGTCGATCAATCACCGACTGAGAAGTCGATCAATCACCGACTGAGAAGTCGATCAATCACCGACTGAGAAGTCGATCAATCACCGACTGAGAAGTCGATCAATCACCGACTGAGAAGTCGATCAATCACCGACTGAGAAGTCGATCAATCACCGACTGAGAAGTCGCTCAATCACCGACTGGAAGTTGATCAATCACCGACTGAGAAGTCGATCAATCACCGACTGAGAAGTCGATCAATCACCGACTGAGAAGTCGCTCAATCACCGACTGAGAAGTCGATCAATCACCGACTGAGAAGTCGATCAATCACCGACTGAGAAGTCGCTCAATCACCGACTGAGAAGTCGATCAATCACCGACTGAGAAGTCGATCAATCACCGACTGAGAAGTCGCTCAATCACCGACTGGAAGTTGATCAATCACCGACTGAGAAGTCGATCAATCACCATATACAGTGAACTCGTAAGAGGGACTTCAAAAGAATAAATGAGGATCATCGAACCCAGGGTAGGTAGACCTATCTGAAAATACCCCATGTATGTTCACCGATATTTTGTAGTTTTTTTTTATAATTATTGGTAGTACTATTTTACTTTATTTACCGTAATATTTTACGGTATTAGTACCGAAGAAACTAACTCGGTTTAGTGCCTAGCTTTTTTTTCGATATCACATCAAAATCAAAGTCAAAAAGCATTTATTCAGTACTCTACTGGTAGCTGTGCGCCTTGCAATCGCAAGCTCGTAGTACTTGCTACGGCGTAGCAGACGTAGCAAGTACTACGAGATCCGTCTACCCGCATTTCGGTGGGACGGTTAAACTTGATAGCGAGAACGTATTGTTTCAGAAATAACACAGATTAATAAATGTTACATTAAAACGTTAACGAGAACAGAAATATCCTGACATCCGAAATAGAACTTCTGTTTTGAGGTACCTAGTAGGTACCTCAAAACAGAAGTTCTAGTTAGGTAGGTACTACCTACCTACTCTAAAAACTTAGGCCTAATATTTATACAGCGTCAGGAGGCAACCTTTGCTGAGAGCTCGTGAATTTAACGAAACGAAAAATCCATTGATGCACGACCGGGATTCGAACCCGACCTTCGGATTGAAAGTCGCCACAACCCCACTCAGCCAACACGGCTCTTAGATTACCTACTATAGGTAATTCCAGACAGAGAAAATACCTACCTCTGAACGTTACTCTGATTTGGCTGCAATAGGGATGACAATTTTTCAAAATCTGTTCTATTTTGTTCAGAATTATTTGTTGTGGATAATCTAAGCTCTGTACTAGGTGAGATCACGCGCTCTGATTGGTGTACAGCTATCATGGCGGATTGATGTATTTTGTAGATTAATTTTATTAAATAATTTAATAATCTCGACATTATTAGGACAATAAATGCATTTAACTCAATCCTTGAATCCTATTTTATTAGATCAGTTAAATATTTTGGCGATTCTTGATCATCATGCCTATTTTTAGTGTAAAATAAAAATAAATAAGTACCTATTTTCTTCCAAGCCAGTAGTTTCTACCATGCACTATGCATAAACCGAACGATTTGTTTGGCGTCGGATTACCCGCATCAAACTTTTCTCTTTGCATCGGCTCAATTTAATTTAATGTTTTAGTAAAATACATCCTGGAAGCAAGTAGGTATTGTTGTTTTTAACGGTACGAGATCGCGTAAGTAATGGTTTTAGATAATAATCGAATTATTATTACCTTTGATTTCCTCGACGTTTCGACCGGGTTGCACCGATCGTGGTCACGAGGGGACTCTGCGAATTCTGCGATTGCTGAACATTTTGTTACTGTCAGGACCTAACCATTGGGTTAAGTTGTTTGGGCTGGCACGTCGGAAGGTCACCACTTTGGGGGTGGTCACCACTTTGGGGGTAGAATGGTATTCCCCCAAGTTATGATAAAGAGGGAGTACTCGCCTCGCTAAGGTTTGCCCAACTGGCACACTTACCTTAGGGCCTTTCGGCCGACAGTTATAGTCGGATAGTTCTATATACGCTTAGCGTCCAGTAAACTTCGTCAGCGCGATCTAGAAATTGTTCCACAGATATAGACATAGTTATTACTTTTTGCGTGTTCCTATCGCCATCTAGTTGTACAGCTCCGAAGTACGTCGCTGTGATTGACATCTCTTGAAGTTCAGCTTATAGTTCAGGCGATGGTAGATAGAGGTCGCCACAAGTTGCATTCCCCACGTGACCACGATCGTTGCACCGGTCGAAACGTCGAGGAAATCAAAGGTAATAAATAATAGTTCGATTATTATCTAAAATCATTACGCGATCTCGTCCCGTTAAAAACAACAATGAGTTTAAATCGTGTGAGTTTAAAAAGTGAGCAAGTAGGTACTTATGTTTCAAAGTTGTATAAAGCACGATTACCAATTTGTAGTACCTACCAGTTTGATAGTGCTACGTACAATGTGTGTACAACACAATGGCCTACTACGTAACACCAGGGGTTATTCGCGTTCGTTTTTTCATTCGTTCGATAAATATTCGGATGCTTCTTACTACGAGCTACATTTTATTCGGTCGATAAGATCAACGTTAAAACACGGTCCCAGGACCAAATATTCCAAACCGAAAAATTGGCCTTTGAAGTCGGAAATTATAGTAAGAAACATCCGAATATTCATCGAACGAATGAGAATAAGAACGCGAATAAGGCCCCTGTACCCACAGGCTACAGTGTTACATTAGTACAATCAGCGACAGAAGTTCATGAATAGTTGGAGATTTTAAAACTTCATTTTCATCATTATTTTTGGGAAAATTGCCTATTTTTTTTATAATGGTACCTAATGGTACAAGGCAAAACATCCAACTTCGAAGATATTGAAGATATTGATCGCTGAACGTACCTAGGGTAGGTAGGTACCGTAACGAGGTCAAATTTTTCTTCACATTTAATTTGACATCGCTGGTTAACTAAATAGGAGGGGTGGGTAGGTTACACTACCAATATAGATACCTACCAAAAGTACTAAACTAGGTATTTTTCATTTCAGTTTTCATTTCTGTTGGCACTCCCGCAGTGCCACAGTTTTTTTTATTTCCAAAAAGCAAACTAGGTAGGTACTTGCATCTGCTTACCATTCACCCCCAGTCACAGACGACACAAGTGTTACCAGTAAAGCCTCAAATACAATTACAGCTAGCATCTACTAACTGAAATGCCTCAACTTTAATTAGCATTGAGGGATAACATTGAGGGATTCTGAACGTTCCAAACGCCTGTTAAATGTTCGAAGCAAAAAGCTTTGAAAATGGTTGCTATTCAAATAACGGCGGGCGCTCGGATCAGTGCTGCCATTATGCGATTAAAATCGCTGAATCTAGCATGTTTGGGAATGGGAAGGCAAAGCGTATTATTTACCTACCAGAATCAAAACTTTTTTTTTATTAAGTATCAAAAAAGTTAGTTTAAAGTAAACCTATCTATTACATAACCAGGTAGGTAATAGATCTAAGTCGATAAGTAGGTACCTAATGTTATACCTACCTAGTCAAAAAAAAAAAAAACTTTGGCCTTTACATCTATATTAGATGATTTATACAGCGTCAGGAGGCAATCCATGCCTACACTTTAACGAGACCCTGTAGTGCCTGGGACATCGTTTGAGATGGAATAGGCTTGCCCAGCACCTAAACCATCCTCTCAGCTTAATCAGCCTGGTCCACAGGAAAGACAACGTCAATACGTGTGGAGCTGACTAAGCTGCGGGTTTCCTCACGATGTTTTCCTTCACCGTTACGAGCTCGTGTTATAGCGCATATAAATTTTACGAAACGAAAAATCCATTGATGCACGGCCGGGATTCGAACCCACGACCTTCAGATTGAAAGTCGAGGCACAACCCCATTCGACCAACACGGCTTCTACCTAGTCAATAGACCAAATAATTAACTTACTAGGTAGTCAGTCAACTTTTAAAAATCTCATTAGTCGGTCCTAATAGGTAGGTATTCTAGATCTACCTAGGTAGGTAGGTAGCTAGGTAGGTACAGTACGCACAACCAGTCTAATAGCTCTCTGAAGTAGCTGCGCAGAACCCATTTTTGATGACGCCTAAAAGACGAAGACAGCGTTGTATAGCTGCCTCGCTCAAACGCTTAGTTTGTTGCATAGTGCTATCTCGCCTACACGCGCAAACCTGCGCAATCGTTTAGTAGGTATACCTTACTTCAGAGCTAAAGATTGGTTGTGCGTACTGGACATACTTTTTACTTAGGTATTTTATGCGGCAGTAAAGTTACTTTGATCTGGTATCACTGGTTCAGAATTCAGATATCGACTGAACTTGGACTGAACGATGTGAAAATGATTCGAAATGGAGTGTTTTCTGACGATTGGCCGATTCGGATTTGAATGGCGAATGGTAATGCGATTTACATTCCTTTGTGTTCTGAATTGTGATATTGACCTTATCGTTAGGTCACTGAACGCTAACAAGATAGGTAGGTTAGGTAGGTACACACTTAGAATAGGTACCCCTGGATAAAAACTAGGTAGGCAAGTAGGTGGTTAAGAAGGTGGTCAATAACTTCTTAGATTGGTAAGTATTAGGTAGGTAGATAGATACCTAAGCTACCTAGGTACCTATAAGCGGTAGTAGGTACTTACTTGCACGGAAATTACCGACATTCACAATACTTAGATTAGAATTGTTCTCATATGTAACATTGTTTAATGTCTTTTTTGAGTTTATTATAAACCTAGGTACAGGGGGGTTACAAGTCGGTGACGCTGTACTTAGGTACCTACCTACAAAACAACTACCTACGTTTCAATTTATCCTTATTTAGGGTAATAGGTAGTTACCTAACCTTTTCGTTTCTAAGTAGGCAGGTACCTACATACTTACCTATAATAATAGGTATAAAAAGGTATCTAAGTACCTACTTACTAACACAGAATACAGAGAGGTACTAATCTATGGTTGTATGTATGTCTAGCTAAGCTACCACAGACATAGCTAGCTACCTACCCTCTATTGGTTAAAAATTCGTAGGTAGGCTACCTACCTACTTAGCTCGTCGTTCGTCGAACAGAAAATAGCTCATTCGAAAGTCGCACCGCGGCTCCTGTTTAAATCACGTTGACAAATCGCACCCGAAATGGTTGCGAGCAGATTTCACCTGGAACCATTCATTACCTACTCTGTAACTGTTGAGTGGAGATTTGTTGCACTGTGGCATTGATTTAGGTTGCTAGGATCGCTGGTAATCTTCCTAAGATTTAGGTAAGGTGCTTTCTGGTAAGACCCGGTGCCCCAAGCAATCACCCTTAGATAAGTAAGAAACGGATGAGTTATTGACAGACTTCCTCTTTCAAAATTTTCTGTCGATTTTTGCGGCGGACGAGGTAGCACACGAACGCATTTTACACACACGTATGCATTTCGTTTTTGTATCGCTACACGAGCACACTAAATAAAATTTATAACACACACACATTTTTACCCACACTATTGCAAATTTCGTATAAATATAATGTAGCGACGTAAAAGAGAAAGAAGCACACTACAAGAAAATTAGGGAAGGGAACATTAACAATATTATCGATATCGATTAAGTGGGTGAATGAGTGAATGATGACAAATGATTACTTACATGTCTTAGTTTATAGGAATCTTACTTTTTGTATTGTGAATAAAATTAACTAAACAATGCTTTGTAATGTGGTAGGTAAGTAAATAAAACGTAAAAATCGGTTAGGGCGTAAAATTTTATGATACAGCCAACAAGATATAATATAATATGATATGATATAAGATAATAATAACAAGGTATAATAGTTTTTCTGGAACTTTGTGGTAACACTCGAATACTTAGTTTATTTTTTCGGTTTTGCCTGAAATAATAATTTATAATTACCTAAGTACCTACTTATGTATTATTGTTCTACACAAATATATACGTATATATACGTAGGAAATAATTTAAAAACTATAATATTTACATTCATCGTGGATGTTTTATTTAGATGCATTATTTTGTTTTTTTTTTTATTTTAACTCTACTTTTTAATTCAATGTAGTTTGTACATTCTAGGCTCATACAATTACAAGCAAATTCTGTCTGATGACATGTATGGGCTATAAGGCGGATAATAGATTGAAAGTCGTCTACGTGCACCTATGTAACCTCTTAATTTTTTTATTTAATCAACCATTCAAATTTCTTTATTGCACGCAAAATGGAGTCTTTCATGATAATAAAAAGATACGGGTAGGTAACTTTTAACTGTATATTCTTTCTGGCTTGGTTAAAAAATTTACCGCTCAAAATTATACTTAGTTGTTGTCAACTGTTCATCAAACCAGTGACATACCAACAGCAGCGCCAACTACCGGGTCTAATTGTGTTTCAAACCATCCCAGAACCGCTGAAATTTGTAGGAAAATTTCATCCAAATCGGTCTAGCCGTAAGAGGAGTTAGGTGACAAACGCACGTAGGTACCTAGGTACAGAATAATTTTATAGGTACCAATTATACTTACAGAATCAATTAAATTTAGTGTGGGGATGGCTTGATCAATTAACTTTCTTCTGTTATTGCTTTCTAAAATCATTTCTGTCTTAAAATGTTGGATGTCTATTGCATGCTTGTTTCCATTGGTTTTTTAAATATTAATCTCTTGGAAACATAAAATAAACAAGCAAATAAAAGTAGTACCTACATACAAAACATTTAAAAATGTTTCCGTTCATTCATTTAAACTATCGATATCAATACCACTGCAATAAACTGGTCAAGTTAGGGTTGTCACCAGTTTGAAATAATAATTTTTTTTTTTAAATACATTAAAATATCAATATGAATGGATTGTTTATATTTTTAATTCACAGTAGGTATACTCATAGTTAAATAAATCGGATTGGGGGAGGGGGAAAAAACTTTTGCGCTTTTTGCTTATATTTCGATAACGGTGCGTGCGTCGTATGACTAAAAGCTTTGGGCCTGTTTTGGGTCACACGCTACGGAAAAAAAAAGCTACACGCTTCGGAAGAATAAAACGAAGCTACCTTCCTCAGCTTTCTAACTTCAGAATCAGTCATGTTAAGCTAAAAAGGTATACCTATAGAAAAAAAAAGTTTTTACGGAGCTTGAAAACGGTTGGAAATTCTGAAAAAGGGTATGGAATAAAAGTTGAAGATAATTGTATGATCTTTCATTTGGCATAAGAAGCTTTTGTATTGCAATGCACTGTTTTCAAATACTTATTAGTGAACACGCTCCCTTACCCACTACGGCTCACCAGGAGGTTGTTGTCTAGGAAGACAACAGGAATGTTCATTTCGCATTTTGAATAAGTTTCTGAAGGAACCGCGTACTTAGATACCTACTGATCACGCATTCTCCAACTCCTTTATTGATTGGACTGTTTGCAGTTCTACTAAATTTTAAATTATGTAACACATAATTTTTTGAAAAAGAAAGAATGAAACGCAATTAAAAACTTAATTATTTCACCTGGAGTTATTATTAGTTAATCTGTATGAGTTTTATTATAGTGACAACCCTATCAAGTAGTCTCGTGACATCTCGTGCGAGAACATACATAGAATACTACATAGTATTGTTTCATTCATTCATTCTTATGGTGAAAAATTCAAATTAATAGTAGAAATTAATAGATGAGAAAAAAAAGATATACTCAAAAATGAAAAGAGATGCCGTTTTTTTTGAAATTTGATGTTGCCGACTTGTTTCGACAACAAAAAACAGCACAAATCGGCATTTTATGGCAGCTCTGTTCTCGCTCAGGTTCCAAAGTATTGTGTCAAAATGGCAGCCGAAGTATTTTTTATAAACGCATATGATTCGGAGTCGTGTACATTTGGCAGAGGGGAAATACAAGGTAAGGCTCATCCCCCTCTTACTTATCTAAGCAATCACTACACCAGTCGCCGTTATGTTGGCAGTACTGTCTGTCAGTACACAAATCTGTCAAGAGCAAGGTGTTGGTTGGTTGTCTATGTCATAAGTCTTGTCTCTGTAGGTAGTGTAGTCATCTCTACCTAATCTGTGGTGTAGTCTGTCAGCAGGTCAGTCAGTCAGTCAGTGTTAGTTGAATCGAAATAAAATGACGATTTTCACAATTTTTTATTGAAATAATAAATAAAATAATAGTGATACAGCATGACTGTTTGGGAGAAACTCGAAAATGAGGAATGCTACGCCGTCGGTGAGTGTTTTCTACTCTTGTTTTGGTCGTAAAAGTTTGTTTGACTAAGTTTCGGTAGTTACCTCCCGCGAACTTGGATAAATAAAAACATTGTCTCATAGATGAGCAATACGGAATACCTCCTGCGAAGTTCTATATCCGACTTGTAGGACCTAGATTCCTGTAAGCTAAAAGGCTCTGGTACTGAAGCAAGACCACACCTTACCTGATGATTGATTTTGAACTTTATGCTCAGCATCTAATTGGCCACTTGTGACCCCGTATCTTCAATAAATTTAAATATTTTCCGCTGTAGCTATACACTAGTAATAGGTAAACAAGTATTCCACAATTATTACTTGAACTCTTGAAGTGTCCATTAATGAGTAACAACTCATTTTGGAAAATCTAGTCTAAATTATTTCCGTATTATGAGTGTAGGAAAGATAATGCAGTGACTAACACAATTTGGGATAAATATTTAAACAAAATAGTTCTTACATTTAAGTGATTCTTGTCAAAAAGCATTTTATAGAACTTTAGCCATTTTGTGTTCTATTCATATTTGTGCTCAGAAGCAAGAAAACAACTCAATCTCAAAAATTGGTTGACTAGGCCAGGCTTGCAGCGTGTTGCATATTTAAAATATGCTCAGTCCAACTGTTTAATAAGTGTTGTAAACAAGTATAGTATTTTTATAACTTTTATGTCTCACGCTGTACGACTATGAAATATATATTTATAAATAAATAAATAAACACTCGGTTGGAACGCAGCAAAGAGTACTTTTCTATACTGTGAATATAATAAATGAATTGTCAATTAGGTATCCTAGAAACGCTCTTCCGTACTAACAATGTAACAATCTTTGGACTGTGTCACGGCTGCGCATTTCGCACTATGACGATTTGACATTTATTTATACATGTGTCATGACGGTAAAATGGAACAAATTTTTTTTTCCAGCGTCAGTCTTTTTTTCTTCAATACTGTCCGAAAATGAACTTCGTTTCAATAATAAATTAATGTCAGGGAACCGTTCCTATGTGAAAAGGACTCAGTAACTTTGTCCCTTTGTTCATTGTAAAAGCTAAGCCTCTACTGAATGCAGACTTTCTATCGGCCAACAGTTATTCTATTTTCTATTCTTATAGGGTTGGGCTGCTTGCTAGTGCGCTATAGGCTTTAAGGCGGCCTAAAAACTCCGTCACCAGACCACTGATTCATATGAACTTACTTTATATTGATTAAAAGTCCAACGAAAATACTGACCAACAACTTGTCATGTATGATCCTCTATGGAATGTCGCTACATTGTCTGCTTAGTGCGTTCAATGTTCATTGTTTAAATAATCTTCTTATTTATATTATAACTGATTGTTTAAAAACATAGATAAGTTATGATCAATCTCAATCATCCATTTTTCTCAGTATGAGCAATTTGTTATACTTAGTGAAACAACTAACTTCCCCCAGCTTTGCCATCAATTTATGTTCATCGTGAAAGTGTAATTTAAATATTCTATCTATCTTCACTCCACACGAGTAGAAGCCAAAGAAAAGATGGATGGATTGTGTGAAGGATGACATGAGTAAGAAAGGAGTGAGTGTTGAGATGACAGCTGATAGAGGAGAATGGAAGAAGTACACATGTTGTGCCGACCTCACATAATGTGGAAAAAGGGCAGGAAGATGATGATCTATCTCCACTCCAGTGCAGTTTGCACAGTGCAGTAAATTAAGCTGAGAGGATGGTCTAGGTTCTGGGCAAGCCTATTCCATCTCAAACAATGTCCCAGGCACTACAGTGTCCTGAGTGACTGTAGGCACAGGTTGCCTCCTGACGCTGTATAAATCATGTAGTATAGATGTCTAAGTATATATGGCGCCACTGAAAACCAGCGCTCCAACACTCTCGAGCTGTTGGAGCAAAATGTTTTTTTTTTTTTTTTTTATGATGAATGGGTCGGTTCTTGACCTCAAACTTACACAGGTAAGAGTGAGGTCTACGATGGAGCGAGCTTACCCAGAAGGTGCCTATTAACTCTCTTCTTAAAAACAATAGGGTCGTAGCTCAGCGGAAATACGGACGCTGGAAGCTGATTCCAAATTTTTGCAGTGCGCATAATAAAAGAACTTTCGAAGCGCTTAGTTCTAATAAGTGGTAGCCGTATTTTCACCCACATAAAATTATGTATATTTAAGTACCTACCTATTGTAACTGTTGTATATGATGTGGAGAAAATAAAACTTTATTCTATTCTATTCCATTCTAGTACCTTTAAGAGGTAGTACGTATGTTTTCAATTAGCAAACAAGGATATACAGAAACTAAGATTTGTAGTAAAAATTATGATTTCCTTGTTATAATTTCCTTAATAATGTGCGTTAAGTTGTATTTATAATTACATTGATTCTAATTGTTGTTTGTTATAAATAGAATAGGTTTAGACTGGTTATCTTTTCATGATACATTTACAGTGACGGGTCGTAAATATGAAATTGGCGACCCGTCACCGTAATACTGTAATAGTATTCAATATCAAAACCATTGCTAGCATAGCTGCATAGCTGAAGTGGCAGTGGGCTGGCCATATCTGCCGAAGAACCGATAACCGTTGGGGTAAACGAGTTCTTGAGTGGAGACCGCGACTTGGCAAACGTAGTGTAGGACGCCCTCCGGCCAGGTGGAGTGACGATCTGCAAAAGGCTGCCGGCAGAAGCTGGATGCGTCGAGCTGAGGACAGGGCGCAATGGCGCGCACTAGGGGAGGCCTATGTCCAGCAGTGGACTGCCATAGGCTGATGATGATGATGATGATCAAAACCATTTATTCAGTAGGACAGTTAGAATAATTCTACATACTTATTTCTAAGCACACACATCTAAAACTTGTGGTGTGTTTCATAACAAATTGAGTCTACGTAAAGTCTTGATTTTGTACTGTAATTAGTGCAAATAAGACATTATGTCTACTTTAACTTAGTGAAACACACCAAGGTTTGCAACCAAGCTTTTAGATGATTTCCATTCTCCTATTAAAGAAAAACTTTTAAACCTAGAACCAACCAAACCAAATACATAATTAATGGGTTCCTTCCAATCTTTAAAATATAGATAGAAAATACTTTATTGTACACCACATGGAAATTGTAAAAAGACAAGCAAAGATACAAGAGAATATTTAAAGCGAAGTACAATGGGCGGTCTTATCGCTGTGAGCGATTTCTTCCAGACAACCTTAGGATTAGAGGAAAGAAAATAAAACTTTATTAAATAAAATATGTTAAGTATGTATATATCTCAAGCCTACCACTATATGTATTTAACTTAGATAAAATAAAATTACTGATACTATTGACTGTGTGATTTTGACCCCTAAATAAACAAGTGTAAAATATTATCTTAGGATACAAAACTTATCTTCATTGAGGAAAAAATGTGATAATATTCAAGATAAGCCCCTAATTGATAGTGACTTTGATGTACAAAAGTTAAGAGTACTTTATGCATTTCTAAGATCAGCTCAACGGAATATACAGGGTTATTTGTAAAACACCGGTAACCTCTCGCTGTATTGCTATAAACAACAAAAACCCTGTAGAACCTTATCACCTACACAAAAAGGTACAAAGTTCAGTAACAGCAGCTTCACGCTGAGTTTTGCTACACTGAGACCATCGCGTTCGCAATGAATTGTGTATCTTTTCGTATAGTAGATAAGCTCTATTTTATCTTGCCATTTCAAGTGCACGTCGCGTCTAGTTTCGTCTCGGTATATGTATATGTCAATATAATTGAGTGAATTCCCTCACACAAGGGTAGTCAAAGGCAGGTTTAAGAAGTTGTGATATGGAGTAGAGTTATTTTTAAGTTTAACTGCCAATGAAAGGCACTTGGACGACACCAGTCCTCACCATTTCCTCCTCTCTAAAGATCATTAGTCTTATAACGAACAAAAACAGATGACAAAAACCAAGGAACCTTTTAAAATACCATGTTTCGTGAAGTTAATTACTTGACAGAGTACTTGAGAGAGCTTGCTATCATTATAGCAAGCTATAATACACACATACATACATAAAATCACGCCTCTTTCCCTATGGGGTAGGCAGAGACCACGGATCGCCACTTGCTACGATCCTGACACCTGATACCTATAATAAACCCGTGCGAAGCCGGGGCGGACAGCTAGTTTTTACATATTTTTACAAATTGGGACTGGGCGGGCCATGTCTGCCGTATGTCGGATGAGTTGTGGGCACGAACCACCACAGAGTGGATCCCACGGAACAGGAACCGAGCACGCGGCAGACCGCGGCGACGACGGTGGAGAGACGAACTTGACTCTCCCCATTGGACAACATTAGCTTACAATAGAGTTGAGTCGAAGAAAGGAAGGGAGGCCTTTGCCCTGCAGTGGGACATCACGGGCTCATAATATATTAAAGAAAATATTTACTATATTAAAAAAAAAAATATTTACTATTAAAGTTAAACTTTCTGGTAGCCTAACTTGTATAATAATATTAAAATTATTGTTATTAATAACTATGTACCTACTACGACTTATAAAATATATAGTTAGCTTCGCTGTTGCTACGATTGCCATGATCTTACTCCGGTAAACTACAACGCTTTATGATTACTCATTGTAATCCTGTATCCGGCTCTTAGAACTATCTTATTAGAAAATTGAATGTGTGAAAGCAGATTTCTTCGTATGATAGAAAACTAGATCTGGGTTCTTGAGTTTTGTCAAAATGCAACTTCCATTCTGTTCATATTATACCCGGCCGTTCATACTTAATTATTCCGCTCTGTAGTTACCTATCAGCACTCTGAAATTCCTAACGTCATGTTTTGAAGATTCGTCGCAACAATATTACTCTGACCTTGTTGTATTCAATAATAATTGTCTTGGGAGTTTCGTTAATGTTATTGTTACATACATACATCTATGGCGCTGAAGACAAAGGTTCGTCTGTACAAGAGATTGAATCAATGTCGAAACGAAACGATCACCAAGGCACTATAGACATTCTCAGTTCATTGTTATTCAAGATTTTCTGAAAATGTCTAAGGGAATTGTCACAGACAAGATGACATAATTCGGCACATGCATAAATTTTGCTCAAGTTAACATTTAACAGATCCCAAGTCAAGGACAAATACATCTTGTAAACTTATACCTAAGATTGTGATTCTCCTCTTTAGTGTCGGATACCTTGGTAACAGCCGTAATCCTGTTTACATTTTTATTTTACCTCGAAGAATAGCATCAAACTTGATTTGAAGTTATGAACTTGAACTATGCATAAAATCACCTCTATTTACCGTCCGGGTTGGCGAAGACTACGACTTTTGCACTACGACCCCCATATCCTTTGGTGCCTTTCGGTAAAATCACAGTGACATCTAAGGAACCAATGAACAGTACATTTGAATCAATAAATGACGACTGGTGTTTTGACAACGCAAATTGGACTTCCTCAGGTTAGCGGAAGAAGGGGAGAGCCGACTTTATTGCGAAATTGCTAACCTTTGCTTTTTGGAACTGGGATTTACAACTTATTGTCATTAGCCTACCTCATAATGTAGGTACTTCTAGGTACCAGCGTGGGAAAAGGACGGGGCGTAGATTTTGAACTGCGTGTGAGAAGGCTACTAAGCGTCACTATTCTAATATTCTTTTGACAAAATAAAAACTTAAAAAATATTGATAGTGTATAAACAAACGATTCGATGGATACCTTCGCTCCAAAATGCAACTCCGATTTTAAAGTTGCTCATTGTCTGTCCATCTCTAGAAATGAACGGTATTTTTTACGACACTAACGGGATCTGAACTACGTTTCCCATCCCTAAGAGTTTCGATATCTTATTGCGGTATCGTATGACTGGTGATATATGGATCGGATGTCTGTAGGGCTACGAAATTTCAGAAAAGCCCTCGTTGAAAGGAAGGCGAGAAGGCGTCGCGGACTTTAATCGGATCTCTTGCAGAATGTATAGTTCTTCTTCTTGTCGTGTCATCAGTTTTTTAGAATGTATACAGTTGTGTGTGAGCGACGCACATTCAAAAATACGAGACGTTTCTGCCTGAATAAATATCACCTAAAGGTACATACTACGTAATCTCTACATCAGGATTCCTTATGATGTCATCAGAAATACTCTACGACACCTCCTCAAATCAGCTATCCTGTTTGTGGAAGACTAGCCTTCTCTTATTTTTTCAGTTCTTCTCTATGTAGAACTTCTCTGTAGGGAAAAAATGAATCAATTAATCATCGTTATAAGTAAATTTTTGTGAGCTTGAAAACAACCAACCAACGTATAGACAAATATACAGTTTGTTGCCATAAAGTCAGATAAATTCGATTACTTTAGGATTTAATTTGCAATAGGCGCAATGATCGATCTTGCGCCGTTTTTCTAGATTGAATATGCCCGGTCTATCAGTTCCTATTGCTGCATCGATCGTAGCTCAGTGCGTATTCTGTGCGCTCCCTACATGGTGACTCAATCACAATTATTCAGCCACCGTGCGTGAGTACATAGTTAATTTAATCATTCGTATTACGCGGTGTAGATTATTCGTAGCGTAAAGTTAGAATCGAAATACTTATTTAAAGATTTGGAAATGCATCCCCAAAATTGCACACGCAGGACTTGTATCCGCGACCTTCACTGATCCGTTGTGATTATGTTATAGGTAATTAAATTCAATATCTTTCAACTCATGTTTAAAATCATTTTGACACATAATTGTATAGTTTATCTCATGATAGGTAACAATTTTTTATTTATTGAATCCAAGTATTCATTCAAATTAGCAAAGCCTGGTAATAAGCCGGTTTTAGAGTACTTCGTAATACTATGTGTGTTTGGTTGTAGTAAAATGTCTGTTAAAAAAACTTATTTTTTGCAACTATTTACGAAGATTGCACGACAATATCGACCATTTCTAGCTGTCACTCTCTGGTAGAAACGTTCTTATCCACGCATCGTACAAATATGTAAACTATCCAGAAACACTTTTAAAACATTAGCATTCTCTACGTTTTTAGCGCACACACGCGACCTTTATGTAAATCAATGTAGAAAAAACTAAGGAGTATAAGGAAATGTGAATTAGCATACAACTCGCATTTATGGAAGAGAATACTGTAATGTAATGTACACTACACACTCACGATCATTATGTTAAACACGCATTCCTAGGAGTAGAATCCTATGTGAAAAGCAAGATGCTTTTAACGCATTAGAGAAGAGTGAGGCATGGTTTTGAAACTGCTAAGAAATTTTCGCAATTTAAATCATTCCATATTCCCGAGCTGAATTAGATGTGGCTGCAAAGCCTAAAACTTGGGCCTTTAACATATACAACCTCATGTCAGGTCATTTATACAGCGTCAGGAGGCAACCTATGCCTACACTCAACGGCATGCTGTAGTGCCTGGGACAGTTAATAAATAAGAGTGTAACTGACAAACTTATAGAAGTCCTACTTTTTTTGCAACTGCGACACAGGATGCGGATCATTAAGACTTATGTAAGTTTATTTACGTCCAGACTAATTAGAGCTATTAGAGCACACGTTTCGCATTGCTTAGACGTTGCTAGCTAAAGTGGTAATGGCCTAGTCTATCGGGTCAAGATTTACAAGTCTTTGGTTAGGTTTGCAAAAGTAGCGATAACAGACACGAAAATGAATTTAAAATCAGATTCGATTCGATAATATTCGCGCTGACTCATACAAACACTACGGTTTTGGCGGCACATTGTTCCAAATTAGAAAGGTGACCATAAAAGGCACAGTAGCAGGAAACGATGCGTACCCAGATATGCGCCCATTATGTCAAACGTTGATCATTGTAACGGTTTTGGAACTATTTAGTTGGTAATCAATCGAGTAATTTAGTGATTCAAACCCCGTTAATGCATCAATAGATTTTAGATTTAAACTATAGGTTGATACCTACTCTAGACGGCAAAGAAAACGTGAACCGGTTATTATATCGTCTCGTATATTCTTTGAGAAAATGAAAAGTCTTATCAAAATTTACGATTCCGACGGGATGTGAATCCGTGACGATCAGACGATCCCTCCTCAAGCCTCAATGGACGAGATAGGCACAGGTCTATATCCAGCAGTGGCTGAAGTCTGATACCTTACTATTACTACTAGCCTAGCTTTACTATACCATTCTTACTGCATCAATGTTGGGCAAAAGCATTCCCTCATATCCGCCAATCACTACGATAATGATAAAGTACCTATGTGATTTTTCGCAAATTTTGAAACAGCAATTGTCCATTTCAGCGATATACAACTTCACCGGCAAGAAGGAGACCCACCTGTCTCTGGAGGTGGGAGAGCTGGTGCACCTGGAGCGTCAGACAAGGCACTGGTACTGGGGCACCAGCCTCAGAAGGCAGGCCAGTGGGGCCTTTCCCAGAAGCTACGTCACTATCCGGGACTGTGTTGTGGATAGGTGAGCTATGAAACTATAGGACTGTCGGTAGACATATGCAAAGTAATCGTTTTTTTTGCGGTAGGTGGGGACCCATCTATCTTTGGGGGTGGGAGAATTCTTATTCATTGTTGCTGTTGACACTGAGATGACTTGACGGAGATTAGATCAGCCTTGAAAAGCGGTCAGCGGATCCTCTGAAAAGCTACGCTACTATACAAGACACACAATGTTCAATGTAACCCACCCAAGCTATGACGAAATGCTTTGAGAAAAGGGTAGTAGTGCCTCGCTTCTTTTGGCTTGTGGCGTGTAGCTTGTCTTGGCACTACTGTGTCTTCAGATATTTTCATTAGGTACACACAAGGTCGAGGTAGAAGTTTGCAGCTACGTCTGCCCATTCAGGCGGGGAACAAGACTCGGAAAACAGTCAACATGGTAGCTGCAATTGCCGAACCAATGATTAGCAGTAACCTTACAGTGGTAATAAATTAATTGAACCGTAATACAGTGATTCAACTGTGACCTTATCGCCCTTTCATAAGGTACTAATTGTTACAACAACATCCTTCATTCTAAACTGAGTCTAAAGCGTTTGAGATAAGAATTAAATTGCTTTCCGTTTGCGATGTGAATCATTTCATAGGGAAGCATACGACCATGATAATCATGGGCGGTCGTTGACACTATGATACTGTGAGTAGTAAGTCCTTCCAATTTTTCGGGATTCCCTAATTTATTTTTTTGTATGTCATCGTCTACGAAATTTTCATCACCAGTCATCACTAACCGTTTTAGAGTTCGGTTAATCTTGAGTGATTCTTAAAACTATTGTGATAATTGAAATGGCTCCTTTTATACCAGCTTCTGTAATCGAAACATCTCACTTGTAGACAGTTGGTAGTTGCTAGGTGTGTGCTGTACTGATAACATTTTGATTCAGATGCGGTGAGACGGTGGTAGCATCAGCCGGCGGCAGCGGCGTGGTTCACGATATAGCGGTCACATTGAGAGAATGGCTGCCTCAATGGAAGAACTTGTATATTGTTAGTATGCTGCATTTTGATACACTTCTAGAAGATGGAAACGGCTCGATTCCTTCTTCCATTTTCTTCTGTCACTTCTGTCTGTGCTTTGTTATTGCGACACTGTTAAATCAATCTCAATGTAAATCATCGATATTACATGCAAATTTAAACCTTCAGAACAACGATGGAAGGTTGAAATTCATGGAGGTGAGCATGCGAGCGCTTCTGGAACTCCGAGTGGAGTCAGCGAGCGCCGCCTTACCACAAGACTTACTGCGAAGGAAGGCTAGGACTGTCATCTTTACCATCGATAAAGGGAATAGGTAAGTTATTTAGATATTTAATAATAGTATCTACAATAATTAATATTTAATAATATATCTAGTATACACTATCCATACTAATCCATACTATCCATCCATACTAATATTATTTGATATAATGATAGTGTAATGATAAATAAATAAATAAATACAAAATAAATAAATAAATAAAAAATTATAAATGTGAAAGTAACTCTGTCTGTCTGTCAATTTGTCACGCTTTCACGCCCAAACCGCTGAACAGATTAAGCTGAAATTTGGCATAGTTAAAGGTTGTATCCCAGGGAAGGACATAGGCTACTTTTTATTCCGAAAAAATGAAAAAATCCCGAGGGACCGCGGGTCACACCGCGGGAGCGCAGCTAGTAAGTAACATAAAAAGATCAAAGAGAATGTCTACCGCACCTTGTTACAGTCGAGGCATTGTGATCATAAAGGTCGTGAACCTGTTTACGTTTACGTTTCAATGTATTTTGTTCCAACACTCTCGAGCTGTTGGAGCAAATGCTGAGGGGTAGCCGTATTTTCACCCACATACAATTACGTAGCTTTAAGTACCTATTGTAACTGTTGTATATGATGTGGAGAAAATAAAACTTTAAAACGTACAGGTTCACGACTGTATCCCCAAGGTGCGGTAGACATTATTTCAGATCTTTTTATGTTACTTATTACAGATCCTTTGAAGATGTCTAAGGGGGGTAGGCAGAGGCATGTCAAAAAAAAAAAAACAATATAAAACTTTATTCTATTCTATTCTATTCTCAGAGCGTTAGGAATGGAGTTGGCAGTGCGCAATGCAAACGGCCAGCTGGTGGACCCCACGCAGATATCGGCTTATAAACTGAACGCGTTACACGATGAAGCCAATACTAGGATCGATAAGAATATGGTGAGATTAATATGCTGACTCAAAGGTTTGCTGGTAGAAAACTCTTACGGTTGAAAAAATGAATATTCTTTAACCATAAAACTAAGATACAATATGCAATAGATAAGAGAGAACCATATTATTGTACAATGGGCGGCCTTATCGCTAAGAAGCGATCTTTTCCAGGCAACCTTTTGATGGAGAGGAATGTTGATGCAGGGTTGAGTTTGTATATTATGTTTTAAAATCTTGTTTATAAGTGCTATCTTGTCAGTAAAGATTTCGTCATGGGTTCAAATCCAGTCGTGCACCAATGAGATTTCCGTCTAATTTGTGCATTATGCCAGTAATCTGAAACGGTGAAGGAAAACATCGTGAGGAAACTCGCAGCTTAGTCAGCTCCACACGTATCGACGTCGTCTTTCCTGTGGGCGGCTGATTAAGCTGAGATGGATATAAATCATCTAATATAGATGTAAAGGCCTAACTTTTTTATTATTTATTTTACAGGAGAGCACCCCCTCCGCCCCCACCCCCTCCCCGCCAAGCGGAGCTCGCACTTATTCCGTTGTGGTTAGAGTCCACAACTTCGTGTGCCGGATACATTCGTGCGCGGAATTAGCGCTGGCGTTACACGACGCCTCGGGAAATAAACTGTCGGAACATTTGTTACTGAAATGGCCGACACCTCATCCGCATTCGACGCTGGCCTGTGCTGTTTTTACTGTGAGTATTCGCATAATAACTAGATGGCGATGTCGCAGCCAACTGGTTTAATCCGCCGTCTGATTAAGCGCCTAGCCATTTGATTAAAACGGCGCCGTTCAACTAGCGGCCTGAATGATATTATGCAAATGGCTCGGAGCTATTACGTTTAACTACTTGCCTAGCCAAGTCATTTCTGAGTAATGTTGAACGGGTTTGTGTAGCAATCAGTACCCAATTTTACAACTAGACGCGACTAAGAATGACCAATTCTTAGATCGCGCTGACCTTTCCCTACTAACAATGTAACAATCTATGGACTGTTTCGCTTCTGCGCACTTCGCACTGTGACAAATTGACCTTTGTATGTGTCGTGACGATCGAACGCTGTTTTTCTTCTATCCCCCATCTTCGATACCGTCCGAAAAGGAACTTGGTTCCAAAAACAGGAATTCCAAGTACTCCAGCGTATTCAATTTGTTTTAATTTTACAGACTACAGATAAAAAAGCACTTCACAGAATAGATAATAAAAGTTATTTTTGCTAAACCATCGTTTATGGTATACTAGCTACTGCGCACGGCTTCGCCCGCGTGGTACCAACATTTTAAATAGCTTATATGCTATTCCACTATCTACAACAACAAAACAAAAAAAAAACATTACAAAAATATTTTTTAATTAATTTTTTGAACCCAATTCCTGAATTAAGTTAGTATAAAATGAAAGACCCTATATAAGTTTGGATAATTATTGTGTTTCTAATTACAGGACTTCGGCAGTGACATACTGAAGAGTGAGAAAATATATCTAGTCTGTAACATAGTGAGAATAGGATCCATGGACGCACAGAACATTGATCACAGGTAATTATACGACCTCTGTGGCGTAGTGGTGCAACGCAAAAGGTTGCTGGTTCTATCCCCGCAGCGGGACCAATGTTTGTATGATCTACAGATATTTGTCTCGGTGTTTTCTATGTATAATATGTTACAAATATACATATTTACAAATTAAACGTATATAAGTAGTATATCAGGCCAGGATCGTGGCCTTGGAGCGCAAGAAGTGGAAGTTGCCCAGCAGTGGGACACGATAGATTGAAAACGAAAAAGAGTAGTATATCATGTAGTACAAGCTCTGCTTACTTTGGGGCTAGATGATGCTGTGTGAAAAGTCCAGCGTTATTTATTTATTTATTTACGCCGTTAGTACACCGACGCATTCGCATGCGAATGCGAAACGATGCGAACCCACGTCTCACTCTAGCACATAGCTAATGACATAGGTGCGTCCTTGTCGGTTGCGATCTGTCGATGCGAATCGCATACGAATGCGTCGGTGTACTAACCCCGTTAAGGTTTAATTTTTTTGTAATAAGGCCATTTGCTGTTCCCACTACTAGATTAGATAAAGTAATGAAATCATTTAAAGGGCAATGTGTACGCTTCTATAACAAAGTCCCAAGTGAATTGCAAAACTTATCAATCACTAAATTTAAAAATACAATTAAACGTCATCTCTGCAAA
Organism: Epirrhoe tristata; assembly: GCA_951394285.1. Classification (NCBI taxonomy): domain Eukaryota; kingdom Metazoa; phylum Arthropoda; class Insecta; order Lepidoptera; family Geometridae; genus Epirrhoe; species Epirrhoe tristata. The sequence goes on along the minus strand of OX596159.1, from coordinate 7,545,623 downwards.
AAAGCCTACTATAAAATATCAGATTATTTGGATGACAAAAAAGCTTGGGACTGAATATGCTCCAACTCGTTTTAACATAATTAAGATAAAAATGTATTAAAATTATATAAAAATTGAAAAGTGACGATTCTAAACAATCCAAAGTGATTTCAATGAATAAACTAATTTTGAGTTTGAGTTTGAGTTTGCGTTTATTTGTCGCTTTTATTATTACCGTCAAGTAATAATAAAAGTGACACTTAGAAGTATACACGTTATAAAATCAAAGACTGAGTTGATGCGCAGGAGTATCTTCTGCATGGCTCCTTCTATTTACAACAAGCTATCTAAACAATGAAGAGAGCTACCGCGTTCGCTGTTTCAGAGGAGGTTGAAATCGATACTGGAAACTAAATGTTATTATTCGGTAAAAGATTTTTTTGAGGATAGAATCTCCTACAGTTAAATTAGATATATAATGGGTAATAATTAGAATCTTAAATGTGACATGTTATTTTATATAATGCATTAATAATCCATGTATTAAAATTAAATATTGCACGTCATAACATGGCAGAATACAATGAACATACTGTGAAAAATAACATCTATATAACATGTATTTCATGCAATAAATTCTACTTTACTTTACTGACAAAGTCAAGTCAAAGGAAGGGCTGGTGCCACAAAGTGCTAACTGTTAATTTTTTTTATTTTAATTTAAGTATTTCTTGTTATTCTTTATAATGTTATAATGTTAACCGCGCGTGATGTCACCCTGTAAGGCCCAGTCTCAAAATCAGCGCTGTCTCCCTCACCTGGGAGCAGCACTAAAGCTGAGACTGGACCTTTTTGGCACCACAAAAAAATAGGTAGGACATAGATAGTTTGTTTTTATTTTTGTTTATTTTCAACCGACTTCAAAAAAGGAGGAGGTTCTCAATTCGTCTGTATTTTTTTTTTGTATCTTGTTACGCGATTGTTCCGCCATTTGTTGACAGATTTGCGAAATTCTTTTTATGTTTGAAAGGGTATACTCCAGAGGTGGTCCCATGTAAATTTTATTCCTGAGGGATTGATAGTTTCCCCGTAAAACTCTAAACACTCCTAGCCATGTCACAAATAGAAACAATCGACAGCTTGACGCCCTGAGTCACACCGCGTTTCGAGTCAAACATTGAAGTCGGTTTTCTTTTTAGTATAAAAACGTAATTATTAATTCTGTTACTTTGTATTGTACCTACTCGTGTTGTCTAAATGTTTGATGTTCTTAATTTCATTGTATCGTGTTGTGTGTGTCAAATAAATATATTTTTATTCTTATTCTTATTTCCAGACGTAGTTCAATGGCGATGACTCCCCCCGTGACGGTCTCGTCGACGGGCGCGATGCGTCGTCCGTTCGGTATTGCCTGCGCCGACATAAAGCGGCCACTCATCGCAGACAACCCGGATAAACATATACAGCTGCCTTTTTATGCGTGAGTATACAACCAGGGGCATCCATACTAATATTATAAATGTGAAAGTAACTCTGTCTATCTGTCTGTCTATCTGTTTGTTACGCTTTCACGCCCAAACCGCTGAACAGATTAAGCTGAAATTTGGCATAGTTAAAGGTTGTATCCCAGGGAAGGACATAGGCTACTTTTTATCCCGAAAAAATGGAAAAATCCTGAGGGACCGCGGGTCACACCGCGGGAGCGCAGCTAGTTATTGTATAAATATTAAATACTTAGATGATAATATTAATTTGCCGACGATAAGGTAAGAAAGTGTTGGAACTTTTCTCATTATCTTTAAGACCAATATTGTACATACTTTCTGGCAAATAAATGATTTGATTTGATTTGATTTGATTGTGTAACTCAACCGACAATGGACATCGGCTTCATTTTGACATTTGAAACCTAGCCTGGACTTCAATTGTCATTTTGATATTGTGTAATTGGTTCAGCTCTATTGGAATGGCAACTGGGAATGGATTTTATATTAGACAATAAGGCTGCTGGGCTTATAATCCTTTCACCACACTGTTTAAAAAAAAAACCGGTGATACAAGAGGAGACATTTTATTCTGATATACATAGTACAACTGCTTTTTAAGTATAATATTCTTTCAAGACGGTACTATCAATATAGTCGTTCTCTTTCTAACACGCTTTCTATTTCATTGAAACATACATAGATACACACCAAGCTAATATAGTGTGTCTGTTTCTATGTAACGGAGTCTTTGAACGTGATTTTTACCCACTATAACGTCGGATTGAATTGGAACTTCACAAATTACCATTATTATTATTATTATATCAGCCATTTGTGTCCCACTGCTGGGCAAAGGCCTCCCCCCACTCCCTCCAGACATCTCGGTCCCCAGCAACAATTATAATTACAAATTACAATACAATATTAAATTAAAAGAATCTTGGAATTCAATATTTAGCATGCCGTGTGATACAGTCGTGACACCTGTTTGTTTTTTAAGGGATCCCACTAATATAATAAAGCTGAAAGTTTGTGAGTTTGTTTAGATGTTTGTATGTTTGTGTTTCAATCACGCCTAAACCAGTGAACCGATTTGGATGAAACTTGGGATAGGCGTAGATAGTGACCTGGAATAGCATATAGGCTATTCAAAATGTTGATAACATGCGAGCTAAACCGCGCAGTAGTTAGTGTCTTAATAATTTTAACAGACCTTAAAATACATGGTTCCAATTGACATTGTTAATTTCTATTAATTAAATCACTTTTAAACTCACACGTTAATTGTTTGTATTAATTTCAGATTGGAAAAAGAAAATCTGGACTCATTATTGAAGAAAGTGATCGTTAACAAGGATATCAAAGACGCGAAGCATTCACAAGGACTCTGGGTCTCATTACAGCTTGTTGAAGGAGGATTGAAACAGGTATATTGCTTAAATTCTGAGCAGTTACAAATTACATCAGTTAGACGCTGTAAGGCATGTCGCTAACAGCAAAGTCGGGGCGGGGTCGGGGCGGGGTCGGGGCGGGTCCGGGGCGGGGTCTGGGCGCGGGCGAAATTGACTTATGCTAAGCGTCGAGGCGGCGGCGTGTATCTCTTGTTTCATTCATTCAACATGTCATCTTCGAATGATGAGTAGAGACAGGTGATTAGAAATTAAATTATTAAAGGTATAGATAGGATTCCTGAAAAAGACATAATTATTTTTTGTATTGGAGAACGGATTTTAATAAAACACTCGATGCTAAACTAGGCGAATGCAATACAAGTAAAAACAGCATCCAAATCGAATAAGCAGTTTCCAAAATTACCTTTCACAAACATACTGGCAAAATGATAAACATTGATACGGGTTGTATTGGGTAGTAAATTTTCCTGGAAATAAGTAAAAAGTAAGTGGGGCTTATTACAAGAAAATGAGCCGAGTTTAGGCCAAGTCTAACTAAAAAACTGTCCCTAGAAAAACGATCTTTAAATACTCGTACATAGAATGCTTTTTTGTGATAACAATTTTGTTTTGACATGATGTGTCAACATGGGGTTCAACCAAGGTTTTACGTTTTTATAATAAGCAGCAGTAAGTTCGTATGAGTAAGTGGGCAACTCTGGTGACGGAGTTTTTAGGCCGCCTTAAGGCCTCCGTGTCCTAATCCTGATCTACCTACACTTGGATTCCCTGGTACAGTCAACAACGAAAGTCGATTAACATTCTGATTTCTTAAAACGCCATTTTGTTTTCGATTTCTAAGAAAAAATAAACTTTTCCTGAGTTATGAACATGGGCTGACACTTATTCTTCAAATGTTTTGTCAAAATATTGATCATAATAACAAGTCCCCACTTATATCTATCTCAAAAACCGAAAACTCGTTACAAAATCTAACACCACTTAAAAATTTCAGATCCGAGAAGAGAACCCGCACCTGTTGGTAGGCAACGTGTGCGAAGCCCGTAAGATGGGCTTTCCCGAGGTAATCCTGCCGGGCGACGCGAGGAACGAGTTATACGTTACTGTAGCACACGGGAGCTTCTCTAAGGGAGGTGGCAAGTCTTCGGAAAGAAATATTGAATTGACTGCGCGTGTGGCTGATAGTAAAGGAAGAACTATGCCGGTAAGTCAGTTGTGTATGATGGGTTATACAGGGTGTAAAAAGACGTCTACCGAAGCCGAAAGGGGTAGGTACAGCATCCCAACACACAACCAAAAGCATCCCAACACAAAAATCCAAAAGGATTTTCCGAAAAAATAATTATATCCGGAGAAACCCGACCTCGCACAGCTGGTCGAGCGTATGTACTGGACGCGTTTTTATACGTAGATCGCTGGATTTTGAGTTTTAATTGTTTTTTTCTTTTATAAATGAAATTATTAGGTAGGTATGGTCTTATTATGTTGTACTAGTAGTGAATAACTAGAAAATAAAATAAAATGACGTAGATAAGTCAAACATTTTTTTTTGCGTTTTTTTTTCGCTAAATATGTTAAGAATCATGGTCTGATTGAAACCCCTCAGTTTTCGGTAGCAGTCTTTTTACACCCTGTATAGGGAATTGAAACATGATTAGAAATAGACCCTGAGAAACAAACTCGTCGGCACTACATATTTTCAGAGAGAGAGATGACATCCGTCATTTACGTTCACATTGACAGTTATCTATTTGTATAGAGTATTTTATGTAAATAGGTTGTAATTGTTCATAGACCTAAGAATAAGAAGAAATAAGGTTGTTATGTATTATGTTTATGGTAAAAAGAACTAGATGGCGCGGTTAAATTAGTACCATTCCTAGATCGCGCTATCGTTGCGTTTTGCCGTTTGTAAGCCTTAGGTTTTCTATGAAATATATTTGGCTTGCTTCTACCAGTCTTTTATTCTTGCACACCAATTTGGTTTGGATCTGTTCACTATTACTTATTAAATAGTTTACATATCTAAGATCCAACAGTGTATAGCTGTATATAGGGTCTTCCATTTTCATCATCATCATCAGCCTTTGTCATCCCACTGCTGGGTATAGGCCTCTTCCATTTTAAACTAACTATATTGACGAATTGGGTTCAAAAATAAATTAAATAATACTTATGTAAAGATTTTTTTGGTTTTGTTATGAAAATCCCGAGAAAATCGATATAGACTTTCCTTTCAATTGATTGTTGCTTCTTGTATAACTTAGTCCATTCGTGATGTAGCTGCGCTGCGATTGGTGGAACGTCTGTTCTCCTTGACAATCATTATGCAACAATTCTAAAAATTCAATAACTGATAAATTTTGAAGTGAAAACTTAAATGGGCTTAGGAATTAAATTGATACTGTCAAACGTCTATTTACAATCCAAAAATGAGGTCCTGTCAGTTTGTGTAGTTTAAAATGAAAGACCCTATACAGGGTGTAAAAAGACTGCTACCGAAAACTGAGGGGTTTCAATCAGACCATGATTCTGAACATATTTAGCGAAAAAAAAAACGCGAAAAAAATTGACTTATCTATGCTATTTTATTAGATTTTCTAGTTATTTACTACTTGTACAACATAATAAGGCCATACCTACCTAAAAATTGCATTTATAAAAGAAAAAACCTATTAAAACTCAAAATCCAGCAATCTACGTATAAAAACGCGCCCAGTACATACGCAAACAGTGATCTTCAAACGCTGTTTTCTCCGGATATAATGATTTTTAAGGAAAATCCTTTTGGATTTGGTTGTGTGTTGTTATGCTATACCTACCCCTTTCGGCTTCGGTAGACTTCTTTTTACACCCTGTATATTGGCACCTTATGCCGCTTTTTTTTTATGATGAATGGGTCGGCTCAGACTTACCTCAGGCTTTTATACAGCTTGCGCTACGGCACTAAAACTTCTCGTAGGGAGGCAAAAAGTCTTTGACAGGAATATCGAACTGACTTCATCTTTTTCATTAAAGATGAAGTCTCATCTCATCTCATAAAAGTGTATGTAAATCTTCAAAAATCATCTTATAATGTGGTTATAACACTATTTGTTTCAGGGTGTGATATCAATAGGCGCAGGCGTTCCTTTGGTAGATGAGTATACATCTATCGTGTATTACCACGACGACCGACCGCGCTGGCAAGAAACTTTCAAGGTAACGAAACTATCTTAATATAAGTACACATTAATTTTCACCTCACTAGCTCAAAGAGGGCGCTTTTGTCGCGTAAAAACAGTGAGAAAAACTCTACTTTGCTCATACTATGTGGAAAAGTGATTTGAATTTAGATTGCGGCAAACAATGAGAATCGAATAGCATTAGCGATAGATTAGCTTTCGGCGGGAATTTATACGTAAAACAATTTTTGTCATGTCCATCTACATCCAAAGAAAGAAAAATCTAATGCCGTTCCGTGTCACCTGGGGTATCGCCTACCCCTCAGGGGGGTTACTGTGAACTCCTATTGCCTGGCAGTTTTCGAACTAAATGTCAATTTCGAATAACCCGGTTCACTAAAGAAACTTCGCAACTTATCATGTTCTCTCGCTTGCACACTAGTACAGTCACAATGTGTAAGCGAGAGAGCATGATAAACGCCGCAATTTCAGATTTGTTTCTTTATGTCAGAATTGACAAGCAGTTCAAAAACTGCCTGGCAATAAGAGTTCATGCTAAGCCACCTTAAATGCTTAATAAAAGAAGCAGAAACACCAAATACACAAGTAACAAACACAAAAATATCAGTGCCCAACAAAACTGTCACGTTTAATCTACAAATTGTAGTAATTATACTTTTAATTTTTAGGAAACTAATGTCTAAAATCATAGTTAAGTTTTGTAAATAAATGCATTTTGTTATATCTTGTTAAAATTATTTTCCTTACATCTTGTATCTTTTCGCTAGTGAGGTGAAAAGTTGTATGTATCACACGAGAGCAAAATAATTTGTTGCTTGTGCTTTTGAATCCCTCACTACACTCAGGATTCTAACTTAGAATCACACGCTAGTACGCTCGTGATTCAAATATAGAATCCCTCGTTTGTTCGGGATTCAAACTCTGCACTCGCAGCAAAAACTCATTTTGCTCTCTAGTGGTACAATAAATAAATAAATAAATAAATAATAATGCTGGACATTTTTCACACAGCATCATCTAGCCCCAAACTAAGCAAAGCTTGTACTATGGGAACCAGATAACAATGGACTATTATTTACTTAATCATCGAAGCTAAGCGATCTTCTGAACGGTCCGTAAGTAAGGGTGGCCGCTAGTGGCATTATCCACTAAGCGCTTCCGTGCTTCGGTTGAATTGTCGGCTTTGAAGTTGTTAAACCATGACGGAGGCCTTAAGGCGGCCTAAAAACTCCGTCACCAGAGCTGGCCACTGACTCATACGAAGTTAATCAACTCTTTCATTGTAATTACGAAAAACCTAGATTTACGGACCTTTTTAATTATGTTTATGGAACGAAGTTCCTTATCGGACGGTATTGGATGGGGGCTAGACGAAACAAAGTGTTAGATTTTTGCGTCACGTCACAGTGCGAAGTGTGCAGTCGCAAAACAGTCCATAGATTGTTACATTGTTAGTACGGAAGAGTTTCTAGTATTTATGATTATTATTATGAGCCGCTGCTGTCCCACTGCTGGGCAAAGGCCTCCCCAAATTCCGTCCAGACGTCGCGATCCTGTGCAAGGCTCTCCCAATATCAAATCAAATGTTTCTAGGATTATTATGACAATAGTTTATTTAACTTTTTAAACTATCATGGTTATCAACACTATATTAACGGGATAATTACCTTGATTTAATGTTTTTGGAGTTTCCCGATATCCCGTTAATAGTGTTGACAAATGCCAAATGTCAAAGTTTAAACTTCGTTCCAACCGAGTGTTCGACACTCACGTATACTAAGCACAACGGATCTTTAGCTCTCTGAAGTTAGGTGCAATAGACGATTGCGCAGGTTTGGTAGAGTAAGCGAGATAGCACGATTTTAGGCGTCATCAAAAAATGGGAATAAATATATAATAAATAAATAAATAATGCTGGACATTTTCACACAGCATCATCTAGCCCCAAACTAAGCAAAGCTTGTACTATGGGAACCAGATAACTGATATACTACTCATATATTTTTTGTTTTGTAAATACATACATATTATACATAGAAACACCCAGACCCGAGACAAATCTGTATGTCATACAAACATTTGTCCCGCGGCGGGGATCGAACCCGCAACCTTCTGCGTCGCAGGCGGACCTTCGCCCACTGCACCACAGAGGTCGTCAAACATCAGCAGAATGCGCAGCTACTTCAGAGAGCTAAAGAACGATTGTGCGTATTGTACTTTTTTTTTTAATTCCCAGGTGTGTCTAGACATTGACGAGTTCAAAGAAGCCCATCTAGTGTTCCTCTGCCGACATCGAAGCTCTAACGAGGCTAAAGATCGTTCCGAGAAACACTTCGCGTTGTCTTATCTACGGCTGATGCAGAAAGAAGGCACGACCACGCCCGACACCCTTCACAATCTCTGTGTTTATAAGGTAAGGCACTGGTGGTAGTGGCCTTACGATCGTAAGGTCGTGGGTTCGATCCCGGGCGTGCACATGTGAGTTTTTCTACCAAAAACTTATGTGCACTATGCCAGTACTCGCAAACGGTGAAGGAAAACATCGTGAGGAAACCGACATGACGAACCTACAATTGATATTAGGCAAATGGCTTGGAGCTATTACGTTTAACTACTTGCCTAGCCAATTCTTAGATCGCGCTGACGAAAACGCACCAAATTACCAATGCTTACTTTATCAGACCTCTCTATATCAAAGTCAGATGGTTAGGTTATGTTAGGATAATAGTGAAAAACTATGCGCGAGGCTAGCTACTAGAAATCTATTAAATCTATCTAAAACTCCATAATAAATGAATAGCCTAGGCATCCAGCCAGCCAGTTCATTCAATTTAACTAACCAGATGGCTGAATATCATTCAGGCCGCTAGTTGAACGCCGTTTAATCAAATGGCTAGGCGTTTAATTGGCCGGCGTATAAGGTATGCATGAACTATTGTAATAAATCAATATTCATTCGGTATACACGCCTTTTTCATTCAACCAAACTCACGACCTTTTATGGCGACCCTGCCAGGATTAACCAGTTGGCTGCGACATAGAAAAATACAAAATACAAAATACAAATACATTTATTGCCAAGAAAGAGCACACATAGGTAATACAAAGTTAATAAAAATAACTAGTGAATGAAAATGGTCGGCAATGGGACTAAACTCAGCGCTAGTCTACGCACATTGTGCGTAGTGCTGGTTTTCAGTCAAGCCCCGTGTTCGAACTAAGGTGTTTGTCGAACCATAAGAAGTAGTCAGAAGCAGGTTTACACAACTAGGTACAATAAACAGCATAGATACAAGAATAAAAAAATGTGCTGCAAATAAAGTCATTAGAATTTTTTCATTTTCATTTTAAATTTCAGATCGACCACAAGAAAGGCAACTCCTCAATGGCAGACCTAGAAGCGGCAGTCTCATGTTTAGAACTGCCGATGCGACGCGACTCGCTGCCGGCCGGCGCGGAGCGCGGCATGTCGCGCGGCATACTGGCGCTAGTGCCGCGCGACTCGCTCGCTGTCGCTACCAAGCTGTGCAGCACCAAACTGACGCAGAGAGGTTAGGGGTTCGATTCCTGCGTGCGACTGGTGACACCATAGCAGGGGAGGAGATATCTCCAAGTGGCCGCTGATACTGACATACGTAGTGTAGTGTCTTGAGTGTGTCGCGCGACAATGTCAAAGTCAAAATTACTGTATTAATTGAAATCACTTTGGCTTGTATAAAAACGTCCTTTACTTATCATTTTATGCAGTATTTTTTTTTTTGGGTTTTTTTTTTTCAACCTATTGTGTCCCACTGCAGTATTATTTTAATTAATTTTAACAGCTTTAACTTTTTTTTAATAAAAGCCGTGTTGGCCGAATGGGGTTGTACCTCAACTTTCAATCCGAAGGTTGTGGGTTCGAATCCCGGCCGTGTGCATCAATGGATTTTGCGTTTCGTTAATTTGTATGCGCTTTAACACGTGCTCGTGTAAAATATCGTGAGGAAACCAGTTAGTGTTCTTATAGGCGGCGATGGGCTTGCAACCTGTCACGTATGGAATACTAACTTCTGCAAGATGGGCATGTATCAAATATGTGTTTGGACATGCCTCCGACTACCCCCCTTAGACATCTGCAAAGGATCTGGAATAAGTAACTGAGTTGAAATGTCTACCGCACCTTGGGGATACAGTCGTGAACCTGTTGTTTACGTTTTACGTAATTCAGTCACAAGCTTTTTCACCCGACTGTCAAAGGAAGGGTTATGTTTGTATAGGAGCAAGAAGTGGCTTACATAATATTCTTCCAACTGTCTCTTAAATCTCCGAGGTATAAACCAAGCCGTTATTTCCAGAGGAAATCCTGGGCGTGTTGAAATGTAACACATACCATTTAGCGGATGGTAGCCTCCGAACAGCACTCTCTCGATTACTCCAAGTTCCTAACGAAGAGTTGGTGAAGTTCCTGCAAGATATACTGGATGCGCTTTTCAATATACTCACTACTAAGGTATGCTTTACCTTTGCTATTCGTTAATCAAAGTTTAGTATATTACAGGGTCTTTCATTTTAAACTACACAAACTGACAAGGCCTCATTTTTGGGTTGCAAATAGACGTCTGACCGTATCAATTTAATTAAGATTTTTAGTTTTCACTTCGACATTTTACAGACGGGTTGGTCTTAATTGTGTGTGCACGTTTCTGTGTGCGTAAGAGAACGCTCCATGGACGAATGAGCGCTCAGTATCGCTTAAACATAACAAATCTACACAATTAAGAGCAAACCACCTTCGTAAGATAGAACTGTATACAAAGTTCGTATTTTGTGGGACTTCTCAGTGTGTGTGATGTCATATATTTCTTAATTTTATATCTTGAACTTAGAAACACAAGCATACAAATATATACAAATATACTAACAAACATTCAGCTTTATATATCATTAGGATAGTAGGAAGTAGGATAGGATAGCAAGAAGTAGGATAGGGCGATAGTAGGAAGTAGCATAGGACGATAGTAGGATACTTCCTACTATCATCCTATACTCCCTCACATAAATTATTATGCCATGCTACTTACTACTATCGTCCTATGTTACTTCCTACCATCGTCCTATGCTACTTACTACTACCGTCCTATGTTACTTCCTACTATCGTCCTATGTTACTTCCTACTATCGTCCTATGCTACTTCCTACTATCGTCCTATGTTACTTCCTACTATCGTCCTATGCTACTTACTACTATCGTCCTATGTTACTTCCTACTATCGTCCTATGCTACTTACTACTATCGTCCTATGTTATTTCCTACTATCGTCCTATGTTACTTCCTACTATCGTCCTATGCTACTTCCTACTATCGTCCTATGCTACTTTCTACTATCGTCCTATGTTACTTCCTACTATCGTCCTATGTTTCTTCCTACTATCGTCCTGTGTTACTTCCTACTATCGTCCTATGTTACTTCCTACTATCGTCCTATGTTACTTCCTACTATCGTCCTATGCTACTTCCTACTATCGTCCTATGTTACTTCCTACTATCGTCCTATGCTACTTACTACTATCGTCCTATGTTACTTCCTACTATCGTCCTATGTTACTTCCTACTATCGTCCTATGTTACTTCCTACTATCGTCCTATGCTACTTCCTACTATCGTCCTATGTTACTTCCTACTATCGTCCTATGTTTCTTCCTACTATCGTCCTATGTTACTTCCTACTATCGTCCTATGTTACTTCCTACTATCGTCCTATGTTTCTTCCTACTATCGTCCTATGTTACTTCCTACTATCGTTCTATGCTACTGCATAGTTGGGAACAGATGTTTAACCTGGGTACAGACCCATCATGAATCAATATAATCTAGTTCAAGCGAATCTTTTGTACCGCTATACCTGTTTTTGGCACTATGTAAACAATAAAGCACAATAAAATGTATCTTATCTTTATCTTATTTATAGGACGATAGTAGGAAGTAACATAGGTCGATAGTAGGAACTAAGATAGTAGGATTATAATTACTTTTGATTAATTTCTAGGTGATGTTTTACTTTTATTGGTTTCCAGGCGGACAGCGACAGTGGCCACGAATGCAGTGTATTAGTGCTGGAATGTCTCTTACGTGTGATCTCATTGGTAGCCGACCACAAGTACCAACATTTCCAACCCGTACTTACTGTTTATATCCAGACGAGCTTCTGTGATCCGTTGGCTTACGAGTGAGTAAACTTAGGCCTTTACATCTATATTAGATGATTTATACAGCGTCAGGAGGCAACCCATGCCTACACCTAACGGGACGCTGTAGTGCCTGGGACATTGTTTGAGATGGAATAGGCTTGTAGCACCTAAACCATCCTCTTAGCTTGATCAGCCGCCCACAGGAGAGACGACGTCGATACGTGTGGAGCTAACTAAGCTGCGGGTTTCCTCACGATGTTTTCCTTCACCGTTATGAGCTCGAGTTAAAGCGCATATAAATTTTTCGAAGCAAAAAATCCAGTGATGCACGGCCGGGATTCGAACCTACGACTTTCGGATTGAAAGTCGAGGCACAACCCCATTCGATCAACACGGCTCTTAAGAGTGAGTAGCTCATCTAAATACACTAGTTGGTCGCGTGGTACCAATATTTGAGACTAGCTACTGCGCGCTACTTCGCCCGCGTAGTACCAACATTTTGAATAGCCTATATGCTATTCCAGGTCACTATCTACTCCTATCCCAAGTTTCATCCAAATCGGTTCACTGGTTTAGGCTGATTGAAACACAAACATACAAACATCTAAACAAGCTCACAAACTTTCAGCTTTATTATATTAGTGGGATAACCTGGGGGTTAAGAACTCATATTGACGACCTCTGTAGCGCAGTGGGTGAAGGCCTGAGACGCAGAAGGTCGCGGGTTCGGTCCCCGCCGCGGGATACATGTTTGTATGATCTGCAGATATTGGTCTCGGGTCTGGGTGTTTTCTATGTGTACTTAATATGTTTGTATTTACAAACAAAAATTTGAATTGAATATAGTTTTTGAACTGCATTTCGATTTCGCTCGACACAGTTCAATAAAGAAACTTCTAAACTTATCATGTTACATACATACTAGTATATTACATACATATGAGTACATACTAGTAAGCACAGCCATTTCGGATTCGTGTCTTGCCAAAATTGATAAGAAACTTGCCAGTAATTTAAAAGGTGAAGTAAAACATCGTAAGAAATCTGGCATGTCGTAGAATCTAATACAAGAAAACCTATTTGAGTCGCACTTAACAATCCTTTCACCGCAATGGTTTTTAATTTCTTTACTTTCAGAAATCTAATATCCGTAGTGGTATGGACGATACGCGCTGCCAAAAACACAGACGATGTAGCACTAAAACGTCTGTTAGTCTGTATGAAATGTATCGAGAGTCTGGTCAGACTTATAGTGAGAAGTCGGGAGCTGAGACGGGAGTTGCAGCAAAGGTCTTCAGATCATGACTTCAAGAGGCAGTTTGATGTAAGTGAGCTTTGTATTACTACTTATATACTACAGGCTGATTAAGCTAAGAAGATGGTTTAGGTGCTGGGCAAGCCTATTCCATCTCAAACAATGTCCCAGGCACTACAGCGTCCGTCCCGTTAAGTGTAGGCATAGGTTGCCTCCTGACGCTGTATAAATCATCTAATATAGATGTAAAAGGCCTAAGTTACTACAGTCAAATTGGTCATGGAATTTTTGTAAACATTGGACTGACAGTTCTTTCACCTGACAGCAGAAATTAACCAATGAGGATATATACAGGATGTAAAAAGACTACTACAGAAAACTGAGGGGCTGCAATCAGACCATGATTCTAACTAAACATATTTAGCGAAAAAAATAAACGCAAAATTTTTTTACATAGCTACGTCATTGTATGTTATTTTCGGTTATTTACTACTAGGATAACATAATAAGACCATACCTACCTAATCATTTCATTTATAAAAGAAAAAAACAATTAAAACTCAAAATCCACCAATCTATTATTATAAGAATCTTTGTCCTGACTGACTGACTGATAGACAACGTACAGCCTAAACCGCTGGTCGTAGAGACTTCAAATTTTGAGGGTATGTCCGTCTTGGTGCGTAGGGGTGTACTAAGAAGGGATTTTTTGAAATTCAACCCCTAAAGGGGTGAAAAGGGGTAAAAACGATTGTATGAAAAATCGTATTCCTGGCACTTGGAGACATGAAATTTAGAATTATGATAGTTCAAGGCTTTTAATGAAAGTCTACATTCAAAAAAATTCAAAGATACCCCTAGAAGGGGATGTAGGGGGTGTTAATGTTTGTATGGGGTTTTTTGAATGCGTGGTCCGATTTGCTTGAAACTCGGTATGATTATTTAAAAATGTAAATAAAAAATGTCCGCACTCCAATAATTTAATAACTACCCCTAAACCGGGGTGAAAGGGGTGTTAAAGTTTGCGTGGGATTTTTTAATACGTGGTTCAATTTGGTCAAAACTCAGTATGAGTATTTAGTAGTAGTGTAATAAATAATATCTGCATGTTTTTTTTCAAAATCTACCCTTCAATGGGGGTGAAAAAGGGGAAGTACAGTACAGATTCTATGGGAGCCATAAGTCCATTGGGAGTGGAAGTGGGGTATTTGGGGAAGGGATAACGTATAAAGGATAAGCGGGAAAAAGTGGAATGAAGCGGGATAAACCGGGATAATGCGGAGGAAAAGCGGGAAAAAGCGGAAAAAAGCTGAATAATGCGGGAAAAAAAGGAATAAACAGGGAAAAAGCTGGATAATGCGGGATAAACTGGAAAAAAGCAGGATAATGCGGGATAAAGTGGGTAAAAAGCGGGATAATGCGGGATAAAGCTGGGGAAAAGCAGGATAATGCGGGATAAAGTGGGGACAAAGTGGGATAAACTGGGATAAAGCAGGATAAAGTGGGGAAAAGGTGGGATAAACCGGGATAAAGTGGAGACAAAGTGGGATAAAGCAGGATAAAGTGGAGAAAAGGTGGGATAAACCGGGATAAAGCGAGAAAAAACGAGATAATGTCGGATAAAGCGGGATAATTCGGGATAAAGCGGGGAAAAAGCAGGAAAAAACGGGATCAAGCGAGAAAAATGGAATGATGCGGGATAAAGTTTGGGGAAATGGGATAATGTGGGATAAGTGGGAAAAAGCGGGGAAATAACGGGAAAAAATCATAAAATCATATTCCTGGTACTTAAGAGACATTAAATTTAGAATTATGATAGTTTAACAGTTTTAATGAAAGTCTGCATTTAAAAAGCTACCCCTAGAAGAGGGTGTTGATGTTTGTATGGGGTTTATTGAATGCGTTGTCCGATTCGCTTGAAACTCGGTATGAGTATTAATTAGTGTAATTACAAAATGTATGCATTCAAAAAAAAATCAAAACTACCCCTAGAAGGGGGTGTTATTGTTTGTATAGGGTTTTTTGAATGTGTGGTCCGATTCGCTTGAAACTCGCTATGAGTGAGTACTGACTAACATTTTTATATATTTTTTTATAAACTCCACTATAAAGGGGGTGAAAGAGGGAGTAACAGTTGCTATGAGAACCATAAGTCCTAAAAACTTGAAACTTGGAGGGTACATTCTTCTTCTGCTGCATTTTAGGATTTCGTAGGGGTGGGGTGAACTTTTGTATTTAGGGGGTGGGTTGAAAGGGAGGGCTGTAAATAATTCCTGAAACAGGGTGTTGGCGGTGATTAAGTATGTGTGGAATTTCTTAAGTGGGAGTGAGATTGGAAGTGGGGTTAATTCATTTATGGATTTGTGGATGGAGTGAGAATGGTAGTGGGATTGATGGATTTGTGGATTTATGGATTCGTGAGTTTATGGGTGCGTCAGATTAAAATGTGAGAGTGAGATTGTGAGTCACATTAAGAGTGAGAGCGAGATAAGGGTTAGATTGAGGGTCAGATTTAGAGTGAGACTCGGACTCAGACTCAGTCATCAAAGTTGAACTTGCAGTCACAGTCACTCAGTTTAGTCAATGTGATGAAAAGCTTAAGCTTACCTACTCAAGTGATAAGGGCTATGTTGATATGTACCACGTGAACGAAGTCGCGGGCGTTCCGCTAGTATACGTATAAAAACGCGCCCAGTACATACGCAAACAGTAATCTTCAAACGCTGTTTTTCCGGATATAATGATTTTTTCGGAAAATCCTTTTGGATTTGGCTGTGTATTGGGATGCTGTACCTACCCCTTTCGGCTTCGGTAGACGTCTTTTTACACCCTGTATAGATCCATAGGGAAAGAGGCGTGATTTAGTGTATGTATGTACAATAAAATATTTGATTTGATTTTTGATTTTGAAATATGATTTAACAGACCTTACTGGACTCCATAGTATGGTTGATGCGTTGTGGCGACCACGCATTGACGTGCCAGGGCTCCGCTCTCAAGTTCTTCCCTCACGCTGTACCGCATATCATCAAGGTGTACCCTGAGACTGACTTGTGGTAAGTTTAGCATCTTTATCTCTCTGAAGTTAGGTGCACTAAACGATTGCGCAGGTTTGCGCGAGTAGGCGAGATAGCACGATGCAACAAACTAAGCGAGTGAGCGAGGCAGCTATACAACGCTGGCTTTTAAGCGTCATCAAAAATGGGTTCTGCGCAGCTACTATCTTACGAAGGCGGGTCGCTCTTAATAGGGATGATGACAGTTATCAAGAATCGCCAAAATATTTAACTGATCTAATAAAATAGGATTCATTGAGAAAAATGCATTTATTGTCCTAATAATGTCAGGATTATTAAATTATTTAATAAAATAAATTTGCAAAATACAACAATCCGCCATGATAGCTGTACACCAATCAGAGCGTGTGACGTCATCTTCTAGTACATACCTTAGATTATCCACCGCCATATCATCCATACTAATATTATAAATGTGAAAGTAACTCTGTCTGTCTGTCTATCTGTCTGTCTTTCTGTCTGTTTGTTACGCTTTCACGCCCAAACCGCTGAACAGATTAAGCTGAAATTTGGCATAGTTAAAGGTTGTATCCCAGGGAAGGACATAGGCTACTTTTTATCCAGAAAAAATGAAAAAATCCCGAGGGACCGCGGGTCACACTGCGGGAGCGCAGCTAGTTCTGTATAAATCATCTGGTATAGATGTGAAACTATGTTTTTTACAATTCAATAGTGCGTACGTAGTGCGGGCACTAGAAGCGTTACCAATCGGTCGACTCAGCAAACAGAGAATGCTGGCTCTGCTAGAGTTGGTTCGGGGCCCACTGTGCGCTACGCCGTCTGCCCGGAGTCTGCTGTTGCCACATCTAGCGAATACTCTTCACGCATTGCTCGCTGATAAGGCTGAGGTGAGTTTTGTGAACTATATCCTTGTTAATCCTTTGCTTTTGTCAAAGTCAAAGTCAAAGTCAAAAAGCATTTATTCAGTAGGACCGCTGGGATCACTTTGAAACGTCTTAAAACTAGGTGATTCTACTCCTGTCCTTTTTCCATAGACCAATATGTCCTTCCTGTAACTCTTCATGTATCATCATTCAATGATGATTTACTTCATTTAGCTTCCTATCATGGTCCAATATCAATATGTCTTCCTAAAGCCGTGTCTTCTGCGACCAAAAAAAATGGTTGTCTGTAAAGTCGGTTTACTGACAATAGTTGACGTGACGTGACAACGCAAAGGCCGATTGTGCTTCTTTGTCGCTCGTTCCGCGCTCTCGCTTGCACTTGCGCAAGCCTTACAAGGAACGCCCCAGAGCGAGGTAACGCCTCATGACGTCATGTTTTTTCGTCCGTGCAGCCGGCTCTATCGAATTATAAGACGTAGTCACGTCAATAACAAAATGACAAAACACGTTTTCCGTTGGCCTCGGATAACATTTTGTATACAACGCCCACATTTTGTTCGATGTTTGATGTTAGGTGTTAGAAAACACAAAAACAGTGTCGCAGGAGACCCGGCTTTACTATTTATTGTTCACATGAGAACATACAATAATATGCTTTCTACCAGGTTGTCCTCGGTCTTTCATTTTATTCTGTTTTCCCTTACGTTTATATAATTCTTTGGCAGCTTCCTTTCAACTAACATTTTTTTTAAATAATGCTGGACAATTCATACAGCATCATCTAGCCCCAAACTAAGCAAATCTTGTACTGCGGGAACCAGATAACTGATATACTACTTATATACTTTTTGTTTGTAAATACATACATATTATACATAGAAACGCCCAGACCCGAGACAAATATCTGCAGGTCATACAAACATTTGTCCCGCGGCGGGGATCGAACCCGCAACCGTCTGCGTCGCAGGCGGACCTTCGCCCACTGCGCCACAGAGGTCGTCATTTTCCTTATTCGTTATTATATATCTTTTTTTTCATTCACTGCCTTCATTTTGTTTCCAAAATATCATTAGTTCGCCTTAATATTTCCTTTCACTCGATCATATTTTAACTTCCCTTGTTCATTATCCTTCCTGTATATTGTTTCAATTGAAACTAATCTACCAATAGTTTGAAGTAACCTAAAGATATAGTTTTCCAAAAGTACATTTGATTCTGAAATTAATAAAAAAAAAAAAAAATTGTCTCAAGATTTTTGCATTTATTTTAGTAATTTGGATTTTGAGAGACCGCCTAAATATCAATGTTTTAATTGTTTTTGTTATTGCATAATATCAAGTGCTCTTGTACACAATTTAAGGGCTAATTTAATGTTTATTATAATATTATGACGCTGTTTAAATGCTATAAAATTTAGCAATAAATTCTCATAGTTTTTATAATAATCCTATCGTGAAGTTTAGGAATCACATAGCTATAAATACATATATTTGGTAAAGTCTAAATATTCTAAAACTTTTTTTGAATATTGACTTTACTAACTCAAGTGTTTTAGTATATAACATTGCTAGTTTGGAGATTGTCACTATTAATAACAACTTAATTCAACTCATAATGTATTCTCAAATCATATTAAATTTATCTTATCAGCTCACAATCCCAGTGCGTAAATATTTTTTGTAGTACAATCTTCAATCTAAATATTTTGTCACTGTTCGTTTGTCCGTCCTGTGAAATCACCTGTCACGGTATGTACGCACCTGTGTTTACGTGTACATGTTTTTTGTCACTTGTCATGTTTATTACGTTAAGGGATGGTATGGGCGTGAATCGAATTTGAAATCTTTTTTGTTATAAAAAACTAAAGAACGTCCTTAAAACCCCGGTAAAAACTCAAAAACTTAAAATCATCATTGTGGCAACTCTTTAAATTGACTGCGACACCGTTTGTTTCAAAGATTGAATAGAATAGAATAGAAAAACACTTTATTGTACACAAAAGAAACACATTACAATACACGAAAACAAGCGCTTAGTTTTGTATGTGTGTGTGCGTAAACTCGGGAACGCTCTATCGAATTGATCGCTCAGTATCGCTTACGCACACAAAAATTAAGACCAACCCGCCTTTGTGTGATAGAACTATTTATAACTTTTTTGTTGCGATTCGATTCTCGCCCTAAACTCCACTACACAAGGTCTATGGCGGTTGTGTTCGTGAGTCGCTGTCGTCGGCACCGAGGTAAGCACGCACGCCGATGCATGCAGCCCGAAATGCACTTTATGTTGTACACAATAAGGTCTATGTTGACTGAGATTTCACTGCTAATATCACTTGGAAATATTGAACCTTATTCTCCAAGAAATAAGGTTTCAACTTGTTTTAGCAGTGAAACTGGTTGGTTTATATGTTTGTAATATTATATTCATGTATATGGGTATTTAAAAATATATTTGTGAAGCATGTGGAACGAATGATATGTAAATTATATTATTATTATTAAAATCTGTTAAATTATACAATAGTATAAAAAGTTGTAATTTATCTATCAAAACTAACATGATACAATATTAAATTTAATTTACATTGCACCTCTATTTGCATGACACTGTACCTACATATTTACATTAAAATGTAAATGGCTATGGATGAGTGTAGCATTCAATCTTACCATAGAGATCATTCATTTTGGTCCCAAAAGTCGAATAAGCCAACGAATTATATTTTTATTTTTTACTCATATACTTTCAAATTGATCTAAGATTGGCTGCTCCGCTTCAATAACTTATATTAGAAATAGTGAACTAACTAAATGTTAAATAGATAATGCTATTGTAATCCCTTAAACGCACTCGCATCGTGAGATATGCACACAAAACGTGATTTTCTCTAACAACCAAAATAAAAACAATTATTTTCTTCATCTTTATACCAGTAATAATATTCTTGTTATGGCTGACTTCAAAATGTATTTCATATCTTCATAACTTAAGAAATCTTCTCAATATCTTGGTGAAAAAAATATTGGCGCAGCCTGAAGGATCATTGATATTAAAGTTAATATTTTTGAAGTCGGTTTAGATTGTATTTCATATTATTATGTATGTATATTTCATACTCTCTTATATGTATTTAATCTACGTATTTTATTTAAGTGTTTTTAGTCACTAAATGAGATGGCTCACTTAAAATGCTCAGTTAATACTATTTCAACATAACTTGTTTAATAAATTGACTAACCATTAGCTGAATTATTCAAGTGCCTACTTTATGCTTAATTTCAAAATTTTCTTATACAAAGAAGCCAAGTGAGCCATTTTTGTGTGTACGCATGTAGTGTGTCCCTCAGTGTGTAGTTTATTTAATACGGCACCAAATACAAAGGCACAAAACTTTATTTGCAACACTACCTCATATCATTTTAGTGCGTACTACTAGAAAAACTTTCATCTTTACAAGTTTCCCTCTGTTTTAACAATATTATTCACATTATGCTGAATTGTTTCAAAACTTATCCTCAATTTCGTTTGGCTACGCCAAAATCTCTGCTACTTTTTTTAGTATAAAAAAGTAAGTGCTTTTGTTAATTGCCACCGTGTGTCTGTCTGTGTGTTCACTCTACTTACATTTATGTCTTCAATCTTCGTCGAAATAATAGGTTTCTACTATAATATTATTATAAGTATAAGTACTCTATGTCATAGATTATATTTTCTTATACCTGACACTTGAACGTCCTTTCCATAAAAAATAATCACAAGTAACTAGTTGTTTTCGAAAAATAACATTGCAACGATTTTATTTTGATGTTTTAGATAAAAAAAACGATTAAAAATGAGCTATTGATGTAGCTTGACCACTAAATTGTGTGCAAACTCTTGATGTGTTGCATGTTGCATTTGTGTACTGTCACTTTGACAGATGTCAACGTCAAAGTGACAGCTCACGGGTGTGATGATTGATCATTGTGAATACACTGGCTTTAGTCGTACGGAATGGCGGTATTTTTACTAAACCGCTTAGTTATCTGAGGCGTAGGTGAATTTGGACCTTATGTCAATGCGTATAAGGCGGGTATTTCACAATGAGCAGTCTAATTACTGTTAGTGTACGCTTTGATGTATGCTCGATTGGAAATATAAATAATTTTTGCATTATGACTTTATTACGCTACTTACTGATATGCCTAGTTCGGACTAGGCTTGTATTTTAGTCGAGTAGCGAGTAACTTAGTACCAAAACGTGTCTCGTCACCAAAAAATGTAGTCGAGTAGGTTAATGAGTAATTTAGCCGAGTCGATCCATTTGGCTCTATTTTTTTGGGCGAGTAGCACCTCCCACCCTACTAGTTCACCGACTAAACAAGTCTGAACCTGTCGATTTTATTCCAGTACATGAATCGTACTCGCTACTCTACTAAAATACAAGCCTAGTCCTAACTAGGCTATACTGATGGCTCTGTCAGCTCGCGAGATTGTATATAATATCGCCGAGACTCTCTTGCTCGTGGAGACAGCCCATGATTTTTAAAGCTAGATTCAAATGTCACAAAGATTGTATCGTGTGACGTACGGTTTATATTCAAAAGCAATATCAATCACAAATAAAGTCATAATGCAAGCCACGGGCACGGAGCGTACGCTAGCTTGTGTCGGGTGTGGCAGTGGGATCGTTCCGCGGCGCACCAGTCCCGCTCGAAGGGCAAGGCGGCGCGCCTGCTCGGGGCCGACGCGGCGCACTTGCAGCGCGACACACGGCAGCAGCAGATCGTATGTATACCGCGTGGTTGAAGCATTACGGGCATGTGACGGAACATCACTTGGCTTTAGGTCATACTCGGCTCCAGCTGAGAGGCAGGAGTGAACAGGCATTAGGGGAACAATTTTGAGGGGATTAAGTCTTGACATGGTACACACGAAATAATTGAAAAACATGACAGTTACACTAGACATTAGCAGATGATCGTATTTATACCGCTTGGTTATTCAATTCGGCATGAGACGGAACATCACGTTGTAAAGTTTAGAGGACCTGGGAGACCGGGTCGTTGACGTCATACTACACTTGAGGTTTGAGAGGGACTAAGACACTAGACATGACTATCACCAGAGCTGGCTTACCAAGACATTTCTTGACAGGTTCAAGGCTTTCCAAGGACTTTAGTTTGAAGGTAACATTAGCTAGCAGGCGATATAGGTGACGGAACATCACATTGGAGAACCACATACAGTCTATATTATATTAGACTAGCTAGATAAAGGATTAGAAAAATGTTTGACGGGGTAAAGACACTCCTTGACAGGTTTAGGTATTCAAAGCATGTACGTTCGTCACATGCTCGTTAAAACTTAAACCCGAACAAGCTGAGATTGTGAATTCATACACTCTTTCAGTTGACTAGTTTAGAGAAAGGTGACGTAGTCTTATCAAAAATGTATGACACTAACTTTATCATAGTTGTAAAGTATTTGCTTATTATAAGCTTATTTATATTAGCTTGCATTGATGTTCGCAGCTCAAGCATATGCTGTAAAATAAGCCTTAAATTAGAAACGTTAGGGTTCATATTAGATTAAATGTCTGTTTTTGATTCCATGCAGCTGACTACAAAGCGAAAAGGTTTGTGTCATCGAGACATATTTATTTATTTTCGATTGGTGTTTATTCAAAAAGTAGTACTTATGAGGTCTTAAAAAACATGGCGTTCAAAGTAAACAGTGAAATAAAATCAATCAAAAAGTTAAATTCATTCAAACATGATCCAGTACATCCAACAGCAATTATTAGCAATTTGAGTCGCTCTTTTACCTTTACATTTCACTCTATCTCCTTTGAACGCCACAGCAACTCCACTCAATTCCGCACTCTATCCCCTTACAACAACGTCTATAATCAGGTGGAGCTATGCGTGGAAACGCTAGGAGAAGTGATGTCGTTACTCGCTCGAGACGACGTCGGCCCGGTCGAGGCGGATATCGGAGAAGTATCGATACGGCTACTGCCTACTGTTTTGAGAACCGCGGGTTCGATGCTCGCTGAGGAAAATGAGACTGATGAAGCTCTTGTGGTAAGTGTTGTGAATCGTGAATCGTGCGTTCCGCTGAAGTATGAATTACTGTGCAGATTACCCACTAGACTAGCTTTTATATCACCAGCCCCTTAGCATGGCGATTGTCTAGGTACATAGACAATCGCCATGCTAAGGGGGCAGACATCAAAAACATACTTACAAACATCTTTCAGCGTCGAATGGTATCAGTCCTTCTCGATATGGTCCGCCAGATGTCAGAAGAACAGCATAAGCTGATCGTTCGCGCGCTGGAGAATGAAAGTACCGATGGGTCAGGAACTCTGGTCGGCGATGCGATCAGACTGTTGCTGCAGTTATTACAGAAGCCGGTGTTCAAACCGCACTGGGCTGATATGCTGACTATGCAGTTTCATGTTATGCTGCATGCGCTCAAGTGAGTTGAAACTTTTAATCGCACTCTTTTACAGATAATAGGTCCATGAGATATACGAATTCCATTTCTTTTGTCACACTCTCACTAAATGTTTTCTCCAGTAAAAGATCTACGGCCTCCTACCTAATTCTTTTCAAGACTCAAGTCAGCAAAACTTAAAATTTTAAAATACATGTTCCCGACCCAAGACTGAGGACCGGTTCTCAAATAAAGAATGATCTTTATTTGACTGCATTCGATTCGAAAAGTGTCACGAATCGAATTGCCTTTCTGAGATTCATAGCGTCTGTTTCTCGAAATGTTCCTGTGGAACTGTCACTTTCAAAATCTCAAGGACTTTGTGACTGTGTTTTTTTTCAGACCCTAGTTATGGAATACGATATTTTTTCCAGACTTATGTCAAGCACCCTACGCGAGCGTATAGCCGCAGACGACGCTGAAACAACCGTCCAAGAACAATGCCGCCTTTGGTTCACCGCGTGTTCTTTAGTGGCCACTCAGGCGCCCTTGCAGCTGGAAACATTGCACGCGGCGCGACGACAGCGCGTTATAGCGCAGTATGGAGATATAAGGAGGGGGATCGCGGAGTGCATGAAGGAGATGTGGTTTAGTCTTGGTGAGTAGAAATACAGTTGATAACGTGTGTTTGGTTTAATCTTGGTGAGTTAAGACAGTTGGTTTGGTTATAACACTTCTCCCACATCAAGTCACTCAAATAAGGAGTTGTGATTCTTGCTGAATAGAGACAGTTGGAAGAGTTATGACACTTGGGAGCAAACAATACGGAAAAAAAATTATGATTGAATCCCAAGGCAGAAGACATTCTCCTAAATCAAGTCACTCAAAAGCGCATTAATATAAGACAGTGGGTTATAGCGCAGTATGGAGATTTTAGGAGGGGGGTGGCTGAGTGCCTGAAGGAGATGTGGTTTAGTCTTGGTGGTAAAAAACAACACAGAAACAAGGTCCTTATCCCCAAAGCAGAAGACAATAGCGGCCTTCACACGCACAATCTATCGCGAGTGGTACAGCCAATCACGCCCAAAAGAACGCGTAGCATCAAAATTATCATTCGCGATTGCGTGAACACTGTACAGGCTTTCCCGGGCGCAATCTTATACGCTCTATCACTCGCGAAAGATTGTGCATATGAAGGCCGCTATTCTCTCACATCAAGTCACTGACAGACTGCTGGAGGGTTGACATGAACTTTTATTTCCTGGCAGTTTTCGAGCTGTACGTCAATATCGAATAACCTGGCTCATTAAAGCAACTTCGCAACTTATGATGTTCTCTCGCTTGCACCCTAGTGCAGTCACGAAATTTGCAAGCGAGAGAGCATGCTAAGCGCCGCCATTTCAGATTCTTTTTTTAGGTCAAAATTTGCTATGCAGTTTAAAAACTGCCTGGAATTAAGCTCAGAGTTACCCCGCTGGACATTTCACACAGTATTATTTTACTTCAAAATATGCCGTGTGGTTCGACCCGCATTCTTATACGTCAGAATTCGCCCTTTTTGTAAAGAGGTCGAGTTTAAAACTTGTTTTGTTTTAGGAGAACACAAACGTGCCTTTATCCCGTGTCTGGTGGGTCCGTTCTTGGAGGTTAGTTTCCTCCGCGACGAGGAAGTGAGAAACACGAGTATACCCATCTTCTTCGACATGATGCAGACTGAGTATACGCATAGCGTTATTCATGGGGATACTGGTGAGTTAAAAACTGAAAAAAAAGCTATTATTTTACTTCGTGGCGATAATATTCCGTACTATTTTTCTATTCTTTATAACATAACATAGAGTTTTGGTAAATTATGAATGTTAAAACTATCAAACTTGCGAGTTGCGACTATTACACACAGTTTAACAAAATTGCTTACTAGGACAAACTAAAACATATTGTATTACGATGCCGCCTAACTTCTGTGTGAGCCGCCCACGACTTTCAATCCGAAGGTCGTGGGTTCGAATCCCGGTGGTGCATCACGGATTTTTCGTTTCGTGAAATTTATATGCGCTTTAACTCGAGCTCTTAACGGTGAAGGAAAACATCGTGAGGAAACCCGCAGCTTAGTCAGCTCCACACGTATCGACGTCGTCTTCCCTGTGAGCGGCTGATTAAGCTGAGAGGATGATTTAGGTGCTGGGCAAGCCTATTCTATCTCAAACAATGTCCCAGGCACTACAGCGTCCCGTTAAGTGTAGGCATAGGCTGCTTCCTGACGCTGTATAAATCATCTAATATAGATGTAAAGGCCTAAGTTTTTAACCTCTGTAAATACTATCGTTTACTGTTTCTCATTACATATTCAACCTTTATAATATTTTTTAAATTAATAACCTAATTATAGATTTTTTTACTGCAAAATCATTTGAAGTGACTTTGTGCTATAGTGAAGAAATCTCCGATTGACTTTCCTAACAGTGACACTTTTTTTTTGCGTTGGACGGCACTTTTGACTTTTGGGCCCAAAATTAATGATCCTTTTTATTTTGCTCTATTATTTCATCATCATCATCCGCAGCCCGATTTCTCCCACTGCTGGGTATAGGCCTCCCTTTGCTTTTGCCATTCTTCCCGGTCCTGTGCCAGCCTGATCCACTGTAGGCCTACGCCTACATATATCGTCTATATATGATATCGTCCGCTCTATTATTTTTCAGGAGAAAGCTATTTAAAAGACTTAGAAAGCGAGCTAATAGACAAGTTAGACACCCTAGTAGAAGCGGGCTGTGGCGACGCAGCCTGGCGGGTCCGCTTCGTGTCCCTCTGCGGAGCCCTGTCCGGGGCCGCCTCCGGAGCCCTGAGGCAAGCCGCGGCCGCGCTCGTTGCCGCGGCTGCCAGGCAACTAGACACCTTGTTGTTATACAGGTAAGGTATATTATGCCTTGTGCGGCTTTGTAGTGTTTTTGTCTGTTGATAACTTTATTTGTAGTGACTATGATCTATTAAAAAAAAATCGGTTTCAGAACTGCTGCCCAAAAATCTCCGACGCCACACAGAATGCATTTAACTATAAAAGTGCTTCATTTCTATGAGCAAATCGAAAGGCCACACATGTATATTCGGTAAGTAAAAGTTGAAACAAACGTCAAATATATAAGTACAGTACGCACAACCAATCTTTAGCTAGAACCCATTTTTGATGACTTCTATAGCTGCCTCGCTCATTCGCTTAGTTTGTTGCATCGCGCTATCTCGCGTACTCTACCAAACCTGCGCAATCGTTTAGTGCACCTAACTTCAGAGAGCTAAAGATCGGTTGTGCGTACTGTACTTACTTAAAGTCCGTCATGTGTAAGCAAATTTTAAACTTTTGTCTTTTATCTCAGTTTTTTAACTACTTCAAAAAAGAGTACATATTTATAATCTCAATAAACGTAATCTTCAATTTTAATTTTCATCCTAAGTCCAATATTGAAGTTAGTTAGGCCAAACATTCATGTTTATTTCTAGCTACGTCCACAAACTAGCGAAGATGTACCAAGCGTCCCAGCAGTGGGTAGAAGCTGGGCTAACATTACAATTACACGCTAAACTGTTGCTTTGGACGCACGACCCGCTGCCGCCCAGATTGCAACATCCCACTATGCAACATGATAATCATACCACGCATCGAGAACTTAAGGTAAACTTATTTATGAATTTTATGTTGATCTTAATTGTGTGTAGAATTGTTTCCGTGTGCAAGCGATATTGAGCGCACATGGTCCGAAGCGTTGACGCTTACGCACACACAAACAAACAACGTGCACGTACATCTATCTACACATAGTTAAGACCAACCCGCCTTCGCGTGAGGTAGAACTGTACGACCTTCGCCAATCCGTCCTTTTCGGACGGTATCGAGGATGCGGGCTAGAAGAAAAAAAGCCTTCGATTTTACCGTCCCGACACATACACAGGTCGAAACGTCACAGTGCGAAGTGCGCAGTCGCAAAGCAGTCCATAGATTGTAACAGTACGGAAGAGCGTTTCTAGGATTTTAATCTTTGACAAATGCCAAATGTAAATTTGGGGGTAGGTAGTATTCCCCCAAACTATGGCAAAGTGGGAGTACTCGCCTCACTAATGTTTGTCCAACTGGCACACTTACCTTAGGGCCTGTTCGGCCGACAGTTGTAGTCGGATAGTTCTATATAGGTTACATGTGCTTAGAAACATCGTTTGCGCGATTCAGAATTCCTATACTTTTTGCATCATTTGTATGGGAATCCGTTTATCTGTGATTCCAGCGCCATCTAGTAGTACAGCTCCGAAGTAGCTAGGTCGCTGTAATTGACATCTCTTGTAGTTCAGGCGATGGTAGATGGAGGTCGCTACAGTCAAAGTTGATACTTCGTTCCGGCCGAGTGTTCCACGACACTCACGTGCTTTTCCGCTCCAGGAGACCCTTTACCTGGAGATAGCGGGCCTGCTCACCCGCGGCCGGCAGTGGGAGGGTGCGGTGGCCAACGTGAAGGAACTGGTGCGAGTGTACGAGGACTCAGCGCTGGGCTACGCGCCGCTGGCCGAGCTACATGCGCAACTCGCTGAGCTGTACCTAGCCATCACTAGGACTCCTAGGAGCCATCCAGGGTGAGAGATCTAGGCCCCAGACCTAGCATGGCGTTTATCTAGGTACCGGAGAATAGATAAAAATTACAGTTGTAAAATAAATAACGCTGGACTTTTCACACAGTATCATCTAGCCCCAAAGTAAGCAGAGCTTGTGTTATGGGTACAAGAATGACTGATAAACTACTTATATACTTTTTGTTTGTAAATACATACATATATGTAAACAAATTTTTTTTTTACAAACAATGCCCAAAACACTGTCAATGCTGATCCTTTGAGCCAAAAATGTGCCAGCTCTCGGATCACGCGTCGCTTCGACCAGACGCCCTGAAAGAACTTTGAAAACCCGAAGGGCTCCAGAACCCCACGGACCTAGGGTCTCAACCCCAAATGGTTCAAATATATAAACCCTATCAAGATTTATATATTTGCGCCTTTTGAGATCCTCAGCGGAATCTGCCGCCGCGCCAGGCATATTATACATAGAAACACCCTAAAAATATCAAGTATGATTTAATTAAAAATTGACTTCTTTTATGTGTGAAAGTGTGTTGGTGTGTGACTGTATGTGTGAGTTTATGCGTGTGTGTATGAGTATGTGAATATAATAGTGACCTTACTTATTTTTAATTTTCAGGTACTTCAGGGTGGTTTACCATGGCAAAGGATTCCCAGAACTATTACGAGTACCTAAGGTAAGATTAGTAGTATTCTATTATGATTTTGGAAATATTCAGATTGTGAAACTGTTAATCGATTTTCTTTGTGACATCTCTGGTTCAAAAGTCAAATGTTTCCAGGGTTTCATCTACCGAGGCAATGAGTACGAACAGCTGCAGGGCTTCATGGAGCGGATGCTGGACGAGTGGCCTGATGCTGAAGTGCTTCTGAAGCTGGACCCTCCCGGAGAGGAGATCACCAACTCTGATGGACAGTGTATCCTTTTATACAAGTCAAAGTCAAAAACAATTTATTCAGTAGGATCACATAGAATAGTCTCAAAACTAGGTGCTTCTACTCCTGTTCCTTCGCGATACCGTGAAGAACCAGGGCAACGAACACAGATCTTTAAAGTTCGTAATATTGTAATTTTCAAATGAATTTTATCTATCTATCTATCTATTCAGCCCGGTTACACCCACTGCTGAGTATAGGCCTCCTCTCCATTACGCCACTCTTCTCGGTCCTGTGCAGTCCTTTCCCACGCTTTCCCAGCTACATTCACGATGTCATCCGACCATCGGGCGGGTGGTCTGCCTCGTGGTCTTTGCGCATCTCTGGGCCACCATTCCGTAATCGCTGTAGTCCATTTCCCGTCTTTCCGTCTAGCCAGGTGTCCTGCCCATCTCCACTTGAGACTTGCGATGCGCATACCCACGTCTACGACGATTACGATGAATTTTATAAATAAACAAAATTAACTGTAATTTATTTATTTGTTTAAATACTTTAAAAACTACACTTGCACAATTGGCGAGCATAATAATAATCATTTAAGTGACAAGCGCGTGATGGCTTATAACACGATACATTGAAAGGATTTTTTTTCGTTCGTAAAGCTTTATTACGCATTTTCTAAGTAAAATATGTTTTCGCAAGTACATGTAGTTATTTGCGCGATAGTAAAAACATTTTGTCTTTCTGTTTGTCTGGGCTAATCACTGAAAAAACTGAACCGATTTTAATTTGATTTTCACTGGAGGATAGAGGAAATTGTAGGGCAACATATTAGAATAGAATAGAATAGAATAAAGTTTTATTTTCTCCACATATACAGTTACAAAATAGGTACTTAAATCTATACAATTTTATGTGGGTGAAAATACGGCTACCCCTCAGCATTTGCTCGAACAGCTCGAGAGTGCTGGAGCGCTGGTTTTCAGTGGCGCCTTACCCGTTGTGGCGCAGCACTTGCTGCGTCACGCGTCTTATTGCATAATTATCTTTTAGTTATAAACTATCTAATAGTTAATAAACAATTTAAAAAGACATCAAGGAATCAGGTCACTTACAGTACTTTCAAATAATTATTAGGTACACTTTAAATAAACAATAAAATCATTACACAATTACAGGTAAGTAGGTATATACCTACCTATGCAACAACGAACGACTATTGAAGTGATTTTTGTGATTCCAACAAGTATTTCTTTAGTTTGGATTTAAATGAGAAAACTGTCAATGAATTTCTTATTGGGGGAGGGATATTGAAGGTTGTTGGCATTATAAGCTAGTTTTACCCTGGAATTCCCACTACTTTTTACCCTGGAATTCCCACTACTTTTTACCCTGGAACTCCCACTACTTTTTACCCTGGAACTCCCACTACTTTTTACCCTGGAATTCCCACTACTTTTTACCCTGGAATTCCCACTACTTTTTACCCTGGAATTCCCACTACTTTTTACCCTGGAATTTCTATACTCTTACCCACGATTGGGATTTACGCGATAAAACCGGGAAAAACCACACAGCTAGTACACTATTTGAAATTATTTCTTAACAAATCACAGTCCTACAAATAAATGCGGTAGAGCCCGTGATGAGCGACAGACTGAAGCGTCTCTCAGGGAAGCCGATCGCAGAACAAATACTACAGTATTACAAGCACAATAATGTTGACAAGTTCATGTTTTCTAGGCCTTATCACAGACCAGGTGAGAACTTTTTTTTATGATTATACAGGTTGGGACGTGCCTCTGTATACCCCCCCCCCCCATAGATCGGTTTGTTTAAACATTGTTTAATAGTATTATGGAGGGTCGGGGATATCTTTGTCTGGCAGTGAGAAAACTAGTTTCTCGGTAGTAGTTTTGAAATAGCCTGAAGAGACCACTATTTACAGTACGCAAAACCAATCTTTAGCTCTCTGAAGTAAGTGCGCAGAACCCATTTTTGATGCCTTGTATAGCTGCCTCGCTCACTCGCTTAGTTTGTTGCATCGCGCTATCGCTTACTCTACCAAACCTGCGCAATCGTTTAGTGCAACAAACTTCAGATAGCTAAAGATCGGTTGTGCGTACTGTACATAGTGTAGATAGAACTACCTTGTTCCAATCCAACCCATGAAACACTTAAATGAATTCATTTTTGGGTTTGCTGTCATTAAAATTGTTCAAAGCATAGTGGAACGAAATGACATCGCCATTTTAAAAAGTCAAAATTTATTGGTTGTATTGTATTGTATACCTTAGAGCATTGCTCTTTGTGTCAAACAGAGTACTGCTAATGTTTTTATGCAATATTACCGTTTTACATGTTTTTTTGGTTTTCTGGAACGTTTTTCGGGATAAAAAGTACCCTATATGCTATTCTACCTATCACCTTACTAAATTTCATTGTAAACTGTTTCGTCGTTTGAGCCTGATCCTTACACAAACATACAAACATTGGATGTTTGTATGTTTGTGTAAGGACAAACTCACAAACTTTCAGCTTTATTACATGAGTGGTATTTTAATATTTCTTTTCAGAAGAATCGTTGAACGGCTCAACAGACGACTTGTCCAACCAGAATGAATTTGCGACGCGCTGGCTCGAACGAACTGAACTAGAGATTAGTGATAAATTGCCTGGTAATTATTATTACGACAAAACTACCACTAAAACATCGTACGCTGCCCTAGGAAGTGATAAAACTGGATGAAATAAATGATTTTCAATTCTATTCGTAAAATGTATATCTTGGGGAAACCAGTTAGGTTAGTATTCTTATAGGCGGCGATGGGCTTGCAACCTGTCACGTATGAAATACTAATTTCTGCTAAACGTGGGCATGTGATGATGCTGTGTGAAAAAGTCCAGCATTATTTATTTATTTGTGTATCAAATATGTATATGAACATGCCTCTGACTACCCCTTTGACATTTTCAATGAATTTGTAATACATAAGATTATCTGAGAAAATGTCTACTGCACCTTAGGGATACAGTTGTAATCCTGTTTTTTTTCTATATTTTTTTTTTTTTTAATTAAATAGGTCAGCATTTGACCTCCCTGTGCCTGATGTTAAGCAGTAGTGAGGTCTAAGATGGAGCATGCTTTCCTAGAAGGAACCTATTTACTCTTGATTTAAAGACCCCTATATTGTACTTTTCCGGAAATACGGTACCCGGCAATGAGTTCCACAGTTTGGCAGTGCGTATGAGAAAAGTGGACTCAAAACGCTTTGTACGAACTCTGGGAATATCAACCATGTACAAGTGGCGTCTTTCGGGGAACCTGTTGCTCCGATAAAAGAATGGGGATGGCGGAACTAAATTATGGAGCTCTTGTGCACACTCTCCGAAATGCAGTCAAAAAAAAAAAGTAATCAAAGAAAAGTAATTCTATTTTGTACATACATACATAACATCACCGCTTTTCCGAAGGGGTAGGCAGAGACCACGGATTTTTTAAAAGGTTAATATAGTTCCTGTAAATTTTTTTTTCTAGGTATCCTAAGATGGTTCCCAGTAGTAAGTCAGCGTACATACTGGGTGTCGCCGGTGGAGGCGGCCGTGGAGTCTTTGAAGAATACAAACAGAACACTCAAGTCGTTGGTGCTGGAGGCCAGATCTCAAGACGCGCCCTTGCAGACTCTTACTATGCGACTTAATGGTAAGTTCTTTCAAAAATTAGATAAATAGACAACATTTTTTGAAGCCACAAAATGACTAGCTATTATTATTTTTCAACTAGTGAACGGAGCGTGTCTCAGTTTTGAGATGGTCAAAAATTTCGTCCGTCTGTCTGTCTGTCAATATATTTTTCTTGCGATTTTGATGAAAAATGGCACACAGTTCTTTGATTTTTTTTTTTTTTTCATTCGCGATTTTTGATTTGGTAGCTGAAGTTTTCTGTAGCTTATTTAATACGACAGATTTCAATTTAATTTTAGAGCTATGTCGCAGGCAACTGGTTTAACTTTTCAACTAAACGCCTAGCCATTTGATTAAACGGCGCCGTTCAACTAACGGCCTCAATGATTTTCAGCCGTCCGGTTAAATACAAACATGAACTGGCTGGCTGGATGCTATTCATTTAAGTTTTATATAGTTTTAATTCGTTTTCGTTTAATAGAGTTCGTTTTTCTTCGATACCGTCCGAAAAAGAACTTCGTTCCAAAACTGCATCAAAATACGTATCGTAGTTTTAAAGATCTAAGCATACATAGGGACAGACAGACAGACAAGCGGGAAAAATAGAATAGAAAAACATTTATTTTGTGTTTCATAAAGCATAAAATACAATTAGGAACTATACTAACACTTAAGACTAGACACAAAAGCTATTAAAAAAAAAAAAAAACGGACACCACTCAGCGTGTGCTGCAGCTACTTAGAGGTGCTGCAGCGTTGGTATTCTGTGGCACCGGTGAGCTCATGTGCAGCAGCAGCAGCAGCACACGCATGAACATCGCTTTAAAATTAAAACTTTTTTAAACCTAAATATTTAAATTCAGGTAAGTACTTAAGACTTAACTTACTAAGGCGGCCCCTAGACCTACAATAACTTTGTACAATACATTTTATTGTCCAATAAGATTGAAAGGCGCTTTGAATCCAAACGATCAATTATATTGTACAATAATACAAATTGCAGAATTGCTCAATGATTTCCATTTTCAAATTTTTCGGCCAGAATTTGACATTGACAGAATGCTACCGGAACTTGTTCCATTGAATGAAATTATTGCTCAATACTGACCCTACACGACGCAATAAAAAAATAATGGTGCAATAAAAATTAAGTTCGCGCAAACTTTTATTCAATCATTGCACAATCTTCAATATTAACCCTAAACGGTCAATTATATTGCGCAATTCTGTAAATTGCTCATCTAGGCCCCGCCTAAGAAGCGACTTTGTTTTATATGATGTAGTGATAATGTGTAGTATTTCAGGCATGTTAGACCCGGCCGTACAAGGCGGTATAGAGAACTACGAACGATCATTCCTGACGCCGGGTTACGAGGCGAGGCACCCCGAGCACAAGCAGCTGTTGACTGAACTGAAGGATCTTATTGCTGATCAGATTCCTCTACTCAAGTTCGGTAAGGGGATTTGAAATCAATTATGCTTTGGGTTCGTACCACTTCTTACCTGAGCTTCTTCGAGCTGAGGACAGGGCGCAATGGCGCGCACTAGGGGAGGCCTATGTCCAGCAGTGGACTGCCATAGGCTGATGATGATGATGATGAACTTCTTACCTACGTACAATACGCACATCCAATCTTTAGCAAAACAATCGGCGACCTCTGTAGCGCAGTGGGCGAAGGCCCGCCTGCGACGCAAAAGGTTGCGGGTTCGATCCCCGCGGCGGGACCAATGTTTGTATGATCTACAAATATTTGACTCGGGTCTGGTTGTTTCTATGTATTTACAAACAAAAAGTAGGTATATAAAGTAGTATATCAGTCATCTAGTACCCATAACACAAGCTCTGCTTACTTTGGGGCTAGATGATGCTGTGTGAAAAGTCCAGCGTTATTTATTTATTTTATTTAATCTTAGACATCTTCAAAGGATCTGGAATAAGTAAGATCTGAGAGAATGTCTACCGCACCTTGGGGATACAGTCGTGAACCTGTTTACGTTTTTTTTTTATTTAATCTTTAATAAACTTTATATCATTCTTATTTTGTTTGTCAAAGTTTAACATCACGGGACTATAGAGTCCCGGACCTTTGATACGCATGCATGGGGCCGAAGCCAACACACAGAGCCCTTTTTGACAATTTTGATCGAACCAATCGAAAACTAAACACAACTAAATAAATGCTTAAATATTTGACGACCTCTGTGGCGCAGTGGGCGAAGGTCCGCCTGCGACGCAGAAGGTTGCGGGTTCGATCCCCGCCGCGTGACAAATGTTTGTATGAATTACAGATATTTGTCTCGGGTCTGGGTATTTCTATGTATAATATGAATGTATATACAAACAAAAAGTATATAAGTAGTATATCACAGTTATCTGGTTCCCATAGTACAAGCTTTGCTTAGTTTGGGGCCAGATGATGCTGTGTGAAATGTCCAGCATTATTTATTTATTTATGTACTTGTACGTTTCTTGACAAAACAAAAACCCAGCAATAAAAGTGTGCTGTTCTTGAGATAAATAGAATGTGTGCAAAACGTGTATTTAAAAAAAATGTATAATCTAGAGCAGTGGTTCCCAAAGTTGACTGGGCTACGACTCATCTGATTTAAGTTTACAAACTCGGGACCCACCTCTAGGAAATTTAAGCGTTACCAATATTAATAAATGACTTTTGAAATAACAAACTGTTTTAATACAATCTTTTATTACTTAATTATATAAATTTAATGGGAAGGATGAAATTGTTTCCTATGTTTCGCCATTACAGTTTTGACATCAACTTCAACTTGAGTTACTTTTAATCGCAGTGAGTTTGATAAGTCCAATTTATTTTGGTATTTAGTTTTAATGTTCACCATATTCGAAAACCCAGCCTCACATAAGTATGAGGTAGTAAAGGGGAGGAGGACTTTCATAGCTTCATCAAACAGGCATGGATGACTACCAGCAACCGAGAGCCAGAATTTCGTTAATTGCTTACGATTGAACGTCGTCAGTCAAGTCAGTCGTCAGTCGCCCGCCGCCCGGCCGCTGGCTCGGACGGTTGGTACTATAGGCAGGGCCCACTCAATATTTGACCCATAGTTTGGGAAACCCTGATCTAGAGAACTTCACCAATCTTTGCTTAAAACCCGTAATCCAAGATAAAAGTTCGAAGTATCATTTCCCTAAATGAAGGTTGTAGCTTTCACAGATTCTGAGATAAATAACGATTAACCACAAAAAAGGCTATTTTACTCTTTTTTGAAAACTGTTTTAAATCAATCCTAAGGTCATAATAAACCAGTAGAATTTTTGTTTAATTCTTTTTAAACCGTAAAATGCCTTAAAAATGCATTTTAATTTATGATTTTTAATAGTCGCGCGGAAACGCTAGCCGCCATGCTGCTTGGTTTGTGACGTCACTATGGTTTGTGAACAATACGACTGTCAAAGATAAAGTATAAAGATTTTGAAAAATAATCAAATTTTCTAAGCTGAGTGACGTCACGTCCGGAACCAGTATGGCCGTCGGCGTTTTTAGTCCATTGCGGAATAGACAAAAAATTATGATTTTTGAAATTGAATTATAAAATGTATATTGCATTTTATGAATAAACTAGCTGGTACCCGCGACTTCGTCAGAAAAATAACATCTAAATAGAACTGAAATCTGCAAGAGTCTTCTGAAACTTTTAAAAATGCAATAATAGCGCCATCTGTTGCCTTTAACTGGAACTTCCAACTCTCCATACAAACTTTCAACCCTTATTTCACGCCCTCCATGATTAATATAGTTTTTTTCTGTCATAAGAACCTTCTCCTGACAATAACAAACACAACAAAAAAAATTCATGAAATCGGTCCAGCCGCTCACGCGTGATGCCGTGACCAAGGGATGTAGGGATTCATTTTTATATACATGGTGTAAAAAGACGTCTACCGAAGCTGAAAGGGGAAGGTACAGCATCCCAACACATAACTAAATCCAAAAGGACTTTCCGAAAAAAATATTATATCCGCAGAAAACAGCGTTTGAAGATTACAGTTTGCGTATGTACTGGGCGCGTTGTTTTACGTAGATTACTGGATTTTGAGTTTGAATTGTTTTTTTTTCTTTTATTAATGAAATTATCTTTATTATTAGATATGGTCTTTTTATGTTGTCCTAGTAGTAATTAACCGAAAATAACATACGGATGACGTAGCTAAGTCAAATTAATTTTTGCGTTTTTTTTTTTCGCTAAATATGTTTAGAATCATGGTCTGATGGCAACCCCTCAGTTTTCGGTAGCTGTCTTTTTACACCCTGTATAGAGCTATCGACGTTTATCGTTTACTTTAACGAAACCTATTGTATACATGCATATTTTTATATGTTTTCTTACATGGTGTAAAATACCCTATTGCATAGATCGCTCGCATACTCTTTAATACTATCTTTCCAGGTTTGGACGTGCACGGCACGCGCGCGCCGCCCGCGCTGGAAGAGCTACACGCGCATTTGATACGATGCTTCCGCAGGCTGCAGCAACACGTCCATCAGAGATATGGCAGGAAGGTAAAAAAAAAATAAAAAAAAAACGTTGCTGCTTATTATAAAAACATAAAACCTTGGTTGAACCCCATGTTGACACATGTCAAAACAAAACTGTTACCACAAAAAAGCAGCTGTTTTCTCGTGGTCCCAGGATTTTGTCCTGGATGCTCAGTAACGTATTTATCCTCCTGTATATAGGTAATGTAACTAACAGACCTATAGCATAGGTTGCGAGGAGCGAAGCGACTAGTGGTTAGGTGTATAGTGAACAACCACGCACGAGCCGAGCGAAGCGTGCCGCGGTAGCGGCCGGCGAGTGCCAGATCCCCGTGGTTTTTGTGTTCAGTAGGAGCATATACCTATATACAGGAGGATAAATACGTTACTGAGCATAGGAATGGGACTACGAGAAACAGTTCTCCCTTGTGCCTATTAATGGGACAAAATCCTGGGACCACGAGAAAACAGCGAAAAAAGCGTTCTATGTACGAGTATTAAAGATCGTTTTTCTAGGGACAATTTTTTAGTCAGACTTGGTCTAAACTCGGCTCATTTTCTTGTAATAAGCCCCACTTAATCCCAGTTTTATACACCCCTATTTTTTATTTACCAGAAATTAAAACGTGGTCTCTGTTACTGGTCACATTTATGTACCTAGTTAAAACTCGGGAAAAATTCACGTAAAAAGGAGATGAGACGAGTGAGACATGGATTTTTGATAGCTACTGGGGTTTTACAGACTGGGGGATGATGCGGGAGCATAGTTTGAATGATAGCCCGTCTGATTGTTGTCTGTAGTACTTTTGGGGGTAGGTGGAATTCCCCCAAGTTATGGTAAAGAGCGAGTACTCGCCTCACTAAGGTTTGCCCAACTGGCACACTTACCTTAGGGCCTTTCGGCCGACAGTTATAGTCGGATAGTTCTATATAGGCTAAAGTGGCCAGAAAACTTCGTAAGCGCGATTCAGAACTTTCTATACTTTTTGCGTGTTCCTAGCGCCATCTAGTGGTACAGCTCCGAAGTACGTCGCTGTAATTGACATCTCTTGAGGTTCAGCTTGTAGTTCAGGCGATGGTAGATAGAGGTCGCCACATACTTATTTGTACAGTTTTCATGGATGCGTTCCGCTGAACTATGAATCGCTATGTAGGTGTTGTCGGATAAACCTCTGTGGCGCAGTGGGTCGCGCTTGTGACGCAGGTTGCGGGTTCGATCCCCGCTGCGGGATAAATGTTTGTATGATCTGCAAATATTTATGTCGGGTCTGGGTGTATAATATGTATGTATTTACAAACAAAAAGTATATAAGTAGTGTATCAGTTGTCTGGTTCCCATAGTACAAGCTTTGCTTAGTTTGGGGCTAGATGATTCTGTGTGAAATTTCCAGCATTATTTATTTATTATTCCAGAATCCATACTAATATTATAACATACATACATACATAAAATCACGCCTCTTTCCCGAAGGGGTAGGCAGAGACCACGGATCTCCACTTGCTACGATCCTGACATACAAGTTTTGCTTCATACACTCTCATTACATTCTTCATACACGCTCGCCGGTTTAGGGTACTTATGACCAATAAACTAATAATAACTAATATTATAAATGTGAAATTAACTCTGTCTGTCTGTTAATTACCTTTTCACGACTAAACCGCTGAACAGATTAGGTTATAAACTGGCATGGGATATAAGGTTGTTTACCAGGGACGGACATAGGTTACTTTTTATCCCGTAAGACCGCGGGTCACACCGCGGGAGCGCAGCTAGTTAAACATAAAAAAAATATCCGACGATAATTTTTTATTTCTTTTCCCAGACATGCGACTTGGAAGTGGAGCCAGAAGTTCAGCTACGGATGCCTCTCCGGGACTCTTCAGGCCACGACCAGAGCCATACTAGCAGCAACCGGATGTCGGATATATCTACCGGAAACGAGTGAGTCAATTGTCTTACATATTATCTTTATTTGGCTAATGCGTTGTAGTATTGAAGTAAAAACTTTTTCAGCCGCGTTTGGTATTTTTTGAAATGGGAAAAAAAACATCGTTACTGACACCGTACCTCTTAAGTATCTGCTTTTTCGACCTCAACGCGAAAAGCGACGGTGGCCTATAACGATAGGCCACCTTCGCATTATAAAGAAAGAGCTTTATTTTGCGTCACACACAACTAATACACATGAAATTAAAAAGAGCCAGATAAATATGTAACACAAAAATGGTCGCCACGCAGAATTTTTGCAATAGTTAGCAAAGGCTAACTTAATATACTAATATACAGGGTGTACAAAGACTGCTACCGAAAACTGAGGGATTGCAATCAGACCATGATTCTGAACATATTTATCGAAAAAATAACTCAAAAAAAATGTTGACTTAGCTACGTCATTTTATTTTATTTTCTAGTTTTTTGCTACTAGTACAACATAATAAGTCCATACCTACCTAATCATTTCATTTATAAAAGAAAAAAACAATTTAAACTCAAAATCCAGCAATCTATGTATAAAAACGCGCCCAGTACATACGCAAACAGTGATCTTCAAATGCTGTTTTCTCCGGATATAATGATTTTTTCGGAAAACCCTTTTGGATTTGGTTGTGTTTTGGGATGCTGTACCTACCCCTTTCGGCTTCGGTAGACGTCTTTTTACACCCTGTATATAACCTAATCATCATCATCATCCACAGCCTGACTTCACCCACTGCTGGGTATAGGTCTCCACCATCCACCACGAAACTAATACCCAGATATTCTAATGAACCGTCATTATAATAAACTGTATTTTAATTTTAATTTGAATATACAACTACTATAAAACAAAGTTTCAAGTTGTACAAGTACACATAAACACCTCCACATTATCACATTCCTACACACACACGAACACACACACAAAACTAAGACGCACTATATTATGGTTTTTGTTATTATTTTCTTGTTTACTTTACTTTTTACCTTTTTTTTTTTTACTTTACTTAATCTTTAAAGATATTCTGTAACGGAAGAGCGAGACATCCTAATACAGGTATTTTCATACTTAAAAGGAGGTCTCAAACCCATGTAACTAAAGTAGATTAAGTTACTGAAATAAATATATTTGATTTGATTTGAATTACAATATCAGGGTCGACTTACGATGCTATGCGGCTGGATCGAAGCTTACACCCGTTATCGACATCTCGTTCAAGTTTTCACTTCTGTCGGCAGTGCCGGAGTGCCACTGTTTTTTTTTTGTAACCATTTTGTCCTTTTATATACCATGTTTTATACCATTACATTATATCAGTTTCGCTCACGTGGTAACAATTTAAATAGCTTTTATGTTATCCAGCCTTTGCTCAACATCTATTCCAAGTTTTATCCAAATCAATCTAGTCCAATCGATCGCTTTTTGACTCAAGTATTTTTGTTTTATTTCAGATCATCAATAAAAAGTCCTGTGCGGTTTTTCCCTAGCGTAAGGTAGGTGTCATAAAAAAACATATCAATCGATAATAATTAATATGTAAAAACATACTTTACAATTGATCAAATTGATTGATTGACGCGTGATCCGAGAGCTGGCACATTTTTGGCTCAAAGGATCAGCATTGCCATCCAGCGTGGTAATACCGCCAGTGTTTTGGGCACGCTTCCGACTGACCGATCAGTTGAGCTATCTATATCGTTTCTAACGATCCTTAGATAGCTTGACTAATCCTGTTGTATTTTGTAAATATATGTAAATACTAGTTGGTACCCGCGACTTCGTCATCAAAATAACATACTTAATAAAAACAGAACTGAAAACTGCTGTTCAGAAGATTCTCTTCTGATACTTTTAAAAATAAAAATGCAATAATAGTGGCCTTCAACTGGAACTTCACTTTAAGTCCCCATACAAAATTTCAACCCTTATTTCACGCCCTTCATGATTAGTTTTGAAAAAAAAGTAGCCTATGTCCGTCCCTGGGACATAATCTTTATCCATGTCATATTTCAGCATCATCTGTTCAGTGGTTTAGGCGTGAAAAGGTAACAAAAGACAGACAGACAGACACATTTTACTACATAATAGATGGCGCCACAGGAAAAATTAGATCGCGCTATCGTTGCGTTTTGTGGAACGTAACATATAAACTCGCTAATCCTCTACTTTTCAGCTTTATAATATTAGTGTGGATGTAGTAGCTTAGTTTCTTTACAATTTATAAGACTTATTTTGCCTTGATTAATAAAAATAGCATTGAAACATCATATTTGTTCACAGAAATAGTTCAGGATCCAGTTACTTAGCTAACTACCTGACGCTGCAAGGATCGCCGAGGAGAAAGAAAAAACAAGGCGGACGAAAGGTATGTATACAGGGTGTAAAAAGACTGCTACCGAAAACAGAGATTGCAATCAGACCATGATTCTGAACATATTTATCGAAAAAAAACTCAAATTTGTTTTGACTTAGCTACGTCATTTTATTTTATTTTCTAGTTTTTTGCTACTAGTACAACATAATAAGAACATACCTACCTAATCATTTCATTTATAAAAGAAAAAACCAATTAAAACTCAAAATCCAGCAATCTACTTATAAAACGCCCAGTACATACGCAAACAGTTATCTTCAAACGCTGTTTTCTCCGGATATAATGATTTTTTCGGAAAATCCTTTTGGATTTGGTTTTTTTTTGGGATGCTGTACCTACCCCTTTCAGCTTCGGTAGACGTCTTTTTACACCCTGTATATCACTCTGGATTATAGTGACTTATTCATCATCATCTATTTAGTTTACACCCACTGCCATTCTTTCCCTATTAAATGATTTCCATACAAAACCGAGCCGAACAGATTTAAGTAGCCGTTAGCAACACTGAGTACCGACATGGGCTTATCTTAATAGCTGAATAAGTGGCTAATTAATTTTTAAATTTCCTTTAGAGGGTCTGAAGCTTCAATGGTTTTTACATTCTTCCTTGCAGAGTGAGATCGGCACGATATCAAGTGGCAGTCAGTGGTACACATCGTCCACGCCCAACGGTGGGACGCCGAGAGAAGTATCTTCGACCAACTGTGGGACTGACACCAGCTCACCACTACGTGAACTCAGACAGGAAGTAAGTATTATTTTAGACTAGCTTCCACGCGCGACTTCGCTCGCGTGGTGCCAACATTTTGAATAGCATAATGCTATTCCAGGGTAGTGATTCAGACAGCGGAATCGAAAGCGCATCCGCGACAATCAGTTACGTGGAATTGATCCAAAACTGACGTTTCCTGCACTGTGATTGGTTGCGGTCGGTTGAACAGCTGGTCGATTCCGACCAGCAGTCTTATTATCTAACTTGAAATCCATTCCCAGTTGTCATCCCAATAAAGCTCAACCATTACACAATAAGGCCCGGGGTCTTATTGTGTAATTCAACTGAAAATGGACATGGGCTTCATTTTGACATTTGAAACCCATTCTGGACTTCAATTGTCATTTTCGTATTATGTGATTGGTTGAGCTCTCAATAGAGCTTATTGACTAGCTTGAAATCCATCCCAATGGATGACAACTGGGAATGGATTTCAACTTAGACAATAAGGCTGCCGAATGCGTTCCGCTGAAGTTTGAATCACTACCTAGGTACTACGCTACTACACTTGTTCCAAGTTACATCTAAATTGGTTCACTGGTTTGGCGTGATTGAAACACAAACTTTATTAGTAGCTTTATTAGTAGGATATTTTCATTGTTATTTAATAAAAAAAACACGTCTCTATCACCCTAGCGCGGTAGACATTCTCCCAGATCTCTTTGGTATCCCAGATCCTTAGATGATGACTATGGAAGTCAGAGGCATGTTATATACTTATTACCTAATTGAATTTTTTAAGACATTAAAATTATTTTAAATGCATCTCGATAAATGCGTTCTGAAATAATTGCACTAAGTTCACATATTTCTTTGTCTTTATGAGCATAATATATTAACGGCCGGTTTCTCGAACGCTTTTCAAATCGACAAGCAGATTAAACTTGGAATACTTGGTCCTCATTGGTCAAATGACAGATTTGATCACATAGACTGGCTATTTGTTAATAATCATATGAAACACGATGTCGCCAGATTTTCCCCACTCGCGCAACACACACACTGAACGCAACGCTATTACTGGCCACTTGACCGATTCACACTAACAAATTACCCAATCAATGCGAACCATATTATAACTATACAAACTTAGGCATCGATATCTAGCTTCCACAGCATACCATATAACTTCTCCCCGCGGCGGAGCGCACCAGCGGCCGTACCACGCAACACACGTAGTGTTGAGAGCATTCTTGACTTTACATTCCATTGCGTCATTTGTTGCTTGGATTGTGACTGGTCTCAAGATAAACACAGCAATGTATGTCGAACATTGAATTGAATCACTTTTAATTTTGAGTACATTGGTAAATGTAAACGCGACCAGCCATGAAGCGCGACTAGTGCCCTATTTTGACCGAACCAGTTGGAATAAACTTGATGTTGTGACACGGGCCACGCCTCCATAGCCAATCCCCTCATTTCTTTAAATCTGTGGATTTGATCAATGATTATTGTAATTTTGAAGATGGCTTGCGTTTGAGAAACTGTTCGTTAACAAAGAAATAAAGTACTTACCGTTTTTGATTCGCAATAATACCTACGGTTTTTGCTTCCTATAAACACTAACATGGTTTATTGTAAACTGACCTGAATTTTGACCTTGACCTTTCGTTTTTCATCCTCAAGCATAAGCATGCTTTAACTAATAATGCGAAATATGTTTCTCTTTCTCATCAATGACCTAGGTCCTGTAATACGCATA
This sequence comes from Epirrhoe tristata, assembly GCA_951394285.1. Lineage (NCBI taxonomy): Eukaryota > Metazoa > Arthropoda > Insecta > Lepidoptera > Geometridae > Epirrhoe > Epirrhoe tristata. Next base: position 7,501,262 of record OX596159.1, on the reverse strand, counting down.
ATCGTTCTTTAGCTCTCTGAAGTAGCAGCGCAGAACCATAGCATTTTTGATGACGCCTAAAATAGTGCTATCTCGCTTACTCTACCGAACCTGCGCAATCGTCTATTGCACCAAACTTCAGAGAGCTAAAGATCCGTTGTGCTTACTGTACTGCACTTTAGAAAACTAACTAAAACTGACCCATTCTTCGTAAAAAGCACTACAATACGGTAGTCACAACGGATCTTTAGCTCTCTGAAGTTAGGTGCACTAAAATTGCGCATGTAGTACATTGCAATAAACATAAGCGAGTGAGCGAGGCAGCTATACAACGCTGTCTTCGTCTTATATGGGCCATCATAAAAATGGGTTCTGCGCAGCTACTTCAGAAAGCCAAGGATCCGTTGTGACTGCTGTACTTACTGTTTTCTCACCTCGATTGTACGAAACGATGTGAAATACTGGGCTATGGATGATAGCCTATAGAGCGCATCATCCATAGCCCACTATTTAGATTATATTTTTAGACATTGACTGTGAATATTATTTAAGTAAATATAAAGATATATAATAATAATATTAAGAAGAGTGACGCTTTAAGGTGGTGGTTAATTTAAGCCTGCATTGCATATAGCTTTGCCCAGCGGAGAAAAAAATGTGGTTGATGACTTTGACCCCTGACCTTGACCCTCGCCCTGACCTTGACTCCTAAAACTAATATTGCACACTTTAGTAGCAAGAACTATAGTGTAAAGGTGGTGACAAAGAACCTTACCAATTAGAGTGGATGATGAATTTGACCCCTTACTCTGACCTTGACCCTAAAACTAACATCACCCTTTAGTAGCAAGAACTATTATTATTTGCATATCTATAGCATATAATAGTGTGAGTAAGGTGGTGGTTACTACACATGCGCGTGCATATAGCGTTCCTGTCTGCAGCTGGTGACAGAGCGGCCGCTCCGCTCCGATGTGGAGAAGGAGAAGCGATTGTCTTCGCAGCGGGCGAGCGTTGTTAGCTCTTCTGCACCCGCTTCTAATAGAGACTCTTTGGGTGAGTTTGTCTGGTTGGCCCTGGTTCTTCACGGTATTGGTCGCGAAGGAACAGGAGTAGAATCACCTAGTTTTAAGACGTTTCAAAGTGATCCCAGCGGTCCTACTGAATAAATGCTTTTTGACTTTGACTTTGTCTATACTTACTTTGGGGGTGGGTGTTATTCCCCCAATCTATGGCAAAGTTGGGAGTACTTGCCTCACTAAGGACGCCTCACTTTAGCGACCTCTGTGGCGCAGTGGGTGAAAGTCCGCCTGCGATGCAGAAGGTTGCGGGTTCGATCCCCGCCGCGGGAAAAATGTTTGTATGACCTATAGATATTTGTCTCGGGTCTGGGTGTTTCTATGTATAATATGTATGTATTTACAATCAAAAAGTATATAAGTAGTTTATCAGTCATCTAGTACCCATAACACAAGCTCAAGCTTACTTTGGGGTTAGATGGTGCTGTGTGAAAAGTCCAGCATTATTTATTTATTATATATATATTTATATTCTATTCTATTCTCGGGATTTTTTCATATTTTCGGGATAAAAAGTAGCCTATGTCCTTCCCTGGGATACAACCTTTAACTATGCCAAATTTCAGCTTAATCTGTTCAGCGGTTTGGGCGTGAAAGCGTAACAAACAGACAGACAGACAGACAGACAGAGTTACTTTCACATTTATAATATTAGTATGGAAGTATGGATTTAAGGTTTGCCCAACTAGCACTTTAGGGCCTGTTCGGCCGACAGTTGTAGTCGGATAGTTCTATACACCGCTATTTTATGACTACCAAAAAAAAATTAAGGACGGTTGCAGTAGATACAGAAAATGATAATGACATGGTCAGATTTCTTTTATATTTAACTATCACAAAGCTATCGAGGATTGTAGTCAACCAAAACCGAACAAAATTTTAAGAAAACTGTACAAATAAGTACTACAGACAACAATCACGTACGGACTCTCATTTAATCTATGCTCCGGACCACTGTAGTAAAAGAATTTTAAACACGTTCCTATTTCCACGGCTTCCACGGCACTTAATCGTGTGCTATCATCGCAGGTACCACAGACTCGAATCAAGAAGAAGAAGAACCTCCGCCACTGCCCAAAAAGTACAGCCATCGAAGTATGGAGCTGGACGAAGCAAACAACAACGGGGAACAGAACCCGCTACCCCTCAGACATAACTACGATACAGTACTATCACCGCGGGGTTCTTTTCTATACAACTCTATGGCGAATAGGAGTAAGGAGAAGGCTCCTACGCCACCTCCGAAGAAACGAAATGCACAATAAACACGAAAAAAAACTTACTAACTAGCGAAAAAGAAAAAGAAAAATAGACCTTCAGTTCAGACTCCATAGGTCTCATTGTTGTTTTTAACGGGACGAGATCGCGTAATGGTTTTAGATAAAATCGTTAAATACAACCATGAGTTTAAATCGTGTGAGTTTAAAAAGTGATTCCATAGGTCTCTCTTGTGAAAGTAGGATATTAAAAAACAATTATAATATTGGCGCATAATAATTTTTAAACAAGCTCAGGTACAGTCAGCAACGAAAGTCGATTAACAGTCTGATTTCCTAGAACGCCATTTGTTTTTGAGTTCAAAGAAAAAAAATAATTTCCTGGGAAATTAACATATGTTCCACTTATTCTTCAAATATTTAGCAAAACTTCGGTCTTAATATTACAGATTTTGGAAATATTGAGATTTGTGAAACATTAAATGCTAAGTGACTTTCGTTGCTGACTGTACTTTTCACCTGAAAGTATTTTAATTTGTTATTATCTGAAAACCCAGCAAAATTGCGGCGGTAGTTTCCAATATCCGATGGCCGTTCCAACTATTAAAATTGGTCGGGTAATACCGGATATCAAATGAAACTGCTTCACGGCGAATTAATAACCCCCCACTGGTGCTTTAAGGCTCTTTTAGATCATGGCACCTCTTAAAATTTATATTTTTTATAGTGTTAAACCACACTTAGGTATTTCATTGAGAAATGAAAAGTCTTATCAAAATTTTCGGTTCCGACGAGATTCGAACCCGCAACGACCAGACGATCCTCCTAAAGCCGGAGAGCCGGTGCTATAACCGATAAAATATGAGCTTATCAAAAATTTCGATTTTGACGACATGGATTCTGTGGCCGAATGGTAAGGCACTCCGGCTTTACGAGGATCGTCTGATCGTTGCGTGTTCGATTCCAGCTGGAATCGAAAATTTTGATAAGACTTTTCATTCCTCAATGGCAAACCTAGACAAACCGAGCCAAACCAAACTCCTGTTCTCTCGCTTGCACGCCAGTAACGGTGCTATCATTTGTCTCGCTTGCACGCTAGATTGGCCAAGGTTTGCCAAACATTTAAACGAGGTATTATGTTTATTATTTCTACACAAATGCCAAAGCATAATTAAAGTAGTTATTTTTCATCAAGCTCAATTCTTAAAGTGCCTACAATTCACGCGTATTATTAATTATACACGCCCGATAAATAGTTTACGGAATTAAAAATAAATAAAGATTTCATAAAAGAACATGTTTTCTATGCCAAGTAAATCAAATTCGACACGTGTGCTTTAATTCTGTTTAGATAAATAAATAAAACGATTTATTTATGATCTATGATTGTAAAAAAAAATGGTGTGCTTCCGAACAACTTACAAAAGATAGATAGATAGATTAACGCTTTATTGTACATTAGAACCTTATACAGAGAATATATATATATACAAATTGTACAATGGGCGGCCGTATCGCTAAGAGCGATTACTTCCTGGCAACCATTTGTATGGACAGGATAGTTGAATACAGAAATACAGCGGTGTACAAAAGTAGAGAACAGTAACAAACTAAGTAGCTACCTATACACACACAACACAACACACACAGATTACACATAGAGCACTGAAGAACAGCAAACCTACTAATAACTAACCTACAATTTTATTAAACAATACGAACAGTTCATTTCATTTCATTTTCATTTCATTTATTTGATTCCATAAGATACAATTGTACACTTGGAAAAGTCACACACTACAATTTATCACTTATATACTTATATTATGTTATAAACTAGATAGACTAGATATATTTGTATCTATAATAATAAAGATAAATGATGTCACATTCAGATTATCAGCATAGGCTTCGTCAAGATCGTAGTATGATTTGTCCATTAAAATTTTTCTTATCCTAGTATTAAAATGAATGTCATTTAATTTCCTTGTGTCCTCTGATAATTTATTAAATAGTTTTATACCTATAATAATAAAGCTGTTCTCTACCTTGGCAAGTCTGTGTTTTGGAAGGCAAATGTTATTTCTATTTCTTAGGTTATGATTATGTAAGTCATTTCACACAGTTAGCTGTAACCAGACATGGAGAGACAATGTTCACAGACACTGGCTTTAAAATATGTATAGACTAGCTGCGCTCCCGCGGTGTAACCCGCGGTCCCTCGGGATTTTTTCGGGATAAAAAGTAGCCTATGTCCTTCCCTAGGATACAACCTTTATCCATGCCAATTTTCAGCTTAATCTGTTCAGTGGTTTAGGCGTGAAAAGGTAACAAACAGACAGACAAAGTTACTTTCACATTTATAATATTACTAGTAGGTATGGATTTAGAAAAACGAATGGAAACGGGTAACGAGTTCCATAGATGCACAGTGCAGAACTTGTACAGTTCGCCCAACGGATCTAGGCATTCGTGAAGTTAGCCGTTTGTCTGCGCAGTGACCGATTTTTCAACAAAATTGTGTTCTGCGCAGACAAACGGCTAACTTCACGAATGCCTAGATCCGTTGGGCGGACTGTACAGTGAAAGAGTCACCATACATAGTGGTGCTATGAACAGGAGTTTCAAGCTGGAAAAATATACCTAATTAAGGGTACCTAATGCTTATTATAATTACTATGTATTATTTTTGATTCCTTAGATGTCATAATGACATAATGATATTGTAAAGCGGTTTTATATTTAACTTTTTTATAACAGCCATAACTTAGTTTAATAAACCCACCATTATATTAAGTACTTATGAGATTGTTACCATCGCTTTATTTTTAATTTTATTTGAATTAAGGCCTGTTTTTATTTGGGCGTTATTTTTACAAAAAAATCATCCTCCGTATTATATTGAATATCGGATAGTATTCAGCAAAAAATGATAGCAACTTTATAAGCTTTATAAGTTTCGCTAATTAATAAAAGTAGCGAAATTTCGCTATTTTTGTTTCAGGTTATACACGACTAAAGTCTGTAAACGCGGGTTTTGCTACAGCGATTATCGCTCACCTCTGAACAGGCCTTGAATATCATTGTGATAAATCAGATGCCATTATATCCAAAACAATATAAGTATGTTTTCTGGAGTTCTTACGAACGAGAAGAGTTTTCACAGATGTGTTTGTACGAAACTGTGTTAGTAAAATATCTCTACGTAAAATGTATGAAAGGGTTCTAAATCTTTGTCAGCAGAGAACCTTACGTATTTCATTAATTTGGTCATTTTGGCTACAGCTTTGTGCCATGCTGAGCATCATTTTTCAATTCAAATGATTTTGTATATCGTACTAAAGTGAACTCACACGTTTGATGATATTATGACAAACGGACAAACAGAAGATATTTATATTTAGATGTAAGATTTGATATTATCAAAGCAATAGCATTATCTTAGTGTAAGTTGTTGAATTTTCTTAATATTTTGAGGGAGAAGTTGATATTGTATGCTTTTATTAGCAAGTTTCTTTGAATACTCGTACTTTTAACCCTCATAAGTAACTTATAACTTAAACTCTAGAGCCCTTATTAATAAACCTGGCGTAACTTTACATTCTTAAGGGCCTCGAAGACCTTGGCGAGAGATTGATACCTAATTATGAAACATGATAGTTAAAAAAAAAAAGAAATTGTAATATCAAATTTAATATAATGGCTAAATGCACAAACTAAATTTAAAAAACTTGCTAATAAAGACGATAGGCTAGAGACCACGCCATGAAAGAAGTCCCGCGGATTTTAGCAGAACTAATGAAAAATCTATTGTAATTTTTCTTTTCGCGTAGACACTAGCGCCGCCATAAAATGACTTTTGTGGCGTGGATAAAATAACCTCTAAATTGTATCCGTAGAATGCCATAGAGCAGACCAAATATTGTTGATTTTGTGTAAATTGTATATTATATTACATTACATTAAGAAATATCTTGACTTTGTATGTCATAGGTAGATGAATATTACCAATCAGTAATATAGATTTTTATACAATAGTGCATTTTATTTGTAACCTTTACTTTCGTATAGCCACGTGGGATATCATATGTCATACTGCTTTAAAAAATGACAGTATTGATCGACATTAAGTAGGTACAGTGCCATGAACTTATCTAGACCGGCGGCCAAAAGAGGAACTAACGAATTTTACTGCAAAATTTATGTTTCTGCCAACACCGAATGCGATAACAGCGCCTCTCTAACCGGTCCAGATAAGTTTGTGGGACTGTACTTGTTTTTTTTATGACAGGGCCTAGTGAGTAATTAAAAAGTCATTCCTGTCAAATATATGTAAATACCTACTGTGTTGACTCAGTAATTATGAGCTCAGTACTTATTAAAATGCTGAAGTAGTTAATCATCTTGAATCAGTGACACGCATTGGTGACACGTAAAACTTTTATTTGGGAAACCTAATTATTTGACGACTTCTGTGGCGCAGTGGGTGAAAGCCCGCTTGGGACGCAGAAGGTTCCGGGTTCGATCGCTGCGGGATAAATGTTTGTTTGTATGATCTGCAAATATTTATCTCGGAGTCTGGGTGTTTCGATGTATAATATAATTTATATAATATGTATTTACAAACAAAAAGTATATACTTAAGTAATATAACCAGTTATCTGGTTCCCATAATACAAGCTTTGCTTAGTTTGGGGCTAGATGATGCTGTGTGAAATGTCCAGCATTATTTATTTATTTATCAATTATAGAAACAAAGATGGCTAACACAAAATTCATCAATTATTAGAAATCTGACAGTCTGTAAGTGTAAGCCGGTATATTGCTATCCCGCTTAGTAGTGAAAAAAAATAATTATGAAATTCGGTAAAGATTAGTAAACTCTATAGTCATCTCATCACTCTCTTTTCTTACTTCTGACATCTTATAAGTACACTTTCCTTTAATGTCCATTCATCTTTTCTCTGCCTATATGCGTTCCCATTCAACTACCTTGGATGCGAAGCGCTCGTGGTCGTGCTTGCTTAGTCGTTCTTGATAGATCGTCGAAGTTAAGCAACGTTCGAAACGGTCTGTAAGTGAATGGGTGACCGCCAGTGGCATTTTCATGTGAGCGCTTCCGTGCTTCGGACGGCACGTTAGATTGTCGGTCCCGGCTATTTAAGTCGTTAAGCCATGACGGCGGCCTTAAAGCGGCTCAACTCGAAAACGGCTCGCAACTCCGTCACCTTTGTTGGCCACCGACTCATACGAACTTACTTTACCTTTGATACGGACGATATAATGCGGTTGTTGTTCTGTCATTTTGTAATATTTGATGAGAGATGACTAAGCTTACTTGATAAGCAACCTTCACCTAGATAGATTACTGTTAAAAACTCATTATTAAAATCATTAGTATCTGGAATAACCAAATAACTGTGCAGTCATGTCTGCTCTGAGATTTAGACTAGTTTGATAAAGAAGATGATAACCTACCTACACTTTTCTCGGCAGAAAATATGAAGAGCTGATAGGGGTAATGCCTTGCTTGACTTTCAATCCAAAGGGCATATCTACAAATATGTGCAAATCCCGGCCTTAGTGATAACACTAAGAACAGTCTAGTGACAACGGTGGTGATAAACCACCGTTGTCACCAGTTGGCCAATGACTCTGTGACTCATACGAACTTACCTAGTGTTATGTATTCTGTCTGTGCCTTAAAAATTAGGTAGTATGTATACAGGGTGTAAAAAGACTGCTACCGAAAACTGAGGAATTGCAATCAGACCATGATTCTGAACATATTTATCGAAAAAAAACTCAAAAATTTTTTTGACTTGACTACGTCATTTTATTTTATTTTCTAGTTTTTTGCTACTAGTACAACATAATAAGACCATACCTACCTAAACATTTCATTTATAAAAGAAAAAAAACAGTTAAAACTCTAAATCCAGCAATCTACGTAAAACATCCCGCCCAGTACATACGCAAACAGTAATCTTCAAACGCTGTTTTCTCCGGATACTTATAATGTTTTTTTCGGAAAATCCTTTTGGATTTGGTTGTGTGTTGGGATGCTGTACCTACCCCTTTCGGCTTCGGTAGACGTCTTTTTACACCCTGTATGTACCTCAGTTGATTTTTCGTTTCGGAAAATTGTGTGAGCTAAACACGTTCCGAGCTCAACGCCATGGAAGCAAATTAGTATCCAGTAGTCATCTGTTATTTACGATAACTCAGATTAATTCTTATTCAAATTATATTCTTATTTTTCTCTTTTTAGTGTGGTGTAGAAGGTTCGTCTGTTTGTGTTCTGTGAAGTCGGTTCAATTTTTTTTTCAAAAAATTTTATTTTTCACTTTTTAGTGTAAGTAAATAAATACTGTGTAAATAAAAGTGTATGTGTAAATAATATAGTAAGCTACGAGTACATTAAGACCCTGCTTATCGTAGCTTAAGTAGGAAAGGATAAGAGAAGTCATGGGCAGGCCTACTAAAGGACACACCGGAGTTCAGCAAGGGGGAAAACTATCAATCCCTCAGGAAAAGAAAATATTTTGGACCACCTCGGGTGTAATACCCTTTTAAACTATTTAATGTTTGACTCAGATTGTGAGTCAGGGTGTGTTGTGTAGTGAGAATGAGGTTTTTTGAATGTTACGGGAAAACTGTCAATCCCTCAGGAAAAAAAATTATATGGCGCCACCTTGAGAGTATACCTCTTTCTTACAAAAAAAAATATTTGGAAATTGGTCCACAATTTTCTTAAAGTTCAGTGATTTTTTTAGTTTTACGGGAAAACTATCAATCCCTCAGGAATAAAATTTATATGGGGAAAAAAATTTTGGAAATCGGTCCACAACTGACGGAAATATCGGTGAACATACATAAAAAAAACATACATACAGCCGAACATATAACCTCCTCCTTTTTTTGAAGTCTGTTAAAAATAGACTTGATTCTATATACCTACATCATCGAAATCTATTTTAATGACAATATATTTCATAATAGTTAATAAGCTCTGAGTTATTTCGACATGGAAAAATTAAGCGGAAAATCTAGTCAGAACGGATGGCTAATTCATTTAACAATTAGGTAAGTAGATAAGGATCTATTAGTCATTTTAAACTTTACTCATCCTGGATACATTGTCAAAAATACAATAAAAACTGTTGATTGCCCATCAGCTCAGTTGGGTCGCCACGAATCGGCGAGGTCGTGGGTTTAAAAAAAATCCATGATTGTTTTCATCTAAAAAGATTCCAAGAGTCTCATACTTAGCATCTCATACTTAGTATTATAAAATTTAGTCAACGGAAGAAAATTGATTACTTATAGAGGTAGATGTCCTAGATGGAAATCGAACCCATGACAGCGAAGCTCTGACAAAAGCTCTACTTACCAACTGAGCTGTAGGTACCTTCTTCTTGTCGTGTCACCAGTTCTTTAGAAACAGTGTGATGAAAGGATTTTAAGTGCGCCTCAAAGGCTCCTTTGGTGCAAGCTGTACCTACCTAAAACATCACTTCATCACTTTAGTAAATAAAAATACTGCAGTTCTATAAGGAATCACGCTATTTTTGCACTAGACATGTCTAGATAAGATAAACTGAACTGAGACATCTGATTCATTCTTCTAATTATTACTCAGACTAGTTATTTCTCGCGACTTCGTCTGCATTGAAAACTGTTATCCCATTTCCTCATGCAAACTACAATCAATTATTTTAGTTTCTCATTCATTTTGAAATTAAACGAAGTCTGTCCTTTCCTATACATAGATATGCAATCCTAAAGAAGAAATCCTAAAGAAATTCCCGGCAACTAGGCATAAGCCTCTGCTCCAACGCCTTTTAATTCGATCATATGCCTATTGCATCCAGTTTTTTCATTGTATGATCACAATGCCAGCCACCTGACTAATACTTAGTCTACCAAGACTCCTTGTGTGTCCTCTTGGCCAGCATTCTAACAAGACCTTACTCCACCTAATCTTGCTAAAAGTCGATCAAATTTTGCTAAGTGTCCAGCTCAACTCCCATTTAAGGTATGCAAATTTGTCTCGCCGGGAGAATAGTATACCTACTTGCACATCAGCCAAGCATTCGCCCATCACGCTAAAGAGATTATCAAACCCAGTATACATAGGTACACTCAAAGTTTTCCAAAACCATGTCCCGTTGACGCAGTTTCAAATATTTGTCAACAAACATGGTCTCAATACGGCAAGGCATGAGTGTAAGCCATCGCGTGATTTGATATTATGGATATAATCATGCGACTGAGTAGGTTAGTGATCTCTGTAAAAACGCGTTTACACGATGCAATTTTTGGCTCCTTTTGCGGCCGAGCGTCGCATTTTGTAGACTACAAACAGCCAATGACCGTTTACACGTAAAAAATGCAGTGTGATACAACATCGTATCGGTTGAAATTCTTCCGTGAACCTAAATGCTCTTTTAGCACTGGTGGTGGGTGGTAGTGAAAGCAGTTCCGCCTGCCAATGGTCGTGGATTTGAATCCAGTCATAGGTCTTAGGTCTACCTTAGGTACACCAAACAATGAGTTTTTGAGTCCAAAAATGTATTGCTTCTTTGAGGCTCCTCTCGTGCACTTGAACACCATGTTTTCAAACGTTTTCTTCAAACGGTTCTACGACATGCTGATTTTTTCACAATTGAATGACAACATTCATTTTTAGAAGTAAATCCATTGGATGTTCTGGCGGGATTCGAACCCACAACCTTCAGATTGAAAACCAAGAACCTACATGCCACTACGCCACAGACGAAACGCCATTCATGTTGAAATGAAAAATACATTATGTTCAAATGATAATAAAATGTCTTTGGATCTGCCTCTAACTACTCTAAAAAACAACTTCAATATCCTACCTTGGTACTCAAAGATTTATGAAAATATCTACAAAGCCTTGGGGGCTAGATAGTGTACCTACTAAGTGACCCTTGTTTTTAATTCCGAATTAAAGAAAAACAAAAGTTTTCTTTTTAACGGCATTTCATAGCGTAGGTATAATTACTTTATTTTATTTTCCGATATTTCTTTGTTTCGTTCATAGGCGTGGTCAAAAACCTAGGCACTGAATTCAAAAGTCATCCGATCGTTCTTAGCCGGAAGGTCCAAAATCGAATCCTCAGACTGCACCGAACACCGCTTATTTACGCAGACATTTGACCCACAGATTCGAACTGACCTTTACTTCCCAGTCGGTCACTAGCCACAGAAGTTAAATCGTGAACTAGTTCCAATAATTTTTCCGTAACTTTTCCGGCATCAACAACTTATATGGTATATAGGCATTTACATGATGTACACTCATTCACTGACGAGACGTGGAACAGAGTGCACGTGTGTGATCTTCGTAAGTGGATTGAAGCCAAAAATTATATTTGGATCTACAGGAAGACTAGTGAGTATTTTGGCGATAGTATTCATTCGCGTTTATGTCATTGTATTGTGTTTTTCACGTGCTGTGGGAATTGTGTTCATTCCGGATTGTTTGTTTTTTATACCTAACTGTTTCACAGTTAAATAATTGTGTTTTGAGTAAAGATTTTGGAACGTGGTAAGGTAAGTAAATATAATTATAATTACGAGTATAAGTACTATGTATGTTTTCATATAAACAAGAAGCTGTTGTTTGTTTGCACAGTGAGATATCAATTGTCTCTAATTAGTAGAAGACAGTCAGTTGTCTGAAAGTCCGTAGTTGTAATTTTCATGATAATACAATGTTAGTAGGTATTTACTTACTTTATTTTATTTTATTTATAATAAAATAAAAAATAGTATACATTTCTTAACTAAGCTACTTATATCTAGTGTTTCCCCAGTTATAGGATGTTACAGCATGCACTACGATATGGACTCAACTAAACTTAAATGGTACCTAGGCATTTCTTACATTAGACATTATTATTGAGTTACAAAGAAATTAAATCAAAATCAAAATAAAACAAGCATTAAAATTAGCATAGTAAAAACAATGAGATCAAAGAAAAAACTAAATAAAATTGTAAGTGCTTACGAGGTGTGATTATATCACCTCACATAAGTAAGGAAAGAGTGAGGTTCTAGGAAATTCTTGAAAGGTAGTCAGAGAGATCCATGGTTCCCCAAAACCAGATACCTATAAAGCATATATCTTTAAAAGTGTCTATATACAAATATGTTTATTTTTTAAAAAAAGATACTTAAACAATTTTTTGTATCACAAGCGGCAGATTAACAGAAAAACTAATAACAAACTGGGTAAGCGAATTCACATAAGACTAAAAAATTGTACTTAAGTTATAAGTAAGTTTGTCGTGTGTAATATTTGTTCATATGTCTTTATTATTTAAGTAAGTGCCTACCTAGGTTAGGTACTACCTGTGTCCCTGGTAACACTTCACTTTTCAGAAATAACTATGCATTTACCCAGTGTGTCAGAAGCGCTCGTGGTCGTGCTTGCTTAGTCGTTCTTGATAGATCGTCGAAGTTTAGCAACGTTCGAAACGGTCTGTAAATGGATGGGTGACCGCCAGTAGCATTAAGAACTAAGCGCTTCCGTGCTTCGGAACGTTAAAATGTCGACTTATAAGCCATAATGGAGGCCTTAAGGCGGCCTAATAACTCCGTCACCACAGTTGGCCACTGACTTATACGAACTTACTTTAGTCATGCCTTTTCCGATATTTTGAGTGAAACTTGGATGTACATTGTAGTCTAAAACAGCATAATAATAGGCTTTTTTAAATGTTAGTGCCCCGAGCGAAGCTGCGGGCTAGCTAGTAGTCAATCAATAAAGAAATGAATAGGTTAACCTAACCCAAACAAACAGAGAACTATGCCATATCTAGACAATGTACCCGACGTATTGGCTCCCAGCCAGCTTAGTCTGAAGTCGGACAATCAATACTTCAGACTAGTGATGTGGTTTGTGATACAATCGTTTAAATGGCCGGAATCAGGGATTAGTAAAAGCCTAGCAGTAACAACAATTACATTTTGGCCGGAATTAAAGAAGCACAGGTTCATAGAATGCCCAGAATTGGGTAACAGCAAACCACATATAGGTACCTAAGTACTTAATGATTATAATGATTCATTATATTATTATTATTTATTAATTGGAAAACCAACAGCTATAACATGGTGTCCTTAATAATTACTATAGAAACAGTGAGCCAATTATAGGTCTTCGCTAATTTTGAGTTTTGGCAATAGAATATTTTTCTTCAATTGCCACAAAACTTAAAATTGTCCAAACTACACTCGAGTTTGGTTGGACACGCTTTTTGCTACCGCAAAGATAGGGTGGTCATGGTAGCAGATTGGTGGGTAACAAAGCGTTTGCATTGTATGATTTTGACGACCTCTGTAGCGCAGTGGGCGAAAGCCCGGCTGCGACGCAGAAGGTTGCGGGCTCGATCCCCGCCGCGGGACAAATGATTGTATGATCTACAAGTATTTGTCTCGGGTCTGGGTGTTTCTATGTATAATGTATTTACGAACAAAAAAGTATATAAGTAGTACCTATATCAGTCATCTAGTACCCATAACACAAGCTCCTGCTTACTTTGGGGCTAGATGATGCTGTGTGAAAAGTCCAGCGTTATTTATTTATTATTATTTATTTATTTATGATCGCGTAGGTGTAAAGAAAAATGAAACAATACATTTTAAAACTCCGTCTTTTGGTCGTTTTACCTCGGACGGTGAACTCTCTAGGTATACATACTTAGGGTAAGTTCATTCAGAAAATTAAGTTAGTTTTTGCTTCGCCATTTTTTAAGTAAGTACCTAAGTTAATGTGGCTTAATTATGATAGGTACTTAGGTAGGTACTGTGTAGTTTACATTTGTAATGAATTCAAAATAAAATAAGTTGTCAACTTCGGTGACGAAGTTTTTAGGTTGTCTAAAAACCTCCGCCATGGCTTAGCCTGTACCGACAATCTACTAATGTATAAAATAAAATAAATAAAAAAATATAGGTACTTATAGAAGCTTTATTTTGCGTCACAACTAACAAAAAATACCTATTTAGATATACATTACCTAGGTACCTATTTATGTATAAAATTTTAAAAAGGCAGATGAATCTGTAACAGCCAACAAGCCAAACATACAAAAAACCTACCTAAATAGAATGTCAACCTACGAAGAACAAAGTAAAGTGTACGTACACCCAGTTATTTACCGTTTTCTAATTGAAAAAAAAAAAGCCATGTCTGATTGATGAAATTCCAAATTGGCAACACATCATTAAAAATCTAATCGAGTTGCTAATCAATAATGGTATGAAAATCACATGAAATTGATAGCGGCCGATTTTAGACCGACTGCATTTGGCTATGCGTAGGTAAGCCATGACGGAGGCCTCGGCGGCCAAAAACTCCGTCACCAGAGTTTGCTACTAACTCACAGGTACTTTTTATGCATTTGTGTATTGGGAGCTTTCGTTGTCTAGTGCATGTGGTCCCTCGGTCGTGGGTTTGAATTCGGTCTTGCACCTAATGAGTTTTCTGCCTAAATAGCGTGGCCAGGTCAAAATTACCCTAAACTAGCTTGTATGAAATTTGCAAGTGAATGAGGTAAGATTATCACAGGATCGACGAAAATTGAATTACTTGGCCTCTGCCTACCTTACGGGAAAAAGCAGGATTTTATGTTTTGCGTTTATCACTACCTACTACTGTCTTCGGATGTATCGATGGATTTGTAGATATGAGTAAAGACGAGCGTGAGTGTGGGAACTACAGATACCTAACTGAAAACATACAACTGAAAACGATCGTGTTTTTTCAAACATTGGTTTTTGATTTTTGTTTGTCTTCCCGCACGGTAAGGCTAGAAAATCTTAGCTTTATGGATTTTAATATAATGAATGCTCAGCATCTCTAACGTGGTGGGCGGTGGACACGCGAGGTTTACAGACCACCTGGTAGACTACGTCCGGTCAGAATCAGATGGTTTGATGGTATTGTTGCGGTGGCGGGTAGACATTGGGTTCGACTGGCTTAGAATCGGAAAAAGTGGCGTGAAAATGAGGAGGCCTATACCCAGAAGTGGGTGGATGTGGGCTGTTAGATAGATCTCTAGATGTTTTCTCTGGAATCAAGAGTTGCAACTGCATAAAAGCAGGCAGATACCTACTTTTCTTAGCTATAAATAGTTGTTCTAAGTATCTCACGAAGGCGGGTCTTAAATTGTAAGTAGATGCACCTAAACGTTGTTTCTATGTGCGTAAGCTCGGGGGCGCTCCATGGACGAATGAGCACTTAGTATCGCTAAGGCAGAAACAAATCTACTCCTCTTCGTGAGTCCTCTCCTCTTCGTGAGTCCTCTTCTCCCCGATATCTCCGTCAAATGGTGAAATGATTTTATAAATTATTTTTTGTTTCAAAGAGTGTCCTCTGAGTGGTGCCACATGATACTGTTAGGGTTTGGGATTCTTCCTCTTCAAATGATACGTAACTCCAAATTACTAACTATTTTGTTTATTGTATAAAAAGTAGGTACAGTGGTTGTACGATACGAATAGACAGGCGTGACTTGTTCACGGCTTCCCTCCGAAAGGTGTGTGAATGTAATGGCGTCGCCGGATGCGCCTAGGGATGTGATAGTGTCCGCGTAGGGATTAGGGATGTCCATCGACCACAGATAATGCACTCCACGTTGTTTGTTCACATTAAAGATAAAAAAAAGTATTTGTTTCATAAACAATACTAAAGTAATATTTAAATAAATCGAAGGTAAGGTATTGATATTTTTCTTTATCCGGAGTCCGTTTTCTTTTCAGTTTAAGATATGAGCTGCCAATTATGGTGAAGAATACCTAAGATACGTACATAAAGGTATTTTATCCATCGGCAATCTCACAGAATACCTATAGTTCTGTGAGCAATGCTAATTAGAAAACTCTGTTGTCGGAATTTTAAGGTCACTAAAATGAAGACCCACCATGGCTTAGTTATCTTCTAATTACACCCATTATCTTTAAGTGTAAGTAGCGGTCACCCATCCTTTTGTATTTACATTCACATTTCTTCCGCCATTTACCTACAATAAATTCAAGGTCGCAGTAATCGTAATGCTATGGGTAACTTATGTAAAATCATGTGTAGGTATTTACATAATTACTTACAATAGAATTGTAATGTAAATCAAAGGACACATAACACAACATTATTTTCTTTACAATTTAAAGTCATTGACGTAGAGACTTACTACCTAATACTTTTAAATTTTAAAAATATATCGTAAATTTATTACCATCTACCATCTATGGGTCAGTCAATTTCAAATTGAGTTCGATGAATAATGATCGAAGCCTTAACACGAAATAAAATAAGTATTCACACCCTTGAAACTCTATGGTGTTAAACAATTTCTCATTTCTCCGTTTTTTTTTAGTTATAGAAGATTTCGTTCATACATAAAAAGAAACATGCCTGTGACAGACAGACTAATAGGCAGAAGGTCCTGTAATAGGGTTCCATGCGCACCTTTTGATTACAAAACCTTAAAGTCTCTTACTATTAGGTACGCATAAACGTAGGCAAACAATGGTTGCAATCTCATTGCAGTGATAATTCTGCCTGAATCACTGCATTTGTCATGGTTTGAATGGAGTGTGATAATGTTGGTAGGTACATACAGTCAGTTTGAAAAGGCGATGAATTTTAGGACCTAGCATAGGTACTTTTTTTTTCTGTTAGGTAAAAACCTAGCTTATATAGTTAATGCATAATATTACATTAGGTACTTAAATTAAAATATATGTTGCTAGAGCTAAAAAAGTAATTTCGTCTGAGAGTAACTCTAGAATGGAGTTTTTAGGCTTTAAAGCTTGCGTCATGGCTTAAAGAATAGCCGAGATCGGCAAATTAACTTGCCCTCGTACGCAAAGCACGGAAGCTGAAGAATATCTGAACAATTTCGCTAATGTAAAACCACAATTTCGCTTGTAATATATTACAATAATAATTCCTAGAAGTCGGTTTTTATAACGTAGGTAATGCGAAGTCAAAGTTTCAGTTCAGTAAGACCTCTAGTAACACTTTGATTTTATTTTACTTTGAATTTTTTTTTTTTCATAGGAAAACAAACAGTACTTAGCAACTTATTAAAAGATCACGTTAAATATCTACTGACCATTAAACAGTTTTCACATTTAGATGCTAATTAGCTTACTTGTTTACAAGAAGAAGAAAAGTAAAATGAATTTGCTAGAAACACTTCCTCAGTTTGATATATTTGCGGATGGGTGGAAGTCGATTCAAAGAGTTTGTCTCAGTTTCTGCGAAAACGAATAGGTCTCATAAGGACCCACCTACATAATTATTAAGTAACCTTTGTTAATTGTTGTTGTTTTGTTTTTAAGTTTTTTGTGCTGTAAGTAGGTACTCTGACGTTTTTGTGAATTTGTCCTGAGATTTGTCCAGAAAATTTGTGTTTTATTTTTAGTGTAACTGGTACCTTTAATATTTTTATTTTTGAGTAATTTTTCTGTCGAATGTTATTATGACATGTGTCCTTGTATTTTTCGAATTACAATCCTTTTTTCGTTCGTTTGATGAATATTCTGATGCTTCCCAGTTCCCACCTCTATTTCTGACTTCAAGGGCCAATTTTTCAGTTTGGAATATTTGGTCCTAGGTAAGGACCGTGTTTTAACGTTTGAAAAATTGGCCTTTGAGGTCAGAAATAGTGGTGGAAAGCATCCGAATATTCATCAAACGAATGAAAAAAGGAACGCGTATACGGTAATGTATTATCTATTGTGTATATATGAATACTACCGCAGTAGAGGACGGCCCCCCACTAGATGGAAAGACGATCTGGTAAAGGTTGCTGGGAGCCGTTGGGTGCAGGCTGCACAAGATCGATCGCTGTGGAAATCGATGGGGGAGGCCTATGTTCAGCAGTGGACACTAGATGGCTGACATGATGATGATGATGATGATGATATATGAATAAAGAATAAAGAATGAATAGTCTTACAACTGGCGATTCTACTGTTCCTGAAGCAATAGATAAGTGTTGATGATCCAGGAAAAGCGAGAAGCGAATGCTCCCACATGATTCATTACGAACATGACGCACGTCAGTAATTCCAAGATCCCTAGGGATCAGCTCATATCCATAATTGGGTGTACGCTACTTACCTACTCAGTCTATTCTTGGAGCTGATTTAGAGATAATGACCTCTCGGTTCTGTTCTTAATGTGAAGATAATCGTTTGCGGTCAATATCTTCACGATCTAGAGTTACCTATAAAAAAAACTTAGGCCTTTATATTAGATGATTTATACAGCGTCAGGAGGCAACCTATCCCTACACTTAACGGGACGCTGTAATGCCTGGGACATTGTTTGAGATGGAATAGGCTTGCCCAGCACCTAAACCATCCTCTCAGCTTAATCAGCCTGGCCCACAGGAAAGACGACGTCAATACGTGTGGAGCTGACTAAGCTGCGGGTTTCCTCACGATGTTTTTCTTCACCGTTATGAGCTCGTGTTAAAGCGCATATAAATTTTTCAAAACGAAAAATCCAGTGATGCACGGCCGGGATTCGAACCCACGACCTTCGGATTGAAAGTCGAGGCACAACCCCATTCGACCAACACGGCTCTTAGAGTTACCTATTTTTCTGTGCCTATAGCTAGTAGACAATAGGGCGTTACCTTTCGGTAACCCCTTTTAATTCATCGTTTCGATCGATCTGAAACGCAGGATCTAAAAGATCGATCATATCGAATACGAATTCAGAAAATTATGAATTGCAAAAGTTTAACAGGTAGATCCTTACAGGTAGGTAAGTATACTCTTTCACGCAACAAAATGTATGAAAATTGGCAAAATGGTAGGTAGGTACTTTTTATCATAGGCATGGGCAACTTTTTATCTCGGAATAGTGATGTATTCCCGAGGGATAGCGGGTAACACCGCATCCGCGATGACTACGTATTGCAACTTGTTACCCACATCATTTCTCATTCCACATATAAATCTGGAAAAAGTAAAAAAAAAATCATCTTATTCCAGATTCAAAATGAAGACTGGCTGGCTAGCATGGGAGTGCATAGTATTCGCGATTTTCATCTGCGGGTCGACACTAGCGCCACTGTGGCAACGGCGGAAAGACGCGGCAGCTGGGGCAAGCGCTAAAAGCGCCTATATTTTCGCTGGTGGTGGAGTTTCTACCTTAGCTATGATATTGTCTGTGGCGAGGGGAACCCTGGGTGTTCGAAGCTTTATAGGTGAGTTTTTATTTGTGCTTTCAGTTCCTAGTTATGACAAACCAGGCGTGGAAATAAAATACAGCGAAAAAAGACTGAAACAGAAAGAATATTGAGTCATTTTCCTTTGATGAAATGATGAAAGACTTGGAAGAAAATAGTGGCGTTTGAGAGAGAATTAGAATTAGAATTCATTTATTTGCGGGTAGTAGAAGTGGCTTATGTGCAGCGTTTAAGCTGCCAATGATGATGATTTGAAAAAACTGGGTTTGACTGAGGTATTTTCCGTTGTTAAGTAAAAAACTTGGATGGATGTAGGTAATAAACAAATAAGTAGATTTATACCTTTATATGCCTGATTGAATGTAATCAAGGGATGTTTATTATTATTTATTATTATTATTATGAGCCTGTGATGTCCCACTGCAGGGCAAAGGCCTCCCTCCCTTTCTTCCACTCAACTCTATTGTAAGCTAATGTTGTGCAATGGGGAGAGTAAGAGTCAAGTTCGTCTCTCCACCGTCGCCGCGGTCTGCCGCGTGCTCGTTTCCATGTTAATTTATTGTTTTATCTGACTAATGAATAACAGGATATTGGTATACATAAACAATCTATAGGTACTGTTGGTTTAACTCATTTTAAATACCTTTTCAAAAATATTGTGGTAGCTAACTCAGTTTGAAAATCTTCAAAGGTAGATTAGGTATATTTTTTCTCTGTCTGAAAAATAAATAATACTGGACATTTTCACACAGCATCATCTAGCCCCAAACTAAGCAAAGCTTGTACTATGGGAACTAGACAACTGATATGCTATATACTTTTTGTTTGTAAATACATACATATTATACATAGAAACACCCAGACCTGAGATAGATATTTGCAGATACAAACATTTATCCCGCGGCGGGGATCGAACCCGCAACCTCCTGCGTCCCAAGCGGGCTTGAACCCACTACGCCACAGAGGTCGTCAAGAACTACTTACACTTTTTGCGCTCTTTACTGAATTTAATACAAATTACAATATCTACTTAGGTACTTAAACAAAGTCAAAGTCAAAAAGCATTTATTCAGTAGGACCGCTGGGATCACTTTGAAATGTCTTAAAACTAGGTGATTCTACTCCTGTTCCTTCGCGACCAATACCGTGAAGAACCTTATAAGGTCAGGCAAATGACGATGGGATCGAGCTCTTAACGGTGAAGGAAAACGTAACGTAACGTAACGTAAAGGTTCACGACTGTATCCCCAAGGTGCGGTAGACATTCTCTCAGATCTTACTTATTCCAGATCCTTTTGAAGATGTCTAAGGGGAGTAGTCAGAGGCATGTCCAAACACATATTTGATACATGCCCACATCTTGCAGAAGTTAGTATTCCATGAGTATGAAGGAAAACATCGTGAGGAAACCCGCAGCTTAGTCAGCTCCACACGTTTCGACGTAGTCTTTCCTGTGGGCGGCTGATTGAGCTGAGAGGATGGTTTAGGTGCTGGGCAAGCCTATTCCATCTCAAACAATGTCTCAGTCACTACAGCGTCCCGTTTACCCATATACCTACTCTTTATTACCATATTTGACGACCTCTGTGGCGCAGTGGGCGAAGGTCCGCCTGCGACGCAGAAGGTTGCGGGTTCGATCCCCGCCGCGGGCCAAATGTTTGTATGACCTACAGATATTTGTCCCGGGTCTGGGTGTTTCTATGTATAATATGTATGTATTTACAAATAAAAAGTATATAAGTAGTTTATCAGTCATTCTAGTACCCATAACACAAGCTCTGCTTACTTTGGGGCTAGATGATGCTGTGTGAAAAGTCCAGCATTATTTATTTTTTATTTATTTATATTCGTGAAATACGTTTTTACCTGCTAGGCTGCTACATTAGCTATAGGTAGGTACCATATTTAATTATATCGTAAGAACTTGACGTCAGTGTTCACTTGATAATACGGATAATACCCATATGAGGGTAATGTACATAGGTACCTACCGCACAAAAAACTACTAACAATTAAGAACCAACGTGTTTTTATTATACTTACATGGATAACGTCACTGTTTGGCACCACCCTGTATAGATTTTTTTAGCGTTCCGTGTGCAAATAACCAACGGAATCACGCCAGTTGTATGTCACCTATTACTATTACTATTGTCACCTATGTATATATGAAGACGTATTTTATTCTTACGTCTTGCGGTTACAATTCCCGTCGTTACAAATACTAAAACAATTGAACAATGATTGACCGAGCTACGTCTCTTAACCTGATCGCACATTTGTAAGCGCCGTACGCGCCGCAGTCATTTTTCTATACAAAAAATCCTGATGACGTCAGAAAATGCGGCTGGCTTCTGACGTCTCAGGATTTCTTCTATTGAAATGACAGTTCGACGCGGATAAGTCTACGACCACCATTATGATTCATGTACTGGGTGTACAAAAAGTATGATGCGTATGTTGACCTATCACGAAAGAGAGTTGCTAAACATAAAAAAAAAACAACTAAACACTTAACTACCCAATAGGAAAAGACATGGTCGTAAATCTACTAGCACTAGTAAAACTAGTCAAACACCTAGGCAGGTCATATTTAAAAAAAAGTTTTTCAAAAAAAAGAGCTAAGGTACTTTTTTTGAAAAACACTTTTACAGTACGTACTTACCAACTTTGAATGTGTTACCGTGAGCTGATTCAAATAAGCTCAAATACAGATGTTTTACGGTTATTTACTGAGGAGCTCCATTGAACAGCTCCTGGCTCCAACATCAGACCAGTTCGCTGTCGCCATATTTTTTAATTGTGTACTTGACCGATGTTCAGAATTTCAAAGCTTTCTGTGGAGTTCTGTTGAATAGCTCTTGAATGCATCATTTGATCAGCTCCCTGTCGCCATTATTGCATTGTCGTTGAAAATTCAAAGATGTTCTTTTTCCACACAAATCGTTATTAAAATAAGGTTTCGTCAACACCACTTGGGTATGAAATCCGAAAAAAATAAGGTACAGTAAAACCGAAAAAAATATCTTGGTAATTAGGACGTGTAGGTAATTAGTTCTTAAATACCTAAACATTGATTGACCTTGAAAATCAATTTACTCACAGCTGACTTGTAAAAACAATATTGAGTGCATTGACCTAATCCTTCGTTATGACGTCATCAATGACGTAGAAATAAGTAAAAGTGAAATTATAGGTATTATCTTCGAGACCTCAAAGCCTCCGTCACGTCTTAACTTCAGAAACCAACCATCTAACGTGCCCTCCGAAACACGGAAGCACTCAGTCACACCATAGCGGTCACCCATCCAGTTAGGGCTCAGTACGTTACGTCTATTATGTACAGGGGGTTATTCGCGTTCGTTTTTTCGTTTGTGTGATGAATATCGGATGCTTCTTACTACGAGATCTATTGTATTCGGTCGATAAGATCAACGTTAAAACACGGCCCTAACCTAGGACCAGATATTCCAAAACGAAAAATTGGCCCTTGAAGTCAGAAATCGCAGTAAGAAACATTCCAATATTCAACAAACGAATGAAAAAAAGAACGGAAATACGGTCCCAGCTATTTAGCTAAATCACGAGCGCTTCAACTATGATTCCTAGCTACACTATCCTACTATCTACATTTTTATCTAACAGTTCCAATCTACCCACAAATAGAAACATAGACATTTTGTACAATTAAGAATTACACAGATGCACAGATCTAGCTGACAGATAGAGGCGAATGTAATGTCGTAATTTATCTGCTTGTGAGTGTGTGCGCTCACCGTGTAATTCTGACATGATGTTGAATTTTACTGTAGTACAGGAGACTGCAGTACAAAAGCTTACAATACGCCAATGGTAGATTCATTGATTAGCATGGGGGTTATAGATGCTATTCTCAAAATGAATTACAAATTCTACATGAATTCTAAAATTAATAAATCAATTCAATTTAACCGACATGCACACAAGAATATTAGGTAGGTAGTAGGTACCTACACAATTAAATAGAATCATAAAATAGGATAAAGATATTATTGGGTTAATAAAAAGATCTTGCAGTTTGGAAGTTAATTTGTTGTGTACTTAGGAATTTTTAAGGCATTCGTGAAGTTAGCCGTTTCGATGCCGTGAAAATTTTTATGAAAAATCATTACTGCTTATACTTAATTTATTTTCTGATACTCTATTACTTATTGATATTAGGCTCTCTGTCTATAATTGTATGAGGTTTAATAATGTGAACTGATTCATGTACCACTGAAATTAGTGTTTTTTCAACTGGCTCAATTTTTTTTGACGATTTGACAAAATATAATTGGGCAACTTGTTATTTATACATAAAAGAGATTATTAAAAAAAAACTTCCGACTTAGCATAAGTACGAATTATCTGATTGAATAGTCTTTTTAATTTAAACCTAGAATAAAGTTGAGTTTTAATTTTGAAACGTTTTCTGTTCGCGTATATTTATTTTTAGAGCGCCCTCTGCGGGGAAACTCGAAACGGGTATAGTTATGGAAAAATGGTGTCAGCGGGGCTAGATTTTGATAAAATAATCAGAAACTGCATTTAAAAATTATTAAAAATATAATAAACAATGTTTTGGGCTCGCTTCCGACTGACAGTGACCTGGATCAGTTGAGCTATCTATAGATCGTTTCTAACGATCCTTAGATAGCTTGACTAATCCTGTTGTATTTTGTAAATAGTAAATATGTAGTAGCTTAGTTTCTGTAAATAAATTATTTGTTATAAACAATATACTTATAATAAATAATATTAATAAATTTTCATAAAAAATAATTCATTTACCTAATCATCAATCAACGACTGTTCTAAATTCTAAAGTAACACAGACTAAATTCAATTATTTGCTATCGATTCGATATGTCGGTTGTCTAGGTCGGAGTAAGACCTATCCCGATTGAGCATCGATTACTGCCATTCATTCAAAGCAGATATTTATGATTACAGTTAATACGGCAACGCATCTGCAGTGCTTCTTGATGCTGCAGTTGTCTGTGGGCGGTGGTAATCACTTACCATCAGGTGTGCCACTGGCTCGTTTGCCCCCTCTTCCATAAAAAAAAAAAAAATACTTATGAATCATTATCTACTTACAATGCCAATGAAAAGCTAATTGTTTAAAGTTCTAAAAACTTTACAAAATACTTAAACAGACAAGCAAGCGAAAGATATACGAGTACATGTGAGTCATGTTGAACAAAGTAAGCTTATAAACAAAAGTTTTAAGAGGTCAACATAACGTTCAAACAGAGTAACATCGAGCAACATTTGCTAAAATATTATGCAACATACTTACAGTAGTACCACAGATATTGTGGGCCTCGGCAATATTCGTGCTTGTAACAAAAATAGGGGCCGTATTTCCGTTCTTATTTTCTTTCGTTTGATGAATATCTATTTTGCACATCTCTCTAGCCTTAATAAAGAATTAAGAATTAAGAATATTCGGATGTTTTTTACTACAATTTCTGACTTCAAGGGCAAATTTTTCGGTTTAGAATATTTGGTCCTAGGTTAGGACCGTGTTTTAACGTTAATCTTATCGACTGAATACAATGTAGCTCGTAGTAAGAAGCATCCGAATATTCATCAAACGAACGCGAATAACCCCCCAGAATTTGATGGAATATGCAACCACAAAACAACCTCCTAAAAATGTGCACGCGCTAGACAAATTGTGGTATTTGGTCATCAACTAGGTAGAAAATCGAAAGAATCAATGGAAGAAGGTTTGAAAATTGGAGTTTACTAGTGGGTGACGTTGCCTAATACCACTGATTTCATTCGATATTTTGAAAATCTTTTTCAAAATTTAATTTAATTTCCTGAAAGATCTAAGAAAATGTGTCCCGAAAAATAAAGTTCTCTCCATCTTAAAGAAAACTGTGTTTCTTCTTCCAGGGTTTCCATCTGAGCTGGTATACCATGGCTCAGCGATGTGGGAGACGCTGTACGGCATCATCCTGGCCTTCCCCATCGTCTGCTGGGTCTTCGTGCCGGTCTACTACAGACTGCATACTAATTCTGTTTATGAGTATCTTCAGGTAAATACGAAAGACAAACCTAAGTTCTTTGTCGTTTCACTAGTTTTTCGAGTCAGTGAGTCCTTTGCGTTATCTTGACATGTTTTCAGACTTTTTGAAGGAAAATATTATGAGAAAACCTGAATGAGGAAATGAGGAAACCAGCATGACATAGCACCACAGAATTCCGTGGAAACCTTTAAATGGCCTCGTAGTACCTTAAAATAAATATTAAATTTACTAGTTCCTACGTAGAACCTACTAGTATAGAGGCTTATTACAAGAAAATGAGTCAAGTTTAGACCAAGTCTAACTAAAAAACTGTCCCTAGAAAAACGATCTTTAAATACTCGTACATAGAACGCTTTTTTGTGGTAACAGTTTTGTTTTGACATGTGTCAACATGGGGCTCAACCAAGGTTTTACGTTTTTATAATAAGGAGCATAAAGTTCGAAAACATTGTCAAGTGCACGAAGGGAGCCTCTTTGAAGAGCACTTACAATTCTTTCACCACACTGATTCAAAAGAACTTAACACAAAGTCCAAAGTTCCACTAACCCAGTGATACAATCCAGTTCCTAGGACATAAATCGCTTTAGAAATAGGAAGTCTCACTTGCTCTTGAGGTCATTGTCTAATTCCATTCCTTTGACCTCACATGCCAAAATTACGGTGACCTTGGGCCGTATTCCCGTTCTTATTTTCGTTCATTTGATGAATATTCGGATGTTTCTTACTACATTTTCTTCAATGGCCAATTTTTCTGTTTGGCATATTTGGTCCTAGGTTAGGACCGTGTTTTAACGTTGATCTTATCGAATAAATATTGAAACAATGTAGCTCGTAGTAAGAAGCATCAGAATATTCATCAAACGAACGAAAAAACGAACGCGAATAACCTCCTGGGTCAATTTCGGAATCTCAATGGACTTACGAAAAAACTAAATATAATCAAACCATCAAGATTATTTAAATAGTTTTAAAGGGATAGGAGTCACGTTTCAATTCATGTAATGCCATTTATTGATAGTTATTTTTTGTAAGAAATATGGTTGGAATTTGTAAAAAAATACAAAGAAGTGCATCAAGTGCTTAGCTTCTTATGGACATGCTTTTCTTCTTCTTCATATTTATTTTTTATCGTCTGTTAAATTAACTAGTTTCTCCAATTCAGATTAATCAAAAAGTAGTTCAATCCACATGACTACTCGTTTCACTCTTGTGATGCCTTTATTTCGGATAATTCCTCTCGTTTCTGTTTATCACGGCACATTCGCTTTACCGATTCCAATTTCCCGATTGGTTTTCCTGATTGGTAACACGATGAGTTCCAATATATTTTTGGACGAAACTCCATTTCTTTTAAGGTTTTCATCAACATTATTTTATTCTGTATTGGCCGTGTAGGGAAGAATAGGGCCAGGATTTGAACACACGATCAAAAATCAAGTCACTTACACCTAATTTTCAAAAATTTCATTTTTTTACTAGTTTATTTTGAGCCAATCATCATCATCCACAGCCCGACTTCACCTACTGCTGGGTATAGGCCTCCCTTTGCTTTTGCCATTCTTCCCGGTCCTGTGCCAGTCTGATCCACTGTCGGCCCACGACGTTAATGATATCGTCCGCCCATCTCATCTCATCTTTGAACCAATAATGTAAAATTGTGAATGTCCTTATGAAGACACTTAATAGTAGGGCATTACATCGCGCAATCAAAAAAAATTACGTGAGTGTCGTGCTTTTCTTTACTGGGAATTTCACATTCAAATCAAACGCTCTTCCGTACTAACAATGTAACAATCTATGGACTGTTCGCGGCTGCGCACTTCGCACTGTGACGATTTCGTGACGTGACGGTAAAATGGAACGGAATTTGTCTTCCAGCCCCAGCCTATTTTTCTTCGATACGATCCGAAAAGGAACTTCGTTCCAATTAGCACCATAACAATCTAGTCTTTATTCCCAGATGCGTTTCAACTGCTACTGGGTCCGAAGACTGGCTGCAGCCACATTCCTCATCAGACAACTCCTAAATCTGGCAGTCACAGTGTACACGCCAACAGTGGCTCTACACGCAGTCTTGGCACTTCCGCATTGGGCGTCAGCGGCTGCATTGACTGCTGTGGGTATAATTTTCAACCTGCTTGGAGGACTCGCAGCTGCTATCAGGTAAACATCTTATATCACTTATTTGAACCAGTGTGGTGAAAGGATTATAAGAGGCGCCTTTCGTGTAAGTATTTTACTGATGTTTTCGAACTTTTAGGTTGACGTGCTGCTTTCCGTTTGAAAACTATTTTATTACACTAAGTTTGACTTACATTTTAGTTAAATTTACTTACTTTAAAATTATTTAGGTAGGTACTTACTGTTACTTTAACAATTTAGGTAAGTACCTACTTTGGGCTAATTACGTCGTCGCGAGGAAAACGAACGAATAAATGATTTTAAAATACAAACATTGTGACGCAGACAAAAATTGTAACACGCACATTGATTGCTCAGTTTATACAGTAATTTCATGTTTTGTAACGTTCATACTAAAAATACTATTATCTTGATGACGTGTAATGATTGTTACAGTGTTATCAATTAAACAACTCGTGGTACACTGCGAAGGTATTTAGTAATTACAGTGCCATGACCTGTGTTGGTATTGACTGAAACACGCGACATGATAATATTGTTTCCTTGTAGGTATGAGTAAACATTAGTTCAATATTATGTATCTGTCGCAGGGTTAATCAGCCGTTCAATGAAACGCCTAGCCATTTTGGTCCTAGCCAACGGTGCTGTTCAACTAACGGTCTGGATGATATTCAGCCATATTTTAATCAAACAGCTAGGCAAATGACTTGGAGATAAGCTGCTTACCACATAATCGTTGAACTCCATGTTGACAATGTCAAAACAAAACTGTTGCCATAAAAAAGCGTTCTATGTACGAGTATTTAAAGATCGTTTTTCTAGAGACAGTTTTTTAGTTAGTCTTAGTCTAAACTCGGTTTATTTTCTTCTAATAAGACGACTTAACGTATAACTATTAGCTTAGTCATAAACTTGGGTAATAAAGGTTACAAAAGTATTCAATATCTGCTGAACGGTCAGTGTCACCAACTGGTAACCCCCTGTAGAACATCATCATCATCATCATCATCATCATCATCATCATCATCATCATCATCATCATCATCATCATCATCATCATCATCAGCCTATGGCAGTCCACTGCTGGACATACTCCTCCCCTTCTCGGCCTTTTAGGCAGCCTTTCGCAGATCGTCACTCCCCCTGGCTGAATGGCGTCCTACACTACGTATGCCGAGTCGCGGTCTCCACTCAAGAACTCATTTAACTGTAGAACAAACCGCCTTATTAGGCGGTTATCAATTGGTGACGCTGACTGTAAAATGAACATCCTGTAGTCAATGAATAGCACTATTTATTCTTGTTTACTGACCTTAGTTATTTGTAAAAAAAAAAAAAAAACAGGTTCACAACTGTATCCCCAAGGTGCGGTAGACATTCTCTCAGATCTTTTTATGTTACTTATTCCAGATCCTATGAAGATGTCTAGGGGGGTAGTCAGAGGCATGTCCAAACACATATTTGATACATGCCCACATCTTGCAGAAGTTAGAATTCCATACGTGACAGTTATTTGTAATAGAATAAAAATTGTGTTATTTTCAGAGCTGATGTGATCCAAACCCTCACGATGATTCTTGTAAGCGGTGCTTTCATCATCCAATCCACCATCACCGCTGGAGGCCCGAAGACGGTCCTCGAAGACAACATTGCAGGAGGAAGGATGAAGTTCTTCCAGTAAGTCTCGTCATAGACTATTTTGTTAGTGTTATCCTATAGGCTAAAACAACCATAGTGTGGATCCTACAATGACCTCGTTAGCGCAGACGGAGATAGCGGGATGAAATAGAAATAATATGCATTGCACATACTGAGTTAACAGAGTCTTTGGACTGGGGTAATGGAAGAAAAGAAGCAGTGGGATTCAACGGGCTAAATTAGATAAGATACTCTCCATAAGGATAATTAAATATTTTAAAATGCATCTAAATAATTGCACCCATGCGGGATTTGAACACACGGCTCAGTTGGTTAAGCCAGATCGGTAAAGGGGTTCAATCGCTTGGCTGCAATTTATGGGATGCATTTTATATTTAAAGTTTCTTCATAGTCACATGCGCAATTCACGAAAATCACAACTGTATCCCCAAGGTACGATAGACATAGTCTCAGATCCGACAGCTAAAGATCTATGAGTCAGTGGCTTACTATGGTAACGGAGTTTTTAGGCCACCTTAAGGCCTCCGTCATGGCTTAATGACCTTATTAGTCGGGACCGACAATTTAACGTGCCCTCCGAAGCACGGAAGCGCTCAGATGAAAATGCCCCTGACGGTCACCCATCCACTTATAGACCGTTTCAAACGTTGCTTAACTTTGACGATCTATCAAGAACGACTTAGCAAGCACGACCACGAGCGCTTCATACAATTTTATTAGATAAATTTAAGTTTATTCAGAACAAGGCAATTTATGACACAAAAATAAAATAGAGAATACCTAGGAGTTATAACAGCTGTGCAAAGACTCGTCATTGACTCATGAATAAAGTTAGGTAATTTAAATTAGTTACACATAATCGGAGAACATTTTTTAAATAAAAAGTACCTACGCAAGTGCCGTGGAACACTCGGATAGAATGAAGTTTGTACATTTGTCATTTTTGACATTTTGCGCACCCTGTGCACCACTTTTCGCACTCTGCGCCTCTGTTTTTTGCGCACTACTATGCGCACCATTTTGCACAATTTGTGAAGTTATCAATGAAAACATGTTTTTTTTCTCCTGTAAAGTTGTGTTTTTGCAGTTATCCTGTTATTCCCCGGAGACAGCGATATGTCGTGACGGTATAATCGATAACTTTTTTCTAGCCTCCATCCTCGATACCGTCCGAAAAGGAAAAACAGGGTCGACAAAATCCCTAAGGCGCGGTAGACATTCTCTCAGATCTTCTTTATGTATTCCAGTTCCTTTGAATATGTCTAAGGGGATAGTAACACCTCTGGTGTTCAAATACATATTCGATACATGCCCACATTTTGCAGAAAATAGTATTCCATACCTACGTGACAGGTTGCCCATCGCCGCCTATATGAATACTAAGTGGTTTCCTCACGATGTTTTCCTTCACCGATTAGAGCATGTGCTAAATCGTAAAACAAGACTGTTCAAAGTTGTATGGGACGTGGTCTATGAGCCAATAGCGATACTGTAATGGTATTTGTGTAGGGATGCCTCATTTACATATTTGTGCAAAGGGGCATCCAAATCTGACCCTTTAGTTTTGAGATATACAGGGTGGATTTTTAATCATTATAGTTACAGGAAAACGTTTTTAGGAGACCATGCATAACTTTTTGAGGTATTCTAAACTGCACTAACTCATTTTGGAAAAAGTGTACAGTCAGCGAAAAAAGTGCTGACCATAAGCGGTCTTTGAACCAATAGCGATACTGTAATAGTATTTTTGTCGAAATACCTCAACTACATCCATATGCAAAGGGGCATTAAAATCTGACCCTACAGTTTTGAGATATACAGGTTGGAATTTCGAGACTATCTCATAGGTCAGGTACCTTAACCGTTCTAGTTACAGGAAAACGTTCCTAGGAGACCATCCATAACTTTTTGAGATATTCTAAACTGCATTCACACATTTTGGAAAAAATGTACAGTCAGCGAAAAAAGTGCTGACCATAAGCGGAATTTGAACCAATAACAATACTGTAATAGTATTTCTGTATAGATACTTCAACTTCATCCATATGCAAAGGGGCATCAAAATCTGACCCGGTAGTTTTCAGATATACAGGGTGGAATTTCGAGACTAGCTCATAGCTCAGGTACCTTAACCGTTCTAGTTACAGGAAAACATTTGTAGGAGGCTATTTATAACTTTTTGAGATATTCAAAACTGCATTTACACATTTTGGAAAAACAGTACAGTCAGCGAAACAAATGCTAAAATCCCAAAAAAAATTTTCAAAGATTTAGGACGTGGTTTTTGAACCAATTTTGATGCCCCTTTGCATATGGATAAAGTTGAGGTATTTCGACAGAAATACCATTATAGTATCGCTATTGGTTTAAAGAACGCTTTTGGTCAGCACTTTTTTCGCTGACTGTACACTTTTTCCTAAATGAGTTAGTGCAGTTTAGAATACCTCAAAGAGTTATGCATGGTCTTCTAAAAACGGTTTCCTGTAACTATAATGATTAAAAATCCAGCCTGTATCTCTCAACTCTGCAGGGTCAGATTTTGATGCCCCTTTGCACAAATATGTAGATGAGGCATCCCTACACAAATACCATTACAGTGTTGCTATTGGTTCAAAGACCGCTTTTGGTCAGCACTTTTTTCGCTGACTGTACACTTTTTCCTAAATGAGTTAGTGCAGTTTAGAATACCTCAAAGAGTTATGCATGGTCTTCTAAAAACGGTTTCCTGTAACTATAATGATTAAAAATCCAGCCTGTATATCTCAACTCTGCAGGGTCAGATTTTGATGCCCCTTTGCACAAATATGTAGATGAGGCATCCCTACACAAATACCATTACAGTATCGCTATTGGTTCAAAGACCGCTTATGGTCAGCACTTTTTTCGCTGACTGTACACTTTTTCCAAAATGAGTTAGTGCAGTTTAGAATACCTCAAAAAGTTATGCATGGTCTCCTAAAAACGTTTTCCTGTAACTATAATGATTAAAAATCCACCCTGTATATCTCAAAACTGCAGGGTCAGATTTTGATGCCCCTTTGCACAAATATGTAGATAAGGCATCCCTACACAAATACCATTACAGTATCGCTATTGGTTCAAAAACCACGTCCTAAATCTTTGAAAATTTTTTTTGGGATTTTAGCATTTGTTTCGCTGACTGTACTGTTTTTCCAAAATGTGTAAATGCAGTTTTGAATATCTCAAAAAGTTATAAATAGCCTCCTACAAATGTTTTCCTGTAACTAGAACGGTTAAGGTACCTGAGCTATGAGCTAGTCTCGAAATTCCACCCTGTATATCTCAAAACTGCCGGGTCAGATTTTGATGCCCCTTTGCATATGGATGAAGTTGAAGTATCTATACAGAAATACTATTACAGTATTGTTATTGGTTCAAATTCCGCTTATGGTCAGAACTTTTTTCGCTGACTGTACATTTTTTCCAAAATGTGTGAATGCAGTTTAGAATATCTCAAAAAGTTATGGATGGTCTCCTAGGAACGTTTTCCTGTAACTAGAACGGTTAAGGTACCTGACCTATGAGATAGTCTCGAAATTCCAACCTGTATATCTCAAAACTGTAGGGTCAGATTTTAATGCCCCTTTGCATATGAATGTAGTTGAGGTATTTCGACAAAAATACTATTACAGTATCGCTATTGGTTCAAAGACCGCTTATGGTCAGCACTTTTTTCGCTGACTGTACACTTTTTCCAAAATGAGTTAGTGCAGTTTAGAATACCTCAAAAAGTTATGCATGGTCTCCTAAAAACGTTTTCCTGTAACTATAATGATTAAAAATCCACCCTGTATATCTCAAAACTAAAGGGTCAGATTTGGATGCCCCTTTGCACAAATATGTAAATGAGGCATCCCTACACAAATACCATTACAGTATCGCTATTGGCTCATAGACCGCTTTTGAACAGTCTCCTTTAGCTCACATTTTTTAATATCTGAAGAAAACCAATAAAAACATTATTCATCGAAGTATTCTGAATTTAACATACTTGAGTCGTGAAATGACTTCATAGCTAAATAATTGCTGAAATTAGGTGCACGTAGATACATTTTTCTTGGAGGAAAATGTCGTGGGAAACCTCGTCATTTTATATTAGATCGGTGAAGTCCCAACAAAAAATACATAATTTGACAGTTGCGTATAATAATAAGCTAGTTCTAAGTGACGTCACTGACGTCGTTTTTCTCAAAATTGCGCTTCGGCAGACTATGGACACATTTTGAAGAGTCTGAGTCAGAATTAATTACCTACCTACGTTTTAACCTGATCGCACATTTGGCCGCGCCGTACGCGCCGCAGTCATTTTTCTATACAAAAAATGCTGATGACGTCAGAAAATGCGGCTGGCTTCTGACGTCTCAGCATTTCTTCTATTGAATTGACAGTTCGGCGACCATCCTTAAAAACTAAAAAGAAAAGCAACTTCAATCCAGTTCGACTCAGGTAGAAAATTACAAGCGAGGACGAGGGTTTTGAGTTTTGCGAGAAAAGTAGGTAAGTATCAATCAGGAAAACAATTTAAATGGGACCATCTCGAGAGTTTACCCTTTCAAACAAAAAAAGACTTGATCATTGGTCCACAAATTAACGGAGATTCCATGCCTTTGTGTGGAAGCGTTCAGCTTGATGCTTCTAACGGTCACCCATTCACTTGATCACCACATATATCTTCATCCATCACGATGAGCGTAGATAGGTGGATAGGATTCTTTACGGTATTGGTCGCGAAGGAACACGAGTAGAATCACCTAGTTATAAGACGTTTCAAAATGATCCCAGCGTACTAGATAGAACTTTAGAGTAATTTGAGCGTCTCCACTTTTCAACACATTCATAGACAACTATTGATATGTTTTAAACGTAGAATAGTGCTGTACATTTCTTATCGATAATCACATTAAAAAGTATTTAATGAATTTTTAGAATTGTCTATTCTATAGGTATTCTTTTATTACTGTAGAACGTAATAAAATTTTAATTGCTATAAAGTTTTATTATTTTGGTTATAAATAAATAATGCAGGACTTTTCACACAGCATCATCTAGCCCCAAAGTAGAAGAGCTTGTGTTGGTAGGTATGAAAATGAAAAAAAATTGAAAATGAAAATATTTCTTTTTTATTACAATTCTCAACTTATTACAATACTACAATACTCAGTACAATAACAGAAAAATAGGTAGGAACACAGTAGCAATAATAATCATTAGATATTACTACCTAACCTATCAAGTGTATAAATATATAAATATTCATTATTTAATTTGTAACTAATACAAAGTATGCCATTTACGTTTTATACAAGGCTGGGCCCAAAAGTCAAAAGTGCCGGCCAAGAGACTTGGTGCTATATTGAAAATTACTTTGATTGACTTCCTCAATAGTCACAAACACAAACATTTGCGTTTATGGTATTAGTAGGTAAGCAGGCACTTAACTTGTAGATACTTTATCAATGAACTGCTTACTCGATCTTCGTCGATATAAAGATAAAGATAAAGATAAAGATAAAGATGGATTATTTGCTTGAACACAATGTAGGTTACGTGTTGAAATATTTTGGTTTCAATCATGTTCTACTAGGATTAGCATGCAAATGTTACAGTTGGTACATTCAGATTAATATTAAGTAACTATTCAAATTAATTTTCACATAGATTTGTAATTTAAACATTGGTTAGTATTAGTTATTGTAACAGGTCAAATATTAGAATAGAAATTAGGTAATGTCAAAATTTATCTGTCATGAAATCGTTGATATTATAATAACATTTATTAATCAATAATTGTTTCAATTTACTCCTAAACATATTGTCGCCAAGATCTTTCAATGATTTAGGTATTTTATTATAAATTGCACGTGACATATAGACTACACTTTTTTGTAGGAAAGTAGTCTTATTATTAGGCATTTGGAGTTTACTGTTATCACGTCTGTTTCGCACTACAATATCAGCCATGCGTGGGAAAAGATAGAGATGTTTTCTGACGAAAAGTGCCATTTCAAATATATATAACGAGGGAAGCGTTAGAATTTTGTGCTCAATGAATAAAGGCCTGCAACTGTCGGTAACGTACAAGTTAAACATCGAACGAATACATCTTTTTTTTTTTTTGAAGATTAAGTCTTTCTTAGTGGAGTTAGCCCAAAATATAATACCGAACCTTAGGATATTATATTTTGGGCATAATATAATACCGAACCTTAGGATATTTATGGCAGAAGATGTATTTACTTACATCATAGTCAGCTTTCGTTTTTTAGGTAATTTCTGAAAATAAATAATTGGATATTAACTTTGTAAGGTAGATACATAGTGTAAAATTAAAGATTTAACCGATTAACAGACTGCTTACCTGGTATTCCTCGATATCTATAGCAGTATTTGTAGACGCACCATAGCCAGAGGCCAGAATGTCTAGCTACGAGCTTTCTTTTTCTGGGTAATTTCTGAAAATAAAGAATCCATTATTGAGGGTAGGATCCGTATCCAGTTATCCACCTTTAATTCATCAAACGAACCATTGAATTGAGCTTTAATAAAGAAACCAGCATGAAAAATAGTTACCTATTAAATTCAAACTTGCCTCATCTTGTGTAACTCAACTGGCTATATTTCCCCCCATCTCAAAAATGCCTAACACGCTGAAAACTTCTTCAGAAGTTTTCACTTAAAATTACTTGATATTTTCGTACTTACAGGTTTGCACGACAAAGGTTGGTTTGGAAATATTGTGGGCACTGCATATGAATGCAGAATTTTTCGTCCATATCCTTCACGATAACATGATTTTTCAAAGTGTAAGGAACATATTGTGGAGGTTGTGCTGGCAACACTGCTGCGTACACGCGTTGAATTTTGCTCCGTATATTTAAATCAAAAAATAAGTAGTAAAAGTGATTGTTAATGACTGTGCTTTATTGAAACATAAAGTTTAAACTGTATAGTGGGATATTAATGTATGGTGACCACTACAACCATTGGATTTGCAGGGATTTTGTTGAATACAAAGGGTTGCAAAAACGACGCTAACGCAACAATCGCGTGCGCTTGGAAATAACAACTCAACACTTCGCCCGCCGCTGCAGCGCTTTACACGCTTTACACTTAGAACGAGTACTAGACGCTTTTTTATTGTACCGCGTTAGCGTCACGCTGCCTGCAAAATGTCACCGTCGCCACCTGTCTATAAGTCTTGTGGGAAATGTAAGCAGTACATCAAGGAAAGGGCGATATTATCATGTATTACCTGTAAATTACACTTTCACATCGAGTGTAAGGGCTATGAAAAGCGGTTTCATTTATTGGATGCTGATCGACGGGCAAACTGGCAATGTGATATTTGCTTACGAAAGAAGAACGTGAAAAATACACGAACACCTTTAGTGATCACGCCTCTTGCGAATGAAAAAAGATCCCAAAGCTGTGTGCGACCCTCTGTGCCTCTGGATACTACAGCTACAAATCCCTGTGAGAACAACGAGCACGACGATCCATTTCAAAATGTGACGCTTCGAAATGCAAATTCGCAAAAACAAACTGATCTCTCTGATGAAGAATGCTCGAATCAGGGTGAGGCTGTTCTGGAAATTACCGCTGCCCTAAAGGAGTATGTAAGTGAGCAATTGTCAACACTCACTAATAAACTCTTAGCTAAAATTGATACTCTGTCTACTGCTATCCATTCCTTCAACTCACGATGCGATAATCTCGAAATAAGGATAGCTTCGATCGAAACTCACCTAGACGAAAAGGTCAAGGACCTCACAACGACCGTCGATAGATTGAAATGTGAGCTGAACGACAGAGAACAAGAGCTGCTCGTCAGCGAAGTCGAGATCTCTGGAGTTCCCGAGTCAAATGGGGAGAATCCTGTTCATATAGTCGTAACCATTGCGAATAAATTGGGGGTCAAAATCACCGAGAATGATGTGGTCAGTGCGGTGCGTATCGGCGGCGTGCGCCGCGAACCCGCGGCTGACGCTCGGCCTCTATCCGGATTGTGGGTCGCTTACGGTATGTGGTTCTGGTGTCTTTGAACCCTGAACTTCATTCAACACTATGTTTTTCTGTTATTCTTAGTTTTATGATGTTTAATCTCAGTGGTAAGTATTATATAGTACTAAGGTGCAATATGTATAATGTAACTCTGTTTAATCTTGAAATTGGTGTTTTGGAACATTGTTCTGTTATTGTTGAGTTTTTCAAGTTTCCTAATTTCGCTTTATGTATAGATTTGAATACAGCTTTAACAAATAACTTCAAGATTGTGGGTCACTTACAGTATTTAGTTCTAGTGTCTATGAACCCTACACTTCATTCATCACTGTGGTTCTATTTAATTTTAAGTCTCAGGACATCTGTTCTCACTAATGCATTTTGTATGATCTTAAGGTGTAATGTTGATAATTTAATCAGCTTTTTGGAAAGCAGTCATATTTTTGTCGAGTTTTTCAAACTATTTACTGTGGTTATGTGTGTAGATTTTCATACAACTTCGACAAACAGCTTTCAGAGAATGGGTTGCTTCGCTGACTTCTGTATTTCAATGACCGTGCTAAAGATGATAATGATGCTATCTGAATTTATTGGAGAACGTCATGTGTCGTGCCTAAGACTCTTGTTGATAAATTGCAAATATGTACAAGTCCTCTATTCTTTTGTGTTTCAGTTTATTAACCCTTTAGTTCGCAGACAAAAAAAATATGTAAAAACGTTTTTTTTCTTTATTGGGGGGTTAACCTTAAATATGAATATGCCTACAGATATTTTAGAAAAAATCTACCTATTATAGTTTTCGAGAAATATTATGTTGGTAAGGTACAACATTGCGAAACATGCCGTGATGTACGTAGCAAATTTTATGTTGTACACAACCAACACTGCGGCTTCTATAGAATCAAGGATTTTTAAAGAAACAATAAGAAAAATAAAATAAAATAAATATTTTATATCAAAATACCACATATCAGGCTTATTCTGTATTGTCTTGCAAAGTGCTATGACAACTTTAGCTCCAAGACCTAAGCTGTCTTCGTAATCCGTAAAAGAATGATTCCTGAACGTATCTTCGCCACCATATGGAATGAAATCGTAGATCGAACCAGATACCTCTGCTCGTACAAATATTTTAAAACCCCCACTTCTCCGGTTTATTTGGCAGGTATTAGCGCCTACTTCCCGCTCTCATACCTTTGTACGGGGTCATCATTTCATCCACACTGAAGCGCCCTTCTTCTGCGAGTAGTAAACAATTGGTTCGGATTTTTTCAAGAATGGGTCGTACCTTGAAGTAGCGGTCATCGTTCATGTCTGTGTTATCGACAAAGTGAAAGTATTTTCTAATTAGTTCATATTTTTTCAACGTCATAACATCAGCAATTGGGGAATATATATAAATTAAAAATTAGTTTCATCACTAATCAATGAGCAGTGTTGGTTTGGAACAACATTCAAAATGCTCAGTACTTTACAAGATGCATCGCAGTGTCGGTGACAAGCAACATACGGGTTATCAACCTCATAAATCATTATTTTGTTATCCAAATTTGATGATTTACACATGCATCAATAAAATATGTATTTTAGAAGGAAAAGCTAATGTGCTACAATCATAAAATTTGGAAAACCCCATTATTTCAATAAATATTTACCTTCGATCCGCACGGTAAGGGTGGCTTCGGCACCATCTTGCGAAAATGAGATGACAATAGGGACTAATCATGCTAGCTTTTAATGTTACTTGGTTGCGTTTTGTTTTTGCTATGACATAGTCACAACATGTCAAAGTAAAGAGATAAAAATACCGCGTCAGAATTTTTTGTTTATTATGTTGGTTAGGGTTGTCACTGCGAATTAAAGGGTTAAGGAAAAATTTTTATCGGTCGGTTTACTCAACAAGGGGTCTCTGGGCTCGAAACACGATGAACTAGTGGCTGCCATAACACGATACCCGGTTGATATACTTGCCATCAACGAGACATGGCTCCGGGAGGGCCAGGAGGCGCGCGCGCCCGCGCCGCCCGGCTACAACCTGCGGCACATGCCGCGACAGTACGGGAGCGCTGTCGGCGGCCGCCAGCGCGGCGGTGGCGTCGGCTTCTACATCAAGCGCGGCGTGAGCGCGCGCCTGCTCGCTCACCCGGAGGCCCCGGGCGTTGATCAGATGTGGTTACGTTTGACTATTAACGGGCTCAAATTGGCAATAGGTACCGCTTATCGGCCTCCCTGGCAAAATATTGAAACTTTCTTGGATGCACTCTCGGATACGATCACCTCGCTTTCTAGTTTTGATCACATGCTTCTGATAGGTGATTTTAATATAGATTTGTTAAAGCCAGACACTGATACCAAGAAACTTTCCGATTTTTTAAATTGTTTTTCTTTGGATCAATATATTACTGTGCCCACACACTTTACTGATCACAGCGCTACGCTAATTGACTTGATATGCTCAAATTTGCAACTTACCGATGTAACTGCGGACCATATATCTAATCTAAGTAGTCACTCATTCCTATCTTGCAAACTCAGCCTTAAATTACAAAAACCATCACCTGAATGGATAGTCTTTCGACCATTAAAGGACATTGATCTAGAAATGTTTCTCTCTGACCTTGAATGTGTTAATTTTAACAATTTAATATGTAGTGATGTGAACATAATGGTTAGTAACTTGGAATCTTACATAATTGACTTATTTGATAAACATGCACCTGTTAAAACAATTGTTGTCAAAAGTCAATCATATCCGTGGATTACATACAACGTCAGAGAGATGATGAAGATTCGTGATAAAGCTCATACTCGTAGTCGTTTATCTGACGTTGACTCGCATAAGAAATATTATAAAGATATGAAACATATTGTAAACGAAGCCCTTCATACCGAAAAACAAGCTTATTTTAACTGCAAAATTAATCAGAATATAAATAACCCACGAGTCTTGTGGAATAATATTAAGCAAAATGTAGCAAATTTTAAGAAAAAAGCTTTCGACCTTCCGTCACATCTTCAAGACCCAAATATCATAAACAATCACTTTATGTCATTGCCTGGTGATAACAGTGTTAACTTATCGGACCTTTCTTATTTTGAATTTCACAGGCATGGTCCATCTATTTTTGCTCTACATCCTGTCAATGAGTGTGATGTTCTAAAAATTTTAAATTCTTTCTCCACAAATGCCACAGGCATTGATGGCTTATCTATGGACATGCTCTTGTTGACACTTCCTTATACACTCAGTTTAATAACAGCAATAGTGAATACATCCCTTGAGTCTACAGTGTTTCCTTCACTATGGAAAACGGCCATTGTCAAACCACTGCCTAAAATTTCTAATCCAACTAATTTAAAAGATCTGCGTCCAATAAGTATCCTACCGTTTCTATCAAAAACACTTGAGAAAGTTGTGTGCTTGCAGCTCACTAAATACTTGGAGATTAATAATATTTTACCTAAAAAGCAGTCTGGATTTAGGAAGGGACATAGTACATCCACGGCCTTACTTGATGTAGTGGATGATGTGTTGAGGGCTCAAGATGTAGGCGATGGAACCATATTAACATTATTGGACTTCTCACGTGCTTTTGATACTATAAATACTTCACTTTTGCTATCTAAGCTTTCGTACTATGGATTTGACCGCACCGCAGTTGGATGGTTTGCGAGCTACCTCAGTGGGCGCTCTCAACTTGTCCAAATTCGTAAAACAGACGGTACGTGTTGCACGTCTTCTTTATTGCCAGTGACACGAGGGGTTCCACAGGGATCAATTTTGGGGCCAATTTTATTTGCCTTGTACTGTGCAGATATAATTCTTAAAATAGAAAATTGCAATTATCACGTCTATGCAGATGACTTACAGTTGTATATTTCCTTTAAACCAAGTGAAGTTGGCCAAGCTGTTGAAAAATTAAATCAAGATTTAAGTAAGCTAGACGATTGGTGTAAATCGAATTGTTTGATTCTTAACCCTACCAAAACCAAATTCATAGTTCTTGGATCGACAAACCAAATCAGTAAAATTATTTCCCATGATCCTAGGGTAGTTATCAAAGATGTCCCTATAGATAGAGTTACAGAAGTACGTAATTTAGGGCTGCTGATGGACAGCTCGTTGCGTTTTGAGAGTCACGTACTTCAAACTGTCCGTAATTGTTTCTACAGACTATCTGTTTTGTACCGTATGCGGGAATACATCAGCACTGACTTAAGAATTAGGCTTTGCGATTCTCTAGTCTTATCCAAGCTTAATTATGTGGATATTGTTTTCGGAGGATGTATGCTGGCTCGTTCTGGGAAACTTGTACAACGTGTACAAAATGCATGCATTCGTTATTGTTTTCCCGTTCCCAAGCGAGCCCACATTACTCCATACATCAATGGTAACGGTATGTTGAACATGTTGTCGCGTCGCAGCCTTCATTTTGCAACTTTGTTATTCGGAATTATAAGAGGTCAGGTTCCGTCGTATTTGTATGAAAAACTCAAATTTTCGGCTCGTAATGGCCGTTCTGCCATTCGTTTAATAGGAACGCAACACCGAACGACCGCATTTCGTGGCAGCTTTTGCTATGCTGCCACGAAATGCTGGAACAATATCCCTCCCCCAATAAGAAATTCATTGACAGTTTTCTCATTTAAATCCAAACTAAAGAAATACTTGTTGGAATCACAAAAATCACTTCAATAGTCGTTCGTTGTTGCATAGGTAGGTATATACCTACTTACCTGTAATTGTGTAATGATTTTATTGTTTATTTAAAGTGTACCTAATAATAATTTGAAAGTACTGTAAGTGACCTGATTCCTTGATATCTTTTTAAATTGTTTATTAACTATTAGATAGTTTATAACTAAAAGATAATTATGCAATAAGACGCGTGACGCAGCAAGTGCTGCGCCACAACGGGTAAGGCGCCACTGAAAACCAGCGCTCCAGCACTCTCGAGCTGTTCGAGCAAATGCTGAGGGGTAGCCGTATTTTCACCCACATAAAATTGTATAGATTTAAGTACCTATTTTGTAACTGTGTATATGTGGAGAAAATAAAACTTTATTCTATTCTATTCTATTCTATTCTATTCTTGTGTATTGTGTAGGACTCCATTCTTCGCCTTTCTTGATATTTTTGATCCACGATTTTTTTTAAATCTAGGTCAGCTGGAAACCTATTTCCAGAAAGTAAAAATGAAAAGTTAATAGTTATGTGCCTAGTACCTGTACCTACACAAAAAAAATATTAATATCGATAAATATGTCGACACAACTACAGCACTATTGCGCAGCTATGGAGTACAAGAAATGTCAAAAAAGGAATGTAAATTTCGCTAGAATGAAAATTCTAATTGAGATTATCCAAATACACGCATGAAATCGATGTAAAACGATGTTAAATGATGCAATGATACAATGTTTGTAAAATAGCTTCCGTAATTCTAAACACAAACGTATTTTTCACTGGTATGACTTACCGATGAAAATAAATATTTGCTTCATTCTCCCTAAGCACACCCAATTTGCTTCGACATTGTGGATCAGCACATGAC
The DNA here is from genome assembly GCA_951394285.1 of Epirrhoe tristata. Classification (NCBI taxonomy): domain Eukaryota; kingdom Metazoa; phylum Arthropoda; class Insecta; order Lepidoptera; family Geometridae; genus Epirrhoe; species Epirrhoe tristata. The sequence goes on along the minus strand of OX596159.1, from coordinate 7,458,306 downwards.
ATCATTGCCAAACTAACACCATATCACAAACACAGTCCAAAAAAAACATTCATTTAGGAGAAAACCCGTAATTTTACACCGCGAACTTGGTAACCAGCTGGTTAGTAAACAAGAAAGCTCTGATGTTAGTGTGGCGCGCTGCGTAAAAAATCGCACGTAAGTATCTATCGCGACCGCTCTTTTTAACACAGGCAAAATGGGCCATAGAGTGACAAGTATGACAGAAAATGTTCATAGTTCAACTTGAAATGCGAAATCTATCTGTACCAAAAAGGTACCATGCTAAATCTATGATCCCAGCGGTCCTACTGAATAAATGCTTTTTGACTTTGACTTTGATAGATGTCTTATCTATCAAAAACGACTAAGCACACTTCACATTGAGTGAAGCGCTCGCGATGTAGCTTGTACGTACAGTCGTTTGCATGGTTCTGAGCGGTCAGTACCTATGTGGATGAATGATCGCTAGTGGCATTATCAACTGAGCGCTTTCGTGCTTCAGAGAGCACGTTAAATTGACGGTCCTGGCTATTAAGTCGTTAAGCCATGACGGACGCCTTAAGGCGATCTAAAAACTCACTAGAGTTGGCAAGTAACCCATACGAACTTACTTTTTACCACAGGATCCCACTGGCTGCGCCAAGTGTTTTTTACTGTTTTTAAAAAATGCGCCAATTTCTTCCAGATTCACTATGGACCCGACAGTCCGAGTGGACACACTATCAGCAATCTTCGGTCAGCTCTTCATGTCTATCTCCATCTACGGATGCCAGCAGACTTTGGTGCAACGATACTGCTCCATGTCTTCCGAAGCCAGGTATGGAGTTTGAGAAAGTGATGAAAGATGATAAGTGTTTTTCTAGTTTTAGTCTAAGTCCAGCTACGTTCAGATTCTGAATGCAGACCCAAATTTAAAGAGTGAGGTTTGGGACAACATCTTGACCCGATGCCCTTGAATACATTTGCACTTATCTAAGAGCAACAGTTATTCTAGGATAATGCATCTCAATTTCACTTACTTACTCTATGATCTTTCTTCCAGGGTAAGAAGAACCCTCTTCCTGAACGTGCCAGCGGTCACCGTATTATTCAGTCTATCCTGGGTGGTGGGCATGGCTCTATACGCCGTATACAAAGACTGTGACCCCCTTGCTTCGGGGGCTATATCAGCTCCAGATGAAGTTCTGCCGTTCTATGTGGAAGACCAGTTCGCGTTCTTGCCTGGGATGCTTGGTCTGTTCATGGCCAGTTTGTTCAATGGTGCCTTGAGGTGATTCTTTGCTTGGTTGTACTATTTTGAGTTCTTTTAAGCTGATAGTCATGATTTTAAGCTCCAATTTGCTGAGACTCAAAAAGTGTGAGTGCTATTTTCTAGTGACAGCACAAATGTTTGCAAAATCTGAAAGTATTCGTTCTGAGTCTGTGTATCGTTGTTTCATGATCTGCATATTTGTTAAAAGATAATTTTTGATAGTAGGTATGTACTCGTAGTTTCTGACCCTGTGTATTGTACGTATAGGGTTAAGATTACAATGTTACTGTTAGCTGTTTGCAAGTCACTTAAGCCATTTATTTTTTCCAAAATAGTTTCCTGGTATCCAACGTGAACTCGCTGGCGACAGTGACGTGGGAGGACTTTGTGTCTGCCGCCCCTGCCTTCAAGGGCATCAATGATAAGCAACAGCTCACTGTCATCAAAATTATAGGAATCATTTATGGTAAGCATAAATAAATTTGTGTCATTTTAGAGAAGGAAAATTATCCTCATGAGAGCTCGTATGAAGAATGAGAGTTTTTTGTAACACATACGCTAAGTTCGCATTAAAAACTCTAATGATGGAGTTTTTAGGTTGACTTTGAGGCCTCCACCATGGCTGGGACTAAAAATATAACGTGCCCTCTTAAACACAGAAGCATCAGAAGCACTTCATATATAAATATTTCTAGGTTTAAAGTGTATTGCTGAATACATTTTTTTTTGTTTTTTAAGCTATCATCATAATGCTGCTTTCACTGTGCGTCGGCATGGTCGGTGGAGTTGTAGAAGGATCCCTGCTCGTCACCTCGGCCACTAGTGGAGCCCTATTAGGTAAGCATAAATAATTTACAGTGTTTTTAGGTGGGAAAATACTGTTCGTATGACATTTTCTCTATAATATCTTCTATGGCTTAGTATTTCTTCATAATGTTCTTGTTAAAAAATCTAAGTCAAAAATCATTTAATTTTATTCAGTAGGATCCCTGGGATTACTAGTCTTAAAACTTGTTGATTCTACTCCTGTTCCTTCGCGACCAATACCGTGAAGAACGAGGGCAATAAACACGGTTTGGGGCCTAGCTTCACTGAAGTGACCTTAAAACTGAAGCTAACTCGATTACCTAAATATTTCTAAAATATGTACCTATTTCTACCAGGTGTTTTTACCTTAGCCGCCCTATGTCCCCTTGCGAATGGTACAGGAGCTCTTTGCGGGATCATAGCGTCTCACTTCATCACAATATGGCTGGCGGTGGGACGGCTGATGTACGTGGACAAGAAAGTGGATATGCTGCCTCTTTCTACTGAGGTTAGTATGACTGCTTAGGAGGAAAGGATACCGGGTCTTTCTCCATACAAACGTAGTCGTCTGTTTCCTCGGATAATGACACTAGAGCAAATATTTTTGTACCATAAAGGCTTTAACTACCATGACCATGCCCCTATTATTATTATTATTATTATTTTGTTTGTCAAAGTTTAACATCACGGAACTATAGAGTCCCGGACCTTTGATAGGCATGCATGGGGCCGAAGCCAACACACAGAGGCCTTTTTGACAATTTTGATCTTGTGCGATGGAGACACATACCATTATTATTATTATTATTATTAGGAGCCTGTAGTGTCCCACTGCAGGGCAAAGGCCTCCCTTCCCTCTCTCCACTCATCCCTGTTCTGGGCTATTGTGGACCACTCCTTAATGTAGGCATCCAACTCATCTCTCCATCTGCGGCGTGGTCTACCACGAGGTCGGTAGACCACGATTTATGCCCCTATGGTTTTTTTTAATTCTAATTTTTTAAGACCTGTTTCTATGTAATTAAAATAAAAAAAAACCAAGACATAGAGGCATGGTACTGGTATTAAAGGTTTTATGGTACAAAAATATTTGCTCTAGTGTCATTATCCAGGGAGAAAACAGACGACTACGTTTGTATACGTTTGTATGGAGAAAGGGCTGAGTATCATTTCCTCTAAAACAGGATCAATGTCCAAGCTTCCGTAAAGTAAGGCAAGTTCAATGGTCGGACCCGGCTATTAGGTCGATGAGCCATAATGGAGGCCTTAGGACAGCCAAAAACTCCGTCACCAGAGTTGACCACTATAATTTTTCCAGGCGGAGATACACGTTTTTACTGTGTGCGTATGCGTACAAGCGCTCAGTATCGCTACACACGCAACAAAGACCAAACCTTCGTGAGATATAACAACTATACATACTCGTATAACTCATACAACATAAAATAAAAGCTTGTAAAAATGTAAAGAATGAATATTTCCAGGGTTGCGTCAATGGAACTCTAAATGTTTTCACACAAACTTCCTCTCTACCACCCGGAGTGAATCAGACCCTCATGCATCTAGCGCCTCTGCTTCAAGCCAGACAGACAAACACTAGTGACAGTTTCTAGTGAGTATACTTTTTTTTTTACTTTTGTTGGACTGGCTACCTGTTGGAACTTGACTATTTCGTTTTAAGATGTTTTTTGCCCTGTAGGGCTAATGTGCGCACCGTGACTTAAGTCTCTCGTCTCATTTTCTCGTTAAAAATCTTCATAACTGTGTCTGTCGTCATGCGCATCCCGTTATTTTATATCGTTATGTCAAATTTGACATAAACAATACATCCCGTTATTTTATATCGTTATGACGTTAGTTATGACGATTTTTAACGAGAAAATGAGACGAGAGTCTTAAGTCACGGTGCGCACATTAGCCCTACTGGTTCTTCGCGACAACTACTATGAAGATACAGTATAGCCAGCTCATTTAGATGGTTTAAGCTATAGTGATATCACCACAGATAAAATAATGATATCACAGATTGAAATACCTAATTAGTTATCAGGTATTCAATTGTTTCAATTCAAGTGCTATCATCCGTGAAGGAAAACAGCTAATTATTGACGTTGTCTTTCCTGTGGATAAAGCCAATTAAACTGAGAGGATGGCTTAGGTGCTGGGCAAATCTATTCCATTTCATACAATATGCCAGGCACTACAGCGTACCGTTGAGTGTAAGCATAGGCTGCCTCTTGACGCTGTATAAATCATCTAGTCTAAATCTACAAGCCTATTTTTTTTTCTCTAAAAAATTCTAACCAATATTTATTTTATTTCAGTGAATCAAACCTTTTCAAAATGTACTCAATCTCCTACATGTGGTATGCAGTCATTGGCACAATAACCTGTGTAGTCATCGGCAATATTGTCGGTGCACTTACTGGCAAGCAAAGCGATCAGTTTGATGAAAGACTACTCCACCCATTTATCGCTAAGGTTTACCGCAAAATTCCGGGAGCGAAGCGAACATATTCCACCGAAAAAACGGACAATGAAAAAGAATCTTCAGTAAAAACTGAAGTTACTGTTGATGATGTCAAAGATGAGGTTAAAATTACTAAAAATAAAGTGAATTCAACTATAGAAAATAAAAATACAGGGAGGTTCACAGTTGTTAGTAATTCTGAAGTTGATCATGAGAAAACTGAAGTGAATTTGTCTGGTTTGTCGTCTAGAAATAGCAGACTGTTTGATGCTTATGAAACGAATCCCAAAAGGTCACCAACGCCAACGAGAACAAAAATATGATAGTGCAAAATCTTTATGTTAGAGAATGTATGCTTACAAAAATACACCTTATTTATAAAGGTGCATTTACACGGTGCGATTTCAACCCATACGATATCGTATCGCACGGCAATTTTTCACGTGTAAACGCTCATCGTATGCGATTTCTCCTAGTTAGCGCGATACTCGTCGGCACTTTCAATGGGCGGGGCTTAGCAATCGTACGAAAAATTGCATCGTGTAAATGCACCTTTAATCCTAGTTCCACGAAAAGAGTGAGTAATACTTATTTTATGTTTAGAATATAATAAAAATGTTTGTGAGTTTGTTTGTGGTTCAATAACTGTACTTACTGAATCGATGATCAAAAACCTACATTTTATTTTGATCAGTAACAAATCGATATTTAATAGAATGATTCTATAAAGCTATTGCTTTGTGATGTTGGCTGTGCCAGTTAATGGATGACGATTGATGAACAACACAGTGAAAATAAGGGCAAAATATTATTTTAAATACAAGTGAATGAGTTTTTGTTTTGATTGAAGCAATGATATTAAACTATAGATACGTTATGTTCATACTATCGAAGTTAATTTGAGCTTGGAACATGTGACTGTCACTAACAAAACCATCGCTCTGTTTGACGCAATCTGAAGTAAAAACTGTGCTAATAAGACTGTTTCGATGTGTTAATTTCCACGTGTTTGTAACGTATCTATATTTTTAAACATCATTGGATGGAAGACTATACAATATAGATATATAAGATAATTTTAAATCATTTTTATTTATGTAGTTTAGTTGTGTGCTACATAGGGGCCAAACTCGAATTTATTACCTCTCCTATTTATTTAGTTCTCAAAAAGTAGTGAATAAATAATTGGTCAGTAATAATATTAGGTATATAAAATCTTATATTAAGGTATCTTCTATTTTATTCATATACCTATATAGTTAAGAGTGTATTTTTAAATATTTTAATACTTTTGTGTGATTTGGTCATTAGTTATAAATAAATTATTTACCGACTTCAAGATTTATTCATCATAACAATAATTTGTATAATACTTTAATTTATTATTGAAATGATGATGCACTTAGATGTACTTATCATTATTTATTTTTATACATAGATTTCTAGTTGGAACATTACTTTTTACATCCTAAATCTTCATATTTTATTGTGTAATGTGAACCTGTGAACGAAATCTTTATGTTTGTTATATTTTTCCTGAAAAAGTAAAAATAAGTATACAGGTGTAACATTTAGAACGGTCAGTATGGAACGGCCTGTATATTTCCTTTCCGTTTTTTATGACGTAGATTTACTAATCTCAGACGATGTACCCACTCCTATAATTATGATAGAACTTCACTCGCTAAGTTCGTTTAATCATTATAATCTATGCTATTTACGTCCAAGGTTGAAACTTAATGAGTATTGTGATATTAATATTAAAGAGTATTACAATAAATGCGTGTAAAACAAATTGAGATTTGTATTCTATTATGATTAATCCAAAGATAATTATTTTAATTAAATGAATGTTACTAACGATTGTAATTTTATTCATTTATTCTATTGAAGTATAAAATTAATTGGCTACGCATCCCTATTTAATTCGAGGCCCCAAACTGTTTGTTGCCCTAGTTATTTACAGATTGGTCGCGAAGGAACGGGAGTAGAATATATAGTTTTAAGACAGTCTAAGTGATTCCAGCGGTCCTACTGAACACATGCCATTGATAAACTTTCTAAAATGATTTCAAAACCTTTGAATGAATGAATGAACACTTTATTGTACACCAATTAATAACAAAACACCACATAAATAAAACACGTTTAAAATTAGTACAATGGGCGGCCTTATTTCTGAAAGCGATTTCTTCCAGGCAAACTTTGGATGAAAAATAAACCAAAGAAGCATACAGAAAGGACGGTAGTGCATAGAAGTTTCATTAAAAAGGAAACAAAGCTAGAAAAAGTATTTAAATAATCCTAATACATGCCATTAATAATATAAAAACAATATACTAATATATAAGTAATCAATATATAAATACCTACTAAAATGAATACTTATGAATTGCTCATAAGAAGAAACTAAAAATTAAGACAACTGCTGAAGAGTGCTGCTTCAATTTCAATTTAAAGGAATGTATTGAAGGAGCTTTCATTATATCTACAGGAAGCGCATTCCACAGATGGACAGCGCAGTGAAAGAATAGAATAGAATAGAATAGAATAAAGTTTTATTTTCTCCACATATACACAGTTACAAAATAGGTACTTAAATCTACACAATTTAATGTGGGTGAAAATACGGCTACCCCTCAGCATTTGCTCGAACAGCTTGAGAGTGCTGGAGCGCTGGTTTTCAGTGGCGCCTTACCCGTTGTGGCGCAGCACTTGCTGCGTCACGCGTCTAAAAAAAAAAAAAAAGAAAGACCATCTAGCTCTACAATATCAACGTGTATCTGACTGATCCTAGCTACGAGGTACAGTCAGCGTCGCCAACTGGTAACCAGCAAACGCAGGAAGAAACTGCGTATCAGGGGGTTACCAGTTGGTGACACTGACTGTACCTATGCCCACGTGAGAAATGAAAGGTTCATCTTACTCGACAGCCTTTGTTAGTTGTCGGTTTGATTATCAATTTTACGTACTTCTATTTCGAAGAGAATTGACGGTGTCAATTTATGCTAATTACGATTGGATAGTTAGCCCCGTTCGTGTTCAGCCGAAATACAATACAATACAATAAGTATATCTTTATTGAAAATACCCACACAAACACTTACAAATTAAAAATTAATTTTAAAGTAGAGTATAACAATGTGCGCCTATGCACAAATTATTAGCAATTGAGATCGGTAATCTATTCCTTACTAAATAATAATAATAATAATAATATAATAATGCTGGACATTTTTCACACAGCATCATCTAGCCCCAAACTAAGCAAAGCTTGTACTATGGGAACCAGATAACTGATATACTACTTATATACTTTTTGTTTGTAAATACATACATATTATACATAGAAACACCCAGACCCGAGACAAATATCTGTAGGTCATACAAACATTTGTCCCGCGGCGGGGATCGAACCCGCAACCTTCTGCGTCGCAGGCGGACCTTCGCCCACTGCGCCATAGAGGTCGTCTTTTACTTAGACGACCTAATAAGAAGATTTACTAATAAGAAGTTTACTAAGATTTATAAATACTGGACACAACTATGCAATTATGCATACATTTTATTTATCTTATTTTAAATGGATCCTAGACGCAAAAAATAGTGCACACTAGTGGAGCAGGTAACTTGCCTTTACCTAGTTATTGATGGATGGAGTTGATAGCGGTGTTCTGCGTGATGCTTGAAAGCAGCCTCTTTGAAGCCCACTTACCTGCTCCTTTCAACACACAGGTTCGTAAGAACTACTGAAGAGAGTGTAACATGACACACGTTAAGAACAAGAAAAATACTACGCCTAGAAGAATCTATTGAGTGAGCTACTGCAAAACGTGGGCTATGATTTTTGTTGTTTGCAGTCAAAATCCAACGTTGAAAAGTTGTATCTAGGTATTCTCCCTACGTTATAAGCCAAGCACCAAGCACCTTTCGGCTACGAATAAGCTCGCCTTCGCCTAGGCGAAGGCGAGCTTATTCATAGCACCGAGATCTATACTGCGAGGTCCGATTTTACCTCTCAAACTTGTTACAATTCTGAGTAGAGCTTTGTTTGATGTTAGTGAACTTAGCAAATCATTGTCCAGCTGATCAAAAAAAAAATGTTCTTATCGCATGCAGATGAGTTCTATAATTCCTGATACTTTTTGATAATAGTTCTGGCGTTTTTACCTACCAAAAGACGATGGACAAAATGATCTACCAGTTTCCCGTAGCAGATTGTAGGTATTTATTTTTTACATCCCAGTCTCTCGATGTTTTCCTTCACCGTTTGAACTGAAATTAAAGTGTGTGTGAAATATATAAGTAGTGGTTTAGTTGACTTGTGATCTTGTAGTTCAAGATAGACCCTGCCCTGAAATTGAGGGTAATAGATATCAAGATTGTCTCTCATTCATACGTAAATTGAAGCCCCGGGGATCCTCACGGCGCTTGCACTCGAAGTGGTGCATGTCTTTACCATTTTGCAAGATGAAACTTCAACGTAAGAATTTTGTTTGTAGATGCGTGCGCCTCAAAACGCATAAATGTGTACCTACTAGGGGTAAAACACTTTTCAACCTATTTCGTACCAATTCTGGACAAAGGTCAAACACTATCTGAAACAAATTCTAAAGTTCAAAGCATTCCTTGTATTTATTTCCACATTAAACTCGGTTTTGGTGACCTTTTTAACCTCAGACCTGAGGTGGAAAATAAATAGCGTGACCCGCAACCGCAGGCCACAAGAGGGACTATTTCAATTTGATTGCTTACCTGGCCTAGTTTTTGGTCCTAGTATAACAGAATGCGGTAGTCTCTGATTAAGATGACGGACCTGATCACATTTTATCGTATAAGATGTGATCAGGGGACCTAAAGCGGCCATTTTGGGTGAATCATATTATGAAACATAGGCAGTTTAAAAAAAGCAAACTGCTTATATGTTTCATAATATGATTCACCCAAAGTGGCCACTTTAGGCCCTCAGTTATGAATGAGTTAACTCAGCTCAAGTCCAGGTCAGTAAACAGTAAATTTACTTGAAGCTCCCTCGTTTTCCTCGGAAGATAACTCCAATCTCCCTCGTTACGAGTTAGAGTTCTCTATGTAAAGTGTTTTAAACAAAATCATGTTTTATAACTTTTTAAACCATTCACGGTTATCAAAACTTTTCTTATCTATTCTAAACTCGTGGTTAAATATATCCGGCTATTATAGTGGGTGCAAGTGGGAATACGAGCACTATCGTTTCACAGCGGGCGCCAAGCATCACAAATTATACTTTGGTGACAATTAATTCGAATTTACTGGAATAACTGAATATACTGATATTTATGTGAGCTCTATATTTGCTACATTTCTGTTGGTAGGGACTTATTAATAGGTGTAAAATATTAATTTTAAAAACTAGTGAAGTACGAGTCGGACACGAAGGGTTGACTTTATTACGTTTGTGTGATTTGTGTTTAGAACTTTTAAGGGATAGTTGGAAGGATTTGGGGGAGACCTTTGCCCAGCAGTGGGACGAAATAGGTTAGATACTAAAAAAATCAAAATAAAAAAGAACTTCAATCCCACTAATATAATAAAGCTGAAAGTTTGTAAGTTTGTTTAGATGTTTGTATGTTTGTGTTTCAATCACCTAAGCCAAACTTAATTAAAGTAAAACTTGAACGTTATTATTTTGTTCTCAATAAAGACGAAAACGGCATGTCATTAAAAGTGACATTACTAAAATGATAATCAAAATGGCGTCTCTGAGCTTCTGTAACAGCTGATAGACACAGCAAGCAAAATAGTGTTGACTAATTTTACCCACAAATACTTGATTTTGACTAAAAATAAGTAATTTTAGAAATTTCACTGTAATAGTCATTCTATTATGGACTTTATCGTATACAAAATACGAATGAAGCATTTTAGTTTAGTTAACTATAATCAGTGCACAACAGAATCGACGCCAATAAAATTTCTGGCAAATTAAAACAAAACGAGTGTTTTACACATTTTAAAGTAATATTAGGTTCCATCAATGCGTTTTACCTACATTAAATAGCTTTATTTCTAAAAAAGGCCGGTTTAAAACTATTAAAATTCAATATTTACTTTGTATAATTTAATAAAATAATAGATGTCTTTTTCGTGTTTGTCTGTGTTTTATCAATATTAAAGCCTCATCAAGAATTATCCTTCATTACACATTATCATTATTAAACACTTAAGCTTAATCCTTTGGTTAAACAATGGATACACTTTGGCTTCACACATCTCAAATTTTCAAGTATAAACTTCGAGCTATTTAAGAGGTTGACACCTTATACTTAGTATTATACTTATAAGTTATTTGTTAGTATAAGTTAACAAGTTATCTAACTTTGATCTCGTAGATAATGCTACGAGTGCTACGAGGTGCTACGGCTTAGACTCGTAGCACCTTGAAACTTCAAAATGGTGTAGATTTTTGAATATTAATTTGTTAGTTAGGTATTTGCAGCGGTCAGAAGCCAACCTATGCTACACTCAATGGCCAAAGAATCATGGCAAGATCGGACCTCCCACAGATAAAAATATAGCAAATTCAGGGTTAGGATCGTTTGAACCACAATCTTAGGGGTAAATAAATACAGTAATTATATTTTTTTGGCTTGTATATTATATTTTTTATATTTTTTTGTGTAATACAATTTACGAATTGAATACGGTAAGTGGCTTTGTAAGCAAGAAATCAGGCTGTAGATCAATTCTGGAAACGAAATTTTTTTTATCCAGGTCACAGCTTGTATGGAGATGACCGAAGTTATTTTCTGACGGAGTTTTAAGGACCCTTTAAGACCTCCGTCATGGATTAACGACTTAATAATAATAATGCTGGACATTTTCACACAGCATCATCTAGCCCCAAACTAAGCAAAGCTTGTACTATGGGAACCAGATAACTGATATACTACTTATATACTTTTTATTTGTAAATACATACATATTATACATAGAAACACCCAGACCCGAGACAAATATCTGTAGGTCATACAAACATTTGTCCCGCGGCGGGGATCGAACCCGCAACCTTCTGCGTCGCAGGCAGACCTTCGCCCGCTGCGCCACAGAGGTCGTCAATAGCTGGGATAGACCATTTTATGCGCCTTCCGAAGCACAGAAGCGGTCAGTTGATAAAGCTACTAGGGGTCATCCACTTACTGACCGCTCATAACGTTCTTTAACTTCTCTAAGATCTAACAAGATCGTCTCAGAAAGAATAGTTCTTACGTTTCCACATTTTAATTAAAGTTGTAAGTACTCTGTATTGGTGATCATCATCTCCCTGACCTTATCCCTCGCAAAGTGGGGTCGGCACAACATGTCTTCTTCTTCCACTCACTCCTATCACTCGTCAACTGTGCATCCACTCCTCGTACATCTCTCACACAATCCAACCACTTCTTCAACCTTTCTCTTCTTGCATACCCAGCCACTCTCATATTCATAGCTCTTTGGGTAACATGGTTTTCATCCCTCCTCATATCGTGTCCATACCAAGATAGCCTAGCACTCCTCACCTTTTCAGAAATAGGTGCCACTTTCAAACTTCCTCTGTTAAACTCATTCCTTATAAGATAAGGAATGAGTTTACGGTTAGATAAGTCTAACCGTGTTACCCCAGACCTCCATCTTAACATTGGTGAACTAATAAATAAATAAGCAAGCTATATGTGGCGACATCTATCTACCATCGCCTGAACTACAAGAGATGTCAATTACAGCGACTTAGCTACTTCGGAGCTGTACCACTAGATGGCGCTGGGATCAAAGATAAGCGGATTCTCATACAAATGATGCAAAAAGTATTGAATCCTGAATCGCGCAAACGATGTTTCTAAGCACATGTAACATATATAGAACTGTCAGCCGAACAGGCCCTAAGGTAAGTGTGCCAGTTGTGCAAACCTTAGCGAGGTGAGTACATGAGTACTCCCTCTTTGCCATATATTGGGGGAATACCATTTACCCCCAAAATACGAGTATACATTGCTATAATTCCACGAGCGCTTCATAATGATAGTAATCACCAACATATTTAGTTCATCATACCGTCCACCGTTTCTCAAACACCTTTCAAAGAACCTTTCAACCCAAGTTTGTAACCTTTGTAACGTCTTCTAAGTTCAAACCTTTGATGTTCTGAGAGTCTTCGTAATTAGTGCTTCGTAACTCAAATTATGTAAAGCCGTCAAAGATCGAATTATGAACGTAATTATCTTGTTAGAGTTTGTATCTGAATTTGTGTGTGTTTGCTTGAAAGTTTGAGTAACTTTATATTCTTTTAGTATTTCTGAGAATAGGGTAAGTATTTTACTGAAATAAGCAGTGAAGCTATGAATAGTGTTATTTTGTACGCCGTGTACACGATGTCAGTCACCACACAATACCAATCTTGCTTCTTGCCACAGAAGATAAAGATAAAGATAAATGAAGCTACATAGATCACGAATGTTATCTCAAGGCGCTTTTTTAGATCTATTACGTACCTATCGCAGAGGTCTAGTCTAAGGGCCTTACTTATTAACGTGGTATAAAGTTATGCCTCGGAATAAAATAGGTATAACCATACATTTTGACAGTTTACACTCAGGAATAACTTTATACCACGTTTATTAGTAAGGCCGTAAGGGGTTAATCAGGGGCATGTCTTTATGAAATGAAATTAAATGAAATATGATTTATACTATATATAGGTACATGCGATCCTTTGAACATATTTAAGAGGGTAGTCACTTATTTATTATTTATTTAAGAGGTAATGCCGCCAGCCTTTTGGGCACATTACCTGCGGTCGGTGATTTGAACACTGTTTTTTTATCTTTAATTTAGATACATTATGTACCTATTTATGTATTTTATTTTTATGATTATTGTTTCGTGTAAATATTTACATAAAATGGTTAAACAGATAATAAAAGTTCGAGGCATGTTCAAATACACATACACATACCTACATGCCCACATTATTTAAACACTTAAACATATGTATTTCACCACAGGTTTAAGTCGAACTGAGTTTATAACAAACCAATTTAGAAAGTCTGCGAACTCGCTATCTCTTCAGCCATTTCGTCCCGATGGCTCAATCCAGAGATTTTAATCTCCATAAATAAATGGCCCGAATTTAGATATTGCAATCAGTAAAAACGATTTTGGTTCGTTATAAAAAGCGACTAAATAATAAGATAAGCTTTTTCTTAACTTATAGAGGCTTATTACAAGAAAATGAGCAGAGTTTAGACCAAGTCTAACTAAAAAACTGTCCTTAGAAAAACGATCTTTAAATACTCGTACATCGTTTTTTTTGGTAACCCTATTGTTTTTAAGAAGAGAGTTAATAGGCACCTTCTGGGTAAGCTCGCTCCATCGTAGACCTCACTCTTGCCTGTGTAAGTCTGAGGTCAAGGGCCGACCCATTCATCATAAAAAAAATAAAAAAAATAAAAGTTTTGTTTTGACATGTGTCATCATGGGGTTCAACCAAGGTTTTACGTTTTTATAATAAGCAGCATAATGTTTCTACAATTTTATTTAGGTACGTACCTACTTACATAAAAGTGTCTAAGTCGTAATAGAAATATAAGTAAGTCGTAGGTAGGTACTCGTATACAAACACGAATGGGTTTTCCACTTTAATGAAATGTTATGTTTTCAATATGAAATATCTACGTATACTAAGCACAACGGATCTTTAGCTCTCTGAAGTTAGGTGCAATAGACGATTGCGCAGGTTTGATAGAGTAAGCAAGATAGCACGATTTTAGGCATCTTAAAAAATGCGTTCTGCGCAGTTACTTCAGAGACCTAAAGAACGATTGTGCGTATTGTACCTACTTCTATTGATGCCGAACCAAGTCGGGCACCATTTCCACTACGATCAATAAGGCAAGGTAGGGGATAAATAAGGTATACGTAAGGGATAAGGTAAAAAACATAACCCCTCCTTTGACAGTCGGGTAAAAATAACCTAAATGCATTTCAGGTGTTTTTGATCAACAACTTTGTAGGTATTTTTATAATGTTAGTTACTGTTGAAATAACTTACATTTTCCGTGCGATTGGATAAAATTAATCAACTATTATCGAAGCCACGATTCAATTAAAACTTACAAAAGTAACCAAAAATATCCGACGGATTAATGGTTCTTCTCTCCATTGTTAGCAAATTGTTTTCAAAATATCTAATTTAATAACACACAGTAATATTTTTTGATCAAGTAAGTTATGGTCGATTTAGATACCGATTTAGATTAAAGAAAATTCAAAACTTAATCAAAAGGTAGTCGAGTTTTGTCAAAGATGTGGTACTTGCTATTTGACTAAATGACTAAAGTGCGAACAAGCCTTACATTAATCTCCAGAAATCATGTAAAATAGGCACGTGGTAAAAATCTGAATAATAGAATAGAATAGAATACAACTTTATTGTACACCATAAAAATAACACAAATAAAAAAAACAAACATACAAAAATATAGTACAATGGGCGACCTTATCGCTAAAAGCGATCTCTTCCAGGTAACCTTTGGATGGACAGGATAAATATTAACAAATATAATTAATTCAATTCATAATAATTTAAATCACCAATTAAAAAATATGTTTAAACTTCAACCAATGTAACGCCTATGTCACACTTGAATCAAAGATACGTTTCTTGGTTCAAATAACTCAATTTTCTGTTCCCGTTTCTGAAATTGTTTCAGCGAAGCTATTGAGTCAATTTGTTAAATTGCCGTAAAAAATAAATGATATCCTTAATGGAAGGAGCGATTCGATGAAATTAATGATCTTTAAATTTATTAGCGTTGCCTATTTTTGTTTGCTTTTAATTCAAAATGGCGGAACTTATGGCGATCTGGTAATGTAAGTAGGTAAATGAAAATGAAAATATTTTTTGTGTAAAATAACCAAAAATCAGACAAAAGAAGAAAAAATAATACACGAAAATTGAAAACAAACTTTTAAAATGTTTGTTTTAAATTTTCGTGTTTTCATTTTTAGGTTAACCGCTACAAGCGCGACGTAGCAAAATAGTGAATTTTTATATATTTGACTAATGAGACATAATTTAAGGACTTAGGTCCTAAAAGATTTGAAAAAATATCGGCCGCGGTAGTAACTAGTGATCATTTTTTATTTTTTTCTTTTATTTCATAAAACTTAAAGAGGAAGAAGTGAAACTGGATCGCCATTGGAAAATGTGAAGTAAACGGCTGAAAATATTATATTAAAAAAATCTATGTTGCAAACGTAAAAAAAAATGATCTACGAAAAGATATGAAATGGAGGTTCCTAAGTGTTATGCCGTATTTATATTCTGTGATTATACCCATGGCCATGTACAATGTTTACCTGAGTACATAATATTAAATTGTTTAGTTGCTCTGAATTTAAAGTATTTAAGTTCGTATGAGTTAATGGCTAATTCTTGAAAATGGTGTGTGATAAAAAAACTTAGGCCTTTACATCTACATATATTAGATGATTCATACAGCGTCAGGAGGCATTCCATGCTTACACTTAACGGGACGCTATAGTGCCTGGGACATTGTTTAAGGTGGAATAGGCTTGCCCAGCACCTAAACCATCCTCTCAGCTTAATCAGCCGCCCACAGGAAAGACGACGTCAATACGTGTGGAGCTGACTAAGCTGCGGGTTTCCTCACGATGTTTTCCCTCACCGTTAAGAACTCTAGCGCATATAAATTTTACGAAACGAAAATCCATTGATGCACGGCCGGTATTTGAACCCACGACCTTCAGATTGAAAGTCGAGCCACAACCCCATTCGACCAACACGGCTCTCTAAAGTATAACTACGATAAAGCTTAAACACCCTTGTTAGCTTTCAAAACCATTTTAAATTGAGGACGTTTTGCTGTCAGAGCATTTTAAATTACAGTCGATGTGCATTTAAGAACATTTAGCTTCCAAAACCTTCTGATCCTAAATGGTTCTATCATACGAAGGGTTGGCTATAATTGTGTGTATATATTTATTTCTGGTTATTGGAGCGTTCTAGAGCTTACGCACACAGAAACATCATGCATGTGCCTCTTACACAGTTAAGAGTAACCCGCCTTCGTTATAAAAAACAACTGTACGCTAAAAACTATCATATCTGGATTTTGTAGCTCTACGTCCCCTCGTTATCCCGGCGGCCGTGTGCCTAATGACTTGGTAAAAAAACCCGAGAAATGACGTTTCTGTGGTCGCTCAGGGCTTTTCAAACGAACCTATTTAGGGGCTTACTGAGTAGGGTTGTCCCACGAAAGATTAATTATTACATAATTTATTTAAATGTGTCCAATAATAATTTAGCTCTTACATAAAAAGAACCCCAAAAGTATGTACTTCCAATATATTCAATCATTGTGGAGGTAGCCCATTAGCTCAGTTGGTCTAGAGCATTACCACGATCGGTAATTACAAGAGTTCAAATCCCGCATGGGTGCAAATTTTGGGATGCTTTTAAAATCTTTAGGATAAAAAGAAGCCTAGATGCATTTATCCAGGGCGATTCCGGTCTGTAAGAACTGATTTATATAGATACTAGCTGACCCGCGGCAAACGTTGTTTTTCCATTATATCGCTATTAAAAAATAAGGGTTGATCGTAGAAGGGTGAAAATTGAGGATTGTATGTATTTTTGTATGTTGTATCATAAAAAAATAGAAATTAAAATTTTTGTCTAAAAATAAAAATAAAAATTTAGGGGTGGACTACCCCTAACATTTAGGGGGATGAAAAATAGATGTTGGCCGATTCTCATAGATACCGGATAAGCACAAAAAATTTCATCAAAATCGGTCAAGCCGTTTCGGAGGAGTATGGCAACGAAAACTATGACACGAGAATTTTATATATTAGATAGATACAGTAGGTACTTATACTCGTATTGTTTAGAAAAAAACTTAAAATGACCTTTTCCCATAACGGCTGATTTTCTAAATGTCTACTATGTTTTTTCAATAGTAAATAAAGGCTTTAAATAGGTTGCTGTAAGCTGATTTATATGCGCCCGAACACGGATAATTATTTACTGTTATTTTCTGAGGAGTTCCATTGAACAGGCCCCATCATCAGATCAGCTCGCTGTTAACATATTTTTGATTGCCACCAAAGACTCCCAGAATTCAGCTCATAGTCCAATCAGTTGGTAGTTTGACCTGGAAAGTTTTTCGGGAGTTTCAATCAAAATCAATCAAAAATATTTTTATTTAGTTACAAATACATAAGTTGTTTGGTTGGGACTCTTCTTTTAAGTTTTACAACCTGTGTTAGAAGAGTCCCCTCTATTCTGTGGTGTTGTACGAGTAGATACACTTGTTCCATAAACGACATTTGACGACCTCTGTGGCGCAGCGGGCGAAGGTCTGCCTGCGACGCAGAAGGTTGCGGGTTCAATCCCCGCCGCGGGACAAATGTTTGTATGACCTACAGGTATTTGTCTCGGGTCTGGGTGTTTCTATGTATAATATGTATGTATTTACAAACGAAAAGTATATAAGTAGTATATCAGTTATCTGGTTCCCATAGTACAAGCTTTGCTTAGTTTGGGGCTAGATGATGCTGTGTGAAAATGTCCAGCATTATTATTAAGACATTTAGGTAGCTAGGTACTTATTATAAAAGAAAAAAATCAAAGTATGTTATTTAACTAAAAATCTAATAATAATGTGGGTAGACATTTTTCTCATACTTTGATTCCCAGCGGGTTCACGACATATTAAAATAGGTAAATAATATTTCCTTATCCAAAGAACTTGTCAAATTGGTGGTTATTTAGTAGGTAGAGTACCGACTGTTACTACAGCGTCCCATTAAGTGTAGGCATGGATTGCCTCCTGACGCTGTACAAATCATCTAATATAGTAAAGGCCTAAGAGTACTGTGAGAGTTTTTAGAGTAGGTAAAGTGTTACTGACAATGTCAATATCCGAGCTATTCAATTCGCTATCACTACGAACTAGTATATGAATAACCCTATTTCCAAACATAGTAAGCAACTCGGTACACGATATCTCGTTGAAGTTGCAAAGCTCTGGACATAAATCTGCGAGACACCGCGTCCGGTTTCCGATAACGACCGATATTCGGAACACGAGTTTCTGGTACCGTGTATGATAATATTCTGAGCATAGACATATCTACACCTTTTGTCCGTATTGAGCTCTATTTTATACAAAAGAATAAATAAAATACTAATTATTTACCCTTTACCTTACCATAAATGTAAAATAAAGTTACTCAATTGGCTTCTTAGTTTAAACTATGATGATTCCGAGGCTCTCCTCAAGGTTGCTGAATAACCCACCTAACTCACACACACAAACACACACACGTATAATCAACACGCTTATTGTTAACTTAGACCATTCGTTTCTTTGGATGGAACGAGTATAAGTCCGGATGGGGGCGTTGGTGCCTGTGACACAGTTTTACAAAAAACTTCTGCAGGTATCATCGTTTCCACTGTATACATAAGCCACTGTTACTGTTCCTGAATAAACTTGATTTGATTTTGATTTGATTTCCGCTACATCCTTAGGCTGTCATTAATAAACACGAACTAAGGTGGTATTAGCGCTAATCCAAAGCATAAGGCTGTAGTAGGTCAATTCAGTATTAATAAACAAAGACCAAGGAGGAGCTAATTCGACTCTACTCTCGGAGTAAGAGTTACTCCTAGGCGCCACCTAGTATAGAGATGGAGTAGGCAGACGTATCATGAATTTTGTCATTTTTACGTCACAAAAAAAGGTTGTGCAAATAGGATGGATTATGTTGATGATTTGAGGAAGAATTTAATGAGGATGGATACCAGTTTCAAAAATGTGGCGAGTGAAAATTTACAAGAATCTATTGGACGATCTCGAAAAACTGAACTTAAAATCCAAGTAACACTGCATAGGTATAGATTTTGTGGTGAAAAACCATTCGGATTAGCAAGAAACAATAAAACAGTTAAAATGACTAAATACTTTTTTATGATTAAAAATTTGAACACCAAAAAGTTTTAGAAAAATAAAACCTCTTTGAATAAAACAGATTGTCAAATACAAATTATTCAAAATATTATTATTTCAAAATTATAATATTTATATTATTATATTATTATATTATTTATATTATTATTTATATTTATATTATTATCATATAATGAATGACAGAGATAGACAATATTTTGAATGATAATATCATTCGTTCATTCATTCTTTTTCTACTAATCCCGATGTAAGAAATGTATTCCTACTCATTCGAGACTACTACCAGTTTATTGATAACATCAAAATATTCAAGTTGCTCCTTCGTTACTAAAGAAGTAACAAGTCTGAGAGTAGTCTCGTATTAAGCTAGAATTAGGGTAATCTAATTAATAAGGCCGTTAGTGTATAATTCTGGTGATTTTAGGATCACTGTTTTTTATCATCAACCAAAAAGTACCCGCTGCTGGGTATCTTTTTCTCTAATACTCCTTGCTTTCACCATATATAATTTTTTATGCTAAAAAAGCTCAAGTCAATAATTATACTTTAACGTACTCTTCAAAGCAAGGAAGCGCTTTATCAGTGCTGCTGCTAGCGGTCACCTATCCTTGTCACACAAGGTCGCCTTCTATGGTCAATAAAGAGAGAAAACTACACCACGCTTTTAGTTTTTTTTATCTACTTCAATATTTTTGAAATTCCTCGTTTTGTTACCTCGTGTGCGCCTAAATAGATTAAGCATACTAAACTTTGCTTAACAATAGTTATATCAGAGTTTCTACAGGAAACGTTATTAGACTCGGTTGTGTGGTCCGTCGAGTTAGATTCTAACGAAAATACCTCATTTATACTAGCCTATTTGAAACTACACCAACTATTTGTTTATTCTTCATCTAGATTTATTTAGGCTATACGACAAGCCAATTTCTTCACGATGCTTTTCTTCACAGTTTGACTTTCAGTTTGAGAGTACTGGCATAGTGCAACAAAACTTTTTGAAGGTTACCTACACACTACCTGACCAATCCTTCTTTCACTAAGTTCCTCTCCAGCCAAAGGTTGCCTGGAAGAGATCGCTCATTAGCGATAAGGCCGCCCATTGTACATTGTCATTATTTGTTTTATTTAATTATTTTATTTCATAGTTTAGGGTGTACAATAAAGAATTCTCATTAATTCATTCACTACCTTAAATAATGTTAGTATACAATGCACATTTGATGAGTGATAGGAAAGAGTGGAGGAAGAATACAGGGTTGTGCCGACCCCACTTAGCATGGGATAGGGACAGGAGAAAAAAAGAACTTAGGTCTTTACATCTATTTATTTCTGCCGAATGACTCAAGTACTCTAGACACGATAATTCCAGATAAACCCAATTTCAGTTATTTTATTGTACTGCCCTTGTTTGTTACGATAATTCACACAATAAATAAAATATATCGTTCTCTGAATTACTTTTATATTATTTCGAAGAAATACAAATGTTCCCATAATTCCCATTAACACGAACCAGATATATCGCTGCCCTTAGCATTGGTTTATCGCACTATCGACGCTTGAGCGAGTCACCAAAATATGCTGGAAGCCTCTCAAAATAATCTTCGAGTAACCAGAAGACGTTTAAGTGGTCGCAGACTTATCCGCGCCGAACTGTCAATAGAAGAAATGCTGAGACGTCAGAAGCCAGCGGCATTTTTTCGAAAATTACTGCGACGCGTACGGCGTAGAGAATTGATGATAGGTGACTTGTTTGAAGGAAATGTTCGTGAGATCAAAATCACGAAGGCGGGTTGGTCATATTTGTGTGTAGATTTGTTTCTGTGTGTGAAAGCGATGCTGAGCGCTCATTTCTCCACGGAGCGTTCCAACGCTTACCCACACAGAAACAAAGTGCATGTGGTGCATCTACACACAATTTAAGAACAACACGCCATTGTGAGATGGAAACAATATAACGCTGTAACAAAATACTATGGATTCGGCGTCTGTCTAAAGCTATATCTAGTGTCCTGGCTGCAATACTAGTGCTATAGCTAGGTATAACTAGTGCTATATCAGCTATATAGACACTCCTAACATAATTCGCAACGTCCTACCCGCGCACGGAGCCTATAAAGATGTCTCTACACTGAATGGATAGTCCTTTCGAGGGTTGCTGTAAAATTGGCGAAATTGGACACACAGAGCGGTAGAATGGCGAGTGAGTATTCGAACATGTTGGGGGACAAGTTGACAATGCTTGTCATACTGAAAATAAAATACGTGGTGCACAAGGAGCGCAAAATGTCAAATGTACAAACTTGGTTCCAACCGAGTGTTCCACGACACTCACGTATTTTTTTTTCATAGGAAGAAAGTTACAATAAAATTTTCAGTTCACAGGAAAAGTATCAATCTCAAGATTTAAAATTACCTTCAGACTGTCCAGTCCAGTCCTTGACTCGACACCTGGTGTGCTTTGGCGGGCATGTCAAATTGTCAGTAACGGCTATAAAGCCTTTTCATTCGGTCTAAAACAGCGTCACTAACGAACTTAGGTACTTTTTACAGTTTCCTACAAATTAGCTTCATGTTGTTTAACTTAACCGACTGCGTGTATCATCAAGAAGGTTGTTATTTATTCACCATCTACGAAGGTTTTATCCTCGGAGAGGTTTCTAACCCTTCAATGGAGGCTTCTTCAATTTAACGGGTTTCATGCTCCAGAATTGACGAGACCTTATTTTTGGTTTGATTTGGGGTAAGGCTTATTCACAGAGATATGAATATTCTTTATGATTGATGATTCGTGTTTTTGAAATGTTGATTTGAGTCTCAAGAGCTTAGTGGTTTTTATGTGTATAGATTGGTATACATAATTAAGTACTTTGGAAAATAAATTTAATCCGTCTCATTACAAAAAAATTAACCGAGTTTAAACTAAGACTAACTAAAAAACTGTCCCCAGAAAAACGATCTTTAAATACTCGTACATAGAACGCTTTTTTGTTGTAACAGTTTTGTTTTGACATGTGTCAACATGGGGGTACAACTAAGGTTTAACGTTTATGTAATAAGCAGCATCATCTTTACTAACTTTTCATAGCCATTGACCAGTAGCGTTTTGGGCACGGGCCACGGATATAGGATCAGCTGTTGAGCTATCTTCGAAGATAATTTTTAACTATCCTTAGATTGCTCAACTGATTCTTAAAGTGTCCTTGTAAAGGTATGAAAAATGTAGTAGGTTAGTTTTTGTAGATGAAATATTTATGTATACAGGGTGTAAAAAGACTACTACCGAAAACTGAGGGGTTGCAATCAGACCATGATTCTAAACATATTTAGCGAAAAAAAAACGCAAAAAAAAAAATGAATTTGCTGCTTCATTTTACGTTATTTTCCGATTATTTACTACTAGTACAACATAGTAAGACCATACCTACCTAATAATTTCATTTATAAAAGAAAAAAACAATTAAAAATCAAAATCTTGCAATCTACGTAAAATAACGCGACTAGTACGAGCGCGCGAGCAGCTGAGCGAGGTCAGCGCACGCGCGCGCGGCCGACGACCGCCGCGGCCGGCCGGGCATCGCACCCGCCCCGCTCTCGCGTCGCCTGTCTACTGCACCTATGCAGTTCCACCAGTGCTATAAACAAAATCTTAGTTACGTAAACTAGAAAAATTAAACATAAGTAGGTACCTAACTTGGCTTTATTTCAGCTATTATTAGTTACATAAATAAAATGTTTCACTATTGAGTTCATAAAATCGTAAGTAAGGAAAACTTGAACGAAGTTTCAGTAACGGTTATAAACAAAAAATAATAGTACAAAAAAAATTAAAATTTAAAAAAGTTATTCTCCGACTCTAGGATTTGAACACTGGGCTCATGCACTCAAATCCTAGACTGTTCTAGCTCGGCTATCATGAGTTTACTGAGTGCAGCGAAATTAAGCTTCATTTCAAAAAAAAATTACTGAAATTCGATTGAACGCTGCACGTGTCGGCGGCAGAGTCAAAGGGTTCTATCAAAATCTTCTAACTTGATTGAAATAAGGTTCAGATTTCTATTTCGCTGAATCCTTTGTAAAAGCCGGTCGGTATAAAGCTGCGTCTACAGTGTTTGCGAATTTTATGCTTGACGAAGAATTCGTCTAAGACCGAGTTCTCGAAGATAAGATAAGATAAGTTTTTATTGTAAACTGTTGGATTTAACAAAGATGGTAGGTTTGTTAACAAATAAAATGTACAAACAGTTTGCCCTTTTCGGACGTACAATATTAACATTAATAGTATGTTAGTACTAAGAAACTAAAAAACGAAGTGTTTGACCAGCATTTTATCTTTAACCTCGATTGGGATACACATTCATTATGTCAAAGTTTATACTAACAGCAGCACTAGATCAACTGTTCACTACATAAACAAATAATAAGTAAGTAAGTACCTGCCTAAGTAAACAAATAATAAGATTAATGGTTGATAAGATTATCAGTTTATTCTATCAAATATCACTAGGTACAACAATGTAGTGAATGATCAGTGAATAAATCCATCAGTTTTCAACTCTTGAGTAGTGTGAAACATGCCTTGCTAGGCATTTTTCAGTTGACTCTTTGGCGGCTTTTGTCAAAGATATTAAGAAATTGTCTTCTAATACTATTGAAATAAGGTTCCAATTTCTATTTCGCTATATTTTCTTTCTAATTTCTCGACTCGTTTTGTTTGATTTTATTATTTATTAATTAGTTGAAGTTCAATATTCGTACGTATTGGACGCTCGCGCAGCGCATACAAATTGCATTACCGGTACTACTGTCGCGAATGAGTTTTATGGTTTTATTAGAGGATAATTTAGTACCTACTTAGGTAGTTAATTATCGTATCTACCTACCTAGTAGGTACCTGCCTACATTTGTTAAGAAGAGAACAGTGAGTGTCTGTTTAGTGCGAGTGTGTTCGGTCAAAAGTGCTTGTTGTGATCGTGTGTGAAAATGCGTTGTGTTATGGGCCTAGCGCGTAATGCGATGGGCCCACAAAATAGGTAGGGTTGATCGATAGTTAAGTTACCCGAACCAACACTGATCTGGAGGCTCTGATCTGCAAGTAGAAGAGCAGGTCTTGATTCTTTTTGGGAGAAACGCTTGGGTACCTACAGGCAGGCAGGCTCAGCTGTGCTTGTTGAGCAGATGCTCAGTTTGAGGTTACAGTGGAATTAGGTAAGTCTTAGTACCTACTTACCTCACAATAATCAAATTTCTACGCTACGCACATAGTAGGTAGGCACTGCCGAAGTTATCGCGTGGGGTTCGGAATGCGTAGCGTACATTGCTGGCTGACGAAATAAATGAAAATCTTCAAACGCTGTTTTCTCGGAAAATATTTATTTTTTCGGAAAATCCTTTTGGATTTGGTTGTGTGTTGGGATGCTGTACCTACCCCTTTCGGCTTCGGTAGACGTCTTTTTACACCCTGTATACCTTGTTAAGATGATAAAATAATGGTTTTTCTTTTTTTTTTCATCGTAAAGAACTTGTTAAAGTGACTGTAATCCAAACTGTACAAAGTGCAAACTTAAATCGCGGTCCGAAGTTTACTCAATACCGAGTTTTAAGAGCCGTTTGTAACTGTTTGCAATAAATAAAGCCTGAAGCTTTCTATTAATGGAGCGATATTTCTTGTCGCAATACTTAAGTTTAAATCCATAGAATTTTCCCTACACTACAATATGCATAGGTCGTGGGTACGAATCCCGGCCGTGCATCGATGGATTTTACGTTTCGTAAAATTTATATGCGCTTTAACACGTGCTCTTAACGGTGAAGACTCGCAGCTTAGTCAGCTCCACACGTATTGACGTTGTCTTTCCTGTGGACCAGGCTGATTAAGCTGAGAGGATGGCTTAGGTGCTGGGCAAGCCTATTCCATCTCAAACAATGTCCCAGGCACTACAGCGTTCCGTTAAGTGTAGGCATAGGTTGCCTCCTGACGCTGTATAAATCATCTATGTAAAGGCCAATTTTTTTTACAATAGCCATGCATATAGTCATTGTTTTTTGTTATTTTGTTTTTATAGTCCGCATCGTCCCACAACTGGACAAAGGCCTCCCTCGAATTTTTCAGTTTTTGCAGTCCAATACTGCATTCCAAAAATTGCACCCATACTTGCAATGCCTTGACCAATAATTGAGCTTATGGGCAATGGACGCTCTGTGGCACAGTATACAGAGAGTAGTTAAGACTAGCAGTATGTACACCCATATAACTGATAGGATACCCAAGAATATTTTTTTATAAATATTTTTTAAGCCGTTCTTCGAATGTACAGCTTTACAAAACGAACTAATCTCGTTATAATTTGAGTTTTTCTTTAGACGAGTCTTGCACTCGGTCCAGTTAATAACTTTGATGGAGTTGCCTGAGCTGTTTGTTTGAGAGTTTGAAAGAAAATACTGAAGTTTCAAAGTTATTAGACATGATAAAATGTAGATGAAGACATAAAAATATCGGATTTTAATTTTAGATAGATAGATAGCGTTTGTATTGTCTTAAATCCTTAATTAGGTTTATCTAGACACTAGAGTTCTCTAATATAATTTATGCACACGCTTAATACTTATTACGCACACAGGCACAGCGGTGTCACTGTCTTGTGTTCTAGCTATATGGCTCGAGATGCAGTTGCACACATGCGATTCACCAATCACGCGCATCAGGCAGGCGACGATTAAGTGAATGAGTGACAACGCTGCGCCTGAGCTTGGCTGTAGGATGCTCCTTTTTTGGCAAAGAAAAATACTGGACTTTTCACACAGCATCATCTAGCCCCAAAGTAAGCAGAGCTTGTGTTATGGGTACTAGAATGACTGATAAACTACTTATATACTTTTTGTTTGTAAATACATACATATTATACATAGAAACACCCAGACCGGAGATAAATATCTGTAGGTCATACAAACATTTATCCCGCAGCGGGGATCGAACTCGCAACCTTCTGCGTCGCAGGCGGGCCTTCGCCCACTGCGCCACAGAGGTCGTCAATTAATGCATTTTAGAGGAAAATATGTTAGAAATGTTATGATGAATTAGATTACCTACTCCATGGAGGAACGTAACGTGAAAATGAAATTAATAATTATTTAATATTGAATGGATCTGTAATACCTACCTACATCAAAAGATCTGAGAGAATGTCTACCGCGCCATGGGGACATAGTCGTGATGCTTTTGGTGACATAGGTCTATTAGGAATATGACTAAGTATTTATGAATGGTCATTTAATTTGAACGTCAGCGTCACATGAGTGGAAAATAATCCCCTGTGGTAGTGGATCAGAGTGGAATAAAAAACATGAGTGGAAAATAATCCATCGTGGTAGTGGATTAGAGTGGAATAAAAAACATGAGTGGAAAATAATCCATCGTGGTAGTGGATTAGAGTGGAATATAAAACATGAGTGGAAAATAATCCATCGTGGTTGTGGATAAGAGTGGAAGAAAAAGTGGAAACTAATCCCTTAACGGATTTTATTAGTGGATCAGAGTGGAATACGGCAGTCTTTTTTAATTTTAAGTACTAAGTTATGTGTCAAGTGGGTCACGGGTAACGTAAGTTAAATGTAAGTAACTAAAATGTAAACCAGTAGGTAAGGGTTTTTCTTTTTGTTTGAGTGAAAACTTTTGAGGCTTATGTTCAGCAGGTTTTTAATTTTGCTGAGGATGATTATGAAGGGTATTTCTTGCTTCTACTTCGTATTAATTAAGAATGATGCAGGTTTGCCCGTAGGTACTTATGCTCTAGCATAAAATGTAAGTACGAGAATGTGGCAACTCAAAGCTATGAATTAATCAAGCAATAAACGACTTTATTACTACGTCGTTAGAGTTCAAATTTATATGATTTGGTCAGCTTTGCAAGCTACAGAGCTACTTTGAGATTATGGGGCTCTGAAGCCAGACAGAAAAAACTAGGTTCTAGGAAATAATAGGTACATTACTGGTAATGGAATTTTATAAGCCTTCTCTTTGTATGACGGGTAAATGCTTAGCAAAATGTTTTTCTCAAATATTACGAGATAAAAATACAAGCTTTTTAAGTACCCAACTACGTTATATAAAGGGATAAGTTCCATCAATTATCACTTGTGCAGTCATTTTCAACCGACTTCAAAAAAGGTTCTCAATTCGTCTGTATGTTTTATTATTTTTATTTTTATTTTTTTTATCTTGTTAAGCGATTGTTCCGCCATTTGTTGACCGATTTGCAAAATTATTTTTATGTTTGAAAGGGTATACTCCAGAGGTGGTCCCATATAAATTTTATTCCTGAGGGATTGATAGTTTCCCCGTAAAACTCTAAACACCTTCCTTCTTAGCCATGTCACAAATAGAAATCGAATAGACAGCTTGACGCCCTGAGTCACACCGCGTTTCGAGTCAAACATTGAAGTCGGTTTTCTTTTTAGTATTAAAACGTAATTATTAGTACAAAAACTGCTTATATGTTCTTACTGTATATTATACTAAAGTTATTTAAGTCGCTAAGCCATGACGGAGGCCTTAAGGCGGCCTAAAAACTCCGTCACCAGAGATGGCCACTGACTCATACGAATTTACTTAGTGTTTATGCCAAAATGTTTTTTTTTAATAATGCGTTTCTTTACTGCATTTAACTTGATAAAGTCAAACGTCGCTAAAGAGGTAATTACTGTACTTTATGCTGTTTCTGTATCTTAGTTGGTTGAAAAAAAAATATAATTATTTTGGCCTTTACAAAAAATTTTTTTATCGAATTGATCATCGGATCACCTACGTTACTCGAATTTGTTTCTTATGGCATACCAGTCAAGACTCAATTTTCAGCTAAAAAACGCCAAAAACCGCGTTACTGCGTTCTAGTGGTTGCACGGCAGAACCAAGGGTTTTCAATAGGTTTTTTTTCAGACAGCCTCAGTCAGTCGGGATTAGTTTTTAGAGGTCGGATTTTTGTAGATCTGAAAGATTGTCTACTTCTTCTTATCGTGTCACCAGTTCTTTCGAACCAGGGTGGTGTATATAATTATAATTATATAATTATAAGTACAAAAATCAAAATCAAATCAAATCAAGTTTATTCAGGAACAGTAACAGTGGCTTATGTATACAGTGGAAACGATGATACCTGCAGAAGTGTCGCAGGCACCAACGCCCCCATCGCCTATGTATTTTAAATACTTCAGGTGAAACAGTAAACATTCATCTGAAGCATTCAAAATACATCAAAAATTCAAAACCATGTTTCAACACTGTGGTTTACATTCTAAAAACATATCTTTTGATAATTATGACGCCACACACATTTTTAACTTTCTAAAGGACTCACAAAATATAATTATAACGCTACCTACGAAGCCACAACAATGATATTTCTCTAGATTTTGAAAAAAAAAACATCTACATGTCGTGTGAACCTTTTCTTTGACGACCTTGGTGGCGTGGGCAAATGCTTCGCTGGGACGATTATTTTGTCGTACGTTCGTATGAGTTAACGGCCTGGAAGTGCTTAGCTTTTGTGACTTCAGAGAACGTTGCAGGAACACACAGCGCACAAGCAGCATAAGGCAACGATCAATGATATTAAATAAACTATAGATACGTTATGTTCATACTATCGAAGTTTAAAATTTGAGCTTGGAACATGTGACTGTCCAGTGTCCTTTTTACTTCAGTTTGCGTCAAACAGAGCGACGTTTTTGTACTGACAAAAACGTCGTTCTGTTTGACGCGAAAACTAAATAAAATAGTAGCGCCACTAGCTCCTTCAAAAATGGCGAAAGAAGTCCTCAGCGACTGATTTCCACATGCTAAGGTTTTTACAACTTAAGCCTCATTCACATTACATAGTGTCATTTCAACCTAACCTCCCCGTACTGACATTTTCAATCAACAGATTCCTTTCAGTGGCAGCGGGTACCAATGGGGCCTGAATCACTTATCTGAACCATAATAGAAAAGTAACCTGCTTATTATGAACGATCTCTATGGTAGAATAGAGTAAGACATTAGAGTGTAGGTAGTTTAGTGAAGCTTTTCTATAACCACGGCAACTCAAAATAGTATAAACTCAAAAAGGTAGGTACCTATATTATGCTGTGTTTGATATCACTAAACTCCTTAGAGAAACGCCATAGGTAAAAAGATAGTTAGCAACAGCACAGACAATATGCAACAGTAACTTAGAAAGCTACAATTTTTCGTAGGAAACAGCTAATTCAACATGGCGTCATCTGTCATCATAATATACAAAAGTCAAAGTCAAAAATCATTTATTCAGTAGGACCGCTGGGATCACTTTGAAACGTCTACTAGGTCTAGGTGATTCTACTCCTGTTCCTTCGCAACCACAATACCATTTACGGCTCCAATCTAAAAGATTGAAACCTGCTTTTCATATTACTTTTAACGTACTACGATAGGTATAGGAATTTTTGCTCTAATCGAAATGAACTGACATAAATAAAATAAAAATAATGCTGGACTTTTCATATAGCATCATCTAGCCTCAAAGTAAGCAGAGCTTGTGTTATGGGTACTAGATGACTGATATACTACTTATATACTTTTTATTTGTAAATACATATAAGTATATTATACATAGAAACACCCAGACCCGAGACAAATATTTGTAGATCATACAAACATTGGTCCCGCCGCAGGGATCGAACCCGCAACCTTTTGCGTCGCAGGCGGGCTTTCGCCCATTGCGCTACAGAGGTCGTCAAACATGAAACGTTAATGACGACAGTTATGGCACAGGGCCCGTATAGAATATGTTCGATGCTGCATATTGCATTGCCGCGGATTGGGCGGCTATTCCCAAAGTGCTGCTGGAATATGCGAGGGGTAGGCTGCATACCAAACCGGAGGGTTACCCATTAACTACTCAAAACGAGCCGTGTTGGTCGAATGGGGTTGTGCCTTGACCTTCAATTCGAAGGTCGTGGGTTCGAATCCCGGCCGTGCATTAATAGATTTTTCGTTTCGTAAAATTTATATGCGCTTTAACACATGCTCTTAGCGGTGAAGGAAAACATCGTGAGGAAACCCGTAGCTTAGTCAGCTCCACACGTATTGACGTTGTCTTTCCTGTGGGCCAGGCTGATTGAGCTGAGAGGATGGTTTAGGTGCTGGGCAAGGCTATTCTATTTAAAAAGTTTCTTGGTGTACAATAAAGTGATCATTCATTCATTCATTCATACAAAAGAACTTGACGCCTGAATGTGAAAGCTCTCCTAAGCTAAGGGCAGAGCTGAGTGAAGTTTCGCAGTAGAGCTCCTTAGCCGTGGCCCGCCACGTGCAAACAATTTGTATATTGCGATACCAGCGATGACAGACGCGCGCAATCGATTTTAGTACTTTGTTTGAGAGTTTTTTTTTACCTTTGAGATCACTGTGTTTGTTTCTACCCGACTGCAAAGCCAAGATAAAGTTTATAATTATTTTGCGTATGTTCGTAAGATCTTTCTGGTGGGCTGATGTCAATTTTCAATCAGATCGTGTAGGTATCAAAGGCAAAGTCAAAGTCAAAAAGCATTTATTTTCTAGGACCGCTGGGATCACTGTGAATCGTCTTAAAACTAAGTGATTCTACACCTGTTTCTTCGCGACCAATACCGTGAAGAACCAGGGCAACAAACACGGTTTGGGGCCTGGCTTAGGTGATCTATCTTAGATCTAAACTTAGGCTATTTTCTTAGCTTACTTAGTGGGGACCTACCAATTGCCCAAATTTAATAAATTATATGAAAAAATATAAAGAAACGAATTTCTGTTTCGTAAAATAAGCAGCATTAATATCTTTGTGACAGCGAATAACGTTACTGAACTTCGCCGATCTATCAAGATTTATGCAAGCACGAACGCTTCTATACTACAAGCGAATTTATCCAGAAAATCCAGATAAAATACCCTGTAATTTGCAAAGTACAGCCACTCAATAAAACAGCTAATACTGGGGCGTAACGGATTTAATCAAAGAAATAAAAAGTCAAAGAGCTCTCGGCGATATAATTCAATTTAAGAGGATGGACTCTTTGAGCACAATCTAGGAAACTTTTCAGATGTTTGGAACAGTCTTGTCGATAAAAGCTTTTGAAAAGGATCTAATTGATGAAGGCCTTTTAATGAATGAATGAATGAATAAATGAAAATTTAATTTTTGCTTACCCTAAACTAAGAATCATTACCATCATCATCTCAGCCACATGACGTCCACTGTTGAAGGCCCTTAAATAACAAAAAAAAATCCTGAACTTTTCGCACAGCATCATCTAGCCCCAAACTAAACAAAGCTTGTACTATGGGAACCAGATAACTGATATACTACTTATATATTTTTTGTTGTAAATACATTCATTACACATAGAAACACCCAGACCCGAGACAAATATCTGTAAGTCATACAAACATTTGTCCCGCGGCGGGGATCGAACCCGCAACCTTCTTCGTCGCAGGCGGACCTTCGCCACAGAGGTCGTCAAAATATTTCAATACTTTTCCTAGTTTATTAGTTTTTATCCCCCGTATAATATCTATGTATATACAAACAAAAAGTATATAAGTAGTATATCAGTTATCTGGTTCCCATAGTACAAGCTTTGCTTAGTTTGGGGCCAGAGGATGCTGTGTGAAATGTCCAGCATTATATTAATATTATTATTTAGTTTTTACAGAAGATTTTTACTTTGAAAACTTTTACCTACCTTGTACTTTAAAGTTAATTTTAGTAATGTACTAGATGTTCCCTTTCAAAGAACGAAGAGGTTTGTTTGGGAAACATTTGAAGTCAACCAATCAAAGAGCTGTTTTACTTTTATTTTCAAATGCTGGAATTCCATTGGCTATTTCGTTTTAGTGGTTTTTACTAAGCGAACATTGAACTCGGGTTGTGAGAATTAAAAAAAAAACAGGAGCTAGGTCATACAGCGTCGTCTTGTCACTAGCGGTCACCCGTCAACTCTCGTAACCGCACAGAAAGTTACTGAAAACATAATCCATACTTCCATACTAATAACTATAACTATTATAACTATATAACTACATATAACTTTATTTCACATTTATATTTATATATACAGGGTGTAAAAAGACGTCTACCGAAGCCGAAAGGGGTAGGTACAGCATCCCAACACACAACCAAATCCAAAAGGATTTTCCGAAAAAATAAATATTTTCCGAGAAAAAAGCGTTTGAAGATTTTCATTTATTTCGTCAGCCAGCAATGTACGCTACGCATTCCGAACCCCACGCGATAACTTCGGCAGTGCCTACCTACTATGTGCGTAGCGTAGAAATTTGATTATTGTGAGGTAAGTAGGTACTTAGACTTACCTAATTCCACTGTAACCTCAAACTGAGCATCTGCTCAACAAGCACAGCTGAGCCTGCCTGCCTGTAGGTACCCAAGCGTTTCTCCCAAAAAGAATCAAGACCTGCTCTTCTACTTGCAGATCAGAGCCTCCAGATCAGTGTTGGTTCGGGTAACTTAACTATCGATCAACCCTACCTATTTTGTGGGCCCATCGCATTACGCGCTAGGCCCATAACACAACGCATTTTCACACACGATCACAACAAGCACTTTTGACCGAACACACTCGCACTAAACAGACACTCACTGTTCTCTTCTTAACAAATGTAGGCAGGTACCTACTAGGTAGGTAGATACGATAATTAACTACCTAAGTAGGTACTAAATTATCCTCTAATAAAACCATAAAACTCATTCGCGACAGCAGTACCGGTAATGCAATTTGTATGCGCTGCGCGAGCGTCCAATACGTACGAATATTGAACTTCAACTAATTAATAAATAATAAAATCAAACAAAACGAGTCGAGAAATTAGAAAGAAAATGTAGCGAAATAGAAATTTGAACCTTATTTCAATAGTATTAGAAGACAATTTTTTAATATCTTTGACAAAAGCCGCCAAAGAGTCAACTGAAAAATGCCTAGCAAGGCATGTTTCACACTACTCAAGAGTTGAAAACTGATAGATTTATTCACTGATCATTCACTACATTGTTGTACCTAGTGATATTTGATAGAATAAACTGATAATCTTATCAACCATTAATCTTATTATTTGTTTACTTAGGCAGGTACTTACTTACTTATTATTTGTTTATGTAGTGAACAGTTGATCTAGTGCTGCTGTTAGTATAAACTTTGACATAATGAATGTGTATCCCAATCGAGGTTAAAGATAAAGTGCTGGTCAAACACTTCGTTTTTTAGTTTCTTAGTACTAACATACTATTAATGTTAATATTGTACGTCCGAAAAGGGCAAACTGTTTGTACATTTTAATTGTTAACAAACCTACCATCTTTGTTAAATCCAACAGTTTACAATAAAAACTTATCTTATCTTATCTTCGAGAACTCGGTCTTAGACGAATTCTTCGTCAAGCATAAAATTCGCAAACACTGTAGACGCAGCTTTATACCGACCGGCTTTTACAAAGGATTCAGCGAAATAGAAATCTGAACCTTATTTCAATCAAGTTAGAAGATTTTGATAGAACCCTTTGACTCTGCCGCCGACACGTGCAGCGTTCAATCGAATTTCAGTAATTTTTTTTTGAAATGAAGCTTAATTTCGCTGCACTCAGTAAACTCATGATAGCCGAGCTAGAACAGTCTAGGATTTCAGTGCATGAGCCCAGTGTTCAAATCCTAGAGTCGGAGAATAACTTTTTTAAATTTTATTTTTTTTTGTACTATTATTTTTTGTTTATAACCGTTACTGAAACTTCGTTCAAGTTTTCCTTACTTACGATTTTATGAACTCAATAGTGAAACATTTTATTTATGTAACTAATAATAGCTGAAATAAAGCCAAGTTAGGTACCTACTTATGTTTAATTTTTCTAGTTTACGTAACTAAGATTTTGTTTATAGCACTGGTGGAACTGCATAGGTGCAGTAGACAGGCGACGCGAGAGCGGGGCGGGTGCGATGCCCGGCCGGCCGCGGCGGTCGTCGGCCGCGCGCGCGTGCGCTGACCTCGCTCAGCTGCTCGCGCGCTCGTACTAGTCGCGTTATTTTACGTAGATTGCAAGATTTTGATTTTTAATTGTTTTTTTCTTTTATAAACGAAATTATTAGGTAGGTATGGTCTTACTATGTTGTACTAGTAGTAAATAATCGGAAAATAACGTAAAATGAAGCAGCAAATTCATTTTTTTTTTGCGTTTTTTTTTCGCTAAATATGTTTAGAATCATGGTCTGATTGCAACCCCTCAGTTTTCGGTAGTAGTCTTTTTACACCCTGTATATCCATACTTACTAATATTATAAATGTGAAAGTAACTCTGTCTGTCTGTCTGTCTGTATGTCTGTCTGTTTGTTACGCTTTCACGCCCAAACCGCTGAACAGATTATTAACGGGAGCGCAGCTAGTTTTCACATAAAATCATCTTTCTATTTATACAGGGTGTAAAAAGATGTCTACCGATGCTGAAAGGGGTAGGTACAGCATCCCAACACACAACCAAATCCTAAAGAATTTTCCGAAAAATTAATTATAATAATAAATAAATACTTAAATAAAATAAATAAGAACTTTATTGAGGACACAGTGTTAGATGAAGTAATTATATGCTAAGTTTCAGTATTGTCCTACAATCGGCGGTCTTATCGCTCAAGGCGATTTCTTCTTATAATTATATCCGGAAAAAACAGCGTTTGAAGATTACTTCATACGTATGTACTGGGCGCGTTGTTTTACGTAGATTGCTGGATTTTGAGTTTTAATTGTTTTTTTTTATATACAGGGTGTAAAAAGACGTCTACCGAAGCCGAAAGGGGTAGGTACAGCATCCCAACACACAACCAAATCCAAAAGGATTTTCCGAAAAAATAAATATTTTCCGAGAAAACAGCGTTTGAAGATTTTCATTTATTTCGTCAGCCAGCAATGTACGCTACGCATTCCGAACCCCACGCGATAACTTCGGCAGTGCCTACCTACTAATGTGCGTAGCGTAGAAATTTGATTATTGTGAGGTAAGTAGGTACTTAGACTTACCTAATTCCACTGTAACCTCAAACTGAGCATCTGCTCAACAAGCACAGCTGAGCCTGCCTGGCTGTAGGTACCCAAGCGTTTCTCCCAAAAAGAATCAAGACCTGCTCTTCTACTTGCAGATCAGAGCCTCCAGATCAGTGTTGGTTCGGGTAACTTAACTATCGATCAACCCTAGCTATTTTGTGGGCCTTTCGCATTACGCGCTAGGCCCATAACACAACGCATTTTCACACACGATCACAACAATCACTTTTGACCGAACACACTCGCACTAAACAGACACTCACTGTTCTCTTCTTTACAAATGTAGGCAGGTACCTACTAGGTAGGTAGATACGATAATTAACTACCTAAGTAGGTACTAAATTATCCTCTAATAAAACCATAAAACTCATTCGCGACAGTAGTACCGGTAATGCAATTTGTAAGCGCTGCGCGAGCGTCCAATACGTACGAATATTGAACTTCAACTAATTAATAAATAATAAAATCAAACAAAACGAGTCGAGAAATTAGAAAGAAAATGTAGCGAAATAGAAATTTGAACCTTATTTCAATAGTATTAGAAGACAATTTTTTAATATCTTTGACAAAAGCCGCCAAAGAGTCAACTGAAAAATGCCTAGCAAGGCATGTTTCACACTACTCAAGAGTTGAAAACTGATAGATTTATTCACTGATCATTCACTACATTGTTGTACCTAGTGATATTTGATAGAATAAACTGATAATCTTATCAACCATTAATCTTATTATTTGTTTACTTAGGCAGGTACTTACTTACTTATTATTTGTTTATGTAGTGAACAGTTGATCTAGTGCTGCTGTTAGTATAAACTTTGACATAATGAATGTGTATCCCAATCGAGGTTAAAGATAAAGTGCTGGTCAAACACTTCGATCACTCGGTCTTAGACGAATTCTTCGTCAAGCATAAAATTCGCAAACACTGTAGACGCAGCTTTATACCGACGGCTTTTACAAAGGATTCAGTCTTAGTCTTAGCGAAATAGAAATCTGAACCTTATTTCAATCAAGTTAGAAGATTTTGATAGAACCCTTTGACTCTGCCGCCGACACGTGCAGCGTTCAATCGAATTTCAGTAATTTTTTTTTGAAATGAAGCTTAATTTCGCTGCACACAGTAAACTCATGATAGCCGAGCTAGAACAGTCTAGGATTTGAATGCATGAGACCAGTGCTCAAATCCTAGAGTCGGAGAATAACTTTTTTAAATTTTAATTTTTTTTGTACTATTATTTTTTGTTTATAACCGTTACTGAAACTTCGTTCAAGTTTTCCTTACTTACGATTTTATGAACTCAATAGTGAAACATTTTATTTATGTAACTAATAGCTGAAATAAAGCCAAGTTAGGTACCTACTTATGTTTAATTTTTCTAGTTTACGTAACTAAGATTTTGTTTATAGCACTGGTGGAACTGCATAGGTGCAGTAGACAGGCGACGCGAGAGCGGGGCGGGTGCGATGCCCGGCCGGCCGCGGCGGTCGTCGGCCGCGCGCGCGTGCGCTGACCTCGCTCAGCTGCTCGCGCGCTCTTACTAGTCGCGTTGTTTTACGTAGATTGCAAGATTTTGATTTTTAATTGTTTTTTTCTTTTATAAATGAAATTATTAGGTAGGTATGGTCTTACTATGTTGTACTAGTAGTAAATAATCGGAAAATAACGTAAAATGAAGCAGCAAATTCATTTTTTTTTTTGCGTTTTTTTTTCGCTAAATATGTTTAGAATCATGGTCTGATTGCAACCCCTCAGTTTTCGGTAGTAGTCTTTTTACACCCTGTATGAAATTATGAGGTAGGTATTGTCTTATTATGTTGTACTAGTAGTAAATAACCGAAAATAACATAAAATGACGTAGCTCAGTAAATTTTTTTTTCGCTAAATATGTTTAGAATCATGGTCTGATTGAAACCCCTCAGTTTTCGATAGTAGTCTTTTTACACCCTGCATATGGGCTGATAAGCAGCCCATTTCCACCCACTGCTGGTGTAGGTCACCACATTATCACGCCACTTTTCCCAACTTGTGCCAGTCAAATCCAATGTTTACCCGCCATCGCTACAATAATCATCAGACCATTTTTTTTTGCGCATTTGCGGTAAATTTTTTTTTTTTGCGCGTGGGAGTTAAAACTAAAGGATAGACTGTCATTAAAATGTCTACAATATTAGAGCTCATGCATAAGCATTGCTCATATAAGCATTAAGTACAAAAAAGTAGCTAAGTACCATGACAAAGAAGATAAATCAAATTAAAGAAAATAATAATGTTATCTTCCATTAATACCTGTTATTAATATTTAGAAAATATACCGATTGAACGCTTGAAGCTTTAGTTTCCTACTAAACAGTAGCCGTTATATTACTAACGTAAATGCTTCCTTGATAGCTTATATTGCTTGTGTGGCTGATGGAAAAAAACGAATTCACGATTATATGACGACCTCTGTGGCGCAGTGGGCGAAGGTCCGCCTGCGACGCAGAAGGTTTCGGGTTCGATCCCTGCCGCGGGACAAGTGTTTGTATGACCTACAGATATTTGTCTCGGGTCTGGGTGTTTCTATGTATAATAATGTATGTATTTACAAACAAAAAGTATATAAGTAGTATATCAGTGATCTGGTTCCCATAGTACAAGCTTTGCTTAGTTTGGGGCTAGATGATGCTGTGTGAAATGTCCAGCATTATTTATTATTATTATTATCTCTTATTAGCATTATAAAGGCATGAGCAAATTTTTTATAAAAAGTTGCCTTCGACTAGCTATCAAATGAATTCACTTACTTAGTGTGTTAAAACAGCTAGAAACAGAAAGGCCTAAGCAAACTTACTAGACCAGCAATTTTTAATGAAATTGTCATGACAGAAAGATGCCAGGATCGTAGTGTGGCCTGTACTTTCTATGAAGGTAGGTATCTAATACGTTCATACTTATATTATTGCACGCCCAGGATGGGTAAACTGTTGATACCTAGATTTACCTTAGACTTAGATTACCTTAGAGTCTGTGATGTCTGTCTGAGATGTAAGTTAGACCTTTACCTTAGATTAGATAAATACTCCGATATTACGATAATAATAATCATCTTTGCAACACAGTTTGAACAATATATTTTTCTTATTTCTGTTACCATTACGGGAAAGAGGCATGATTTTATGTGTGTAATACAAATGTAGGAGGCCTACATCAAAGGCGACTGCAACGGGCCAATAGTGTTGCAAAAAAAAAAGTAGTTTTTTGCGTTCAAAGTCAAAGTCAGTCAAAGTCAAAAAGCATTTATTCAGTAGGACCGCTGGGATCACTTTGAAACGTCTTAAAAACTAGGTGATTCTACTCCTGTTCCTTCGCGACCAATACCGTGAAGAACCAGGGCAACAAACACGGTTTGGTAGCTTTTTTTAGGTGATCCATCTTCATTGTTAACGACACCCCTAAAACTTAGGGTAGTTTAAAAAAGTATTTAGTTTTAATTGTTTGTAAAAAAGTAAAAGTAGTAGGCTTATTTTATTTTATTTTTATTTATTTAATACAAATGTAATATGACGCCCATAGTTTTTCAGCGAATCAAAGCTTAATCGGAACAATTTATTTTATATCCCGTCCAAGTAGTAATCCAATAATCTAGCTTTATTTAATCTAAGCTTAGACTTAACTACTTTTGCGCTTTTATTTACCACAATAATGGATAATTTGTTTTATTAGGACTTCTGAGCCGTGTTGACTTAGTGGGAAGCGCTCGTGGTCGTGCTTGCTTAGTCGTTCTTGATCTTCGAAGTTAAGGAACGTTCGAAACGGTCTGTAAGTGGATGGGTGACCGCCAGTGGCATTCATCTGAGCGCACGGAGGCACGTTAAATTGTCGGTCCCGGCTATTTAAGTCGTTAAGCCATGACGGAGGCTCTAAGGCGGCCTGAAAACTCCGTCACCAGAGACTCATACGAACTTACTTAGTACCCATACACAAACTCTGCTTACTTGGGGCTGATGGGGATGATGCTGTGTGAAAAAGTCCAGCATTATTTATTATTTACTAGCTGCGCTCCCGCGGTGTGACCCGCGGTCCCTCGGGATTTTTTCATTTTTTTGGGATAAAAAGTAGCCTATGTCCTTCCCTGGGATACAACCTTTAACTATGCCAAATTTCAGCTTAATCTGTTCAGCGGTTTGGGCGTGAAAGCGTAACAAACAGACAGACAGATAGACAGACAGACAGACAGAGTTACTTTCACATTTATAATATTAGCATGGATTTATTCAACTTTTTATCTGCCCATACCACCCGATACATCGTTGCAATGTGCGCACTTACTAACTTCTCCATACTGACTACGAACCCGACTAAACTATCGACCGCTAGAACGTTTGTAGTCTGCGGGTAGTCTGTCTACAGCTAAGTCTATACCTAATCCCAAAGACGACTCGTTAAATATTATTACCCTATAAAAAAACCATCACATTAATTTGGTCAATTTCCCAGCATCTATTATTTGTAGGCCAGACAGGGTTCCGTAGAGGATTCAAACAAACAAACCGTCTGAACCAATTATACATATTGGTTTGTTGCATTCGAATTGGATTGATATTGCGTTGCTATGGTAATTAATAAAAAAGTACGTGAGTGTCGTGGAACACTCGGATGGAACGAAGTTCGAGAATTTGTAATTTTTTTACATTTTGCGCACTTTGTGCAACACTTTTCGCACTCTGCGCATCATTTTTTGCGCAATTTGTGCAGTTATCATCGAAAACATGTTTTTGCTTCTCTATTTCTAAACCAAAACACATGATTTTATTCTTGTTTTAAAGTTTATTCAATTCAATTCAAAATGTTTATTGCTTCATGTTAGTTTCAATGTTTTATCAAAGCTAAACAATTCTAAATGCCTCGAAAGTTGTGTCACTTGTACCATCAATGGTACAAGTCAATGGTACTACTGACACTAAGGCGAATAGAAGCTGATAATTAAATAATATTAAAAGCTATAGAACCCCAAAACGAGCGTGGGCCGATCTGCCCTTGATCGATTTATCTTAGGCAACGAATGAATGAATGAAAATGAAAGACAATTATTACTTGGACAAAATGTAGCTGGTGCGTAGGCGTCATAGAGCCTCTACGCAGCTACACAGCTACGCTAATATTATTTAAAAAGTAGTATAGCTTCAGGCAGCGTTTCTGGGTCCGCTGGTTTTATTTAAAAAAATTGTAAAAAAAAACGTAAACAGGTTCACGACTGTATCCCTAAGGTGCGGTAGACATTCTCTCAGATATTTTTATGTTACTTATTCCACATCCTATGAAGATGTCTAAGGGGGGTAGTCAGAGGCATGTCCGAACACAAAAAAAAATTTACCAGCTTTTAATGGGTTACCGTGAATATAACCCAAATACCAATATATTCCGTTGACTTCTGCCTTCATCATTAGATCAGCTAGCTTTATTATTTGACTATCGCCAAAGTACTCGTGTTCCAAAATTTAGCTCAATGAGATCCAGGAAAATGAGTCAAATTCAGCTTGCAAGATTCAACCGAGGTTAACATACAAAAAAATATTGCAAGTTAATAAAAAAGATTGTAAAAAAGTTTTTTTAACAAAATTTAATTTGACCCTTTGTAGACGCTTCTAGAAAATCTCAAAAGAGCGATATCTTGCTCTTAAGTGGGCCTTTACGAGCGCCCTCTATAAATCTATTTAATGTGGGCATCGATGGACACAAGTAGGTTGTATGAAGGTTGTATAATAGCTTCTTATGTTTCCCTTTTTATGGTTAGTGGAAAAAAAAGATAAGCTGCCTTTAATAAACGTGGTATAAAGTTATTCAAGGTGTTCAATTAAAAAAAAAGGCGAGTGTGTATGGGACAGCTGGAAGGAGAAGGCCTAGGCGAACCTTCTTGGATCAAATTGGCGACATTTTAAAGAAGGGCCAGGTCAAAAGTACCCTAAACCGGCGAGCTTGCATGAAGAATGTAATGAGAGTGAATGAGGCAAAAGTTGTGTGTCAGGATCGTAGTGGAGATCCGTGGTGTCGGCCTACCCCTTCGGGCTTTCCCGAAGGGGTAGGCCTCTTTAGGCGTGATTTTATGTATGTATGTATGTATGTACCATACCAATTTTGAGTTGAGAGTGATACCTGTTATAAACTGTATACAACGCTCTTAAAGTCCGTTATTTAAAAAAAATACACAGTTACTCTCAGTCATGCTTATCTACACTACACACACATTACCTACTTATCCCACATGCTTACACTTTCTTTTTACTCTACACACACTAGGTACATAAGCTCACACTCTATCACACCGTCCACTTCTTTTCTTTCAGTTTACACCACGTTTATTAATAAGGGCCTTAAGGTTTAAGAGGGTAGTCAGTAGAACGACAAAATACATATAATTTAGCACTACAGTTTGCAAAAATAAGTATTCCATACATCACATTGGCATGCAAGCTTTTCACGGCCTATTTAAGAAAACAAACTGGTTTCCTTATGATGTTTTCACTATATACCACGACGATTTTGTCAGTAAAGTCACATATAAAACTTGTACATTTCTATCACACGAAGGTGTTTTGGTGTTAATTGTGTGTGTAGATTCACATGCACGTTCTTTCTGTGTGCGTAAGCATCAGAACGCTCCATGGACGAATGAGCGCTCATTATCGCTTACGCACACATAAACAAATCTACAGACACAATGAAGATTAGCCCGCCTTCTTGATATAGAACAATTGAAAGCTATCAAAAGAAACGATTGTAAGAGCCCATAACAGACACATGTGCCGAACAGGAAATGCTAATGCTCTTACATTGTTCCGATACTAGCTTCCACCTGCGACTTAGCTCGGTTAGAACCAACATTTTAAATACCCGTTTCTAAGATAACCCGTCGGTAAAGAAACTGGAAACGAAAACGATGTCTTTTCCATGTCTCCAGGGTAGACATTCTCAAACCATCTTTTCTATTTTTTTCTTCTTGTCGTGTCAAGTGACAGTTTAGTTTTTTTTATGGAAGAGGGGGCAAACGAGCAAGTTGCACCCACAGACCACTGCAACATCAAGAAGCACTGCAGATGCGTCCTTTGAGGTAGGAATAGGCTCTTTTCTTGAAGGCGCCTAAGTCGTATCGGTCTGGAAATACTCTGCTGTAGTTGTAGTATGGGCAATATTTATTTTTAGCTGACTTTAAAAAAAAGGAGGAGCTCTTCTGATATCCAATAACTCGACGCCGGACCGATTTAGGTAATTCTTTGGACCACCTAAGAAGAGTAATATCATTTTAACAAAAAAATAATAGTAGAAATCAATCCATAATATTGACGGAAATTTCGGTGAACATCATAAAAAAATTACAGCCGAACATAGAACCTCCTATTTATTGAAGTCGGCTAACAAACCGATACGACCAATACGAAACTACGTGTCAACCGTTCTAATTCGACACAATTTGCTGGCGGGGGTTCTCATTCCTTAAATTGGTGAGCGTTAGCTGTACTTGTACGGCCTTATTAATTAGATTACCCTAATTCTAGCTTAATACGAGACTACTCTCAGACTTGTTACTTCTTTAGTAACGAAGGAGCAAGTTGAATATTTTGATGTTATTAATAAACTGGTAGTAGCCTCGAATGAGTAATACATTCCTTACATCGGGATTAGTAGAAAAAGAGTGAATGAACGAATGATATTATCATTCAAAATATTGTCTATCTCTGTCATTAATTATATGAATGACAGAGATAGACAATAATTTGTATTTGACAATCTGTTTTATTCAAAGAGGTTTTATTCTTCTAAAACTTTTTGGTGTTACGTCTGCCTACTCCATCTCTATACTAGGTGGCGCCTAGGAGTAACTCTTACTCCGAGAGTAGAGTCGAATTAGCTTAGTTCTTCCTTGGTCTTTGTTTATTAATACTAAATTGACCTACTACAGCCTTATGCTTTGGATTAGCGTTAATATCACCCCAGTTTGTGTTTATTAATGACAGCCGTAGATATTAAGTTACTAATGAGCAGAGTGTGTACACATACAGTGAGTACAGAACAGCTGGTACCGTCAGCGTCACCAATTTGCAACCCCTTAAACGGCGTGTCTTGTGTAGGGGAGTCACCAGTTGGTGACGCTGACCATTCATTCGTAGCATGTTTTGACTTCCAAACGCAATATCCGATTTTAGGGATTTTTGGGATACATTTAAAAATCTTTGCAATATCTGATCGTTCAATCCCAAAAACCTAGATTTTTACATCTTTAGGACTAGATGATTTATTCAGCGAGGACTTAAACAAGGCCACGGATAGTGTATGCCCCTAGAGTTGCCGAATATTGGGAAAAAAATCTAAGGTCAGCCATTGACACGATAGAAGAAGAAGAAGTACCTATTATGCCTATTC
Source organism: Epirrhoe tristata (assembly GCA_951394285.1). Taxonomy (NCBI): domain Eukaryota; kingdom Metazoa; phylum Arthropoda; class Insecta; order Lepidoptera; family Geometridae; genus Epirrhoe; species Epirrhoe tristata. The sequence continues at coordinate 7,414,282 of OX596159.1, read as the reverse complement.
GAGATGGGACGCCGTAGTATATGGAACCTCTTTGAGGTGCACTTATAATCTTTTCACCACACTAGTAACACGACAAGAAGAAGTATCGTAACAATCGCGCTTTGCAGAAATCTGGAAAGAGTTTTATGCATGCAGATATGATGTATAGCAAGATGTACATTTATTCAATTTCTATTTTGTTGTGAGAATTGTTTAAGTCATCTCATTTAATTATACTATTATGTTATTATTTTTATTGATAGGTACCTGTTTCATTAGCTAATTTGTTTTGTCTAATTTTAGTTTATTTTGCCTGCTTCTGCTCTATAGATTGTTTATTATTTTTTTGCTTTTATATTCAAAATTATAGAATAGGTACACTTATGTACACATTTATCGTTCAGTTAGTATAGCCTGAGTATTTATTTCTATATAATGTAGGTACCTAGGTACTGATATGTAGGTATATATAAATGTATGATAGGGAAGGCCGAATTGTATCCTGCCGTAACACAGAATTTTTCTAGCACGGAGGGTACGGTTTTGCACATAACTATAATTACATAGAAACTGTCCTACCTTACTTGTAAAAATAGTGCAAAGAATGTGTACCCTATATGTTTTGAAATAAAATTATTCTTATACTTATTCTTACGTACCTAGTATGTATAGCCAAGGATGTATGTTGTTGGTATAGCTATAATTTTTTAGCTGTGACACTTCCCAGAATTACACGCCTGAAGATTTTAGAGAGTTATTGACATGATTAGGACGGAGGAGGGAGAAGATTAAATATTTAACAAATTACCAAATCACATCTATTTTGATAGGAAACTCAATAGACAAGTTAAATAACGTTAAAATGATGGAAACGCAAACAGAGTTTGAAAGCATGACGGTTTGCAAACCCATCGACGCTTATAAGATTGGATTAAGGTATTTGCTAGAACTATCTCTGTAGCGCAGTGGGCGAAGGCCCGCATGCGACGTAAAAGGTTGCGGGTTCGATTCCCGCGGCGGGACCAATGTTTGTATGATCTACAAATATTTTTCTCGGGTCTGCCTTACTTTTAGAATAGAATAGAATAGAATAAAGTTTTATTTTCTCCACATATACACAGTTACAAAATAGGTACTTAAATCTACACAATTTAATGTGGGTGAAAATACGGCTACCCCTCAGCATTTGCTCAGCTTTTAATAAGTAAGTAATGATTTTTTTATCAAACGGTAAGTATTTGAATTGGGCTGTAGATCGCGAGAAGCCATTTCAGTTGAAAGCAGTACATAATACAAATTAGTACATCTGTACCCATGTTCTGGCTAATTTCTCACACATACCTACACATTACATTGTAGCTATATATTAAGGCATAGTGTAGATGATTCAGTACAAGTATTTACCGCGATATTATACACCGCTATTTTATGACTACCAAAATAATTTAAGGACGGTTGCAGTAGATGCAGAAAATGATATGGAAAATGGTCAGATTTTTTTTTTATTTAACTATCACAAAGTTATCGAGGATAGGGCATATTTTTGAATACCTGAGTACATAGTTTTTAATACCTAACATTTTATGCTTCATAGCACAACTATTTTATTTATTTATTTATTTTTATGTCTAGAGCATTATAAACTACGAATGCTTATACAACAATCGGAAAAAACAAACGTAGTAAGTGTCACATAATTTAGGTGACACTCCTGTGAATAAATCCGGGTAAATGAGACTGGCCATCCGGGGTAAAACTAATGGCCGCTTACTGAGGCGAGACGGGGTGCAGGGCGCGGGGGTGAGGGGGTGAAAGGTGCTTTTATAGTCCTTGTCAGGATTTTGAATTTACCTTTCTCGTGTAAACTAACTAAAAGCTGAGAGCACAAGTGGAAGAGGTTTCTTCATTTTCGCCAAACGAAAACGGATAAATAATTTAAAAAAAAAAGTGGAAGAGGTATTTGGAAGTTTAATTTACGTGTGCAAGAGCAAAGCAATAGCAAAAATCGTTGTCAAAATAGAGCAAATATTCATTTTTAATTAAATTAAAATTATTCATAAAAACATAATAATCATCATCATTGGCCTCTTTACCCATCTATTACAGATGATTTTGATTTTTTTCATAAAAACATAATAATATTACACAATAAAACATTTTTGAAAAAAAAAATTTAACCGACTTCACAGAACACAAACAGAAGAACCTTCTAAACACTAAAAAGAGAAAAATAAGAATATAATTTGAACCTCCTCCTTTTTTTGAAGTCGGTTAAAAAACATACATACAGCTTGAACATTATAACCTCCTCCTTTTTTTGAAGTCGGTGAAAAATAGAAGCCCTGTGCAGATAAGAAGACTTTGTCGACTGATCTCTGCAAAACCAAGAATATGTATGATTTTATTTTTATATCTCACTGATGAAAGACGTGGATCAAATATTTTGGTTTCTTTCATTCAAGGTAAAAATAATCTTCATTCGTTTAGTTTGATAAGTTCTCTTTTGTTCATTAAAAACGGTCTTGAATGCTCTTGAAATACACAAAGTGGTTCTTTAAGAAAATCTGACAAACACAGACATAGGAAAATTGACCTTGAAACTCTTTGTTAATACGGACTTATATGTTTTTCGTGTAAAATAAATAAAAAATGAGTAGGGTTTATACTGGGATTTGCGTACAAGGCAAAAAGTTCGTGATTTAGGGAGTTCACTGGAGGCCTTGAGGCCCATTAAAATTGTCTAATAGTTGTTTCAGTTATTATCTCTATCGTAATTCCACTCAAGCCTATTTAAGTAATGTCTAATGTTCTATTGAAAAACGATACGATACCTCAGACAAAAAAATCCACTGATAAATTTCAAATGGGAGAAAGAATCTCATGGTAAAAATTCCGACGAGAAGAATCTTCGTTCTTTCAAAAGCTGTTGTTGATATCTCTACAATAGAAATAACGAAGAAGACCTTTCCGGTTGCGTTGTCAAAATATTTTAAATAATGAAATACTTGGATAGTACAATAGAGGAAGTTTTTTAGCGAGCTGGTGGTTGCTTGGTCATTCTGAAAGCGACGTTCTGTGGGGTTATAATTACGTTTTAATACTAAAAAGAAAACCAACTTCAATGTTTGACTCGAAACGCGGTGTGACTCAGGGCGTCAAGCTGTCGATTCGATTTCTATTTGTGACATGGCTAGGAGGGAAGGTGTTTAGAGTTTTACGGGGAAACTATTAATCCCTTAGGAATAAAATTTATATGGGACCACCTCTGGAGTATACCCTTTCAAACATAAAAATAATTTTGCAAATCGGTCAACAAAAAAAAAAAGCATACAGACGAATTGAGAACCTCCTTGTTGAAAAGATAGATTGGTGAACTAGCTGCACTAAGAAAGAATACCTGCATAGTGTCAGAGGTTCAGAGGATCGCATCCGCGACGAAACCGACTGCAACCAATCGCAGTGACCAAACGTCAGTTTCGGAAGAATTCCACGGAACGGTTTTGTCACGGATGCATTCCGCTGAAGAGTATGAATGTTGTATGCTATGCTATAAGTGCCTTCTTTATTTGTAAAAATGTTGCATATTAAAGACTAGCTGCGCTCCCGCGGTGTGACCCGCAGTCCCTCGGGATTTTTTAATTTTTTCGGGATAAAAAGTAGCCTATTTCCTTCCCTGGGATACAACCTTTAACTATGCCAAATTTCAGCTTAATCTGTTTAGCGGATTGGGCGTGAAAGCGTAACAAACAGACAGAGAGACAGACAGACAGACAGAGTTACTTTCACATTTATAATAATTAGTATGGATAGTATGGATAAAATAATAAAATAAAATAAATAATGTAGTGTAAAAAGTTGCATGGGTTTGAACCTACGTACTTTAGATTGAAAGTTGAAGAACTACCTACTCAACCAACGCGACCCTACCTTCAGTGTGAACAAATTTAAACAAGAATAAATATGAAACTAAGGTAAGTAGGTACATTTTAGTAATATTTTCCAACTAAAGAAAAGGAATGCTTTAATCTAGACTTTCAACTTCCGTTTGTCGACTTCTGACTAGGTATCGCGAAATGCTCATTTTAAAAGAAAAGTTATGGTTGGACGACATATTAGTGCATTCTACGGTTTTCAGCATTCCACTAATATATTAAAGCTGAAAGTTTGTGAGTTTATTTAGATGTTTGGATGTTTGTATGTTTGTGTTTCAATCACGCCTAAACCAGTGAATCAATTTGGATGAAACTTGGAATAGGCGTAGATAGTGACCTGGAAAAGCATATAGGCTATTTAAAATGTTGGTACCACGCGAGCAAAGCCGTGCGCAGTAGCTTGAGGTTAAATTATTATTTTACTACAAATTATGTTTGTATGATCTGAAAATTTGTCTTGGGTCTTTTTGATTTTTTTAATGTATAATAGATTTACAAAAAAACTAAAGTATACTTATTAGGTTCCTACTACGAGTATCAGTTACACGAGCTCAGCTTAGACTGTCACTGAATCGTGCTTAATTTAGCGTGACCTTAGAGAAAAGGTAGGTACTTATTATGTCCTACTTACCGACACAAAGAAAATGCGAGACAAAGAAACTTCTCCATTTAAATACACATTTGAATAAAAGATACAATGAATGTATTTCTCTTTTGTTTTCACAAATAGCAGACGTCTAGATAGCATTAGTTAAACACATGGCTGCTTATTATAAAAACGTAAAGCCTTGGTTGAACCCCAGTTGACACATGTCAAAACAAAACTGTTACCACAAAAAGCGTTCTATGTACGAGTAATTAAAGATCGTTTTTCTAGGGACAGTTTTTTAGTTAGACTGGGTCTAATCTCGGCTCATTTTCTTGTAATAAGCCCCATGAAAGTTGACTGGCTGCTGGCTACCTACCGGGTTATTTAGCTTCTAAAAGACAGCTAATCCCTTGTGTATGTTTACTACGTACTTTATTTAAATTTTTAAGCGCACGCAAGGAGTAAACTCGAAAATTTCTTGATTGGGACGTTTTTTCTTCAGTCAGCTTCAAGCAAGACAGTCACATGTGTCACTTCACGAAGATTTTAAGGGCGGTTTGTATAACGTCTCTAATTATTCTATTTGGTTAAGCCTCACTACACTCACACACATACATTAACACATACACAGACACACATACACACACACACACACACACACACACACATATACACACACATACACAAAAATTAATAAACTCACCTTGAGAGATACATTTTATAACAGGATTTTATCGCGTATTACCTTTTATTAAATATATCTCTAAAGATGAATTGTGATCGCGAAAGTTTAAGAAAGACTATAATAAACTCACCTTGACTCACACACACTTTTATTTTGCTCTCACCTCTCACATTCTCGCATTGCATAACTCTTGCCATCATTTTTTATTGTATAGTTCTTCTTCTTCTTATTTAAGGATTTACTCATTGTCGGTACAACTGATGAATCCCTCTCCATGTATCTCTTTCCAGGGCTGCTTCCTTGACCTCTTTATATACGACATGACAGCTACCTTCTCCTTCACTTGGCTCATGTAGCTTATCCTCGGTCTTCCCCTTCCTCTTCTTCCTTCCACTTTCCCTTCTATAATGTTCTTAATGAAACTGTCATGTCGTATAAGATGGCCGAGCATCTTTCCCCTTCTGTTCTTGACAACTTACAATAGCGATCTTTTTTTTTTTTTTTTTTTGCTGGACATTTTCACACAGCATCATCTAGCCCCAAACTAAGCAAAGCTTGTACTATGGGAACCAGATAACTGATATACTACTTATATACTTTTCGTTTGTAAATACATACATAGAAACACCCAGACCTGAGACAAATACCTGTAGGTCATACAAATATTTGTCCCGCGGCGAGGATCGAACCCGCAACCTTCTGCGTCGCAGGCGGACCTTCGCCCACTGCGCCACAGAGGTCGTCAAATCTCTCAACGAAGAGATCTCTCTTCGTTGACTCTACGCAGAACTTCCATATTGGTTATCTTCTCCGTCCAGCTGATTTTTTCCATTCTACGCCAACACCACATCTCAAACGCCATCAACTTTTCTCGATCCTTCTTTGTTATTGTCCACGTCTCACACCCATATAGAGCTATGCTCGAAACATATGTTTGTATAGTTCAAGTTCTCTATATTTAAAAAAAAATTATGTAGTTCTCCATCAGAACCTACTCACCAGTTCTGGAGGTGGGCGTTGAGACTGCTTCACAGTTTTTCAACTTTTGCAGTCTCATCGTTTTATTTGTAATTTTTGTTCAACTGTAATTCGTTCTGAATAAACATATTTTTACTTTACTTTACTTTACTTGTACGGACTACGCGTTCAAAACTCGCGCGAGTCGTCAAAACCGTATACATTTTGACATTTTATATCATTTTATATTATTTTATATTTTATATCGTCCTCGGCTCTGTTAAGAGCCTCGCCTGACGGCTCGGCTCTCAAAACGCCTCGGCGGTAATCACCAATGTTTCACACTAGTACCATCATGTACTATTACTAAGCTACTTATATCTAGTGTTTCCCCAGTTATAGGATGCCACAGCATGCACTATGATATGTTCGACAGTTGTTAGGTAACTTTTATGGATCGGTTTGCAAGCCGCTACTAACTATGAATGTAACATTATTCTAAGTCTATCCAATTCCTACTGAATAAATGAATTTGGTATGACTTGTGCTAAGATTCGTTTTGTATTCACAAACGGCAAGATGTCGCGACTGCGATTTTGTTAGTCTACTCGTAGTACACGGAACTAAAGTGACATTTCAGATGTAGCTTTTAAGAGGGTAATCCATTGTCGAGAAAGAGAGCTAATGAAACAAAAGTTTAATAAAAGCTGGCGATATCTTGTGTTGGCTAAGATCCACCTTGGATAGTTGTGCCATGTCAGAATGCTTCTATCTCTTTGGCATCTGTCATTATTAGCACTCCGAGCCGGACTGCTGCCGTCCGACTAACGGATGTGCGTAAATAAATAAATAAAAAAAGAAAAAAGGAAAGTGGACAATCCATATCGTGGCTCGTGGATATACCTACTTACAAACAATCTTAAAATCCAAGTTTTTATTTTACAGCATTGATAGTGGTCAATATTACGGAAAACCACCAGAAACCAAGATGCAACTGTTCCTCGCTCTGCGTGATCAAGCGAAAATTAAGTCAATTTTACCATCAGAACCTATTTAAACTGAACTATAGCTTGAATAAGCACTTTGGACTTTGAGTATAAAGTCGGGAAATTCTACCTCCCCTTATTTTTGGCTTGCAACCTGTCACGTATGGAATACTAACTTCTGCAAGATGTGGGCATGTATCAAATATGTATTTGGACATGCCTCTGACTACCCCCTTATACACCTTTAAAGGATCTGGAATAAGTAAGTTTTTTTTTAAAGCAAAGTTTAAAAACTTGTAAAAAAAAAATGACCATAAATATGCCAATTTAATAAAAAAAAGCTACAAAGTCAAGAGCACGTAATTTGAATATTAATAATTTCCAACTACTCAATCATTGAAGTCCAAGCCATAATCTTTAGGTTTCTGTTTAACTTCCAGCAAATTGATTACAGCTCTCACTGAGCTAACAGATAGCTACATCCATTGCCGTCTCGTCCTTTCGCAAGCTACACAACTGACTATACTGTTTAATAGAAAGTTTAGCTACAACATTATAGAAGTAGTATTTTCAAAGGCGATGATGGGCTTGCAACCTAAAACTTATACAAAATATATTGGGCACAGAGTTTGCGAGGGCGCACAATATGCAGGTGGTATGGCAGGGTGGTGGTGGGCAAGCCTATTCCATCTCAAAAAACAATGTTCCAGGCACTATACAGCGCGTTCCGCGTAGCTATAGTGCTTTCTGAAACTGTAGGTATTTATTGATATAAATTTATTTATCTAGTATTAGATGTAAAGGCCTAAGTATGTTTAAAGGTACAAAGGTATGGTGATTTTTAAAAAACGAGAACGAATTGTTATGTAGCCTGGTTGTGTAGCCTGTAAGTTGGTATGGTCTACAGACTAAGTTTTCGCACCGCTGCGCTCAGAACCAACATTTGCGCACAAACAACATCCGATCAAAGACGAGATTGCGAGCTAACTGAATTAGTACAACGCAACTCTCCTGAGCTCTTGTTTGTAGTGATGTGTTTGGGTTTGGCTCGTCACAATCAATCCGAAATGGTGGGTGCGAACCCAGCCGTGCATGAACCTGTCTAAAAAAGCTTCTGCAAATATGGGCATGTACGGTCAGCGTCACCTGTACACAAGGAGTACATTACAGAAAATACAAAGAAAGTAAGACATTGTACATTAGGTAGCCAGCCATATGGGTAAGAGTGATCTCTTCTTCTTCTCTCTTCTTTGTAAGTATTTAAGAATTTTGAAAATGTCTCTCTTCCGGGAGAGGAAAAAAGATCTGAGATAGTCTACTGTGCTTTCGATACAGTTATGATAGATAGATAGATAGATTAACTCTTTATTGTACACAAGAACATAATACAGAGAATATAACAAATAAACAAATTGTACAATGGGCGGCCATATCGCTAAAAGCGATCTCTTCCTGGCAACCATTTGTATGGACAGGATAGTCGCATACAGAAAAAACAGCGGTGTACAAAAGTAGAGAATAGTTATTATGATCTTGTTATTGTCATTATTGTTGGTCTTTTTCTTCTTCTAGCCTGTCAATGGTAGCGTCACCAGTTGGTTATCCCCTTTGTAAGGCAGTTTTACTGCAGGGGGGTTACCAGCTGGTGACGCTGACCGTACAAGTTAGTTAAATCAAATTTGAGTATAGTAGAACCCTGGCACCATCACTCCAACATTCGTAGTGCTATAAGGTCCTTAATTGTGCAGGTGTCAGGGCATAAACGGCAAATGAGCAAGTGGGACATCGTTTGGATAGAGACCCCGCAGTCTCAAAGAGTCTGGGTGGGGTCGTGATAGCCCCACTTGCACAAACTCTCCCTGCATCGATCGACTTGGGTCCGCAATCAGTTGATAGACTTCCAAACCGGCCAAGGCTTCCTGGCCTTCAAGGCACTTCCTGGGGGCAGTTGTTCCTGTGTGATGAAATCAGGTGGTGCGGGATATTTCTTCTCCCAGAGAGAGAGCTGAGTGAAGTGGCAGTGGGCGGGACACATTCGTAGAACTGACGGCCGTTGGGGCAGTAAAGTTCTCGAGTGGAGGCCACGCACCAGAAACCGCAGTAGAGGACGGCCCCCCACTAGATGGAAAGACGATCTGGTTGCTGGGAGCCGTTGGGTGCAGGCTGCACAAGATTGATCGCCGTGGAAATCGATGGGGGAGGCCTATGTTCAGCAGTGGGCACAAGATGGCTGACATGATGATGATGATGATGAGAGAGTGCTTAAGAGTCGCTGGACGTTCGTCGGTAGCTGTTGTTTTGAGCAGGAAGCTATTTACGGCTATTATTGTTGGTGAATGTGACCTACAGATTCAAACAAGTGATTATTGTGCTAATGGCATCGTGAATAGTTATCGATGTGTGTATTGGAATTGCAAGTTTTCGACAGAGAACATGGTCGTAACTACTAGTTCAGGATTCGTAACTGCATTGAAGGAAATATGACTAGCTTCCACTCGCAACTTTGCTCGCATATCCACATATTTAATAGACAATACTTTTTCAATATACGGGCTATTCCAAGTTGATTGATTTTAGCCCTACATAAAGTGGGACGAGGGCAGGAAGATAAATAAATAAATAAATAATGCTGGACATTTCACACAGCATCATCTAGCCCCAAACTAAGCAAAGCTTGTACTATGGGAACCAGATAACTGATATACTACTTATATACTTTTTGTTTGTAAATACATACATATTATACATAGAAAACACCCAGACCCGAGACAAATATCTGTAGGTCATACAAACATTTGTCCCGCGGCGGGGATCGAACCCGCAACCTTCTGTGTCGCAGGCGGACCTTCGCCCACTGCGCCACAGAGATCGTCGTCATCATCAGATGATGATGATGATGGTTCTGGCGTGATTTATTTTAAATATTCTGAAATATTTTCAGATTAGTAAGATAAAACTCAAAATCCTACTCTATTATGTTCGATTGAAACTACAATTATGAAAGCGAATTTCTAGCAGACTAGATGGTTTTTATGAGGCTAAATGGCTTATTTAAACTAAATTTCCAAAACCCTAAAGCATCGAATGCAACACCTAAAGCACCTTACCCGGTTTGTATTAGAGTCCTAATTACATTGGCTATGAATAGCGCTTGGTCTTGATTCCAGCTTTTCTGAATCAGTAAAATATGAAGAGAATGAAGGGCAAATATTAATTATTTAAAACAAAGTCTGATTAGTTTGGTAAGTACCCACACCATAACGCTCAAAGGTGATTAGACTAACAATTATACTATCAGAAAAGTTCACAACGAAACCGGCAGCGAAAAAGTTTTACTTAAAATTTGATTTGGGACTACTTCAGTAGTTAGCCGCACACGTCACAAGTTGAGGTACTCCTGTAAGTCGTAGTCAAAGGCCCAAAGCTTGAAACTTGAAACACAATTTTCGTTGTTATTAAGCCCCTAATAAATAGGCCATTTATTTCCCCAATCAAAGTTCTCCAAACAGGAAAATGGAACGATGAGGCCGCCATTGTCCGACAAATCCGAAAAGGTCATAATCAAGCAAATGATATTACCCAGGACCCTCCAAGAACGACTTGCGTAAAACCATCGCGAGTGGCATTTGGAATCAGCTTCCAGCGTCTGAAAGTGGAAACAAAACCATTAAATGATCAGAGTGGAACTCAAAGTGGATTAAAGTGGAAGAAAAAGTGGAAACTAATCCCTTAATGGATTTGATTAGTGGATCAGAGTGGAATAGGGCCTGTATTTCCACTGTGGTCAAGAGTCGACCCATTTATCATAAAAAAAAGATTAGGTATACCACTTTTTTTTATTTATTTGCTCAAAACATTGTGTAGGTTACATTTCATTTTAAATTGCTTGCAATGCTTTTCTGTCTATGATATGTCTTGGGCAAAATCTTGTTGAACCGTTTTCTGGTGTCTGATTGAGCTGAATTTGGGTACTCTTCGGTGATAATGCAATAATGTTGACAGTGTGCTGATCTGATGATGGAGTCAGGAGCTGTTCAAGGGAAGTTTTCTCAGAAAAAATCTTACTTTAGACTCATTTCAATCAGCTCACGGTAACTGTGACTACAGACTGTCATCAACGTAGAATACACTAAAAAGTGTTCCAGTCGAAAAACAAAACCTCTAGTAGGTAGGTACTTACCTTACTTTCTTTGATATTTTCAATGTTGTTTGTCGCGACCCTAATGTTTTTTCGTGTTGGAAAACGCTTCAACTTATCATTTGCGGCACCATTATAAGTCTTGAGACATCATTATCTGTCCAACACGAGTAGACGACTACAAGCTATTCCATCACATTAAATACAAGCTTTTGCCCACTGGTTTCCTTAGGTACATGAATTATCTAATGCAAATGTTGTTCATTGTGCAAAGTGCAAGAAAGGAGCCTGTTTAAGGTACTTATAATCCTTTCACCATCTTTTTATTGGTTCTAAAGAACTAGTGAGAGGATAAAAAGAAATAGAACTCGTGGTCCAGAAGATCACGCTTATATTCTCACAGACATTATCTCAGAAAAAGTTCAGATTCTTGAATCATTTTGAGTAACTAAAGATGTCTACAAAACATGTCGAATTTTGACTTTGAATACACTTCCCAATGATTACTAAAAATAATTGACTACGTAAGACGTGGTGCAGTTGGTAAAACATTCATATATACGTGTACGAAGTCGCGCGTTACAACTAGTGCAAAAACTAGCTTACAAATTCTATAGAATGACGTTAGATAGCTAAATTCATCGATAAAGCGCTTAACGAAACGCGCTTAGTGAAAAGTTTGTAAAAGCGCTTACAACGCTGCGGATTACTCGTGGATTGAAATTGATGTGTTGGATATTCTGGTATTTGTAGATCAAACGTATCGATATTTTGTAATTTTAAAACTGTTTTTGTTTTTTTTTAATAAAGAAAATTACTTACCTACTAGTAAGTAGGTAAATAACTTAGGCCTTTACATCTTTATTAAATACAGCGTCAGGAGGCAACCTATGCCTACACTTAACGGGACGCTGTAGTGCCTGGGACATTGTTTTTGAGATGGAATAGGCTTGCCTAGCACCTAAACCATCCTCTCAGCTTAATCAGCCGCCCACAGGAAAGACGACGTCAATACGTGTGGAGCTGACTAAGCTGCGGGTTTCCTCACGTTTTTCTTTACCGTTAAGAGCTCGTATTAAAGCGCATATAAATTTTACGAAACGAAAAATCCATTGATGCACGGCCGGGATTCGAACCCACGACCTTCGGATTGAAAGTCGAGGCACAACCCTATTCGACCATCACGGCTCTTTAAGTAGGTACCTACCTAGTTGATCTATCTCACGAAAACGGGTTGGGTTGGTATTGTGTCTGTAGTTGTTTCTGTGCGCGTAAGCGATACTGAGCTCGTTCACACACTTACGCACACAGAAAAAACGTGCATGTGCATCTACACACAATTAAGACCAACCCGCCTTCCAGTGGCGTAGCGAGGTAGCCAAGGGCCCTGGTGCAAAATAAACCGGGGCCCCAACTGAACGGTTTAGGTTTTATCAAGTCAAAATATGCAGGGTGTGGCAAAATGTAAACGTATTTGATTTTTTTGTAAAAACTTACGATTTGATTCGTCATTTTCTGGGTAACTATTTCAAAAATTTAATAATACAGTTGTTTTTATTTTTAAAATAATCATACCTAAGTATAGTTTCCTAAGAACAACATTCCGGACTCTCGGGACTCAGAGTCCGAGGGCCCCTTGAGCTTAGGGGCCCCGGTGCACTGCACCGCCTAGCCCTTCGGTAGACACGCCTCTGCCGCCTTCGGAAATATTATGGAACATCTAAGTATACCGAATACAGTTTTGTTTACCAAAATAGCTCCATGAATATTCTGATACGCCGAGCCACTGTTACTTCTCAATGAATATGTATTTGCCTAATTGAATACTGTGGCTTCACTCGAATTTACATTGAATTCCTTGATTTATCTGTTAATGCAAATATTTAATCGGAAAGCCATGTTAGTCTTGTAGGATTATTCTTGGTAGCCTGAAGATTGTGAGATCTGAGCACTTAAAAGCCTTTCACCACACTGGTTCGAAAGAACTGACACGATAAGAAGTTGTATTTATCCTGATCACTTGCTCACGTTGAGCTTCAAAAATACAAGTTTTAACACAAATCTTTTTCGGTGAACAATCTGCAACAAGAAAGGCTTCAAGCATCGTAAAAAGGTACCTTAAACTGGTTTAAAAAGTTCCAAGCTTTAACAAATGTCCTAACTCGAGAGATATACTTCGTTGGAAATAAAACTGGGGCTGAAACTTGCCGTGTACCAAGTTGAGTATTCGCTTGCCACCGTGCCATGGGTGTGGTGCAAGTCATACAATTAAGCGTACTTACTCTTAGCTCAGTAGATGTAAGTACTGGACATGAATGCGTTTTGATGAAAGGCAAAGTCAGAAAGCAGTTATTCTGCACTTGCGTATGCGATTTCTCAATAGCGTTATTAAGTAATAGTTAGCGCGACACTCGTCGGCACGTTAAATAGGCGAGGTAGCAAATCGTACTAAAAATCGCATCGTGTAAACGCACCTTAAAACCTAGATGAGCAATGTCTTTCTTCTAAGTGATTTCCATCCTCTTAAAATATTTGTAATTTTTGCCATTCCTAGACAATAATATCGCATACCTCATTTGTCAAATACGATTAAGGCCTCCGTCTCCACGATAGGTCAAACAATCCACAAACCGGTCAAAACATCGAGGTAATATTATGACAAAACCTTTATGCAAACGCGTCAAGTTTAAAAAAAACTGACGTCCTAAGAGTTTAAATAGTTGCTGAAACGTTTGTCAAACCACTGTTCTCTTGTGAGGAAACCAACAGCTTAGTCAGCTCCACACGTATTGACGTTGTCTTTCCTGTGGGCCAGGCTGATTAAGCTAAAAAGATGGCTTAGGTGCTGGGCAAGCCTATTCCATCTCAAACAATGTCCCAGGCACTACAGCGTCCCGCATAGATTGCCTCCTGACGCTGTATAAACCATCTAATAAAAAAGGCCTAAGTTTTTTTATCAAACCGCTGTATCTTTTAACTTGGACTGCAGACAATGCTCCACTTTTCAGAGGCAGCTCACGATGACAGCGGGACTTGTACTCGATTCTCGTTGTCGCCCACTACACCTATAGCTATCTCGCTTTAGTGGGACCACTACTTTCAATCTGTTGGTTGATGCATTTTATTTTTTAGCGCGTCGTCTGACCTTATTTTGCTGCAGGCATATCATATAAATTCTCTTCCACCATGATGATGAAATCATCATCATCATCAGCTTATGGCAGTTCACTGCTGGACATAGGCCTCCCCTAATGCGCGCCATTGCGCCCTGTCCTCAGCTTTCCTCCTGTCGGCAGCCTTTCGCAGATCGCCACTCCACCTGGCCGGAGGGCGTCCTACACTACGTTTGCCGAGTCGCGGTCTCCACTCAAGAACTTGTTTACCCCAACGGTTATCGGTTCTTCGGCGGATATGGCCAGCCCACTGCCACTTCAGCTTGCTGATTCTCTGAGCTATGTCGACAACTTTGGTTCTATGTCGGATAGTCTCGTTGCGGATTCTATCCTTCAGAGAAACTCTGAGCATAGCTTGTTCTGGTGAACTAGCCGTACTGTGAGTGATAAAATAGTGATCTTAATTTTTATTTTTCGTTTCGTAAATATACTCCCAAGTCTATTGAATTAAGTACGTACATAGTTAAATGTAAAAGGCTTTATGTTATTCTCGAACTGAAACAAAGAGCTTCAGAAATGACAGAAAAAAGGCTGAAATAAAAATATCCATTTTAGTTACAATGTTTGTGCTACGTAAGCGGATTGGGCGATGCATAATGTATGGGTTGTACAAATGTGCTTTTCGCTGATTTTATAAGACCCGAGATTTGGTACTTGGTAATAAACTTTGGTTTCGACGACCGAATCTAAAGTTTACTCGGTTTTTCGTTCACTAAAAAGCAGGTACTACTTACTGTAAACATATGCCTGCAAACATTATAGGGATTGAAATACTCACCTATGGGTAGTTTGACTTTGACTCCATAAAACTACAATTGTATATGAAGTACCTACTGCAATCAGCGACCAAATTGGTTTTATTTTATTTTAAAACCCTTAGCTTACCTTCAGAATCAGCTCATAACAAACATTTTCGTTGGTGTAGATTTTTTAATAAATTCTTTGCTTTGCACTACTTTATTTTTTTTTATTGCCCTATATATATATATAGGTTAATTTTTTATTATATACAGTGGTGGCCATATAGTTAAGAACGATCTGAAATTCCAGATTTTATTTATCTAAATCATGTCATGTGTGGTTATGTGTTCCTTCTTAGAAGTGACTATTTATGTTATGAAATAGCCACACGAATAGAGCAAACGGGACTAGGAATATAAAATAAAATCGCGGACTATTTTTATAACAAATTTCATTTATTCTCTATATTATCAAAATCAAATAGTAATGAAACTGGACATTCGGATCATTATCGTGCTGAAATGTCCAAATAACCGGAAGCACGTCTTCGGCATAAGGTAACATTGTTTCTTCCAGTATATTTTTGTATTGGTATTGATCCATATTTCCTTCAATCAACTTTACAGGTCCAACACCATGTCCTGAAAAACACCCCCAAATTTTCACGTTTCCTCCACCATGCTTTAATGTCACCTTTGTGTATTTTGGGTCGAATGCTTTATTCGGAGGGCGTCGGACATATCGTTTTCCATCAGAACAAACCCTGTTTATTTTTGTCTCGTCAGAAAAAATAACATTTTTCCACTGTCTAGATGTCCAGTTTTCATACCTTCTTGCAAATGCAAGTCGGGCTTGCCTATGCGACTTTTTCAACATGGGCACCTTCCTTGCTATCCTTCCGTGCAACTTTGCTTCTACCAAACGCCTTCGAATAGTGCGTGCTGAGATTGCTAAGGGGTTGTTTTCACCAAAATATTCTTTTCTCAGCTCATTAGACCCTTTAAAAGGATTTTGTTTTGCCAAACGAACGATATTTCGATCATCACGACGAGATGACTTTCTCTGTTTAGGTACACGCAGTACATTTGAAGTAGTTTGATACATGGCAAAATGCTTCACAGCGTTGAAAACCATCGTTTTTTAACATTGCAGATGGTCGGCTATCTTTTTAATCGACCAATTCTTCTGGCGAAGTTTTATTATTACTGCTCTGGTAGGTTTATCACAACTTTTATTTTTCCCCATTGTTTTATTATAAAGCAATCACTCCTAAGACTTTTACAGCATTAAATGGCGCAAAAATTATACGAATATTGACATAGAACCACTGTGTTCTCTATTTTAATTTGAATTAAAAAAAACTATTCATCGTTCTTAATTATGTGATAAGTAGTAGTACTAGGTTGAGATCTAAGGTATAGAGTATATCGATAATTTTTTTTGCCAATCATGTGTATCAACGAATGTAAGGCTAGTACGGAAAAGTTATGCGATACTGGGAGAAATAAAAAAAAATACGTGCAATTAGTTACTACGAAAAAAATCTTCCCTTTCATTAAGCGTTCCTAATTGTATGGCCACAACTGTATATAATAATATTTTTTACTTATATAAATGCTTCTATGTTTTATTTTCATTTATTCAAGCTTCAACCCACGGTAGACATATATCAGAACTTTTTGTTCTACATAAATCCCTACTTAAATAGCTTAGATAGCTTGCCTGATTCTAATGTTTTTTGTATAATTTATGTTAAAAGTTAGTTTCTGTTAATAAAATGTATAGAATTTCTCGTAAAATGCTGAGAAACTATAATACTAAACTATAATATACTTAATTATCAAACTGTGAATTTACGCAAATTCCTGTAATTAACGACATTTCCGCACTTATCTCGCGGTGAACGCTCCCTGGCGCGGATTAATGGATTATCGATAAATACAAAAACGTATTATTATATTAAGTAAATGTTCGATTTTCAGAAAAACGGACGCTGTTTTACAGGTGGAAGTGTGTGAACAGGCTAAATAAAAATAAAATAACGCTGGACTTTCCACACATCATCATCTAGCTATACTTTTTGTTTGTAAATACATACATATTATACATAGAATCATCCAGACCCAAAACAAATATTTGTAGATCATACAAACATTGGTCCCGCCGCGGGGATCGAACCCGCAACCTTCTGCGTCGCAGGCGGGTCGTCGCCTACTGCGCTACAGAGGTCGTCAAAAATATCTTTCTTTCTCTCTTTCTTTAATTTTTGTGAAGGTGGTTTTGATGCAAATATTTGCATTGCGTGGTGCAAGTAATGCAACCACCGCCATTGTAGGTAAATGCTTGTCGCAATGGAAATACTAACTGCATAACCACTTAGTATTAGACTGTTGGTGAATGAAAATAAATCAAAAAATTATGTAACGTAATTCGTAGAAACTGTCGAGACAGCATCTATGCTACATCCTGTTAGAAATTTCTGACTGAAATTTTCTTACAGATCGAAGAGCGGCTGTAAACTAAGATTGAATGAGCTTGTGGCCAACTCTAGTGACGAAGTTTTTAGACCGCCTGAAATCTCATGGCCTAAAGACTGGCTGGAACCTATTTTGATCAGCCAGCTCAGGGTAATTTTTCTTCCTGTTTATTATTATTTCGCGAAGCCTTCGAAAAATCGGATGATGGAGGTTTCTTCTTATGTTATTACGTTTACGGCCGTCGTGACGGAGAATGACTTTCATGAAACCAAAGCTTATGCCTATCGAATTTAAGGCGAATAAGTGGTTTATGACGGGATCAAATAAAATCACTTGAGCTCTCGTTGAGTCAACAATTTAATTACTTTCCGATAATGATTGTACACGAACTTTACAAATTAATTAATGAATGAACACTTTATTGTATACAAAACAAAATCATCATCATGTCAGCCATCTAGTGTCCACTTCTGAACAAAGGTCCCATCGATTTCCACAGCGATCGATCTTGTGCAGCCTGCACCCAACGGCTCCCAGCAACCTTTACCAGATCGTCTTTCCATCTAGTGGGGGGCGGTACTACTGCGGTTTCCGGTGCGTGGCCTCCACTCGAGACCTTTTCTGCCCCACCGGCCGTCAGTTCTACGAGCTATATGCCCCACTGCCATTCCAAAAAAAAATATGAAGTCCAAATTAGTGTACGCCTTCAAAATGTTATTTATCAATAAGTAGTTCACATTATAATACGTCTAGAAAATATGAGAATTATCGTTGCTTCGTCAACCATAATGTCATACATAAGAAAATGACATAACCCCGTCTTATCCCTAATTAAATCCAGGAAACTTGACATATTAAATTAGCAGTAAACAGACATTGTGTCACAGTCGACATAATATCATAAGCTTAAATTCATTACGATAGCGTTGCAGTGCCTTACGTTACAGACGCATTCACACCAATATGAACCTACAGGAGGAGTAGGAACTGACGTGCGCTGTTTTTGAGTAGGAAACGGCGCGTACACCACGCTCACGCAGTTTCGAGCCGAAGAAAATTCCCTCATATAAACGCAGTCAGCTCGATTATCATTCAATGTTACACAATGGTGTGATAGTAGCCACAGGTAAGGGCGGGGCCAAGCAAACTGGCTTATCGCGCACGTCTGACAAGGCTGGATTTATGCTCAAACTTTATCTTTTCCGTTGTGTACGTTTGCTATGTCCACCCAGTGCAACTTCCACTTAATCGACGATTAAAAAGTTTCAAAACGCTAAGTAACGTTTCTAAAACATCTTTGTCTTCATATTCCTTAATTAAGTAACGCTTCACAAACGCCTCTCTCTAAATTGTTTTGATTTGCAGCATGAATGTCATTAGGTTATGAGATAAATTCACAAATAAATCAAAATTGTCAAAATTTCCTCGCATCGAGGGCTGTTTAATGCAGAGTAACAATGTAAAATTCAGTGTGGGAACGCTGAGATCACTTCTGACCTTATCCCATGCTAAGTGGGGTCGGCACAACATGTCTTCTTCTTCCACTCACTCCTATCACTCGTCAACTGTACATCCACTCCTTTTACATTCATATCATCTCTCACACAATCCAACCACTTCTTCTTCGGCATTCCACTTCTTGCATACACAGCCACACTCATTACTCCGGGATCACTTAAAATAGTCTTATTTCTACACTTGTTTGTTGCTTAGTATTTTGGTTAGACATCTCCATCATTAAAATGTGCTCTACTTTTTAAATCTAACCTTAGTCATCAAATAGTACTTAGTTAAAGAAGACACAAGTGTTGGTGTAACTGGGTACAGTTTTTGTATAGAAAAGTATTCGTGAAATGTTGTTGTGAATGCAGACAGTTTTCAAAGAGGAAAAAGCTAAATATGAATACAGCTGTTTGCGAAATGTATTGCAAAAGAGCAATACTTATTTTACATTATTTAAAAAAATGAATGTCTAGTGGAATAGGGTCCTTCCGATCCATGGATTCGAACCTGGAGAGTCTTATATATAGGTACTTTCAAAAAATTAGAAGCACCATGCTATTAGGTACTCTCAAACGTTGAAGGAATACATCGTGACGAAGCCGACATGCCGTAGAACCCTAAAAATTCAAAAACATAAATCATGTGGCAAGGAACCTTAATGAGAACTCAAAATTATTTCACCACACTGGTTCATAACTATGTGAGACATGAATAAGATTATCCATAATCATTTCAATTTGAGTTAGCTTCGTTGTGTACTTAATTTTATGAAACACTATTATATTTTAAGATCTATGTACCTACTAACATGAAGCAATAAACGTTTTGAATTGAATTTGAATTGAATTGAATTAAGTCAAAAAGCGATTTCTTGAGTGTACGATTCGTGCATCGTGCAAGAATAGTAAAAGCGTAATAGTAAAATTTACAATAAATCTACTTATAAGAAAGTATTTTTAACTCTTACCACCTTCTACATAACATCTAAAATACAACACCTACTAGAAAAAACCTTTACAAGAAAAATTCGTTGTAATTTATACCTTAGCGCCTTTAGAATAAAGCTGAAGTACTTCAATATTTGCGAACTGCTCAGCTAAAACAATAAAAACCCTTAGCGATTGCACACTAAGGTCCAAAATCCCTTGGTCTAGTGACTTCCAGAGCGTCTGTAAACTTTTAATTGTTCTAAGGGATCCTAAACGTTATCCTCAAGAGAAGAGAGTCGAAAATAGTTTGATGTGTTTCAAAATAGGTTGTCACTAAGGTCGATTTACGGTCCGCAGTTTAGGAAACGGCTTCCGTGGATTGTGGTGATAAGTTAGTCTAGATCTAGGTGGTCTGTGATCTAAGAGCTATTAGTTATGGAGACACCTAAAAACAAAAAGCTTTATACAAAAACTTCAGCCATCGCGTCGACTAACCCAATAGCAGCCTTTAGACGCACAATCTTTCGCGAGTGATTGCGTACAGGATTGCGCGGGGAAAAGCATGCAATCGCGAGTGATAATTTTGATGTAACGCGTTCTTTCACGCGCGATTGCTCATTAGTTCTTGTTAAAACGCTATCGTGCGGGAAAGCCTGTACGCGCAATCGCGCGTGATATTTTTTTTGAAGCTTGAAGCTACGCGTTCTATCACGCGCAATTGGCTGTACACCTCGCGAAAGAATGTGCGTCTAAAGGCTGCTATTGGCTGAGTTGCTAGAGCGTCACGCGTCACTACACCACTAATCGGTGAAGGTGGGTCCGGCATGGATAACTTTTTTTGTTTGAAAAGGTAATTTTATTGAAAAAGTAACTTTAGAAGTGATCCCATAAAGGTTTTATTCTTGAGGTATTGATAGGTACCTACTTACCTACTTTTCCCGTCAAACCTACACTTGGTACAAGTTTTCAATCTTTTAAGAAGCGTTCACTGCGCAGACAAACGGCTAACTTCACGAATGCTTAGATCCGTTGGGCGAACTGTATGTAATACTGAAACTAAAATAAAAATGAGGTTGATTACGAGAAATTCGTATAAAACCGCATCCTCGCTTGTAATTTTTCAGAACATTGAAGTCGTTTTTTCGTAAGTTCTTTTTAGCTTTTAAAACGTAATTATTTACGTCCAGTGGTTCATATTCCAAGTCAGTGATAGATAGGTTGGCTTCGTGTCATGTATTGTAGGACAACTACTGGTTCACAACGACTGTTCGCAAGATAAATATTTATTAACATGAATTTACATGAACTACATAATTTTATAATTAAAATTGGGACATCTGACCATGCATTTAAACCAGTAGAAAATAAAACAGGTTTTAGATATTAAAATAAATAAATTAAATAAATAATACTGGATTGTCACACAGTATCAACTAGCCCCAAAGTAGCAGAGCTTGTGTTATGGGTACTAGATGACTGATAAACTACTTTTTGTTTGTAAATACATACATATTATACATAGAAACACCCAGACTCGAGACAAATATCTGTACATTTGTCCTGCGGCGGTGATCGAACCCGCAACCTCCTGCGTCGCAGGCGACCTTCGACCACTGCGCCACAGAGGTCGTCAAAATATTGGATGGGACTTCGAAAAAAGTTTATAAGTAGACCTTAACATCTATGTTGATTTATTTCTATGGAATCTGGACGCAATCTAAGCCTACACTCAATGGGACGCTGTAGTGCCTGGGACATTGTTTGAGATGAAATATTTCTTACGAGTATTATAAGCTGAGAGAATAGTTTAGGTGCCGTACAAGCTAATAATATCCCAGGCACTACAGCGTCCCGTTGAGTAGGCATAGGTTGCCTCCTGACGCTGTTTATATAATTCAGTTTGTAGAGGCTTAAGTATGTTGATAAAATGGCAAATTTTGTTAAATGGCTGAAGCTATTAAGCTGTAGCGCGGTGGGCGAAGGCCCGCCTGCGACGCAAAAGGTTGCGGGTTCGATCCCCGCGGCGGGACCAATGTTTGTATGATCTACAAATATTTGTCTCGGGTCTGGGTGTTTCTATGTATAATATGTATGTATTTACAAACAAAAAGTATATAAGTAGTATATCAGTCATCTAGTACCCATAACACAAGCTCTGCTTACTTTGGGGCTAGATGATGCTGTGTGAAAAGTCCAGAATTATTTATTATTATTTATTTATTTATTTTAATTGTATTCAAATCACAGAAACTCAATTCTGAAGGTAGAAATAAGAAAGATAAGAAGGGTAGTTAAACATTAGATTTAATGCAAATCGTTCAGAGCGCAATTAAGGTTCTGCCAAAAAATTGTTTCTGAAGCATAGATGTGAAAATTCAAAAAAAAATTTTTTTTGGAATATGTAAGTAAAAAAAAATTGGACATTATTTGGACGCGACTCTGATCTGACTGATGGTAAAAGAGGTGTTTTTCCCAAGATTTTTTATCCTAATAGGTAGGTAGATGTACCTATTTATCTTGATTAATCATCATCATCATCCACAACCTGATATCACCCACTGCTGGATATAGGCCTCCCTAAGCTTGTGCTATCCACCACAATCCTGCGCTAATCTGACCTATTTGATTTAACCCAAAACATATTCTCGTTTGATCCCAACATCTTTAAAGGATTTTGAGTGACTTGATCTTAGAAAATGTTTATCGTACCTTAGATACAGTCCTGTATGACTGTTGTTTCGTATTTTTATTAAATATTGGTTTTTAAATGTTCGATAATGGGCTCAAGCCCGTTCAGTTTTGGAAATCAATCGATATTTTTTGGGTTAAAAACTTGACAATTGGATAAAATGCGCCACAGAAACCAGCGCTCCAACACTCTTGAGCTATTGGAGCAAATGCTGAGGGGTAGCCGTATTTTCACCCACATAAAATTATGTAGATTTAAGTACCTATTGTAACTGTTGTATATGATGTGGAGAAAATAAAACTTTAGTCTATTATATTTTATTCTAAAATAGCAGTTTCATATCTACCATTCTACTACTCCATGGTGAATAGGATGGGTCTAATGAATACTTAAAGAAAGTAGGTTTATCGGGAAACGCTTGGCTTTTCCGATCCTCAAAGCAGAGCTTTTGTCTTCATTTGAGTTACGAAATCTTGGAGTTTTGATAATGAATTAGATTCTTGGTTCACTTCGGAAGGATTTGAGGTTTTGGGCACAATTTAAGACAATCCATGCAAAGCTTCATTTAGTTGATAAAAGTTTTTGAAAAAAAAAATTGACCCGACTTCACAGAACACAAACAGAAGAACCTTCTACACAATAAAAAGAGAAAAATAAGAATATAATTTGAAGTCGGTGCCAACTATTCATTTACATCTAAGAAATTCAAAAGAACTTGGGTGCAAAATTGTATCCTGGTACGCTATCGCTCGATTTCTTTTTTTTATAGGTACCTAATCGTATTCACTTGGCACCGACTTCAAATTATATTCTTATTTCACGTATGGAACTACCTTCACGATTTATGGAAATCGGTCCACAACTGACGGAAACATCGGTGAACATACATTTTAAAAAAAAAACATACATACAGCCGAACATATAACCTCCTCCTTTTTTTGAAGTCGGTTAAAAAATTGTAATTTTCCTTCTCTGAAAATTAAGTGTTTTTGAAAAGATTTTAAGAAAACTGTGTAAAATGCCGGCTATTTATCCCGTCCTTGCATCAATGTTATATGATTATCCTTGCGGAAAATATATACAAAAATGAGCATTTCAACACAGGTGAATAAAAAACCCCGATTATACTAGCTGGTATTTTTACTCGTAAAATAGGATAGACTTATCTATCACGCAACGCTCTCACTTCTGCAAAATGCAGTCATGTAACAAACATTATACCATCATTATTACCTCTGACTACTCTTGTTACAGGGTTATTTGTAAAATTCATCATATTTTCATATCATTTCATACAAAAATAAAAATGCCGCCAGTGTTTTGGGCACGCTTCTGACTGACAGTGACCTGGGTCAGCTGAGCTATCTATAGATCGTTTCTAACGATCCTTAAATAGCTTGACTAATCCTGTTGTATTTTGTAAATATGTAGTAGCTTAGTAAACAGGTTCACGACCGTATCCCCAAGGTGCGGTAGACATTCTCTCAGATCTTTTTATGTTACTTATTCCAGATCCTATGAAGATGTCTAAGGGGGGTAGTCAGAGGCATGTTCAAACACATATTTGATACATGCCCACGTCTTGCAGAAGGTATATGCCGTCTATAAGTAGCTTAGTTTCTGTAAATAAAGCTAACTTAAAATATTTTTTTAAAATTGAACGCTCTAAATGTTACGAAGTCTATGCATAGCAAAAGAAAGCGATAGTACAATAGCGAGGGGAGCGGGGTTAGGGCGGCGGGGGGGCTTGAAATTGACATATTTAATACAGAGTTGAAATGGTGTTAGAAAGGACAACGAAATATTGAAGGTTTGTTTTTGGTAAATGTCTTATGTTTTGTAAAGTCATAGAACACAAGTTGTTGTTTATGATGATAGTAATACAGTCCTGAGAGGTTACCGGTGTTTTACAAATAACCCTGTTTAATTACTTGATCAACTCACAAAGTAACAAAGTAAATTGACGATTTTATCAATCCAAACGAATAGAATCCAAACTACCCAATTGAGACATTGACTTAGATGCGGAATACAATGACGTCCCATTTCAGTGGCGTAGCTAGGTAGCCAAGGGCCCTGGTGCAAAATAAACAGGGGCCCCAACTGAACGGCTTAGGTTTTATCAAGTCAAAATATGCAGGGTGTGGCAAAATGTAAACGTATTTATTTTTTTGTAAAAACTTAAGATTTGATTCGTCATTTTCTGGGTAACTATTTCAAAAATCTAATAATGCAGTTGTTTTTATTTTCAAAATAATCATAGCTATAGTTTCCTAAGAACAAAACCTTCCGGACTCTCGGGACTCAGAGTCCGAGGGCCCCTTAAGCTTGGGGGCCCCGGTGCACTGCACCGCCTAGCCATTCGGTAGCTACGTCACTGTCCCTTTTCCCCCAAAATTCGAAATGTGTCCATTTTTTCTGATTCCATATTAAAAACCACTATCAAAAACCAATCCTTTTCTTCCCTTCAACTCTAGACGTACTGAAGAAACTTCGAAAACCCAATTAAATAGTTCAAAGGCCCCATTCGTTTTGCCTCAAAGGACGAAAAAACGATAAATCCCTTCCTTGGGTCGGAAGCTACTAATTAGCGTCTTTGGACCCAAATGATAGTGTAGGTAGCCGAATTGATGTCAGAATTTGCCTTTGAATTGCATTCAGTAACGTTTAATTTAGAATAATGGAAAATTATTACAATTTATTAGATACCCACTTATTTGACGACCTCTGTGGCGCAGTGGGCAAAGGTCCGCCTGCGACGCAGAAGGTTGCGGGTTCGATCCCCGCCGCGGGACGAATGTTTGTATGACCTACAGGTATTTGTCCCGGGTCAGGGTGTTTCTATGTATAATGTGTATTTATTTACAAACAAAAAGTATATAGGTAGTTTATCAGTCATTTTAGTACCCATAACACAAGCTCTGCTTACTTTGGGGTTAGATGATGCTGTGTGAAAAAGTCCAGCATTATTTTTTTATTTATTTATTTATTTATTTATTTATTTATTTACTATTGATTTATTTTTGGCATAAGTATTAGTACTTGCTGGGCAGATGAAATAGTCAGAATGGTGGATGGAGACTGGATGAAACGAGCAAAGGAAAGAGAAGAATGGAGACAGATGGAGGAGGCCTATACCCGAAACGAGGCTTGACAATTATATTTACAAAAACTTAACACGTTACAGAAACTAAGCTACTACATATTTACATATGTATATTTTGTATACGTTTATAAAAAAAATATATTAATATAAATTATTAAATGCGAGCGAAAAAAAAATGATTTTTTTTTTACCTAGCTACGTCATTTGGTATTATTTCCGGTTATTTACTACTAGTAAATAACATAATAAGACCATACCTACCTAATAATTTCATTTATAAAAGTAAAAAACAGTTAAAACTCTAAATCCAGCAATCTACGTAAAACAAAGCGCCCAGTACATACGTAAACAGTAATCTTCAAACGCTGTTTTCTCCGTATATAATATTTTTTTCGGAAAATCCTTGGTTGTGTGTTGGGATGCTGTACCTACCTACCCCTTTCGGCTTCGGTAGACGTCTTTTTACACCCTGTATAGTATAGAATATAGATATAGAATAAAATATAGTATAGAACTAAATACCTTCAAACCTAAACCTAACTATAGGTGATGTCGATCTGCAGTCGGCACATTAGTTTTCTTCCTTCACTCTTGTCACTCTTTATTTTAATATTTTTACAAAACTTTTCATATTTCATCAATTCACTCGTGGGAAGCTAAATTTACCCCAAATATCATAACTTTTGAATTTCATATAATTTAAAATTTACAGATCAATTTAAACCAAAGCATCCATAAAACCCTTTGTACCCTTAAATATTAAAACTCATTTAGGAATAAACTTAAGGGTGATAAAAAAATATAAGCTGAGCCTTTAAAAAATTTCTCTCATGCAAGAAGATTGTAAATTTGGATAAGGGTGTATATTCATAGTCTGACTAAAGAAATTTAGAATCTTTCATTTTCGTGTTCTTTTGAACCAATGTGGTGAAAAAATGAAGATTGTCTCCTCAAAGAGGCTCCATTAATAGAATTAACACCTTTTGAAAACGGTGAAGCAAAACATTATGAAGAAACCACAAGAGTACCTCTATTTACGTTATCTTTATAAATGGTGCTGATGATGTGATAAAAATGTGTCTCACCATTTGGGACACCCTGTCTATATTCTCAAAGTGCTTATAAGAATGTATAAAATGCAAGGTCCCCCTTAAAGAAAAAAAAAAATAAAAACACTTCTTTTGCTCATTTTAATAGTTCAATCGTGATCCGAAATCAATTTAGAACAAAATAAATTTTATTGTTTTTCAAACAACGGTAGATTTTTTGTTGAAAAACCTGTCTTTAACATATGGGCAACCCTTTTTAACCCATCAATATTTCGGGTTAGATACGCAAAGCATTAAATCTATATTGATGGACCCTTTATAAGGGATGCTACATACGAAACTCGCATGTCATAAATGTTTATTTATTTAAAGGAATACTAACAACTTAATCTGACGACCTCTGTAACGCAGTGGGCGAAGGCCTGCCTGCGACGCAAATGGTGCTCTCGCGGTGTGACCCGCGATCCCTCAGCATTTTGTCATTTTTTCCGGATAAAAAGTAGCCTATGTCCTTCCCTAGGATACAACCTTTGACTATGCCATATTTCAGCTTAATCTGTTCTGCGGTTTGGGCGTGAAAGCGTATCAAACAGACAGACAGACAGACAGACAGACAGACAGATAGACAGACAGACAGAGTTACTTTAACATTTATAATATTAGTATGGATATGGACTAGCTGCGCTCCCGCGGTGTGACCCGCGGTCCCTCGGGATTTTTTTAATTTTTTCGGGATAAAAAGCCTATGTCCTTCCCTGGGATACAACCATTAACTATGCCAAATTTCAGCTCAATCTGTTCAGCGGTTTGGGCGTGAAAGCGTAACAAACAGACAGACAGACAGACAGACAGAGTTACTTTCACATTTATAATATTAGTATGGATAGTATGGATATGGATGTCTTAAACATTATTCTCATACAAATGTTGAAGTTTATAAAACACATTTTTAAATACTACAGCTGATGTAAACATAATGATAACGCATATTGTAGTGCCATGCACGAAAGGAGCCACTAAAATCTTTTCACCACACTAGTTTGAAAGAACTGGTGACACGATAAAAAGAAGATGTTTGCCGAGTGGGCTCCTGCTTCGACTTTCATCCCAAGGGATCCTGACCGTGTATGAATGGATTTTTCGTTTATGAAAATTATGTTACGAGGAAACCTATTAGTTTAAATATTACTCTGGACAGTTCCTAAAAATGAATTATACTAATAATTCATTTGAACATGAATAATCTTCTAACAGTCGAACAACAAAAAAGTTCTTCTGTTGAAACTTGAAACACAATGTTGACACAAAAAAGCGCACGAAAGGAGCCTCTTTGAGGCGCACTTAAAATCCTTTCACCACACTGGTTCGAAAGAACTGGTGACACGATAAGAAGAAGAAGACTATTACTACAAAAAAGCGTTTTACGAGTAGAGATAGACCCGGCTTAGATAATGTTTATGTTTAGTTAAAAACTAAGCATGTGTTTAGATTATTTTTCAACCGACTTCAAAAAAGGAGGTGTTTCTCAAGTCGTCTGTATGTTTTTTTTTTTTATATCTTGTTACGCGATTGTTCCACCAATTGTTGACCGATTTGCAAAATTCTTTTTATGTTTGAAAGGGTATACTCCAGAGGTGGTCCCATATAAATTTTATTCCTGAGGGATTGATAGTTTCCCCGTAAAACTCTAAACACCTTCCCTACTTGACGCCATGAGTCACACCGCGTTTCGAGTCAAACATTGAAGTCGGTTTTCTTTTTAGTATTAAAAGGTTATTATTTCACAGCAGTGTGTAACATCCCTAACATAGGTATAGATAAAAGCTTTTTAGAAAATGTCGCTCTATGCAAAGGCTTTGGGGCTTTCAAGACTATATTCCGTTAAGTGCTACAAAGTCACCTGCTCTTAATGACGCGACGTTGCATTACACCGTGTGGCTATTCTGATGGCACAGTTCATGGAATGGTCAAAAAATGGGTCGCAATACAAATACCCCACGGTAGCTCGAACTGCAACTTTCTATTATCATTAGGGGTGGTGTGGTTGCTAAGCGACAAAAGCCTTAAAAAACAAACAAAAAAAATGGTGCTAGAGTCTGGTATATGAAAGTAGACTGAAAAATCGCGGCAAATTAAAAAAAATATAAGTCATTTTACTATGAAGAACTACGACGCCGATTACACTATGCCATTTTGGCATACCATTCTTGCCTCTTGCCACAGAATACTAGCTCTTGCTCCGTTCAGTTTGAGTAAGCAAGAGGCAAGAATGGTATCGTGTAAATGGCGTTTTATGAAGGACTCCAAAATGTCACTCGAGTTGTGAAAAGTGTTATTTTGCTCTTAGTGTTGATATTGAGATACGAAATATCCGAGTTTTCTCTTTTTATCGTACGTTTGTAGGTAGCTTCGTTGGTTTACCTCGATTGACACTACCAAACACTATTTATATTCCAAATTTCGTTTAAATCGGGTCATCACAAACTTTGAGATTTATTATATTACATTCAAAGTGATCCCAGCGGTCTTACTGAATAAATACTTCTTGACTTTGGCTTTGACATTAAGAAGAAGACATATTGTGCCGACCCCACTTAGCGTGAGATGATGATGTTGATTTGACATTAGTATAAAATTATTCCTAAATATGTGCCATGATCACAGTCGCTAACTGACATCGTTGGAACATTTATAAATTCACGAGAAGTTTAACTTTAAATTACCGAAACGTTTTAGTTTTTAGTTAAAACATTTAAAACTAAATAAGGATAAAATATCGTTCTTTATTTAATTTTGTATTTAGTAATTTCTGAAGTTTACTTTTATAAATAGTTGATTACCTACCTTTCAATAACAGAATATTAAGTTTAGTTAAATTAAATAACCTTTAAGTAACTTAACATCGTGAGGAAACCAGTTAGTGTTCTTATAGGCGGCGATGGGCTTGCAACCTGTCACGTATGGAATACTAACTTCTGCAAGATGTGGGCATGTATCAAATATGTGTTTGGACATGCCTCTGACTACCCCCCTCAGACATCTTCAAAGGATCTGGAATAAGTAACATAAAAAAATCTGAGAGAATGTCTACCGCACCTTGGGGATACAGTCGTGAAGTAACTTAAAAGTCGTTACACTTCTCCCGTTCATATTGATATGCAGGTCACGTGATTAAAACTTAAACAATACACACTATAAGGGTCAGATTTGCATAATCTAGCTGTTAGTGACCCTCTTTAGCATTAGTTTATTGGTTTACTTTTGATCCTTTGTGATTCAATGATAATAAATCGAAACAGGGGGGTTATTCGCGATTGTATATTCGTTCGTTCGATGATTAAAATTAAATCGCGGTTCTATCCTAGGACCAAATATTCCGAACCAAAAAATTGGCCCTAGAAGTTAGAAATCGTACTATAAAACATCCGAATATTCATTCAAACACAAAATAAATGTTTTTTTCTATTATATTCTATAAAAAGTACAGAATAGAAAATTTTACTAACAAAATTCTTCGTTTAAAAATGATCCATCGGATAGGCACCCAACAAAAGTGTCACGACATCACAATACCTAAAGAATTCTCCACGTGTTTTCTACTCAAGTGTGTAATCTTGTAAGCGCCCTTTTCGGCTACCTACGCACTAACCACGGAATTTAGCAAAGGAAGAAATACCGGAGATTTACGTTGTCTGCCTCTGACATACTACCTGTGGCGACCTCTATCTACCTTCGCCTGAACTACAAGCTGAACTGCAAGATATGTCAATTACAGCGACGTACTTCGGAGCTGTACCACTAGATGGCGCTGGAATCACAGATAAGCATATTCCCATACAAATGATGCAAAAAGTATTGGAAATCTGAATCGCGCAAGCAATCTTTCTGAACACATATAATCTATATAGAACTTTCCGACTATAACTGTTGGGCGAACAGGCCCTAAGGTAAGTGTGCCAGTTGGGCAAACCTTAGTGAGGCGAGTACTCCCTCTTTGCCATATGTTGGGGGAATACCATCTACCCCCAAATACCCATTGACATTTTAATCTTTTAAAACTAGGTATCTGGATTACACAAAAGATCTAGGAGAATACGTCCTACCGCGTAGTAGCAGTGCTCCCGCGGTGTTACCCGCGATCCCTCGGGATTTTTTTATTTTTTTCGGGATAAAAAGTAGCCTATGTCTTTCCCTGGGATACAACCTTTAACTATGCCAAATTTCAGCTTAATCTGTTCAGCTTTTTGGGCGTTAAAGCGTA
The DNA here is from genome assembly GCA_951394285.1 of Epirrhoe tristata. Classification (NCBI taxonomy): domain Eukaryota; kingdom Metazoa; phylum Arthropoda; class Insecta; order Lepidoptera; family Geometridae; genus Epirrhoe; species Epirrhoe tristata. Next base: position 7,383,088 of record OX596159.1, on the reverse strand, counting down.
ACAAACAGACAGACAGACAGAGTTACTTTCACATTTATAATATTAGTATGGATTTATGAGTATTAACGCCTCACGTCCCAGCTCTGCTTATATTTATTATTTAACGTAACTATTCTCTCAAGTTTATGTCTTACTAACTTGGCCGCGGTATCCGGTCTCTCATTTCCGCCGGATACGGAAACCAGATCCACTTCCGGTGGCGGGATTTCTCAGAATTTCGGTAAAATCTTGGTAAACCTTTTTGGATAAAAATAGGACTGATTATTGTCGGATTATTTGGTAGAACAGGTGGTTCGTTTTGCGATTCAACAAAACTCATAAACTAGAATTGTGGTGACTAACTGACATATCGACCTACAGCGTAAACATGAATGAAGTCCTAGAAACACAAAACTTGAAGAGTAGGTACCCTTTAAGATTTAGAGAAGCATTAAAAATTGAATTTTGGAAATTCTACTCCTAAAAGGTGGAAATGGGAAAAAAGTACGTGAGTGTCGTGGAACACGCGGTCGGAACGAAGCAAAGAGTACTTTTCTATACTGGGAATATAATAAATTAATTGTTAATGAAATGAAATGAAATGAAATGAAATGAAATGAAATGAAATGAAATGAAATGAAATGATTTATTAAAAATAGATAGAAAGCTTACAGAAAAGTCAATTAGGTCAATTAGGTATCCTAGAAATTCTCTTCCGTACTAACAATGTAACAATCTTTCTACTGTGTCGCGGCTGCGCATTTCGCACTGTGACGATTTGATTGTGTCGTGACGGTCAAATGGAAAAACAAAAGCAAATACTCGTAGTAATATTTCTAGCTTAATTATGCAAGCTCACGTAATAAGATACGTACAGGGAGTAGGGTAATATTTTATTGTCTCAAAGATGTGAAATATTGTTTTTGTAAGTAAATAATGTTTGTCTATTTGTAATTTCCTGCCCCCTTAGCATGATCACGCTATCTCTACGGTATTAGAATAGAGTAAAATGACATTATGAGTTCAGGCAATATCATCTTTTCTTCGACCGCAATAAAACTCAGAATCGTCTGAACGAAAATGTAATTTTATCTATTCTGCCAGAGTGCCAGGCCAGAGTGGTGACTGGTTGGATCCCGGTGGATGGCAGGCGACTCCGAGGCAGGCCTAAAAAGCGCTGGCGCGATAGGAAGGATTGGGGGAAAATCGCAGAAGACCGCGAGGTGTTGGTGGTGACGGGGGAGGCCTTTGCCCAGCAGTGGAACAGTATAGATAGGCTAACTAAAAAAAAAACTTCTACCGTAGAGATGGTCGTGGTCATGCTAAGGGGACTGGGTGACTGATCTATCTCTTGAGATTATGTACCTAACCTACATTAAATTATTGTTAATAAAAATGAAAAAAAAAGTATTTTGTATATATGTTTGTCTATTATTAAAAAAATATATAATTATTTTCCGTAGGGTCTGGCAGAGTTCACAGTTTTTCGTAGTCCGGGTAATTTTTTGCGTCACGTGTATTAAAAATCTTTTACAACACTGGATTGAAAGAGTAGTGACACGGTCTTGTCACTTAATTTTGTGCTACACTTGGTTTAAAAGTCTAATCTTGTGTATGGTGACGAAAATGATTTTTTTTCTACATTATTCTAAGCTTCTTGTGTTTCTAAGGTAAAACCAAAGGCAGAACTAGTATGAAAATATACAAACAGCATCTTAAAGAAGCGAGACAAATGCCTACGTCCAAGAGCTATCAATCCCAAAGGATTACAAGGGTCACTATCACGGTATTGATGATAACAGTAAGTACAATTTAATTGTAGCTATTCATATTTTAATTTCAGCCTATCATAGAGAGAGTCTATCATAGACAGACTAGGCGCTCTGCGAATGCGGTGGAGAAGATCAGACCATGGAGCACATCATATCACGCTGCCCTATACACTCGTACCCAGGACCCTGGACTGACCTAATAGATCCCCCTGAAGCAGTATCCTAGCTTGAGAATCTAAACATTAATTTGTAGATTAAGTACTAGTGTAGTCTGTTTTTTAAAAGTTTAGAATGTTTTTATTTTTGATACGCCTGTCATAAAATTAAATAAATAGTGAGAGTCACTTCATCAAAGTGTTTCTAAGTTTCAGTTAAGTTGATAAAAAAAATTACTCTTTTTGAATCTCAATAGTGATACAGAATCAAAATGAGTAATTTTTTTCATTGGCCTGCAATTACTATGCGCGTTACGCGACGCAAGATTTTTACGAGAAACTTTTGAAGTGTTTTGTAATTAAAAATTTAAGTAAGTAGGTAAGTAGTTAGTATGACTTTGTGGCCTTTTATAACATTGGTGAGGAAGTTTTAAGACCTCCTTTAGCGACTTAAGCCAAGCTTAAGAAGGTACAAAAATAATACTGACTTTAATTTCACCACAGAACTTACTACCTAACCAATTTTTACTTGTTATTCACAATGTTTCGCTACTTCTATCATTATCAATATTTTATTATTTACTGTGGTTCTTATTAATAAACGTGGTGTAAAGTTACGCCAGGTTTAAACTCAAAAAACTTATGGTTACTTAGGAGTAACCATAATTTTTTTGAGTTTAAACCAGCCCATTAATAAGGGCCTGTAAGTGTAGCATTTCTACTGTATAACAATGTATGGTGACAAGGGTCACCTAACTAATCCTAACCAATGATCATCGTCCGTCCCTTTTTTACTTATCGTGTTGGACAAGGACGACCCGTTATCGCGCCCAGCACGCCTCTATTTTTTGCATGTACATGGTTTTTGTTTAGAAATAAAAGGTTTTCTGACTATTACTTATGAGATTAGAATTATAGGGATTTTTGCTACCTTAGGGAAAAATAGTTAGTAAATAGTCCACAATTTTATCAAAATACGAGTAAAATATAACTAGAAGATTGTTCAATCTTTGATTACTAAAATCAAGGCTGAAATTCAATCTAGCTTAAATTCAAATAATATGTTTTTACGAATAATTTGAATTGAATTGAAAGAAAAATAAAAATATTCAAATTGAACGCTCTAAATGTTACCAAGACTATGTGAAGCAAAAGAAAGCGATATAGCGAGAGAGCGGGGTTGGGGCGGCGGGGGCGCTTTAAATGGACCTTTAATACAGAGTTGAAATGTGTTAGATATGACAACGAAATCTTGAATGTTTGTTTTTGGTAAATGTATTATGTTTTGTATAAAGTCATAGAACAAAAGTTGTATATGATTGTAATACAGTCCTGAGAGGTTACCGGTGTTTTACAAATAACCCCTGTATAGAGGTCTTTGAATCGAAAATCATAAATCCTACAAAGGTTAAAAAAACATCGAACTTTCCTACACAGTTGCCAATAAACTCGACTAGCTAGTACTCAATGTTAGAGAAAATATTACAGGGCGACCATCAATCATTTAAAAGTGGCACTCCCATAAATCTAGTTAGGAAAGGGTAGGAATAACTTCCTTTGGCCTGATTCATAGTGACTGGGCTTTTTATGAAACTAGCCTTTACTCAAGCGGAGAATATCTATACAATGATGCAATGATGTTGAAAAATATTTGCAATGGTGCTTCAAACAATAGCGTCAAACGAATAAAATCTACAAAACTAGCATATTTGAAAGAATTTTGCAAGATAATAAAAAAAACCTATTAAAATTTTTGCCGAGGGAAGTTGTCTCATTTATGCTCCTGATTTTTTTATTCATTTACTTTAGTGAACAAACGGAGGCGGACTAACAATCCTTTCACACTTCTTCTTCTTATTTAAGGATTTACTCCTTGTCGGCACAACTGATGAATCCCTCTCCATGTATCTCTTTCCAGGGCTGCTTCCTTGACCTCTTTATCCACTAACAAACAATCCTTTCACATACGATTTCAAAAATATGAGCTATGAAACATGAAATACTTTCGTTGCTTACTATATCGACGTTGCATCAGTAGCTCCACAAAACATCTTTCGAATCAATAAACGGTCAAGAACTCTTCTTCTGGAATATAGCTCTCTCGGGTACTGTAGCAAGGATCTAATCCAATCAATGGACGATACAATAAGATTACTACTATGCGCAAGCTAAGCGAGAAGCAGAGCGGTTTGAGTTGAAGCTCTAGACAGTATTTATTGAACAGCACAGTCTAGGCACTCATCGTAGACCCAGGCAATACAAAGTGAGTAGGTATGCAAATGTTGGTTCTTGACGCATTTAAAGGCCATAATTATTTGCAAATTGTTACTGAAATCATAGCTCGCTTCGCTTTCTTGATCAGAAATAGGTAAGCAATTCTGTTAATACTTTAGTGACGTGAAGGTTTTTGGATAAAATGAGTCTTATTTTGACGTTTCTAATAGGTTGCACTGATCGTAGTCACGAGGAAACTAATTAAAAACAAGAAATTTACTGTAGGTACTATCACAAATATTGGGACATATAGATTTTGTAGCACAATTCTATACTTCTGTATATTATGTCAATATCTAAACGATCAGCTCATGCTTATAGTATGGGTCTGACTCTGATCACACAAAAGGATTGACCGTCGAATGGTCGAGCTTGGACTGTTTGTGGCAAGCTTACTACGGATTTTTTTTGTATTTTATTTCCAATCACACCACTGTATTTTATTTGGTCCATAGTGGCTGGAAACAGAAATACTGCTGAAATGAATTTTTGGCCCAAAACCGTGTTTGGGGCCTTGGTTCACGGTATTCATTTTTACGAAGAGTTTAAAATATGAATTTCAACTTAGCAACTAGGTAAAGGTAATTACTTCATTCGCAGAGATTATTATAATAGTCCAGTTAAGATTGATCTTTAATCAAAGCAAGTTTGTTTCACTCAGCAACAATCAAAAAGCGATGGACGCTATTCCTCGTATGTAATATTTATAAGCAACCTTCTTCAATTGACCAAGGCTACCTATCTAATTCTAATGATTTGACTATTATATAAATGGAAGATATCGCTATCCAGCGATAAGACCGCCAATTACACACAATGGTATCTATGTAATAATCTATATTTAAGAAATAAGGTATCTACATTGTATTGTAATAAAGTTTTTTCATTTCAATGCTAATCTTATGTCCAAAATTTTTGCACACCATCTGGTTGGTAGAATATAAGGAACAAAATGTCTCAATAACAAAGGTTTGAAGGACTTGATGGATTATTATTATTTTCATATCAGCCCTCAATGTCCCACTCCTGGGAAAAAGCCTCCCTCCACTCCCTCCATTCATATCTCTCCTGTGCTAATAATGTCCAGTCGGCACGGAATTTGGCGAGCTCGTCCCTCGATCTTGTTCGCGGTCTGCCGCGTCGTCGTCGCGACGTATCAGGGCACCACTCCGGATTAATTATTATTATTACAAAAACAACAACAAACCGCTAGCGCCATTATCAACTGAGTGCTTCCGTGCTTCGGATGGCACGTTTAATTGTCGGTTTCGGCTATTTAAGTCGTTAAGCCACGACTGAGGCTTTAAGGCGGCCTAAAAACTCCGTCACCAGAGTTGGCCACTGACTCGTACTTACTATGTACGCAATTTATAACGTTCGTAATTCGTAACGGTCACCGTTTCTAGCAAATCAATGCTTAAATCCGAGTAAACAAGCAAGCAATCAGATACCCAAGAAACTAAATTTTGAAAAGCTCGTCAACTCTCTAATTGAGTTTAGTCGATAGATCGCTGGATAAATCGTAGGACGTGACTTAATTTACAATTTGAAATTGGTTCATTTGCAATCAGGAGCTTCTTCTCCTTCTTTTTGTGTTACTGTTCTTGTGAACCAGTGTGTTGATAGGAAGACATTGAGAAAAGATTTGAGCGCCTCGATGAAAGCTTAAAGTAGGTAACACTTATTGGTTGGTTCTTGTCCTTCTTGTTGAACAATCGTTAATAATATTCCATCTCAAACAATGTTCCAGGCACTACAGCGTCCCGTGGAGTGTAGGCATAGCATACCTAGGTTGTTTATTAACGCTGTATACCGTCATCTAGAATTAAAAAAAAATGATTTCTGAAACCCAAAAACGATAGAAGTATTTTTTTCTTCATTTGATAATTTAAAAAAAAATCTAGGAATGTAGGTAGCATCACTAATTATCAACCTCCTTGCAGTTCAAACCGCCTCAGGGGATTACAAATTGGTGACTCTGACTGTACCTAAAATGAAGTTGACAGTACCAAATCAAAAGCACAAATTAAAGCTCTCACCGTTGATTGCATATATTTGCAAATTCCATTTTACGCTGGTCTGCTTAGAATTATTAATTTTGGAGCGAATAACGATTCAATGCTGTTATTCGTGCTAGCACATAAATCAGACCAACTGCAGTTCGCTGCCCATATTATATTTAAATAAGTAAATGAATATAAATTTGTATATAAAAAACTTATTTTGGGGATAATATCCAAGGTAAACTTCTTTACAAATTTTATCCAAATTCGTCCAGCCGTTTTAAGTCAAAAATGTAGGTAACGCAACGGAGGACACAACTGAGAAACTTAAGCAATTATAATATTAGTGTAATCATAGCGGCATGCCCCGTATATCTTTTTAAAAAGAGAACGATAAAGAGCTTTTATTCATTCTTATTCATTCATTCAATTTGAATGGGCCTGTTTTGCGACAGTGTGTAGCAATGAATTACACTTAAACTCCATAGAAACAAAACGCGGTTTCAATCAAAATAGTGCCAGGAAATGAAATTCCATGAAAAATGTTGAGAGCAACAACGGGATGAAAAAACATTGTAACGAACAGCTTTGATTTTTATTCGAAGTCGGAAAAAGTGGACTGAAAAAAAGAAATAAAAGAATTTGACAGACGGGCCCTTTGAAGTCTGGGATTTGTTTTTAATTTTGTGGCTTTTAGAAGGTGGACGGCGATGAGCGTACGTGTAAAATAGTTTTAGATGAATTCGATACTTTTCAGTTTAATCAAACTGAAAATTTCATTTTTTAGAACAATTGAGGAGTATAATCATACTCCTCAATTGTTCTAAAAAATGAATGCATAATTTTAAATCTTAAGTATACTGATTGAGAGTTGAAAATCGTTCTTTAGGTAATCCACTTTTCATGATGACTTCACAGTCCAGTCGGTGACAAAAGTGCTAGGCAATCATTTCGTGTTAGCACTCAAAGAACAATAAACTTTTGTTTTTCTTATCGTAAAAACTGTCAACTAACGCTTTCTGTTTTTTCACATCAGGCCTTGATTCATTATACAGCGGAATCATCGACCGAAAGCAACCAGTCACAGTGCAAGAAACATCAAATTCGGATCAATTCCTGCACTGTGATTGGTTGCTGTCGGTCGATTCCGAACCGAATGCATTCCGCTGTATTATGAATCAAGGGCCAGGTTAATTAACAGCCAACTTGAAACCAATACAATCATTATGGCTTGTATTTGAATTATGAATCATCAGCTTAAACTTACTGTGTAGGTTGAAAATCAGTAACAGGAACTGGAATTATTTATTCTCAACACAAAATGGACAAAAAGCTATTCTTTGGAGGTGTCGATGACCACGTTGTACTGTTAGTACCAGTACCAAGTGTGGTGATAGGATTGAAGTACTAGCGATAATACCCTAACATGAAGTCATTGCTTGATGCACTGAGGTTTACCACAGCCATTGTGCAAAGCAGGTATCCACCGCAGGCACTGATTGTAGTTTTAGGCTTTGTGTACACTAGGCGAGCACTAAATAAAATTAGCTCGTCAACTGCCCATTGGCTTAATTGGGAGAGCATCACTACGGATCGGTGGAGGTCGTGAGTTCGAGCCCCCATGGGTGAAATTTCCGAAATGCATTTTAATCTTCACAAAATAAAAGTTTCCAGATGATAGGGTGACTAGAGAGGGTAGTAGGTATTTTTTGAGTTGCAACTTGACACGTCGTATGGAAAAAATGAAAAGTCTTATCAAAATGTTCGATTCCGACGGGATTCGAACCCGCGATGATCAGACGATGTATGGAATGCTGAAAAATGTGTCTATTTGCCAAACATAATATCTCGACTTCTGATTTCCTTTAGACATTTTCAAACTAATCTTGAATTCCTTAAAATATACCTAATTATTTGAGAACGTCTACCATGCTTCTGGGAAGTTGTAATTTCCTTTTTAATGGCTCTTTAAAATTATATATTAAATATACTTATTAGCTGATGGTCTTCTATTGAGCATAGAGCCTTAATACACACATGCATAGCTAATATAATCATGTCATTGTCCCATGCATTGATACCGTAGTGTGGTTGATAATACGCCTTGGTACGCTTTGATAATAGGTACTTGGAGCCTTGTTCCAGGGATTAAACTGTTCTAGTTTATAGTTAAATCAGTTTAAGTGGTTCTAGGCGATATTAGTAACTAGGTACTGGAAGCTCTAGGTACTCATTTATTCCTGTAAAAATAATCGTCTCGTATGAGTAAGTATCTTTGTAGCCTTATTTAGACTATGCCAGTTACAAACGTAAAAAGAGATCAAGGAAGTTGCAAACCTACTAAAATCATTGAGTATAATTCGTAAGGAAACTGGTAGGTATGTTAGTACGTGAAAAGACAAGTGAAAATCTACTTGCTTTTATGTATGTAAATAACTATTCTACAGGGTAAAGTAAGTTTGTATAGTCAGTGGCCAACTCTGACAGAGATTTTAGGCCGCCTTAAGGCCTCTGTCATGGCGTACTTATTAGGCGGGACTGACAATCGTGCCCTCGGAAGCATGGGAGCGCTCAGTTCATAATGCCACTGGCGGTCACCCATCCACTTACTGACAGTTTGTAACGTTGTTTATCTCCAAACGACTAATGCCCGGTTGCTTTATTCTACGGACAGTCATAGGTAAAAACTACGCCTAGTTTCCACCTAACTATTAACGGATGGTAAGTTTGACAGCTAAACTGACGTTTGAAAATGGAAATAGAAACACCACAGAATGTCATTTCCATACAAAAAAGGTTCGGAGCGTTGAAGGTAACCTTCCAATCCGTTAGTAACAAACTGTTGGTAGTAGAAATTACCTTATCATGATTTACCCCCTTTCTATAATCAACGGACATTCGTAGGTAAGAGCTACGACTCGTTTCTACATTATAAAAGTTTGACAGCTAACTTTTACTGTCAAACTTTTGTATGTAGATGTTACTGTCCGTAGGTAAAACGAACCGTTTCATTTTTATAGGGACTTCTTTCGCCATTTTTGAAGGAACTAGTTGGCTCTGCTATTTTATTTAGTTTTCTCGTGTTTTACTAGGTTTTATTATGTAATTTCGGTGGCATTTTACTAATGAAGCTTTGGATACGTAACAGGAGATTTGGCAAGTGGAATGGGGGAGTATTCAAGAAGTTTTTTCATTTGACGAAAGATTTCCGTTGGAGTTTTGAAAGGACAAGCCGCCATGTTTTTTCAATTGACTCAAATTGACGTGACATAAGTAATACATATTTGAAGAAAGATTTGAAGTGAAGAAAGTGAAAAGAAGAAGAAGGAATAAAAGAAGAAGAAGAAACCAAGAAGTGATGTGAAACCATGAAGAATATGAAGACCTATATGATGAAGACTAAGATGTTTGTTACCGATTGGGCGATATAGTCGCTCAGCGACAAAGCCCGTTTCTTTTATTTTGTAAATAAATAATAATAATAATAATATTTTTTATAGGAACCGGGCATGATTAAACCACACCACGAGCGCTTCTGTTTGACAGATTTTCGTACACAACAGACTCATAATAATTTGGTTTGGTTGTTATTATCAACCAAACCAAATTATTATGCTTCAAAATCTAACAAAGTCAAACTCAGCTCAAGTAAACATTAGCTTTGATGCGCATGAACTGAAACTATGACACTTTGCCGCAAAACTTTTCGTATTGTGTTCCTGCGTCAATAATTATCGGATGGCACAAGTTACTAAGAAAACGAGAATATACATAAAATAACATCCCCTGTGCATGAGCTACAGCTATATTATATCTAACAATGTTTTAAAATAAAAAAGAAATCCGTCTTCAATGTTCGACTCATGTCGAGAAGTACGGATGAGGTTTTTTGAGTTTTGCGAGACAAGTAGGTATCAGTCCCTTAAGAACATATATATTTTTTAATGAAGAATGGGTCGGACCTTGAAACTTACTCAGGCGCAAGAATGAGGTCTACGATGGAGCGAGCCTACCCGGAAGGTGCCTGTTAACTCTCTTCTTAAAAACAACGAAGTCGTAGCGCAGCGGAAATACAGAGGCTGGAAGCAGATTGAAAAAAAAAAGTATACCTATTGAATATTTATATGGACCACTTGAACATTTTATCAAACAAATATATTAAAAATCAAACAAATATATTTTCCAAATCGCTTGAGGCGTCTTCAAGTGATCGGGGAACCTCCTTATTTTTTTTAAATTGGTTTAAAATGGCCGCCATGTCGTAAGCCTAAAAAGTTCATCATCATTATAAATCATGACGTCAAGTGCTCACAAAGAGCCTCGGCGAGGCGCATTTAATGTCCTTTTACTACGCTCTTCCAAAGATTTTGCAGAAGACAATTTTATCATTTGCATCATATGTTTTTTTTTATACTTACAAGCTGTGTTGTTGTACAAAAACTGGGCAACCTTCCCATCGAGTTTTCAGTTAAATAAATAAAATAAATAAATAATGCTGGACTTTTTCACACAGCATCATCTAGCCCCAAAGTAGGCAGAGCTTGTGTTATGGGTACTAGATGACTGATAAACTACTTATATACTTTTTGTTTGTAAATACATACATATTATACATAGAAACACCCAGACCCGAGACAAATATCTGTAGGTCATACAAACATTTGTCCCGCGGCGGGGATCGAACCCGCAACCTTCTGCATCGCAGGCGGACTTTCGCTTACTGCGCCACAGAGGTCGTCAAAGTTTTACGGTCTCACGTCATTGCCAGCCACTGATAATCGCAGGTGTCCTGTCCAGCTCGACACATTTTTAGTCTACCACACCGTCTCAGTGTCATAGGGTTCCACTCGTGGCTCATTTTTGACACAGCCAAACACCTAGCTGCTTATTACAAAAGCGTTAAACCTTAGTTGAACCCCATGTTAAAACATGTCAAAACAAAACTGTTACCACAAAAAAGCGTTCTATAAAAAGTATTTAAAATTCAAGTATTTAAAAATCATATTTCTAGGCATAGTTTTTCAGTTAGTCTTAGCCTAAACTCGGTTCATTTTCTTTTAAAAAGACGGCTAGAGTTTATGGCACGTACCATACAACTAAAGTTATACTTAGGTACATACAAGAACTTACCTGACCACGTTTATGTCTTAGATAGTGTTTTGCGGGGTCTTAGCGGAATACTTAGCAAACTTGCGCCATATTGAAAGGGGTAGGTAAGTTTGAATTAATGTACGCTCAAGTTTATGTTACGAAAAATTTACTTTGCTAACTGGTTTTTGATATGCTTGAACAATTGTTTAGTATTCTACATAATGATAATGTATCTTTATAAAATACCGATTAGAGCCATGTTGTTTCATTATGTACTAGCTGTGCTCCCGCGGTGTGACCCTTGGTCCCTCGAGATTTTTTCATTTTTTCGGGATAAAAAGTAGCCTATGTCCTTCCCTGGGATACAACCTTTAACTATGCCAAATTTCAGCTTAATCTGTTCAGCGGTTTAGGCGTGAAAGCGTAACAAACAGACAGACAGACAGACAGAGTTACTTTCACATTTATAATATTAGTATGTATGTAGACATGCCTTGGAGATAAAGTCGTGACCCTGTTTTTTTTAAATACATAAAAACTAGTTCAGCTTGTTCCTAAAGGCTTTTGTTTACGCCAGTCATTCTGGTCTTTTGCCTCACGCATCTATGGTTTTTGATAACGTCGACCGATCGTAAAATTGGATAGCCTTGACATGTCGATGCCTAAATCAGGATCAATCATAAAATCTTTCTCTACGAGATAGAAATAGGCTGTCGACATAATCCGTACGAATTTTCTGGAAAATGTCATCTAATTTGTGAACGAGTTATTTTCTTGGAATTTCCCCTTAATCATCCAAAGCCTGTTGTGGGCTAGCTTTGAAGAGTGCCACAGTAACTAAGATACAGTAGAATTATTTAGTAAAAGTAAGTAAGTTCGTACTTATGAGTCAGTGGTCAACTCTGGTGACGGAGTTTTTAGGCCGCTTTAAGGCCTCCGTCAGGGCTAAACGACTTAAATAGCCGATACCGTGAAGAACCAGGGCAACAAACACGGTTTGGGGCCTAGGTTTTTTAGGTGATCAGTAACAGTCTCAATCCCCCATCACCGTTCTGCCAGCCTCTCTTGAAGGCAGCGATGTCGTCATGATTATAATTATAGTTTTAATATGATAAGGACAGCCGAAAATATGAAAAAAGTCTTGATTTTCTACTGTAAATAAGACATAATTTGGTCAACTCTTTCTTTCTGAAACATGATGTGGAAAAGGCTTAAGTAAGAAAGTAGGTACTTATATGAAAATCGAACAATTGATTCTAACAATACCTACTGCATATTTTAAACTGCCTCCTCTCCACTTTGCTTGAACAGGCTTGACAATTATTGATGTTCAAATAGCTATCGATCCGCCACTCAAAACCCACCTCTATTCCCCCGGAATACGAGTCACAATCAATCCATAATATTGCTTGAACCGTATATTGCAGTGGATTGTACAAGAAGGCTTGACAATAACTAGAATTTATGACCGGAGGGATGTAGTTAGCCTGCGCTATTCTATGTCACTTTCATCGAGTTTCAATACAAAATGAGCTTTATTTCGTTGCATCAATGTTCAATTTAAAACGTGAATCATCGTTTCAGGTGAATTCGGTTTTCAGCTCGATTAAACTTCTTAATTTGAATTGTTCTACAAAAATAAATACACAATTTTCAACTTTAAGTTTACTAGTTGAGAGTTGGAAATTGCTCTGTAAAATAAAAGGAGATTTTATTTATCGTAGAAGTATTCGAGTTCAAATTTCGGCTAAGCAATTGATTTTATGTTTGCAAAATTCAAAAGTGTAAATCCGCTTAGTCAGCTCCACAATTATTGACCATGTCTTTCCTGAGCTAAATGCCGATTAGCTGAGAGAATGGTTTAGGTGACCGGCAAGCCTATTCCATCTCAAACAATGTCCCAGGTACTACAGCGTCGCGTTGAGTGAAGGCATAGGTTTTCTATCTGACGCTTTATACCTTTATGATGTTATGATGTATCTATATTTAGTTCAATGTATAAAAAAACTCTCTATGAAAAGCATTTTAGAATGTTTTACATACATGGAATGAACTAGTGACACGAAAAAAGCTAGGCCCCAAACCGTGTTTGTTGCCCTGATTCTTGACGGTATTGGTCGCGAAGGAACAGGAGTAGAATCACCTAGTTTTAAGACGTTTCAAAGTGATCCCAGCGGTCCTACTGAATAAATGCTTTTTGACTTTGACTTTGACTTTGAAAAAACGTAGAAGTAGGCTTCAATAATAAATACTCTAGAAAAAATTTGATGAAAAATCCACGAAGTATATTCTATAGAACCGATATTCTAAAAGGCAAGATGATGAGAGTTAAAGTGAACTATTCAATCAATTTGAAACCACAGTAGTAGGTATATTTTATTCTGTGACCGTCTGGATATCCTACTGGTATGTACCTACATTGGGCATGTAAATCAAAGCATGTGATTTATGGATATTGTCATGGGAATTGTAAATTTTTTGATAAATTGTGGACCTATCAAAGTCGGATGCGTGGCCAAAAATGAAAGAGTTATTAGGACCCTTAAAAATCTCCTATATACCTTCCTACCTAAAATAAGTAGGTATACTTAATGAGATCACAACTGATTATCCCCGGTAGCAGAATGCTAAAACTAAACAGGATCCAGTCAGAACTCATCTCCAGGGCACGGAAGACTTTGCTAGATCGAATTTGAAAAATGCGAGACTGGAGATAGATAGATAGATAGAAAATACTTTATTGTATACCATATGGAAATTACAAAAAGACAAGCAAAGATACAGGAGAATACCTATTTAAAGCAAAGTACAATAAATAATAATAAAACTAGCAAATAGGTATTTTCTGAAGAGATCCACTGAACAGCTTTGGCGTCATCATCAAATCAACTCACTGGTATCACCACATTTCAAAATAGTAGATTATATCGACTGTCGAACTACTGAAAAAAAAAGTTCTGTAGTTCGACAGTCGAACTAATGAATCGATAAATACTAATAAATATATTATGGAGTATTGACTTGTATTATAACGTTAAACTGCACTAATTATCGCGTGAGTTTGTATTTCAGAAGCTGGACAGATGTAGGTCTACCGCACCTTGAGGAAACAGTCATGATCATGTAAGTATTTACGATGATCGCAAGGTGCTTAATATTTGTGGCTGTACGACAGTGTTCACTTGACAGTGAGACGGCGCGGCAGACCACGCAAGCGATGGCGCGAGGAGCTGGACACCTTGAGCGACTTTCAGTGGCAGGCAATGGCGTTAGATCGCAAAATTCGAGGGGAGGCCTTGCCCGGCAGTGGGATAGTGGGGACTAAAAACAACAAACAACTGTTCACGTCTTGTTTTACAAATGTACAAACATACAAATGATTCGCTTCAACAAACCTATTACGAATGCATGCGTCTCCATCAAAAATCTACGGATCTTCGTCGGCAACATGCAAATAAATATATTATTATCTTGGGTCTTATATGGAAGAAAATAGACGTGATGGGTAAGTTCTAGACTGTTAAACAGTGGTGGGTTCTGTATCTTTTTAAATCGATTAGTTTATAATTTTGTAGTGTATATTTTTGTTTTTGTGTATCTTGTGTGGTTTTGCAGTTCCTAGATGGATGGTCCGATTTAAATTTTATAATTTTGTTTGAAAAGTGACATTAGCGAGAGGGTTTTCAGATATGAATCATGGAACTCAGTTCAGCTATTTGAGCTCTTACAGCGTTTCTACTCGTATCTGTGTAGCGGGACTCAATATCATCAAAGTAAGGGAACATTTTAAATGCGCCATTGAAAGTTAAAAATCATATATTCAGTAAGACCCGGAATCCCTTGAAATAGTCTTAAAATGAAGTGGTTGTACTTCTGTTCCATCGCAACCGGTAAAGAACCAGGGCAACAAACACGCTTTGGGGCCTAGCGTACTTTTAGGTGATCCATCTTAAAACTATTCAAACTCCGGTCCATCAACTCCGTCCGAGCCAATCAAAAAAGTGAGGCTCATCAAAATTTATAAAGATACTCGTGAAATTCAAATGCGGTACCCTAAAAATGCGACAGGAGTTCACATTTGTGAGAATCAATATGTTGTTCAAATATGCGAGTGTTTGTATTCGATTGGGTCGGGAATGATGGGTTCATTTTGGTAATTTCACGGTGAAGGCTTTTAGACCTGCATTTATGTGACTGAAATTATTTAGGCCTTTACAAGAACAAAATAAATATTGCAGTACCTTCACAGCTACAAGGTCTGCTAAGTTAAATTGGGTATGAGAATCAGACAAACTGAAAGAGTAAGTATTTTATTAGTTGTCTATGCTGTACTTTTTGACAAAACCAACATAAAATTTTACCATTAAAAACACCAAAATCCGATACAAATATTTGTAGAAATGAAAAGTCTTATCAAAATGTTCGATTCCGACGGGTTTTGAACCCGCAACGATCAGACGATCCTCCTAAAGCCGGAGTGCCTTACCATTCGGCCACAGAATCGGTGTTGTTACAATCGAAATTTTTTACAAGCTCATATTTTATCGGTTATAGCACCGGTAGCGCCATCTACATGTTTCACTCGGTGAACATTGTCATTGTCATTGTCCGAAGTTACATTCAGAATCAAAATTAAATGACGAAGAGAATGAAATACCTAAGTGTGGTTTAACACTATAAAAAAAATACAAATTAAATATTTGTAGATCATAGTATACATCTGTCTCGCGACGGGAATCAAAACAGGGACACTGTGCCTGAAATTTTGAAATACCTAGATCTGAAAAAACCTGTGTTATAATATTACTACAGAATATTCTGATTGGCAACCGGTTCTTCAACGAACACGAGAAATTACGAGTCAATATTGAATTGGGTAACGTTAAGTAATTTGTTTACGAAAACACATTTAGTAAATTTCCTGATGATTTCGAAAATCGCGTCGGGAAATGGAATTCAACGCGATGATTTTTCCAATATCTTTCCAGAACTGAGTGATACTAATATGATAAACATGGATGTTTATTCTGTCGGAATGTTATAAAATGTTGTCAAATTGGGACAGTATGAAATAATTCATGTCAATCACCAGGATCCTCCAGCTTGATTCCCCGGGGATCCTCGTGAACTCATTAGTTCATCAGGATTCCCTGAAGAAAAATAAGTACTTAAACATAATAAAGATGTTATCACTCAGCAATTTTTATTTTTTGTTTAATTTGGAGAGTAACGTAAGTAAAGTAGATTATCAGGATTTTTTCGAAACATATAGATTTTTTGTTAAATGATCGACTTTTAAACCTTTGAAAAATTGACGACCTCTGTGGCGCAGTGGGCGAAGGTCCACCTGCGACGCAGAAGGTTGCGGGTTCGATCCTCGCCGCGGGACAAATGTTTGTAATGACCTCCAGATATTTGTCTCGTGTCTGGGTGTTTCTATGTATAATATGTATACATTCACAAACAAAAAGTATATAAGTGGTATATCAGTCATCTAGTACCCATAACACAAGCTCTGCTTACTTTGGGGCTAGATGATGGTGTGATTTTTTTTTTATTTATTTAAATATGAAAAATGCAAGTCTTATACCTCAAAATGTTTATATCCTTGAAAACGTTTAACAAGATGTTGTAATGACAAAACTGCTAACACAAACGTAGGAAATTGGAAGTGGCGCGTGTGACACAACATCGCTTGTTGCCACAAAACATCCGCTGTGCGACTTGTCAATATTTTCTTCAAGAAAACTCATCTTGTTTCACAGAATTACTTTTCAGGCATTGTCTTTTCTTCGGCAAATTCAACGGATCCACAAAAGATTTTGCGGGGATTCTATTAGACCTGCTTAATGTAGTTTTTCAAAATCCTATAAATTGCTTATGAGGGTAGTCAAATATGTACAGTACAAAATAATAATGTAGACTACATCGAGTAGAGCGTGCATTAGAAAGCGTTACACATCTGTGTAATGCTCACTCGTGTACTAAAATGGCCATGTTTTATTTTTGTGTAATTAGGTAATTTTAAGATATATACAGGGTGTAAAAAGCCGTCTACTGAAGCCGAAAGGGGTAGGTACAGCATCGCAACACGCAACTAAATCCGAAAGGCTTTTCCGAAAAAAACATTATATCCGGAGAAAACAGCGTTTGAAGATTAATGTTTGCGTATGTACTTTACGTAGATTGCTGGATTTTGAGTTTAAATTGTTTATTTCTTTTATTCATGAAATTATCAGGTAGGTATGGTCTTATTATGTTGTCCTAGTAGTAAATAACCGAAAATAACATAAAATAACGTAGCTAAGTCAACTTTTTTTTGCGTTTTATTTTTCGCTAAATATGTTTAGGATCATCGTCTGATTGCAACCCCTTAGTTTAAGGTAGTAGTCTTTTTACACCCTGTATACAGATATATATTATCTATATATAGATAAGAATACTGGAACAAAGCCAGATTGACAGATAAAAATATTCTCGGACATTGACCCCAAAAATTCTAAAAACATCATACTTAAAGACATCGTGAGATATAGTCAATTATCATAAATTATTACGTCATGCTATTCATTTTTGATCGTAAAATAAATATAAACTATATTTATTTCCATAATAAACTTTCGAAGATTCGATTACTTTAAAGAAACACTAGTAAAAGACCAAACAGTCAAAAATAAACTAAAAATTGCGAGAATCAAACTTGCACTTTGCACATGCCCACATTTTTCAACTCCACACATGGGCTTGCTACCCATCCTCACCTTTCGCCATCTCACTTGTTTCCAAAGTCAAAAAGCATTTTAACCCTTATGACTACTGACTTTTACCATAATAAAACTGGGACTTTGAATTCCTCACATTTCCCTTCACCATTTAAGGGCAATAATACTAACTTTGTAATAAGGAAACTTGCAAAAAGGTCTAAATTACCCTTCGCAAGATCGTGCCCATAACCTTATAACTCTAATTCCAACCGACCGATATTTCACATAACATTAACATAATCTCCCAACACTAACAAGTAAATAGGCAATTGCTATGCGAGAGGCATCAGTGGGTAAAGCTGGGGTTTCGAAGATGCGATGACGGCAATAATATTTTACTACTATAGAGATGTAATATTTTTTTATATCATAGGATATAAAAAAATATTACAAATTTTTCTTTTATGATGATTGGCACTACAGCGTCCCGTTAAGTTTAGGCATGGATTGCCTCCTGACGCTGTAAAAATCATCTATATATGTAAAAGGCCTAAGTTTTTTTTTCATACAAACGGTCGGCTACACCTTATATATTTTACATTAATCAATGACGTTATAAAGAAAAGTGGTATAAGTAAGAAAACTCAAATTTTCCTTCTCAAATTTCTTCTCTTCTGTAATTGTACAGTTCTTTTAAAAGTGATATTGTTTCAAACATCAACATAAGACTAGATTTTTTCATGAAAGAACTAATAAGTCATCTATTATTGTCATAAAAGTCTTTAAACCTTATTGGAAGCCTAATCTAGTTACCAAAGAAGACGTTGCTAATGAGAACCACATCATAACCGCTACATCCACATACCTTACCTTCTTGTCACCATGATATTTTCATATCCATGTTATTCCAATGTCATGACATATTATATTTATTTTTTAAATTGATCCATGATAAAAACTTGATTTAAAGTTTATAGCGTTTTATATAGGGTCTTTCATTTTAAACTATACAAACTGACAGGGCCTCATTTTTGGGTTGTAAATAGACGTTTCACCGTATCAATTTAATTCCATTTAAGCCCATTTAAGTTTTCACTTCAAAATTTATCACTTATTGATTTTTTTGATGTTGCATAATGATTTTCAAGGAGAACAGACGTTCCACCAATCGCAGCGCAGCTACGTCACGAATGGTCTAAGTTATACAAGAAGCAACAATCAATTGAAAGGATAGTCTTTATCGATTTTCTCAGGAGTTTTATAACAAAACAAAAAAATAATTACATAAATTTATTTATTTTTTAATTTATTTTTTGAACCCAATTCCCGAATTAAGTTAGTATAAAATGAAAGACCGTATATTTGCAATTTCAACATTTAAAATGGACGTATTCTTAGAAGCCCTTGGCTTAAGTGAATGTGCATTAATGAGACTTTGCTGAACACTGAATTTGCATACTAACAAATGATGACAGACAGTCTAGCTGGGTCCCTTATTGGATCCTGCTAAAGCAACTTGATAATGCTTGGTTTCCTTGACAAACATTATTACAAAGTCAATAAAAATTATTAAAATAATTTTTACATGGGTCACTTTACTGCTGTAAATCTTTCGCTAAACAAATCAAATCACACTTGAATAGTACCTAGAAGTAAACTTTGTAAAAAAATATTGGTTTGCTAGTTCATACGCCCTTATGACTGAATCTAGGGACAAAACAATTAAGAACCTAAACTTCATTCGCGTTCCTTTTTTTGTTCGTTTGATGAATATTCGGATGTTTACCTCCACTATTTCTGACTTCAAGGGCCATTTTTTCAAACGTTAAAAAATGGTTCTAGCCTAGGACCAAATATTCCAAACTACAAAATTGGCCCTTGAAGTCAGAAATCGTGGTGGGAAGTATCCGAATATTCTTCAAACGAACGAAAAAGGGACGCGAATACGGGCCCCGTTCTTCGCGCGTTTTTCATCGCGTTTCCCGCGCTTTTCCGCGCCCCAAACGCAAGTCATTCAGTCGCCCGCGCTCGCTGTCCGACGCGCACGTCGCTCGCTCGCCCCCGCTGTGATTTTTCCCAACCGCTATTTTCGACTCAGTGACTAAATATAAAAATTATAACAATTTTGTGAAGGATAAAATTAATTTGTGACAGTGCTGTGTAGTGATGTGACTGTGGGATTTTATCGGACCGCGTCGCCAATCGCTTTGTAAGTATAACTTTTTAATTTTTGCGGATCTTTTTCTAATAATTTTCCGCAGCGTAAATACATTTACCCAACATCCTAATCAAATTTGATTGATCAATTGAGCAATGAGTGGAGATTTGATTGATATCAAAAATAGGTCAAGCAGTTACATATTTTCCGTTGGCGATTATTGATGGATGATGCTAAAATCTTAAAACACCTATCTAAACGTAGTGTTCTGTTTAAACACCTGCTTGTAACTGTTTACATATTTGTGAATATTTAATTTTGTTACAATGAAGCCTAGCCATTACTATGTTATGCTATTAATATGTTTTTCCGGCATTAAAAAAAAATCATAATGTATTTACACTTAAACTTATTCAGCGTTTACTATGTATCTTATGAAAAATAGTTATATATTCATGATTTAATGTGACGGTTAGGACTGTAAACGAAATAGAGAACAAATTGATTCTCTATAAATTTGAAAATTGGTTTATTTTCAAGCAATTAAACACAATTTATATCTTTACAAACCATTGATAATTTATTTTAGAAACTATTAAAATCTGAAACCGCTTCAACTAATGTCTTATGAGTTTATTTGTTTCTCGTTCAAACCAAAACAGCTTTACTGATATTAATGGACCATCACCATTAATCCTCTCTCTCGACTCAATATTTAAATTCCTTGCTATTATTTACATCTATCTTAATTCTTTATTATACAAATAGACACACACAGGATAATAACATAAAAAAGGATATGTACAAAGGCGAGCTTAAACCTAAAAAGAGTTTTCTTCCAGCAAACCTTTGAGGCTAGAGAGATGTGCAACATAGAGAGTGGGTACATTTACAAAGAGAGTGAAAGAAACAAATATTTTTATTCAAACATACGTAACAATATAATAAGCATACATAAACACACATAAACATAAAAAATATAATATATACATAATATATCTCTAAAGTATAAATACTAGCCTTTTTTGCAAGAATAGTATCATTACATTTTAAAGGCCAGTATATTCCTTTGGACTGGGATAGACACCAAAATGAAGGAAAGGAAGGGGCCCATGTTCTAATAGTGGGAACTAATAAGCTAAGCAGTTTTTCCAATTTAATCGATCCAAAAGTTGCCTGAAAGAGATCTCTTAGCGATAAAGCCACCGTAATAATATTTCTAGATTTAGTAACATAATTTATTTGGTTTAACAACAAATAAATATCAATTTCTTAAAAAAAATATGTTGATTGAACACCTTTGGTGAAAAACGCTTTGCCTATCTCCAATCAAAGTAGGTACCGAAAATGAACTTTGATATCGATGGGATGGTGCGCGCAGAAGCAGAACGTTCCCAAGTACCTACCTACTAAACTACATTAAAAACATAGACGTATAGATTTTCGAAAAGCGACGGACCTAGTATATACTTCACTAAACAAGTAGTAGTTTTTGAGACGTTAGATAGATAGATTAATGCTAACGATGTTAGCTGACTTAGCAGAAAAGTCAATAGGTACGTGTGAAATTGAAAATCATAGGTATTACGACTATTTCCTCAAAATCAAAATCAAAAAGCATTTATTCATTAGGACCGCTGGGTTCACTTTGAATCGTCTTAAAACTAGGTGATTCTACTCCTGTTCCTTCGCGACCAATACCGTGAAGAACCAGGGCAACAAACACGGTTTGGGGTCTACCTTTTTTCTAGGTGATCCATCTGAAATATCTTTCAATTTTTCTAGGTACAGTAAGTAGATATTTTATATCAAGTCAGTTTAAACCTACATTTGAAGATGTCTTGATTGATGGTAGTAGTCAAAAGACATCCGAATACATAATATCATTTGGTGCATGCAAAAATGTTTTAGAAGTTGGAATTCCATACGATTCCATACAAATTAAAAGATTGCAAGCCCGTGCCGCTAATGAATGAATGAATGAATGAATGAACGAAAGAATGTCATTTATGTAAAAACATAGGTAAAATATAAGATGAATAGTATGTTTACAAGCAATTAGTATCGGTGTACAATAATAATTATTATTAAATTCGGATGATATCGCCATTTTATAAATTCAGATATTAATTATTTATTTACCTAAGTGTTATGAATTATTTAAGTTTTATTTATTAAAGTCAAAAAATTCGTCAAAATGTTCATGATGTCTTCGTTTATCTTTTGAAAACGTGTTCAAACGAAACATTGAACGTGAAATACATTGATTATGGTTTGAGCCCACAATCCGAAAATTGAGCTTGTGTGTGCCACTAGTTCAATTTTTAAAATAATATATTGAGAACAATCGTTCAAGTTCAAGTTCATTTATCTGTCGCTCGCAATTGTCTGTTATTGTACGTTAGGAACAATAAACATTATCTCAATGAGGCGGCCATATTGTTACATTGAACCACTGTTCGTTCACAGCGTACACAGCTACTGTATTTGCTTTTTAATAGCTGTGTTGGCCTTGTGAGATGCATCACTTTTGATTTAATTTTGGGTTCAAATCCTACTGAATGCATTTGCAACGTTACATACGCTCAATATCTCAGAAACTACAGTCGATTGAGGATTTTTGACCACCATTGATGTAAAGACCTAAGTTTTTGATTATCATCTTACTTAAAGAATATCAGCTATTTAAAAAAATGCTTTTAATGTACGAGAGAACTATTTATGGCAAGATTATCAATTAATCTTTCTGGTTTTATAAGAGACAGATATTTTGGCAATTCTCCATCTTGTATTTTTTATCATTAGGCATGGTTTATTTTAAGTGGTCTGGTTATTCTTAGACCTTGATAGTAGAGATTAAAACAATTTAAAACATGAGGTCAACTTGTAGATGATCATTTTGGCCTGGAAGAAATCGCTTTCAGCGATAAATAATAATAATAATTCATCTATTTAAAGTAAGTATTAAAAACTCATTAAAATTACAATGTCAGTCTAAAACTAAAAAGATAAAGCCGCCCATTGTACTAATTTTGAACGTGTTTTATTTATGTGGTGTTTTATTATTAATTTGTTGTACAATAAAGTGTTCATTCATTCATTCATTCATTTTAAACTTAGAAATGGAACGATATTATACTCGTAGAACCACAATTGTATGCCAAAGGCATGAAAAGACGAAAACAAAAATCCCTAAAGTATGATAGACGAATGTCTGTCTATATGCTTGTGGCAAGATCTGTGCTATGAGAGTTCATAGCGTAGATCTTTAGTGAACATCTTACCAGTTAAACCAAAACGTCATAAATTTGTTTTGCATAAATTGTTGGCTATCGTTTATGAAATTACCTAAAAGACGAAGATTCTTCACGGTATTGGTCGCGAAAGAACAGGGGGGTTATTCGCGTTCCTTTTTTTGTTCGTTTGATATATATTCGGATGTTATTTACTACGATTTCTGACTTCAAGGGCCAATTTTCCAACGTTAAAACACGGTCCTAACTTAGGACCAAATATTCCAAACTCAAAAATTGGCCTATGAAGTCAGAAATCGTAGTAAATGACATCCGAATATTTAGCAAACGAACGAAAAAAGGAACGCGAATACGGCCCCTGAAGTTAAATTAGTTTTTAAGATTCCAAGTGATCCCAGCGGAAACTGGCCCTTAAAATAAATAAGTATAAGTTTACCAGAAACCAGTTTTAAGCTTTAAAGATATATTTGTACAACAAAAAGGCAGTTTATGTAGATTAATGAAATTCCACCTCAACGCTAAAAAGGGAATTCCATTCAAAGCTTTTTGTAGCAATTGTCATTCCAAAACCTTTTCTTTATATAGAAAGTGGAAATTTGTTAAAACGGATTTAAAAAGATTTTATTTTACTGTAGTGATTAGCTAGGCAACGATGGACTTGTAACCTGTCACGTATGGAATACTCAGTGAAATGTGGGCATTGTGCCAAATATGTATTCGGATATATCTGACTTCCCCCTTATACAAAACTAGCTGCGCTCCCGCGGTGAGTCCCACGGTCCCTCGGGATTGTTCTTTTTTTTTTCGGGATAAAAAGCCTATGTCCTTCCCTGGGATACAACCTTTAATTATGCCAAATTTCAGCTTAATCTGTTCTTCGGTTTGGGCGTGAAAGCGTAACAAACAGTCAGACAGAGTTACTTTCACATTTATGATATTAGTATGGATTTAAAGAATAAAAAAATTTAGAGAACAGATTTTTGAAACGAAACACTGATTACAGATGTAAAATAAAAAAAATGTTGTTTCTTTTTTACACGTATATTTTTTCAATCATTATAGTAAGTTTGAAATATAGATCTATATATTTCCTATTTTACAATAGCATTTAATTAAAAAAGTATCGACAAAATGTACCCAAAGAGAAATTTGAAACTATCTTCTTGCTCCAAAGGAATTGTTCAAAAGTTTGAAGGTTGTACATACTTTAACAAACAAAGCCTGGAGCTTTCGAAGTATGTCGAACATCACAAGACGTAAATATAAACGGCTATACCAACTTTGATAAATTAAAAAAAAATATATGTTATAATTGCGGTAAATAAGTTCATAAATTTTGCCCATGGGGGGCAGTTTAAAGTCCTTATTCACAACTTGAAACAGCAAAGGGTCACTATCCCTAAGGCGCGGTAGACATTCTCTCATCTCTCTCTTTGATGTCTAAGGTGTAGTCAGAGGCATGTCCAAATGAATATTTAGACATGCCGATTGTAATGTAAACAAACCGTGATCGTTACAGCAGTGGCCTGGATGGGAATCGAACCCGAAAGTGCAAAAAGTAGAGCAACCATCTGAGCTCAAAGGCCAGTCGCATGTTTGTTTTTCTGTAATAAATATTTATAAAATTTATAAAATGGTCTGTCCAGTGAATCTTCTAACCATGGCATCCCTTTAAGTGAAATTAGCATTATTTAGATACCCAAATAAAATATTTAATTAAAAAACCCAACCCTCTCATTCTTTGACCAACACTGGTCATTAATATTCTCTGCGCAAAGGAATTTCAACTTTATTGAGCTGTATCAAGATTGAAAGTAGCTTTGAGTTTTTCTCTCTTTGACATCTTAATAATTTGCTTCAAACAACTTTGCAGAAACTCTTGAGTGTCAATCTTCATTATTAAAATAGTGCTGTCTTTGTTATTTAGATATGAATGCCAGGAGATGATTAAAGATTTAGTAAATATAACTATATCGATTAATATACTAAAGAGAGTGGTCTATTTGTGAATAAAACCCCTAGCATGTTATCATGCTTATAGATGGATCATAATTTTGTACAAATTGTATGTAGGTACTTATTTCATTTTATAGGAAACCTAACACCATATTGCTTTTCTTTCTAATACTTAGTTTACATACATACATAAAATCACGCCTATTTCCCGAAGGGGTAGGCAGAGACCACGGATCTCCCCTTGCATCCATAACCGTCGGTTAACGAGGTTAAATAAATAAAAAATAAAATAAATAATGCCGGACTTTCCACACAGCATCATCTAGCCCCATAGTAAGCAGAGCTTGTGTCATGGGTACTAAATGACTGATATACTACTTATATACTTTTTGTTTGAAAATACATACATATTACATAGAAACAACTAGACCCGAGAATAATATCTGTGGATCATACAAACATTTTTCCCGCGGCGGGGATCTAACCTGCAACCTTTTGCGTCGCAAGCGGGCCTTCGCCCACTGCGCCACAGAGGTTCTTTTAAAAGTGAATATTTTGTATGTTCATAACTGCTATTTATTCTATGTAAAGGGTCAAAAGGTCCCTCGTAATTTGAAATACCCTAAACAAATTGTAAAGTTGAAAAAGTTGAATTATATCCTTTTGTCGAATCAGAGAATTTGTGAAAGAAGAGGGAAGTCAATTGAAATTTCCAAATTTTAAATTAAATACTTTCTGGTTAACCTCTCCAACAACTTTAAAAACAACGCGGAATAGGTACCTACGTATAGTCATAAACTTTGGGAAGGTAGGTATGTTTATTTAACTTACACAGACCATATGTGTCATACGACTTCCTAAAAAGAGAAGGAGGAAAATCACGCCTCTTTCCCAAAGGGGTAGGCAGAGACCGCGGATCTCCTACACACAACTTTTGCCTCATTCACTCTCATTACATTTTTCATACATGCTTGTCGGCTTAGGGTACTTTTGGCCTCACACGTTTGGCTTTAAAAAGATATAATTTGTAATTCTTTCTTTAAATCCTTTCAAAATAACTATGACGCAAGTCTCCGCAATTTAAACGCAAAAATAATTAAAATAACATACATAGATCAAAATAATCTGCGCTGATACGTCGACACGATAAGAAGAAAAAGATCTGCGCTGAATTTGAACATTATCCAAATTAAGTAAGGACGTGAAAATTGTGTTTAAATATTCCGTTTACACACAATTTAAGCTAAAAAAGCACACAAAAAGACGAGTCTTTTCCTCGCTTCTTATCCAGTCTCTGAATAAACATTAGGAAAAATAGGTTTATTTATCCATAAAGGTCCTAATGCTCGCTACTAGTAAGTAAACAAAAACACATCAAAGTAACGCAATCACTGACTTTGTAAGCACAAAAGAGCGTAAATCGAATCAGCGAGGAAAATTACGTCAGGAAGTACGGAAGCACCAACAGTGACAATGTAGCAGAAATTCGTGTCACTTCACTATAGTATAGAGCCGTGTTGGTCGAATGGGGTTGTGCCTCGACTTTCATTCTGAAGGTCGTGGGTTCGAATCCCAGCCGTGCATCAATGGATTTTTTGTACCGTAAAATTTATATGCGCTATAACACGAGCTTTTAACGGTACATCGTGCGAAAACCCGCAGCTTCGTCAGCTCCACACGTATCGACGTTGTCTTTCCTGTGGGCCAGGCTGATTAAGCTGAGAGGATGGTTTAGGTGCTGGGCAAGCCTATCAAACAATGTCCCAGGCACTACAGCGTCCCGTTAAGTGTAGGCATGGATTGCCTCCTGACGCTGTATAAATTCATAAATAATCTAATATAGATGTAAAGGCCTAAGTTTTTTTTTTTCTTCAAAGTATTCGTTGCGAAGGAACAGTAGTAGAATCATCTAGATAGAAGACTAATCTTAGCCGACTAGGAGTGTCAAAGAAACAAACAACATTTTGCTTTGTACAAAAACTAGCCAAAAAATAAAATATTTAGTAATGACTTTAAAAATAACTAATTTACTTCTTCGATAAATAACCTCAGCCCTCGCTCAATAAGGATTTACAAATTTGATGAAAAACAAATCGGCTTACGTATTTCGGAGGCAACTTGAAAAAAATATACTGGAAGATAAGTTTATAGGAAAACCTCGTACAATAAAATAACCAATCTTTTATCAAAGAAACAAAGAAATAATTTGCTGGAGGCTTTGGGCGAAAAATAACACTTAGGGGTTTTTTTATTACGGAAGGGTTTAAATTGAATATCAGAATTACCTCAAATTATTCGTGTTTCGTAATTGCTGAAATTATAAAATTGAAATAACGAAATTAAAAATTTTGCTAAAGATTATGAAATTCGTTGGCGGATCACCATAAAAAAAGTAAATAAGTTCTTTTTTATGTATATAAATAATAATATTATAAATAATCAGTAATAGTCCATTTATTGGTAAATTGTATGTTTACAGGTCAATTATAAGTATACATTTAAATTTTATCTTTCGATCTATGTACAATAGGTACAAGTTTTATCATAATGATGTCTAGGTACTTATGTAACGATTAAATAAATAAATACAGGAAAGCATGTTCCATCTTAGACCTCACTACTGCTTAACATCAGGCAGAGGGAGGTCAAATGCTGACCTATTTAATTTAAAAAAAAACGAGTAATATTTTCGGTTCTACCGAATAATAATATAATAATAATTTTATTTTATTTTATTGGAAAACTAACAGCTTTATAACAACTTCATAGAACATTCAGAAAAAGTTAACAGGTAAGCCTTAACAAGTTTATTATTATTATTTAATAATAAATAATAATAATAATACTTTTATGCTTCCATGTTAAATTGCGTTCACTGGTACGATTTCAATAGTACTTAATTGGATAATAATCGCAACAACGTCATCGTACGTGACTAATAAAATGCAAATAACATTATATTACTTTAGTCTTGTATGATAAAACAATACCTATAATTATAATTTTGATTTCACGATTCTCACGATTCAAGGTTAATGACTTTATTTTTTTAATCACAATTTTGAAACAAAAAATCGTACCTATAGGCTCGTACGTAATTATAATAAAAACTTAGTAGTTTTGTAATGTTGTGATTGTAATTGACCAACCATTAATGTTTCTGTGGTTTGGCTAAGAATCCTGTGTCTTACGTGGGCGGTGTGACGCGAACGTGATTGCGAAGCGAAGCGATGCGTTTCGATGCGACGCGGCGCGGCTGTCCTCCGTGCGCGCGAATCGTCCTACATAGTTTACGTCAAATCATACAAAGTGTCAATATTCAGATGTCAGATTCAGATAGCCCACGTAAGACGCAGCGTAAAGATCTGTTAAGTACAAATAGGCCTCCTCATTTTCACTCATAGATTTAGCATGGTACCTTTTTGGTACAGATCCTATACAGGGTGTAAAAAGACTGCTACCGAAAACTGAGGGATTGCAATCAGACCATGATTCTGAACATATTTATCGAAAAAAAACTCAAAAAAAATTTTGACTTAGCTACGTCATTTTATTTTATTTTCTAGTTTTTTGCTACTAGTACAACATAATCAGACCATACCTACCTAATCATTTCATTTATAAAAGAAAAAAAACAATTAAAACTCAAAATTCAGCAATCTACGTATAAAAACGCGCCCAGTACATACGCAAACAGTGATCTTCAAACGCTGTTTTCTCCGGATATAATGATTTTTTCGGAAAATCCTTTTGGATTTGGTTGTGTTTTGGGACGCTGTACCTACCCCTTTCGGCTTCGGTAGACGTCTTTTTACACCCTGTATATATGTTTTCACTATTTCCAATTTACATATTATGGGCAAAAAACGTTTATAGTTATTTTCACAATGACTACCACTAAAACTCGCAGTATATGTCATTTTATCAATAAAAATCCCTCAATAAGATCAGAAATATTTTGCCATACCTAACCTAAAAGATATTTTGATATCAATACAGTGCGGGAATATATTCGTTCAGCATTTTTTCAAGATTTACGAGATTTCTTACCCAAGGAAAAGAGTTTACTTATCAGAATGTTACAATTTACTTAAGTAGGTACTAGATAATCCTATGTAAGTCCTTGGTAGGTACAGAATATGTTGAAGTGCAGTTTCACTAGTTTTCCAAACTGTCACGTGTTGGACGGAGGCCTTAAGGCGGCCTAAAAACTCCGTCACCAGAGTTGGCCACTGACTCATACGAACTTACTGTCACGTAAAATAATGAAAATAGAGACACATAAAATGATGAAGCGCTGTGTAGCTTGCTTCTTGATAGATCAACGAAGTGAAGCAAGTGTGTTAGGTAGGTATACAGGGTGTAAAAAGACGTCTACTGAAGCCGAAAGGGGTAGGTACAGCAACCCAACACACAACCAAATACAAAAGGATTTTCCGAAAAAATCATTATATCCGGAGGAAACAGTGTTTGAAGATTACTATTTGCGTACGGTACTGGGCGCGTTGTTTTACGTAGATTGCTAGATTTTGAGTTTTATCTGATTTTTTTATTTTATAAATGAAATTATTAGGCAGTAAATAACTAGAAAATAAAATTGACGTAGCTAAATCAAAAAAAAATTCGCGTTTTTTTTTTCACTAATGATGTTCAGAATCATGGTCTGCTTGCAACCCCTCAGTTTTCGGTGGCAGTCTTTATACACCCTGTATGTTTTGTACGGTCACAAAAGTGATAAGATAATCGCTAGTGGCATTTATAAACTAAGCCCTTCCTTTTTGCGGAGGGCACATTAAATTGTCACTGCCGCCTTAAAATCGTTTGGTCATGAGAGGCCATACTCTGTCACCAAAACTGACCAAAAACTCATATGATCTAACTTTACTTGTGTGCTATTTTTCTTGTGTGTTTTTGCCAAATAAATGTTTATTCTATTCTATTCTTTACTACCATACTTTGTTTTGTTGGCATATTTAGAAATACTTATGGTGTTATATACGAAATCAACTTAAGTTGTGTGTCAGGATCGTAGCAAGTGGAGATCCGTGAATTTATGTATGTATGTAATGTACTTTATGGTGATTTTTATAAAAAAAATAGAGTTGAGATAAAGTATTGATATTGTACTGCAATGAAAACCTTTGGTCTACTGTAACTTAATATAATAAGCACCCCATTAGTATTTTTTGAACCTACCTGTAATGACTAGCCTAGGTACCATGACTACACTATCTAACACTATCAAACAGACGTCAAAAGCAACAAAAGATACATTTTTAAGTTGACTGTACAAGAGGTACTTAGTCACAGTATATAGATTTATTTACAGAAACTAAGCTACTACATATTTACATATATTAACAAAATACAACAGTATTAGTCAAGCTATCTAAGGATCGTTAGAAAAGATCTATAGATAGCTCAACTGATCCAGGTCACTGTCAGTCGGAAGCGTGCCCACTGGCGGCATTACCACGCTGGATGGCAATGCTGATCCTTTGAGCCAAAAATGTGTCAGCTCTCGGATCACGCGTCGCTTCGACCAGACGCCCTGAAATAATTTTGAAAACCAGTTGGCAAAAGATAAAAAAATATATTCCATTACGTCGCGGATTTTGCTAAATCACGGATGAAATCGTATTTCGGGAATTTTCGTATTATATCTGAACATATGAACTGTTCATTTTCTGATTTGTCTCAGAGTCCGACAAATAATATAAGTATTTTACAATATACTATACCTACCACTTATTTTTAAATCAATGTTAGAAGGTACCTACTATAATAACTGCTAAGTGTATCTACCCTACGGATCAATTCCTGCACTGTGATTGGTTGCTGTCGGTCGATTTCGAACCGAATGCGTTCCGCTGTATTATGAATCAAGGGCCTGAAATCTGAAATAACTTTTTATTTATTTTTTATAAAATTAGCCAGCATTATTCCCCTTATTATTCAAATAAACATTCAAAAGAAGATTAGTAAAAATATTGCTGTTCTTAGAAAATATGGAAAAGGCCATGTCGACTGTCTTTTTTGAAATCTCTGCAATTTTCCTTAAGCCCCTATTGAATCTCTCACGTTAAGCTTGAGATGATAGAGTTCTTCAAATCTTGATTCCTAATAGGCGGACACCGTCATATTATGGTTGTAAAGCTCCCTTACTGGGCCCAATTTTTTTTAACAAAGCCCATATCCCAATGAACACACTTAGGAACACAAGAACATGAGAGGATAACCGTAGGATATCTAAGTAATAACTTGTCTTATAACTTGTCCACCGTGCTTTGATGGATATAATCAAGATCCTATTTCTGAATTTTGGCTCTTAAACTTGAATATGTATATCGTCTAATTTTGCAATGGGAATATCGTTATCTTGGGGAGTCGAGATGTTGTTTTATTCAAGCGAACTTCAAAAAACGGCAACAGATTCTAAGAAATCCTAAGCTTTGAGTCTTCAAATACCTACTTTATTTGGTCGCCCCTATTTCAATAAAATAAGGAAAATATAGTTATTGGAAAAAAGTACTGAAAGTTATCGAAGTTGCTAAAAAATAATGGCATTAAACTTTGGCATATCTTAATCAGCAAATTTTTCTTTAGTATAATATTTTTGCATGTCAAAGTTTGTTCATCATCATTTCAATCATGACGTCATTTGCTGAACATAGGCCTTCCCCAATTGAGCATACAGCATGTGCTAAGCGATCGATCTTGTGCGGCCTGGCACCCAACGGCTTCCAGCAACCTTTACTATTTTGTGGGGGCCCTTTTAAAAAGGAGGCCCTTTTATACGATTAGATGGAAAAATTGTGAGTGAAAAAATTCTTCTTTTATAAAGCTTAAACGTGGAGTTACTCTTTTTACTTTGATCTATCAGCTATCATCTAAACATTCAATCTATTATTAATCGCAAAGGTCCATCTGCGACGCAGAAAGTTGCGGGTTCGATCCCCCCGCGGGACAAATGTTTGTATGACCTACAGATATTTGTCTCGGGTCTGGGTGTTACTATGTATTGTATAATATGTATGTATTTACAAACAAAAAGTATAAAAGTAGTTATCTGGTTCCCATAGTAAAAGCTTTGCTTAGTTTGGGGCTAGATGATGCTGTGTGAAGTGTCCAGCATTATTTATTTATTTATTACTAGCTGCGCTCCCGCGGTATGACCCGCGGTCCCTCGGGATTTTTTCATTTTTTCGGGATAAAAAGTAGCCTATGTCCTTCCCTGGGATATAATTTTTAACTATGCCAAATTTCAGCTTAATCTGTTCAGCGGTTTGGGCGTGAAAGCGTAACAAACAGACAGACAGACAGAGTTACTTTCACATTTATAATATACGAGTAAGTATGGATTTCCTACATCGTCTTTCACACAATCTATCTTTTCTTTTGTCTGCTACATCCCTTCACATTCAAACCTACACTTCACTAATCGTTTTTCCATCTGTGAGATCACAAAGGCGGGTTCGTCGTTGTGGATGTAGATGCACATGCAAGTTGTTTGTGTGCGTATATAAGCTCGGGAACGCACACAGAAATAACGTACGTTAGTAAAAAAAACGTAAACAAACAGGTTCACGACTGTATCCCCAAGGTGCGGTAGACATTCTCTTAGATCTTTTTATGTTACTTATTCCAGATCCTTTGAAGATGTCTAAGGGAGGTAGTCAGAGGCATGTCCAAACACATATTTGATACATGCCCACATCTTGCAGAAGTTAGGATTCCATACGTGACAGGTTGCAAGCCCATCGCCGCCTGTAAGAACACTACGTACGTTAGTATTGTGTAATTAATCATTGTTTCATTCCTTAAGTGACGGGTCACAAGCACATCGCCGCTTAACAACAGTTTATCGTCATTTCCAAAGAATATATCAGTATTTGTCTTTCTTAGACAGTTCCTTTGAATAATGTCGAATGAACAATAATGATGAATATTCTAAAATGTTTATTTTCAAATTCTAAAGATGTCTAGAGATAATTTGCTACGGTAGTTAGTGCCTTGATAAGTGACAAATTTTGAAATTCTTCTTACTTATATTAGTACAGTCAAATCTTTGAATCGTATCAGATCCGAACCAGTGTGGTGAAAGGATTTTAAGTGCGCCTTAGAAGCGTTCTTTCGTGAATTTGGCACAATGTTTTTACGTTCTACATGTCGGTTTCTTCACGATGTTTTGCTTCACCGTCAGAGATTTTAGGACAGAAAAACTCATTGTTACGATTTAGTTCAAACCTACGACCTTAGGACCGAAAAGCATCGCTTCTACCAAACCATCAGTGTTCAAAAATAATATTGACATACACACGTTACAGCTGTATTTACTTGAAACAATTAAATACACCTTAGACAATTAAAATTATTTTGTAAACAAAACGTTGAAGTTAACGAGAGGCAACTATTAACTTCACTATAATTATTATTTTATTCGCAATTATTATTTTTTTGTTTCTAAAAATGGATTTCTGATCAAACTCAAAAATGTATCTGAAAGTTACCTGTTAAAAACCGATTATGCATCAATGAACTTTGCTACTGAAAAATATGCCCACTAATTAGACATCTTCATTCATACGGGTGTATGGAAAAATATCGTAAGGTAGCCAGCGATGCCCATTTTCGTAAACTTCTCGACATGGCTATTAACAAATTTTCTGTGACACGATTGTCGTGAATGGTGTGATTTTTTTTATGAAATAGGTCAATATTTGACCTCACTCTGCCTAATGTTAAGCAACAGTGAGGTCTAAGGTGAAGCATGCTTTCCTAGAAGGAACCTATTTACTCTCAATTGAAGCCCCCTATATTGTACTTCTCGGGAAATACAGAGCCGAGCAATGCGTTCCACAATTTGGCAGTGCGTATGATCAAGAGTGGGAACATCAAGGGAGAATGGGAAGTTGTTGGAAGAGGCCTTTGTCAAAGACAAACAGAAGCAAAGTAACAAATTGTGGAAAAATAACATTAAGTCAAAGCATGTACATACTTTCTGAAATAAAAAGGCTTTATTATTATTACTATTGTTATGAAAAATGTAGACTGAAGTTAGTTTCATAACATTTCTTTTAGAATAAGTAGATTGATTGTGTGAAGGATGACACAAGGAAGAATGGAGTGAGTGTTGAGATGACGGCTGGTAGAGGAGAGTGGAAGAATAACACAGTTGTGCCGATCCCACATCTGTTGGACAAGGGCAGGAAGATGATGATAATTATAAATAAAGAAGAGAAGAATAAAGAAGATAATTAGAATATTCAACGTATTCTTGGAGTACAACACACAGAACAAAAGTCATGTAAGTTTCACATCACTAACTCTTTTTCTGCATTGTATTTGTATATTCCACGTTTGAAACATGATTCCCACTGCTCCTATTGTGGATGCAACTGTTCAAACACCATTGTATTGGCTGTTGCTAAACAACTGACGTGGTAACTTGAACCTTATAACTTACATATCAAAGGCTTAGATTCCGTAAACGGACTAAATTCCATAAGCTGAATATACGAATCTGGTACACCAAGGAGGTGTTCTGTCAAAAATGCGCTATGGCATGTCGTAGAACCTAAAAAGTTCAATAACAGGTGCACAAAAGAAGCCTCTTTGAGCCGCACCAAAGACAATTAATTTATAGGTAAGACGCACTTTCACGAATTGGTTCACGAGAGTTAGACATGTAGTAATCGTTAAGCTATCTATTCTTCTTCTTCTTATTTAAGGATTTACTCCTTGTCGGTACAACTGATGAATCCCTCTCCATGTATCTCTTTCCAGGGCTGCTTCCTTGACCTCTTTATACGACATGACAGCTACCTTCTCCTTCACTTGGCTCATGTAGCTTATCCTCAAGCTTATCCTTAAGCTATCTATTATAGGTACAAAATAGCTGTTACCCTGCTTCTTCGTCAAAAAATTTTCATTGAATCCAAAAAGAGACAGTCACTTATCCAATAACCAAGCCCAGCTTGGCTTCATTTGTTCACCATAGTAACATTTAACCCTTATTTACACTCCTGCCAAAATCTTAGCGTGATCTTGAGCGGTTTGGGCGACTCACAGATACACAGGCAAAGCTGCTTTTTGTTTATTATTGGTGTGAATGGCTATCGTAAAACTTACCTGTGTGCGATGAAAGCCGACAAGATCCCATTGCTTAACTAAACCCGCAGCTTAGTCAGCACCGCATGTATCCGATGTATTGATCATGTATTTCATTAGAAGGGGAAATTCTAAAGAATGTCTGTATATAAAGAGTTTCCTGCAGTAGCCCACACCGCAACGGCAACCATACAAAGAATAGAATACAGTGGCGTCGATTCTGATGTTCACTTACTAAAGTTAACTAAACTAAAATGCTTCGCTCTTAATTTCGTATACGATAAAGTCCAAAATAGAATGACTATTACAGTGACATTCCTAAAATTAC
This sequence comes from Epirrhoe tristata, assembly GCA_951394285.1. NCBI lineage: Eukaryota > Metazoa > Arthropoda > Insecta > Lepidoptera > Geometridae > Epirrhoe > Epirrhoe tristata. The sequence continues at coordinate 7,347,304 of OX596159.1, read as the reverse complement.
TAAATTTTAGTCAAAATTAAGTATTTGTAGGTAGAATTAGTCAAGACCATTTTACTTGCTGTGTAAAACAGCTGCTACAGAAGCTAGTAATGTCACTATTAGTGACATGCTGTTCTCGTCCTTATTGAGAACAAAATAAGAAAGTTCAAGTTTTAGTTTAATTAAGTTTAGTCTGTGAATAACATTTGAGAGTATTTATGTTTCACTGGTTCTTGACGCTCCTGCGAACGTCAATTCTATTTACAGTCGATTAGATTTACTACACTGAACTGATTGCTTGCAAGTGACAGCTCAATTTCGCCTAACAAAACTACACTGAGTGACCATAATAATAATTAAACTTAAACTATGGAGTAAAAATTTACTCTGAATGTTAGCTTCAAGCCCTGTAAGCGGAGTAGTGACCTGATTTTCATTCCAAAGATTAAGCTCGAACCCCGGTGCAGAATTGTGTTTTTCGTTTCGGAAAATTATATGCCCTAATGTAAAGTTGATGAAACCAGTAAGTAGGTAATCATGTGCTGAGTCCTAGTAAGCGATGGCCTCGCAACCTGTCACACATAGTTGAATGCTCATGTGTTACTTTTAATAGAGAAAAAAGTTTTATCACATTAGAATGGTTTTATTTTCCAATTACAATGATCTTGCTTGACTTTATTTTTAAAAACAATTGCATAACTCACCACTTGTCACTGTCAAAATATTACTTATCTATGACCTGACCTGGACCAAGGAGTATTTACCTAGGTATCACCAAAAAGTTTTACTAAATAGGTACAAAAACGCTAACATTCGGCCATTCTGACTAACTTTGGCTGACCTCAGACAAACCAAGTTGTATGCTAACAATGCAATATTTGTCCTCAACTAAGCATGAGTACTAAAGTAGAACTGAAATGTAATTCTATTCTAATAACTAGAAGTCATTGGCAGCACGCTTTCTTCGAAGTTCTTGTCAGCTCCGCTCTCATTCCCTTGCTGCAGACTCATGGACTCATCTCGTAAGCCTTCAGAAGCTCGCTCGCTCTGGAACTTTGTAGCGTCGTCTATTGGCAGCAGGCTCGCTTCGACAGTCCGCTCTTAAACAAAAACATAAAAAAAACAAAGCAGCATACTGCATAACATAAGCAGTACCGTTTGACATAAATCTCTGGTAGAAAGTATATTGTCATATGGTTTAAGCAGTTATGGGCGCTTGTACAAAACTTATCTAGACCAGATCTTCAATATTCAGCACAGACTTCTTAATTTAATAGTTCCTACTAAGATACAAAATAAATTATCGGATGATCGCATGGGATTATTCAAGTACTGTGGGATTATACCTATTCATAAAAAAAGTTAAATTTAATCTGCTTGCAGAGCAATATTTTCGTACTGAAATACAAATTCGAAAACAGCAACGAGTAGTTACTAGAAGCATTACCTACACATGGAAAATTACAGTTACCCAAGTTTCAAAATGAATATGGCAAAGAACATCACAATACCAAATTCCTCATCTTATTAATAATTTCCATTAGAATTAAAAAAATAAAATCACACCAAAAAACATTAATATAATACTTAAACAAAATTTCCGAAATCAAGATTAATTTTTAACAACTCATAGAACTGGAATAAAATGGAGCATCCAATACATAGTCTTTCTAGTAAGCATACACACACAAGCGTAGTAAAATATGCAAGCTCTTTTGGATGTGTTCGTGCAACCATTATCATTCTATGCGTCTGCTCATAATTACGATTTTTACTAATTTTTACCTACCCTAATTATTATTCGATGTCTCAAACTTTATACCTACTAAACATGTTATTATCAACGAGAACGTAGTGTTTAGACAAACCTAATATAGGCTTAAAAACACTACTAAATAATGAATGTTAAATTTTTCTGAGAAATAAAGATATCTATCTATCTAAGTATCTATCTATCCACTTACGTTTTCATTATTATTATAATTTTTAATTTTACCAATCTCACCGAGTTCATAAATCCAACTTCTCCTGGCTCTATCTTGTGGACTCATCTCACTTGCCATCAGCAGCCACTGGCTGCGAGAAGGTCCCATCAGAAGTGTTGACAGCTCACTCGCCTCAACGTTCACTGCAGTCCGTAGCTTATTCTTCTCAACATCTTTCAGCAGCTCATTCACTACGACAGTCTGACCTTAAACAAGAAATAACCAAACAAAGCAGCATCTACTCACATTTGTACAGGGTTCTGTAGTTCTCATGTCTCTTCTCATTAGAAGTGTTGGTAGCCTTGCCCCAACAGCTACTGTACTTCTCATCCCTCTTTATTCGCTTTAGTTCTCATAACTCTCTTTGTTCACTTTAGTTCTCATATCTCTCTTTGTTCACTTTAGTTCTCATATCTCTCTTAGTTTACTTTAGTTCTCATATCTCTCTTTGTTCACTCCGTGGTCGCGCAAGTACCGTTGACAGCGCTCGCTTCAACATCTACTAAGGCAGAGTACTCATTCTATCACATGCCTCGGCCGTCCTCTAACCCCGAGGTCATGCTAGGTGTGCCATTGACCGCACTCTCACTTCAACATCCACTACCAAATAGTACTCTATGCCTTACACGCCACGGCAGCTCTGGGGTCTCTTGGCGTCGTCTATCGGCAGCATTCTCACTCCGACAGGCCGACCTAAAACAAGAAAAAAAAAACAAAGCAGTATCCATTCACATTTTCATCATTATACTTTTTTTTTCTCTTTCTCTAACCAATCTCACCTAGTGCGTGAATTCAACTTCTACTGGCATACTGTAGGCCTCCTTTAGGCCTCCTGCTACATCGCCACGCTGCGTTGCCGGCCGCGCCGCCAAAACGCCAATGCAATGGTGTCCGGTCCACCAACGAACACCGAAGCTCAGTAACTCTCGCCTTATTTCGATGTTTGGGACGTTGTTTTTCGTAAATCCCTCTTCTGAAATAATAGAGAAACAAGTTTTATCACATTAGAATGGTTTTATTTTCCATTTTCCAATTTACAATGATCTTGCTTGACTTTATTTTTAAAAACAATTGCATAACTCACCACTTGTCAGTGTCAAAATATTACTTATCTATGACCTGACCTGGACCAAGGAGTATTTACCTAGGTATCAACAAAAAGTTTTACTAAATAGGTACAAAAACGCTAACACTTTGATGTATTTTGGTAGGTCTGTTATAGTTACGTACGCATATACCTACTTAGTCCTTTGTACGGAACCCTCAGTGGGCGAGTCCAACTCGTAACTTGGCCGGTTTTTTGAAGTTAGTATGTACGGAAAAATATTTCGCCAAATCTATTTCAACGAGGCAAGATTAATTTTTCAGCGTTGTTACCTCCACGGGTAAATGTAATATTGAAAATTAATGACCTACGAAATGGGATTACATAGGAAATTATTCATCCAAACGTAATTTCTGAAGGTGGTTGAGAAATTACGGTATTACCTTTTCCTACGAAGGTAATTTTTCAAACCTATAGGCATCTTCATAGTGAGAAGCTGTGTAGATTCTCTAATAAACATAATAACCATAGCGTCGAATGCCCATTAGCTGCGTTAAGGTCCAAGGTTCAAATCTTGAATGAATGCATTTTTTTTTATAAATCAGCTAAGCTTAGTATGTAACGTTGCAATAAGGAATCGAAAACTTCCTTTCCTATAATAAAAAAAAACCGGACAAGTGCGAGTCGGACTTGTCCACCGAGGGTTCCGTACAAAGGACTAAGTAGGTACGTATAACAGTGTAAACTGTTTGGTACTCTATATACCTACATACAGCAAAGTTACACATGAAGGGATTTTTAATGTTTAATTTTTCGAAATAAATTGAAAACTATACACTGTAAAAATTATTTAAAATCTGTTTAAGCTTGTGCTAATGAAGCCCTTTCAAACGATAACCCACATGACACGGTTTTCTCACTTCAAAATTTCGACCTCTATTCCTTCCATTAGGCCCTGTTTTTTATGTGATTTAACTAAAAATTTACTTAATATTTGCAATTTTTTTTTAGTTCTAGGCAAAGACAATATGGTTCTAGGTCAACGAGATGAATGAATTTAGATTTCCATGAGTGTCGAAATACACGTTTTTCACGGCATTAACGGTCGTATCTTTTTTTTACGTTAACTGAGAAGATTTTTTTTTTCGCAGCTTAAAGGAACTATAGACTTGAGTATACGGTTTAAATTTCAACTCGATACCTCCACGCATTCCCGAGATAAAGGGTCTTGACAGACAGACAGACAGACAGATGGACGTTTTAAGACGTTTCAAAGTGATCCCAGTGGTCCTACTGAATAAATGATTTTTGACCTTGACTTTGACTTTGGACAGCAAAGTGATCCTATACGGGTTCTTTTTTTCCTTTTGAGGTATGGAACCCTAAAAATACCACACCTAACAGATAATTTAGAGATTTCTGATATTAACCTTGTTGCTACAAATTGGCTTCGTTATTTTTTAATAATAGACTTCGTATATCAATTTTATGAGGCCATAAAATACTATTCAAAATCCGATACATCAATGTCTAATTAAAACTACGTAAAGGGTATTGACGTGGGTGTTGCAAAAGTTCAATAATATTTATAATATCTAATAACGATATGTATAGATTTGATATAAAGATATAGTGATATCACTATATCACTATATCTATATCAAATCTATACAGTCGGAATAAGAAACATAAAAAGATCTGAGAGAATGTCTACCGCACCTTGGGGATACAGTCGTGATCCTGTTTACTGTTTTTTTACTTGCTAACTTATAAATGTGTTACTTTGTCTGTCTGAGTGTTATTTTTAAAGGCCCAAACCACTTATACAGATTGGGCTGTTTCGCATAGATGGAGATAGTAGCCCAGGAAAGGATAAACCTACTTTTCTTCAAAAAATATTATGGAGAACCGAGATAACAGTATTTAATGCGGGCGAAGTTGCGGTAAGCAGCTAGTTTTTATGATAAAGATTATTTATTTTAAAAGTATATCATATAGAAAACATTGTAGCAGAGTGAATAGGTGTTACAAACATACACCATTATATGATTATTATGGAGTTCACATCCCATTATCAACATAAGCGAAACGCGCTGCCTATCCATTTATTATGAGTGTCAGATAATGGCACATGTCACCCCTTAATCATTGATCAGTATACAGGTGCTGTGTAAATTTCTAAGACCTTTCGATCACACGTCATATTGTATCTCTATTCTCTATGTCACGAATCTATTAAACGTTTTAAACCTGATCGCACATTTGGCCGCGCCGTACGCGCCGCAGTCATTTTTCTATACAAAAAATGCTAATGACGTCAGAAAACGCGGCTGGCTTCTGACGTCTCAGCATTTCTTCTATTGAACTGACAGTTCGGTGCGAATAAGTCTGCGACTACCCTAAGCTGATACTTATTATGAGAGCTTTTCACTTCACTTGAATGTAACGCTTCGAAAAAATAAGATAATGTTATAAAAACTGTTATTTATGGACTTTTTACCAACTTTAAATAATTTTTATTGTACATACTTTATTCTGCTAAAATGGTTTAGCTGTTGGTCTTAAGTTTTGTTAAATACCAAATGCCAAAACAATTAAATGGTTACCTTGATTTCATCGATTTGAAAATACCAACCCATTATTTTTGTCATTACCTAGCACCAAAGTCATTGATTCTTGTCTAAACTGATACCATGCACTGTCACCTACAAGATCCAACCACATATTCAACAACGCGTAAAATCAGTCAATCGTGGTGACTGACGATAAAAATAGCGACTATTGACCCACGCGGAGTGAGATCACCTTTAGATTGTTTTTAACCAACTTCGTAAAAAGAGGTGAAATATGATCTTGACTGTATCCCCAAGGTACGGTATATATTATCACGAATCTACAAAGAGTCATGATCCTGAAATTATTCATAATGTTAAATACTTAATTAGAAATGAATGATCCATTGATGCAAATCCGAGATTTGAATCTAACTACCTTGGATTGAATGTGGACTACCTGGCCAACACAGCTTAACAAAATAATCTAATTCTTCTAATTAACAATTTAACAAAACACTCTTCTCAATTAAGGTATCGTTACGAAAATAAAGGTTTTTTTTAAATTGAAGTAAGAAATAAATACTTAATTTTATCAGACTTTTGTTTAACTACTTAGTAAAAAATCTTCATTCATTAAACCTTCATTTTCGTAACAATATCTTAATTTAGAAGACGAGTTAGAAATAAAACCTGTATGAATTTGTATAAACCCCTATTTTTTACTATCAAAAATTTTTTAAACGCGGTGTCTGTTACTGGGGCCGTATTCCCGTTCCTTTTTTCGTTCGTTTGATGAATATCAACGAATCACAACGATATCTGACTTCAAGGGCCAATTTTTCGGTTTGGAATATTTGGCCTAAGGTTAGGACCGTTTTTTAACGTTTGAAAAATTGACCGTCGAAGTCAGAAATCGTGGTGGAAAGCATCCGAATATTCATCAATCGAACGACAATAAGAACGGGAAACCGGACTCTGATCACATTTGTGTAGTACTCAAAAAAAGAGAAAAAAAATTATAATCTAAAAAGGAAACGATACGAGTCAGACATGGATTTATGATAGCTACTGCGGTTTTACTGACTGGGGATGATACGAGAACATAGTTAAAATGAGAGTCAGTATGCAGTTGTTGTCTGTAGTACTTATTTGTACAGTTTTCATAAAATTTTGTTCGGATTTGATTGACTACAATTCTCGGATAACTTTTTGATAGTTCAATATAAAAAAAATGACCATGCCATTATCATTTTCTACATCTGCTGCATGAAATTATCAAATAGGTATGGTCTTATTATGTTATCGTAGCAGTAAATAACGGAAAATTATAAATTGACGTAGCTAAGTCAATTTTTTTGCGTTTTTTTTTTCGCTTAATATGTTTGGAATCATGGTCTGATTGGAACCCCTCAGTTTTCGGTAGTCTTTTTACACCCTGTATATGTTTTATAGTGTTAAACCACTTAGGTATTTCGTTTAGAAATATAGAATTTATGAATTTGTCTGACATTCAAATCGGCTTACAATCCCCTGAAACAGAATATCCAACTCATTACCAACATTTGGAACTAACAAAACATTCCGAAAACGTGAAGCTACACAGCAAATGGATTCGGCATACACGCCGCCTGTTTCATTCACACAGAACTGGTAAGAGTTAGATAATATGTTTCACTTCAACCGGACACTGGTCAAAACATGCAACATAGAATAAAACATGTTGTACACTTTGGGACTTCAAAACACTATCGGTCGCGCTGTTTAATACCAACTTTGGTATCGCGGACGTTTCGTTGATCGACCCAATATTGGTATGGGAATTTTACAAAAAAAAAATTAACCGGAGCAATCTGCCGGTTCTATGCACTATTATCTGTATTTGTCAACGTAGTGTGAACGTACACCTTTCGAATGATATACGATACTCTATGGTCCTAGAAGACTTTTCACTCAAAATTTATTAAGTGCAAGAAAAAACGGCCATTTTTTCTTGTCGCCATCTTTTTTTTTGAAATTTCCTACAGATCGAGGGGCTAACAAAAACCTTTTTGGCACCACATAAAAATAGATAGGACATTGGTAGTTTGTTTTTATTTTTGTTTATTTTTAATTCTGTTACTTTGTATTGTACCTACTCGTGTTGTCTAAATGTTTGATGTTCTTAATTTCATTGTATCGTGTTGTGTGTGTCAAATAAATATATTCTTATTCTTATTATACTTATTCTTATTAATGACTATACCTAAACGAGCAAACATTCTTGAAAAGTTTTCTGCAAGATCAGCTATTAGAACTATTCCCACGAAATTTTACGCGATTAGGTACGAGTACCTAGGGATTGCGAAAAAAAGGAAAGTACAATCAAGTTTTGTACTTTGGTCAGATTGGTATGAACGAGGGGTTACTAACAAGGAGGTTAAGTGGTGACGCTCTCTCCCTACTAATTGGCAGTGGACGCGATTTCTTAACACAAGGTATCACGGTAAATTTTTCTCAAATTTTTAAGTGACAAAGGCTTGAAGGTCGAAATCATCTGTTCACTCAGAATCGTCACGCAGGCTTGTCAGTTTGCGATTTGAATGACAATGTATGGCCTGACGTTGAAACAACTCAAACTTTACTGAAACAAGCGATGATCGCACTAACATTCTTTCAAGTCAAGGGAATGAGCCGCCTGGAAATTGTGGGAATCAAACCTGTAGACAATAGTACTCTCTACATCGAATGATGGCTTAATAGCGCAGTGGCTAACAAACAAACTTTAGCATCAGTAATTGGTTCTTATAACACAAGCTTTACATACTTTTCGACCAGCTGATGCTGTGTATTGATGCGAAGCAAATTTTATTTTATTTATAATTTAAAATTCTCACACCAAAACATTATGCTGCTTATTACATAAACGTTAAACCTTAGTTGAACCCCATGTTGACACACAAAACAAAACTGTTACCACAAAAAACCGGTCTATGTACGAGTATTTAAAGATCGTTTTTTAGTTAGACTTGGTCTAAACTCTGTTCATTTTCTTGCTGTGTGAGATGTCTAGCATCTTTTGTTTTAATACAAATAATTTCTCGCTCAAAATATGCACTAAACTCTACATAAATGACACTTGAAGAGCTGAGTCGAAAGTTTGTTGGAAAAGTTTGTCATACGTTGTCATTCAACCAAAGTGTCAAGTGTCATGTGAACTCGAAAACTGTCCATGCGACAATTATTTCGCAAGTGATTGACGTGATAAAACCCGAGAGACACGAGCTATACGTTTTACACTTGATTTACTTGTGTTTTAAACTGTTTACATTGGTCAAGGACAGTAACAAGTAAGTACCTACAGTGGTAAGAGCCGCGTTGGTCAAATGGGGTTGTGCCTCTACTTTCATTCTGAAGGTCATGGATTCAAATCCCGGCCGTGCATCAATGTATTTTTCGTTTCGTTAAATTTATATGCGCTATAACACGAGCTCTTAACGCTGAAGGAAAACATCGTGAGGAAACCCGCAGCTTAGTCAACTCTAATTGACGTCGTCTTTCCATGTGTAGGCATGGATTGCCTCCTAACGCTGTATAAATCATCTAATATAGATGTAAAGGCCTAAGTTTTATTTTTACAGTGTTAAAATAAGAGTAAGATCGTATGAAATAGTGGTCAGCTCTGGTGACGGAGGACTGGATTAAAGGAGAACGGGCATAAGTGTATGGAAGCTGGTCTACCTTGCAATAAAAATGAGTCATATGTCAATATAAAGGTAATTCTATGTATTTTCATATGTAGAAAGTCGCATTTCTCTAAGTATTGTCCGATCTGAGTTCTACTAAAAATTGAATCTGATAATATTTAGTGCCAAACATTGAATATCGTGGTAACAAAAAAAACATTTTGTGTAATGTAATGATTTTATTTAAGTTAGGTAAGTAGTAATACAAATAAAAACAACATCTTCTTAAAAAATCAAAACAATATGTTATTAAACATTATCATCATCATCATCATCATCGATGAGAATACTGTTAAGGAACAATGCAGGTTCATTGAACCCAAGTTAACACATTAGGGAAAGAAACAGGGTCCAAAAGCAAGCCAGGGTCAGTAAAAACAGAGAAAGAAGTTCAAACACAGCACGTAGCCGTCCGGCGCGGCGCGTACACAACCGTTCCCCCCCCCCCCCCCCCGCGTACGCATCCCTCTCCCCACGGCCCTTACATCGCTCTTCTCCCTTCTCGCTCTTGCTACTGCATTGTATAGGAGCCTTTATGTATGGATATAGTAATCGTGAAACCGTTATTTTATGTTCTTTAAAACAAAAAATGCTGGTGTTTGCATGGCTGTAACTCAAAACGGACAGACTTTTGGGGAAAGTTCCAATAGTATATTTTGATGTACTATTGTATGCCAATTCGAAAATGTGCTGCTCATTTTTATTGGACTGTAGACCAGGATGCCCGTTCTCCTTTGATCACCTCATCAGAAGAAAATGATCATAGATAGTAAACCGTAGTTCCGTCCCCGACCATCTGTTTCCGAATGCATCGTTAAAAGGTTGGAGTAGATCCAACTGGCGTTGGGAGCCAAAACCGATTGCACTTCTGGTATCAGTGGTTTTGTTTGTACTGAGCTAGCTGTATAGTGAAGCTTCCGCCGGTGGATTTGCTTGCTTGAATTCAACAACCGGTTTTAGAGTCTCGCTGACCGTCAGCGCTGATAAAAGTATAATCTTTATTACAATGAATTTAGGATACTAATGCCTCAGCAGAATTATTGCCATCCCTGAATTATCTGTGCGCTGCTGTACAATTAGTATCCTTACTACATTGTTATAAAGATCACTTTTAATTCTTTTCACAGTAGCACTAAAAAAAGTAGGATTCTATATTCAGCTGTATTTTTTTAATTTATTTTTTACCTACCATTTTTTCTGTAAATTTTAGACCGATTTTGAAAATTATTTTTTGTTTTGAATTTAATTTTCCTTCTAGAGCACTTAAATGGTTGATAATGGTACTAGCGGTCACCTATCTACTTTTGCGAAGGTACAAAACATTGCGTTTCGACGAACTATCAAAAATGACTGAAAGCTACAACCTGAGCGATTCATAGCTTGCTTCAACTCATAACTTTTGTATTCACAAACTACACTAGCACAAATAGAGCCATTATGACCCGACAACAAATCGATATTGCTATCAGACGGAAGCATACCCAAGACGTTTATTTCTCGACAGTCAATACGATACGTATTTAATCTATATACAAATTGACAGGGCTTCATTTTTGGGTTGTAAATAGACGTTTGACCGTATCAATTTAATTCCTAAGCCCATTTTAGTTTTCACTTCAAAATTTATAATTTATTGATTTTTTAGAATTGTTGCATAATGATTTTAAAGGAGAATAGACGTTTCACCAATCACAGCGCTGGTACATCACGAATGGGCTAAGTTATACAAGAAGCAACAATCAATTGAAAGGATAGTCTTTATCGATTTTCTCGGGATTTTCATAACAATACAAAAAAAATCTTTACATAAATATTTTTTAATATATTTTTTGAACCCAATTCCTGAATTAAGTTAGTATAAAATGAAAGACCCTCCTCCTTGCGTCGTTTCCCCAGTGCTGGGGGTCGTGACCCATCACGGAAGTATCTTCTCCCGTACGATGTTGCGCCATTTGCTTCGGTTTTCAGCAGCATGCACAGCTTCCGGCATGTTGAGGTCGAGTGTGCTGCGGATCTGGTCTGACCAACGCATCGGGCTCCTGCCTCTTGGCCGCTTTCCCTCGACTTTACCCGTGACTATCAGCTTCTGGAGATTGTCTCCGGGTTTACGGGCTATATGGCCAAAGAACTCGAGGATCCTGCGAAGGCACACAGATTACAGGCGTGGCTTTTTGTCCAACTTGAGTTCCTTGAGCACCGATAGGTTGGTTCTGTGCGCAGTCCAAGGGATGCGCAGCATTTTCCTCCAGCACCACATCTCGAAAGCATCCACACGTTGGCGGTCTCTTGCTTTCAGAGTCCACGTCTCAGCTCCGTATAGAAATATAGAGAAAACTAGCGTGTTGACTAATGTAGTTTTTGTCTTATTGCTTATGTAACGGTCTTTCCATATTCTTTCAAGCTGAGACATGAGACATGTAGTGTAGGTGTAGTGAGGGACGACTTTTTATTTTTTTTTATAAAATGAGATAGCAACAGGCTAATCAGCCTTTTGAGACATCGGAAGCCTAAAAGTGAATTATGAATTGTTATTCCTGTATTCTCTATTATAAGATCGATGATACCCTGAATATACTCTGCGTAAAATGATTTATCAATCAGAGATCTCATCTCACGCCCCGTCACCTATCTATTTAGGTATTATTTTTGGAATACACAGAGCAATAAAATATTGCGAAGGTTTTCAGTACGAACCGAAACAAGCTTGAAGTATGAACATTTTATTATACTTATTATTATTATAACCGCGAGGTGTGGAAGGTGACGGGGGAGGCCTTTGCCCAGCAGTGGGGGGGGGACAGTATAGGCTAACGAAAAAAAAAAAAAAATTATTGCAGGACAAAAGCCTCTATACCCACATTGCGATTGAAAATAAAATAAACGGAAAACATTTAATTTTGGTGCTTTGGTTCTTCATGGTTTTGAAAGTGGAGGAACAAGCTAGTGATTCACACTTCAGCGGAACGCATTCGGGTCAGAATCGGTCTTCTGTTCAACAGCAACCAATTACAGTGCAGAATTGATCCAAAACTGACGTTTCTTCCACTGTGGTTGGTTGCAGTCTGTTGAACAGCTGACCGATTCCAACCCGAACGTGTTCCGCTGAAGTCTGAATCAAGGGCCAGGAGTTGGATCTTGCATCAAAGAAAACAAGAAATTCAATTTTTTTGTCATTAATTTATTTGTAAAATGACCGTTTGTTTTCGATTTGTTGTACGTAATCGTTTTTTTCATTATTTTACATAACTTGATGACTTCCCTTATAAATAGCTGTTTGTTTATGCTGATGAAGACAGTGAATAATTTTAGTCATAAGCATACTATAAAGACTTGTCATAAAAACATAGCTTTACGAACGAAACCGCTGACACAACCATTCACTCCCGAAATGATGTGAATTGATGATACAGTCACCTCGTTTATTATTACTCCATTTTTCCTCGGAAATAATTTAGATGTTTTTGTTTGCGGTATTTTTGCAACCATCAAGTTTTTATGTCATAATTTTGTGATGGTTTACGACTTGCCTTGAATAAATAATACGTTAATTCAGCCAAGTAGCATTACCTACGTATGATAGAAGATGATAATAATACAGGGTGCAGAAAGACGTCTACCGAAGACGAAAGGGGTAGGTACAGCATCCCAACACACAACCAAATCCAAAAGGATTTACCGAAAAAAATATTATATCCGGAGAAAACAGCGTTTGAAGATTGCTGAATGCGTATGTACTGGGCGCGTTGTTTTATGTAGATTGCTGGATTTTGAGTTTTAATTGTTTTCAACTGACTTCAAAAAAGGAGGAGGTTCTCAATTCGTCTGTATGTTTTTTTTTTTTTTTTTTGTATCTTGTTACGCGATTGTTCCGCCATTTGTTAACCGATTTTCAAAATTATTTTCATGTTTGAAAGGGTATACTCCAGAGTTGGTCCCATATAAATTTTATTCCTGAGGGATTGATAGTTTCCCCGTAAAACTCTAAACACCTTCCCTCCTAGCCATGTCACAAATAGAAATCGAATCGACAGCTTGACGCCCTGAGTCACACCGCGTTTCGAGTCAAACATTGAAGTCGGTTTTCTTTTTAGTATAAAAACGTAATTATTTTCTTTTATAAAATATGAAATTATTAGGTAGGTATGGTCTTATTATGTTATACTAGAAGTCAATAGCTGAAAATAACATAAAATGACTAAGCTAAGTCAATTTTTTTTTGTGTTTTTTTGCTAAATGAGTTTAGAATCATAGTCTGATTGCAACTCCTCAGTTTACGGTAAGTAGTTGTCTTTTTACACCCTGTATGAACGGTAGAAATAGATTCTTCTTGTCGCGTCACTAGGTTCTTTCAAACAAGTGTGATGAAAGGACTGTACGTGCGCCTAAGAGCCGCCTGTGAGTCTCCTTTCGTGCACTTAACACTATGTTTTCCAACTAGTCATAGATAAAACTCAGCCAATGTCAAAACATCGTTGACGAGTGTTTTTACATGCCTCTGACAACCCTCTTACAGATCTTCAAAGGACTTGAAATCCCACACATATAATAAAGCTGAAAGTTTGTGAGTTTGTTTAGATATTTGGATGTTTGTTTAAGGATCAGGCTCAAACCACGAAACAGTTCACAATGAAATTTGGTAAGGTGAAAGACTTTTCAAAAGCAATGTCATCGCGTTCTAATTACCTATGCTTTCCGCTTTCAGCAAATCCAAAAATGAATTCAGTGTTTTCATGGGTTGGATGGAACAAGGTAGTTCTATCTCTTAACTTTGAATGACAAAACAATGCGCACACGAAGTCGCCCCCGGGTTCATTAGTAAAACAGGTTCACGACTGTATCCCCAACGTGCGGTAGACATTCTCTCAGATCTTACTTATTCCAGATCCTTTGAAGATGTCTAAGGGGGGTAGTCAGAGGCATGTCCAAACACATATTTGATACATGCCCACATCTTGCAGAAGTTAATACGTGCCAGGTTGCAAGCCCATCGCCGCCTATAAGAACACTAACTGATTTCCTCACGATGTTTTCCTTCACCGTTTAGAGCACGTGTTAAAGCGCATATAAATTTTACGACACTTACATAAAATCTGAAATTTTAGAGTTAAACTCGGAAAAAATGTAGTCTTATACTTCTCTTATACCCTCATCGCAAGTAATGAATACATCTTAGATTCTTCTCACATACTTATTAGATTCTCGGCAAATAAGTAAAGTTCTAATGAGAAAGGACACTTAATTTCTGCTGAGCGAAAAGTTTGCCTGAACCCTGTCATGGCTTACCAGCTTATAGGGAATAGAAGGGAATTTAAGGTACTTCTAAGTACAGAAGCATGTAATTGACATCTTTATGGCTGATTCATTTTGTGCGGTCTGTCAGTGAGCTGGTTTGAATGAAACTTGGAATAGATGTAGATTGTAGCATAAAATATTTTAAAGTTGAGTAAAAATCATTTTAAATTCACCACACTGAGCGCTTGTGCACTGCGAGGGATTTTACTGTCCGATAATCCTGATTTTTTACGGTTCGATATGGCAGGCCATCAATTTATATATACTAGTTTGTAATACGTAATTTTACCGTCCGACATTTTACGTTTCCCCATTCCGGGCCGTTTTTTCCGGTCTGAGATGACATCAATGAAAAACGTGGCGTATGCACTGCGTACGCAATTTTCAGGAGCGTGGAGCGTAATTACGTGTTTTTTTTCAAAGAGATCTACCTGAAACTGCGCCACACCGTCCGGCATCCGAGTAAAGACGGACAAGTGCACAAGGCAATCATCCGCTTTTTTCATACCACATCGGATCGTAAGAAAATCGAACTACCGGACCGTAAAATTCCTTGTAGTGCACAAGCGCCCGAAATGTGTATTCACTCAGACGAAATCTATAGAGAACGAAGTAATCATAAACACAGCTCCAGGCTCCAACTTATATGTAAAGCTACGAAGAATAAACGGTCAGATAGGAAAAATAATATTTCTTATACATTTGATTTATATGAGAACTTATAGATAGGATTGTATCAAGACGAATACAATACAAACCCTCTTGATAAAGTGGAGGCGGAAAGGCTACTGTCTACTTAAACCGGACATATTTTTCGTATTCCAATACGAAAATATATTTGAAATATCTATGTTACTGCCGATATAAAAAAAACTGAGATAAACCAAAATATCTGGGTTTTCTGTTGTTGATTTTTATACATAATATATACCTATATCACTATTATCATTGTAATTTTTATCCGGTTTTTATTTTAGTTTTGTTTGTTTTAATTTTATTAAATGGTGTGGAATAAAGAATTGTCATTCATTCATTTTTCTCTTTTTTAGGTACTGTAAGCGTCACTGACTTCTTCTTCTTCTTATCGTGTCACCTGTTCTTTTGAACCAGTTTGGTGAAAGGATTCTATTGATTCACTAACTGGTGAACCAGTTACGAAATGACTTGGCTAGGCAAGTAGTTAAACGATTACGTTTTACGTGGCTTGGAGCTATTAAGCTTCAAGCCATTTGCCTAATATCATTCAGGCCGTTAGTTGAACGGCGCCGTTTAATCAAATGGCGCTTTATCGAAAGGCTGATTAAACATGCGACATGTACATTATGTAGTAATTTATCGTGAGACCGTGATTTAACTTTTACTTACTCCCCAGAACAATAAAATATAGCACAGCTTTGAGTTAGAATAGAATAGAATAGAATAAAGTTTTATTTTCTCTACATATACACAGTTACAAAATAGGTACTGAAATCTACACAATTTTGTGGGTGAAAATACGGCTACCCTTCAGCATTTGCTCGAACAGCTCGAGAGTGCTGGAGCGCTGGTTTTCAGTGGCGCTAGTTAAGTTATGGATCAAACTTTGACTGCGACATACAACTTGAAAAAGGTTGGCTGTTGGGATTATTATAAGGAAATTGACACTTTTGCGAAATGCTAAAACTGTATATTCGAAAAAATATGGGATCATAGTGTATAAGCAAAAAGGGTGGTGTATAATTTTTTTATTTACTCGATATTTTTACATCTTTAAGAGCCGTGTTGGTCGAATGGGGTTGTGCCTCGACTTTTAATCCGAAGGTCGTGGGTTCGAATCCCGGCCGTGCATCACTGGATTTCTCGTTTCGAAAAATTTATATGCGCTTTAACACGAGCTCATAACGGTGAAGGAAAACATCGTGAGGAAACCCGCAGCTTAGTCAGCTCCACACGTATCGACGTCGTCTCTCCTGTGGGTGGCTGATTAAGCTGAGAGGATGGTTTAGGTGCTGGGTAAGCCTATTCCATCTCAAACAATGTCCCAGGCACTACAGCGTCCCGTTAAGTGTAAGCATAGGTTGCCTCCTGACGCTGTATAAATCATCTAATATAGATGTAAAGGCCTAAGTTTTTTTTATTTTTACATCTTTAGTGTTCACAAAAAAAAACAAAAAATAACACTCTCTCAGAGATGTAGGTATCCATGATATCTACGATACCATTGTTGCCTCTTGCTTACTCAAACTTAACGGAGCAAGAGCTAATATGCTATGGCAAGAAGCAAGAATGGTAAGCCAGAATCATCATCATCATCATCATATCAGCCATCTAGTGTCCACTGCTGAACATAGGCCTCCCCCATCGATTTCCACAGCGATCGATCTTGTGCAGCCTGCACCCAACGGCCAGCAACCTTTACCAGATCGTCTTTCCATCTAGTGTGGGCCGTTCTCTACTGCGGTTTCTGGTGCGTGGCCTCGAGAACTTTTCTGCCCCAACGGCCGTCAGTTCTACAAGCTATGTGAACCTACTGCTACTTCAACTTGCTAATACTGTGGGCTATGTCTATGAGCCGGAATGATATCATGTAAATGGCGTTTCAACTTCGCAATCATGGTGACATTGGGAATCTTTGTTCAAATCTGTAATTATAAATGATCAAGTGCTTCTTTATGGCGTTTGGCTAAATTGGTTTTAATTGTTGGAGTTCCTCACAAGCTTAGGTAATTATAAATGAACTAGTGGTATGCCCTGAGTTGGGCCGGGTTCATATACAATTTATAAAATGCATTCCACATAATTCACCTAACCTGGTTTTCACCAATCCGTGGTGACGCTCTACCATCTGAGCGAATGGGCAGTCGGACGCTATGGTTGAAGTTTGCAAATGCTGGTTTTGCAACCTAGGACCGTATTCGCGTTCCTTTTTTCATTCGTTGGATGAATATTCGGATGCTTCCCACCACGATTTCTGACTTCAAAGGCCAATTTTTCAGTTTGGAATATTTGGTTAAAAAGGAACGCAAATAAGGCCTCTGCTACGTATGAAAGCTATATACTTCTGCTTTGAGCCAGCAAGGTTCACCACCACTTCATATTTTGCAGAAGTAAGCATTCTATACGTGACAGGTTACAAACCCCATAACTTTACAACCCCTTCACCGGTTGCTCCCTAGCAAACATATTATAGCATTACTTTCTGACTTACCAAGTCTCATGATTGGATCAACAGTCAAGTTATGCTCTAACAATGTCCACAAACATAATGCAAAATTGCCCGTTGTCTTTATAAAAAAATCAAACACAGCTCAATCTTAACCATATCTGTATGAAACGCAATTGTTTATGATTATGCGGTAACGACCATCAATGAACGACTCTGACCCTGAATTAACTGTTGAGTAATCGGTTTTCTGTGAATGATATGATGAGGAACGGATGGTCAGGGGGGTTAACATGAACTATTTTGTCTGTATATATAAAAATTTACGTTTAGGAGCACTACTGGTCCAGCAGTAGCGGCCTCGCCTTCCGATTGTAAGGACGTGGATTCAAATCCAGTCGCCGATGGGTATTTCTACAGTATCAATGAGTTTTCTACTGAAAAATACTGTGCATTGTGCCACTCTCAAGCCAGTGAAGGAAAAGTGAGAAAAACGGCATGTCGTAACCTAAAAATTTCTAAAATATAATGTTCCAAGTGCATGAAAATAACCTCCTTGAGGCGCATTTCAATCCTTTCACCACTCTGGTTCGAAAGAACTAGTGAGACGACAAAAAGAATGTTTGTCCTCTATGCAGTCCGAAACCATTATTACTTTTCATTTCTCAATGAAATACCTAAGTGTGGTTTAACACTATAACAAAAAAAATACATTGTTTAAAAAATATTAGTACATTTATTTCGAGCAAAGACTAATTAATCAGATTATGGTAAAACTATGGTGGGGTATTCTGGGGACGACTGCGAGGGTTCGTCTTTTAGAGTCTATGGCGACAGTTTAAATTTTAATTGCTAGAAACAGGTTTTTATTATCCTAAAGATCCCTAGTTATCATCATAAAAATATGATCTATCATAAAATATATTGATGACCTTCATTACGAAAGTCAAGGTCAACCTGTCTCTTATGTCAGTTACTTCTTGTCTGGTATAAGCCGCCATTTACGATTACGATTAAAGATTATTTATTTCTCATAAGATTTACAAAATAAATCACTTACTGAGAAACCTTATAACATACTACAAAGTATTTACACATATTTTTAAGTACAGTGAGCGATAAATTAGTAAGCATTTAAAAGTATTACAATAAATATTAATTTCATTAAAAATAGCATAACAACATAGCAAAATCAAAATGGTAGCAAAATAAAAGTCAAATAATTCGGGTAGTTCTGCAATCATGCATAGAATTCGCAAAACCGAAGCAGAGCTTTGCGCGTGCAGGAGCCAGTTGCACCGATAAAGTGTGTGAACGAATGCTTTGTGTTATCCCCGGTTATGTTTGCTCCGACCCAGTAAGTCTTTTAGTGTTTTTGAGCAGTTGTTTTCAGGTGCATTGTACATAACTAGTTTTTAGGCTGCATTGAGATGATCTTTGTCTTTTTTTTTTTTTTTTTTTTCATTTACACGATACCATTCATGCATCTTGCCACAGAATATTAGCTCTTGCACCGTTGAGTTTGAGAGAGCAAGAATGGTAAATAGGTGGTAAATACGAACGTGTAAATAGCGTTTAACTATGGTAATAAAATATTTTTCAACACACTTGCTCATAAAGTGGCTCTATGGTCACCGCAATTAGGCACATAATGACACCCATAATCAAACTGTGACTTTTTCATTACTATAACTCACTAGTGAGTAATAGATTTTATTTTTAATTTTATTGGTTGAGTTGCTTTGTTCTTTAAAAAGTTTTTATTCAGAAAAAAGATCGTGTTCAATAGAACAAATAAATTAATGTTCCTATTGCTTGCTTATTTCATGCAACTTCTTATTTAAATAGATAATTTTAACTCGTACGTGTTTAATAAATAAAACTTTTACTCAAATATAACTTTTGTTTTCTCTGTAATAAAAGAAAACTTTAAATTCCCCATTTTGTACGTGGCAGAATAGGCCGCAAACCCTATGCGCGGCGCGAAAATATAGTCTGTGGCCGATCGCAATGCGCGCGCATAGGAAAACTGATTAATTTTTCCCGCAATAGCGAAACATTTTTCACAACTCGTTTTCACTGTTGAAAATGAGTTTTTATTGTTATTTTATTCACAAGTGTCTTGAAAAACGTCGTATGATACACGTGTGTATTGATGATTACCGTCCTCGGTTCTGTTAAGAGCCTCGCCTAACGGCTCGGCTCTCAAAACACCTCGGCGGTAATCACCAATGTTACACACTAGTACCATAATGTACTATTATTATGATTTCTATATTTATCACTAATTCGGATTTTATTCTACCCGAGGATAGAATTCGAATATTTTTTATCACTCTTTCAATCGTGTAATAATTAATTAATTTAATTTTCAGAATTAAACGCAGGTAAGTCCTTTTAATCCTATTTCACAGTATCTATTAGACTCTGTTTACAATCTAATATTTGCGAATCAAGAAGCATGTTTACCGTTCATACAATACTGTTTGCGTACCCCTATGCGGCATTTACCCAAAACCTAGTTTAACAAAGGGCTTTTGGGTAAAAGATGTAAAAAAGTGTCAAGTGTAAAAAAGAGCCTCTTTGAGGCGCATTTAGATTTTTTTTCACCGAATTGGTTTAAAGAATCAGTGGCGTGCTAAAAATATGAATGTGAAAACTGAAAAACAGTTCAATGGAATGATCAAAGCATGTTTTTTTACAATCAAAGCCATTTTCAAATCTTTTTCGAAATGAAAACTAAAAGTTTTAATGAAAAATCATTCAAAACCTAGAATTTTTGCATTATTAAAACAACTCGACCCAAATTCGTAAACTATTATGCTATGTTATACAATGATTTTGACTCGGTATCTACTTATTTTTGATCACGCCTAAGGGGCCGTCTCCACGAGCGAGAGGCTCGCCATGTATTTTCTCTCGTCGCATCACCGCGATAACATCACGTTAAAAAATACGTTGCCCGAGGATAAAATCGCCGAGATGTTCTCGCTCGTGGAGATGGTGCCTAAAAATACTAATATGCTTGTGTACAAATATAAATTACGCTGTCAAAAACGAAAAGAGTGTATTTAATACAGTCTTAATACTTTTAATACACTCTCTCACTCGTGGAGACGGCCGTGTCCGTGGACGTGGGCAGCGGTTCTTCCCCTGTATGAGGTGAGATCCACCATTCGTCTAATTGTGTACCTGAACTAGGGTAAATCCCTATATATCCTGCCCATGTTGGATGTGGTTTTCGTTGTACGCCGTAGGACATAAACGAACGCTGTGTGATCAGCCTAATCAGGCCGACTTCATTTAGACTGCAAGCAGTCTCATTATTAGGATGCACAAAAATATTATGATCGCAGTCTTTTCAATTAACATCAGCGCTGACAGATTTTCCATTTTATGTTTCGACTAAAAAAAATATCGATCATAATTTAGTACATAATTCAACTAAGTTTTACTTATACAATAATCGATTTTCTCTGTCGAATAAATAGAGCGTCAAACGAAACAGTCAATGTGTCATCACTCATGCATGTGAAATAGGTGTGGGGAAGGAGAGGTAGAGGAAGACTGAGGATTAGTTGTTGCTGTCATGTGGTATAAAGAGGTTGAGGAGGTTGCCTTGGATAGAAGTGGAGAAGGATGGATCAGCCTGGAGAATCTTAATTAAAAGGTGTAAGGATAACTCTAAATAAATAGACTGTGAGTATATGATGTTACGCGCCTGTTTTCCTGCTTTACGCGTAAACAATTCCCGAATTCAAAAGGTCACCGGTTCAATTCCCGCGTAGCCAATGTTTGTGTTTATCCTGGGAGTGGAAATCTGATTTAACGTGCTGAAATAGAAAGGTCGGAATTCGAGCAAAACCGGGCTAGGAGATTTATTTCACAATGTGAAGATAAAAGAGTGAAATTTTTTGAGATGTGAGCCTGAAAACAACGGCGGAATGAGTTGATTGAGAAAAGTTATCTTTGTGCTGTTATTGAGTTCCTACAAAACGTAAATCACTCAACTCACTCAGTATTGTTATAAGATAAAGAATCATTTTATGCGTCTCAAATTCGAAAAATTACGCTTTTTTTGACCTCTTGCAAAATTGTTCCAGACGTGTTATAAAAAAATATGATCTAGTTGAAAAGGAAGTAGTTATATCGTTAAAATGTAAAAAAAAAATTATAGGTACTTACATTTTTTGTAATTGAATGCCGTCGTGTTTACCAATCGACTGTTCGTCAAAGTTGGTCATACGCAATACAATGCTGGTCCTTCGTGTACCAGTATCATAAATATAATCCAGTCTTTGAATAATACGGTCGTTAGGAACGTGCCTGTCTCTATATAGACAAAACAAGCAATAGAGCGTTATGAGTCTCTACGCGAACAGCGTGACAATGCAGTCATACGTACTATTTATATATCGATTATTTTTATACGTTTATTAATAGGCGTGTTCCATCTCAAACAATGTCCCAGGCATTACAGCGTCCCGTTAAGTGTAGACATAGGTTGCCTCCTGGGGGTAACTATGAACTCTTATTTCCAGGCAGTTTTTGAACTGCATGGCAATTTTGACGTAAAGAAACGAATCTGAAATGGCGGCGCTTATCATGCTCTCTCGCTTGCACATTAGTGACTGCATTAGTGTGCAAGCGAGAGAACGATAGGTTACGAAGTTTCTATAATGAACCGGCTTATTCGAAATTGACATGAAGTTCGGAAACTGCCAAGAAATAAGAGTTCATGCTAACCCAGCTGACGCTGTATAAATCATCTAATATATTTAGATGTAAAGGCCTAAGTTTTTTAAATAGGCGTGTTAAATATATAAAAGTATTTTAGTTTGTGCATGCAACAAGAAACGCTGAACAGATTTCGATGTAATTTGGGATGGATTGCATCTCGGGAAAAGATTGATGATACAGTGATCATGATCATATTTCTTAAGCTTGAAATAAGTTGAAAGAACCAAGATAACAGTACAAAGTGGGAATATTTTCTTCAATCTTTTTCTCAACTTTTGCTCAAATTCACGAAACTTTTACGCAAATTGTGAGTCACAGGAAAAAACATATCAGACTGGCAAACTACCTCCCTAATGGAGGCTCTGATGTCTCTAGCCAAGAGGGGAGGAGGCTTTGGAGCAACAATATGATAGAGGGCGAGAAAATATTTTTTAGCTGTTTGAACTACTGAAGGTAACTTCTCTTCTTGCCGTTTTCATTAGTTCTTATGAGCTAGAGTGGTGAAAGCATAAAAAAACATTGGGGAATTTTTTTACAAATTATAATATTTGATAAACACAAACTCTGCTCTTTTTTTTTGTTCTCTCAAAATTTTTTGAACTTCAAATCGCAAAAAAACTTTTTTTAGATTACCATGTTTCATATCGCATAACATAATATTATGACTCTTATAAACAGCTACAAAAAAATGCCACCCCGTTAGACTTATGAGCTTTGAAATGGAAAATATGGCAGGGAAGCCATGTATAATTATTATGTCATGTTAAGATTAAGATGTTTCATCAGCTTTGGATTATTCTCAGAATAATCTAACCATAATTTCGTTTTAATCTTCCACTTCTACAATTTCAACTCTACTGGAATTTTATTGCGATAGGGTTGGTTTTTTTTACTGATGAACAGTGAACGGTGAAGGCAAACTCGCAGCTTAGTCAGCTCGACACGTATTGACAATGTCTTTCCTGTGGATAAAGCCGATTAAGCTGAGAAGATTAATTTAGGTGCTAAGCAAGCTTATTAGACACTAGCTGCGCTCCCGCGGTGTGACCCGCGGTCCCACGAGATTTTTTCATTTTTTCGGGATAAAAGGTATCTGTTCAGCGGTTTGGGCGTGAAAGCGTAACAAACAGACAGACAAACAGAGTTACTTTCACATTTATAATATTTGATAAAGTATATAAGTAAATTATAAGTAAATAAGTAATAAGTATGGAAGCATGGATATGGATCTCAAAAATATGATATTTTGCTGTTGATCAACTAGAATCTGGAGCAAAATTAGTTGGTTAAGATAAGGAAAAAGTGACAGGGGACTTTTGCCCAACATAAGATAACTAAAAAAAAGGATAAGGAACTTTTACAAAGTGGACCTTTTTGCGGAGTGGGCTACTTGCATAGTAGAGCATATTTTTGTGACGTACACCATTCGCGAAGTACACAACGTCTGTGGATTCCCCTACAAGTCATTATAGTGGACTTTTTGCGAAGTTGATCGACCGAGAACTTAAAATTAGTAGGTATTAGATTTTGTTTTGACGTAACTGATGGTTATTCATAACCCTCGCGATGTAGGTACTCTCGCAATTATACGGTTATATTTATTAAGTTAGATGTAATATTATGTTAAGTTAGATTGTAAGTTAGAAATACCTAAAATAAGTACCAAATGTTGCAGTGCCCCAGCGGGGCTCATGTTATGAAACACAATTTCATTTTAAGATCTATTTACTAACGTGAAGCAATAAACGTTTTGAATTTGAATTTGAATTTATATTGTACGCTAACGAGGATGTCTAGTAAAAATATTGTTACTATACAAACAGGCTTATGCACAAAAACTCTTCTAAAACACTCTGTTCCCATAAGTTTTCCCTTTTTTACAATGTAGAAACAAGGCTTCCGATATCTAAAAATGCAATGTTATCTAGTTTTTGTTATACGCTAGCACAATAGACCGTACAATCACTTTCAACCATCGTATAAAATGTCCACAGCATGTTCGTGTTTACTTCAAGTTGACAATAGGGTAATAAAGTTGCAACTTTGTTGCTGGTTGAGACTTTTATGACACAAAAAAACATGCTATTAGGGAAAAGTGTAAAAATACAGCTTTATACAGGGTGTAAAAAGACTGCTCCCGAAAACTTCAGGTGGCTAAAGTACCCATCAATATAAACAACTTTTTCTAAGAAACCAACACTGTGAGCGCGAAAAAAAAAACAGCTGTTCCATACAAAAGTTCAATACCTACTTGGCTAAAATGTATGAAACAGCTGCTTTTTTTTCGCGCTCACAGTGTTGGTTTCTTAGAAAAAGTTGTTTATATTGATGGGTACTTTAACCACCTGAAGTTTTCGGGAGCAGTCTTTTTACACCCTGTATATTTACCTATTAATATACTTAGATTTATACAAATAAAATAAATAAATAATGCTGGACTTTTCACACAGCATCATCTAGCCCCAAAGTAAGATTGAGCTTGTGGTATGGGTACTAGATGACTGATAAACTACATAAATACTTTTTTTGTTTGTAAATAAATACATATTATACATAGAAAAACCCAGACCCGAGACAAATATCTGTAGGTCATACAAACATTTGTCCCGCGGCGGGGATCGAACCCGCAACCTTCTGCATCGCAGGCGGAACTTCGCCCACTGAATAGAATAGAATAAAGTTTTATTTTCTCCACATATACACAGTTACAAAATAGGTACTTAAATCTATACAATTTTATGTGGGTGAAAATACGGCTACCCCTCAGCATTTGCTCGAACAGCTCGGGAGTGCTGGAGCGCTGGTTTTCAGTGGCGCCTTACCCGTTGTGGCGCAGCACTTGCTGCGTCACGCGTCTTATTGCATAATTACTGCGCCACAGAGGTCGTCAAAAGATCTGGATAGCAAATATCTGAGAGGATTTCGACTGTGTATTAAGGACACAGTCGTGATAATGTTCACTTGCTTCGCTCACGGGGTTCCAACATTATGAATAGCCTTTAAAATTATTCTAAGTTTTATCCAAATCAGTTCACTTGCTTAGGAGTGATCGAAACACAACACTCACAAACTTTCAAAGGCTGTGTGAAATGTCCAGCATTATTTATTTATTTCAGCTTTATTACCTATAATTATTATATTATCGTATATTAGTATAGGATCTATCAGAAAACTTGTCAATATGTGCGGACCGGACCGCCTTGCCCTCCCTCGGGCCCCTGCGTTCTACCTATCACATGTACACCTGATTCACGAAAATTTGATAAGCATTGCTGCTTCGTGAAGTGTACGATGCTTTGCTGACCGCTTCCAGTAAACTTCGTCGTACACTTTTTTTCGTGCTGGTTAATAAAATGACAAAATATTTCTTTCATTATGTCGATGATGATATGTACTTTGTTTGTATGAAACAATTAATAGTGGTATAGATTTCTTAAAAAGCCGTGTTGGCCGAATGGGGTTTTACTTACCTCAACTTTCAATCCGAAGGTTGTGGGTTCGAATCCCGGCCGTGCATCAATGGATTTTGCGTTTTTTAACACGTTCTCTAAACGGTGAAGGAAAACATCGTGAGGAAACCAATGAGTGTTCTTATAAGCGGCGATGGGCTTGCAACCTGTCACGTATCGAATACTAACTTCTGCAAGATGTGGGCATTTATCAAATATGTGTTTGGACATGCCTCTGACTACCCAATAAGACATCTTCAAAGGATCTGGAATAAGTAACATACAAAGATCTGAGAGAATGTCTACCGAACCTTGGGGATACAGCCGTGAACCTGTTTACGTTTTTATAGATTTCTTACCTATTAGCGTTCACTACAGTAGGTACCTATAACGCTGGTGAAATTGTTTTATTTTGTTCTCATGAGTGTAGAGGACGGTATGATGTACGTGCGAGACAATTTATCTCGGAGAGCAGTTTTTTTAAATGTTAACGGTGTTTTACAAGATAGAGTACCCAGTGTTAGGCGAGTATGATGCACTTCTGACTTTTAATTGGAAGGATGCATGTTCTAAATCAAGGGTAGGTATTAATCGATTTTCTTTTAGAATCGGTGTTTTACAACAAAGATACAGTCAAGATAATCATCCCACTCCCTGACCTTATCCTGCGCTAAGTGGGGTCGGCAGAATATTTCTTCTTCCACTCACTCCTATCACTCGTCAACTCTGTATCCACTCCTTTTACATTCATATCATCTCTTACACAATCCAACCACTTCTTCTTCGGCCTTCCTCTTCTTGCATATCCAGCCACTCTCATGATGACAAAAATGGAGGAGGTTCTCAAGTCGTCTGTATGTTTTTTTTTTTATCTTGTTATGCGATTGTTCCGCCATTTGTTGACCGATTTGCAAAATTCTTTTTATGTTTGAAAGGGTATATATACTCCAGAGGTGGTCCCATATAAATTTTATTCCTGAGGGATTGATAGTTTCCCCGTAAAACTCTAAACACCTTCCCTCCTAGCCATGTCACAAATAGAAATCGAATCGACAGCTTGACGCCCTGAGTCACACCGCGTTTCGAGTCAAACATTGAAGTCGGTTTTCTTTTTAGTATTAAAACGTAATTATGTTTGTATGAAATAGGTAGGTATCTATTAAATAGTGTCTAATCTAGCTCTTTGGGTAGCATGGTTTTCATCCCTCCTCATAACGTATACATAGAGTCGAGATAAGGTTTATTTTTTGCTGTCCAATTCAGTCTTGAATAGAATATTAAAAAATTAGCCTTAAATCGCGAAATTTCTAATAAACTTGGTCCAGTAAATGTTTGATTAAGCCAAATTGAGCATTTTACAAACCACTAAAATTAATATCCATTTCTACTGAATCGGTTTCGGTAATAATTTATTACTGAAACCACAGATGATACCGAGTTGCTAGAGTAGGCACGGTTCTCGAAGTGTCCTTTGGCACATTTTGATATTGCTTGTTGTTTCTAGCCCGTGCTCTTTCGTAGCTGGACAAAGGCCTCCCCTCGAGTTTTCCAGTCTTTTCGGTCCAACGCTATTGCCTGCTACTGATAACACATTTACCTACATTAACCTACCCCTTTCGGCACAACACACAACCAAATCCAAAAGGATTTTCCGAAAAAAATATTATATCCAGAGAAAACCGACCTCGCACAGCTGGTCGAGCGTATGTACTGGGCGCGTTTTTATTCGTAGATTGCTGGATTTTGAGTTTTAATTGTTTTTTATTTTCATTTATAAATGTTGTACTAGTCGTACATAACTATAAAATAAAATAACATACCTAGCTAAGTCAAAATTTGTGTTTATTTTTTCACGTAATATGTTCAGTATCATGGGCTGATTGCAACCCCTCAGTTTTCGGTAGCAGTCTTTTTACATCCTGTATTTATTGTGATACGATTTTATCGTGCCATGCCAACGGCTGGTCTTTGTGTACCTATATCAGAAATAATGTCGATAACCATTCAGTGGGCAGCAATGAATATTCTACGAAATTCAGCGAAATCAAATGGAATCTTTGAATGTAACTCAAAATTAACGATTTTTGTTTTTGGATGAACAAAGTTTTTGTACTTTAGGTATTATTTTGTGCAATAAAGCCATTTTATATTTATAGCAAGCCGCATATTGAACACAGTAAAAATTTTATTTATATTTTCTTATTACATTTTGTGCACTGGTGAGCACTGGTGGTCTAGTGGTAGTGGCCCCGCCTTCCGATCGTCCCGGGTTAAATCCCGGTCTTGCACCAATGAGTTTTTCTGCCGAAAAAATTATGTGCACTATGCCAGTACTCTCAAACGGTGAAATCGTGAGGAAACCGGCATGTTGTAGAACCTAAAAAGTTTGAAAACATGACGTCAAGTGCACGAAAGGCAAAGGAGCCTCTTTGAGGCGCAAAATCCTTTCACCACACTGGTTTGAAAGATCTGGTGACACGATAAGAAGAAGAAGATTACATTTTGTAGGTTAATAAAGAAGAATAGCCAGACTTAGAACTTCCTCCTTTTGTTTAAAGTCGGTTAAAAATACTTCATAGCATCTAAATAACTAAATAATAATGCAAAATAAACTATTGATTTGTTAGAAAAAAAATTATACAAAATATTATCTTATCTCTATTTTCATAGCTCCGTTTAATTTCGAATATTTCAACCAAAAACTTTGAGATTAAACTGAAAATTTACAACACACATCAATATTCAAGCTCTCATTGTGGTAGAGTTCTTTGTTCGTTGTCTGTCAAAGAATGAGGGTAGTACTGGTTTAAAACTCAGGCCTTTTACATTTAAACTTGACTTATACAGCGTCAGAAGGTAATCTTGGTATGCCTTGACCGTGTAGTGGCGTAGCTAGGTAGCCAAGGGCCCTGGTGCAAAATAAACTGGGGCCCTAACTGCTGAACGGTTTAGGTTTTATCAAGTCAAAATATGTGTGGCAAAATGTAAACGTATTTTGAATTTTTGTAGAAACTCATTTTTGACATGGCTGACCGATGGTTTTCAACAGAATACCAGCGCCTCGCTACCTCGCTGTGGCGAGGCATTATGCTGAGTCGAAGCCCTTTTGCTGCTGTAGCACACATACATGACAGGCTTTTTGTTTTTTACTTGTATTCTCTTTTTTTTTGTTTTCATTTTGTTACTGTATTTTGTGTGTGCTTGAGTGGCAAATAAATAAATGTCTATGTCTATGTCTATGTCTATTTTAAAAATCTAAAAATGCAGTTGTTTTTATTTTTAAAATAATCATACTTTATCTATAGTTTCTTAAGAACAAAATCTTACGGGACTCTCGGGCTCTTCCGCAAACAAATCTACACACACAAAAGACCAACCCGCCTTCGTGACATAGAACAACCTGTATTATATCTGTAGGTCTGTCTGTAACTGGATCTATTAATTACCGACATCTAACCGCCCATTTATCAGCTCGAGCCAATTAGTTCTCTTTGAAGTTTATGGGATTGCGATTCTCGATTTCTGAGAAGTATTGATTTTAATTGACGAGCAGGGTGGTTCTGCTGCAGATAGTTGCGGGTTCGATTCCCGCCGCGGGAAATGTTTGCATGTTCTGAAAATTGCGAAGCGCTCGTGGACGGGATTGCTTAGTCGTTCTTGATAGATCGTCGGAGTTATGCAACGTTCGAAAAGGTCTGTAAGAGAATGGGTGACCGCCAGTTGCATTTTCACATTTTTTAGCAATTCAGCATGTGGTAGGTAAGAGAGATAATACCTACCCACTGTTATATACCTACACATAACTTATGTATAATGAGGGTAGTTCAAAATTTAACTTTCTTCTTCGTTATTCCGCATGAAGGCCCTAAATTTTGTTTGCTTAGGATTTTCTCTTTTCGTATTACTTTATTTTCCTGATTTTCCAAATAAAAGCCTCAGTAGCGCAGTGGGCGAAGGCCCGCCTGTGACTCAGAAGGTTGCAGGTTCGACCCCCGCCGCGGGACAAATGTTTGTATGATCTGCAAATATTTGCACATCATTTTATACATGGAAAACACCCAGACCCGTACATATTTTGAAACAAAAAGTATATATAGTAGTATATCAGTCATTTAGTACCCATAACTGCTTACTTTGGGGCTAGATGACGCTCTTTGAAAAGTCCAGCATTATTTATTTATTAATTACTAGCTGTCCGCCCCGGCTTCGCACGGGTTTATTATAGGTATTTAACAAAAATTTAATAACAACATGGCGGTCCCGGAGCGGGATGTATGATCCTTTAAAGTTTAGAGGTTAATATGTAGGTAAGGTCTAAGGTAGGTAGGGGAGTATTGAGCAGTAAGGCTGGTTTGGACACCATCGGCAAATCCCCGTGTTATGCCGGCCATACACCATCATGCCAATCCACCCCCATACATGGTCAATTATAACTGATCAAATTCCACTTTGACGATAGGCATGATAGTTTATGGCCGACATGACACGGGGGTGTCCAAACCTCCCTACTGCCCAATGCTCCCCTACCTCCCATATATATTTCATTGATATATTACCACTCCCCTCTCCCATTCCATAGTTCCCAGACAATTTTTAAACTATCATGGTTTTCAACATTTTTAACACAGTTAACGGGATATTTACCATGATTTAATGTTTTTTGAGTTTCCCGATATTTCGGCGCAGTTACATACGTCATGATCAATAGTATCTATGGTATTAATCATGGTTAATATCCCTTTACCTGTGTTAAAAATCCCAGACACTTGTCCTACCGTACTAACTGATATTTATTCTGTGGTCGCGATGTATCTTACATTTTTAAACTCATGATAACTTTTTGAATAAAATGTCCGATTTCAATCATTCAAAAAGTAATCGACGGGTACTGAAACAGCCTTTACTACGAAGGAATTTATTTGGATAAGAATAAATACCAAAATAAGAATAACGTGGTCTGCTTTTGGTCGGCATTTTTATTCACTTTTTAAATTATAAAAGTTGTTATTCTGACACAACCACAATAGTTGGACATATGCTATCGCTGATTTTTTTTGTAGATATTTATACGTTCTTTAATATTGTAGAACATTTTTTTGTTCTATCATCAATAGTTTTCGCAGCGCACGCGATATGAAGAATTTTATGTTTAACATTTTTACACCTTTGGTTACATTATTGCAATTTTCATAAGGATCTCTAATTTTTTTGAAAATAATTTATAGCCTATGTTCATCAGAGATAATGTAGGATTCTAATGGTGAACGAATTTTTCAAATCGGTCCAGTAGTTTCGAGGCCTATTCAATTCAAACAAACAAACAAACAAATGTTTCCTCTTTATAATATTAGTGTAGATAGTGTAGATTATAATATTAGTGTAGATTAGTGTAGACTAGCTGCGCTCCCGCGGTGTGTCCCGCGGTGTGACCCGCGGTCCCTCGGGATTTTTTTCATTTTTCAGGATAAAAGGTAGCCTATGTCCTATCCTGGGATACAACCTTTAACTATGCCAAATTTCAGCTTAATCTGTTCAGCAGTTTGGGCGTGAAAGCGTAACAAACAGACAGACAGACAGACAGAGTTACTTTCAGATTTATAATATTAGTAGTAGTATGGATAGTATGGATTTACAAGCGGTCCCGGCAGACGTCATCCTGCCCGGAAAAGCAACGCCACTCTAGAGGTTCATTCATTATTTTTTCAATTCCGACTGATGAATCGAAATAAAAATTATGACTTTATAGAATTTTGTTGATGAATCCTCAGACAAACTAGAACGATCTAGGGATGAATATATTATTTGTAGCGCCCATTCTGTCAATCGCGTCAACTGTCAAACGACTTAATGTCAAATGCCAGAAACTGATTGAGATCGCTATTTAGCGATAAGGCCGCCGTTTGTAGTTCATATTTAGTTTCTTGTATTGGATACGTATGGTGATTGTATTACTGTATTGATTAGTGATTCTCATACAAATGATGCAAAAAGTATTGAATCCTGAATCGCGCAAACGATGTTTCTAAGCACATTATAACCTATATAGAACTATCCGACTACAACTGTCGACCGAACAGGCTCTAAGGTAAGTGTGCCAGTTGGGCAAACCTTAGTGAGGCGAGTACTCCCTCTTTGACATAGTTTGGGGGAATACCACCTACCATTTTGTTTAGGCAAATGTAACTTTTACATAGTTTTACTTTGCCATAACTTTCTATGAAGGTAGGTATCTAATACCTACCTTCATACTTATATTATTGTACGCCCAGTATGGGTAAACTGTTGATACCTAATTAGATTAATACCATCTTTGTAACACAGTTTGGACAATAAATTTTTCTTATTTCTTATTTCTACCCCCAAAATGCCATTCTGGCATACCATTCTTGCCTCTTGATTTCTCCGGTTCTTCCACGTAGTCAAACTATTTAGTCCAACCAAACTCAATGGAGCAAGAACTAAAATTCTGTGGCAAGAGGTGAGAATGGTATGCCAGAATGGCATCGTGTAAATGGCATTTTCAAGACTAAATCATGAAGCTCCTACTCTGGCAAAATTTACAAAGATATTAAAACCAATTTTAACTTTTGCAACTTGAATGCAAGAATTAATAATGTAAGATTTATGTACATTAGTTAGGCACCGGCTGCTTCTTATTAGTTCTTAGTGCTAGTAGCACCAGTTACTGAGGACATCGAATTTATTTTGAATGATTAAATGCATTTATTTCAGATTAAAATCCATATAAAACACATTAAAATTCACAGTCAATCTATCTATCTTTCTATATATAAAAATGTATCCCTATATCCCTTGGTCACGCCATCACGCGTGAATGGCTGGACCGATTTCACAATTTTTTTTGTTGTGTTTGTTATTGTCAGGAGAAGGTTCTTATGACAGAAAAAAATCTCTATATTTATCATGAAGGGCGTGAAATATAAGGGTTGAAAGTTTGTATGGGGAGTTGGAAGTTCTAGTTAAAGGCAACTAGATGGCGTTGCTAACCTATGGCTGAGGTCAAGATGGCGCTATTATCGCATTTTTAAAAGTTTCAGAAGATTCTTGCAGATTTCAGTTCTATTTAGATGTTTTCAAGTATGTTATTTTGCTGACGAAGTTGCGGGTACCAGCTAATTAAAAATACATATCAAATACAATCAAAAATGTACATAGTCATTATATAATACAATCAAATTAAAACAGATTAAAATATACCTAATAAAAGTAAAAAATATATAATAGATAGATAGATAGATAGATAAAATATTTATTTGGCACACATAACATTTCAACACAGACACAAAAACAAAGATAAGTAACAAGTATGTAGGCGCACAGGTAAAAAAAAACTAGAAAAAAAAAGAAATACACCTAATACTAGTAGTCTGGCACCTACATAGGTGGGTGCAACAGTGGTCTGTGTGCTGTAGTGAGCCAAAAAGGTCCAGTCTCAGCTTATTGTTACTTCATGCCCGAAGGTACACAGTAACGCTGATTTTCAGACTGGACCTGAGAAAAAGTGATATAATAATGTAATGAGAAAAAGTGATATAATAAGTGAATAAAAATAAATGCATGTAGTCTCTACAAATTTTGACTTGAGCACGACTCTAACTTGTTATCAAACACACAGGAAGCCTAAATCTATAATTAGGCCTCCGGTAATAATAACAATTATACCCAACCATAATTTTTTTTAGGTCTGTGTACCCAACATTGGTTGCAACCGGGCGGGATAGATATATAAGGCA
This sequence comes from Epirrhoe tristata, assembly GCA_951394285.1. Lineage (NCBI taxonomy): Eukaryota > Metazoa > Arthropoda > Insecta > Lepidoptera > Geometridae > Epirrhoe > Epirrhoe tristata. The sequence goes on along the minus strand of OX596159.1, from coordinate 7,313,641 downwards.
TAGCTCGAATGTTTGCTTGTAGAAAAACTTTTTTGTAAATACGTACTATTATACATAGAAACACCCAGACCCGAGACAAAATATCTATAGATCATACAAACATTTCTACCGCGGCGCGGATCGAACCCGCAACCTTTCGCGTCACAGGCGCCCACTGCGCCACAACAATTAAAGAACTTTCTCTCTTAATATTAATAACCAAACATATTTATCAGAGAAGACAGCATAAGTAGTTCATGTAGGTATAATACGCACAACGGATCTTTAGCTCTCTGAAGTTAGGTGCAATAGATGATTGCGCAGGTTTGTAAGCGAGATAGCACAATTTTAGGCGTCATCAAAAATGGGTTCTGCGCAGCTACTTATGAGAGCTAAAGAACGATTGTGCGTATTATACTAAGCTACCAACTACAACTACTACTTAAGAGGCTGCGTAACGATCTGTTAGTCAGTCACAAAAGCCTTTAAAAAGAGCTAATGATTAACATTTTACAAAATATATGTAATAATATAACATTTGTTTCCAATGCACTATATTTTATTTTAGGTAAAAGAAAACTGGAAGATAAATAATAATAAAGTTTCGATTTAGACGGGATTCGAACCCGCGACGATCAGACGATCCTCCTCAAGCCGGAGTGCCTTAACCGCTCGGCCACGGAACCACTAGACGCCGCAATCGATTTTTTGATAAGCTTATATTTATACCCAAGTGTGTTTTAACACTTTAAAAAAAATGGAGGGGTGAAAAATGTATGGGGCAACTAGATAACACCATTAAATATGAACGAATAAGTAAGTTTACTAGTTGTTTCCCGCGACTTCGTTCATATTTAATGGTGTAATCTAGTTTCCCCATACAATTTTCATCACGTTTTAAACCCCTCCATTTATTTTAGAAAAAAGTAACTTATATCCTTCCTGGGGATGCAATAAAAATTAATGCCATCAAAATTGGTTCAGCTGCTTACGCGTATAAACTAACAGACAGACAGTAGCTGAAATACTTATATTTGAGCTACTGTTTGTCTGTTAGTTTATACGCGTAAGCAGCTGAACCAATTTTGATGGCATGAATTTTTATTGCATCCCCAGGAAGGATATGGGTTACTTTTTTCTAAAATAAATGGAGAGCGTAATATAAGTATTACGCTCATTCGTTTTATTTTAATTGTTTCATTTTATTTTTGAACCATGCAAACCCTGGGTATTTGACCCGCCGTAAACCAAAGAGATCCAACAGTTTACTCCAACTGCGATTGCTTTGCGATCTATTGAAATCATGCGTGTGGGTTATATTGAAATCATACAAGTCTTTTTTCCTATTAGCACCACCCTTATACCTCCCAGGTTTCGGTTTGGACCTAAATTTAGGGTTTTTGCTTTTGAAAAACAGCTGATCCATCTCTAGAGAGTCCCTTGCTCTGCTGTAGTAGTAATCACAGTCGTATTTTTCACCGTTGTAATAAAATCGTTCTGAAAATAAATGAAAAAATTGAGTAGGAGCAGTGGGAAAGTGAGAATAACACTACGTCATTAAATTAAGGTACAATTAAATTATAATTAATAAAGCTGAAAGTTTGTGAGTTTGTTAAGATGTTTGTATGTTTGTGTATGGATCAGGCTCAAACGACGAAACAGTTTACAATGAAATTTGGTAAGGTGAAAGGTATAACACCAGAATAACATATGGGCTACTTTATATCCCGAAAAACGTTCCTGAAAACCAAAAAATATATAAAAAGACAACGGGAATATTGCATAAAATTAGTAGTACTCTGTTGGACACAAAGAGCACTAAACACTAACAGCCTTACTAATAAACGTGGTATAAAGTTATTCCTGAGTGTAAACTGTCAAAATGTATGGTTATTCCTATTTTATTCCGAGGAATAACTTTACACCAAGTTTATTAGTAAGGGCCTAACTTTTGATGATTGGCGATGTCATTTCGTTCTACTATGCTTTGAACAATTTGTATCACTTAAATTAAAAGACTTTATTTAATTTTGTGGGGTTGTGATGCCTCAATATGTTTTTTTTTAATAAATAGCGGAACATGTATCTATTATTTTTTTAAACCTACTCAACCCCTTAGATGGGTACTTATTTCTATTTATCAAAGACAGCAAATCCAAAAATGACTTCAGTGTTTTCATGGGTTGGATTGGAACAAGGTAGTTCTATCTCTAAAGTTGTATGACGAAACAATGCGCAGACGAAGTTGCGCCCGGGTCCACTAGTGAGTATAAAATATTTTCAACTAGATTTATATTCTTGTAATAGAACGCTAGCCCACAACGACTTTTAGCGATGCCGTCGCGATGCTGACGTGCGTTCGCATCGATACGCAACGATACAGTCGCGATTCTAGTAGCGATGTATCCAGTGGCGTAGCGTAGCCAAGGGCCCTGGTGCAAAATAAACCGGGGCCCTAACTGAACGGCTTAGGTTTTATCAAATAATAAAAATATGCAGGGTGTGGCAAAATGTAAATGTATTTATTTTTTTGTAAAAACTTAAGATTTGATTCGTCATTTTCTGGGTAACTATTTCAAAAATCTAATAATGCAGTTGTTTTTATTTTCAAAATAATCATACCTATAGTTTCCTAAGAACAAAACCTTCCGGACTCTCGGGACTCAGAGTCCGAGGGCCCCTTGAGCTTGGGGGCCCCGGTGCACTGTACCGCCTAGCCATTCGGTAGCTACGCCACTGGTATGTGTTCTAGTATCGATGCCGACAGCATCGCTACAAAAAGTCGCCGTAAACGTACAGCCTTAATATGTTACCTTCATTAAAACCATTAATGCCATACATTTCATGTCCATAATCGAGTCTATGATAGCAGTTGTCATAATCGTATTGGCAAAAGTTGAAATAGTCCTCGTAGTAACTATCACCATGCATGTCGTAAGCACAAACAGGAGCAAAGTATGTTCTAAAACAAGAGTTTAATATTATTACTTAGGTATTACTATTTTTAATAACCTATTTCCCTACTGCTAGCTGTTGAGGCTAGGGCCTAGTGTTTGTCAGTGGTGTTCTGTTGCTAATCATATTTTGACAGGTATTCCATAATTTACTACTGTCTATGCCAAACGTCAATGTCAACTTACACATCTCCAATTTTATACCGCTAACGACACGTACACCTTTTATTGTAAATTACTTTAATTCCAAATTATACCAATCAAGAAGTCTTTTCGAGTTTTATTGGCTCCATTATGTCAAGATAAGACACTAGCAAAGGTCTCCCCCATGCCCATAATAATCTCTCTCCTGCTAACGCTTACTCAGCCGACTGCGACTAATATAATCCACTAGCTGGTACCCGCGACTTGGTCAGCAAAAAAACATAAGTAGGTAGGTACTTGAAAACCTATAAAAATAATCGAAAACTCTAAGCAAATCTCCAATAACTTTTCAAACCTCAAAATGATCGTATCTCGAGCTCCGCTGTAGTAGAAAAAAGTAATAAGCAGTTTTGACCTCGGCGATATCGCCGAGGTCAAAACTTTTTGCTTATTTTATTACTTTTATTACTTTTTTTTTACATCTATATAGATGGCGTTCTAACCAAAGCCAAGGAAAAAGTATTTTTAATATCAAAAAAATCTTAACTTCGGATGTATTGATGAGTGGTAATATACATGTTACATAATTTATCATTAATTATAAAATCATTTATCATGCAAAATAAAAATAATAAAAAAATCTGCAGTGCACATAGAGCAAAAAGTGGCGGTCACCCATCATCGTTATGGCCTCGCCCAGTGTCGCTCAACTTTTTTCTCCATACACACTAATACAGATATTTTTTCCAAGAACTGAAAACTACAAGAAGCTTCTGAAACTTAAAAAAATGCAATAATAGCGCCATCTCGGCCTCAGCCAATAGATTAGCAACGCCATCTAGTTGCCTTTAACTGAAACTTCCAACTCCCTGTACAAACTTTCAACCCTTATTTCACGCCCTCCATGATTATTTTTGAAAAAAAAAGTAGCCCATGTCCGTCCCTGGGACATAATCTTTATCCATGTCATATTTCAGCATAATCTGTTCAGTGGTTTAGGCGTGAAAAGGTAACAAACAGACAGACAGAGACATTTACTACATAATAGATGGCGACACAGGAAAAATTAGATCGCGCTATCGTTGCGTTTTGGGGAACGTAACATATAAACTCGCTAATCTTCTTATTTTCAGCTTTATAGTATTAGTATGGATAAGAGTCCGTTCCACAGACATTTCTAGCTCATTACCCTTTCACGGTGTAAGCCGGGCTCCATAATTATAATTGCTTACTTTGTCCTGATACATCTTAAAAAGTGTCTCATGCAGTCAAAGCTTTCATTCTTTATTGGTATTGGGCTCAAATCATAGTCCACCCCCTCAAAAACGTATTGTCTCTTTTGCGGATCCTCAGTTGTAGTTGTCGAAGTAGTACTTGAACGGCGTTTGTTTTGTCTTCTCATGGGAACAAGTGCTGATGACGCTAGAACTAATAAAACGAAAGAAGAATAAGTATTAAGATTTAAGGTGCATTTACACGATGCGATTTCAACCCATACGATATCGTATCGCATGGCAATTTGCACCTGTAAACGCTCATCGTATGCGATTTGTCATAGATTTCGAACGTGACCTCTGGCCACGTTAAATGCAACTGGCGGTCACCTATCCACTAAGGTGGTGATCATAACACATGCCTTCATTTATTTTTTTGTAAAAAAATAGTTTTTTTTTAATGAAGCACTCACCTAAAACCGTTATCAGATTCACCAATAACTTTACTTTCGACATTTTCAAACATTTCGAGTTCTAACAAAGTACTGACTGAAAAAATCGCTTTAAAAGCATTATACTGTCGTCAAAGAGCTGAAAAATAAGTAGAAGTGGCATTATAGTTTTAGTGTATTATTATAACCCAAGTATCGATTGTCAAAATAAGTAGCTACCTACATAATAATGCATTAAGGTACGCTAAGTTCTAAAAGTGAATATATAACATTATTTCAAAAAATATATATCTAGTAAAATCAAACAAGCACTCAAGTACTTATAAAAAAAACCGTGGCACTGCCCGAGAGTGCCGACAGAAGTGAAAACTAGAACGTGGTTTTGGTAACGGTTCTAAACTTAAAAAAAATGTAGAAAAAAATATGAAATGTAAAAAGTTACCGTACTACCGGGATTTGAACTCGGGGCCCGGGGTTATCTTCCAAGAAGCTTAATTCCTTGAAGTAATAGAACTATGTAAACACTCACGAAATTAGGGTAGGTATTATAGTAAGAGGTTGGTGTCTGAATCGCGCTATAGTTGTGTTTTGCGATTTTGAGAAGTGGCTCCATATTGCTCATGGCAATATTGCCATTACTCAATTCACAAGAATTCAATAGCTATTTTCGTATTGTGAGATTAGTTGAGCTCTAAAGGGATTACAATTGATTGCAAGTTTGACGACCTCTGTGGCACAATGGGCGAAGGTCCGCCTGCGACGCAGAAGGTTGCGGGTTCGATCCCCGCCGCGGGACAAATGTTTGTATGACCTACAGATATTTGTCTCGGGTCTGGGTGTTTCTATGTATAATATGTATGTATTTACAAACAAAAAGTATATAAGTATTCTATCAGTTATCTGGTTACCATAGTACAAGCTTTGCTTAGTTTGGGGCTAGATGATGCTGTGTGAACAATGTCCAGCATTATTTATTATTATTATTATTTATTATTATTATAAGTCATATATGTAGTTAGCCGGTGTCGTAAGCGTCGCGCGTCACAGTCACGTGACTCTCTCGACGTGAAATCAAAGTTTTTTTACTCATCTCAACTGCTAACGCTAACTAATTCCTCTGTGACTGTTGACGCGTCCAAAGAAGTTTTCACTTTAAAAAATAATTTTTTTTCTTTCTTTTCTTTGTGTTTTCCTAACCTTTTTTTTTGAAAACTAAATACTTATTTTTTTTTTTCAAAAATCAAGGTTTTCAAACAAATAAGCCTGACTTACAAAGTGCCTAATTTTTTTAGACTAATAATTGACATAAAGGCCGATTAAGCTGAGAGGATGGTTTAGATGCTGGGCAAGCCTATTCCATCTCAAACAATGTCCCAGGCACTACAGCGTCCCGTTAAGTGTAGGCAAAGGTTGCGTCCTGACGCTGTATAAATCATCTAATATAGATGTAAAAAGCCTAAGGTAGGTAATTTACTTACCCAATATTCTATGTTTGGTACATTTTCTTTGCAACTCTCATTATCTTACAGTGTCAGTTGAGTAGCTAATTAAGAGCGTTAATGAAGTTATAATGAACTGAATTAAGTCGCAAGTTATAATGAGATTTCGCTGATAAAGCGATAAGTACTTCAAGTTTGGGAAAAAGTTGCTTTAAGAGATGTTTTGAGTAACTTTAGGATACTTGTAATCGTATTAAGTTATTTTTATCTATTATACAGGGTGTAAAAAGACGTCTAACGAAGCCAAAAGGGTAGGTGCAGCATCCCAACACACAAACAAATGCAAAAGGATTTTCCGAAACAATCGTTATATCCGGTGAAAACAGCGTTTGAAGACTAGGTACTGTTTGCGTATGTACTGGGCACGTTGTTTTAAATAGATTGCTGAATTTTGAGTTTTAACTATTTTTTTTATTTTATAAATGAAATTATTAGGTAGGTATGGTCTTATTATGTTGTACTAGTAGTAAATTACCAACTGAATATTTAATAGCATTGATCTTCGCTATAGTATAGATAATCGCCCAGACAATGCAAGTAGAACGCTAAAAGTCACACAGGAAGCCCCATTTCCATCAAATCACTACAGTCGTTATTATCGAAGCCCGCACGATCCATTGACCGCTACCCGAAGTTCGGAACTATCATTAATGCTATTAGCCGTGCAGTGTACGTTGAAGCGATAGGCACGTCAATGTAGGTCGCAGAATCGCAGTCACAATAGGTAATAGAGGAAGGCAAAAATGGATGTGGTATTAAAATGCAATGTTTTTTTTAACTTTTTTGTGCACAAGTTTAGTAATCCATACTAATATTATAAATGTGAAAGTAAGTCTGTCTGTCTGTCTGTTTGTTACGCTTTCACGCCCGCTGAACAGATTAAGCTGAAATTTGGCATAGTTAAAGGTTGTATCCCAGGGAAGGACATAGGCTACCGTTTATCCCGAAAAAATGAAAAATCCCGAGGGACGCGGGTCACACCGCGGGAGCGTAGCTAGTAGTAATTATTTTGTTAGTTATTAATTGCTTTTATTTTGCAGTACATCAACTTTCAATCCGAAGGTCGTGGGTATGGACAGAGTTCATAGGTTGATCTTATCTACAGAATACAATGGTAAACCGTAGGCTTGAACATTCACCCAAAATATAAGACTCGTACCTACTTTAAAGAAGACGCTTTTTAACAGACAGACGGACAAAACCGGGGATCACAAAATCCTCCTGTTTCTTTTCTTCGCGACTAATAACGTACAGAATCGAAAGAAACAGTTGAGTTTTGTTAACACCTCTTGTATAACTCTGAAAATATATAAAGCTATCGTGATTGGTCGTAATTCCGTCTAACTTTATTATATAGGTCCCTGGATACTTATATACAGGGTGTAAAAAGACGTCTACCGAAGCCGAAAGGGGTAGGTACAGCATCCCAAAATACAGCCAAATCCAAAAGGATTTTCCAAAAAAATCATTATATCCGGAGAAAACCGACCTCGCACAGCTGTTCAAGCGTATGTACTGGGCGCGTTTTTATCTGTAGAGTGCTGGATTTTGAGTTTTAATTGTTTTTTTCTTTTATAAATGAAATAATTAGGTAGGTATGGGTTTATTATGTTGTACTAGTAGCAAAAAACTAGAAAATAAAATAACATGATGTAGCTAAGCCAAAAATTATTTTGCGTTTTTTTTTCGATAAATATGTTCAGAATCATGGTCTGATTGCAATCTCTCAGTTTTCGGTAGCAGTCTTTTTACACCCTGTATATATATCTGACAACTTTGGTAATAATTTATGTTTTCCCTAAGCGAACATTTCAGTCGGTAGAATCATTTCTATTTATTATTAAATTGTTTTTGGTAGTTACAAAATAGCGGTGTATTGGTTGTACCGTACAATTAAATTCTCTTACCTCTAAGGTTTTAGAGCACCTCTGTCGAGCAAATTTGATTATTTCACTCACGCTTCGACGCCGTAGTATTCGTCCATTTAATAGAAAGCCTCGAAAATTCAATAAAAACTCAAAGATTTAGAAATTCTCGGAAAACTAAAGAACTAAGAAGAATACTATCACAAGATGGACCCTTGGAGTCCGAAATCGAAGGAAACAACTGAATATTCAAAAAAAAAAAAAAAAGAACGGGAATACGGCCCAGTCACACTTAACTTGCGGAAAATAGCCAAAATGATTGTTTCTAAAAAAAAAAGTCTAATCGTAATCAAAGTCAAAGTCAAAAAGCATTTATGCAGTAGGACCGCTGGGATCACTTTGAAACGTCTTAAAACTAGGTGATTCTACTCCTGTTCTTTCGCGACCAATACCGTGGAGAACCAGTGCAACAAACACGGTTTGGGGCCTAGCTTTTTTTAGGTGATCTATCTTAGATCTAAACTTTGGCTAATTTCTTAACTAACTTAGTTGTAAAATTAAAAGTAAAGTAAGTAATATTAAAAAAGCTAAGCAAGATAGCAAAGGCATTGTGCACACATCAGCTGTCGAGGGGCAGAGCGACATCAGGCCACGGAAATTTGTCATTAATATAATCACTAATACCTACCCCCCAGCTATTATCAATTATATTGCACAATAATAGGAATTGCGCAATGGTTTTAGCTAGACGTTTCACTTCTTATTCATATAAAAACGAATAATATTGCGCAATACTTACCTTACACGACGCAATAAAAAAAATATTGTGCAATAAAATTAAACTCGCACAAACTTTTGTTCAATCATAGCGCAATCTTTAATATTAACCCTAAACGGTATTGCACAATACGCTACATTGCGCAATATAATTGATGGTCTAGGGCGGGCCTTAGAGAAATGAAATGAAATGAAATGATTTATTAAAAATAGATAGAAAGCTTACAGAAAAGTCCAAAGCGCTTAACTATCGTAAATGAACATAACTTAAATATACTCTTAAATTGTTATATATGGAGCATAGACTGTCATTGAAAATGTCGATATGCTGGAACTCGTGGAGAAAATTATTTAGTAGGTTTAAAGCACGTAACGTTGGCGCGTTACTTGCGTGAAAGGTTCGTGTAGAATGACAGGAGAACAACTTATGCCTACGACGGCCACAGCGCACATAGTTATCAGGGACATAAAGTGTCATACTGCTTAGTATATTTGGATTGTTTAGCGAAGATCAATGCTATTAAAAATATTCAGTTGTTAGGAAAATATCAATCGAGAGATAGGTTGTCTGACTTCCCCCCTTAGACATCTTCAAAGAATCTGGAATAAGTAACATAAAAGATCTGAGAAAATGTCTACCGCACCTTAGGGATACAGTCGTGAAACTGTTTACGTTTTATAATCACCAATAGAATAGTACGCTTTCTTTCGACGATCAAACAATGATCTGTAGTGTTATGTAAGTGTTGATGCAAATGCTTTGAAAAGTTCACCAAACAAATCATGTTGACACGTATGCAAGAAGATCTAGCATCGGATATCCTTTATCCCAACCCCGGAAGGGATGTGTTATCACACTTTGCAACGTAATTTTCTTCTTTTTAGTCAAAATCCTACCTCTATAACTGCTGTAGTTTATTTAGATATGTTGTGTGTATGTGTGTGTGTCTCTTACCAAGACCAATGTACTCGTATGTATGTAACCTAAAACTTTTTGAATATACGACTATAATTATGATTATGACAGATTATTATGTGTATTTGGCTGTATGTTATTGAATTTAATTTATTAACAGAATATTTTTGGAACGTATTTCCTTTTCGGACGGTATCGGATGGGGGCTAGACGAAAAGTATTAGATTATTGCATCACGACACATATAATGTCACAGTGCGAAGTGCGCAGCTGCCAACCAGTCCATATATTTTTACATTGTTAGTACGGAAGAGCGTTTGTAGTATTTTATAATTTATTTGACAACAAATGTCTAATGTCAGTTGAAACTTCATTCCAACCGAGTGTTCCACGACACTTGCGTATTTAATTTTAAAATTATCTTAGATAATACTTATTGTTTTTTTTTTGTAGCACTGGTTTATAATAATCTCTATGTATAAAAATGAATCCCTATATCCCTTGGTCACGCCATCACGCGTGAACGGCTGGACCGATTTCACTATTTTTTTTGTTGTGTTTGTTATTGTCAGGAAAATGTTCTTATGACAGAAAAAAATGGAAAATTGCGCGGAAAAAGTGAATCCCTATATCCCTAGGTCACGCCATCACGCGTAAACGGCTGTCGCGCGGGTCAGCTAGCAAATTATAAAATTACTTACCAAGTTTACCATATCCAAAATATTTTACTCAGCCACGCACAGATTGCCAATTACGATTCTTCCGCTGAACATCCAATCTTTTCATTGCACGCGCCTACCGTTCAATCATTCATTCATTCGTAAACGTAATCATTCGTTCGATAATTACTGCTCCCTTTGATACAATGAATAATCATTGTTGAGATAAAGCTAAAAATTGTTCTTACGTAAAAACAAATTCATTTTTTTAGTTGAATTTTGGTGTAAAGGCCTTCCTTATTAGCGCTAGTGTAAGTAAAAACTAGAAGGGCTATAATTGGTGCTAACCTAACAGGCTAAATATCAACACACTGAGCGCGTCAAAGTTGGATAAAAAAAAAACCAAAGTATGTACCTATGTGTTACAGTTATGAATGCTTATGCTATTATTTATCAAATTGTTTAAATAATTAATTAAAATCTAATTCTATTTGCATGCTGTAGCTATAGTGAAGCATGTGAAACCAATTATATCAATTTTAATTATTGACTACCTACTATTTATGATGACCGCATGCTTCTGGCAAATAAATTTAATTTCATTTCCCTGCATTTTAGTTTTTTTCTTCTTCGAATGTAGTAATGTAATGGGTGATACCGTTTTAAAAACTTAAAAAAGTCTAAAAATGAGTTATCGTGTCATTCCGTAGGAGTGTCGAATTTATAAAAACAAAAAAAAACCAGAAAAGAGTAGTGCTGTGTGTCGATATCTAGAGTGAAATTATGAGCAACAGCTTGTTTCACATAAGATTACAATACAGTATTGTATTCCGCACAAGATGGAAACGTCTTCGTGAACGCTCCATTTCCTTTCCTTTATAGGGTTAAGATTGCTGAATCATTAATTAAGCCCGAACTCTATCTACGCCAAAGAGTACAAAAGTATTTTGTTACTTTAGTATGAACCTGAGAGAAACATGGTATGAACTAGTGGCAAAAACAATTGTATTCACTGAGACCTGAAGACCTGGATGAGATTACCTCGTAGTCGGAACGAATGGCATATAATGGAGAAGGCCTATGCAGTGGGCAGACACTGGCTGAGAATGATGATGATGATGATTCACTGAGAAACTAATGTTTATAAACACGGTTTCAGAAACAAAATCTACGTGATTCTGAAACAAGTTAAATTGTTTCAGACACTTTTTAAAATGTTGCGGTAAACACTACGTGTTTCTAGAATGTTTCTGTGCTCCCCGATGGAAGTGGAGAGCACCGAAACAAATCTGTTTCGCAACAGTTGTAAGTTCGCAAGTGTGGACGTGTATTTCAGTTGTTTATAAACAACATGGCGATAGTTTGGAATGTCAACATCATATTAAAATTATAGAAGCCGATATCAGGGAACTCGCGCACTCGTGGTCGCTGCGATATAACTGATGTGTGGACGTTGGCCGTCTCCGAAACATTTGTTTCTGTAAACATCTACGTTTTGTTTAGAAACTTTGCATCTGAAACATGTTTCTCAGTAAATACATGGCTTTACAAGCCAGCGGCAGCAAATCAGAGACAAACAAAGTATGAATTCACACTTCGAACTAGGTAGGTACTGGTTGAGGTTTACCTATCTATCACTGTCTCGCTCTCTGTGGGCAGACCCTTTCTGCCTAACTAGGAAACGTAAGCAGAGACGGTCTGCCCACAGAGAGCGAGATTATGATGAGAATTATAACGGTGAAGTAAAAACGCCATGTGGAAATCAGCATTTCGTAGAAACTAAAAACTTCGATTGGTTTCAAATGAAAGGGCGAGTTTACAAACCTTTCACCGCCCTGGTTCGAAAAAAATAATGATACGACAGTAAAAAAGTACGTGAGTATCGTGGAACACTCAGTTGGAACAAAGTTTGTACTTTTGACATTTTGCACAATTTGTGAAGTTATCAACGAAAACATGTTTTTTGATTTTCCTGTACTGTTGTGTTTTTGCAGTTATCCTTTTATTCCCAGGAGACAGCGAGATGTCGTGACGGTAAAATCGATTGCTTTTTTTCTAGCCACCATCCTCGATACCGTCCGAAAAGGAACTTCGTTCCAAAAAGATATCATAGTGAATGTAGGCAAAAACATACTCGTAGTTAGCTATCACTCTAAGATACTATTTATCCTTTGCGATAGTCATCGGGCAGCTTAGTACTGATTACGGGTTACTTGAAGGGATTTTCTTTTAACGAAGAAAGATGGCTAGATTACTCACTGTATAGAGCGATGTTGGCCAAGTGGTAGAGCTTATTTTTTTATACAAAAGTCGTGTGTTTGAAAAAAAAATAGAAAAATGTGTGCTAATATAAAAATATCTCATAAATTATTTGCGAATATAATTTTTGCGGATTACCCTCACGCCTCGGCAGAGAAAACCCCTTACGATTCGCCGTTATCGTGAGGGGTTTTCTCTGCCTCCGGTTTTGCGTCCATCTCGACCGGTTTAGTCCCCGTCCTTTCCCTAACCTATATAGTATACAACAATTACATGCTTTTTGAAATTTCGTTTTAAATTATAAGTAAAATCAATATGTGAATATTAAAATCTTGACTTGGATTTTTCAACAATTCGTAAAATGACTATATTTACATTATGACCGTGGCATACTCTTCAAGGAACAATTGGTTCAATGAACCGTATGCCCAATAACTCCACTGCTACAATAAATTACGCTGCAGTAGTATTTATACCATATCACACGAAAATAACGTAAAAATACAGAAATAAAACAGTAGGTAACTTCATTTTTGTAATTCTTTATGTGAGATTTTATAAATATAAAAGAAAATAAACATAGATTTTTATTTACAGAAACTAAGCTACTACATATTTACATATATTTACAAAATAGGTACAACAGGATTAGTCAAGCTATCTAAGGATCGTTAGAAACGATCTATAGATAGCTCAACTGATCCAGGTCACTGTCACTGGATGGCAATGCTGAAAATTATATTATTTGCTTGATAACGATTTACAAAATGACTTACGTTGGAGATTTCGCTGACAAAATTGTTAGCTTTCCACCAGAGATGTGCTATGCTATGCTACGTTGCTACTGTGCGTTTGACATCCACCATTTTACTAGGTCCACAATAACCCTGGTGGACGGGTTCTACCAAGCTATACATTTTATTGATGCAATTGTTTGCTTCAGCATCAGTGGAAATGGTGACATAGGTAGTTCCATAGCTTAGCTTTCATATCATCGCATCATAGAGCACATCACTGATTGAAAAGCAGGTTTGAATTTAAACTAAGGATATCAGTAAGTAAATTTACTGTTGAATATACTGTGCTATCACTGAGCAGACGCAAATGGGTGAATGGAATGTAGACGACTATAAAACACGACATCTCCTGCGTGTCCGGCGTTAGGGGACATAATAGGCGTTGCTACTGATTGGATGACCTACTGATCTTGGGTACAGTTTTTGAACAGTTACTAAGGCCTTTTATTTAAAACAAATAACAAAATCTTTTACCAAAATGTCAACTACAACATTGATTGCCAATAGCTCAGTTGGCATTGCATTGTCAATGTCATAGGTTCAAATCCAATTGGGTGCGGTTTTAGGATGCATTTTATTTAAATCTAAAGGATCTACTATCGCGCCTTTAAATTTTTCTGTCGGTAAATTGATTGCAAATAGTTATTGCTAATTCAGCATGATATTCAATAGTCCGTTTTTTACCAAAAAGCTCATCTGTGCACGACTGGATTCAAACCCACGACCTTAGAATCGCAAGGCGGGGCCGATACTACTAAACCGACCACCAGAGCTCGCTAATGGGGTATTTTATTTAAATTTTCGATTTCGATCGATACGATTTTCCCCGCACGGCTGGGCTGCATGGCAAAAAATCGACCGTCTATATGGCAATTTGGCTAGGCTAGACTTTGTGAGGAGATTAGGTGGGCGAAGCTTATCCTAGAAAAACAATATAGATATAAGTACAGAATTGTCTCACCTAAAGTTCCATGTACCTGAAACAACAGCTATTCAATGTGTGGAAAAATATATAATGCTGTGCCTAGCTCAATTTTACTTCCGTTTAAAAAGGTTTTTATGGAAATGAAATGAACTGAAATTAAATTTATTTGCACGAACACATATGATACAATAAGATCTTAAAATTATATTTGTCCATTTTGTGTCCTACCAAAATATTAGGCATGCAAATTTTAAATGTCAAGATAAATGATAATAATTCATTTACATAGTAAAAACATTTGTCGATAAGCCATTTTTTTTTATTTATTACTGAACAAATGCCTATTTTGGCCATGGCCAATTTGTATAAATTAGAGCATTTTTTACTTCAAATAAACTTCTAAACTACAAAAAATCATAATCATGTAACTAATAAATATTAATGTATAACAAGGTGACATCATGTAAAAATTGTTTGATTATAAATAAATTAATTCTTACTTCATATTTATTGTATACCGACACAAAATTATTGGTAAACATAATGGTAAAATTGTTTACATAGATTCCATCTCCATGTTTTATCTATATTTCTACAGTAAAATAATATTCTATTATATACCCGAGTAAATACAAATACCCAATTACACTATACTATAGAGCCACTCACAAGAACTTACTATCAAGACCATACTCACAGTTTAGAAATGCGATCTCAAGAATCTTAAGCCCTTGTTCCAGATCTGAGATGAGGTAGACAATTACTGCAAATTGGATTTACTCGTTGGTTATTGCTTGAGAGTTTCATGAAATTCTTAAGTTATTTTCAAGAGTTTTCGAGTAAAACTCTTGCAGCTAAACTGGGTTTTAAAGAACTTTACGTAAAAGCTAAACTAGCTTCAAAGTGTTTATCTACAGCTGTTATACTTAGTTTAAAAACTGTCTCTGTTGATTGGAGATGTTTGATAACGAAAGAGTTGCATTCGATAGTGGGTAGTTAAAATGTTTGCGTATGTGTAGGTACATTAGGATCGAAAAAAATTACAATAAAAAAAAAAAAAACTTATTTAGTAATTAACGTTGCTGGACTATTAATGAATAAGTATTTTATTTCATTACTCCAATCCTATTCATTCATAAATTGCTTGTATATATTTACAGAAACTAAGCTACTACATATTTACATATATTTAAAAAATACAACAGGATTAGTCAAGCTATCTAAGGATCGTTAGACGCTCTATAGATAGCTCAACTGATCCAGGTCACTGTCAATCGGAAGCGTGCCCAAAACACTGGCGGCATTACCACGCTGGATGGCAATGCCGACCCTTTGAAAATTATATACTTGAGTAGTTTTTCTGTTATCTGGTTCTCATAGTACAAGCTTTGCTTAGTTTGGGGCTGGATGATGCTGTGTGAAAGTGTTGCATTATTTTTTTTTTTTATTTGAGCCAAAAATGTTTAAATTGCTTTAAAATAAGGGTCTACTTAAAACCCTTTTATAAGTAGTAGGTACTTATTGTACTTAATATTAAACTGGGATTTCGGATCATTATTTGAACAATAAACAAAATGTCTAACAAGAAATGAAGCGAAATAAATCTTTTACGTCTTTATTTCTGTAAACGGCCTCGAGGGAGACATCTGAGCTCAATAACCCTCTTATTTAATTTAAGTAGTACAGTGAGCGACATAAACGAACCAGTACAACAATGGTTTCAGAATGCTCTTGGGGCTGCCACGGTTCTGTAGTACATCAGGGATGTTCGCAGACGCACGCACTGATGACTTTTATGCGATCATGCGAAAAAGAACGGCGTCCCTGGTGCGTCGGTTGCGTGGCGCCTCCAATGGCCTTCTAACCATTGTTGCGGAAGATCTGTGCTCGACCTACATGAGACACTGGCTGACAATACTGAAGCCAGTCACTTGTTTAGTGTCTCAATAATTTTGTGATTGTGATGAGATTTTTTTTTTTTTAGGTTTAGCTAATACTAATCTAGTTTATAAGAGTAAAAATACCTACTAACAAATGATACCTATGGATCAATGTAAGGTCTGAAATAAACAATTTTTATTTTTATTTATTTTTTATAAACAAAAAAGTACGCGAGTGTCGTGGAACACTCGGCTGCTGAAGTTTGAACTTTGTCATTTGGCATTTGTCAAATAAATTATGGTCATACTAATCCTAGAAACGCTCTTCCGTACTAACAATGTAACAATGTATGGAATGTTTTGCACTGTGACGTTTTGACATATACATACATGTGTCGTGGGTGACGCAAAAATCGAATACCTTAATTGTCTATCCGATAACATCCGAAAAGGAATTTCGTGCCAATAAAAACTTAGGCCGTTTACATCTACTAGATGATTTGCACAGCATCAGGAGGAAAATATGCCTTCACTTCAAGAATATTATGTGTTAGGACATGCCTCTGACTACCCCCTAGACATCTTCAATGGATCTGGAATAAGTAACATAAAAAGATCTGAGAGAATGTCTACCGCGCCTTGGGGATACAGTCGTGAACCTGTTTTTCTTTTTTTTACTTGACCGGCGGTTCAACGATCGAACTATTGAATCGAAATTTAAGAACGGACTTGAAGTGCCTGGGACATTGTTTGAGATGGAGGCTTGTGCACACCATCCTCTCAGCTTAATCAGCAACACAGGAAAGACAGTATCAATACGTGTGAAGCTACTAAGCGACTAAGCTGCCAGGGTTTCCTCACAATGCTTTCCTTCATTATAATATTCGGATTATGTTGGGTTTCGTTATTTTTATAACTGACTGTATCAAGATCTTTTAAAACTCTGTAACTTTGCGGACGCTTAAGAGCTGTTCCGTGCAATTAAGAATTAAGTTTAAAAGGCCAATTAGTACTTGTCACAATCATTTGAGGGATAATAAAATTTATAATTTTAGCTTTTGAGTTATAGACGTCCTATCTATCTTACTCGCATTAAATTAAAAAATATATAAAATTAACCACTCAGATTTTGACGCCTGGTGCCTAATTAGATTCTTGCCTTTTTTCAGCAAAATGATCGAGTAATTTATTCGGACCCCAAGACATATTGTTCTTTTTTAATCTTCTTTGAGTAAAAAATCTCTCATAATATTCAATTCTATTTCACTTATTTAGCTTAACATAAAAAAAAATACTTACTTACCAGAATATTATAATCATTTTAAACAAAATTTGCGGGCTATTTTTACTGGTATGGATTGGAAATAAATAGGTTTATGTACGATTTGTTGAAAATTAAATAATTTGTTATAAAAGATTGATATTTTACGATATTTTTAATAATTTGTTTGTCGGGTCGTTCGTTCGATGTTACAAAGTTGTATCTTTACTTTACTAACACTATCTCCGCCTTCAAAAATATACAATAAAAAATTGTTTATTGTATTTTGCAGTCACATAACTCCATAATTACAAACATAACATACACTTTGTCGGTTTTTTAATTCAGATCTTTGAAGTTTGTAGGTACTACGAGTACTTCTGCCTTTAACTGTACAAAAGCAATTATTGTGTCGCATAATGTCACATTGGACGTTTGCCCCGCGTGACGCTGCGGAACTGCCAATCCCATTTCCAATACGTCACGAATGATCCGGGTGATGTTTTAACTGCCGGATTGGAAAAAACATAGTTTAATCCGAACCTACTACGAACTCCAAAAAAAAAGAGAGTGATCGCTTAAAAATATGGAAAAAAGGTCTTCTGATTTGGCAAGAATTGAACCGACACACTGTCCAAATCGACCAACATAACCATCTTAATAACGTCACTAATAAGTAAATAAAGTATTATTTCCTTTGGCATTAATGCCGCTCACTCAATTACAACTTAAGCAGCTTAAGTTAATCACAAATTCGGAATGATTAACTTCTACTATTACCCTTATCTGAGGATTTACTCCTTACTTTGTTACGACATTATTCATCTCATAACATTTTGTTACCGATTGACTGACTGACTTGATCATAAAATTGTTTTAGTGCATACTCAAATTTTGTATTAATCGTAACAGTGACTGGATATTTTAAAAAACCCTTATTCTTTTAATTTCATACAATATTTTTTCAACCATTCTGTCGTCACCTTTGTCGATTCGCGGTCTTTTCCATAGGCGATATGAAAAAATCTTACCGTTTAATGTTCTATCGGCAAGAGGCGTGTTGGTCGGAGGAAGAAGTCTAGGTTGCGAAACATCAGAGAGTGGACGAGGATAGTGAGTGCTGCCGAACTATTAAGACTCGCTAAAGATCGAGAACAATATGACAACCTTCGCTAGTCGGAGAGGCACTACAAGAAGAAGAAGAATGTTATATCCAAGTATCTCATCTCTATTTGATTCACACAAACCGATTTATCAAATACCCAATACAGACAAAGCCGAAGGAGTATCTCTTGTGTACAAAAGCGTGATCATGATCCGAAACTGGATTAATTCAATAACACACTTTGGGTTGTGCTCTGAATTACCCAAGCTTTGTACGATGATATGAAATAGAGCTAATTCACTTTCTTCTTCTTCTTATTTAAGGATTTACTCCTTGTCGGTACAACTGATGAATCCCTCTCCATGTATCTCTTTCCAGGGCTGCTTCCTTGACCTCTTTATACGACATGACAGCTACCTTCTCCTTCACTTGGCTCATGTAGCTTATCCTCGGTCTTCCCCTTCCTCTTCTTCCTTCCACTTTCCCTTCTATAATGTTCTTAATGAAACTGTCATGTCGTATAAGATGGCCGAGCATCTTTCCCCTTCTGTTCTCGACAACTTGCAATAGCGATCTCTCTTCGTTGACTCTACGCAGATAATTCACTTTACGAATATATTATTTTCTTGCTTATTTTAATTAAAGTTCACGCATTATAAAACCCATTCTGAGGAATCTATGCTAGCTGTTTATTAAATAAATGTAGGTAAGCCATCATCACCCACCTACTTAAACTTGAAGCGCTCGTGGTCAGTCGTTCTTGATACATCGTCGAAGTTCAGCAACGTTCAAAACGGTCTGTAAGTAGATGGGTGACCGCCAGTGGCATTTTCATCTGAGCGCTTCCGTGCTTCTGAGGGCACGTTAAATTGTCCGTCGCGGCTATTTAAGGGAGGCCATAAAACTCCGTCACCAGAGTTGGCCACTGACTCATACGAACATACTTTAGAATACTCATCATCATCATGCCAGTTTTCACTGCTGAACATAGGCCTCCCCCGTCGATTTCCACAGCGATCGATCTTGTGCAGCCGGCACCCAACGACTCCCAGCAACCTTTACCAGATCGTCTTTCCATCTAGTGGGGGCCGTCCTCTACTGCGGTTTCCGGTGCGTGGCCTCCACTCGAGAACTTTTCTACCCCAACGGCCGTCAGTTCTACGAGCTATGTGCCCCGCCCACTGCCACTTCAACTATATAATACTAACTAGTTTCTTTATAATGTTTATCTTCACTCGTGTCAAAACGCGCATAAAAATTTTTCGAAACAAAAAAATCCACGGCATTCCACGCTTTGACTGTTTAGAACTCGAGTTAAAACGCGCATATTTTGCGGAATCAAAAAATCCATTGATGCATTTCAATCTATGAATTTTTATTTATTACTTAATTTATTTACACTTACATAGATAGTATTACATTACATAATTAATTATTCTAATTCGTAATATCTAGAAAAATACAAGACACAGTAATAACATTCGACAGAAAAATTGCTCAACAATAAAATATAAAAGGTGGTAATACTAAAACTACAAACATTAAAATAGTTATTTAATAATAAAATATTAAAGGTGGTAAAACTACAAACTACAAATCAAAAAAAGTAACTGAACAAATCCCCAAAGTTTAATAAACAAGAAAAAAAAAACTTCGGCCTTTACATCTATATTAGACAGCGTCAGGAGGCAACCCATGCCTACACTTAACGGGAAGCTGTAGTGCCTGATGGGACATTGTTTGAGATGGAATAGGCTTGGCCAGCATCAAAACCATTCTCTCAGCTTAATCAGCCTGGCCCACAGGAAAGACGAAACAACACAGGAAAGATATTAAACAAGATGACAACAATAATTAACAGAGGAATAATTTTTTTACGACTTTTGACGACCTTTGTGGCGCAGTGGGCGAAGGTCCGCCTGCGACGCAGAAGGTTGCGGGTTCGATCCCCGCCGCGGGACGAATGTGTGTATGACCTACAGATATTTGTCTCGGGTCTGGGTGTTTCTATGTATAATATGTATGTATTTACAAACAAAATGTATATAAGTAGTTTATCAGTTACTCTAGTACCCATAACACAAGCTCTGCTTACTTTGGGGTTAGATGATGCTGTGTGGAAAGTCCAGCATTATTTAATTTATTTATTTATTTTTAATTATTAATATGTAGTAGGTACTAAAAGGATGTAAAGTTTTAGTCACGTAAGTATTGCATAAGATACAATAAGTTAACAACAAAATTAACAAGTTCTACTTAAGCTTACCTAGTACTTAAGACGAATGTGCCTACTCAAACCTATTATTGTTTTAAGGCACAATATTATGCTAAATATGTACTTAATTTAGTAAATAAATAAATAGTTTTTAGTAAAAATAATAAAAAAAAAAATTAAAATAATATTGGCCGCGAAGGAACAGGAGTAAAATCACCTAATTTAAAGACGAATTAAAGTGATCCCAGCGGTCCTACATAAATAAATGCTTTTTGACTTTGACTACCTTGACTACTTTTTAAGCATTCAAGCTTTTTTAAGTTGAAAGTCGAGGGACTCTCAGCCAGTATGGTTCTTTTGTTGAACCATCTAGAAATAAAAAGACAATCATTTACCTTCGAAGTGAACCAGCTCTTCACAAACCCTGTTCAATTACGCCGACAATCAAAACATTGCTAACGAACATTATTGTCGAGACTCTATTGTCTACATAAAGGGCCTTGTTGTGTATCACTCTGCATTGATAAAATCTTTTGTTGGTTAATTTACAATTTTTAAGGATGTATGTGCAATAGGAAAGAAAAATCCATACTATAATATTATACATAAATGTGAAAGTAACTCTGTCTGTCTGTTTGTTACGCTTTCACGCCCAAACCGCTGAACAGATTAATCTGAAATTTGGCATAGTTGAAGGTTGTATCCCAGGGAAGGACATAGGCTACCTTTTATCCCGAAAAAATGAAAAAATCCCGAGGGACGCGGGTCACACCGTGGGAGCGCAGCTAGTATCGTATATTTTTCTTTCCTATTAAGCCTAAGAAAAGGCGTCAAAAAGAAAGGGGCGAAAATTTTTGCTCCTAAAAGGTAGCTTAACATTTACTTGCACACTCGGTCTCAAATAAACGACTTGTGCTAGACTAGCTAAAGAAAACAATGACACACTTGAGCTTGATGTTCTGTGAAACTACGCACGAAATAAGCTTATCTGTACAATAAAGTGACACAGGTCTTATTGAATAATCTCATTATATCTGACTGAAGCGCGGTGTAAAGAATCAAGAAACTAATAGCTAGTTTGCACTTTGTATCAAGTGCAAGTGACAAGTGCAAGTGTTAAGTGAACTGATTAGAAGCCGTGTCTATTTTTACTATAGCTTCATTCCATAGCGCACCGACAGAGCCACTTTGAACCTGCAGAATCAACTAAATACTGTGTGAACTGTGTTCTGAATACACTTAACACTTGACACCAAAACACGTTAACTAATCACTTAATACCCGCACTTGCACTTAACAAAGTGTAAACCAGGCATAATACAGGTCTTTACAACAATTCTTATTTCATACAAAGGGTATTACTACACCACGCCACCAATGATATTGTTCCCAAAACAAATAATACAATTTAGCATGAACAATTACTGTAGCTACCCAGAGTCATCCTTTCAACGACATTACCCAGAAAAATGTTTCAAAAAAGAATTCAAAAATCAAAACAGCCCACGCTACATCATAAACTTAAACACACAAAACAATTCAACTGCAAAGAAACCAAAACACCCATTAAGAAATGCAGTGAAAGAAATGATTTTCCTTTTCAAGAAGCGGCTACACCGCAAAGTAACGCTCTCAAACTTCTACATATAAGAAATAAAGCCAACATAGAGAACGTTCACTTAAACGACACTTCTGGACACTATACACGAGTCTGCGATACCATTGCAAGCTGAATTAAGCCTTAAAATTAGGGACATATAGCTCATATTTTAACAAGTAACATTGGGTAATTCTGTAAACCAAAAGGCATGCACAAAAATTCAATGTTATTATTTATTGTACTAAAAGAATGTTTGAATCACAGTGTATTGATAGATTTTAAGCGTTTTGAGAAGCAAATTAGCAAAATTGTTATCTAAATTGGCACAATAAGGTTTAAACTGCAATGACAGCTGATTTGAGAGTGGTATGGCCCAGTTTGCACATATAGTATTTTAGTATGAAAAGCCTACGATGCTCGACCCAGTTCCAGCGTTCAAGCTAGGGAACAAGGGGTTAGGGTATAGTTTTTATAAGCGGAGCGGATAGCGAGTTTAAATTAAAAGGGTTTAAACACTGAAAAAATATTGCAGAATGTGTGCGCACTTCGCTTTACTTGTTACCTTGACTTGTCAAAGAACATGTAAATATGCCTATGGATAAATAAATACAAACAATTATTATTATTTATTTTTTAGTACAGTTTTTAGTACTTTTTACACTAAAGAAACATGAAATGAATTACAGTTGGTAAAAAACACTTACAGCTTGCATAGATTAGTTATTACAGAAAAATAATCAAAATATAAAAATGCAAGAGGGAAAACTGTGACGGTGATTTTCATTAGTCAAACTGAAGAGGAAGTTTTAATTTATATTTTCTGTATTTAAAATAATATTTTACTACTTAGTGTTAAAATATTTCGCTCATCTAAAGCGGAAACGTGGTCTTAGACCTACTTTTTTAATGCTCCGGTTGTAAAAAGAAATGTTGATTTTCTTACAGAAAATCTTGAAATTATTTTATGCTCTGTGGTTTTTATCTTTGTGATTCGGGGGATGATTTCCTGAAGTTAATATTCGTGAAAATAATGAGGCTTTAATATTTACTTTGAAAAGGTAAGGGTTACGATTTAGCTGAGGGATTGAATGTTACGATTCATATTTGAGTTTGAATTGAATACTGTTTGTCAGCTACTATTGCTTCTTCTTCACTAAGTGAAGTATTAATATTGAAGTTGAATTTTCTTAAAATAATTTGTAAGAACAGTTTGTTTATTTATTGTTTTATAAAAATTTAAAAAAAATCCGTACAAAGTTTGTCAACAAACGGCACTAATTTTACATGTAAAAAGGGGGGTAAAGCACACCTACAAACATAGATAAATATGTCTAAAAGAGGAAGAGAAATAAGTTTACCAGAGGCAAGTAATTGACAGATGTGTACACGCGCGACAAAATAAGTTTACCTTAATTCTAAAGGATATGGTCACACTAGTAAACAATAAGAAAATAAGAATACATAAGTATATATACAGGGTGTAAAAAGACTACTACCGAAAACTGAGGGGTTGCAATCAGACCATGATTCTAAACATATTTAGCGAAAAAAAAAAACACACTTTACTTAGCTACGTCATTTTATGTTACTTCCGGTTACTAACTACTAGTACAACATAAAAAAACCATACCTACCTAATAATTTTATTTACAAAAGAAAAAAACAGTTAAAACTCAAAATCCAGCAATCTACGTAAAACAACGCGCCCAGTACATACGCAAACAGTAATCTTCAAACGCTGTTTTCTCCGGATATAATGTTTTTTTCGGAAAATTCTTTTGGATTTGGTTGTGTGTTGGAATGCTGTACCTAACCCTTTCGGCTTCGGTAGACGTCTTTTATACAATCTGTATATTATGTATTACAAAGATTTGAAATAACGTTCACGGATCGATCTAGGCATTCGTGAAGTATAACTATTCTAAATAGACAATCTAGTAAGTCTAGAAAAAATCAACTGCGCATATTGAACTGGGGGGTTATTCGCGTTCGTTTTTTTCATTCGTTCGATGAATATTCGGATGCTTCTTACTACGAGCTACATTGTATTCAGTCGATAAGATCAATGATAAAACACGTTCCTAACTTAGGACCAAATATTTAAAACCGAAAAATTGGCCCTTGAAGTCGGAAATCGAAAAGAAACATCCGAATATGCATCAAACGAACGAAAATAAGGCGAATACGGCCCCTGCTACTTCGATTGCGTAGATCTATTGACAGTGTTGTACATTTTGAGTAAAATTTAACAAAGAACTAATTATGAGGTAACATTTGGGACAATTGAAAAATGAAAAGTCTTATAAAAATTTTACGATTCCGATGGGATTTGAACCCGTGGCGATCAGACGATCCTCCTAAGAGTGGTTTAGCACTTAAAAAATTAAACATTTGAGACATTATTAAATGTGCCAAATGTTACATATACCAATACTTATAATAATATATCTATTTATATATTTATAATCGTAAGGTAGGTATTTATTCATTTAGAGATCACTACGGATCGTCCCAAGAGCTAGGTATTTGTGCTTCTCCAATTAACACAATAATATATGATATTAAATTATCATACTTATCACATTCAAGACAAAAAATATATTCTATGAGAGAATGGAAGTACCTATAACGTTTGTGTGTGCGTGTGTTAAGTGTTCAAACAAGTTATTTTGTTTCTTTTTATTTGCATTTTTTGTTGTCTCAGTGAATACTAGTAATTAGCTGTCTTGTTATTATCATATACCACAAATTACATACTTATTTTGTTTTTCGTGTTATCTACGAGTAGTTCGTTGGTTCCCGAATTATAAAATACTAGCTGGTATCCGCAACCTCTAAATAGAACTGAAAACTGCAAGAATCTTCTGAAACTTTTAAAAATGCAAAAATAGCGCCATCTCGACCTCAGCCATAGATTAGCAACGCCATCTAGTTGCCTTCAACTAGAACTTCAAACTCCCCATACAAACTTTCAACTCTTATTTCACGCCCTCCATGATTATTTTTGAAAAAAAAAGTAGCCTACATCCGTCCCTGTGACATAATCTTTATCCATGTCATATTTCAGCATAATCTGTTCAGTAGTTTAGGCGTGAAAAGGTAACAAACAGATAGACGGACAGGGACATTTTACTACACAATAGATGGCGCAACAGAAAAAATTTGATCGCGCTTTTGTTGCGTTTTGGCCTGTGTAACTCGCTAATCTTCTAATTTTCCTTTATAATATCAGTATGGAAAGCATAACAACGGGAACATTAAAAACGTAGGTACTAAAAATTAAATTTACTCTGCAATAAGGCAGTATTGCAGAGTAAATTTAATTTTAAAATTAATATTAAAAATCTGTCAAGTGTATAATTATATATTGTCGCCATCTAGTGTAAGATTGAACAAAGCTTATTTCCGCATCATAATTATCATCTTCCTGCCCTTCTACCACTTTCGGCACAACATGTTTTTCTCTTCCACTCCACTCTATTAGCCGTCATCTCTACACTCACTACTTTCTTACCCATATCATCTATCACACAGTACATCCATCTTTTCGTTGGTCTGCCTCCTTGCGCTACATCCCTGCACAATCAAACCTCACATTCTTAAATATATCAGAGGGTTTACTAATAAGCTAGAGAATTAGCAAGCTGAAGTGGCTGGCGTGGCCATATTTGCCGATAAGCCGATAACTCTTGGGGTAAACGAGTTATTTAGTGGAGACTGTGACTCGGCAAACGTAGTGTAGGACGCCCTCCGGCCAGGCGGAGTGACGATCTGCGAAAAGCTGGACTGGCAGAAGCTGGATGCTTCGAGCTGAGGACAGGGCGCAATGGCGCTCTTTAGGGGAGACCTATGTCCTGCAGTGGACTGCATAAACTGATGATGATGATGACTAATTAAATGTAATATATCCAGTTTATACCAGCCTAACCACACAAGTCGCCCAGCAGGACAAACAACAGCAGGCAACAAACAACATTACGGTAATCGAATGTAACTTTTGTAGTATCACACAATGTCTCTACTCTGATAATGGAAAAGCAAAGTACGAAGTTGTTTAGACAAGTCCCGCCTAGGGAATCTCATAAACACAGTTCCATTATTGTTTGCAGCTCAAACTATGGATGATATTATAAACCTTGACGATAAGGTCTAAAATGTTGTCAATATCTATCGTTGGAATGAAGGTCGCAATTTAAGAAAAAATATTTCACATTCAACATAATCACACTATTATAAATATAGCTTTTTCAAACATCTATTGATACTCTTAGCATATATACGATACGGATGGTTTACATTGGTCAAGGACAGTGGCAAGTAATAGGCACCTAGTAGACAGTGTGTCAATATTAGTCATACAGCTTTATTCACGATGATCATTATTATTTTATTTATCATTAAAAACGATCGTCGCGTCGATGCCAATTCAATGTGGATTGAGCCTAAGACATCAGCCATCAGTCTGGTTCCCATAGTACAAGCTTTGCTTAGTTTGGGACTAGGTGACACTGTGAAATATCCAGCATTATTTTTTATTATTTATTAAAGTACCGCAAGTCTTGGAAAATAATCAGATAGACCTTTGCCCAGCAGTGGGATAACATAGGTTAGATTTTTTTTTTATTAAAGAACTCAATTCAAGATATCCCTATAGTACCTACAACACAAAAACATTGGCGTGCATAGAAAAAATAAACACGTCGGTACATTTTTACAAAATTTTAGTACCACTAAGCTTTACTTTTTTTCAGAATTCATATATGAGATATTTCTCTTCTTACAAAAACAATTCTTATTGAATTATTTTCAACGCATTAATCATTTCACATAGAAACAACGATGCCAAAACGTGTCCACAGATTTTGTGAGTTTCTTTAAATAAATGTCATAATTTACTCTACGTTTCAACCACTTGCTACCCATCAATTATGCCTACTCTTAATACTGTAGATCGGAAGACAGTTATACGTTTCAGATGACATCATTAAAATATAACATAGGAGAAAAAGATACTTAGAAGACAGTAAGACCCACCTAGGTTTTTACGTTTTACGTATAAAAGATGATGCCGTTTAAAAAAAATGCTTACAATTTTCTGACTCCACACTAATATTCCCTGTGCAGGCATCAAAAACTACGACATGTTTATCGAACTATAGAGTACAATGCATATTGTAACAGTAGACTATAATCTTTTTTTGTAAAAACTGATTTGGCTACAAAATAACTTAATATTTTAGAAAAAAAAAATTCTTAATCTTTTCAAAGTGAAAAATATGATATATGATTTTATTGACCTTGATTTACAAATCTGATTTTCAACATAGAATTAGTTTTCTTTTTAAACGACAAGCTTTATAAAGTGGTCTAGCCGTCTAGCTAGAATATCAAATAGCAAAGTGTAGGAAAACTCATAAAACTTTAGAACAGAATTGAACGAGTAAAACTATTATGAGAATTATATTAATAAGATATTTTCCTTACGATAATTGGTTTCACTGCTTAGAGTTCTAATTAAATTAATCATTAAATTAAATCAAATAACACGGTTTAAAATAACAGTTTGTAATTTTGGAAATGACGTGTAGGTGCCTCAGTAAAATGATATAAGATATTGAACTCAGGCTCCGGAACACTTTCAAAGACACTAAAACTTGGGTCATCATTTAGGTTGCTCTTAATAGCCCATTAATGGCCCTTGAAGTAATTAGAACCATACTAGCACTGAACTCCCTGCTTCACACACATTTTGAGAGAGGGTCTGGGCAGATAAGCAGATAGATCTATTCTTTTATTTGAGGTACAAAACCTTGAAAAATGATATCAAAATCGGTTCATCCGTCGTCAACCTGTCTTCTGTGGACAAAATAGTCCTCTTACAAACTTTCACACAAACTCGTAGACTGTTTGCTACTCTGTACGATATTTTTCCATCCATCCAATATGGCAAGATTTTTTAACCTTTGATGTCGACTGCAGCCTCTGGCATGAAGTTTGAGCAATATCAATGGCGTTTGGATACCAGTAATGGCCAATTAGTAGAATGGATAGACCATTGGATTGCCTTTGTGGTGCTGATACTGTTTAAGACTCTGGCGTAATTAATAAGATTCTGATATTTGATAGCATTTACAAATACTGCGTCTAACGATAAAGTCAAAGTCAAAGTCAAATAGCATTTATTCAGTAGGACCGCTGGGATCACTTTGAAACGTCTTAAAACTAGGTGATTCTACTCCTGTTCCTTCGCGACCAATACCGTGAAGAATCAGGGCAACAAACACGGTTTGGGGCCTAGCTTTTTTTAGGTGATCCATCTTAGATCTAAACTTAGGCTAATTTCTTAACTAACTTAGTTGTAAAATTAAAAGTAAAGTTAGTAAAATTCAAGAAGCTAAGCAAGATAGCAAAGGCATTGTGCACACATCAGCTGTCGAGGGGCAGAGCGACATCAGGCCACGCGAATTTATCATTAATATAATCACCAATAGAATAGTACGCTTTCTTTATAAGATTATTTTTTATGTAACTTTTAAATCTTCGAATAGGCAATTTAGTGGCATTATCTGGAAGTTTATTATAAAAGAGTACGGTATTTCCCATGAAAGAACCTTTCACTTTTTCTAATCTAAATTCAGGCACACATATACACAGGATAGAAATCAATTTTCCACCTTTTGGAAAATTAATAGGTAATTGACTATTTTCGTATCGTATACCTAGAGTTAACTTAAATACCTTGCATATTCTTGTTTTGTTTAGTGAATTTTTCATAAATCATACAATAATAATTTTAGTACTCATTGTTGTTTTTAACGGGACGAGATCGCGTATTGGTTAAAAACAACAATGAGTTTAAATCGTGTGAGTTTAAAAAGTAATTTTAGTACTTTCATAAAATCTCATTGTTTCATATCATCCAAAGTCTACTCAGGTCAATAACAAGGTAGACAGAAATATATATCGACCTTATCTCACTCTCCACTTTTAGTCTCAGCACTCAGCATTTTGGCAGGATTCCTACAAAACCATCCTTTCCGCATCGCGTCTCCAACACTGATTCATTCAAATTTCACTCTTAAAAGTAACAAGGTAAGGTTTATTGTGGACTAAATTAGATGTATGATTCATTGTTTTTTTAGTCAATAGACCGGTCATTTTGAACTGAACTAGCTCCCACATTTCCATATCAGCTGCACGTTATTAAAGCAGTTAAGTTTTTTAAATATTTTTCTTCCTCTTCGCTGGCCAAAAAATTAAATGGGGAAAACGTATTTCTAACAAGTATTGGATTCCCACAACACGGACCGGTTAAGGTCGCGGGTTTAAGTCCCACTGGTGTAATTTTTGGGTTGCTTTTAAATATATTTTTTTTCGACAAAGAGTTCCATGCGTGGACAAATCGTATAAAGAGTTTTTTTGAAGCCATCTACGATCAGTGAGATCCGGTTATTTTGATGATTTTTTATAGATTCTTGTACCTATACATAAACACAAAACTATCTAAACGTAGTCTAGTTTAAAAAAATAATTGAATACAAAATTTATAGCTAAGTAAATCTAATTTAAGCAAAAAAATTTCTGAAATTTAAAATGCTCAAAAGTATTTTACATAATGGTTTTAAGATCTATGTGTCTGTCTGTCACGTTATTTTTATGCAAAATGTTATTTAACGCTCATTGTTTTGTTTGTTTAAGACGTCATTTTGACAGGAGCTGATGATAAAGACATTGAAAAGCCGCATTTAAAATTTTGTTCTAGTTTTGAAATGGTTATCGGTAATTGAATAATATTTTTGCATAAGTGTATTTGTCACAGACTCGTCAGACTTGTCAGACTTATGGCAGGATCACACGTACCGAGTAGAAAAAGATAGTGATTACGTGATCTGAGGGCTTGGTAGGTACATGTAGATACACAACCGAGAGCACGTCCGAGTGCTCATGATACTAGGCTATTTCAGGTAACAAACAAGGTTGTATCATTGGAACTTCAAAACAAAGATGCCTGTTGAAGCAAAAAAAAATTACAAGTTTCTACACTACAAGATATGAAACTTTTCCCACAAAATTACTCTAAAAAAAACAATAAAGTAGAATACATGTTTGCAATTAATACATGTATTTATTGCAAGCATTGCATAAATACATGTTTTGCAAGCTTGGTATAAACGAAGTGTTCCTTCACCTTCATAGAACCTTGTAAATCTGATTGTTTAAAGTTATTTCGATAATAGTGGAACTTTTTTATATATAAAAACAAACAAGTGCCCTGAATAAAACGTATCCGTATGTATGTTTTAGTACAGCGTTGATAATTCTTATAAACTGGCACTGCGCCATGTCTCATTATATGTGGGGACACAACTATTTTCGGATGAGTTCACAAACCAAGGTTATGGTCGTTTGTTGCAAGGTTAAATTGATATTGCTCTTTTATGGTCAATTTCACCGTACTTAGGCCTGTACATCTATACAGACGACCTCTGTGGGGCAGTGGGTGAAAGCCCGCTTGGCACGCAAAAGGTTGTGGGTTCGATCCCCGCCGCGGGATAAATTTTTGTATGATCTGCAAATATTTATCTCGGGTCTGGATGTTTCTATGTGTAATATGTATGTATTTATCAATAAAAAGTATTTAAGTAGTATATCAGTTATCTGGTTCCCATAGTACAAGCTTTGCTTAGTTTGGGGCTAGATGATGCTGTGTGAAATGTCCAGCATTATTTATTTATTTATTATTATTTATACTACACGATCACCGCTTCAGGAGGTAACCTATCCTGACACGGGATGCTGTAGTGCCTGGGACATTGTTTTAGATGGAGGCTTGCCCAGCACAAACCATCCTAGCAGCTTAATTGGCCTTATCCACAGGAAACAAGTTAAGTAACTACATTCTTAGGTACATTTTACCTACAAAATGCAATAGACCGATGTAGCTTAAATATAATAGCTATTTGTATCCGGTATGGTTGACATGGACACGTTGCAGTTAAGGCGTCAACTCCATCTGGCCATGCATTATTGTTTGATACTGCGTAATAAAGTAAACAATCCAGATATACTAAGCAGTATGACACTTTATGTCCCTGATAACTATGTGCGCTGTGGCCGTCGTAGGCATAAGTTGTTCTCCTGTCATTCTACACGAACCTTTCACGCAAGTAACGCGCCAACGTTACGTGCTTTAAACCTATACTAAATAATTTTCTCTACGAGTTCCAGCATATCGACATTTTCAATGACAGTCTATGCTCCATATATAACAATTTAAGATTATATTTAAGTTATGTTCATTTACGATAGTTAAGCGCTTTGGACTTTTCTGTAAGCTTTCTATCTATTTTTAATAAATCATTTCATTTCATTTCATTAAACACTCACGGTCTTACTACAAAAAAGTTAAGCATCTAAGTATTGAAACACCATGTTGACACAATGTCAAAATAAAACTGCTACCACAAAAAAGCATTTCACGAGTATTTAAGAATAAGAATAAGAACAATAAAGTTTTATTTTCTCCACATCATATACAACAGCTACAATAGGTACTTAAATCTACATAATTTTATGTGGGTGAAAATTCGGCTACCCCTCAGCATTTGCTCCAACAGCCCGCGAGTGTTTACTTAGACATTTTTTGCAGTTAAACGGATGAAGTCTTTTTGATATTTAGATTTCGTCTTGTTATTTTTCTTCTTGTCGTGTCGTTCTTTCGAACCAGTTTGGTGAAATGATTGTAAGTCCGTCATCACTCATTCAAATAGTGGAATGCGTGATAATGGAAATAACTTTCTCAAGCTACTTTCACAGATGACAGTAACTTGAGAACGAAAATCTTTCTACAAGTGGCAACTTTAAGCGCATTAACTTGCTCAGGGGCCATTAAGCTTTCGCTTCCAGTTTTACGAGGGACGAGGAGGACACACCTGATGTATTTTATGTTTTCTTCCTGCTCAGCATAAAAGTTTTAAAAGGCGGCTTGAACCTTGATGATTGTTCGTTTGTTTGTTTTAACGTATAGAGACACAATGAAGTCTTATTTAATATACCTACTTTCCAAGAATTACCTATCAACAGGAAACAACCTGAAGGCAGTGTGATCAAATCCATGCCTATAGATTTTTTATTTTGGAAAGTCACGACACCATGATGTCAAATCGTCACAGTGCGAAATGCGCAGCCGCGACACAGTCCATAGATTGTTACATTGTTAGTACGGAAGAGCGTTTCTAGGATATAATTAATTTATTATAAGTATTCCCAGTATAGAAAAGTACTCTTTGCTTCGTTCCAACCGAGTGTTCCACGACACTCACGTACTTTTTTTAATATTTCATGGATTAGTGTATGGTAAAACTGGTTATTTGTTTTCTGCTTGCTGCTATCGCGCTATTCCCTTCAAGGAAAACTGAGGGACTGACTGGACGACTGTGTCCGATTCAAGTTTTTTATATAAGTAACGGCTTACTTTAAGTTTTTATTCAAGAAACATAGGCAGAGACACGGTCTGCAGCTACTCATGAAAGTCAGAAAAAGTTAGCAATATCATAAAATGTTATTGTGTAATTTCCATCCTTACTTTTAAAAACGGGACTGTTGTTAGTTTTTACTGCAAAACAACGCAAAGGCAAGTTGTCCTATAAAAAAGACCCAGCATCATCATCAGCCTGCTTTGATCTCTGCTGGACATCTACGTTTGTTCCGTGTCACATCCTGTGTCTAATAATATTTAATTCAAATAATAGTTTGTTTGATACCTACTTTTTTTTGACGACCTCTGTGGCGCTGTGGGCGAAGGTCCGCCTGCGACGCAGAAGGTTGCGGGTTCGATCCCCGCGGGACAAATGTTTGTATGACCTACAGATATTTGACTCGGGTCTGGGTGTTTCTATGTATATTTATGTATGTATTTACAAACAAATAGTATATAAGTAGTATATCAGTTATCTGGTTCTTAGTTTGGGGCTAGATGATGCTGTGTGAAAATGTCCAGCATTATTTATTTACCAAGTCGTGGGGAAAAAACACAGCACAGTCAACAAATACCTACCGAAGGACGTTCAGGGATTCCAATTCTAAAAAAAAATACTGATAATTATGGTAGTCAGAGAAAGTTACATACCAAACAAAAGCTATTATAAAAAGATCATTTTTTAATGCTTACCAACTACCTAAATATAAAAACTAACTACATAAAAAAAGTGTTGATAACCAAGATAGTTTAAAAAAAAAGTTATAATGTTTGTTATGTCGTTTTTATAAATGACTCGCCATCTCGACCTCAGCCATAGGTTAGCAACGCCATCTAGTTGCCTTTAACTGGAACTTCCATCTCCTCATACAAACTTTCAACCCTTATTTCACGCCCTCCATGATTAATATATAGATTTTTTCTGTCATAAGAACCTTCACCTAACAATAACAAACACAACAAAAAAATTTTTATGAAATCGGTCCAGCCGTTCACGCGTGATTTCGTGACCAAGGGATCTAGGGATTTATTTTTATATATAGAGATTGTTGACTGTTGAAGTGAGTTTTATAAACTTTCCACAAAAAAAACCACTCAAAACCCATGGACTACTAAATAACGGCTATAATAAATAGGCTTTGTACAATTTACTGTTGTGTGGTCAAAAGGTAAATCTTCTGAAGTATTTCTATTGTTATTTTACACAATGCTCAAAGCCCTTACAATCTTTTAGACGAGGATTTCTTTATAATGATCCGAAATTGCGTGTGCTTATTAAAATGACCTCGGGTCTCGCGCGAATTTCAATCTTTCTAACTTGAATTATAACTTAAAATTACTTATAACAGTTGAAAATTTTTATATCATATTCTAATGCTTA
Source organism: Epirrhoe tristata (assembly GCA_951394285.1). Classification (NCBI taxonomy): domain Eukaryota; kingdom Metazoa; phylum Arthropoda; class Insecta; order Lepidoptera; family Geometridae; genus Epirrhoe; species Epirrhoe tristata. The sequence continues at coordinate 7,279,282 of OX596159.1, read as the reverse complement.
AATTTGATTTTTAAGTAAACGAGTTTTTATCACGTACTTGTTTTATTCGACGAAAAAACTTCCAAAAAATGTCCGACAGTCTGTCAGTTTGCAAGCGTGGGGCTTATTACAAGAAAATGAGCCGAGTTTAGTCCCTAGAAAAACGATCTTTAAATACTCGTACGTAGAACGCTTTTTTGTAGTAACAGTTTTGTTTTGACATATTGTGTCAACATGGGGTTCAACCAAGGTTTGACGTTTTTATAATAAGCAGCTGTGGCTCATGCTGCAAGGAAATTATTTATTTATTTTATTTTTCACAAGGTACAAAGTAATACATAGGTTGGTTAGTAGTGCTTAAAAACTTGGAATAAGTTTGCCTAAGCACTAGGTTCTCTCACTTATTGTAACACAAAAATTATAACTAGTAAGTAAACACATCCAGCGATAGGTGCACGCACACATAAGCACCATGAAGACAATGTTATCGCATCGGGCAGGTAAGCAGGAACGTGCAATTGCTTCTGTCAGACAGTTAGACATTTCTAAGGATCCCTCGTGACGTTGAGGTAAGGTAATATTCGAATATTATTTGAAATCCAATTTAGTTTAAAAAGTGATTTCTAAGGATGTTTTCTTGCAGGTGAAAACGCGGCCTAAGGATATCAGAGAAAAAGTTTTTTATTTCCACGCTAAGTCGGTTTCTTAGCGAGAGTAGCGAGATAAGAAGTATTGAACAGTCCTGACATAAGAAGTTTAGGTATAGGTACACTAATATTATACAGGGTGTAAAAAGACGTCTACCGAAGCCGAAAGGGGTAGGTACAGCATCCCAAGTCACTACCAAATCTAAAAGGATTTTCCTTAAAAATCATTATATCCGGAGAAAACAGCGTTTTAATATTACTGTTTGCGTATGTACTGGGCGCGTTTTTTTACGTAGATTGCTGGATTTTAAATTTAAATTGTTTATTTCTTTTAAATGTTTTGTATGGTCTTATTATGTTATACTAGTAGTCAATAACTGAAAATATCATGAAATGACTAAGCTAAGTCAAAAAATTTTTTGCATTATTTTTTCGCTAAATGAGTTAAGAATCATGGTCTGATTGCAACCCCTCAGTTTTCGGTAGTTGTCTTTTTACACCCTGTATATTATGTAGGTTTTACTTTTAAAACCCAAAACAGAAATACCTGCAGTTTTCGATTTATAGCTCATAGCGAAACCATTAGAAACATAAAATAGTTGGATCTGTAAATTTTTACATGCGTTAGAAATTTGTGGAATGTTTACCTACTTACACGACGACCTCTGTGGCGCAGTGGGCGAAGGTTCGCCTGCGACGCCGAAGGTTGCGGGTTCGATCCCCGCCGCGGGACAAATGTTTGTATGACCTACAGAAATTTGTCTCGGGTCTGGGTGTTTCTATGTATAATATGTATGTATTTATCAGTCATTCTAATACCCATAACACAAGCTCTGCTTACTTTGGGGCTAGAGGATGCTGTGTGAAAAGTCCAGCATTAATATTATTATTATTATTTATTATTTACATATAGGCAAGGGACTGTACATAGTCTACATTTTCAAAACTGTATGAATGAATGAATGAATGAAAATTCTTTATTGCACACCATTAATAAAATTAAAACATACAAAAACATAAGAAAAACCAGATAAATATGTACAATGGGCGGCCTATAGTATAAAATAATATAAAAATGCAACTTCCCTGAAGTATTCTGGTGACAAAATTCATGCCGGTATCTATTTCAAATGAATTTTATTGGACACAGTCCAAAAATACAATGTCAATACTCTAATTTTCAAAATATGATGACACGTGAAAATATACTATCAGTAATTGAGACAAGGTTTATATTTGTTCGAGGTTTATGACAGGTGACAATTTTCAGCTTTGATACTAAAAGATCACTGTCAAAATGTCATGCAAAATTGTGTTATTACATGTTGTAAATAAAAGAAAATAGATAAGTAAAATGTTGGGGTATTTAAATATATTTTTGACATGATTGTATTTTTTGCAGGTAAACCTGTAAGCAGAAAGCTACGGTAAGTTTTAAATTCAAAAACGGATCACGGCCTCAGAGCGACCGACGCGTTCTCTCAGACTTCAAAATCAGATGGTTAGTTCCGATAAAATTAAATGCGTTTTTACAGAAACGATAAGTAAAACGCACTTGAGAGAAGACTTAAGTCCTTGTAGATGCCTATTTATTTTCATAACAATAAAATACCCAATACCTACACATGGTCTTGACCCGCACGCATCGGAATTTTCTGTCGATTGTACCAGAAATCGCAACACAAAAACCCAGGGGGGTGTACTATGAGCTAATCGCAACACAAAAACCCAGGGAGGGTGAGCTAGACAGTTTGGACACAAATAAATGAATCTGAAATGACGGCGCTTATCATGCTTTCGCTTGCACATTAGTTGCTGCACTAGATGTGCAAGCGAGAGAATAAGATAGGTTGCTGTTACTTATTCAAAATTGACATGAAGTTAGAAAACTGGCAGGAAATAAGATTTCATGCTAACCCAGCTGAAGAATTTTGTCCCGCAGCGAGAATCAAACTTGCAAACACTAACCGGTTAGTAAAACCTATGAGAAAATACTAGTATGACATAGTGACACTCGGCGAAAAATATTAGTAATATTTATTTATGAAATGTAATTTGTCTCAAAACACTCGTAGAAATAATTTCGGCCACATTAAAAATACTTCAAAGAAAATTTCGGCGCCAACGAAACACCTACAATACCAATGAGATATTTCACATATTTTGCACGCTCATGTTGAGTGTATTTGTAATTTTTTTTTGCGAAAATAACGTATCCTATTCATTCATATTTTGGGATATTTTAATTTTAGAACGTAGAACACAATTTTGTACAAAAAAGCCGTTAATGCGCAGACAAACGGCTAACTTCACGAATTCCTAGATCCGTTGTATGAACTGTAAGTAAGTCTAGCGGCTAAACTAACTATAACGCCAAACGTTGAAATGAAAGGTGATTGAGAGTTAAACGTCCCAAATGAAAAAAAAAACACAACTGTATCCAAAAACCCTTAAAAAAACTGAGCGAAAACTAATCTCACTAACTTTTTTTTCTTATAAAAATAATGAAAAAAGGTTCACTGAAAAGTACAAGGTAAGAAAAAGGTTTTCCTTCATAATTTCGTGGACTATAAATCATTGTAAGGCCTTGCGACAAGAAAGTAGCACATGACGGAAATCGAATGCGTGATTTCCAGTTTCCTACATCAGAAAGTAGATTTATTGAGCGTCAGCTGTAGTTTTGCTGGAAAACATTGGTCTGACAAAACTGTGGACAAAACAAAAACAACACTGAGAATATTGTGTTTTTAAATCTAAAATAATTAATCAACTTCACGTCACGTAAAAATTACTTGAACAGTTGCTGATGAGTGGTTCTCTAAGTAAAAAAAAAAACAAAAGTCAAACAACAATTCTATCTTTACATACAGCAAAGTTTTCTAGTCTTCAAATACTTTCAAAGGCGTTCCACTAGTCATTCAATATTCAATTTTGAAGCCTAAGTCAGCGTGTGACGTCTCGATTCCAGTTGGCAATATACGTAAATCCTCCTATTTCCTAGACCCAAATTGCATGCATTCATCACAATTTAAACCTTAAGTCAACGACTGAAAGCAGGTTTTTCAGTGACATTTGAAAGAGACATGCTGAGTCAACAGAATCGGACGTGAATGAAAAATGTTCATATTCGTACTAGAATCATGTACCTAAATAGTAAGTAGTTTTATTTTCCATTTTCCAAAAGTACTTTATCATCTAATACACAGCAATGAGCTCCGCACTAGGTCTAGCCTGTATCGCGGAAGCCCGAACAAATTTTGCCTATCTATGTACGTGTTGACAGATTTTTCTAAAAAACGATGAGGCTTTAACCCACCATCATGAGATTAAACAACAACTACTGAATAAGAGACCTATCACACAGAGAGCGGTCACGCGGTCAACCGTTCTGCGCTCGCGTTCTGCGTTCAAGAAGTTCGAGAGGTCACCGCGGTCAGAATGCCTGTGTGAGTATATATATGTAACGTAATACAATACAAAGAACGCAAAACTGACTGCTTGAACGCTTGACCGCGTGACCGCTCTCTGTCGGATAGGTCCCTAAATGCCAACTGACTTCAACCAACAATCTACACGAATATTTCAGAGAAGCAATTTCCTTTTAAATTATTTTCCCTTCTCGCATTAAGCGCACCCCCATCTAATAAAAAGCTAATTCTGATCGACCCCAATCCACTAATGGGCCTCTTATGACAATGTTTACTAAATAAATTAGCACAAGCTTTTACGTGATGCTGAATATTCTATAGACTTACTTAATACAAGCTATCAGTATTTTAATTAGGTAAGTACTGGGCATAGGACAGCTGGTAGGGGGAAGTCCTCATCTCGACGCACCCAGCTTCTGCCAGTCCAGGGGCCGTATTCGCGTTCCTTTTTTCGTTCGTTTGATGAATATTCCGATGCTTCCCACCATGATTTCTGGGCCGATTTTTCAGTTTGGAATATTTGGCTAGGACCGTGTTTTAACGTTTGGAAAATTGGCCCTTGAAGTCAGAAATGGTATGTGTATATGGAAAAAGTGGTAGGAAGCATCCGAATATTCATCAAACGAACGAAAAAAGGAACGCGAATACGCCCCCAGCTTCTGCCAGTCCAGCCTTTCGCAGATCGTCACTCCACCTGGCCGGAGGACGTCCTACGTTTGCCGAGACGCGGTCTCCACTCAAGAACTCGTTTACCACACCGGTTATCGGTTCTTCGGCATATATGACTTAGGCATTTTACAAAAGCCTGGATCAAAGTACTAGAGGTTAGGTAGATAGACATATTTCCAGTTGCTACGTTCTTGACAAACATATTTTGCCTCATTCATTTTCATTGATATATTATTTTTCTGCATCTGTCTATCTCCTTAGATATCTTCATATACTTATATCCGAGAGCTGGCACATTTTTATCTCAAAAGATCAGCATTGCCATCCAGCGTGGTAATGCCGCCAGTGTTTTGGGCACGCTTCTGACAGTGACCTGGATCAGTTATCAGAGCTATCTATAAATCGTTTCTAACGATCCTTAGATAGCTTGACTAATCCTGTTGTATTTTGTAAATATATGTAAATATGTCATAAGTGACTGGTTCTGATAGAATGTCTACCTACTATATCTTATGTGATACTTATTATTATTCTTAAATCTATTATTAGACCGAAAATGTGTCACAGTCTCAGAGAAGGTTAATTTCTCAGTGGTCACAGTCAACGCATAAATAAAATCAATTTGGATTCTAAATGTAAACAAAATAATCATTAACATGCTGTTTATTTACATGAATGAATTGTCATGGAACAAACGTGATGATCGTTTCAAACTAAATTTAGCTCTATGCCGAAGGACTAAGGACTTTTTTTTACTGTATTTTACTCATCTTTTTGGTGAACGCATAATATATTGAAAATAATAAAGTACAAAATTACATTTCGAGGATTGCAAAATTTGTGGAAATAAATATTGGGTTGTTTCATGGTAAAATTAACCCGTTCAACGCCAATGGATAATAACCGCGAGAGAAATTCATATGAATCCAGTTGAAAACCATCAATTAAACCAAATTACATGATGTTTCTCTTACTTTTACTCAACAACGACACGGTTTTATTGCTACAGCGCTGCAGTGTCAGGAGGTAACCCATGTCTACACTCAACGGGACGCTGTAGTGCCTGGGACATTGTTTGAGATGGAATTGGCATGTAGTACCAAAACTATCCTGTCAGCATTAATCTATCATGACTACCACAAGAGTATACTGTAGGCAGCAACCAGTCTTACATTAAATGAAAATCCAAAAAAAAATACGCAAAAAAGTATGAAATATTTTTTTGGCATAAAGTTTTGCAGTAGGTACGTCTTAATTTGAGAATGAAGTGCGTTTTTAATAGTGAGTTTTATTGTTTTTGGCTCAGCGCAAGTTCGTTCGCCGCTGCGACCGTGTGTCACGGATGACATTACACAGTGGTTTCTTTGTTTTATGAGCAACAATAAACTTTAGGTAACAGTCAAAATATTATTTTAGTTTAAATTAAGCATTAGTCTAGAGCTATATTTTATGGAAATTATTGCGTTTTCGCACGATTTAATTTAGCATAGGTTAAGACCAAAAGCTTTATTTGTGTAAGATAGTATGAAAGATTGAGGGTTCGTTCAAAACTTTTCACAGTTGATTGTCGTTGCAATTTTTTCAACTTTTATAGATTTTTTTATGCTGACAAATCACCTTGTCATAAAAATATTCATTTGAATTTTTGGAAAAAGATCGTAAATTGCTTTTTTTTCTAAACGCATGTATCAAAAAGTTTGCATTTCATTCTATCCGTGTGTCTCACTGCAATATTAGGCTAATGGCTACTTTGTTTCTGTGTATAGACATGATATGAAATTATTTTATTAATGACAATGACATGACGCCATTATGCGTGACTTGAATGTTGCTGACATCATTGTTACAATTTTTAACAAAAAATGGTTTTATTTTTATTGTTGGCGTAGTGAATGCTCGGCTGATAGTGCGAGTTCAGGGTATGTAGTTTGCGCTAAGCGACAAAACCCTTAAATAAAGTAAAAAATGTTTTTCGTGGCAGAATGAAATAAAAAAATGTGAGTAGTCACTGAAATAAGCTTCTACATTCAAAAAACAAACTTTTACTTCGTTGGAAACAAAAAAAAAGAAGAAGAAGAAGAAGACTAAGCTAAGATGTTATAGTCGCTCAGCTACATTAACCCTTTTAATTTTTTGTTCATATAAATAAAAAAAGAATTGGTTGTCTGTAAAGTCGGTTGAACGTGACAACGTCAACGACTGACGATAGTTGAACGTGACAACGTCTACGCATCGCTCACTCAAGTAGGAGAGAGACGGATGTCGAACGCTGCCGAACGCAAAGGCCGATTGTGCTTCTTTGTCGCTCGTTCCGCGCTCTCGCTTGCACTTCATGCCTTACATGGAACGCCTCAAAGCGAGGTAACGCCGCATGACGTCATGTTTTTTCGTTCGTGCAGCCGGCTCTATCGAATTATAAGACGTTGTCACGTCAAAAAACAAATTTTAATGATTGCGTTTTTTTGCTTTTTGATACGAGTTCATTAAATATTATCATCACCCATCTCACACATTTCATTTTGTCATCTTATCTCATCAAATAAATGACAAACTCATATTTTGGGACATCGTAAAACGTATTATTCAAAATTATGTAGATGTTTTTCATATTTTCATCTTTCGGGATTCAGTCATAGTGTAAGCGGAAAAAAATATTTTTCATAGAAGTATGTTCTTGTGTCATTACATCTTCATGTCGAATATTTTATCTACCATTGAATGTGTTAGATTCTATTTTTTATTCATTTGCAGCCTGACCCAGGCTAGGAATAAGCTTTTTTTTTTGCTCATTCTATACCAGGGACGGCTTTGTAACAACATCAATCAATTACCATCCGTGTGGGAGAATCATGAGAAAATCTGATGGTAACTTTGTAAGCAAAACTAAGCCCCACAAGAAGAAGAATTATTGCTCTTAGGCAGCTAAAGGCAGCAACAATTCTTCGGCAGCAACGTGTCAGTAGTTTTTTCAGACCAGCAGCGTGTTGAAAGCTTCAAAGTCTCCTTCCGTGCACTTGACACACGTTTTCGAACTTAATCAATAAATGGTCCTGACCTCACATTGTCAGGCGGATCTGCTCTCCTAAACAAATACCTAGATATAAATTCCTCGCTATTATGATAGCCCGGCCCCAACAGAATGTATTTAAGGAATTTTTCTCGGCGTCTCGGGCAAGCGGCGGAAATATGAAAAATGCCGAGCTGAAATAGCTCCCAATACGCCCAACTCGGCTCTCCATCAAATTAATCTCACTTGGTAGCTTTTAATTAAAGTAATGGGGTTTTTATCGGGAAATATTGGCGGATTTCGAATCACGGCTGGCGTGTGAAGTTTAAAATTGATGACGTTTTTAACTCTGGATGTTTTTTTTTTACATTTCGATTACAGATGCCAAATCTGTTGAAATTTAAAATGTTTGGAAGTTGTGTTTGCTGCATGGATTGCTTTAGCTTTTGATCCAAAAATCGTAGGTTTAAATCCAAGCTATGCAATTTGATTTTCGTTTCCAAAAAAAGTAAATGAAAACTGCCAGTTCCCTGATTATGTAGCGAAGGTTTTGCAACTAATAGAATGCTAACTCCTGTAAAAGTGCCAAATATGTTTTGAACGTGTCTGACTACCCCATTTATTAATAGAAAAAGGGATAGTCATCAACAGTACGAGTAAATCACAAATCACATTGACGACCTCTGTGGCGCAGTGGGCGAAAGCCTGCGACGCAAAAGGTTGCGGGTTCGATCCCCGCGGCGGGACCAATGTTTGTATGATCTACAAATATTTGTCTCGGGTCTGGGTGTTTCTATGTATAATATGTATGTATTTACAAACAAAAAGTATATAAGTAGTATATCAGTCATCTAGTACCCATAACACAAGCTCTGCTTACTTTGGGGCTAGATGATGCTGTGTGAAAAAGTCCAGCATTATTTATTTAAGTAAAGTTCGATCATCATGATAAAACTAAAACACAAAAAACAAGATCCCGAACAAAACGATATTGTATCTCGTTCTTTTATTTCACATAAAAGCGGAGCAAAAAACAATCAATAAATAAAACCACCTGAGCACGCAACTCGTAAATCCGAACCTTTCGTAGACAAAATTGGCGAAAAAAGTCCCGAATACACGCACGGCTGCAAAACAAAAGCAAAATGGCCGAATAACAGACAAAAGGCGGAAAATTTTATGGTATACGACAAAACGCACGTATAAGTAAGTTCGTATGCATTAAAAGCATTTACCTATATGCTAGGTACATTTTTAGGTTCGGTAAGCCGCGAGCATAGCATTTGTGATGACCATACCTAAGTAAAAAATTGCAGTGCCATACTAAATAGTATCGTTTAAACTCTTTCGAGTAAATTATGTGTACAGGTTCACGACTGTATCCCCAAGGTGCGGTAGACATTCTCTCAGATCTTTTTTATGTTACGTATTCCAGATCCTTTGAAGATGTCTAAGGGGGGTAGTCAGAGGCATGTCCAAACATATTTAATACATGCCCACATCTTGCAGAAGTTAGTATTCCATACGTGACAGGTTGCAAGCCCATCGCCGCCTATAAGAACACTAACTGGTTTCCTCACGATGTTTTCGTGTAAATTATATAATCTAATAAGCGATTATTATTATCCGAGAGCTGGCACATTTTTGGCTCAAAGGATCAGCATTGCCATCCAGCGTGGTAATGCCGCCAGTGTTTTGGGCACGCTTCCGACTGACAGTGACCTGGATCAGTTGAGCTATCTATAGATCGTTTCTAACGATCCTTAGATAGCTTGACTAATCCTGTTGTATTTTGTAAATATATGTAAATATGTAGAAGCTTAGTTTCTGTAAATAAATTTGTTATATCTAATAAGTTATAAACATTTTTTCTTTTCCATTTAAACAATTTATTTTTCGAAATAAATGCTTTATAATGTTTGTCTTATCGTAATCGTGTCGGGTGTAACATCAGGCATTGTTGTGGAAATTGTGGTTTTACAATTAAACGCTGGACGAAATCGTTCGCTTTGTGCCTTTTGATAACATTGTAACTATTGTGAGGGCTTGATTAATCAGGTATTGTGGTCCTCAAAGCAAGAGTTTTTGGTAAATTAAAATGTTTATTTACTTATATCTTAAAAATTTATGTTTGATCATATTATAAAATAGAAAATATTGTCACAGAGAGACGAATGGCAGAAGCAAAAAATGGCTGATTTCCTTTCCATGAATGAATGAATGAACACTTTATTGTACACCAATTAATAACAAAACACAGCATAAATAAAACACGTTTGAAATTAGTACAATGGGCGGCCTTATCGCTGAAAGCAATTTCTTCCAGGATGGATGGAAAATAAACTACAGAAGCATACGAAAAGGACGGTAGTGCACAGAAGTTTCATTTAGAAGGAAACAAAGCTGAACAAGTCTTTAAATAATCCTAATACGTGTCATTTATAATATAAAACAATGAACTAAAATTGAATTATTATATAAATACCTACTAAAATGAATAATTATGAAATGCTAAAAAGAAGAAACTAAAAATTAAGACAACTGCTGAAGATAGCGCTGCTTCAACTATCACTTAAAGTGACAAAATTGGGAGTATTTGTGTAATATTGATGGATCGTTTCTACGATCTATCAAGTGCCTTTCTTCTGAAAGGCACACGTAGTGCAGCTTGCCTCGTTCTTGATACTTCGTCGAAATGAAGCGACGTTCTGAGCGGTCACAATCTAGATAGGTGACCTCTAGTGGAATTATAAACAGTGCTCTGCTTTTCGCTATCTTATTTAGGTTCAGCCATTTCTGTGTGAAACTTTCGCATAAAATTTTATAATACTTAGAACAAAATTAAATATAACAAATCACTACGTACATCTTACATGAAGGTACGTGGTGAGTTGTTGTTTTTAACGGGACGAGATCGCGTAATGGTTTTAGATAATAATCGATCGAGCGATCTCGTCCCGTTAAAAACAACAATACTGCTTATTATAAAAACGTAAAACCTTGGTTAAACCCCATGTTGACACATGTCAAAACAAAACTGTTACCACAAAAAAGCGTTCTATGCACGAGTATTTAAAGATCGTTTTTCTAGGGACAGTTTTTTTAGTTTGACTTGGTCTAAACTTGGCTCATTTTCTTATAATAAGCCCCAGCGAGTTTAAATCGTGTGAGTTTTAAAAGTGATTTGAAAATTTGTTGTGCAAAACTGGTGCTTATGACACACAACCCTTAAGACTGGGCTTATTGCGGTCGACAGGTAGGGCAAGATGGTCTATTTCAGATTGTCTGATATTAATAATGGCTGTGGTGTGGCCATCTGATCTCTCGCATAGAATATTCATAATTATTACGATATTGAAGAATTAATTGAATAGATTATATCAATGTTATTGATAGAATTCACCCCGCACCAAGCTTTGCGTTGGATGGTTTAGGTGCTGGGCAAGCCTATTCCATCTCAAACAATGTCCCAGGCACTACAGCGTCCCGTTAAGTGTAGGCATAGATTGCCTCCTGACGCTGTATAAATCATCTTAAATAGATGTAAAGGCTAAGCTTTGCGTTATACGTGTATTATAGTCAAAAATTAAAATTACACAAAAATACTCCGGGCTTGTAATAATAGTACCTAATTATTAGTAAAAGTACAATACACACGACCGATCTTTGTCTGTCTGAAGTTAGGTACACTAAACGATTGCGCAGGTTTGCGCGAGTAGGTAAAATAGCACGATGCAACAAAAAAAGCGAGTGAGCGAGGCAGCTATACAACCCTGTCTTCGTCTTTTGGGCATCATCAAAAATGGGTTCTACGCAGCTACTTCAGATTTGTTTTGCGTATTGTAACTATCTGTGAATTATCTTTTCTAAATAAACAAAAATACCTGATTTTAATTCAAGGACTCTGTGTCAATCCTTTAGGAATAAAATGTAGAGTTTATACCTTCTAACAGTTTTTTTAATCGATACACAATTCGCCGACCTCTGTAGCGCAGTGGGCGAAGGCCCGCCTGCGACGCAAAAGGATGCGGGTTCGATCCCCGCGGCGGGACCAATGTTTGTATGATCTACAAATATTTGTCTCGGGTCTGGGTGTTTCTATGTATAATATGCATGTATTTACAAAACAAAAAGTATATAAGTAGTATATCAGTCATCTAGTACCCATAACACAAGCTCTGCTTACTTTGGGGCTAGATGATGCTGTGTGAAAAGTCCAGCATTATTAAAAAATGACGAAGATATCGGTGATTAAACATAAAAAAACAAACATACATGTCATAGGTACAGCTGAACATAGACACCTTTTTTTAAGTTGGTTATATTATGCATTTACTATTTACTCACAATGTATTACTATTAGTAGGCTTATCTTATGAATATGCACGTAATATCCAACTATAGCTTAGTGAGTCACAGGAAATTCCTTCTATGACATTTTCGAGCATATTGCATACGTAAGACTTTATTAAGTTTTTTTTTAACCTATCGTGTCCCACTCCTGGGCAAAGGTCTCCCTCTTTAGCTTTCACTTCTTGCGCTCCACGGCCACGGTTTGCCAGTCTGGCTCGAATGTATACAGATCGTCTCGCCACCATTTCCTGGGTCTGCCGCGTCGTCTTCGACTGTTTTCAGGCCACTGAGTGACAATCTTCGCCCAACGTTCTGGGTACATTCGAGTCACATGACCTGCCCAGTCCCACTTCAATCCTCTCTCTCTAAAGTAGTTGAAGTGAAAACTTATTTAGGCACGTTGGGCATTTTTGAGATAGGAGAAAAATTTCCAACTCAGTCACGTGACTGTTACGTTACGACACCATCTTAATTCGTCTTACTATCGTCACAACGGTCCAGGCATTGGAGTGACCGCCTCTGGTGAGACAGCCACAAGTTCGAATCTCAGTGGGGCAATAACTTTTTGCAAAAGTACTCTTTGCTTCGTTCCAATTGAGTGTTCCACGACACTCACGTACTTTTTTTTCACTTGACACATCTTCGAACTTTTCGGGTTCTTTTTGGTTTCCTTGCGACAGTTTGAGAGCGTTTCGGTACCTTGCAGTTTATTTTTCTATCACGATAATTTTTGAATTCTTTTCGGTGTCCATACGACGGTTTGAGAGTTCCGATTCAGTAAGAATTCTGTACAACTTATTTTTCTACGACTGTTGTACCTACAGCCAAAACATCGCTTTTTTACTGTCACCGTTTCTTAGAAGAGCTTACTGTATGTAAATGTAACTGCTACGAATAAATGAAACGGCATCTGACGTAGCTTATTGACTACGTGCTGTCGTCAGCGTGTTAATAATCACGCTCTGGGTAGAATAGGGTTCAGGGTTGCCTACAGTAGTGGGTACTGGGTATATCTCACGAAAGCGGGTTGCTCTTAATTGTGTGTAGATTTATTTCTGTCTGCATTAGAGATACTGAGCGCTCTTGTCCATGGAGAGTTCTTAAGCTTAAAACTTAGGCCTTTACATCTATATTAGATTATTTATTCAATGTCAAAAAGCAATCCATATCTACACTTAACGGGACGCTGCCGCGCTGTAATGCCCGGGACTTTGTTTGAGATTGTAAAAAGGGGTTAGGCTCTCTATGGTGGAAACCTACCACTTTTTAGCGAATATGGTATTGGTTTGGTATTAAATGAAAATCACTTGTTAGCGCGATTAATTATAATAAAGTTTCACAATGGTTAAAATACTTAATAAAGGTGTATAAAAATGGTAATGGTTAATGGTTGGCGAAGGATGGTAAAATCGTATTAAATGGTTGGTAATTGAGCACGCGGGTGTCTCAAATGGTTGGAGTTCGCGTACTGACACGATTGTCAGTTTTGGTTGAATAGGTGAACATGAAAATGCACACCTATGCATAACGCAAGATTGCTGATTTGTTCGGTTTACTCCGAACATACTCCCGACAGCGAGAAGATGAAATGAGATGAGATGAATTAACTAAATAACTTACAAACATAATTACTTCTAGATAAGTAGCAAAACATAAAAGCTCTTAATTAATTGGTAAAAATGGTAGAAACAAATAAATGTAAAGCAATGGTATAAAAGCACTTAAGTAAATCAAAATAAAATATTAAACAATAGTGTCCTCTTCTTCCGAAATGCTATTTTTAGAGTCCGGCTGAGTGTTTTTATGCGATTTTTTAAGTGAAGCGTAACGCGCACTGGGCCACCGTTTGGCACATCTATAAATTAAATCATTTTCACTTTTTTCGCGTAAATCACTAACACTTAGCACTTCACTATGCACTGTGACGTTGTTTATGCTTGGTTGCGACGAGAGTCCCGCAGGCTCCCGCCGGGGGCGTCGAGACGGCGGCGGAGGCGGCGGCGTCGCCGCCAACTCCTGCTGGCGGTGACGCGCGCCGCTGGTGCTCGGCGTGGTTCTGCAACACAGGCACAGGTGTCGCCTGTTTGTCACCATCCAAACCGCTGCGCCGAATATTGCGACAAGTATAATGGAGTAGCTGGCGGCGTACTGGTGTATATCGTGTTTGGATATTTCGTCAACTTCCGCGTTGCTTTCCTTCAATTTTTTCACAGCGCTTTCGAGGCTGATCATTGATGCATTTATACTTGGTATTTCATCTGTAGTTTCATCGTGTGGTATTCTTATGTTTATTAGGTGGTTAATTTGGTCAAATTCCGGAACAAAAATGTTTGGTGAAGCGTGCATCTGGTTGGATTGATGTTGCAATGAATGTAATGTAAAGTCTTTGCCCTTTATTACGCAACTTTGATTCATGCCGATGACTCCTGATCGGCTCAGCTGTTTAATGGTAACTTGATCACCACACATAATTTTTATGGTGTATTCATTACAACAAAAGTATAGGTGTTGAGAAGTAGAGTGTAATTCAATCCATCTGTTATGACACCTTGACCTACGAATGTTGCACTTGTTAGTCTCAGAGCTGACGTCACAAAAGCTTTCGTCACTCTGAATGGTTTTTATTGGTTTTAACAGCTGACACATATATGTTTCTCCCAGGTGTAAGCATGCATTTATCTCAGTGGTAGATAGACTGATGTAGGCGTCTTTTTTAAGATTCACGGCGACGTATTCTGATAGTGGTATTATCTCGACCATGCTCTTGTCAGTTTTGTGAGGAACTGGTAATAATTTATACAACTGAAAGCTTTCTCTTGCTATCAGCGGGAAGGTGATTTCAATTATCAGGTATCTTTCCATGGCTCTGGCTCTAACTTTAAGTAGTTTGTAGATAAATTGAAGATCACTTTCTATATTTTTTATTGGTAAGGCAAGTTCGCTGGGCATCTGGCCGTTAATGGTTTGAAGCTCGCCTTTGAGTTGTTTTGGTGTTAATAGATGTAAACTTATTTGACCGTGGTAAATATCTGTTATCGTGTCGAGCAGAGTATCTTGTAACCTCTTAAGGCTTTGAAGCAAACTGTTTTCGGCCATCGCAGTCAGAGTAAAGTCTTGTACATAAGAGAGATTTTGAATGTTGTTTTTAATTGTACTGAAATTTACTTGTAAATCATTTAATTTTTTGTTGACGATCTTATGTTGCCTATCCATGGTGGTTTCCATCCTCTTCATCAGGTTGAACTCTGCTTCGATCACTGAAGTTTGATTCTTCCATAAATTGGAGAGATGTTTTTCATTGTGTTGAATAGTGGCAATGTCCTTTACGTACTGTTCTGCGAATCTCGAGTCTAATACGCCGAATAAATCGTTTGCGAGATATCCGACACCGTTGATAAGGCCTCGGCGCCGGCGACGTCTAGCGTGAACATCAAAATGCTGGCTTAGCAAAAGTTCATTATAGTAAATAAGTTCCTCGTAATCGTGGTGTGACTGTTGTATTATCATGTTGCAATGTGATTGTTTTTCAATGGAGGTACATAGTTTGTCTAAGTAGTCAGATATTTTATTGTATGTTTCTATACTCGTCCAATATGGTTTCATATCATAATACACAACTAGGGTCCATTTATCCCTAATTAATTGTATTTTAGAAATGGGATCGAAGTATAGAGACTGGTTTCTTGGTAGTTCCCTGATCTCCTGTAGTCCATGCGCGCACGATACTAACATAATAAGCATGCAACTGAATAATACAGCTGTTGATGAAATGCGATTATGTTTTGAACTTGTTTTTCTTGGTCTCTCGTTGGTATTTGGTATTTGGTTTTTGGTCGTTTCTTTAGGGTCTGGTGTTTGATTGGTTTTGTGGACAGGAAGCACAGATAACTTTACGACTGGTCTCTTTAGTTGGCCACCTTTGGTTTTCAAAGTTACGGCGCGGATCAAGCCATCATCTCCCGGATGCGTGTCAATCACGCGCCCCATTCCCCACTTTCCGGCTGGTAGATTGTCCTCGTGAATGGTAACTAAATCTCCGATCTCTATATTTTCACGGGTTTCTTTCCATTTATTTCTGGCTGACAGTTGGGTTAAATATTCGGCCTTCCATCTGGTCCAAAGGTCTTGAAATATTTTCGATGTTAGGTGCCATCTGGTTCTTGCATCCTGTTCCGTTTCGATTACTGTCAGGCCTGGACTACCTGATAAAAAGTGAGCTGGTGTGAGGAAATCAAGATCCTCAGGGTCTTCTGTTAGAGCGCATAAGGGGCGAGAGTTGAGGCATGCTTCTACTTTGGTGAGAAGAGTACTGTATTCTTCGAACGTTAGTTTTTGGTTTCCGATCACCCTCTTGAGGTGATGTTTTAGGCTGCGTACTGCCCGCTCCCACAATCCTCCAGCATTTGGCCAGCTTGGTACATTGAAATGCCACTCGATTCCCATCTCTGTTATTTCGGTGAGGAATTCTTGATTAACTATATTGCGTAGCTGCTCAATTTCTTCCTGTAGCATTCGATTAGCTCCCACAAAGTTGGTACCATTATCGCTGTAAAGATGAACAGGAGCTCTCCTTCGAGCGGCCATCCTCTGAAGCGCTGCCAAAAATGCTGAACTGCTCAAATCTGATACAAGCTCAATATGCACAGCCTTTGTGACCATACATATAAATATTGCAATATATCCCTTGGTAGTTTTTATCCCGCGTCCTTTGTTTGCCTTTACATCGACAAACCCGGTGTAGTCCACACCACAATGGTAAAACGCTCTTTCGGGATTCACTCTCGCGGTTGGTAAATCACCCATCAGCTGATTTTTTCTCATAGGATCGTGCCTTTTGCAAGTGACGCATTGCCTGACATACTTCTTGGTCGCCATATATCCGCCGATTATCCAGTAGTTTTGTCTAAGGTTCGCCAGAGTAAGTCGTGCGCCGCCATGAAAGGTTAACTGGTGAGCTTGGTCTATCAACAGGATGGTAATGCGATGGTTGTGTGGTAAAATTACAGGATGTTTCATTTCATGGTTTATCTGTGCGTTTTTCAACCTTCCACCTACTCGCAATATACCTTGGTCATCAATAATAGGGTACAAATTTAAAATTTTGCTTTTAATGTGCACCTTTCCATGTTTATGTAGGTAATCTAGGTCGTCAGCAAATTCCGAGAATTGAACAGTTTTAATAATTATATTTTTTGCGTGACGCAATTCTTTCAATTCTAGGTATGGTTTGTGAGGTATTTTATTGCAAGTAGGTATTCGCAGTATCCATGCAAAAATGCGAGTTATTTTTGCAAAGGAGCTGAATTTGTTAATCAAATAATTCACTATTTCGCTGGTTGTTTTTTCATTTTGTTTTATAACTGCTACGTTGGTATGTTTTATGGCAGGCTTTTTCTCTTCTAGATTGGTCTCATAGATGGTTTGATCTTCATTTTGGTTTTGGTATAATGGTAACCACGATGGTCCGTGCCACCACAACTTATGGTTTTTCAGCTGGTTGACTGATAATCCCCGACTTGCGCAGTCAGCGGGGTTTTCTGCGGTGTTAACGTAGTGCCACTGGTTAGCTGGTATTATTTTTGTTATTTCTCTCACGCGGTTTGACACGAACGGCTTCCACCTCGCAGGATCTCCTTGTATCCATCCTAATACTGCCGTGGAGTCCGTCCAGCAGTGTACCTCGGTTTTATGGTCTTGCAAACATTTCTGCACCTTTTGTAATAACTGGCACAAGAGCTGAGCGCCCATTAACTCTAATCTAGGAGTCGATGTAACTTTGCTCAGGGGGGCCAATCTTGCCTTTGCCGCTACTAACGTTATGGTAGTTTTATTTTTGACGACCTTGCAATAAATAACGCATGCGTAAGCCTTATTCGATGCGTCACAAAATGCATGTAATTGAATAGAATTTACGTTTAATTCTATCCCCAGCCATCTTTCTATTTTTATGGTATTGATCTCTGTGAGCTCCTTTCGTAGTAAAGCCCATTCGTTGGTTATTTCTGATTGTCGACGCAACTGTAAGCGCCATCTCTACGCGGCTGAGGAGAAACAGCGCTTTGACGTCTTCCATCAATTTTGACGTTTCGGTCTGGAATGTCAGAGATGTCAGAGCGGGTGCTGTCATTACATCATCACTTTATCATCTGCTTTCTATGAAACACGATTGTTATAATTTATATTCAAATTTTAAAATAAACGTTTTTACTGGGAACATTACAAATATTCATTGGAGAAGTCAAACCCGAAGATCCCCGTAGCTAAAACATTGGCCCTACGACCCGGATTTGCTGCTTATGCTGGGAGAAGAATCCATTGATGTCCGTTATTGCAAGTCATCAAGAATTCAAGACATACAAAGGCAGCCCGCAACCAGCACTTCAGTTAACGGTCAGGTCTTCGATCCTGTCTACTCCTATCCTGGTTATCATTTGTGCTAAAATCGTGTCGTTTTCATTACTTTCAGAAAGAAATCAGTTCATTATCGCGTAGTGACCGTTACAATTACCAGTGCATCTAAACCGTGAGTACCTTATCTTATTCTTTGACATAGGCCTTTAGAATGGGTGTTGAAGATAAATTAGGCGTTCCTTCAAGAACTCCGCAAGTTTCCCCTAGTAAAAAGCTCGCCGATGATGATGAGTTGACTGTTCTGAGGCGGAAGCGTGGCAATTTGAAAGGTAGATTAACACAGTTTCAAAAATATCTGGACTCTTTTCAAGATTCCTGTCCTTCTAAACTACAAGTTAGAGAAATAAAGTTTAGGTTACAGGCAGCACAAGATCATTTTAAAACATTTAACGAAATCCAAACTAAAATTGAATTAGTGAGTTCAGATTCAGATATTGATTCTAACAATGAATACGTCGAGTCATATGAAAACTTATATTTTTCTGTATTAGCAATTGCTCAAGATTTAGTCGAAAGTGAAGAAACTGAAAATAAAGGTTCAAATAACTCAAAATCCAACAGTTTTCGTTCCTTACCTAAAATCAAGCTTCCAACTTTCAATGGAAAGTTTGATGATTGGCTCGAGTTCAAACATGCGTATGTAACAATGATCCATAACTGTTCAGATATAGACGAAATTCAGAAATTCCATTACTTGCGTTCCTCGTTGACAGGTACAGCTTTAGAGGTAATTAGTTCTTTTGAATTTACGCCTGAGAACTATACTCATGCATGGGAGTTATTGGAGAATAGGTTTCACAATACTAGGCTTTTGGTACAGAATCATATAAAGGCATTGTTTAATATTACGTTATTAAAACAGGAATCATCTTCACAAATTAGGAAGCTAATAGATACCGTTTTGCGAAATATTCGCTCACTTACATCACTAGGCGAACCGACCCAATCATGGGATACATTGATTATCTATCTAGTTCAATCAAAGCTCGATTCTACTACTGAGCGTGAGTGGGAGATCGAAAAGGGAACTATTCATTCTGATTCTGAGAGAAAGTTAAAATTAGACGATATTCTTTCATTTCTTAAGAAAAGGGCAGACATGTTAGATTCAATTAGTTCAAATCAAAATAAGCCACAAAATAAATCGCAATATTCATCTGCAATTGCTACTGAATCAAAAGGTACTTCACAAAAGCGCAACGCCGCACACTGCTACGCGTCGACTAGTAGTTCTGTAGCTAAACATATACCTAGAAATAAAGTCGATAAGTGTTATCTTTGTAACGGTGCACATGCAATTTATGCGTGTTTTAAATTTTTAAATCTGTCTATTCAAGATAGAATCAAAATCGTAGACGAGAAACAGTTATGTAAAAATTGTTTACGTTTCGGTCATTCACTTGCCGATTGCATTTTCGGTCCGTGTAAACAATGTCAACAAAAACATAACTCTTTGCTTCACCTAGCGTCAGGTAACACTGATGAGCCGTCAGCTGATCGGAGCACGTCTCAGGCTGAGTCATTATCGGCCGCGTTGCATTCCGTATCTATAGGTACCTATCATGGTAGTGTAGATGAATGTGCCGGCACATTACAGCCGGTGTTATTAAGTACGGCGTTAGTAGAAGTAGCCGATAATTATACTAAACGTTTTCATACAGCCCGAGCGCTGTTGGACAGTGGTAGTCAACACTGTTTCATTTCGGATAAGTTACAAAAACGAATCAATGCGCCATTGATACAGTCCACTATACGAATTTCAGGTGTTGCACAATCAGTGACACAAACAAATCATTCATGCGAATTACTTATGCGTTCTAAATTAAACGATTATTCTTCAAAGGTTAAATGTTTTGTCTTGCAGCGTATAACATCCAGTTTACCCACGACATACATAGATACCGAACATATACGTATTCCGGATAATGTAAACCTAGCAGATCCTACCTTCAATATTCCTTCGGAAATCGATTTATTGATAGGCGCGGACTTGTTCTGGGAATTACTAGACGGTAATAGAATCCGATTGGTAAACGGACCATTTCTTCAAAATTCGAAGTTAGGATGGTTGCTTTCGGGTCCTATAAACTCACAAAAGAATTTTGATGGCAACGGTCATCATATTCACTGCAATTTTAATCAAACCTTAGGGTTAGACGATCAACTTAAACGTTTTTGGGAGATAGAGAATGTCCCTCAGGTAGATAACATTCTAACGAAAGACGAGCAATTTTGTGAGGATATATTTACTTCTACAACTAAACGCGAGTTGGAGGGTAGATTTTCTGTTCGCATCCCGCTAAAAGAATCACCTGATGTTTTGGGTGATTCATACAATTCAGCAAAAAATAGGTTTCTTTCTTTGGAACGTAAACTAGAACGTCTGCCAGACTATAAACGTATGTACTCTGACTTTATGAATGAGTACTTGGCCTTAGGCCATATGAGTCGGATTGACAAAGTAAATGAACCTAATTATTTTCTTCCACATCATGGTGTGTTTAGGGAAAACAGTTCCACCACGAAGTTACGCGTTGTTTTTGATGCCAGTGCTGTGACAACCTCTAATAAATCACTTAATGATATTCAGTGTCCGGGTCCAGCACTGCAAAATGACATCTTTTCTATTCTGTTGAGGTTTAGACAGTACAAGTACGTGGCTTGTGCTGATGTAGAAAAAATGTTCAGGCAGATTTTAATTCAACCAGATCAGCGACCGTTGCAACTTGTACTATGGCGCGAAAAACCTGTAGATCCTTTAGACATATATCAGCTTAACACTGTAACGTACGGAACAGCATCAGCCCCATACCTAAGTATGCGCTGTATACGACAGTTAGCGTTGGAGTGCGAAGATGACGTCATAGCCAGAATAATTAAACAGGATTTTTTCGTTGATGATTTGTGTACCGGGCATGATGATTATCAGGAGCTACTAGCTATATGCGAAAAGACATCTCAAGTCTTACAGTCCGGATGCTTTCCGCTTCGTAAATGGACGTTCAACGCGGACGTCACAAAAGCTGCTTCTGTTCATACATTTAACGGGGAACATACGCAAAATAAAACGCTAGGGATAGGTTGGCAGAGCGATTGTGACGAATTATACTTCACCACAAAAATAGATTGCATTAGCGGAAGTACTACGAAACTAACTAAACGAGTAATGTTGTCAATCATTTCGCAGATTTATGACCCATTAGGTCTACTCTCACCCTCAGTTATAATTGCAAAGATATTAATACAAAAATTATGGCTTGACAAAATGGGATGGGATTCACCTGTGTCGCAAGATCTAACGGTGACTTGGAACAGCTTTATTGATTCTTTAGGTTGTTTGCAAAAAATACGCATTCCTCGTCATGTTATAGGCAATAACGTTCAACACAAAGAACTTCATATTTTCACCGACGCATCACAAAACGCGTACGGTAGTTGTGCGTATATACGATCCTACAATGATATATCTACAGTCACTGTTAGGCTGTTGTGCGCGAAAAGTAAAGTAGCACCACTTAAATCTCTTAGTATACCTAGGTTGGAATTGTGCGGTGCGCTGGTAGGAGCGAGACTTTACAAAAAGATAATGGATTCATTACGATTAAATTTTAATCGCGTATTTTTCTGGACTGACTCGACGATCGTCATGGGATGGCTACGTATGTCTCCACATTTATTAAAAACTTTCGTTCAAAATCGAGTAGCTGAAATTAATGAACTTACTAATGACGCGGAATGGTTACATATTAGTGGCACAAATAACCCAGCCGATCTGTTGTCCAGAGGTCTACCTCTCGATTCATTAATCGACAGTAATTTATGGTGGAACGGACCATCTTATTTACAAGAAAATATTCGTGATTTTTCAAATAATGAACTTCGTAATGAATCAATTAATCTCAATAATTTACCCGAATTAAAATCACAATCAATCAATTTAACCAGTACTTGTTCCAACGACGTAATTCAATTTGATAAATATTCCTCATTCACTAAACTCAAGCGTATAGTTGCTTATGTATTACGTTTCATTTCAAGGTTGCGCCCGAGGCGATCAAAACAAGAAACCGGTCCCTTATCTGCAGTGGAGCTGAGCGCTTCGCAAGTGACGCTCGTTAGACTGGCGCAGGCGCAATCTTTTCCTGACGTGTACAGTAAACTTTTGAATAATATTCAAATTAACACGAATAGTAAATATACAAATTGCATTTCCGGTCTAAATATACTTCTCGATCAAGATAAGCTAATTAGAGTCGGTGGTAGATTATCAAACTCGTCTGATTTTAGCTATGAAAAGAAACACCCAATATTGTTGTGTAGTAAACATCATTTAACAACGCTTATAGTGCGGAGCGAACATAAACGTTTGCTTCACTGTGGCCCTCAACTACTTTTGTCTACATTGCGTGAATGCTGGTGGCCACTGAGCGCTAGAAATTTAGTTCGTAAAATAGTGCGTGAATGTGTTACTTGCGCGCGGATAAAGGGTAAAACTTTAAAGCCAATTATGGGCAATCTGCCAGCCGAAAGATTGGATTCTGGATTTCCGTTTGTTCGAACAGGTATGGATTTGGGAGGCCCGTTTTATATTTTAAATAAAAAGGGAAGAGGAGCACGTCTGACAAAATCGTACATATGTCTGTTCGTTTGTTTCCTTACTCGCGCTGTTCATTTGGAACTTGTTTCCAGTTTATCCACTGAAGACTTTATATTGGCTTTGAAACGTTTCATTGGTAGAAGAGGTAAACCTGAATCTATTTATTCTGACAATGGTAAAAACTTTGTTGGAGCTGAAAAGGAGTTCTATACGATTTTAAATACAAATTCACAACAAATAATTGATTATGCTACTAATAATGGAATTAAATTTAACTTTATTCCTCCATATTCACCCCATTTTGGAGGTCTGTGGGAAAGTGGGATAAGGTCATGTAAATATCATTTACGACGTGTAGTAGGTAACGCGAATCTTACTTATGAGGAATTGAGCACGGTTTTAGCACAAATTGAATCCGTCCTCAATTCCCGCCCCATGTCCCCTCTGTCCACAGATCCTGATGACTATAATCCATTGACTCCTGGTCATTTCCTTATTGGCCGGCCGTTGACTGCTCCTGCACACGATGACCTCACTGATGTCCCAATGTCCCGACTGAGCCGTTATCATCGCATCGAGCAGCTGCGTCAACATTTTTGGCAGCGATGGTCAAGGGAATATGTTTCAGAATTGCAACAAAGGACGAAATGGAAGTCACATCAAAATGACATCAAGCTCGAGAGCCTAGTCCTGATCAAGGAGGACAACCTGCCACCTCTGAAATGGCGGCTGGGACGTGTCATGAAGACATTCCCTGGCACGGATGGTGTTTCACGCGTTGCCGAGATTCGTACTGCAACCGGGACCATACGGAGGGCATTCTCAAAAATATGCCCTCTACCCCTGGAGCCTGCACAGCGAGGAAACGTGAAACAAGATACTTCTTTCATTGGAAGCGGTGCTTCCAAGGCGGGCGGTATGTCGACGCAACTGTAAGCGCCATCTCTACGCGGCTGAGGAGAAACAGCGCTTTGACGTCTTCCATCAATTTTGACGTTTCGGTCTGGAATGTCAGAGATGTCAGAGCGGGTGCTGTCATTACATCATCACTTTATCATCTGCTTTCTATGAAACACGATTGTTATAATTTATATTCAAATTTTAAAATAAACGTTTTTACTGGGAACATTACAAATATTCATTGGAGAAGTCAAACCCGAAGATCCCCGTAGCTAAAACACTGATGGTAAAGTTTCATCCCATCCTAATTGTGTCATCCAGACCTTCTGAAACATGACTTTCATGGTAGTGGTAATGGGAGTTAGCCAACCTAATGGGTCGAACAGTTTGGAGATGTCAGATAGCAGAGATCTTTTGGTGGTTTTTTCTTGAGCTGACGCCTCTATCTTCGCTTTAAAAATAAAGTTGTCCTCTTGAGGCTTCCAGCCTAGACCTAATGTCTTGGTCGAATCTTCCTGTCTGAACTCAAATGTTTGTTGGTCACACTGGTCTGATTCTAATCCCGATAAAAGCTCAACCTTGTTAGAAGCCCATTTTCTCAGGTTGAATCCTGCTTCTTGTAGCAATTTAATGAGATCAGACTTTAATTGGTTAGCCTGCTCGATGGTGTAACTGCCCCCACAGTAGTCGTCCATATAAAAGTTGTCCTCCAATTCCCTCGCAGCCTCCGGGAATTTGGACCTCACGTCTTTTGCTAACTGTTTAAGACACATCATAGCTAGCCATCCCGCTGGTTTCGTACCGTACGTGAGCGTAGTGAGCTGGTAAGTTTGAATACTGGCGTCTGGTGTATCTCTCCATACGATTTTTTGAAAGGCTTGGTCATCATCTTGAATCATTATTTGCCGATACATTTTTTCTATATCCGCAGTGTAGGCATATTGGTACTGACGCCATTTCAGTATAAGCTCCTGGAGGTCCTTCTGTAAGTTCGGACCTCTATACATGACGTCATTGAGGCTGTATCCTGACGAAGATCTGGCAGACGCGTTGAAAACTACCCTTAATTTTGTGGTTGTAGATTCAGCTCGGGTGACGGCGTGGTGTGGTAAGTAGCACCCGAGATCTTGGTTATTTGTTTCAGGCTTCATGTGGTTCAGTTCTAAATACTCTGCCATGAACTTTTTATAGTCAGATTGTAATTGCGGGTTTTTAATTAGTTTTCTTTCTAAATTATGAAACTGCGCTAAAGCTTGTGGCTTGGTAGCTCCCAACTGGTCTTTCATCTCTGGTTTAAATGGTAGTCGAACCTGATATCTACCGTTCTCCAGCCTCTTCGTGGTTTCTAAAAAGAAGTTCAAGCACTCATGGTCGTCGCTTGACATGTCAACTTGTTGGTTAATATCCTCGTTTTCCCAGAATTTTAGCAGGTCATCTGTGTTATGTAAAACGACGTTACATTTATATTGTGGTTTCATGGTTCCGCATAGCAACCACCCAAACTGAGTTTGCTGAGCTATAGGTTGGTCACCCGACTCTCCTCTCAGGATACCTCCCAACATAATTTTTCCGTATACTTCCGCCCCCAAAAGTATATCCACTGGTCGGCTAATATTAAATTCGGGATCAGCTAAATTAATATTGTTAATGTGGGGCCAAGTTGGTTTTACAATGGTTCTGTTTGGTAGGGCCTTGATCAAACTATTCATAATGATCATATCTATGTCTAATGAGAAATCATTGTAGAGAGACTGTATTTCAACTTTTATCATTCCTTTCGCGCTGTTTTCTCGCTCTCCCACGCCGAAAATGGTTCCTTTGCACTGGGATCTTTTTAATCCTAGAATCTGAGCCGCTTTTTCATTTATTAAAGATATTTGCGAGCCCTGGTCGACTAATGCTCTCATGATGTGTTTGGTACCGTCACTTCTCGTGACCTTGATCATAGTGGTTGCTAGGAGTATTTCAGACATATCGTCCCACGACGCGTGTGATGATGATGATGATGGTTTGGACACGTTTTCTTCGTTGCTGGGCTGAAAACTAGGTCGTGGACGCGAGGCTGAATTTTCCTTTGTTAGCGCGAAATGCAGTAAAGTGTTGTGGCTAGCTAAGCACTTTCGGCATCGCTTCGTCGAATTACATGGTAATTTATTATGGTTAATTAAGCAATTATTGCAATAACAAAGCTGGTTAATCTTTCGCAATCGTTGTTCCGGCTGCATTTGTATGAACTGCTTACATTGCCAAATTGCGTGGTCTTCGTTACATATTCCACAGGCTGATGACCGCGACGCGTGGAACGTGTTCATGTTAAGGCTTGGTTTTATAGAGTTATTATGCGATGTTCGAGGATAAAACCTTTGACTGGAGTAGATAGGATTCACAGGTTCTGGCTCACTTGTCCGACCCTCTCCTAAAAAAACAAGCGCCGAAAATTTTTTGCCCGCTCCTAAAAAAAAACAAGAGCCAACTTCGGCGTCGGCTAAAAAAAAAAAAAAAAAAAAAAAAAAAAAAAAAAAGTTTGGTGTCTTTTTGTATGTTTTGCCACGCCCGATCGATCTGTGTAATCCTTTTTTTGATAGCTATAACGCTTCGGGAGTTACGTGCCGCATTTGCAAGGGTCCACTAGACCTCATTAACCCTCATTAGGTTACCTTAGGTTAGGTTTAAGTAATTACATGTCAACAATGTCGGTTGCTAATCACCTTCACTCTTCAAAACAATAAAACTATAATTATGCTGGGTACTTCCTCTTTTATTTAGTTCCATAAAAATGACATTTAAACATATTAAATACCAATATATCATTCACAATACTATTGTTCTTGAATAATCCTACAAATTCTGACAAAGATAATCCGTGGAATTTGTAATAAATGTACATCAGGCAGTACTCGCCACATACTGAGGTCCAATCATTTTGTATTCTCATTCTGTTGTAATTCCATTGTCTTGAATTCCTCCTTAAAAACCTTAGGTGAGAACCTGTAGGTGGTCGACCATAAGAATCAAAATATTCCCCAATGCCATTGTCAATATGTATTGCAACCCAGTGAGATCCGGGTTTTGTGTCAGGGTCTAAATTGCTTATAAGATACGTTGGGGTTTGTATGCGTATTGGTAATCTGTTTGCAGCATAAACGTTGTATTTTAAGCATGGATGAATATTATTTAAATGTTGCTTTATTTCCAAAGTATTCATTTTGCCTAATAGCTCATAGGTCGTATTGATGACAGGTATCTGATACAAGTGGTACATTTTGGATAGGTACCTACCTACTTAACAACTACTTAGGATAGTATGGGTCAATGTAGATAATAATAAATGCATAGTTATAAGTAATTGATAACTTTATTTCAATGTCTTAACCTAATAAAAAACATAGTACAGTCAATCTTAAAACTAATCTTAACTGCTGTAATCTACATTTACATTACGATTTTTATCTATTTCTATAACATTATCAAACTCTGCGTACACAATGCAGTTGATGGTTTGTGAAAGTGCTGATTCAAATCGAACTTCCAGTCTTACGCTACCGTGTTTAATAAGATTCCAATGTGTTGAAGAATGAGCTGACAAATCAGATGTTAGATCGAATGCTAATAGACAATAACCGTTAGCATAGTGTTCCCTTGATATCCCATTACCTTCATTAAGAAAATGTATACCTGTACCAGAGAACAACGTGTGATAAGCTGAAGTATAAACCTTATTTTGAAATGATGGTTGTAGAGCTTTTGAAGGTATTTGCTGACCGTCAATATATAAACAAAATGTATTGATATCATAATTTTCAAAATTAAACGGATTTTTAGTTAGGCTACCATTGAATGCGGTATTATTAACAAACCCGACCATAACTCTCTTAGGTACTTGTCCCAAAAAAATGTTATCCAACGTTTTTCCCTGTACCCCTGATGGGATCGTTAAAACTTTAACTTCAGCTCTTGTTATAGGATATTTAGCTGTAGTAGAGGTTAAAACTTTCTGATGTGCAAGTAAAACTGTCGGATTAATTCGCGCTTTGCGAACAATAAGTGTGGCGTCGGTAATGCATGCTTTAAACTTTATATCATTCGAAGAAGCCATCAGATTAAATGTTTCTCTAGAACGCACTAGTTTAACAGACATTTCAACACCATTGATTAAAAATTTTTCTTGATTATAAATATCACCGTGTAAATGCCCAATCATCTCTATTTCTTTACTCTCTGATGCGAATTCCTGGCGCTTAGTAAACCCAACATTTTTATCATCTGTAGCATCCATTTTTCCAGCACTATCTTCATACCAAAGACCACAAGTCAAATGAGATGTCTTGGCTGCTGAACCATAATTCAATAAAGATTCCAAATATGCACGATAAGGGTAAGTGTTGTTGGGTGGTGATACAAGTTTTTGATTTAAATAAACATCAAGTTGACAAAACAGAGAATGTAACCAATTATTAACAGGAGCTACTACTGCTGTAGAAGTAAGTTTTGTTGAGTCCTGGTTTAGTACTTTAGCTTTTATATGAAGCAAAGTGTGTGATAGATCAATATAGTCATCTCCAGTTCCTGGTACTTGAAATTCGATGGGGCCATCGTCAGCAAGGGATGAAATAGGTTTGTAATGTATCCACATCCCATTTTCTATACTTGTTTGAGTTGAAGGCAAAGCAAATAAATCTAATTCTGACTTAATGCACTCACAAGAATGGGTATGTAAAAAAGACATTTTTATTTAATATTATGTAAAATGTTATGAAAATATGTCTTTAAGATTATTGTGGGACAACTTTTTCTTTTTATTTGAAGCTTTCACTTTAGCAGCTAGCGGTGGAATGAATGAAGCTAGTTGTTTCCGTTTCGTTATATATCCTGACCCCGACATATTAATTCGATCAATTTTATCATCAGCTTTTCTCTTTAAATTTGAGCTGACTTCTTTTAGACGATTTTTAATTGATTCATCCATAGGTCGCGCACTAACAAGATCCGATAACAACCCCACACCAGCATTCAAAGCCTCTTTACCAATCACTCGGGCTCCACTGGAGAATAGTGGTAAAACAGATCGAAACAGTCCTCCCAAAAAGCTGCCAATTCCATGTCCACGTTGATATGGTGCACCTCTATAGATGACTCCGATACCTGACCCAGCCTGGTGTGAGTAATAGTTTTCATAAGGGCAAGACGTATTATTTTGATGATATTGCATTATGTTCTTTTAAAATGTAGCTTAACACACACTGTTCCAAACTGGAATGGTACTTTTTCACCTGTGTTCGATCTTATATCTATTTCAATAGTATCAAACTCCCTTCGCATGACACGCAAGTAGTGCGGTGGTGAGAAAACGTGCATTTTATTAGCACCATAAATATATTTTGAGGGATCTAATGGTATTATTCTAAGTAAAGGAGTCATAACATCACCAACGATTTGTGGTTCAATTATATCACAGTAAACTAATAATTGAGATGGTAACCCTAAATGCAAATTGGCAGGACACTTCCCTAATCCCTTAGTAACCAAATTTCTAGAAGGTTCAAATCCAAGTTGTAGAGACAGCTTTGGTGATAACGTTAATGATGTTATTGATTTATCCATTACAGAGACCGAGACCAACTTTGATAACTCATCGTAACGAAATTTAACATTTTCTTTTATGTTGTTTAATGCTGCTAAGATATGATCAATACTATCATAGTTTGTGGCTGGTATGTGTGTTTTGTAGTACACTTTTGAGGTTTTCTGATCACCAGGCATCTGCATCCATTTAGCCACATAAACAATATTTTCACGTTCTTGAACAGTGAACATTGTACTTGGATATTGAAATTCAACAACACCAACAGACCATGACCCTTCCAAAATGATAGATTTTGGTAATTTAGTAGAAAAAAGAGCAGTAGTGTTTTCCGGAAAATATTCCATTGAACTGTTGCTTAGTAATGTAAGATAAAAACTTTCTTTCATTGTTGTTTGATGCTAGAAGCCAAAATCCAACTGTTGAATTTATCTGGATAACCTTTCCACTTCACCAACAACTGCTTTCTGTTCCCATAGTAGCGTGTGCTTATGATTTTATCTATTTTATAACTTGCAGTGGGGTTATATTTTACTTTCTGCATTTCTTTTTCATAAAATGTACCTATTATTGGTTCATTTTGCAAATCTTTCAATGTGTATACTACCCAAGGTGATCTATCTATGATTGAAGATACAATAAAAACTTCATCACTCCAATTGGATTCATATCCTTTTTGAAAGATATGTTTATACTTAGTTATTCGCACGTGGTCACCAATATGAAACCTTGGTAAAGTGGTACCTGAGATCCTTACATCACTTTTTCTATCATATAGGTTATTCCAGACAGTCATTATGTTACTAAAATTAACGTCACAAGGACACATTTTTATGCTAGAGTGATAACTGTGATTATATGCGTACACCAAATCTTGTAAAATATCTACATATCTGTAAGTATTTTTGTGTGTAAAATAACGCCACATTTTCATCTTAAGTGTTCTTTGAAACCTTTCAACGATGCTTGCTTTTATGTCGGGGTTGTTTGTTGTATAATAATTAATTTTTTTATTCTTGAAGTATTTTTGCACTTCCTTTGAAACAAACTCTGTTCCCTTATCAGATTGTATGTGTGTTGGAGTAATATTAGCTTCATTAAAAATACTTTCAAAACATTGTTTAACTGTTTCAGAGTTTTTATTTTTCATAGGTCTTACAAACGCATATTTTGTAAAAACATCAATCACACACAAAATGTAATTAAAACCATCATTCAATTGAGAATACGTTCTCATATCACTTAAATCAGCTTGCCAAAGCTCGTTTAGGTTTGATAAAATATACCTATTACGAGGAAATTTCTTATGAACAGGTTTATGCAGTGTGTATGTTTCTTGATTCTGCAACCATGTTTTGATATCTTTTACACTCATTTTACCATTCATAGCTTTTGTCAATTTATTAATGCTTCCATATCCAGCAGGATGTGAAGGATCATAGTATATTCGATTAATTTCTAATAAGGGGTCCATTTTTCCCAATCGATCTTCTTTCGTAGTTTTTTTATATAGTCACTATTATTGGGTGTTGAATATGATTCCTCGTTTTTGGAATGTTCATCAATATCTTTTAACCGCAGTTCACTGATGTATTGACTTCTTTTGGGATTCCCGATGTATGTGAGTGGTATTTTCATATCTTTCAATCCTTTAGAGAACTCTTTCCAACCTATTGGATCACTTTTTTTTAATGGTCTTAGTATATCATTCACTAGATCAATAATATTACTTCCAGGAATAGCTTTATTATCAATCACAACTGTACCA
The DNA here is from genome assembly GCA_951394285.1 of Epirrhoe tristata. NCBI lineage: Eukaryota > Metazoa > Arthropoda > Insecta > Lepidoptera > Geometridae > Epirrhoe > Epirrhoe tristata. The sequence continues at coordinate 7,247,942 of OX596159.1, read as the reverse complement.
TCGTTTCTCCAATGAACTTTGTTTCTATTTTTACTCAGAGATAGTGAACTTAATAACAATTCACCTTTTTTGTTATAAGTTTTAGGTATTAAACTCAATATTTGATTAATTGAGTATGGAGTCTTCAAAGGGGAATGAATACTTTCGTTGGGAGACTCAAACGGAGTAATAGAACTTTCTTGCTGATTATCTTCATCGCTCGAAGTCGGAGAGTGAACTACGTGTTCATTTTTGATGTCATTATTTTTATCCAGATCTTTACTTATTACAGGAATTTCAGATGTTATTATTGGTAATTCAACGGGTTGGCGATCTTCTTCGGTGAAGTGAAGAAACCTTTGCAAAATTTGTAAGTATAGGATACATTTTTTTCTATCATCCATTTTACTATTTAAAATATTATGCATTTCTGTATCCAATCGCGTTCTTGGATTTTCAACCCCATGTTGGGTGTTAATTTGGTTTAATTTTTCAATCAAGCTTGGTTCAACGAGCATCATTTTTCTAGCATGTTCCATTTTAAATAAGTGAACTCATCAATCCACTCAAAATGGAACCTAATATGATTGGTAGGAATGCTCCACCTCTTTGTACTAAAATTTTCTTTCTTATTTTATTTGAGCCTTTGCGAACCAATTTCCTGAGTAAATGTTTAAATTTGTTTAGTTTATTTTTCTCTTTTCTGTCGAGTGGAATTTTACCTTGAAGAACGTTGTGAATACACTCACAGATACAATTTATTTCATCATCATCACATACCCTTAATATGACTTGTTGATATTTTGGTTTTAGTGTATTTAGTGCGTTTAATAAATCCTTATGCGTCTTGAGGCTACGACTCATTATTTATAAGTGATAGGAATGTGTTGAGTCTTTGAATATTTAAAGCCTTTTGTTGGAACGTAAAGTGTGCAATAACCATCTTCAGGTAATATTTTGGTTTTGATTCGACAAATATCATTTGTGCCTTGCTTAAGATCAATCATTAAATATCCATGTGCTTCTGTGGTTGCATCCTTATAAGCATCTTCGATAAATTTTATATTTTCTGGTGATACTTGACGAGCTAGGTATCGAATTTGTGTTTTATCACGAGGGTTTTTAAAATAAATTATATAACTTGAATTTAATGAAATATCTCTTTGACCCCTACCCTGATGAAACAAATTTTGTGTAATATAAAAAACACTTAAGTTTCTATGATGACTACCTTTGGTAAAAATATCAACAACTCTACCATCGGATTCTCTCATGAGATCATCAATAATTACAAGGTGTGCTTCCTTTCCATCAAACATACTTAGATCTGGTATCCCTTGAATGTAGTTTACATTTGGTAAGCTGTACAAAGGTTGCATTTCATCAAAACACCAAGTAATTTGGTTAAAATGTTTGTTACATATCACTGTAATATATTTTATAAAGTTTGTAACAAATTTAGATTTTCCACAACCACTTGGACCAGCAATAATTGCAGTAAATGGATGAAGAAATTGATACATTTTATGACTATTTGACGTGTGAATTCTATGAGGGTTTTGTAACTAATAACACATTTCTTCAATAAAAATATAATTTATTCACATTCATTAAACAAAGAAAAAAAATCCTATACAAAGACTAATATACAAAAAAAAAAATATTTACAGATACAATATTAATGAATTAACAAAATATACAATACTAAAACTAACAATTTATACACATTTTATAAACCTTAGATACTATTTCTATATTAATGAATTAACAAAATATACAATTACTAACACTATTTATATACATTTTATAAACCTTAGAAACTATTTCAAATTTTAAAATGACCCCAAGCTAATGTATCAATATTGTTAGGTAAAATATATCGTTTTGTATCATTGTATGACAAACAAGTTTTGTTAATTTTCTGAGTAAAAATTGTATGCTTGATTGATTTAAATCTATACATATTACAAAACTGATTATTTTTATCAAAGAGGCATGACTTATAATTTTCCATTTTCATCTTTTTTGTGACACATTTATTAACACCTTTTGCTTTAGCTGTAATTTTGTTCTCCACTTCAAACGCATACATTTTTGATCTGAGACCTACAAATTCTTTCATAATTTTACCGTTATTTTCATCTTTAAAAAAACCCAACTTCTTTTTATTAATTCTTGGATACCCAAAAAGATTATCTGCAGGATAATCTGATGTATCGAATCGCGAGACTAAGTCCAGTTTGATATCTTTGTAAAAATTATCTGTAAAAGTTTGATAGATAAAACTATCAGTATCCGTATATAATAATTTTGTTTTATTTGGAAATTTCTGTAACATATAGTTGTAATGAAAATCATACATTAAAGTTTTTGAAATATCCAATATACAAAACCCTAAATATATTGGTTTGTTGTAGAAGAGCTTTGTTTTTTTTAACTGAACTGCAATTAAACTTTCATTAAATATTGATAAGCTATGAAATTCTGGTTTTGCAATTAAGTCTTGAGCACCTAAAGATTTTCCATTATTTTCCCAGTGTGTTAATAGTTTTACATTTACACGTTTTTCTATGTTTTCCATTGTTTTACCAAAAACAGAATTATTCATCAATTTATAAAAATCTTTTTCAAAATCCGAAGTTGCGTTTTGCCTTAGTTTTGTATTTAAATTAATGTATTTTTCCAACCAAGGACTTTGATCAAATTTTAAAACCCTGTGAATTTTTGTTAATTTGAGACCCATATCAAGACATTGTTTTAGATTTCTGTAATGAATTTTATATTTTGTTTTATTGTTGAGATTAGGAACAAGCTTATTTTCCTTGGATTGTCCTACACATATGTTTTCTGGGCAAAGAGGGAAATCTGAATGTAAATCATGAAGATCTTTTGGGTACTCCAAATCGACTTCCAATATGAAACCATATTCAGAGTCATCAGAGACCATAAAATTGGTGTCAGGATTGACCCATTCAAAACCACCCTTTGGAAGATATTGAGACATGGCCCACCCGTAAAGATTGTTAGCATCTAAATAGGTTAGATAAGATTTAGGTTGACTTTCATCAAAGCCCTCTAAAAATTCATTGTTTGCCTTTGCGAAGCGATTACTACATTGGGACACACCACCTCTTATTCCAGCCCGAATAAATGCAATTTGATCGAAATCTGATAATAACTCTAATTCTATTTTGGTGAACTTCAACATAGCATCCCAACTTAGCCCTGGTGCTGTATAATAATGAGCAGGATCTAAATCGTATGTTAACATACAAAGGTTTCTGAAATTTTCAAAGATATCAACTAGCAGCAAAACATCGGTTTTTAAGTATAAGTTAGAATAATCCATCATATTTTGACACTTAAAGTGTTTCCAAACATCCTGAGCACGATTGTATTCTTCATCAGATATATTTGAATCGGAAAGAGAACTGTAAAACTGGCTTTGATTAGGGAGAGAAGTTAATTTTAGGGATTCGGATGATGTCATGAATTCATAAGGAAAAATACCCTTCTTCCTAAGGCGGTTGAAGTCTTCATTATTAGAGAAATTTCTTTGGAGTGTGTTAAATTGATGATCTTTTAGATTTTTAGCTAGTTGATCGAGACTACACGGTAAAAATTTCAACGAATCTACAAATCTCAACTTAATCTTTTGATTATTTATGGAGAGTACTTTTGTAAAAGATATATATCTTTCTTTGTTTTGAGGAATAACTTCTATTTCACCCTCCGCGAAATTTAAAGCATGAACGATGAAATGTGCATCATAATGACTGAGATTGTGGAGGAAAACTGGAATATAGTATGGTGGACGAAATTTTTTAATGCAAATATCATGCGCAATCCCTCTAAAATTACCTGTGTGCCAATCAAAATCGAGAACGTTTTCCCCATTTAAATCGTTTTCACAAATGTGGCAATTTTTAGCGCTAGCAATTTCATTTTGATTTTCAGTTGACAGTGGCTTAGGACACTTTTGAAAATTATTTGCCTTACAAATTTCCTTTAAATCGCTATACAAACGATTCATAAATATTTGAGCACAGTTTGGTCCACTATATGTTTCGTATTTTGATAATCTATCATTATATGAACATTTAACATAATATCCGAAGCTATAAACTTCATGCTTTGCTACATTTGTAGTGTATGGTTTAGAAGAATCATTAGTACAAGTTTGGATTGGGTTCAGTAATGACTCAAAGTCAGCATATACAACAAAAGGAATTTTCATCTTGTTTTGAAATTTATCAAATACAAGCTTATCATTAGAAACTGGTTGTCCTAACCAATTTTTTGTTTTTCTTTCATTATTTGGGAGCTCTATCGAAATATGAGAACAATCATGTTGTTGATGGTTACCTAATCTTTCTTTTGTGGGGAAGTGAAGTAGACAACCATCACAAATGTAAACCGCATGCTCTTGATGAGAAAGTTGTTTGCTAACTAATCGAGATAAATTTTTGATGTAACAATAATGATTATTTGTACCGTTTTGAACGAACAATAGATTTACATGACGAGTTTTGCGAGATTTGGTTAAAAAGAACGGACCTACAACATTATTCCTTTTTGTATTTTTATCAAATTCTAAACCAAAAACGTTAATACTTATATCGTTTAGTACCTCAACTTTAGGTATATCAGTTAGTTTAACTGGAAAAGAAATACCGTCAAATTTAAGTTTGTTTGCATGCGTACTGTATGATGTCACACGATCAGAATTTTTATTGACTGGGTATAAAGCTGATAGCAAAGCCCATTTAAAACAAAGATTATCTGCATTTTTTACATTAATTACTGCTTTCTTTGCTCTCACATCTGCGGGTAATTCAATATATGAGGTACCTCGCAGTGGGTTGAATTTATTTACATTCATATCTAAACAATTTATTTTTGTGAGACTCCATCCACCAACTTTTTGTTCAAACGTACCTATTTTGTTCACTATAGTGTCAGACAAAGATGAAAAGAAAATATTTAAGTCATCCCCACGAAATATTATGTAATTACATGTTTGAAAGTCAAAAGAATTTGATACATTTTTGGATTGTTGTATAAAATCAGCATGCAAAATGAAATTAACTTTGAATACCGTATGTTCTTTGATTGATTCTTCAATTAAAAACATTATGTCGCCTTTTATGGATTTCAAAAATTGTTCAGGAGTTTCAAATATTAAGTTAGATGATGAATCATTTTTACCATTAATTCTATATGTTATAATTCGTTGCCCAAAGGCAGATTCTACTACAGAAACATTTGATAATGAACTGTGTGATTTCAGAACATTATTTTTGTGTACATTACTCTTTAAGTGATTTGTGAAAAAACGTCTTTTAATTAAAAGTTGACATATGCTACAATTCACCTTATCATTGTCATCTGTCTGAAGTTCTGTGGTCTGAAGACTCGATGTAGGAGATGAAGATCCAGAATCGTATTTTGGAATTTTTGCTGCCGTACTATTGGTTTCATTAGCACTCCGAGATCTCTTCCTGCTTCCACCTCCAACTTGTAATCGTAGATCACTAAAAGGTAAAAATGAGGTTTTATATTAAAATGAGGAACAAAATGGTAAATATAATTGTATTCTTAATATTTAAACGTTATTGTTTATTGCTGACATAAATTAACTTACATGTTGTTTTGTTTTTCAGCTGCAACACATAATCTGTAGAGATCTTCATCGTAAAATTTACTTCCCAAATCACATGATTCAACTTCTTCACAGAGCTTGAACATTTCAGTATCTTCACATTTATCAATCGAGTTCGGTGCAAAGAGAGTGCTGATGCAAACTTCTTCATGAGTCATTTTTATTTCACTTGTATGTGTTGCAATGACTTTCTGATTCAAACTGATGCCAGGCTATGCAAAATCTATGCTTTTTATCGTAACCATTCAGGTAAAATATTATTAATCATAACAATAGAGACAACCCACACAGACTAATTAGCTAATCATAAGACTTACATTAAAAATAAGAGGTGACACATACCAATTTACTAATCATTATTTTTGTAAAAAAATTTTTTTGAATCTTCCGTATTTGCTATATCTTTTGTTATGTTATAAATAAGGTTTTGTGTAGTGTTATAATTATCACCTTCATTTTTGGAATAATATTTTATCCTAACATCTGCGTGTTTCCAGTGTTGCTCTTTTGGAATTTTGGATAATTTTTTTATATTATATACTTCTATTTTAATCAAGTGAGTGGCTTTACCACCGTCATCATTATTTGTTGTTAAAAATGCAGTTCCATCTCCACGTGTCCGAGATACAGTGGATGACAACTTTTTCTTAGAAGATTTGCTTGGTATATTAAAAAAATCATCTAAGCACTCATTTTCGTTCACAGGTTTTTTTCTTTTTAACATTGAAGATTCTCTAATTACTAAATTATCATTACTATCATCTGATAATGTATTGTAATAATATTGTTTGTAAGTGTTTTCTTCGTTAATATCAATGATATTCTGAAACAACAGTTTATAACTATTAAAAACATTTTAATATATTACGCTATTTTCACAGATAAATAAAATAAAAAAGTTTACATACCTCCATTATGTTGAACTGCTAAGTGAGAGAGAGGATCTCTACAGATTATGTGTCGTCAATCACTTCAAACAAAATATTCACTGTTCACTATTCACAGGACTATAACTTTGTAATATTTAAAAAGTTTCGCGTTCTATATATATTGTCAGTTTTATCGAAATATTTGTTTATTTCATCATTAAGCTAACTAGTTTGATTATGATTACGTGTTTCAAATGAGTTTTGTGGAATGTTGGTCTTACTAATCACCCTGATTGTGTAATCACCAATTGTCAATAGTGTTATTGACAACGCTTTCTCGTATCTAGTTTTATAATGGGTTTTTAATCAATGGTGTTGAAATGTCTGTTAAACTAGTGCGTTCTAGAGAAACATTTAATCTGATGGCTTCTTCGAATGATATAAAGTTTAAAGCATGCATTACCGACGCCACACTTATTGTTCGCAAAGCGCGAATTAATCCGACAGTTTTACTTGCACATCAGAAAGTTTTAACCTCTACTACAGCTAAATATCCTATAACAAGAGCTGAAGTTAAAGTTTTAACGATCCCATCAGGGGTACAGGGAAAAACGTTGGATAACATTTTTTTGGGACAAGTACCTAAGAGAGTTATAGTCGGGTTTGTTAATAATACCGCATTCAATGGTAGCCTAACTAAAAATCCGTTTAATTTTGAAAATTATGATATCAATACATTTTGTTTATATATTGACGGTCAGCAAATACCTTCAAAAGCTCTACAACCATCATTTCAAAATAAGGTTTATACTTCAGCTTATCACACGTTGTTCTCTGGTACAGGTATACATTTTCTTAATGAAGGTAATGGGATATCAAGGGAACACTATGCTAACGGTTATTGTCTATTAGCATTCGATCTAACATCTGATTTGTCAGCTCATTCTTCAACACATTGGAATCTTATTAAACACGGTAGCGTAAGACTGGAAGTTCGATTTGAATCAGCACTTTCACAAACCATCAACTGCATTGTGTACGCAGAGTTTGATAATGTTATAGAAATAGATAAAAATCGTAATGTAAATGTAGATTACAGCAGTTAAGATTAGTTTTAAGATTGACTGTACTATGTTTTTTATTAGGTTAAGACATTGAAATAAAGTTATCAATTACTTATAACTATGCATTTATTATTATCTACATTGACCCATACTATCCTAAGTAGTTGTTAAGTAGGTAGGTACCTATCCAAAATGTACCACTTGTATCAGATACCTGTCATCAATACGACCTATGAGCTATTAGGCAAAATGAATACTTTGGAAATAAAGCAACATTTAAATAATATTCATCCATGCTTAAAATACAACGTTTATGCTGCAAACAGATTACCAATACGCATACAAACCCCAACGTATCTTATAAGCAATTTAGACCCTGACACAAAACCCGGATCTCACTGGGTTGCAATACATATTGACAATGGCATTGGGGAATATTTTGATTCTTATGGTCGACCACCTACAGGTTCTCACCTAAGGTTTTTAAGGAGGAATTCAAGACAATGGAATTACAACAGAATGAGAATACAAAATGATTGGACCTCAGTATGTGGCGAGTACTGCCTGATGTACATTTATTACAAATTCCACGGATTATCTTTGTCAGAATTTGTAGGATTATTCAAGAACAATAGTATTGTGAATGATATATTGGTATTTAATATGTTTAAATGTCATTTTTATGGAACTAAATAAAAGAGGAAGTACCCAGCATAATTATAGTTTTATTGTTTTGAAGAGTGAAGGTGATTAGCAACCGACATTGTTGACATGTAATTACTTAAACCTAACCTAAGGTAACCTAATGAGGGTTAATGAGGTCTAGTGGACCCTTGCAAATGCGGCACGTAACTCCCGAAGCGTTATAGCTATCAAAAAAAGGATTACACAGATCGATCGGGCGTGGCAAAACATACAAAAAGACACCAAACTTTTTTTTTTTTTTTTTTTTTTTTTTAGCCGACGCCGAAGTTGGCTCTTGTTTTTTTTTAGGAGCGGGCAAAAAATTTTCGGCGCTTGTTTTTTTTAGGAGAGGGTCGGACAAGTGAGCCAGAACCTGTGAATCCTATCTACTGACTGGTACTTTTTTGGTTCGTATTATTCTGGTAAGAAGTAGACGGCACCTGGTTTGACTTTTGGTGTATTGGTTCATTCTTACGGCGGGACGCTTCTAATGTGGTAAACTTTGACTCGAGAAAGTCCACGAACTCCTGTAAAGTAGGTAATTCTCTGGGCTTTTTTACCGATTCCATATACTCGGTAAATGACGTATTGTCTAGCTTTTGAGCGAGTAAATGGACTAAGAGTGGATCCCATGTATCAATGCTCACTCCTAGGTTTTGAATCGCATGAAGACATTCTTTGGTGTTGTCGTGCAGTTTTTTAATCATAACAAGCGACTGGTGTTGCATTGTTGGCAGACCGAAAAGAGTATTGGCATGAGAGGTAAAGATGAGTCTCTTGTTGCCATAGCGATGGTTGAGTATCTCCCAACAAGCCTCGTAATTATCTGAGCTGATTGGTAAATGGTGTATCAGCCGCTCAGCCTCTCCGGTCACCTTTCCTTTTAAAAACTGCATCTTTTGCGCGTTGGACATCGATGGGTTGTTATGGATGGCTTCAGAAAATAAATCTTTAAATGAAACCCAATCCTGGTATTTTCCGTTGAAGGTGGGAATTTCAATTTTCGGTGTAGATTTCTCCCGATGGGATACTGACCACATCTTGGTGTTAATATCTTTCTTCAACTTATTGAATATCTCCTCATGCTTGCCAAACTCGTCCTGGTATTGCATGTTATCACCTCCGCTTTCGCCTTCAATCTCCCAATGCTGTTTATCAATAACACTCCAACGAGCTTCAAGCGTTTTTAAAGCGTCTTCAAACTCCCATTTCTTTTCAAGTTCGCTTTCATTTAAGCTATTCACAGTCCTCATAAAGGCCTTCATGTTAATTTGTTGTTTCTTTAACAGCTCTTCTAACTTGCTGTTGCTCGCGACGTACGTAGGGATGGTTTTTTCTTCTATTGCTGGTGTCTTAGTCATTGTTGGAGGGAAGACTAAGCCTTGGTGTTTTGGTGTTCCCGGTCGTGATGAAGGTTGTTCAGCCTGCGTTGGTTGCATTGGTTGCGGTGTACGCAGGCTGGTTGATGGTTGCACTTTTCCCAACTGCTCAACGGTCTTGTTCAACGCATCTTTCATAGCCACATAGGCCGCCTCCGCAGTATTGTAGCATTGTTTCTTAAAGTAAACATGGTCAAATAAAGCTAATTCATATATCTTCTGGTGATTGTTCTGGTATTCTTTCCAATAATTCTCCAAAATCTCGTTCTTCCGCTTACAATAGTCATAAGTTTTTCTTTCGGCCCCGTCTTTCTTAAAATTAGACAGTAGTTTGGTTATAGCTTCGTAAATTTCTGTCTGGTTAACAAAAAGGCTATCCATGTCCATTCTTGAGGATGAAATTTACAAATGCAATAAGTATGGTATATAATATGGTTTGGTCTGACCTTGGTTTCTCCTTCCTCCTTTCTGCTGCTCACTGCAATCCTTTGGTTTGTTTGCACTGAACCGTATCACTCACAACTCACTGGTTACTCGAAGGACCATGTAAAAAGGGGTTAGGCTCTCTATGGTGGAAACCTACCACTTTTTAGCGAATATGGTATTGGTTTGGTATTAAATGAAAATCACTTGTTAGCGCGATTAATTATAATAAAGTTTCACAATGGTTAAAATACTTAATAAAGGTGTATAAAAATGGTAATGGTTAATGGTTGGCGAAGGATGGTAAAATCGTATTAAATGGTTGGTAATTGAGCACGCGGGTGTCTCAAATGGTTGGAGTTCGCGTACTGACACGATTGTCAGTTTTGGTTGAATAGGTGAACATGAAAATGCACACCTATGCATAACGCAAGATTGCTGATTTGTTCGGTTTACTCCGAACAGAGATGGAATATGCTTGCCCAGCAACTAAACCATCCTCTCAGCCCACAGGAAAGACAACGTCAATACGTGTGGAGCTGACTAAGCTGCGGGATTCCTCACGATGTTTTCCTTCACCGTTAAGAGCTCGTGTTAAAGCGCTTATAAAATTTACGCAGCCAAAAATCCATTGATGCTCGGCCGGATTCGAACCCATTCTAGCTTGCACACACAGAAACAACGTGCATATGCCTACACACACAATTAAGACTAACCCGCTTTTGTTAGATAAAACTATTTCAGCGGCGCATTATACACACGCGACCTCAACTTCCATACCAAGTTTCGTTTTATAAAGAAAGTATTTGTCAAATAAAAAATTATTTACTGAACAATCGTTTAATGAAGCCTACATTTCAATACTTTTGAACAAAGAAAAACAATCGGCATGATAGTTAGGTTTCAATGGAAAAGTTTCGTCTGAAATTGAATTCATTTGTACGGATTCAGATGAAGTTTCAACAATAAAATTGAATTAAGTTTTCATTATCAACAGAGCAATCCTGGACGAGAGCTTGCCTCGACTTTTAAACCGAAGGACGTGGGTTCGTATTCCGTGTATTTATATAGTTTTTGATTTATAAAATACTAGCTGCGCTCCCGCGGTGTGACCCGCGGTCCCTCGGGATTTTTTCATTTTTTCGGGATAAAAAGTAGCCTATGTCCTTCCCTGAGTTACAACCTTTAACTATGCCAAATTTCAGCTTAATCTGTTCAGCGGTTTGGGCGTGAAAGCGTAATAAACAGACAGACAGACAGACAGACAGATAGACAGACAGACAGACAGAGTTACTTTCACATTTATAATATTATAGTATAATAGTATATAGTATATAGTATAGTATAGTATATATAGTATATAGTATATATAGTATATAGTATAGTATGGATGCACATTTTCAGAGGATAAATACAGTTAGTATAGAGGAGGTTATGCTTGTAATCTATTTGCAATAATGATATTATCATACCACACGAGTAGAAAATACAATTATATTATTGTCAACAAGGTAATAGAAAATATTATCATGCATACTACAGAAACTAATATAAAAACCCTCAAGGCATTCCCTAACATGATAACCCTTCACAATATTTACTAAGAATAGAAATTATTATTAGTAAGGAAATGTGGAATTTATTTTGATAACCAAGTTGTAGTGGAGTAGTGCATGACATACCAATCGGAAGGTCGTGGCTTCGAAATTGAGATTTTTTTGAAAAAATTGTTTCGTTTCTTAAAAAAAATCTTGCAAACATAATTCTATTATTTCGCATCTAAAAAAATCTAAAAATGTTTGCTTGGATAAATACTTTTTTTTCTACCAGGATTTGAACACACGACCAAAAAAAGTTAGCGTACATACTACTAATCCAACATTATCCTGTAAACCATGTATCACAAAACCTTACATTGAAAATCAAACGTAAATCCCACAAGCCCTTTACGTGCCACGTTTACGTTGTCACGTCTGTTTACGTTTTAATTTCGCCACAATACACAATCACGTAACACCTCTGTTCCTCTGTTTCTGTAGAATAGCTTTAGGTGTAAATTGAGCTTTATTGCTTTGATTTAGGGTCTATTGTTCTTAAAATACTAGGAACACGATGGAGAATTGCATGCAGTTTTAGTATTGGCAGAATTGAAATACTCTCTAGTTTTGATCGAAATAAGATATTTTTATAAATATTTTTTTGATCTTATCACGAGTAAGTACTATCAAATACTTGCAAAAAATTAAAAAAATAATTAAATACGTCGTTTTTTTTATGGAAGAGGGGGGCAAATGATCAAGTGGCACACCTGATGGTAAGTGATTACCACCTCCCACAGACAACTGCAGCATCAAGAAGCACTGCTGATGCGTTACCGGCCTTTGAGGTAGGAATAGTTCAATTTACAAATTAAAGTTAAAATTATTTGTTGAAATTTAAACGTTACACGAGTTTGATTCTGGACCTAACATTTACTTACTACAAAAAATATTAACCGTGTATAGCGAAGCAAAACTACTGGCTAAAAACTATCTCTAGAGAAACCAACTTCAATGAATGTATAAAAAGAAAACCAACTTCAATGTTTGACTCGAAACGCGGTGTGACTCAGGGCGTCAAGCTGTCGATTCGATTTCTATGTCTTTTGTGACATGGCTAGGAGGGAAGGTGTTTAGAGTTTTACGGGAAAACTATCAATCCCTCAGGAATAAAACTTATATGGGACCACCTCTGGAGTATACCCTTTCAAACATGAAAAGAATTTTGCAAAACGGTCAACAAATGGCGGAGCAATCGCGTAACAAGATACAAAAAAAAAAAAACATACAGACGAATTGAGAACCTCCTCCTTTTTTGAAGTCGGTTGAAAAAAAATTGAATTAGCTACGGCATTTTATGTTATTTTCGGTTATTTACTACTAGGACAACATAATAAGATTATACCTATTACCTACCTGATGATTTCATTAATAAAAGAAAAAAACAATCTCAAAATCCAGCAATCTACGTAAAACCACGCGCCTATTACATACGCAAACAGTAATCTTCAAACACTGAAGCGCGATTTAGTTGTGTTGGGATGCTGTACCTACCTTTATTTCTTTTTTCTTTGACGACCTCTGTGGCGCAGTGGGCGAAAGTCCGCCTGCGACGCAGAAGGTTGCGGGTTCGATCCCCGCCGCGGGACAAATGTTTGTATGACCTACAGATATTTGTCTCGGGTCTGGGTGTTTCTATGTATAATATGTATGTATTTACAAACAAAAAGTATATGAGTAGTATATCAGTTATCTGGTTCCCATAATACAAGCTTTGCTTAGTTTGGGGCTAGATGATGCTGTGTGAAAATGTCCAGCATTATTTATTTATTATAAATCAAAATTAGTTTAATTTAAGTATTTCTTCGACTTCAGGTAGTAACAAAATTATTCTTTCTTTTGACGTGACTACGTCTTATAATTCGATAGAGCCGGCTGCACGCACGAAAAACATGACGTCATGAGGCGTTACCTCGCTCTGGGGCGATCCATGTAAGGCTTGCGCAAGTGCAAGCGAGAGCGCGGAACGAGCGACAAAAAGCACAATCGGCCTTTGCGTTGTCACGTCACGTCAACTATTGTCAGTAAACCGACTTTACAGACAACCATAATTTTTTTAATAAAAACTTGTAACGTTTCCGTTTGCGGAAACTTTCCTTACAATTTCTTCTGTTTATATCGAGTTAGGCCCATGGGGCACGTTAGCGCTTATTGTTTTTCACGAGGGCAGTCCAACCCAACAGATTGAACTTAGTGATTTATTGGCACTTTGAACAAAAATCGGACATAAAGTTTATTACGCAAAAGGTTGCGGGTTCGATCCCCGCGGCGGGACCAATGTTTGTATGATCTACAAAAATTTGTCTCGTGTCTGGGTGTTTCTATGTATTTACAAACAAAAAGTATCTAGGTAGTATATCAGTAATCTAGTACCCATAACACAGCTCTGCTTACTTTAGGGCTAGATGATGTGTGAAAAATCCAGCATTTTTTATTTTTTTTATTTAACTTTATTTATTTAATCCTTTATTAAATTTAATGTTGTTAATTTCTGTTATAATTATAATTTATATTATTATTTTAATTAATACTATAACTAATTATATCAATACTATTGCCTGGGACATTGTTTGAGATGGAATAGGCTTGCCCAGCACCTAAACCATCCTCTCAGCTTGATCAGCCTGGCCCACAGGAAAGACGACGTCAATACGTGTGATGCCAGGCACTAAAGCGTCCCGTTTAGTGTAGGCACAGGTTGCCTCCTGACGCTGTATAAATCATCTAATATAGATGTAAAGGCCTAAGTTTTTTCAATACTACTGCTTTCATAGACAAAAAAATATTAAATTACGATGAACGTACATGCGGGAACGTCTTCGATATTTAGAAGTCTGTAAATCATCATCTCCCTGACCTTATCCCACGCTAAGTGGGGTCGGCACAACATGTCTTCTTCTTCCACTCACTCCTATCACTCGTCAATTGTGCATCCACTCCTTTTACATTCATATCCTCTCTCACACAATCCAACCACTTCTTCTTCGGCCTTCCTCTTCTTGCATACCCAGCCACACTCATCTTCATAACTCTTTGGGTAACATGGTTTTCATCCCTCTGTAAAAATATTTACAATTAGGTCTAGTATTTTTTAAAGCAGTTACTTATTTAACTATTTTTTAAAGCACTACTTATTTATTAACTAAGCTACGAATAGCAATGCTTATCCGTTTAGCCAAATACGCGGGAGCTTTAGGACCACGCGTCGCTTACAAACAGAGATAGATGAAGCGCTCGTGGTCGTGGCCTTAAAGTGGCCTAAAAGCTCCATCACCAGAGTTGGCCATTGACTTATTATGAAAAAAAATATTGATATATAACGAAAAACATTTATATTGATGTTTCCAATTAATACATATTAGCAATGTTGAAACTCGTGCAAACTCCAAATAAGCAGTAAATAGTCACGTCATCACCCCATCAAGTCTGATTATATTATATTACTACTTATTTATATAACTCGTGCTGTGGTAGCAAACGCGCAATTAAAATTGCTCGAATGTAAGCCGATAACGTTGTAAATCAACGACGTTGTAAATCAATGGTAATATGGTACTCGTAATAATAAGTAAGTAAGTATTTATTGTTTTGCTGTGTGAAAAAGTCCAGCTCTTCATTATTTATTTGTATTGATTCGTTTCTTTGAATTGCCTAGGCTAGACTTTTAGATTTAAAAATATTTAATTCATTTTATCGATCGTTACCCTTACTGCATTTCAGATCGCTACAATCTTTACTAGATCAATGTTTACTGTATTGGTCGCGAAAGAACATGATGAGTAGATTATCGATGAGTCATGATGATTTGAAATTAAAGTTTTTTTTCTTTTCAGTCTATTGCTACGTTTATACTATCGTCATGCCACTGCTCATGCCGCTGCCGGAAATATTTCCCAAAATACTTCTGCGGCAATATCGACGCGAGTGGGGTGTTCACACTATGCCCTCATACTCATTTATTGATCAACTTTCAAACATGAATGACGTCGCTTTTCTTGGTGCGACAGCATTGTCTGCTTAGTTTAAGTCATTATATAAATGTTTTAAATACTTCTTCGATGTTAATCTTCTATTGGAATATTTTACAAATTCATACGGATGCGATTCCACACATCTCATACACTAATATACTTAAATGTATGGTTTTTAGCATGAGGATTAATTGAGGATATCATAAATTAACCGCTCAATTTCACAAAGTTCTAAAATTGTTATGGTTTGATCATTATTTCATACATAAATTACTTAACTTCGGGCAGCAAGTGAGGCATAATGTAAACACTCACTCGTGCTCGCGCTGCCTTCCTTTGACTTCCGCCCGAAAAACCGACAATCGAGGGAGCAGCGGGCAGTGGCAGTGGCATGAGCAGTGACAGCGCGAGTAACCTATTTACATACTCGCGCGGGCAGCGTCCCCCTTCCCTGCTCACTTCCCTGCCCAACAGGGCATAGTGTAAACGGGGGGTATGTTTTTTTTTTAACAATTTCTTAACAACAATTGCTTGAAGTTGCCCGTACAGTCACAACTTCAGTTCCACTGCGCAGGATATTTATTATTTGCAAACGAAATAAATTCTGATTAAGCGGGTTGTTTGTAGGTTTTGCGCTCATTAGCGTTCATATTACTTGTTAATTACTCTTCTGGGAATATTTCAGTAATGGCCTAATGGCATTCCTAAGCAGCTGTGGGGTAGGTAAATCTTGTCTTGGTATTTATGTTGGTTACTACAAGGAATGGCACCATAGAGAAGGTAAGTAAGTAAGTTCGTCAGTGGCCAACTCTGGTGACGGAGTTTTAAGGCCGCCTTAAGGCCTCCGTTATGGCATAACGACCTTAATAGCCGGGACCGACAATTTAACGTGCCCTCCGAAGCACGGAAGCGCTCAGATGAAAATGCCACTGGCGGTCACATTCAGGAATTGGGTTCAAAAAATAAATTAAAAAATATTTATGTAATGATTTTTTTTTTGTAAATCCCGAGAAAATCGATAAAGACTATCCTTTCAATAATTGATTGTTGCTTCTTGTATAACTTAGACCATTCGTGATGTAGCTGCGCTGCGATTGGTGGAACGTCTGTTGTCCTTGAAAATCATTATGCAACAATTCAAAAAAATCAATAAATGATAAATTTTGAAGTGAAAACTTAAATCGGCTTAGGAATTAAATTGATACGGTCAAACGTCTATTTACAACCCAAAAATGAGTTTAAAATGAAATACCCATAATTTCATTATCTACTTTGTAAAAATCCATGTGCACAGGGTACATTATCATACCTTAAGTCATAAATACATGTCAGATCTTGTCTAAACACAGTAGTGAATAGCTTCCTCTTTGAGTATGCAATTAAATAATTGTTCCTCATTGTACTCTACTGTCCATTCATAATCTAGTTCACTGTACATTGTCATGAATAAATACAGTTCATTAATGTTGTCCTTGCGTATAGCGGGTTTACGAGGTACCTAATAGTCAGCTGCTTCTTGTGGTGTCATTTTCAACCGACTTCAAAAAAGGAGGAGGTTCTCAATTCGTCTGTATGTTTTTTTTTTTTTTTTTTTTTGTATCTTGTTACGCGATTGTTCCGCCATTTGTTGACCGATTTGCAAAATTCTTTTAATGTTTGAAAGGGTATACTCCAGTGGTGGTCCCATATAAATTTTATTCCTGAGGGATTGATAGTTTCCCCGTAAAACTCTAAACACCTTCCCTCCTAGCCATGTCACAAATAGAAATCGAATCGACAGCTTGTCGCCCTGAGTCACACCGCGTTTCGAGTCAAACATTGAAGTCGGTTTTCTTTTTAGTATAAAAACGGAATTATGTTAAAAAAAAAAGTAATGCTGGACTTTCTCACAGCATTATCTAGCCCCAAAGTAAGCAGAGCATGATAGATGACTGATATACAACTTATATAAGTACTTTTTGTTTGTAAATACATACATATTATACATAGAAACACCCAGACCCGAGACAAATATTTTGTAGATCATACTAACTGGTCCCGCGGCGGGGATCGAACCCGCAACCGCGTCGCAGGCGGGCCTTCGCCTACTGCGCCACAGAGGTCGGTTTTTGGTACAGTCAGACTAAAACAGATCATGGGTGAAGTTTTTTATTAACTAGAAATGTCTGTACAATCAGCAACGAAAGTCGATTAAATTATTTTTTTGTCGATAACAAATTCTTCATTATGATTTATGACTGCTTCGTGTGCGTGCGCTTATCGCTGGATTATTCTTTACAAAAATGTGTTTACTTTATATTTTCAATATTCCTTACATCTTTAGAAGTGTTAAGGCAAACTTATTCTAAGTTTTTAAACACTATTATAGACATAATATATGCCATACTTGTACCTTTTTTATGAATAAATAAAATACTTAAATGAATGTTTCACAAATCTGAATATTTCCGAAATCCGTAACATCATGACCAACATTTTTACTAACATTTGAAGATAAAGTCTTGGTTCATAATAATTTCCCAAGAAAAGTAAATTTTTTCTTGGTTCTTGAAAACAAAAGCCATTTTAAAAAGCCCAACTGTTAATCGACTTTCGTTGCTGACTGTACTTATGTTTGTCTTAGGCAAAATTCTGCAAGCTGAATTTGACCCACTTCCCACTAAACACTTACTAAAAATACAACTAAAAGTACACTTATTAAAAATCTTCGGTGAAAATGCAAGCTGATTTCATGTTGTATAAAAAAACTTATCTAATATACACCCTTATTTAAAAAAAAAACTTAAATATGATCTCGGTGTCTGTTACTGATCACATTTATGTAGTTGAAACTAAATAAAATTAAAACAAAATTATAACCTAAAAAGAAGACCAGACGAGTCAAACATGGATTTACGAGTACGGTTTTACTGACTGGGGATGGTACAAGAACATAGTTTGAATGAGAGTCCGTACGTGATTGTGGTCTGTAGTACTTATTTGTACAGTTTTCATTACGTTTTGTCCAGTTTTGTTTGACTACAATCATCGATAACTTTGTCTCTCTAAAAATCTGACCATACCATTATCATTTTCTGCATCAGCTGCAACTTATTTTTTTTTTTGGTAGTTACAAGCGGTGTTGACGAGCGGCACAGTAGATATCTCTTTTTTGAAATCCACTTCGTCTTTTGATTTACTGGCTTTTGTGAACCCGATCACTCTTCAAAAAGGGGGTAAAACCTCAAGTTTTTCTTGTTTATTACCCCGAAAACCGCGGAGTGCTACTCAAGTCTTGAGGGACTAAGATATTGACACTTGATCCCTTTGAACGCTCCAATCCCTAGCTTAAGAGGTTCTGTACACATAGAGGCCCATCCCACTAATAAGCTTGCTTGGTCGTTCTTGATAGATCGTCGAAGTTAAGCAACGTTCTAAATAAATAAATAAATAAATAATGCTGGACTTTTCACACAGCATCATCTAGCCCCAAAGTAAGCTTGAGCTTGTGGTATGGGTACTAGATGACTGATAAACTACTTTTTGTTTGTAAATACATACATATTATACATAGAAACACCCAGACCCGAGACAAATATCTGTAGGTCATACAAACATTTGTCCCGCGGCGGGGATCGAACCCGCAACCTTCTGCATCGCAGGCGGACCTTCGCCCACTGCGCCACAGAGGTCGTCAAAAAATGGTCTATAAGTGGATGGGTGACTGCCAGTGGCATTTTCATCTGAGCGCTTCCGTGCTTTGGAGGGCACGTTAAATTCGGTCTCGGCAATTTCTCCTTCTACGTCGCCGTAAAAACTCCGTCACCAAAGTTGGCCACTGACTCATACGAACTTACTTAAGTAGGTATCCCACTTATATTATAGGTAAATGCAAAAAATCGTGAGGATATGCGGATGTTTGTTACTCTATACTTTAGCTAGATCATAGTTTGAAATATCATAGATTCGAGTACTTTTTATTCCACGAGAGACTGCGGGCAACAGCGTTTCAATATTCGTCTGCACTAAAATGTGTCTATGCAAATAACTAAAATGTGTCTGTGTAAGTCTGAGGTCAAGAGACCGACCATTCATCATAAAAAAAATGCGCATTCCCCTACACATTATAATGTTGCATAAAATAGTCGCGTAGTTCATTCCACAGAATACTCGTTTTTTTTACAACAGAAGTTAATGTATAGTAATGATATATATATGTAAATAAAAATAAGCGCTACAATTTACGCGACTCGAAACACGTAAAGAGTATTGTATGGAACACAGGGTGTACAAGCTGTGATATTCCACGTAGGCCTGAAATTAAATCTTCAAAAGTCGGGTAAATCTTTAGATTATTGACAAGATCCTTTGACCGAATTTTAATCTGTAAGGAATTTACGCAGTTATTCTGATCGTTATTTAATTTCTATACCTACTATTAACTGGTCTCCACCCGAGAGTTTGGTAAAAATATGCGACGTGTTGAGTACTAGATGGCGCCACACGTTAAATTAGATCAGCGCTGTATTTTTTACATTGTTTGTTATTTTTACACAAAAATAACATGAATTTTTTTTTGCAATGATAATAAGACTATTTAATACTTACCTACTGTTTAAAAATAAGGAATTATTTGCTTTTAATGTTATTACGATTTTCAGAAAACTCAAAAATTGCATCCATGTCGGATTTGAACCCATGGCCGTGGCTATTATTACAACCGAAAAATGACGTAAAATGTAGCTATTTTCCTGATCAATGTCATAAAAGTCACATTTTCCAGAAGCGCTTTATTCTTCATATTTGGGCAATTTTATCATAACCTAGCTGGTACCCGCGACTTCGTCAGCGAAATAACATACTTATTAGCAACGCCATCTATTGCATTTAACTGGAACTACCAACTCCCCATACAAACTTTCAACCCTTATTTCACGCCCTCCATGATTAATATATAGATTTTTTCTGTCATAAGAACCTTCTCCTGACAATAACGAACACAACAAAAAAAAATTTAATGAAATCGGTCCAGGCGTTGTTGAGTTATGCGCTTACCAACACATTTTGCGATTCATTTTTATATTATAATAGATTGATATAAAAAATGAACGTCATTTTTAAAAATATTTCCTAACTAAAACATCACAACAAATTGAAAAACTTTTAATAAAGAATATTGGCAGGTCTGTTGCGGTTTTGTAACTTGGCTTAGAGCAAAGTTCTATCCGTGTCGAACCCTTACAAATCTTTGCAAACGACATAATGTTGGTCAGTTAAAATTTTCGCTTAAATTTATCGAGAATAATTTAGTAATACGATGTATAAAAGTTATTTCTAAACTCACAAAATGAAAACTAAAACTATTGATTTGTACGCTATTTTAATCGGGGAAGAACGGACCGGCTGAATTTCAATTCAATTGCAATCCATCCATATCCATACTTCCATACTTAATATTATAAATGTGAAAGTAACTCTGTCTGTCTGTCTGTTTGTTACGCTTTCTCGCCCAAACCGCTGAACAGATTTAGCTGAAATTTAGCATAGTTAAAGGTTGTATCCCAGGGAAGGACATAGGCTACCTTTTATCCCGAAAAAATGAAAAAATCATGCGGGATCGCGGGTCACACCGCGGGAGCACAGTAGTTTATTCATAAAATCATATTATATTACAATTGTTGTTGTAGAGCCGTGTTGGTCAAATGGGGTTGTGCCTCGACTTTCAATCCGAAGGTCGTGGGTTCGAATCCCGGCCGTGCATCACTGGATTTTTCGTTTCGAAAAATTTATATGCGCTTTAACACGAGCTCATAACGGTGAAGGAAAACATCGTGAGGAAACCCGCAGCTTAGTCAGCTCCACACGTATTGACGTCGTCTTTCCTGTGGGCCAGGCTGATTAAGCTGAGAGGATGGTTTAGGTGCTGGGCAAGCCTATTCCATCTCAAACAATGTCCCAGGCACTACAGCGTCCCGTTAAGTGTAGGCATAGGTTGCCTCTTGACGCTGTATAAGTAAATCATCTAGTATAGATGTAAAGGCCTAAGTTTTTTTTTTATAATTGTTATAAATAATTTACATAGAACCCCGCACTAGGCTAAACCTGTGTCGTGGCAGTGCGAGTGTATTTATTTAATTAAATAAACATATTTATAATAAATACCTTTGAAAACATATTAAATAAAATATAATAAACTAAGATTATCCCTACGTACAAACTGTACGCACTAACGGGGTGTCTCGCAGGCGCCGATGGAACCGTCTGTACAAAACACCCTTCGGCCAAAATGCTGCCTCCATACTATACGAAACTGAAAGAATACGGAACGGTTTTAGTACTGTATTAGTTAGTGTTCTTATAGGCGGCGATGGGCTTGCAACCTGTCACGTATGGAATACTAACTTCTGCAAGATGTGGGCATGTATCAAATAAGTATGTGTTTTTACATGCCTCTACTACCCCCTTAGACATCTTCAAAGGATCTGGAATAAGTAACATAAAAAGATTTGAGAGAATGTCTACCGCACCTTGGGGATACAGTCGTGATGCTGCTGCTGCTGCTGTAACTGTTTTAGTAAGAAAAAGTGAGTGTTGAGAAGACGGTTAAAGGAAAATGGAAGAGGAATACCATTGTTGTGCCGACCCTAAATAATATGGCTCAAGGGCAGGAAGATATTAATTAAGTAATAGTTTTGTTTTGGGCATGCTTCCGACTGACAGTCGTGAATCAGTAGAGCTATCTATATATCATTTCTAACGATCTTTAGATAGCTTGACTAGTCCTGTTGTATTTTGTAAATATATGTAAATATGTAGTAGCTTAGTTTATTTTTAGTAATAATATTACATTCAGAAAATATTGATATTACCATATTCTCTCGTACAGAGATAATCATTCAAGTATTATAAACTTAGGCCTTTACATCTTTAATAGATGATTTATACAGCGTCAGGAGGCAACCTATACACTTAACGGGACGCTGCAGTGCCTGGTACATTGTACGAGATGGAATAGGCTTGCCCAGCACCTAAATCAGCCTGGTCCACAGGAAAGACAACGTCAATACGTGTGGAGCTGACTAAGCTGCGGGTATCCTCACGATGTTTTCCTTCACCGTTAAGAGCTCGTGTAAAAGCGCGTATAAATTTTACGAAACGAAAAATCCATTGATGCACTGGCTGGGATTCGAACCCACGACCTTCGGATTGAAAGTCGAGGTTCAACCCCATCCGACCAACACGGCTCTGAAAAGTATTATAACACCTAGAATTACTTCCTAGGGTTTTAAAAGTTAATTGTTTTAAATCGTTTTGTTTCAGCTAACAGATCCTGTATATTCATAAAATGCGAAATAAGAATATTATTATCAAATTATATTGACTAAGATTAAAATATTTTGGATGTTTCTCCGATTTAGTATCTTTTGTCTCTAAAGAACATCAGTTCAATGAAAGAAAGAAATAAAGAAAATATTTTTATTTGCTTAGACACTACTAACACAAACACACTAAGCTTAAAGATATGCCTAAAATTACGATTAAAATTAAAGTTGTGCGCAGCAGAGTCAAAGCAAACAGGCCCCAACTCAGCATTGTGCTGGATAGGTACACACTGGTGCGCCTACCCAGCGCTGATTTTCAGCCAGAGACCTCAAAAATACAGTCATGATCCTTGTTTTTTTTTAATATAACTAGAGATTAGTATATCTCAATCGCTCATTTAGTAAAAGCATTTCAAGCCAGTTCAGCATTTAAGACCACTGAAAAAAAGCCTTTGATCTTAAAAGCTTGGGAATTCAACTTTACTTAGATATAAATCCTTGATTTTCTCAACTTATGGATCTTTATAAAAATATCAGAGTAAATCACAATTTAGTTAAAGCGTAAATATTTACTAAGTAAATAAATTGAGTTTTGAAAAGATCTTTGAATATATTGAGTTTTATTTAGATTTTTCTCAGAAAATACAAAAGATTTAAGCGGATTAGAATTCCTTTGATAAACGTATTTCATCCCAACAATGTCTCAAGTCACCGTTGAGTAGGCGTAGGTTACCTCTTAAATAATTTAATATGTAAATTTCTAAGTAGAGTAGTTGACCAATCCAGATGATCCTAGCTTCAATGGCCTACGTATCGCTAAGTAGAAACAGTCAGCGTCACTAACTGCTCATAATACCTTTAAATAAAATAATTTAAAGTGTAAGTACCTAATAATAATTTGAGAGTATTGTAAGTGACCTGATGTCTTTTTAAATTGTTTATTAACTAATAAGATAATTATGCGAAGAGACGCGTGTCGCAGCAAGTGCTGCGCCACAACGGGTATGGCACCACTGAAAATCAGAGCTCCAACCCACTCGAGCTGTTGGAGCAAATGCTGAGGGGTAGCCGTATTTTCACCCACATAAAATGATTTAAGTACCTATTGTAGCTGTTGTATATGATGTGGAGAAAATAAAACTTTATTCTATTCTATTCTATTCTAACCCCCATGGGGAGTTGATTTGATGGGTTATTGAAAGGTGACGTTGTGTGTACATAAAATATATATAATGAATTCACGAAATAGATGCGCAAATCTAAAAAAAAAGATATAAAAGAACATTCAAAGTAAAGCTTTAAAAACTTTTGAAACAACACATTCAGCTTAACGAGTTTCCACAAAAAGCTGGTTACAATGTTACATGATGAATTAATTATCTAAGCTGCACTGCAATGCGCCACGGACACAAATTAAACGCTCAGGGGGTGAAAATGACTTCAATGTGATTCAGTAACCCTCATTCACCACTGTGAATAATAATGTGGCGTAGCTAGGTGACCAAGGGCCCTGGTGCAAAAAAAGTGGGGCCCTAACTGAACGGTTTAGGTTTTATCAAGTTAAAATTTTGATATTATGCAGGGTGTGGCAAAATTTTACAACATTGACGCTACTTTTCTTTTGTAGTTAGAAGATTTTGTTCTTAGAAAACTATACTTACCAACTTAGATTTATTTTAAAATGAAAACAAAATACATGAATTTTAGGATTTTTAAAAAAGGTAGGTACTAACCTTCCGGACTCTCAAGCTCTGACTCAGAGTCCGAGGGCCCCTTGAGCTTGGGGACCCCGGTGCACAGCACCGCCTAGCCCTCCGGTAGCTACGCCATTGCTCATTCATACCTTAGGTCAATATTTGTGGAAATCCATAAATGATTCCATCTCTTTCATCTCTTTGCTGGAAGATAACTCTTTTTAGGGTTAAGCTCGCTTTTGCTATTACTTCTCTATTTAAAGATTTTTATGTAGGTATGTAATTTTTTTGTGCAATAAAGAATAAATCTATACTTATAAAATGCTTTGTCCTGAATTACTCACTGACGGATCAACGCACAGCCTAAACCGCTAATTGTAGAGACCTGACACTTAGAGGGTAAGTTGGATTTTTTGAAATTCAACCCCTAAAGGGGTAAAATGGACTAAAAACGTTTCTATGAAAAATCATATTCCTGGTACATGAAACATGATGGTAGACATGAAACTTAGAATTATGATTGTTCAACAATTTTAATGAAAGTCTACTGTCACAAAAATGCAAAACTACCCCTAGAATGGGTGTAGGGGTGTTAATTTTTGTACGGGGTTTTTTGAATGCGTGGGCCGAGGTAGGTAAGATAACTACAACGTGAACGAAGTCACGGGGGTTCCACTAGTAAATAAATAAAATGATTAATGCAACTTTAGTAGGCAACCTACGCTTACGCAATGGGACGCTTAGTGCCTGGGATATTGCTTAAGATGGAATAGGCTTACACCATCCTCTTAGCTGTAGGACGTAGTGTAGGACGCCCTCCGGCCAGGTGGAGTGACGATCTGTGAAAAGCTGCCGGCAGAAGCTGGATGCGTTGAGCTGAGGACAGGGCGCAATGGCGCGCACTAGGGGAGGCCTATATCCAGCAGTGGACTGCCATAGGCTGATGATGATGATGATGATGATGATGATCCTCTTAGCTTAATAGGCCTCTTATACAGAAATGACGAAGTTAATACTGTGGAGTTGACTAAGCTGGTGGGTTTCCTCACGACGTTTTCACCTTTTCAATTCTATTATATTATATATTAAATTCTACAGTTTATGGTTCTATAACCTAATTTTTCGTTTGTGTTAGCACAAACTTTTTTTTACAAAACGAAAAATCAATTTCTTTTAATCGTGTCTTCTGGTTCTTTCGAACCAGTCAGTGTAATGAAGTGATTAAAATTGCTCCTCAAAAATGCTCCTTTCATTTACTGCAAAATCCATTGATGCACGGCTTGGATTCGAACTCTCAACCTCCGGATTGAAAGTCGAGGGTACATTCCACTAGGCTAACACAGTGCAATACAGTTCTGTCGATGTAACAATCTCTATTCATTTCTCCCCAATTAGTGGAAATGGGCTTCAATTATATGCTCAACGGGAGTCAATTGGTTCGTCCAGGTTTAATGCCGACATAAAACGTTGCTTTTATGTCGTCTGTCGGATCCAGGGCTTTGTGAAGTGGTGTTTATACATCGGTGTAACTTACTTTTAGTATTTTCAACCGACTTCAAAAAAGGAGGAGGTTCTCAATTCGTCTGTATGTTTTTTTTTTTGTATCTTGTTAAGCGATAGTTCCGCCATTTGTTGACCGATTTGCAAAATTATTTTTATGTTTGAAAGAGTATACTCCAGAGGTGGTCCCATATAAATTTTATTCCTGAGGGATTGATAGTTTCCCCGTAAATTTCTAAACACCTTCCCTCCATGCCATGTCACAAATAGAAATCGAATCGACAGCTTGACGCCCTGAGTCACACCGCGTTTCGAGTCAAACATTGAAGTCGGTTTTCTTTTTAGTAAGTATTAAAACGTAATTATATTACATTTAATCCATACTAAAACTTAGGCCTTTACATCTATATTAGATGATTTATACAGCGCCAGGAGGCAATCCATGCCTACACTTAACGGGACGCTGAAGTGCCTGGGATATTGTTTGAGATGGAATAGGCTTGCCCAGCACCTAAACCATCCTCTCAGCTTAATCAGCCTGGCCCACAGGAGAGACGACGTCAAAACGTGTGAAGCTGACTAAATTGTGGGTTTCCTCACGATGTTTTTCCTTCACCGTTAAGAGCTCGTGTTATAGCGCATATAAATTTTACGAAACGAAAAATCCATTGATGCACGGCCGGGATTCGAACCCACGACCTTCGGATTAAAAGTCGAGGCACAACCTCATTCGACCAACACGGCTCCATACTATCCATACTAATAATATTATAAACGTGAAAGTAATGCTGTCTGTCTGTCTCTCTGTCCCACCTTTTCACGCCCAAACCACTGAACAGATTAGGCAGAAAATTGGCATGGATAAAGGTTGTATCCCACGGAAAGACATCTTTACACATTATCGATCATTAACAATTTAAAATCTTTATATGAGTACCTACGCTATTTAGTGCTTTAGTGCTTTCTTGTGTGTTTGTGCAAAATAAATGTTTATTCTATTCTATTTTATAAAAAAAAATGCGTTACACCACAGTGTAAGCGCAACCATATTTTACAGATCAGTAATTTTATTGATGGTTCGAAGAATCACGGGTTTATTGGATTCCTATTTATTTATTTTACGATCATTGGAACGGCTAAAGGCATTTTCGTACATAACGGCGTTAAATTAATATTAAATTTTATTATAACATTTATTTTTATTATTATTTTATTACACACTAGCGACCCACCCTCGCTTCGCACGGGTCCGCTTCCGCTAACGTACTTATAATTTTTTAAGCGATGTATTTTTTACTTTTCGAACTTTAAAACTTAGAATTATCAAATGTTATCCACAATAATAACTAACGTAAGTATATTGTGCTATTCTCTTTCCGTATTCACAATGTTTTTATGTCCCCAATTATGTACCCAAATAGTCATTATACTCAATCCAGCAAGTTTGCGTTCGTGACAAAAGTTCGGAGCGATTAAATACAAATCATTGTTTGAGAGCGGGCTAGCATTGCTTTGCTGAAATTAAAGCCTAGAATGGTGACTGAGCGAAATATTTAGAAAAGAAAATAGGTACTACGAACACAAAACGTACCTACATTTTCAAAACTAAAATAGGGAAGTTGGTACCTAATTACATTCTCAAAACTGAATTTTCGGCTCAGGTCGACAATTTTGTTAAGAGTTGAAGTTTTCAAGTTTTATGGGAAAAGTATCTTTCTCTCAGGGATAAAATTTAGAGACCAACTCGATACTATTTCCTTTCAGAGAAAATAATATTTTAAAATTCTCATATATTTCTGATAGAAAATGGACCTTCCATTTTCTAACAGAAATATCTGTGAGCATAGCATAAAAACATACAGCTGAACATAAATAGAATCTCCTTTTTGAAAAACCTAAACTCCTAAGTCTGATCTGTCTGAAGATAGTGTTCAATAACGGGTGAAACGGGTAAACGGAAGGGGTGAAAACGGGACTGGGGAGAACGAACCGGACCCATAAATTTGTAGTCTCGTCATTAGACTGATGGTGAAATAACTGGTGCTTAGGGCTGTTATTTGGGGTAAGCTGAATATAATGAATGAAACGTGTTTGATGATATGAGTTTACAAACTTTTATGATTCACGAATGAGGATTCTGAAGCTCTTGGTTGAACACTAGCTTCCTGTGAATCCATTTATGGTACCCATTAAAGAAAACTTGGGTATTTAGGTATCTTAAATCCTCGTATTTATTTAACAACTAGCTGCGCTCCCGCGGTGTGACCCGCGGTCCCTCGGGATTTTTTCATTTTTTCGGGATAAAAAGTAGCCTATGTCCTTCCCTGGGATACAACCTTTAACTATGCCAAATTTCAGCTTAATCTGTTCAGCGGTTTGGGCGTGAAAGCGTAACAAACAGACAGACAGATAGACAGACAGATAGACAGACAGACAGAGTTACTTTCACACTTATAATATTAGTATGGATATGGATAGTACACCACAGCATGCGAACATTTTCTCAACATTAAATGTAAAATAGGCAACTAAAAAAGATACCAAATTCTCAAAATTACTTTTTCCGCCTAATATATCTGTTATTGCGGTTTTTTAAACGTATAAAAATAAAAATAGTGAATAAATTCTTTTTAAAAAATGTGTTAAAGTACCTTGTTCAATTATGCTCAAGGTATAGTTACCCGATCGATCACCACACACCAGTGTCTTCTCACACAATGCAATGACTGCAAAAGTAAAACTTACGTATTTAAATTTTCAGAAAATAAAATGAATCGACAATTTTGGAAAATTTTGCAGAAGACACAAATTTGGATGGAGAAAATCAGTTGGAAATATACAAATGCTAATATAGATTTTTTGTGGTAAGTAGATGAGGAAAGATATCTTTTGCAAGTTGTCAAGAGCAAAAAAAGCTAGATGATCGGACATCTTAAACGACATAGTAGATTAATTAAAAACATCATAGAAGGGAATGTGGAAGAATGGAGAGGTAGAGGTAGACCGAGAATTAGTTCCATGAGACAAGGAGAAGATTGCTGTCATGTCGCTTAAAGAGGTCAAGGAGCCCCTGGATAAAACTAAGTGGAGAAGGATGCATCAGCTAAACCAATATTCTTTTCATTAAGAGTTTGTTGTTCACATCCCTTTATATTCAATTCTAATAAATAATAATAATAATAATAAATAATGCTGGACATTTTCGCACAGCATCATCTAGCCCAAAAGTAAGCAAAGCTTGTACTATGGGAACCAGATAACTGATATACTACTTATATAGGTACTTTTTGTTTGTAAATACATACATATTATACATAGTAACACACAGACCCAAGATAAATATTTACAGATCACACAAACATTTATCCCGCGGCGGTAATCGAGTCCGCAACCTTCTGCGTCCCAAGCGGGCTTTCACCCACTGCGCTACAGAGGTCGTAAATTTTTCATTGAGAGACCATAATCTCTATTAGTCTAGATCTAGAATACCTAAATCAACCAGACCCCAGACAATCCAACAACTAACCCAAGTGGAATACAAATCATCCCTCAGCCGCAATTCATCAAAATTTTATAGATGAGCCAGCAAAGTGGAGTGCCTTTAGAAGCAACGTTTGACAGCTACAATGACTTGAAAACAGCCTGGTTACTCTTTATTGTAGAGTAGATTAACCTTATTTATTAGCAGTATGAACTTTAACTGGTGTCAATGAGTCCCTAGTCACTAACTTGTCAAGTGCACCCCTGTCAAAAGTAACTTCATGAACAGCCGTACGGTATCGGGTTTGGACTGTATCCAAATTAAAAAAGTTTCTTGGTTAAACCTTATAAGTTTCGAATCCGGTTCATTTATATCACCTACTTTAAACAAACGAGCTGTTGGCCTAGTGGGTAGATATTCTTTAATTTCCAATACGAAAGTTGTGAGTTCAAATCCTGTTGTTTCTGTTAATTTAGAGTTTCGTAAACCTCGATTTATCCACGATTCAGGCACGACAGGCACGGTAGACAATAATCAAGTTACTCAAGATCCTTTGGTACCTCCCTACCTTTGGCTGTTGTGTCTCACGAAGGCGGGTTTGAA
The DNA here is from genome assembly GCA_951394285.1 of Epirrhoe tristata. NCBI lineage: Eukaryota > Metazoa > Arthropoda > Insecta > Lepidoptera > Geometridae > Epirrhoe > Epirrhoe tristata. The sequence continues at coordinate 7,217,734 of OX596159.1, read as the reverse complement.
GAGATTGGTTTCTGTGTGCGTAAGCTATACTAAGCACTCAATATTACCTAACATTCCATGTAGCTTTCCCAACCTTATACACACTGTTATACCTGCTTCCATTCTCTAATAGGAAATCGAATAGAGAAATAAAATACATATATAATAACCACATCTCATAAAAAATCTTACAGAACTAAACAAAAGTATATGAGTGGCAGCCGACGCGCACTAAAAATATAACGATGATGGAGACAGAGAGAAACTTTGTTCGAGAGGTGAAACCAGGCTTCCATATTAAGATATAATATAAAAGCTCAACAATATCACGACTGAATCTTCAAAGCAAGATATAAAATAGTAAAACACATCTATAAACTCTGAAATAACTATCTAAACCAACGAAATTTGAATCACCAGCTCAAAAACTTCGCTCAATACATTTGTCTGTTTTTCACGATCAAACTGCTAAACAGATTAAGCGAATTTATTGCAAAGATAATTACGTTTTTATACTAAAAAGAAAACCGACTTCAATGTTTGACTCGAAACGCGGTGTGACTTAGGGCGTCAAGCTGTCGATTCGATGTCTATTTGTGACATGGCTAGGAGGGAGGTGTTTAGAGTTTTACGGGGAAACTATCAATCCCTCAGGAATAAAATTTATATGGGACCACCTCTGGAGTATACCCTTTCAAACATGAAAAGAATTTTGCAAATCGGTCAACAAATGGCGGAACAATCGCGTAACAAGATACAAAAAAAAAAAAAAAAAACATACAGACGAATTGAGAACCTCCTCCTTTTTAGAAGTCGGTTGAAAATAGGCTGTGTTTTTTGTCCAAAAAATATAATGTAGGTCTGAAATAAGGATTAGCTCTACAAAGAACAGTCGAAACGGGAGAAAGAAATGTATATATTGTAGTATTAGAAGTGGTCCACAACCCTTTCCCCAATAAAACTTGAGCAGTAAGTTCAGTTATATCGCAATAGATGTCTCCAACTTTGTGTGTAGTTTGATAGTTCATACCCCGAGTTTGTTCATACCCGGAGTTCATATAAGTACTTAACTTTATTGTCTCCTGTTCTATTTTGTGAAATCATCAACATCATCCACGCAATCCAACACATTGACGACCTCTGAGGCGCAGTGTGCAAAGGTCCGCCTGCGACGCAGCAGGTTGCGGGTTCGATCCCCGCCGCGGGACAAAAGTTTGTATGTCCAACAGATATTTGTCTCGGGTCTGGGTGTTTCTATGTACCTATAATATGTATTTACAAACAAAAAGTATATAAGTAGTTTATCAGTCATCTAGTACCCATAACACAAGCTCTGCTTACTTTAGGGCTAGATGATGCTGTGTGAAAAAGTCCAGCATTATTTATTTATTTATCCACGGCTTCAGTATTCCATGTGCTTGTGTTTTGGTGAAGGGAAACAATGTGGAAATCCGCGCACATTACTCAGCTCCTTTCGTTTTGACGTAGTCTTTCCTATAGATAAGGTTGATTAAGCTGACCTCTCCTTATTAATCGATGTTTTTCTTCATCGTTTGAAGCTCATAATTTATCATATTATAATTTTATTGAAACGAAAAAAATCTTTAGTTTCCGAGTTTGCAATAAATGAAATGAAATGATTAAAAATAGATAGAAAGCTTACAGAAAAATCCAAAGCGCTTAACTATCTTAAATGAACATAGCTTAAATATACTTTCAAATTGTTATATATGGAGCATAGACTGTCATTGAAAATGTCGATATGCTGTAAATAATGCTATATAAAAAGCTAATTCCTTTTTTTATAAGCAAAACTTTTCTGGTCGTGGTGTAATAATAGCAACTATTATGAACGCGTGCTGAACGCCCATTGGAACGTCACGCGAACACGGTAGCCGGTGTCATTGTAGAGACTAAAATACTTTTATTAACGATTAACATGACACGTTGCAGATTTACACGAAGCTTTTAAGGTATTTGTTACATCCAATTCTGTTCAGCCGTTTCAGCATGAAGAATAATGGACTTACGTCATGTTTTTCGAACGTGCTTTTTTTGACGTGACTACGTCTTATAATTCGATAGAGCCGGCTGCACGCACGAAAAAACATGACGTCATGAGGCGTTACCTCGCTCTGAGGCGTTCCATGTAAGGCTTGAAGTGCAAGCGAGAGCGCGGAACGAGCGACAAAGAAGCACAATCGGCCTTTGCGTTCGGCAGCGTTCGACATCCGTCTCGCTCCTACTTGAGTGAGCGATGCGTAGACGTTGTCACGTTCAACTATCGTCAGTAAACCGACTTTACAGACAACCAATTATTTAAGTCAAAGTCAAAGTCAAAGTCAAAGTCAAAGTCGATTTGATAAATTTTTTTCTAAATCCTTTCATTTTTGAGTTTTTTTTCGATTAAATATGTATGTAGCAGTCTTTTTACACCCTGTATAATATGTATTTATTTACAAACAAAAAGTTTATAAGTAGTATTATCAGTTATCTGGTTCCCATAGTACAAGCTTGGCTTATTTTGGGGTAAGATGATGCTGTGTGAAGTGTCCAACATTATTTATTTATTTATAAGGGTTAATCTTTGAAAATGAATTTACTATTAATAAGGAATTAGGGATTTCTGTGAATGGTCTGTGTAAAATAATACGAAAATTTTACCTACTCTCAGTTGGATTAAAGCGTATGAAAAGAAAAAATCTCTTTCATTATAATAATTAAGGCTTTAAAACACAATTAACCAAAAGCTGAATACTAAAAAAGCAACCAAAAGGGAATACAAACCTATTGTTCATTTTGTTCAAACCTCCAGTTTCAACTCAAAAGAGATTTTATTCGACCCTATTTGTAAAAATTCAAAAAGGAATTGTATGCGTTTTGTTTGGTTTAGGTAATAGGTATGCGGTATTTGTTGCTTCTTATTTCGTACAAATTAAAAAGCTGAAATATATTATTACTTTGACGACCTCTGTGGCGCAGTGGGCGAAGGTCAGCAGGTTGCGGGTTCGATCCCCGCCGCGGGACAAATGTTTGTATGACCTACAGATATTTGTCTCGGGTCTGGGTGTTTCTATCTATAATAATGTATGTTACAAACAAAAAGTATAGAAGTAATTTATAAGTCATCTAGTACCCATAACACGAGCTCTGCTTACCTTGGGGCTAGATGATGCTGTGTGAAAGTTCAGCATTACTTAAGTCTTTATTTATTTACTAGCTGGTCCCCGCGACTCGTCAGCAAAATAACATAAGTAGGTACTTGAAAACCTATAAAAGAATCGAAGCATGCAATCTTCAAATCTCCATTAACTTTTCAATAAACTCAAAATGATCGTATCTCGACCTCCGCTATAGTAGAAACGCCACCTAGAAGTTTAAAAAAAAGTAAAAAGCAGTTTTGACCTCGGCGATATAGATGGCGTTCTAACCAAAGCCAAGGAAAAAGTATTTTAATTCGGAAGTTAAGATTTTTTTGAAATCTTAACTTCCGATGTATTGATGAGTAAAAGGAATAGGTATACAGAATATACATGTTACATTTAATAATTTTTTAATATTTATCATGCAAAATACAAAAAATCTGGATTGCAAAAAGTGGTCACCCATCATCTTTATGACCGCGCCCAGCGTTGCTTAACTTTGTTCCCCATACAATACAATACAATACAAACTTGCAATCCTTATTTTCACGCCCCCTTATGATTATTTACAAAAAAAGTAGTCTATGTCGGTCCCTGGTGTATAATCTTTATCCATGCCAAATTTCAGCTGTTCAGCAGTTTGGGCGTGAAAAGGTAATAAACAGACAGACATGCAAACAGAGTTACTAGCTGCGCTCCCGCGGTGTGACCCGCGGTCCCTTTTTATTTTTTTATTTATTCGGGATAAAAAGTAGTCTATGTCCTTCCCTGGGATACAGCCTTTAACTATGCCAAATTTTAGCTTAATCTGTTCAGCGGTTTGGGCGTGAAAGCGTAACAAACAGACAGACAGACAAACAGACAGATAGACAGACAGACAGAGTTACTTTCACATTTATAATATTAAGTATGGAGTATAAATTGGTATGGATAGACTTTTACATTTTTACTAGATAATTAATATCGTCAGGAGGCGACCTATGCCTACACTCAACGGGACGCTGTAGTGCCTGAGACATTGTTTGAGATGGAACAGGCTTGCTCAGCACCGGAATGCTCTCAATCGACTCACAATAATGTAATATTACAAGCCTCGAGTGTCATACTCGGATTTTTTTAGCCGGGATTCGTACTCACAACCTTTGAGGAGAGAAATTCTACTAGGCCAAAATATACCTACTGGTTATTGCAAACCAGAAAAATGTGGTTTAATTACCACTAAAATAATGCATGTGACAGCTTTGTACCACAAATAATATGCACCTCGACAATTTTCGTATGACATCTGAAATACACTGACGCGTTGATTTAATCAATCTACCTTCGATTTTCAAAAAGTGGCGGAATGGGCGTCCGATACTGATATCAGGGCCTTGATTCATACTACAGCGGAATGCATTTGGTTTGGAATCGACCGATAGCAACCAATCACAGTGCAAGAAACGTCAAATTCGGATCAATTCCTAACGATCTTATAAAAATACCAATAGATGGCGCTACTCGTACTATAACAAAACACTGTAGAAAATCTTAATTTAACCATTGTATTCAGAGATGCCCATCGTTTTTGCGTAAATATACATTTTGACTTAGCTTATTTGATTGCATATTCGGAATTAGATTTTCATATAAAGCATGAAGTTCGCCTAAGCGCACAATATTTGTAGTAATACTGAACGTTAATAGATATCTGATCGGAATATTAGTGATTACTAATCAGTCTTATTGATTGAATTAGTTAATGAATAATGACTGCATATCTTATCTAATAATCATCATCTAATAGAAGCTGACCGTCTATATCATTTAGTCACTAAATTACTAAAAGGAAGTTCGTATTAGTTACTGACTTTTAGTAATTTAGTAATTAATTACTGACTATGCTACCCAGTTTTCTGCAGTACCTAGTCAATGTTTCATTGTTGTATTTTTACACGCATTTTCCTTTTGTGTTTTTGTTCCAAATAAATTTTGAAATTTGAATTTGAATTTCATTAGTTAGTGGCGAACTCTGGTGATGGAGTTATCAGGCCCCAGTAGAGGCCTCCAAAAAAATCAAAAAGAACTACCTTTGATCAAAACATTTTCTTCTCAATCTTTTTTTCTGGCGTATTGAGAACTTATAATCATAGTAAAGTAGACCAAATACGAACTATTTTATGATCGTTCAAATATAAGGTAATAAATAATAATAAATAAATAAAGCTGGACTTTTCACACAGCATCATCTAGCCCCAAAGTAAGCAGAGCTTGTGTTATGGGAACCAGATAACTGATATACCTACTACTTATATACTTTTTGTTTAAATACATACATATTATACATAGAAACACCCAGACCCGAAACAAATATCTGTAGGTCATACAAACATTTGTCCCGCGGCAGGCTGAACCCGCAACCTTCTGCGTCGCAGGCGGCACTGCGCCACAGTGGTCGTCGATATTGGCAGGAGTTCTCGAAATAAAATTCGAAAAACCAACCATTAAAACGGAAGCACAAGAAAAGTGGACAGAAATGGAACATAAATAACGCTATCAAACTGTCAACTGGCCAGATTTATTTCAAAAGCAAAAATATTATTCTGTTATCAAAAGAACTATACTTTTGACCTTAATAAAATGCGTGGTCCATTTATTCCGACCTTACTCCAGGAATGTGGCATTGTTATGCGAAGTGTCGTCTGCCATTGCTTAATGAGGCAGCTGGTACACTTCTGCATGCACAAGACAAGAAAATTTATTACTTAATACTTTTATATCTTAATAATTAAAAAAAATGACCTTTATTCATATTCATATTCATTTATTCATTACGCGATACATGGGTAAACTTAGGTCTAAAACAGAAATAAACCTTTTTGTATTCGTCTCTAATTAATTTGGTCTCAAAAGATATTTTCTCAATTTTATCTTTTTAATTCTATAAACGAATTTTAACCTTATGTAAATATTTCTGTTTTGTTTTGAATGGTTTGATGTTTATTACTATTTATTTATCTTGTTTATCCAATTTGGAATCATCTTCCAGCGTCTGTATTTCCGCTGACTACGACCCCGTTGTTTTTAAGAAGAGAGTTAATAGGCACCTTCTGGGTAAGCTCGCTCTATAGTAGACCTAATTCTTGCCCGTGTAAGTTTCGAGGTTAAGAGCCGATCCATTCTTCATTATAAAAAAACTCTTGTTAGTCAATTACAATTGAGATAAGAAATTCAGCTGTAACAATTTGTCTGACAGTATTCTTATAGACGATTGGGCTTGCATAGATCTCGAAGGCTGACCCCCTGATTACTTATCTTGCGACAGGCGTAATCTCGCAGTCACCGCTGTCAAACTTGTGTTAATCGGACGTAGATATGCATAAAGGAACCAACCCACACTCATGAAATTGAGTTAAAAACTCAAACACGACAGACTATCCTTTCAATTGATTGTTGCTTCTTGTATAACTTAGTCCATTTGTGATGTAGCTGCGCTGAGATTGGTGGAACGTCTGTTTTCTTTGGTAATCATTATGCAACATTTCTAAAAATCAATAAATAAAGATAAAGTGCCTTGGCAGGTAATACAGTTTTTAGACAGTGATCCAGCTGTTTTGAAAGCTGTGTCTGCGATTTGCGAGCTATGCGAGGGTGGGGGGGAATGACCTCGCTTTAATTAAAGCTGTGAGATATGTCAGTTCTTCACGGAAAATGACGTATTACTTTCATTTCGCTAATTGCTTCAAATGATGTAACGTTGAACGAGGAGCTTCTGAAACAAACGGAGAGAATTGTTTTAACAGAAACCAAGATACTTAGGTATAGGTAGGTACCTACTATACAATTGTAACATACATACGGTTTACAGTTTATGGTAGTTCTTTTTCTTCTTTATGGCCTCCCCACGAACGACAATTTAACGTGCCCTATATGAAAATGTCACTAGCGGTCACCCATACACTTACGTAGCGTTTAGAACGTTGCTTAACTTCGACGATCTATGAATGAATGAATGAATGAATGAGAACTCTTTATTGTACACCTTAAACTATGAAACAAAATAATAAGTATAACAAATAATGACAATGTACAATGGGCGGCCTTATCGCTAATAAGCGATCTCTTCCAGGCAACCTTTGGATGGAGAGAAACTCAGTGAAAGAAGGATTGGTCAGGTGTATAATGAAAAATGAATGAATTTAAAGCTGTTAAGTATAGGCTAAATACATATCTTATAATATAAAAATGAATCGCAAAATGTGTTGGTAAGCGCATAACTCAACAACGCCTGGACCGATTTCATTAAATTTTTTTTTGTTGTGTTCGTTATTGTCAGGAAAAGGTTCTTATGACAGAAAAAATCTATATATTAATCATGGAGGGCGTGAAATAAGGGTTGAAAGTTTGTATGGGGAGTTGGTAGTTCCAGTTAAATGCAATAGATGGCGTTGCTAATAAGTATGTTATTTCGCTGACGAAGTCGCGGGTACCAGCTAGTACATATAATAAATACAATCTATCAAGAACGACTAAGCAAGCAAGGCTGCAAGCGCTCCAAATGGCTGATCTGAAAATCTATCTATCTAGATAGATATATTTTCAGATCTTCTTCGATATCTGCGTCAGTTGTGTATGTACCGATTTCATACAAATTGTATTTGTGAGGGTTTGATTCTTTTCCCGTTAAACTTAAAATCCATCTTCGTTTGTAACTAGTTTCTGATCTGCGTTCAAAATGGAAGTCGGTAATATTTAGCCCGTTTAAGTTTTCACTTCAAAATTTATCATATTTTTTTTTAATTGTTGCATAATGATTTTCAGCTACATCACGAGTGGACTAAGTTATACAAGAAGCAACAATCAATTGAAAGGATAGTCTTTATCGATTTTCTCGGGATTTCCATAACAAAACAAAAAAAAAACATTACATAAATATTTTTTAATATATTTTTTGAACCCAATTCCTGAATTTAGTTAGTATAAAATGAAATACCTTAATTGATCAATTGTACTTCATACTGAATAAAATACTTGTGTAACGCTAGTATTATTGTGTTAATTGATCGCCCTACGTAATGCTATAATTCACAATCAACTTCATTTTGTGGGGCTACCTATTTATGTTCGCTTGATTGCACAGAAAAAAAATAATGTTACATCTTGTCAGGCGGTCTACCTACACTCAACGGGACGCTGTAGTGCCTGGGACATTGACAAGGAATAGGCTTGCCCAGCACTTTAGGTGCTGGGTGCTGGGCAAGCCTATTCCTTGTCAATGTCTATTTCTTGTCCAACTTCTCAGCTTATCAGCCTTGTTCACAGGAAATATAATTTTAATATAATATTATTGTAAACTGTTGAATTTAACAAAGATGGTAGTCTTGTTAACAAATAAAATGTACGTACAAACAGTTTAACCTTTTCGGACGTACAATATTAACATTAATATGTTAGTACTTAGAAACTAAACAAACACATCTACATATCTACTTAGACAATCTCCACTGTATCTCCACGACACGGTGGGCATTCTCTCAGTTCAAGGCAAGACCAACTTTGATGGTATAAGGGGGTAAAATAAGTAAAAATGATTGGCATATTTCTACATTTAGCAGATGTTTGTATTCCATACGTGACAGGTTGCAAACCTATCACCGCAATAAAATTTGATTTTCAATAAAAACTTTTCAAGCATATAAATAGTCGTCTAGACTAATAACTATATTGCTAATATTAACATTAAAATAAAACTTTTAGATAAAAAATAACATATTCGAACCCACACCGAAGCTGCGGCTTAAAGTTCATAATAAATTAAAGAGGTCACTAAGGACTTTGACCTTTATTCTATCAGTCATCAAAAATAAATCAAACTTATTATACAAAGTGCTCTTAGTGATTATTTTTATAGAATTATTCGAGATCTGAAAACAAAAATACAACGATTAGTTACTAAAGGTGCATTTACACGATGCAATTTTTCGTACGATTTGCTAAGCCCCGCCCATTGAACGTGCCGACGAGCGTCGCGCTATCTATGACAAATCGCATACGATGAGCGTTTACACGTGGAAAATTGCCGTGCGATACGATATCGTATGGGTTGAAATCGCATCGTGTAAATGCACCTTAATATTATAATTATAACAAATTATAATTATAATTATAATTATAATACATTGTATTTGGCCTTCCCCCACTCCCTCCAGACATCACAGTCTAGCATAAAATAGTTACAAGTATAACCTATGACAAAACAAATCAAAATCAAATGAAATAGTTTATTTTCCCAATAGTGTGACGTCATCACTTCATAATAAACGGAATAATAAAAAAAACAATCTTCATCCAAAAATATCATCTAATATTTTCCCGCGTTTGTAGGTTAATAGTTCTAAAAGAAGGTACGAGAATAATTTGCTTTTATTTTTTGACGCCAAAGTTTTGATTGGACTGAATTTGAGGAAATGGCACATTAGACCGCGTCCGGCGTTGGTGCCCCACGGAACTAGAGCGAATGGAAACGACTAATAAATTGTATATTTTATACCTGTAAAATGTTCAAATTTTGCTGCCAAAATTCTGTACATAATAAATAAATAAATAAATAATGCTGGACTTTTCACACAGCATCATCTAGCCCCAAAGTAAGCTTGAGCTTGTGTTATGGGTACTAGATGACTGATAAACTACTTATATACTTTTTGTTTGTAAATAAATAAATAAATAAATAAATAATGCTGGACATTTCACACAGCATCATCTAGCCCCAAACTAAGCAAAGCAATAATATAAATATATAATACATACATATTATACATAGAAACACCCAGACCCGAGACAAATATCTGTAGGTCATACAAACATTTGTCCCGCGGCGGGGACCGAACCCGCAACCTTCTGCATCGCAGGCAGACCTTCGCCCATTGCGCCACAGAGGTCGTCAAAAAAAAATATCATAATTTTCTGTGTTTAAAAACCGTAGTAATGAAATAAATATATGAATATAATGAATAAATTGAATCGTTGTAAATATGCCGTTAATAGTGTTAATAGCGTAGTAATGAACATGAAAAAAAAAATTACGATCACCTTGTATCCTTGTATCCTCAAAGCACGGTAGGCTTTCTCTCAGATCGAATCATTCAAGACATTTTGTAAAGAGATAGAATAGACAAGACTGTCCAAATAAATACCTACACATTTTTCTTATATATCCTTGTTCTGGGATAATAAGTGAAAGAAACATGACAGCTCTAACAAACAATATTGTATAAGCTCATATAAAACATTAAAAAGTAATTAAAAGTACCTACCCTAAGCCGGCAAGTTTGTATGATGAATGTATGAGAGTGACTGAAGTGAAAGTTGTGTGTCAGGGATCGTAGTAAGTGGAGATCCGTGATCTATGCCTACCCTTTTGGAAATAAGGCGTGTTTTTTGTATGTATGAGCAAAGCATATTTACCTTAATCAAAGTGTAGTTGGAAAAATACTACTACCGAAAACTGAGGGGTTGCAATCAGACCATGATTTATATCGCATATTTAGTGAAAAAAAAAACACATTTTTTTTATTACTACTAGTACATCATAAATTAAGACAATACCTACCTAATAATTTCATTTATAAAAGAAAAAACAGCTAAAACTCAAAATCCAGCAATCTACGTACAACGCGCCCAGTACATACGCAAACAGTAATCTTCAAACGCTGTTTTCTCCGGATATAATGATTTTTTCGGAAAATCCTTTTGGATTTGGTTGTGTGTTGGGATGCTGTACCTACCCCTTTCGGCTTCGGTAGACGTCTTCTACAATCAACTTCTTAAAATCACTTCTAGTGATTTACACCCTGTATAATTTTTATTAAATTAAAAATCACTTCTAGTGATTTACACCCTGTATAATTTTTATTAAATTAAAAATCACTTCTAGTGATTTACACCCTGTATAATTTTTATTAAATTAAAAATCACTTCTAGTGATTTGTATCTATGCAAGCTGGAAGACTCTCCAACAAATTTAAATAGACTGTTCCTGTCTATCGCGTTGTTCCACAATATTTGTGTAATAAAAGCGTAGGAGTCTTTGTTAATAGACGAATATTTATGAAGACGACCTCTGTGGCGCAGTGGGCGAAGGTCCGCCTGCGATGCAGAAGGTTGCGGGTTCGATCCCCGCCGCGGGATAAATGTTTGTATGACCTACAGATATTTGTCTCGGGTCTGGGTGTTTCTATGTATAATATGTATGTATTTACAAACAAAAAGTATATAAGTAGTTTATCAGTCATCTAGTACCCATACCACAAGCTCAAGCTTACTTTGGGGCTAGATGATGCTGTGTGAAAAGTCCAGCATTATTTATTTATCACATTATACGATTTAAAACAAAACCATATAACAAAAATAAATAGAATAGACAGACAACGCTGAGACTTCACCTGCGTCTAATGGCATAATTTCGCAGGTGGAGACTTCCCGTTAGCTGTCTATTCTACATTCTATTTATATTAACAAGCTACCTACTGATCTTAAAGAATTAAATGGCCATTTGTTCGGTAATAAATAAAAAAAATGGCTTATCGACAAATGTTTTTACTCCGTAAATGAATACTTAAATGGTTAGGGACATCAATTATTTATTTTTTACTTATTATCATTTATCTTGACATTTAAAATTTGCATGCCTGATATTTTGATAGGACCCAGAATAGACAAATATAATTTTAAGATCTTATTATCACATGTGTTCGTGCAAATAATTTTCATATCATTTGATTTGTAACATGGCTAGGCAGGCTGATCAACTTATTTCAAGAAAAACTTTGGCAGTCCAATACGAAAACAATCAGAAAATCAGTGACGCCACCTCACTTAACCCAGTCTAACACAAAACACCATGAAAAGGTTTACGTACGCCATTTCGGGAAACTCGTCCCTTGAGGATAATAATACCTTTGCGCTTGTCCCTTAGCGTCTATCCCCATAGTACCGTACCCTTTCCTACTTTTTTGGAAACTTATTAACTAGCTTCTCCCTACGGTGTTACTTGAACCGAAAAAGATCACGTCTTCTCTCGGTGAGTTTGAGTGGCGTCGGATTTTTTTTTGTCATGGCTTAGCAACTTAAAAGCCGGGAAGCGTTGCTCTCGATAAAAACAATGTTTTAGGGAATTCAAGTTCCTTTGAAAATAGCTAAGGGCACGTTAAATATAACTTTAGCTTTGTCATGGCACCAAAAAAAAAAAAAATAAGCAAGAAAACATTAATCTCTTATTTTTTAACTATCTGCGCTCCCGCGGTGTGACCCGCGGTCCCTCGGGATTTTTTCGGGATAAAAAGTAGCCTATGTCCTTCTCTGTGATACAACCTTTTACTATGCCAAATTTCAGCTTAATCTGTTCAGCGGTTTGGGCGTGAAAGCGTAACAAACAGACAGACAGACAGATAGACAGACAGACAGAGTTACTTTCACATTTATAATATTATATAGTATGGATTAGTATGGATAGTATGGATAATATCTACTAGCAGTCATGCATCCTAAATGGCTAGTCAATTTAGGATTCATGACTGCTAGTCAGTAGTCTTGATATTAATCAGAAAAGACAACACAAAGAACGACCGTGTTCGTGCAGATAGGGTTGAAGCCTTAATTTGAGCAAGGGACGAGCTAATCGGAGCGTATATGTTTAGAATAGCCAAACATTCGGGACAGATTGTAAAAGGCTTGCCCAGGCGTTTCCATAAAAAGATCACCGACATTCAACATGATACGAAAATTATTCCTGCAAGATCAAATTGGTCCTATTCCATCAATGCTTTTTGTCTTTGAATTTGACAATAATAAGACACTCTTTAAAAAAAAACATGATTCTATTTTTGACCCTATTAGCACTGGTGGTGTAGTGGTAGTGGCCCCGCCTTCCGATCGTAAGGTCGTGGGTTCAATCCCGGTCGTGCGCCAAAGAGTTTTTCTGCCGAAAAACTTGTGCAATGCCAGTACTCTCTAACGGCGAAGAAAAACATCGTGAGGAAACCGGCATGTCGTAGAGCCTTTAGAGTTCGAAAACATATGTCAAGTGCACGAAAGGAACCTCTTTGAGGCGCACTTAAAATCCTTTCACCACACTGGTTCGATAGAACTAGTGGCACCATAAGAAGAAGAAGACCCTATTGCCCTATACGAATCGTTTTACTTTGTTTTGCGTGGGTATGCTTTCTGCAAAATGTAGGCAAGTACTAATGTATTTGAATGTGTCATCGTCTTAGATATTTTTAGATCTAAAATGAATACCTAAGATTTGAGACGATTTCTACCATCATCATCAATGACCTCATATATCTACAAGTTATGATTTATGCAGCTTGCCAGTTGAATTACACAAGGACCCCTGGAAAGAATAAAACGGCCACCGATTGTCAGGAATTTAGGATGACTTCGGTAGTGTCAATATTGATTTTGGCACCTGGCGAGCTCGTTTCGAATACTTCTGTAGACTTTTGTAGAAAAGTGCTTTGAACGGTGTCATATAACCTTTTTTTACATGCGACAATTCGAAATGGTATCCTAAGAGCTAAAAGGGGTCGAAACTTGTGAAGAAATGTCGTCGATTTTGCCCACTCCACTTACAAGGTCGTCTCTGGCTGTAATAAAAAATAATGTTCATTTTTAAAGGTACTGCGGTATTTCCAAAAAGCAAAAAATACTTATATATTATTGAATGGTTTTTGGGACAAAAAACATAAATTCACTAAAATACAGGATAGAAAAATAGCTCATAAATTTGAAATTCCAACGTGCAAAAACGGCTAAGATTTGATCCCACGATATTCGGAATAAAATTCTTATCCAGTCGGGTTCTACTACAGTCTTTAGAAAGAGTTAGGTATTTATTTTTCATAAAAACTAAATTATGGAAATTGATCACACCCCAAAAAATTTAGGGTCAATAACAAGATGGATCCAGTTTTTGTTAAAACATAGTCTAGTCAAGGTTTTTGCGTTTTATTAGGTTCTATCATGAGATTAAAACATAAATCACCGGGCATATACTGTTGAAAAATAAAATACCTTTTATCAATGTAAATTTTCATGAAATTGGATATAATATGGCTTTAGGAGCACGGTTTTTATTTATTAGTTGGTAAATTTAATATTTTTAGGTTATTATTTTACGTTATTTATATTCTTCCTGCTCTCATCCCCCTAATTGAGGTTACTAGGTTTCTTGACGATGTCCGTCACCGCTTAGAGCTCGTGTTCAAAAAGCGAAAATTTTGTGTTTAATTTGATAGCATAACCTTCGGGTTGAAAAATGCTCTTGAACAATCAAACCTTAAATTTTTTTTTTTTTGTTACAGCTCTCAACACCAGACCAATGTATCATCCAGACTAAAGATGTGTGAGCAACAACGGACACAGCAACTGAAATCCGAGACAGTTAAGAAAAAAGCAATGAAGCTGACTGCACAGTTTTCTATGAAACTCTTCTAAGTGAGCACGGTAATAATGATCGCTGATACACGAAGGAGTAGGAAGGACAGTGGTTGGATACTTGAAACGAAAACAAAAGAAGTGAGATAAGGTAAGTACACAATTTGTCATATTACTCGTAATAGACGAGCAATGTGGCGGACGATTGCTTCGATGAGACGCGAGAGGTGGGAGTTTTATTCTTGTGGCATTAAAAATGTGTGTATGATGTGCTGATAGGTATACATAATAATAAACACACACAAATATCTCATACATTTTAAGTACTTTGTGAAGAAAATTATAGAGAAGTGTTAGACACAAGTACTGTGCTTGCATACAAAAAGTTTAAAAATAAAATTGTTGGCATAACAGCCGATGGAAATCAAGTCACACATTAGCACATTACAATAGTTTCAGAACTAATATATAAATATACAATTTCGCGTGTTGGCCATGAACTTGGCGAGAGAATAAATTGTCTGAAGATTGAATTATATCGAAATTGGTTTAGACAGTGATCGTATTAAAAATTAATTGTGACTATTTCAGTCCGCAGTCATAATAATTGCTTATCTAAAAATCCACAGATCTTAAAGATAAGGTAAATGTAACTTAAGTAAATAGAACAGATATCTAATAACGGATTTACAATATATAACGCAGAGTAGTACACAGTTTTTTTTTTCAAATTTGAACTTACTGCTATTAAAGAAGTCCACTGTACTAAATGTTTTATTATAGGCTTTATGCGTTCGATAGTAGATCACATAGTTCTGATAATAGTACGCGAGCGAGGGAGTGAGAATAAGGGAGTATGCCTAGTGTTAGTGAAGGGTACGTTAAATCTCAGAGACTGCTCACTGATCTCCGAATCTGAAGCCAGCAGTTCCTTCATGTCCTCAAAAAGTGTCCCAGGCACAGACTAGCATCCCGTCGAGTGCAAGCATAGGTTGCCTACTGTTGCTGCTGTATAAACCATCTAGTATCAGATACTTTATCACCAATGGATACTTAACTTTGAAAATCCCCCCAGACCGCCACATATGGATCCAGAAAGCGCCACCAGTCTGCAGTACGTCACCACGACGGAAGACACCCTGGCAGCGAACGTCACCAGCGATGACGTCTCGCTGGGGATCTTCTACAAGATGCGCATATCGGTGCTGCTCCTCATCGTCATCATGGCGGTGTTGGGGAATCTACTGGTCATCGTCAGTGTTATGAGGCACAGGTAAACTTGATAATACTTTTTTATTAGTAACTCAGTTTCAGTTGTCTGTGTACCGGATGCATTGGTCAAAAAGCATTTTAAATTGAACTTGAGAAATGTCTCTCACAGTGATTAGTGCTTACTCAGATAAGGAGCATATTTGAGGCGCCCTTAAACTTTTACCACACTTGTTTTGTTAAAAAAAACTAATTGCTATTTTATTTCAAACTCTTTGAACTCCATGAATATTACTTTGTTTTGTAATTTTAGGCGGTTTAGCTTATTTAAAATCCGTTTTTTTTCTAGAATGAACCGCGTACCACCAGCTCGATGAAGATATTCTGAATATTAATTATCATCTTTTGTTCTAGAAAACTCCGCGTAATAACCAACTACTTCGTCGTCTCGCTCGCCTTTGCGGACATCCTTGTCGCAATGGTTGTGATGCCGTTCAACTTCAGCGTCCAATTCCATAACAAATGGATCTTTGGGCCGGTGATATGCGACCTGTGGAACTCCTCAGATGTGTACCTCTCGTCTGCTAGTATACTACATCTCTGCTGTATATCAGTGGACCGGTATTACGCGATTGTGAAACCTCTGAAATATCCTGTTAAGATGACGAAAAAGGTGAGTTTTAAAAGGTCAAAAGAAATATAGCCTAGAACTATTTGATTCTCAAATTATATTATTATTATTTATTATTATTATTATTATATTAGCCCTCAATGTCCCACTGCTGGGCAAAGGCCTCCCCCCACTCCCTCCATTCATCCCTCTCCTGTGCTAATAAGGTCCAGTCGGCACGGAATTTGGCGAGCTCGTCCCTCCATCTTGTTCGCGGTCTGCCGCGCCGTCGTCGCAACGTATCAGGGCACCACTCCGTGGTCAATTTGGCCCACTGGTCTCCCGACATGCGGCAAACATGGCCCGCCCAGTCCCATTTAAGCTTGGCGGCTTTTGTGGCTACATCGGCGATCTGTGTTCTTGAAATTATATTATTCTCTGAAATCTAAATAGCTGAGCTCCAGTAGGTAGATTATCTGCTTGTATTTGATGAAACTCTCTTTATTTTTCCGATTGCTTAGCAAGTAGGTAACTCCAAAATAGGCCCCAAAAGTTAAAAAAAATATGATAAAATATTACTTGGTAAGTTCATTTTATCATTAAAATGTCTACAGATATAAAAATTACTTTTAACTTGATTAAACGATCAATTTTGAGCAATACACAAAGCGTTATTGGAAAACTACTGATGTTGAATGATTTATCGAATGCATTACCGATTGCATTCGCTGCAAATATAGTGTTTGTACAATCAGCCACAAAAAGTTCGTTGACAATTTTAAGCTTCATTTGACACAAAATATATTTGTGGGGAAAGGAAAAAAATCAAGTTGCACGAAAAATTTTAAGTACCGGCTAGAAAGAAAAAATATTATATCCTGTAAAAGCACATTACTACTAAAATTTTTTACTATCACACCTAACCCGTTAAACCAAAATTACTAATTTAAATTACAAAAATATAACTGAAACTTGAAAAATCTAAACTTCTAGCAGCCGAGCTTTATGCAATCGGCTATTAATGCTATTATGTCAATAATATAGTACATAATTGTTGAATAAATGTGGTGAATTACTTATAATTAAACAATAGCACCCTTATTTCCGTAAACAGGTTCACCGCTCTCCTAGTAAATAACTTCTAAACAGTTGGATCATTCTAACATAAAATAACATTATTTTTCTGACCGGCACTTTTTCATTTTTGGTGCAGAAATGTATGAACGCAGAATGATGTCCTTTGTACTTATTACTTTTACAATCAAATAAAAATAAAAGGCAGAGAATCTAATCCACGCCAAAATTATGGTTATAAATTTTAAGGTTCTGAAGATAAAATAATATTTAAGATAAGAAGATATATGAGATAGATAAAACAGGTATAGAAGATAAACAGCAAAATGTTAATGAACTTTCATCACTGACTGTACAATGCGTTAATAGTAATACACAAATATCCAAAATGTATGATTCACTGTATTTATTTGAATTTGCATGTTACTAGGCACGCGCTGTGAGCACGAGTTAATTAAGATAAAAATAACAATATAAGTGGTTGTTATTTAATAGCCATTATAAATAGGCTGTGATCTAAGCAGTCTGTATCTGTATTATGTAAACATTGCATATTTAATGTCAAAGTCAAAGTCAAAAATCATTTATTCAGTAGGACCGCTGGGATCACTTTGAAACGTCTTAAAACTAGGTAATTTTACTCCTGTTCCTTCGCGACCGTGAAGAACCAGGGCAATAAACACGGTTTGGGGCCTAGCTTTGTATGTCCATAGCAATGTAATGTATGTTCTACTATATCGGCCAAGGTTTAATGAAAAAAGATTTGATGTTTTTAAAAAGTATTAATATTAATAATGATAACTATGTTTTTTAGTCCTACTTCAAGTTACTGATTTGTTTCAGATGGCATACCTGATGTTGGCAGCAACCTGGCTGAGCCCCATCACGATATCATACGTCCCAATCTTCATGGGATGGTACACCACGAAAGACAACCTGCGAACATACGACGAACTCAAAAATGACGACGAAGAGCAATGCCATTTCAAAGTCAACAAGCCCTACTCTGTCATATCCAGTTCCATATCATTCTGGATACCCTGCACAATCATGATATTCACCTACCTAGCTATATTCAAGGAGGCTAATCGGCAAGAAAAAGCTCTCCATGCAATAGCTGGGAATGCAATGCTGATGCATCGTCATTCCAGAGAAGTTGGAGATAAAAATGGTGCGTTACACATCAATGCAAACACTCCTACCAAAGACAGAAATATCCTCAAAATGAAGAGGGAGCACAAAGCGGCTAGGACCCTAGGCATCATCATGGGTGCTTTCATCCTCTGCTGGCTCCCATTCTTCCTTTTCTACTTATCGACGTCTTTATGCGACTCGTGTGAATATCCTGACGTTGTGACTGTGATTATGTTCTGGACTGGGTACTTCAACTCCGCATTGAATCCAATTATATACGCGTATTTCAATAGAGACTTTCGCAATGCTTTTAAGAATACTCTAGCATGTGCGTTCTGTAGCTTTTGTAAGCGGCGCGCGTCTGATTTGGACGCAATGGAGAGATTGGATAGACGAGGGTCAGGGCAGCTACGAGTACCTATGGCTTCACGGCGGACCAGCGATCTGGCTTCCCTTTGAACAATTACCTCAGCCAAGTCGATGTCTTAACGAATTCGGTGTTGTACTTACCCTTTGATGTGACTGATATTTTAGACAGTTCTTCATAGTTCTTTCGGAGTGAGAGGATTTTAAGTGCGTTTTAAAGCTTCGTGTGACCAGTTGATAATGGCCGTGTTGGCGCATTTTTAAACCAATTTAGATATAATGTGTGATGAAAGCACAAATGGATATGTTTCCTTTTAAACATTCTAATCATTTTATACGTACGATCAAAACAGTTGTAATAGATTTATAGCATGTGTTTTATTGCAATATGGTAATTTAGACGTGTTAAGTGTATTTTAGAAAAAGTATGATACATGATTTGTTATGAGATTGTAAATTTTACAACTAAACAAAATGTAAATGTTTGATATAGGTAGGTAATTCAAAGATTTACAATATATATAAATTATATAAAAATATAGATTTAGGCTGTCTTGTTAGTTTGAAAATATTCAATAACTTGACGTGATTATAATTTGTATGTTCCTATAGTATTTTTCTTATCACCTAAAATATATAAATATATATAATTCATAGAATTAATTTATTGATAGTGTCATTCCATAGTAACTTGTCAACTTAGTCAGAAAATACGGGGTTCTCATATAGGATAATTACTCGTACAATTATGGCCTAAGTTAGTAAATAGTTACCTTTTTGTAAAGAGGCCAAAGCATTGTAGTATAATAATTATCATGTAATTTAATATAGAGTATAAAGTTTAATAATAATGTTCATTAAATTAAACATAGTCTGTCAGATAAATATTGTAATAATTTGATTTTGTACAACAAGATCATGATAAACATTTAAATTAAACAACATTTAAGACAAACTTTAAGTTACCTATTCAATTTAAAAAAAAATAGCAACAAAATATAATTTTAGACAAATTAATTTTGAACTCGCACAAAGTGTGTAATGCTATGTTTAGCTAAACTAAATTAATTTATTTAATTAGGTATTTAGAATATTTAGAAATTAATTTAGTTTAAATACTTTTAGGGAGATACGATAAAATGGGGACAAATAACGCTTCAATAGAAAAAAAAAATACAATTTTAAAGAATATAATTATTATTGATGTGCTACGATTACTAATATAAAACAGTTAGATTTGGTGTGTCAGTGTCGTGTCAATAAACTTTTATTAATATTATTAGGTGTTACAAAAAACCTACTAACATTCGGCTGTTGGACTTAGCTTCATATAGATACAAAGCTTTGGAATTTGGTTTTACTACAAAATACTTATTTCTCTACATTTTGACTAGATATCTTATTTATATAGCGTCAAGAGGAAACTTATACCTTCAACCAAAGAGACGCTGAAGAGTCTCAAACATTGTTTGAGATAGAATAAGCTTGCCTAGTAATTGTTCTTAGACCTTTACCTTATCCACAGGAAATACAATGGCCACCATTCACTGCTAAGATCTCGTGAAGGTAATTGTAAAATTTAACAAAAACATAATCTATAGGTTATTCAAGATCCAAACTTACAACCTCTATACAGGGTGTAAAAAACCGTCTACCAAAGCCGAAAGGGATAGGTACAGAATCCCAACACACAACCAAATCCAAAAGGATTTTCCGAAAAAAACATTATATCCGGAGAAAGCTCACCTCGCACAGCTGGTCGAGCGTATGTACTGGGCGCGTTAAGTTTTAATTGTTTTTCTTTTAGAAATAAAATTATTAGGTAGGCATGGTCTTATTATGTTGTTCTAGTAGTAAATAAAATAAAAATAATATAAAATGACGTAGCTAAGTAATTTTTTTTGCGTTTTATTTTCGCTAAATACGTTCAGAATCATGGTCTGATTGAAACCCCTCACTTTTCGGTAGCAATCTTTTTACACCCTGTATTGGAGCATGAATGAACAACACACTTAGGAGAATAATGGGACACGTGATAAATTATGTAAAAACAATATAAATATATATATATATATATAATAATCATCGCACCGGAAACCGCAGTAGAGGACGGCCTCCCACTAGATGGAAAGACGATCTGGTACCTAATGGTTGCTGGGAGCCGTTGGGTGCAGGCTGCACAAAATCGATCGCTGTGGAAATCGATGGGGGAGGCCTATGTTCAGCAGTGGACACTAGATGGCTGACATGATGATGATGAATATATATATAAAACCAAATCCAAATCTTTGGTCTCCATCTTGATTTCTTCCTCAAATGTACAATACTTTGTCGATGTGAACTCTCCTAACCCTATGCTTACATTTTCGCGCGCGTTATCTTAGTGTTAAAAACTAATGGGTTACAAAGTTATATAAATACATTTATAATGCTGGATATTTTTCACACAGCATCATCTAGCCCCAAACTAAGCGAAGCTGCTATGGGAACCAGATAACTGATATACTACTTATATAATTTTTGTTTGTATATACATACATATAAACACCCAGACCCGAGACAAATATCTGTAAGTCATACAAACATTTGTGCCGCGGCGGGGATCGAACACGCAATCTTCTGCGTCGCAGGCGGACCTTCGCACACTGCGCCACAGAGGTCGTCAAATTTTATTTTTAAATAATACGTTTAAATACGTAAAATATATTTCCATAACAATGATTGTGTAAAGATTATCATGCACATTATGATCTGTGACAACAATTTTTAAAATTACTATAATTTTTAATTTATTTAACAAATACAGTTTATTATCCCAAAAATCGTCATACGTAAGTCATAATATAAATTTTACCAACTTGAGAGATGGTAAAGTAAAAAGTTTTTAACTAAACTTTTTCAAATTTTAAATAATTCTAAATCATAATAATATATAATATAATGCTGGACATCTTTACACAGCATCATCTAGCCCCAAACGAAGCAAAGCTTGTACTATGGGAACCAGATAACAGATATACTAATATACTTTTTGTAAATACATACATATTATACATGAAACACCCATGACCCGGAACAAATATCTGTAAGTCATACAAACATTTGTCCCGCGGCGGGGATCGAACCCGCAACCTTCCCCCACTGCGCCACAGAGTTCGTCATAATATTTGTTGAATTTATTTATTGGCTTTTCAATAGCCTATTCTCTTTTTAGATTTTTTTTGTCTAAGTCAGTACTATGGGAACTGAATTAGGGTATGTTTCATTGTTCCCCAGTAGTTACAGTATTTTAATTTGTAATCAATCAGTATTTAACAATGCTAATAAAAATTCAATGTGTCTTCCTTTTAAATAAGTAAATATAGGCTCAATTGTAAATATAGAACTTAGTAAGTGTAGCCAATTTTGGTGTTTGTAAAGTTAAACCCAAAGTATATAGTGTGAAAAAATATATAATTATATAATATTATATTGTGGAAAACTGGCTGTATATGTAAAACAAGTAATAATATACGGTTGTGAATTCATTAGATATTACAACTATTTCTAACTTTAAATATATTTTAACTAATATTTAATTTGTTTCTTCTACTTTTGCTATTCAACTTCAGCTTCTTTTATTTCATTAATCATTTGAAATGTATTTTGTTAATATTAATTTATTAAATCCGTCCAAATTTTTGTTCATCTATTTCACCCTGTGTAGAATACGTGTTAGATTTCATAAAATAAATATTTAGAGATGTCTACTTGAAACTATATTTCTGTATATAAAACATGTCATTTAAAAATATATATTCAGGTTATATACCTTTCTCACGAGTACTTATAGAAGTTCACTAGCAAACAATTTAGAAGTATAGAATACATAAAAACAGCAATATATAATGTAATTTAATATAACTTATTGATAAAGTAGATTGTGGATATCATAGATACAAAAAAATATTTGGCATCTTCTAGAACATTATTCATTTTTATTTTGACGCTCAAGTTTTGATGTGGATACTAAAAATTAAAAATATATATTTATAAATAGCCACCTACTTAATTTTAATTTAATTTATTAACCTTATTAAAATTATTAATAGTTATTTTATGGTTTTAACATCCATTGTCTTGTTTGAACCAACATATTTAGACATGCCTCTGTCTACCCCCTTAGTCATCAAATGATCTCATAATATGATTTGATCTGAGATAATGTCTACTGTGCTATGGGGATACAGTTGTGATTCTTTTCGTTTTAGTTTTTTGAATTCATTTTGGATTGTGATCATTTAACATTGTTTCCTATTGTTTAATAAAAATATAATAAACTGATGGAGGCCACTATCTAATAAAGGCAACCTATGCCTACACTCAACGGGACGCTGTAGTGCCTGGGACATTGTTTGAGATGGAATAGGCTTGCCTAGCAGCTTGATCAGCCGCCCACAGGAAAGGCGACGTCGATACGTGTGCAGCTGACTAAGCTGCGGGTTTCCTCACGATGTTTTCCTTCACCGTTAAGAGCTCGTGTTAAAGCAAATAATTAATTTAATATCATAATTATTCCTAGTTTCCCTTTTCATCAAGTATTTTAAATTACACTAAAAAACCATAATATTTTTATTTTAATATTCTTAAAATTTATCCTACAAGATCAGATTGTACGATTTTTTGTGGCTAAAGGTTTCAGTTTCAACACTTTTGATGTAAATATTTTTATGATTTCAAACGACAAAGTGATATAGTTGAAATTAATTAATTTATTATAATTTATAAATTATTTAGTTGAATTAAATAATTTAATTTAGTTAAATTAATTCGAAATATTGATGCGTGGTGAGATTTTAACATAATTGTGCGTGTAATCAAATATGCTTTTTGCAAAATAAACGAAATTGTTTCGTAAATGCATTTTTTTTAACCCAATAATACTTAAATAAACAAATACTTAAATAAATAATTTGGGATGAATGTTGATGGATTGACGAGTAGAGGTAGGCCAAAGAAAAGATGGATGGATCGTGTGAAAGATGACATGAGTAAGAAAGGAGTGAGTGTTGAGATGACGGCTGATATAGGAGAATGGAAGATGAACACATGTTGTGTCGACCCCACATAATGTGGGAAAAGGGCTAGAAGATGATGACTTAAATCAATAATTCATGCAACTGTTCTCTATACCGGTTAGTAGTTTAGTATAGAATCTTGGTATAGAGAACAGTTGCATGACTTGGTATAGTTTTGTAAATACCGGTGTATTTACAAACATTACTTTGACATTACACAGTGCGCGTGGACGCACAGGGTCCCAAAATCAGTAGGTTTTTGACCCTGTGCGTCCGCGCGCACTGTGAGACCTCATAGTAATGTTTGTGAATACCGGTGGTAAGTGTCGCACAAGGGCCACCGGCCACACTTAAGCCGCGTATCGACTTCCGCGGAACGCGTTCCGAATATTTGAGCTGTAACAAATCGTCCTACTGCAGGGCAAAGTCCTTGCGACCAATGATCACTTATTGTCTCTTAAAGGGCACGCCTACTCTACACGTGTAGGTAGAACCTTTATTTTTATAAATGAATATGCCATGAATATTTTATTCATTAGAGATAAAAAAATAACAATCATTTCAAAGCTCGATATACTTCAAAAAAAGAATTATATTCGGCTCATGTTTTTACTTGTTCACGCGTGGACCGTTTTGGAAAATCCATTTTCTGTTAATGGTTTAATGGGAATATTTAAGTATCCCTAAGGAATAAAACCTCATCCACGCTTGTAATTTTCTATCCTGTATATAATGTAAAAAGACGTCTACCGAAGCCGAAAGGGGTAGGTACAGCATCCCAACACACAACTAAATCCAAAAGGATTTTCCGAAAAATATATTGCATCCGGAGAAAACAGCGTTTGAAGAATACTGTTTGTGTATGTACTGAGCGCGTTGTTTAACGTAAATTGCTGGATTTTGAGTTTAAATTGTTTTTGTCTTTTATTAATGCAATTATCCGGTAGGTATGGTCTTATTATGTTGTCCTAGTAGTAAATAACCGAAAATAACATAAAATGACGTAGCTAAGTCAAATTTTGTTTTGCGTTTTTTTTTCGCTAAATATGTTTAGAATCATGGTCTCATTGCAACCCCTCAGCTTTCGGTAGTAGTCTTTTTACACCCTGTATACCTACGTCCATTAAAGTCGTTTTTTTTTTAGTTTCTAAAAGTAATTTTAGAAGCGTAAATGACAAATACACAAGAGACCAAGAAATAACCAGTAGCACGAACAAATTATACCTACATTAGTATTGATCCGAAGTTTCTTATATTAGTCTTCTTTTCCACATTTATCATTCCGAAGCATTCGATTTTAAGGGCGTTGGACGTGAAAAATGGTTCCCTTAATAGCTTTGTTTTAAGTACCGTTTTATTTTCTATTTCACACTCAATTTAAATGGTAAAAGCGTGAAATTGATGAGAATTTTACTCACACAATAAAAACTGGATTGCGATCGTGTCCCTGGGCGAAATAGACATAATCACAGACCTTTATGGTTTTTAAATGTACTTATTCCAAAAAAGTCATACAATATGCAGGATTAACAGTACTCTTAGTAGTATATACTATAAATAAAAAAAGTACGTGAGTGTCGTGGAACACTCGGTTTCAACGAAGCAAAGTGTACTTTTCTATACTGGGAATATAATAAATTAATTATTGTCAATTAGGTATCCTAGAAACGCTCTTCCGTACTAACAATGTAACAATCTATGGACTGTGTCGCGGCTGCTTATTTCAGACTGTGACGATGACGATTTATACATGTGTCGTGACGGTAAAATGGAACAAAATTATTTTTCCAGCCTCAGTCTTTTTTTTCTTTGATACCGTCCAAAAAGGATCTTTGTTCAGGATTACGATTATTAGAGTATCTCTGACTAACCCTTAAATATCTTTAAAGGGTCTCAATACCTTCAAAAAACTAAGAAGACCGTGGCCTTAGGTCCTAGGTACAGGCGTGATACTACATATTTTTAAAACACATAAGTACACAAGGACCTACAATCGAATAGAGAACCTATTCCTTTTGAAGTCGGTTAAAAAGAAGGTCTTCATATTCATAATCTATGAGTTACCGGCACTAAATTGAAGTAAGGCCTTCTATAAATCAAAGGATTTGCATATGAAAGACCACGCTAGTATGCGTACAGACTAAGGAATATTTGAAAATCACTGTTCAAAATATACAGGGAGTAAAAAGACAACTACCGAAAACTGAGGGGTTGCAATCAGACCATGATTCTTAACATATTTAGATATAGATTTAAAAAATAAAATAAAAATTGACTTAGCTACTGGCTTACTACGGCTTCGGTAGACGTCTTTTTACACCCTGCAGAATACAATAAAATATTATCATCATTGGAAGCTCAAATAATAGCCCACTGCTGGGCATAGGCTTCCTCCTTCAAACGCCACCATCTCATCCAGGTCTTTTCCTCAGTGTCCCTACATGTCTGTGGATCTGCCCCGATAAAGTCAAAGTCAAAAAGCATGTATTTAGTGGGACCGTTAAAATCACTTAGAATAGTCTGAGCTATATGATTCTACTCCTATTCCTAAACTCCAGCGGAACCCTTAGGTATTTATTACCCTTACTAAGTGTGTGTGTATAGGTAGAGAGTCGTGTTGGTCGAATGGGGTTGTGCCTCGACTTTCAATCTGAAGGTCGTGGGAAATCGTGGGTTAAATCCTGGCCGTGCATCAATGGATTTCTCGTTTCGTAAAATTTATATGCGCTATGACATGAGCTCTTAACGGTGAAGGTAAACATCGTGAAGAAACCCGCAGCTTAGTCAGCTCCACACGTATTGACGTTGTCTTTCCTGTGGGCCACGCTGATTAAGCTGAGAGGATGGCTTAGGTGCTGGGCAAGCCTATTCCATCTCAAACAATTTCCCAGGCCCTACAGCGTCCCGTTAAGTGTAGGCATGGCTTGCCTCCTGACGCTGTATAAATCATCTAATATAGATGTAAAGGCCTAAGTGTATAGTTAGGAACTTAGTTTGTTACTGTTCTCTACTTTTGTACACCGCTGTATTTCTGTATTCGACTATCCTGTCCATACAAATGGTTGCCAGGAAAAAATCGCTCTGCTTGAATAGCCACGCAATCTGCACACACACTGCGTTCTGAAACTCAGCTAATTTATATCAAAAGAATTCAGGGTTTGCGGGTTTGGAAGGGGAAAGTAAGAATAATTAATGTTTCATAGGAAAATGGGAAAAATATGGCAGTTTGATACCGTCTCAAGGCCAGCTAGCTTATGGTGCGCTCGTGGTTTAGTTCTTGATAGATCTTTTTGTTCCTGATATATCGCCGAAGTTAAGAAACGTTTGAAATGGTCAGTAAATGGGTAAAAAAAAAGTACGTGAGTTTAAATTCAAAATTCAAATTCAAATTATTTATTCAGAACAATGTACACAGAAAAACTGATTACAAAAGAACGATGAGAACTGCAAAAGTTTAATAAACTGTGTAGCAGCCTCAATGCCACCTCCTTGACATTACAACATAGGTAGGTACCTAGTTCTGAAGGAAACTTTATGTAGGTATCATTTAACACTATAGAATAAACTAAAAGATTTTCAAACAAGAACATTATATGAAAGTTAAAGAGCAATAAATACAGTACATCATAAGGTTAAAAAATATTGAATCTTAAGTGCATGTATTTATACAGAAATTGTGTGTCTGTGTGAGTGTCTGTGTGAGTGTCTGTGTGTGTGTGTGTGTGTGTGTGTGTGTGTGTGTGTGTGTGTGTGTGTGTGTGTCTGTGAGTGTCTGTCAGTGTGTGTGTGTGTGAGGATGTGATGTGGTTATTCAGGAATTTTTAGCATGTCTTCTGTCTCTTCGTAAGAGAGAGTAAGCAGCCATTTTAGAATTTTTATTTTGCAATTATAGTTTGGGAGGGGGTATATATTTAAAATTTTATTTACTTTATTATACAATTGAGAGCTTAGATAGTGAAAATTACGACCTGCCAAAGCTGTCCTACGTGTTTCGATTTTACATACCAAATCTGAGCGTCTTCTTCTGACGAGGTTTGCAACGTAATTTAGTTGGGCGTGCTTGCGAAGAACAGTCGCCAAAACAAAGAGTTGCCTTACTGTTAGGACTTCACAAAGGTAGTAGAGTAAGCTAGTGGGATAACGCCTAGGTTTGGAGGTCATGACCTTGAGAATTGATCTTTGAGCTCGTTCTATTCTCAGCATTGGTCCTTTAAAAGTTCCACCCCATGCTGTTATGCAGAATGATAATATAGATTGCACCAACGCGAAATAAACAGTTTTGAGGCAGTCAAAGTCAGCAACACATCTCAAACTACAGAAAACATAGATCAGCTTACGAACTCTGAATTAATTGACAATTATGTATCCTAGAAACGCTCTTCCGTACTAACAATGTAACAATCTATGGACCATATACTTACATGTGTCGTGACGGTAAAATAAAAGCAATTTTTTTTCCAGCATCAGTCTTTTTTTTCTTAGATACAGTCCGAAATTGAACTTCGTTCCAAAAAACAGCAAGTGGCACTATCAGTGAGCACTTCCGTGCTTCTGAGGGCACGTTAAATTGTTGGTTCCGGCTATTAAGTCGTTATGCTATGACGCAGGCTTTAGGGCGGCTTAAAACTTCCATCGAGTTGGCCACTAAACGAACTTACTGCTTTGTGCGGAGGTGTATGACCTAGGACACTGATGAGTAAGAGTAATATTAATTATTATTTATATTGGATTCAATACGACATTGAGTTGGATCGCTCTATTGGATATTATCCAAAGAGATTTGTTTCCAGTTTTGTATTAATGGCGATATTAATAGATGGGTATCATAGGAAGATTCCATATCAAAAAGGAAAATAAACATGATTACATACGACCGCATCCCCAAAATAAGGCAGACAATATACTTACTCGATCTTTCGTGTATTCCAGTGAAAAACATCTGTCCTGTGGCAATAAATAGTCATTTTAAGAGCAAGATGCTACTCCTGTTCTTTGAGGCTGATACCGTGAAAAATCATAGCAATGTGCAAATTGTGGGTCCTTTCAAATTATCAACATGCATCCCGAAAATTGCATGGATTTATTAAGAGGTTCTGAGTAAAAATCTATTCTAAAAATCTTTATCTGTTCTGAGTGTAGTTAAGGTAGGCCAGTTGACGTAAAAAATAAAGTAAGTCACAGATTAGTAAGGTTACTATGAACTGTGAAACCTGGTCGCTAAACTAGTGCTACCCCGCTAACAAATCTGAGAATAGAAGCGTCAGTTATGAAAGTGTCAACGGCATGTGCTCCCTTTAATTGGTCCCTTATCACGTCGATTTTCCGTGACAGAGGGCAGATTCCGTCCCTTTCTAACGCTGAGCCAATGAAAGGGATGCCTGCTTGTCCCTTATCAATGTCTCACCCTGCCTTATTTCTGGAGAGAAGAAATAATATTATGTTGCGACCCAAGTACAGTTTAGGTCAAATTCTGAGGTACGTTTTTTATTTATAGAGAACCTTGCATCTTAATTTTTGGAGTAAGCATTATATATAAACATTATACTATTTTTTTTATTTTATAGTGTTAAACCACACTTAGGTATTTCATTGAATTAAATTTGTTGGAGGATCGTCTGATCGTTGCGGGTTCGAATCCCGTCAGAATCTAAAAATTTTTTTTTTCTCAATTATAAATATAGTTTTTCTTCGTGTCGTGTGGTAAAATGATATACCTAAGGGCTACAAATTGATCAACTAAGGGTATAATTTTAACTACTAATATTATCTAAAATTGAAAATTGGATGAAGTTACCCAAGTGAAATCCAATTGTAATTTTATGAATTTAGAATGTAGATCTGAAATATTTACTACTATACGATCGAAAGTAAATACTGATGAACAGACAATTTTTATTTTAATATAAAGAAGTTCCTGAGTCCGTACCTATTATATAGGTAGGTACTAGAAAATCCGCAATCTCTTGAAGCTAGTTTACTAGCCCTGTGTATACCATAATACACAATTAAAAGTATACTTACAAAAACGAAGCACAATTCATTTATTTACTTAACATTTTCGTATCCCTGATCGCTTAAACCCATATTTATTTCATAATCAGGATAATTTCTCGGCGCGATATAGCGATATCCCGAAGGATAAGGTTATTATATTAAGGTCGTGATAACACGTAAGAGACAATAGCGAAGTTAATTTGGTTATTTTGACCTGGGGCGGTACGGGAAACACAGTAAGAATAAATATACTTACAGTTCGAAGCTTGTGTGACCTTGAACGTCGACACTAGAGTTGCAGATGCAAAAGGCACCTCAGTTAGAGAAACGAAAATAGAGCAACCAATAATTGAAAGGACAAAAATTTCATAAAACAACTTTTATTGAAATTGGCAAATTCAAATACAAAGTTGACAAAGCTTTTGTACTATTTTACGCCCTTTTCACATCTCCACCGCGAAACCAGGAGCGCGGATACGTTGAATGGGTTTCGCCGCGATTAAGTTTAGAAGGACAAGCGTAACTGTGGCGGCGGAACGTCACGCGAGCATAGAATACAGGAAGGCTCTCTTCTCAAAAAAAATTATAAATAGAGACTATCTATCTATCTTGCTGCGACGCAAAAAAGTTAAATTCAGCTCGAATTAGTGCTTAGGCCCCAAAGATCTTTGACAGATACGTGCGAAAACAACGCGAAACCGCGAAAAAAGAGCGGAGGTGTTAATGGCATTTGAGCAGGTCGACGGAATCTCTCGTTCAGTCTATGCGTTAGAGCTGGCAGTTTCGCTACGTTGCCTTTTCTCCTACATACTGACAAATCACGGTGAAATTACAGCGGATCCGCGGTCCTGGTTTCGCAGCGTAGAGAAAGGGCGTATGAAGTAGGCCTAAATTTAAGTAATCATTTAACTTATTTGCATGTCTTAATTTTCTAAAAAGTCAAGCTTACCAATAAACAATACACATACAGGATCATGCCAGATCATGAGTCACGTTATCAACATACGGTAAGTAGAATTTAAATCTTTACTGTATTAAGATGCTAAAGCCGAGAGACTCTTGCGATTCATGCTATTTGTAATGTCAAAACTTGCACCAATTAATAGCATTACACGCAGGTGAGTATCTAGCTTAGATAGTGCTCTGTTCAAAACATTTGCCTCAAAACCACAACATCTTGTTTAGCTATGACGGAGGTCGACCAAAACCTCTGCCACCAGAGTCGGCCTCTAACAATCTCTGGCAAACTTACTTTTTTTAGTAGAATGTGATAAACACATTCATTCAGCAACTTCAGCGGGAGCTTCGGGAGGTGCTTCGGCAACTGGTTCTGATGCTTCCACCGGAGCACCCTCGCTTTCAGGTGGTTCAGATGGAACAGTCGCTGGTTCTGAAGGCGTTCCTTCAGGAGCAGTCTCTCCATCAGCCACTGCTGGTTCACCTTCAACCGGAGCCTCTACTGGTGCTTCTTCTACTGGTGGTTCAGCAGCTTCTCCTGGAGTCACTTCTTCTGCTTCAGTTTGAGCTGGTGTTTCTGCTACTTCAGCTGGCTTTTCTTCAGGAGCCGGCGTAGCTTGTGGAACTGGCTCTGATAGTTCGATAATCTTAATCTTCGATCTCTCTTCCTGTGATGGACGTCTCACTGAAGCTTTTGAGCCTGCTTTGACAACTTCTTTACTACTTTTACGCTCTCCAGTTACTGCGTTCTGTGATGAAGAAGGTTTTATGTTCTCTTTCCCTGGCCCTTCTTCTCCTTTCTTTCCTCTACCTTTAGAAGCGAGAGGGAAGTAGAGTTTGTACTCAGGAGGCAGCTGGTCTTCTGGTATCAGTCTCTCAGTGAAGTAGATCCTTCGCAGTCGTATATTGGCATTGACTTTTACCTTCTGCACTTCTACAAACTGCTTCTTGTAAGCTCGGCGTGTGAACTCCGCTAAGTTGAATTGTATTTGGTTCCAACCTTCAGCTAAGCCAATTGGCATGACGGTACACAGGGGCAAAATCTGTGTTGAGCTCTGGAAGTTTGACACGCGGAATCGACGCCTTGTTCCTGTCTCGTCAAGTATAGTAACTTCAAACGAGAAGTATTTTTTCAGGTTCTTGACAATCATGACGAGAAACGGCATGGTGATCCCCAGTACTGTTTTTCCTTTAGGACAAGTCATGAAAGTTGTGCTTACATTAGTTCCTCCTATTTCTAACACCATGGACTTTATGTCTTGATCTAAAAACCTGGTGATGTAGCCGTCTTGGCAATGCGTCTCCCATATTCCTAAGGGTTTGGACCCGCAGCTAAAGAACACAGTCAGCATGCCGCGTTGGTACGAGTTTCTGTACATATTTGGCTACTATAAAACTAGTTTAGAAAAAATAATCGTATTTTTTAGAAACTTACATGACAATTAGTTTGAGTACACTATTGTCATTGTTACTGTCATGTTATGAGCATAAAATAAAGAAGGTCAAAAACTCTTTTTTTTTTTTTAGTTAAAATAGGTCAGCATTTGACCTTACTCTGCCTGACGTTAAGCAATAGTGAGATCTAAGATGGAGCATGCTTTCCTAGAAGGAACCTATTTACTCTTGATTTGAAGACCCCCTATGTGGTACTTATCGGGAAATATGGCTCTATATTTCCCGCACACAATTCCACAATTTGGCAGTGCGTATGAAAAATGTAGACTCAAAACTCTGTGTACGAACTCTGGGAATGTCGACCATGTACAAGTGGCGTCTTTCCGGGAACCTGTTGGCCCGATAAAAGAACGGGGATGGCGGAACTAAATCCGGCGGAATTATGGAGTTCTTGTGCACACTCTCCGAAATGCAGCCGATAAAAGACCGACAGACTCGTGACTCTACGGCGATGCTCAAGTCTTTGAAGCCGAGACTCAACCAGAGTGTCATAACCTATTAGCCTCTTGGTGCACCTCTCAATATTTGCTAGCTCTTACTTTTGTTGTTAAAAGTCTTTCATTCCGATTTCCGTTGGCTACAATGCATTTTTCATTGCAAAAAATTTCCATCAAAAACGTCGTGCGGAATCTTATCAGTAAATAATACATACAGAGGATAGACGTACAATATAAAACTAAATAAGGGTTAAGTTAGTATCGTCTGCATTGTAAAATGTCTGTGTTAGCAAAAATATGTATGTACTAGCTGCGCTCCCGGGGTGTGACCCGCGGTCCCTCGGGGTTTTTTCATTTTTTCGGGATAAAAGCCTATGTCCTTTCTTGGGATACAACCATTAACTATGCCAAATTTCAGATTAATCTGTTATTATTTATATTATCTGAAGATTATCTGAAGCGTAACAACAGACAGACAGACAGAGTTAGTTTCAGATTTATAATATTAGTATGATATCTCCCACAATAACTAAACTATCTAAATAAATAAACTATCGCTTCGACTGCCTACTGTCTCAGATCGCGCTTCAAAGAACGGTGAAAGTCGCGAATTCGTTTCCCGCATCGTTACAATTTCTCGTGATGCATTTTTAAACGTAGGTATACCCTGTTAGTACACCGACGAATTTGCATACTAATGCGAACTGATGCAAACCAACGAAAAATCTGTCAGGTAGTCAGTGCTGCCAACTCCAACTCAGTGAAAAACTGCAGACATCGAAGGAAAAACTGTGCCAACTGTATAAATTGATTTAACTGAAAATCTACTTCTCGTAGTTTTGCATTTCCATGCGAAACAATACCGACAAGGGCGCACCTATTTCATTAGCTATGTGCTAAAGTAAGACAAGGCGTGTGCAAACTCTGCCATACACCTGACAGATTTTTCTTTGGTTCGCATCGTTTCGCATTCGCATGCGAATGCGTCGGTGTACTAATGGCGTTACTGTTTGTAAGAAGATTATTCTGTGTTCTAAGGCACGTGACGGCATCGCGTAAATTATCCCTGCGGGCGTGTCTCCTCAAGAGTGTATTAAGAGGATTGGGAAGACTCGTTTTGACGATTAGAAGCAATGACTTTCTTTATCGTCAGATTCACTGCCAGTTGAATTACACAATAAGGCCCCATGTCATATTAACTTATTGTCAATTAGTCGCCTTAGACATACTCGTAA
Source organism: Epirrhoe tristata (assembly GCA_951394285.1). Taxonomy (NCBI): domain Eukaryota; kingdom Metazoa; phylum Arthropoda; class Insecta; order Lepidoptera; family Geometridae; genus Epirrhoe; species Epirrhoe tristata. The sequence goes on along the minus strand of OX596159.1, from coordinate 7,183,666 downwards.
CATAATTTAGCCCATGAAGGGCCAAATTAAACGTAAAACGTACGACTCTAATTAATAATGATAATACGGAACTAACGCAATAATTCCTGATGTAACGATGACCGTTAATAACGGACGTCATTCAAAGAATCATTTTCAAATAAAAAATATGGTAGTCATAGACATTCTCAGGAATGATTTCGCTGCTTGGGTTTCATGATTTACGATTACTTACGTGAAAGGGAGATGTACTCGTACTAAATATACCTAAAACAAAAACAAGCGTTCTATACTCGAGATTCGGATATGATTTTTTTGAAAAATCCTTTTGGATTTGGTTGTATGTTGGGATGCTATACCCCTTTCGGCTTCGGTAGACGTCTTTTTACACCTAGATTCCTTGGCTTGGAGTTGGAGGTATCTTCGAAGTAAATAGATGTGTGACTAGTACTTAGTAGCTTATTATCCGACTCTTTTTCAAATTCTTTTTTTTTTGTTAAGATCTGAGAGAAAGTCTCCGTCTTTAAAATACTGTCTTGATCTTGTTTTTGTAAATAAAGTAAGTACAGTCAGCAACGAAAGTCGATTAACATTTTTGTTTCGTAAATAAGAGTATTTCCGAAATCTGTGGCATCATGTCCAATATTTTGCCAAATTCTGAAGATTAGTGCTCCATTCCTTTTCAATTTTAAAGAATAAAATTATCTTTTCTTGAGAGTTTGGTTTATTCGGTTTTGGTTAAATCGAAAAGGAATGGCGTTTTAAAAAGTCTTGCTGTTAATGTAAGTATTATTAGATTCGGCTGAGGATCTCAAAAGGCACAAATATATAAATCTTGATAGGGTTTATATACTTATTTGAACCATTTGGGGTTAAGACCCTAGGTCCGTGGGGTTCTGGAGCCCTTCGGGTTTTCAAAATTATTTCAGGGCGTCTGGTCGAAGCGACGCGTGATCCGAGAGCTGGCACATTTTTGACTCAAAGGATCAGCATTGCCATCCAGCGTGGTAATGCCGCCAGTGTTTTGGGCACGCTTCCGACTGACAGTGACCTGGATCAGTTGAGCTATCTATAGATCGTTTCTAACGATCCTTAGATAGCTTGACTAATCCTGTTGTATTTTGTAAATATATGTAATTATGTAGTAGCTTAGTTTCTGTAAATAAATATTAGTATTATTTGTATTAAAATTACACAGAACTGTTTTGTATTTCGTTTATGCTGTGTACACATGGATTGGGATACAATCTAGTTCTTTAATTTGTAGCTTATATATTGCTTATCTGTGATTGTGTTCTGTTTTGTGTGCCATAATAAATAAAATAAAATTGACTTTCGTTGCTGACTGTACCTAGCTGTATTGTTTTGTTTTTCTTCGCTATTCTTTTAAGAGCGTTTTCACATTATTTTACTTGCCCCGCCATCGTATCGTATCGATATCGTATCGGTTATTGTGAAACCGCTCTTAAGGTAGTTATGTGATGGTAGTCGCTATTTAGAAAAGCTCAGCTTAACACAAAGTTCCATTAGAATTAATGGCACAAGACTACGATGGATGTGGGTAACGTGGTAGTTCTGTGTACTTACTCTACTTAGTATTGTACTTACTTGAAACTTGTGTGTCTTTAGTTCTTTTTATACCCATGTGGTGAAAAGATTATAATTAAAATTGATATAAGTTCGCTTTTAAGAGGCTAGCCATGATAAGTGGGAGTGATGAGATAGACACCTATTATTTTTATGGAATTTCGAACTCTTATCTAGTGATAAACAATTTACAAATATAGGTTTTTGATTTTACTAAATAAATAAATATCTAAATAACGTTGGACTTTTCACACAGCATCATCTAGCCCCAAAGTAAGCAGAGCTTGTGTTATGGGTACTAGATGACTTTTTTGTTTGTAAATACATATTATACATGGAAACACCCAGACCCGAGACAAATATCTGTAGGTCATACAAACATTTGTCCCGCGGCGGGGATCAAACCCGCAACCTTCTGCGTCGCAGGCGGACCTTCGCCCACTGCGCCACAGAGGTCGTCGTTACTATGGTGTCATAATAAGCATTCAATAATTCTTGTACTTATAAAAATGTAATGCCCAACTTCAAAGGTAAAAATAGCTCCGTGTTAAAGCTAAATTCACTTAGTCCATAACAAGTTTTTAACAAACTCCACTGGATAAAGTGACCACGTGTGCGTCGTATAAGCCTAGGTTTATGGCTCTACAATTTAAGCTTCAACCTGCTACCAAAATATAATAAATTTTGGGTAAAATTTTCAGTATTTGCCAACTGTGTAAAGTTTTCCGATTTTCAGTAAAAGGTTACCGTTGTTTAACAGTGCTATAGAGATGGAAAAACCATAAAACAAAGACCACGAAAGATTTGAAATACCTAATAACACTATTTTCAACCGACTTCAAAAAAGGAGGAGGTTCTCAATTCGTCTGTATGTGTTTTTTTTTTTTTGTATCTTGTTACGCGATTGTTCCGCCATTTGTTGACCGATTTGCAAAATTCTTTTCATGTTTGAAAGGGTATACTCCAGAGGTGGTCCCACATAAATTTTATTCCTGAGGGATTGATAGTTTCCCCGTAAAACTCTAAACACCTTCCCTCCTAGCCATGTCACAAATACAAATCGAATCGACAGCTTGACGCCCTGAGTCACACCGCGTTTCGAGTCAAACATTGAAGTCGGTTTTCTTTTTAGTATAAAAACGTAATTATCAGTTATGTGTTATCCAACAATGTGTTAGAAACGCTGTCTCAATCCATAATCAATTGTAAGTAAGTTCGTATGAGTCAGTGGCCAACTCTGGTGACGGAGTTTTTAGGCCGCCTTAAGGCCTCCGTCACGGCTAAATGACTTAAATAGCCGAGATCGACAATTTAACGTGCCCTCCGAAGCACGGAAGCGCTCAGATGTAAATGCCACTGGCGGTCACCCATCCACTTACAGACCGTTTCGAACGTTGCTTAACTTCGACGATCTATCAAGAGCGGCTAAGCAAGCACGACCACGAGCGCTTCAATAATAATCAATTGTGAAAATGCATCACACGAACGTAATACACTTTTTATCGATGTACTTTTACAGATGCTTTTAAAAAAAATACAATCCTAATCCTGTTGTTCGTTCCTTGTTCACCACAACATTATGATCTTGCGATTCCGTTCACCCATTATAACGGAAATTTTTTTACGGTCATCGTCTTATAGATACGTCTTTATCCTAAAATCCGATAACGGTTCACCTTCGAAGCTCACACTGCAAAGTTCGGTCGTAAATTACGGAAAGTCGTGTTAAATTTAGATAGAAGGACTTGGTCCTGACTTTGGGCCCTATCACACAAGCATCAAGAATTTAAATGGGCGACACTCCACGATCGCGCTTTCGTTGCGATTCACACGCTTCGGTCAAACCTGTTGGGTTAGCATGAACTCTTAGGCTGTCATTAATAAACACGAACTAAGGTGGTATTAGCGCTAATCCAAAGCATAAGGTTGTAGTAGGTCAATTCAGTATTAATAAATAAAGACCAAGGAGGAACTAAGCTAATTCGACTCTGCTCTCGGAGTAAGAGTTACGCCTAGGCGCCACCTAATATAGAGATGGAGTAGGCAGACGTAACACCAAAAAGTTTTAGAAGAATAAAACCTCTTTGAATAAAACAGATTGTCAAATACAAATTATTGTCTATCTCTGTCATTCATATAATTAATGACAGAGATAGACAATATTTTGAATGATAATATCATTCGTTCATTCACTCTTTTTCTATTAATCCCGATGTAAGGAATGTATTACTCATTCGAGGCTACTACCAGTTTATTAATAACATAAAAATATTCAAGTTACTATAGAAGTAACAAGTCTGAGAGTAGTCTCGTATTAAGCTAGAATTAGGGTAATCTAATTAATAAGGCCGTTATTGCCTGGCAGTTTTCGAACTTCATTTAAATTTCGAATAACCCGGTTCTTTAAAGAAACTTCGCAACCTATCATGTTCTTTCGCTAGCACACTAATGCAGTCACTAATGTGCAAGCGAGAGAGCATGATAAGCGCCGCCATTTCAGATTCGTTTCTTTATGTCAAAATTGCCATGCAGTTCAAAAACTGCCTGGAAATAAGAGTTCATAGTAACAGCCCTGTAAAGCGACTGCGAAGCGGGAGGGTCTGCTGCGCAGTGGACTATGGTGCCTTGCACACCTACGCGACCACAACGCGGGAATATTTTTATACAGTTTCGCGTTGCAGACCCTTCCGCTTCGCAGTCGCTTCCTGCATCGCTGACGCGCAGGTTTGGCTAACCTTAGGTCTTTATTTTTTAAGTCTGTGTTCTTATCAGTACTTGTATTTGATCATAGAGGATTTGAATGGAGGATTTAAGTATATTAGTTTTCGTTGAATTATGGATATGAAAATTTTGTAAATATATGTTAATATGTAGCAGCTTAGTTTCTGTAAATAAAGTTATATACTTCAAGGAAAAAAAAAAAGAAAAAGTTAAATCTTGAATTTTTATTAAAATCACAATTGGTTATTTGATTTGTTAGAGATTGAATATTTTGAGAAACCACGAACAACACTTTTACTTAATAAAAATTAGCTTTCTGAGTTAGCCCACAGACATACAAACACATATGGCTAAACTATAAAAGGACCATCCCACTAATATAATAAAGCTGAAAGTTTGTGAGTTTGTTTAGATGTTTGTATGTTTGTGTTTCAATCACGCCTAAGCCAGTGAACCGATTTGGATGAAACTTGGAATAGGCGTAGATAGTGCCCTGGAATTGCATATAGGCTATTCAAAACGTTGGTACCACGCGAGCGAAGCCGCGCGCATTAGCTAGTGTTTACTAAAAGAACCTATAAATGGCTACACTTTATTTTTGTATCGTTTGAAAAGAAATTCAAAATTGACTCGAAACCGATTATAACTTCACAAAGAAACTATTGCTTCTTGAAAACTTCTCAGTACGCCAATTACAAACTTACCAAAGAAATCCTTCGATATTTTACTTCAGAATCACGGGATACTTTTGAAGTGAAGACTCGAATTGAAAGAGAATGGTACTGAATTGGGTTGTTTGGTTACCATTTAGCAAAATATCGGTAAACAATAGAAATGAAAAGTCTTATCAAATATTTCTATTCCGACGGGATTCGAACCCGCAACGATCAGACGATGTTCCTAAAGCCGGAGTGCCTTACCATTCGGCCACAGAATCCGTGTCGTTATAAGCTCATATTTTATCGGTTATAGCACATATGTGTGGTTTAACACTATAAAAAATATAAATATATAGAAACTCAAAAAACATTAACATAATAATGTTCGTTACTATGAATTTTAGAAAATGAAGACTTAAAGACAAGGAATTTATGACAAAAAAGTTATGCAAACGGAATTTTTCCTTTTCTCAAATAAACATCAAAGCATACACTGGGATCTTAGATGTTAGATTTAAAGAGTTAGGTTATTCTACTCATTTTTCTTCACCACAAATTAAGTGAAGAATCAGGGCAACAAACACGAAGGGCCTTGCTTTCTTAGGAGTTAGATAGCGTATAACTTCTTAGGAGGTTTCTTAGGAGTTGTAGGTGATCTTAAATCCAATTAGCCAAGACTCAGTGAGAACACGAGAAGCCAATCAAAATGTAAGTCGTACCCACGTGATGTTGGCGTGCGTAATATTTCAAGGGAGAGGCCTTACTTTCATATGGCCAGACAAAAACGCTACCTAAGTTGCGATTTCTGACTACAAGGACTAGGTTAGAACCGAGTATAGACTCGGTTCTAACCTAGAACCTAGTCTCTATAGATTGAGCCGATTGAACACAATGTAGCTCGTAGAAAACATCCAAATATACAGGAAATTTTCGGATTTATCGTTTGAGAGTAAACTTGCGTTTACACGATGCGCTTTTTCGTACTGTGGCGGCTAGCCACAGGTAGCAAATTGGCTGACGCGTATATTTTGTACGGCGCATCGTCAGTCGGTACTCCCTTCTCACTAGGTCCAGTCATGTCATGTAGTTTCTTTGTTGTGGAAAATATAAATCGGATACTGAATATGAAAGTTATTATTTGTGCCATCACCATCTTCATTTCTCACCCTTACAATTGGTGACCCCGACGTGATACAAAATATACACGTTAGCCAATTTGCTACCTGTGGCTAGCCGCCACAGTACGATTTGCTAAGCCCCGCCCATTAAACGTGCCGACAAGCAAGCAGACAAATCGCATACGTAAAGCGTTTACAAGTGAGAAATTTCCGTGCGACACGATATCGTATGGGTTGGAATCGCATCGTATAAATGCACCTTAAGGCCCTAGGTAGGAGAGATCGCATCAAAGAAGTTGCAAAGTTTTAATACTCTTGACTTTTTCTTGTTAGTGAAGCTCGAGATTTAGGGATGTTAAAATGGCGATGTTTTTGAAGGAATAAATAGTATCACGATGATGTTTTCTCATATCTTTAGGTATACAATGATCTTTTGAAGATATTAAGGAGTTTTTGATATTTTTGATGCACAGTTTCGTTTACATTTCGTAGTTCTGTGTTTTTTTTTCAATTACGAATAAAGCATTTTTTATCTTATCACAGGACTTCTTTCGCCATTTTTGAAGGAACTAGTGGCTCTGCTATTTTATTTAGTTTTTTCGTGTTTTACTAGGTTTTATTATGTAATTTCGGTGGCATTTTACTAATGAAGCTTTGGATACGTAACAGGCGATTTGGCAAATGCAATGGGGGAGTATTCAAGAAGATTTCTCATTTGACGAAAGATTTCCATCTATTGGAGTTTTGAAAGGACAAGCCGCCATGTTTTTTCAATTGACTCAAATTGACGTGACATAATATAATAATTATTTAAAGAAAGATTTGAAGTGAAGTCAAAGTGAAAAGAAGAAGAAGGAATAAAAAGAAGAAGAAGAAGAAACCAAGAAGTGAAGTGAGAGGGAAGAAGAAGAAGACTAAGCTAACGGTACGTTCACACGGCGTCGAGTGTTTCTCTACCGAATTGGTTTTTTGCAGGATTCGGTTCAGTTGTATCAGTATTTCAATGAATGAGTTCACACATGCATTCGGTTTTAAGACACGGCAAAAAAACCGAATCTTGCTGAAGTTGACATCCAATTTTGCGACTACAAACCGATTCGGTCGTACTGCAAAATGTCAGATCCGATCCAGTGGAATCGCATTCAATACATGCGTTCATACGATACACGCAGGGGTAGATTCGGTTTTTTGCCGGATTTTGAAACCGCGTCGTGTCGCACAAGCGGGGGAGGAGGGGTGGGCAGGAGGGACACACCGCACGTGCGCTCGCCAGTCGATAATAGACGCTGACGGCGATAATACCAGTATATTATAGCAAGACTGTTCACGTCCATCGCTTTCAAATCAACGTGAGGAACTGTGCGCGCTCTTGCTAATAAAAGCCGGATGGTGTGTTCACACGAGATCCCGATACGAGGCCGTCGGATACGGCCATGCAAGATGTGCTGTGTGAATATAACATTCGGTTTTTCCAGATACGATGAAAATAAGATTCGGCAAAACGTGGCTTCGTGTGAACGTACCGTTACGGTACGTTCACACGAAGCCACGTTTTGCCGAATCTTATTTGGGCGGTATAGTCGCTCAGCGACAAAGCCCTTTTCTTTTTATTGTTAAATAAAAATTAAATAAATAAATAAATCTTATCACAGAAAAAGATGGCGCTAGAAATTCTTTTTTCAAAGTAAATTTTAAATCATGTCGTTGATGATCTTTTTCTAGATTTCTTACTGTTTCAGAAGCGCTCGTGGTCGTGCTTGCTTAGTCGTTCTTGATAGATCGTCGAAGTTATGCAACGTTCGAAACGGTCTGTAAGTGGATGGTGGACATGGTGGTGCCAGTGGCATTTTCATCTGACCGCTTCCGGGCTTCGGAGGGCACGTTAAGTTGTCAGTCCCGGCTGTCGTTAAGCCATGACGGAGGCCTTAAGGCGGCCTAAAAGCTCCGTCACCAGAGTTGGCCACTGACTCATACAAACTTACTTTTTTTTACTGTTTCAAGCTCGAGTAAAAGATACTGTTTTCCGAAATGTAGTCTAGACACGAATGTAGCTCTCAATTTTTATACTTTTTAATTCCTATCAATCGCTACTTACATAACTACAGTTCATCCAACGGATCTAGGCATTCGTGAAGTTAGCAGTTTGTCTACGCAGAACACAATTTTGTATGAAAAAGCAGTCACTGCGCAGACAAATGGCTAACTTCACGAATGCCTAGATCCGTTGGATGAACTGTACACCTCTCTAATAAAGTAGGTAGTATCTATTACGTTCAGATTGTCGCGAAATACCGAAAGAGACACTCCAATTTTACGCGCAGACGACTTTTCGATTTCCCTAAACCGTGTATCGAGACTGACATTTGGAAAACACAAATATTTCCGCGAAAATTCTCTGTTTCTAAAGGAATACGACTACCTCTGTCCGCCTGCGACGCAGAAGGTTGCGGGTTCGATTCCCGCCGCGGGACAAATGTTTGTATGACCTACAGATATTTGTCTCCTGTCTGTTTCTATGTATAATATGTATGTATTTATAATATGTATGTATTTATTATATGTATGTATTTATAATATGTATAATACGTATGTCAGTCATGTAGCACCCATAACACAAGCTCTGCTTGCTTTGGGGCTAGATGATCCTTTTAGGTGATCCATTTTAAAACGAAATATACCATAATTGTGGTATCTGTGAACCAGAGACGAAAAAGCCCTGGCTGTTTCGTCTGTGCTGTGAACGCATCCGTCATCTGTCATCGTACTCGCTTGCTCTTGCATCTCGCTCTCTCTCACTTTGGATCTAGTATTAATCAATTACTGTGTTTATCTCAAGATACCATAATAATCATACTCATCTTTTTTTCAAGCTCTAGTTTTGTTTGAGCTGTGCACCAATGAGTTTTCATTCCAGAAAAAGCTATTTGCTTTGTATATCTTATACATAGGCTGTCCTTTCTTCAATAGGAAAACAATCCACCGTTCCACTCCAGCCAGAAAACCGCTAGATTGAAATGGGACTGGGCTTGACATGTCTGCTGCATGTCAGATGACCATTTGGGCCACGACGTTGCGGCAGACCTACATATATTGAGGTGGAGAGATGAGCTGGGTTCGTTTATGGAAAGTTGGTCCTCCATAGCACAGGACCGAGAAAGATGGAAGGAGGAAGGCATATGCCCTGCAGTGGGACGATGCGGAAGAAATAATAAAAAAATTATGTGAGTGTCGGTTGGAACGAAGCAAAGAATACTTTTCTAAACTGGGAATTTCAAATTCAAATCAAACGCTCTTCCGTACTAACAATGTAACAATCTATGGACTGTTCGCGGCTGCGCTCTTCGCACTGTGACGATTTCGTGACGTGACGGTCATGACGGTAAAATGGAACGAAATTTTTCTTCCAGCGCCAGCCCTCTTCGATACCGTCCGAAAATGAACTTCGTTTCAATAATTTTCACTCAGATTTAGGGTACGTATAAGCGTGGTTTTCATTATTAATCCATCTTATATGCGAGCTCATTAATTTGCTCAAAGACGAGACTAAGCTGTACTTACGTGGTTCAGAACACGAGGAGAGTTGAGGTACTTTTCTATGCGAATCCTAAAAACTGCATTGGCTGAGAGGAGTAGTGCCTCGACTTTTAATCGATGGTCGTGGGTTAGAATCTAAAGCATGAATGGATATTTATTATGGAAATATTTTAGCATTATGCAGTATGTGAGTGTAATCGTTATCTTATGAAGATAAATAAAGTTATAGAACAGTATGGCGGATGGGAATCGAACCCGTGAACCTTCAGCGCAAAGCAAGCTCAGTAAAATATAAAGTAAATATGATATCACTCGTCTTTCCTCTTAAATATAGCTTAACTGTGGGTTTATATCTCACTTAGTTCTTAATTGACACTTGAGGTAAGCTTACTTATTGCCCCAGGAGATGTGCAAAATTACATGAACACGAGACAAACTACTGTTTCATTAATTATACTCTGTGGAATTACGAGTGTGTTCACGTAATTATGAAGGTGTTGAAAGTATATTTTACAAAGACAATGTTATTTTCTATTTGTACTAGCTTCCGACCGTAGCTTCGGTTGTGCGTTGCCAATACATATTTCAGGCTACGATCTACATCTATTACAAGTTTTATCCAAATCGATCTATGGGTATGGTGTGATTGAAGCAGAAGTAAAGGTTATGTTAGAGGAAAAAATAAACAAGTATTCAATTCACGTTATATTCACATAACACCTTTCTTAAAATAGATAACTTTCTTCAAACGTAAAATTTTGCAAAAAAAAAATCGTGTATCTACTCATTGAGGTAAAATTTTGCCCCACCATTTTATACCTTCAAAATAGTGAAGAAACAAACGGATCTTATCCACACGTACAAGTTCATTGTCAGAATATTAATGCTAGTTCATACTTTGTCCGGTTCAGAAGTGATAAATGATTGACACGAACTGGCTTTCTTCCAAAACAAACTAAAACTTGTCATAAAACACGCTAAATTGAACCTTTTATCCAACGGCTTAAGGATTAGGGATGTGTAAGGATGGTATGAACTTGGAGATTCGCAACAGCGATTTGGGCTGTTTCGACTATTTTGTGGGCTAGCATAAGTTTCGTGAACCTTTAAACGAGCTGGTCATCAACATCATTATTTCCAGTGTCACATTTGACAATTTCGTTGCTGTAGAGAGTAAAATCACACGCAAGAGTTGTGTGTTCAATTCTCGCATCGAGACAAAAGTGCGCAGCAAGTAGAGCTACGCCACTGAACAGCCAAATACAGCGGTAAGAGCCGCGCGGTACTGCGAAAAAAGCAATGTCCATAAAAGGTATTGGTACCTAAATTTCTTCCAAAGGTTGCCTGGAAGAGATCGCTGATTAGCGACAAGGCCGCCCATTGTACATTGCCATTATTTGTTTTATTTAATTATTTTGTTTCATAGTTTAAGGTGTACAATAAAGAATTCTTATTCATTCATTCATTTCTTAACTTTCATCAAAATCTGTACAGTTGTTGCAACGTCAACGAGCAAAACAACATACATAGCTGCTTATTATAAAAACGTAAAACCTTGGTTGAACCCCATGTTGACACTTGTCAAAACAAAACTGTTACCACAAAAAAACGTTCTATGTACGAGTATTTAAAGATCGTTTTTCTAGGGACAGTTTGTTAGTTAGACTTGGTCTAAACTCGGCTCATTTTCTTGTAATACGCCCCGTAAGGTTTTCATTTAAACTTGTGCTAAATAAACTGGTACCCAGTCGATAGACGAATTTATTGTTGTGTGAAAAGGTTCTCATAGTTTGGCGAAAGTTAGTAAGTGGATTATTGTTAGCTGGTAAATCAATACTTAAACAATTCGCTGGTATTATTATCATGTTGTTTCTAGCCCGTATTATCCCACTGCTGGGCAAAGGCCTTCCCACGAGTTTTCCAGCATTTACGGTCTAGCGCTTGCAAATGAAAGTGTAGGCTCAATGTAAAACAAAAAAATAATAATTGAAAACTGGGATTCGAAGTCGCAACATTTTAACGACCGATCACCTGAATTATTTTATATGTTTTATGTTTATGTTCGTTTATGTATGCTTATTATATTGTTACGTATGTTTAAATAAAAATATTAGTTTCTTTCACTCTTTGTGCATGTACCCACTATCTATTTTGCACATCTCTCTAGCCTCAAAGGTTTGCTGGAAGAAAACTCTTTGTAGGGTTAAGTTGCCCTGTTTCACGCCGTATTGTTCGCGAAGGAACCTAGGAGTGGAATCACGTAGTTTGTCAGGTCAGATGTCAGCTGGATCACAGCTGGCATCACTACTTCTTCTTCTTCTTATCGTGTCACCAGTACTTTCAAACCAGTGTGGTGAAAGGATTTTAAGTGCGCCCCAAGAGGCATCACTACTGAATACATACATACATACATCAAAACACGCCTCTGTCCCGAAGGAGTAGGCAGAGACCACGGATCTCCACTTGCTACGATCCTGACACACAAATACTGAATAAAAAAAAAAATATTTTAAGACTCTTTGGAAATTAACTCTCAATAGTGGTGTCTAAGCACTTAAAGCCCTTAATTTATTTTTCAAATAATTGAAGTTCTATATACAGGTCAGTCAAACAACACTTTTATCTATGCCACTAAAAGGGAATGATCATATATCATTCTAATTATTAGTTGAAGACTCAAAATCAAGTGATAAATGGAATCAGACACTTCATTTTGAGTAATTTGTCTTTTGTAGGAGCAATTTGGCTATTTTATAGGATTGAAAAATAAACATAGGCCTTTACATCTATATTAGATGATTTATACAGCAGGAGGCAACCTATGCCTACACTTAACGGGACGCTGTAGTGCCTGGGTCATTGTTTGAGATGGAATAGGCTTGCCCAGCACCTAAATCATCCTCTCAGCTTAATCAGCCGTCCACAGGAAAGACGACGTCAATACGTGTGGAGCTGACTAAGCTGCGGGTTTCCTCACGATGTTTTCCTTCACCGTTAAGAGCTCGTGTTAAAGCGCATATAAATTTTACGAAACGAAAAATCCATTGATGAACGGCTGGGATTTGAACCCATGACCTTCGGATTGAAAGTCGAGGCACAACCCCATTCGACCAACACGGCTCTTTAGGATTGAAAACTATGTCAATATTATCTGCAGTTTAAAATTGAAGTCTTTTTACCAATGCCTACGAGCGGTGAGTTCAGAATACATTGTATTCTGAGGCGGTGAGTTTTATAATAAGTAGGATTTCATACTATAATTTAGACAATTTCTACTCTAATTGTGAAATATAAATACGTTTAATACTTTATAGTAATATAAGTTATTTTTTGTGAAATATACTGTATGGGCCATTATAGTAATACTTACAGGCCCTTATTAATTAAAAAATAAATTTTTGGAGTTTAAGCCTGGCGTAACTTTACACCACGTTTTTTAATAAGGGCCATAAGTTTTTATTTATACAACAAAATAAAAAAGAAAAGTATATCCAAAATCGTGTGAAATTACAGAAACAAGTAAAATAAATATTTAGAATCCATAGAAAGCACACCCAGTAGAACCTTCACAACAATATACACTCAGCACATAATTTCTATGTAAGTGGCATAGGGTACAAACTTGTAGAAACGTACCTCTTAAGGTAGCATTCGAGTTAAGAGACTTTAAGGGTCCCACTCATTAACAGTCCGCCTGCAGTCTCTGGTTCTATCGGGCGGCCTGCCGTCCTAGGCCGATAGCGTCAACACACTAAAGCGATTTTTGCCTGCCGACAATGCCCTGCCGCCACTTTAGCGACTACAGACTAGCTGTTCGGAGTCGGCAGTTTCTCACCGTAGGATCGCCAGGGGTCAGTTTCACCACTTGCTGATAACTTTGCCAACCGCTACCAAGGTTACGCTGGCTCAATCTTTCCTTCCTATACTAGATAATGCCAATTCCAGCTATCTAGATCTTACAGAAGTGCAGCTCAAAACCTTTGCTTTATATTTGGCCTACGTAAGTTTGACCACTTGTCTGAATTCCGTGCAAAACTCAAGTGGCTTCCCATCCGTCTGCGAATTGAACTCATTGCCATTTTCTATTCGCTCATTAAAATCTATTTTCAAATCCTGAAACATTTGCCTGATATTAAAAAGAATAAGCCTAGTAACAAATAATTAAATAGAATAGAAATCTAATCGACAGATATCGTAAAATCCATCTGCGTTACTGGCAATAATTGCCGAGACAACAAATATGTCAAGTATCGAGGCCAGCGAGTTCCTGGCATTGTCAAACTGATCTGTCGATTCGATTTGTATTCTATTTCGATTTGTAACATGGCTAGAGTTCCTTTTCCGTCATGTTGGCAGTAGTGCAAATCTGTGCAAATAACTGTTTGTTATTGGTCCGGAAATACCAGGACCAATGACAAACACTTATTTGGATAGATTTTCACTACTGCCAACATGACGGGAAAGGAATTATTTGATGAAACGCACACTACGGGACTAAGGGTTCAACTGCTTCAGCTCTACTGCTATTGTTAAAGAACAGCAGATATTTTTATGAGGCTCACAACAAATAACATTAAGCATAGGCCAGGATCATGAAAAATTAATAAAAAACGCATTTTCTGTATCGGTCGCGTTTCTCAAAACACCACCTTAGAAGGAATAAAACCAGCTGCCTACTTAAGGGCATGATTGATGAGCTTAAGGCGCACCTTGCCTATTTAATTAAGGACCCTACTGCCCTATACCCTTCATTAACCCTTTTCAAGAAAGACAATATCATTGTTGGTCTCTTCGACCGTAGTGTAAAATGTATCTAGAGAATTGAAAACAGGGGATACGATTATTATGTGCCTGAATTTGATGCGATTTAATATCAATTAAAGGGTTTAGGCTGTGATTATTTTAAATAGATTGAATAAAAAATTCTCAGCTTAAATTAGTCATAATCTTAAAATATAATATTATTTGATATGATGATATTGGTTCCGCCGCGGGGATTGAACCCGCAACCTTTTGCGTCGCGGGTCTTCGCCCACTGCGCTACAGAGGTCGTCATCATAATGCAATTGTATTAGATTATGGGGATGGTATGCGTCGCGGGCCGCACCTCGATGAGGTTAGCACGAGACCGTAAGAAGTGGAATTTAAAGAGAGGCCTATACCCAGCAGTGGGCAAAGTCAGAAACACCCAGACCCGAGACAAATATTTGTCTCGGGTCTGGGTATTTCTATATGTAAGGATTTACAAACAAAAAGTATATAAGTAGTATATCAGTCATCTAGTACCCATAACACAAGCTCTGCTTACTTTGGGGCTAGATGATGCTGTGTGAAAAGTCCAGCCTTATGATAGTTGCAAGTCTGTCAATAAACTGCAACTAATACATCTATCTCAACTAAGCTATCAGTAAACAAAATACGGTATCAATCGGTGTTAATGCATAATGTATGCAAACGACCAACACAAACCAATTTGGGCTAATCAGCTTCCGAGCGACAAACAATGTTGATAGTGTGGTTATCATAGAACGTTCATTCCCTTTTTGATCACAATGCCTACGCCGCGAAACGACTTTGAAGGATTACCAACTCACATTTAAAACACCTACAAAGCAAAATGCCTCAAATCGATATCTCTAACGTGGTTTGCCAAATTTGCAATACGCCTGCATTCTTTCTTGTCTCGGTGGCATCATATTTTATGGGTGACCATTATTAGGAAGAAAATATTAAAAAATATTATTAAGGTATATTCGTAATATTAATAAGTATTATTAATCCTTACTAATATTATAAATGTGAAAGTAACTCTGTCTGTCTGTCTGTCTGTTTGTTACGCTTTCACGCCCAAACCGCTGAACAGATTAAGCTAAAATTTGGCATAGTTAAAAGTTGTATCCCAGGGAAGGACATAGGCTACTTTTTATCCCGAAAAAAATAAAAAATCCCGAGGGACCGCGGGTCACACCGCGGGAGCGCAGCTAGTTATTTATAAAAATGCGAATGTTAAGATGGATGTGTGGGGTAATACGGTTAGATAAGATAAGGAATGAGTATATCAGAGGAAGTTTGAAAGTGGCACCTATTTCTGAAAAGGTGAGGAGTGCTAGGCTATCTTGGTATGGACATGTTATGAGGAGGGATGAAAACCATGTTACACAAAGAGTTATGAATATGAGTGTGGCTGGGTGTGCAATAAGAGGAAGGCCGAAGAAGATGTGGTTGGATTGTGTGAGAGAGGATATGAATGTAAAAGGAGTGGATGCACAATTGACGAGTGATAGGAGTGAGTGGAAGAAGAAGACCGACCCCACTTAGCGTGGGATAAGGTCAGGGAGATGATGAATTATTTATATGTATATATATTAAGGTATATAACAATAAAAACGACGTGGGAATCAATTCGTATTGCGATGGTTTTGCAACAGCCATTATCGAGTTATAACTTTTAATTATGCTCTTAAAAACATTTTTTACTCTACTTTATTTAAAAAAAACTTAGGCCTTTACATATTATTTATTATTGCCTTTTTTATATTAGATGATTTATACAGCGTCAGGAGGCAATCCATGCCTACGTGGTAAGCCACCCCGCGGTTCATCCGCTACTGCCTAAAGGAGCTACGACAATACATTTTAGTACATATTTAAATAATAAACCATTAATAAATATTACAGCTGAAATTCTAGGAGCAAAACACAAAGATGCGAGTAAATAACTTGCTGTTAATTCAACAAAGCTTAGACAATTGTCTAAATACAAAATTAATTAACAAAGAGCAAGGCAATCTAATTAGTTTAATTGCATTGTAAATTCGTTGACGTTTGTTTTAAGACCAGTTAGTACTCGTATAATGGGTAGAAATGGACTTGTTTTTTTAATAACTACATATATACAGGGTGTAAAAAGACGTCTACCGAAGCCGAAAGCGTAGGTGCGTAGGTACAGCATCCCAACACACAACCAAATCCAAAAGGATTTTTAGAAAAAATCATTACTTATATCCGGAGATAACCGACCTCGCACAGCTGGTCGAGCGTATGTACTAGGCGCGTTTTTATACGTAGATTGCTGGATTTTGAGTTTTAATTGTTTTTTTCTTTTATAAATTAAATTATTTGGTAGGTATGGTCTTATTATTTTGTACTAGTAGTAAATAACTAGACTTTTTTGCGTTATTTTTTTTCGCTAAATATGTTAAAATCATAGTCTGATTGAAACCCCTCAGTTTTCGGTAGCAGTCTTTTTACACCATGTATAATAAACCTGAAATAGATTCAAACTCACCCCAACAAACTTTAAGATAGCTTGGTTCTTCATAATCATAGAACACACAGAAGAAAAGATATTGTTAATAATTATTTTAGACGTTATTTACACGATACTGTTCTTGCCTCTTGTTTTCTCAAACTCAACGTAGCAGAGGCAGGAATGGTATGCCAGAATTGTATCATGTAAATAAAGATAAAAATAAAAAAAGTTTATTTTGTGCCACAACAAAAACAATAAAATACATAGAATGGAGTAACAAAAATGGCGTTTTATAGTCAAAAAAGTATTTGTTATGAATCGAATATCCCACGCCATTTTGGTAACAATGCCGTCATCACTTAAATGAGCTGAATCGTAAAATGGTCCTTAAATTTAAGACGACAGACTCGCAATTAAGGCAAGCGGTGACATAGAAAATTAATTCAAAGATGTAGAGCACTTTGCGAGGGGAATTGGGACTCGAAATGTTATACTAAATACGTGTCATTTGAGTGTAAGGAAATGTGGAATCAAGGGCACTTCAGCGCCACTTAGAAGCATTTGAAATAATGTTTAAAAGGTAGGTACAAGATTTTTTTTTACGATAATGCGAATCTTCCTGTAGGGCTAATGTGCGCACCGTGACTTAAGTCTCTCGTCTCATTTTCTCGTTAAATATAATATGTATGTATTTACAAACAAAAAGTATAAGTAGTATATCAGTCATCTAGTACCCATAACACTTTACCTATACTTTTTTTGCTTACTTTGGGGCTAGATGTGTGAAAAGTCCAGCATTATTTTTATTTTTTATTGAAACCAAGCACTCGTATTTACAAAGCATAGACAAAGAGAATATAAATACTATACTATCCATCAAACGGTTACCACAGACCAAACAAAATAGCCAGTAACTTTTCAATGCGTAGGTAGTGTGGTATAATTTCATATTTGAAGCCAAAAATAACCGGAAAACTAGCCGTAAGGCGGCCTTAAACTTCTGTAATTCTGTAATTCTTTATTGTACACAAGACAATGGTTACAAAACAATAATTAGAAAGTACATGTACAAAGGCGAGCTTAACCCTAAAAGAGTTTTCTACCAGCAAACCTTTGAGTCTAGGGAGAAGACATTAACAAATGTGGATGCACTGTGTACGTACGCTGTATAAAAGAAAGCTATAAAATACGGTGTAAATAAAACCACCCACTAACTATATACCTATACAAAAAATATACAAAATATAAATAAATAAAATATACCTACATATTATTATAATATGATCTATACTATATATATATATATATATATATTAAAATACACGATTTAGAACACATCTGTCAGATTCCACTTTCGCCAGAAGTAGTTTTTGTATAATTTCAGTTCAGTTTCGTCATGAATGACGGATGTGGATAACTTTTAATGACCCTTTCGTCAGATTTATTTATTTCTGGCGCTTCGGCGGCCGCTGCCGCGGCACACTCGCTTCGCTCGCTCGCCTTGCGCATGGTTTTTTCACTATCCTAACATAACCTAACCAACGACCCATTTGGTTAGGTTAGCCAGAAATGTAGAATAATGGAATCTGACGAACGAGGAATCATCGTTTCGTCAGAGGTAAAAAAAATCTGACGAATGTGGAATATATAAATGATCTGACGAATGTGGAATCTGGCGGATGTGTCCTAAAGCAAATACACACATAAAATAATAATATAATATATAGAAAAAGGGATTCTTATGTCAAATAGTGCTCTTTTACCTTGGCCTTAAAAGAGTTAAGCGTTTGACTACTGCGGATAGCATGAGGAAGAGAAACTTCGTCACCAGAGTTGGCCACTGACTCATACGAACTAACTTTTTTTTACCGGAATAGTTGGTTACAACCGGTAAAAGACGAAAGGTATGGCGTAATTTTTCAAGTGTTTTTATTTTGCGTCCATCAACCATTGTTCTTATGGTACATCTTTACCAGAGAGAGTAGTGTAAGAAATGAAATTTATTTGGGATGCCATCTTTTTTTTTTATTTAACCTATACTGTCCCATTGCTGGGCAAAGGTCTCCCACAATTCTTTCCAACCATCTCTATCCTTTCAAAGGTTCCACCACCCACTATCGAAGGAGTCGAGGTGCTCTCCAGCGCTTCCTTGGCCGTCCGCGGCGTCGTCTCCCTTCAGGTTGCTAGGTTCTTAAGATGTTGATTTTTCACTTTAAGAGTTTAAATTTGTAAAAAATTTGCAAATTTTCGACACATTCAGATTTCACAATAAGCTCAAAGAAGCGCACAATTTATTTGGTAAAGCCTGTACAAACACATTAATTTATTTAAAAGGATGTTGTTCTTTTAAGCATTTCTGGGTCCGGAAACGTACTGGCGTGGCAACAGGAAAAGTCAACGACCTGTGTAATGGCCGACAGTCATCTCTCCGACTTGAAAAGGATTTCAAAAGATTTTCCTTGTTGATGTTTTTTTTTAAATAACACCTTTGGCTACAATTATTTTTTTCACTTGAAGTATTTTTGTGTTCAGTAAAATTTTAAACGATGATATTAATTATCCTAATGTTGTTTGAACAAATGATAGCAAAAACAAAGTCAAAAAGTATTTTCAAAGTATAACCATAATAATCATAATTTTTTTCTAATAGAAGAATTCATTAATGTGGCAATATTAAATGAGCGTTTCTGTGTTTTGGAAGGCACGGTAATTTTTTTATCCTGGCTATATAATCGTTAAACCATGATAGGGGCCTAAAATTCGGTCACTAGAGTTAGACACTTATGTCAAGCACATCACTACCCTATGACCACAGGTACACAAATAGTTTCTATACTAGAATATGTTTCAAGCCTTTGTTCGGTTATTAGCAAAGTTCAATGTTTGGTATCTAGTGGTTTTTGTAATGTTTCAAAGTTGTTATCGTTTTAGAAAAAAAGGTGTATTGCATTATTAGTATACAGAGTGTAAAAAGACTACTACCGAAAACTGAAGGATTGCCATCAGACCATGATTCTAAGAATTTGATTTAGCTACGTCATTTTGTTATTTTCGGTTATTTACCACTAGGTTCTACTTACTTACTTTACCTACCCCTAGGACAACATAATAAGACCATACCTACCTGATAATTTCATTAATAAAAGAAAAAAACAATTAAAACCCAAAATCCAGCAATCTACGTAAAACAACGCGCCCAGTACATACGCAAACAGTAATCTTCAAACGATGTTTTCTCCGGATATAATGATTATTTCGGAAAATCCTTTTGGATTTAGTTGTGTGTTGGGATGCCTACCCCTTTCGGCTTCGGTAGACGTCTTTTTACACCCTGTATACCACATGCCTTTTTCTGTTGGGATGAGGTCGTTTTTTTTTTATTTGTGCGACCTGCTGATGAGAAGCAGTTTTATTTACTGAATCAAAATTCTCCACGTTTTAGAGTAACTCAAAAATAAGAATGTAAAAAAACTCTATAACCACAAAAAAGCATGTTAAAAACATTAAAAAAAAACTTAGGGTCTTCAACAGAATACTAAATAATGTATGCAAGAAATTTTAATCTTACATCACGAGAATTGTCTATTCTACGAATAATAATTCTACACTGCTACGAAACTTCGTAGAAACTCGTAGCGGAATGCTACGGAGCGTAGCCTGAATAGGTTGGTTTTGCATTGCACTATACAGTGTGTTTATTATGCCAATATACAGCGTGTTTATCTATGGACAACATTGTGAAGGATTCCTTTGTCTAAAAGTAGGGCAGAAATGGCAATCAGTTACTAAATAACCGTACTGAGTTTCATGTATTTATGACAAATGTTTTTTTAACAAGAAAAATATTAAGAGATCTTACAAACATTTGTCCCGCGACGGGAACCAAACTCGCAACTATGTCGCTTGTAAAAGATCCATTGGTGTAGTTTCTTATTCGTTCTTGATATATGTTAGAGATTCTTTTCTTTGTATGTTTACGAATTACCAAACTAGATGGCGCTGCTAAAAACGGGCGATTTCTAGATCGCGCTATCGTTGCGTTTTGCCGTTATTACAGCTTCTAGGAGTAATGGAGCAATAAATTGAGCTTACTAACTATCATTTCGTTTCATTTACCTATGTATTAATTGTTGAGTATTATACATGGTCCTTCGAGCCGGATTATTTATTAGCGAAGCAGCATTTCGAACGGTCAATAAGTTGGGTGACGGCTAGCGGCACTATCAACTAAGCGCTTCTGAGCTTCGCAACACGTTACATTCTTGGTTCTGGCTATTGATTCGTTAAGCCATGATGGAGGCCTTAAAGCGGCCTAAAAACTCCGTCGTCAGAGTAGGTCAATGACTCATACGAACTTATTCATCTTAGAGTGCAGTCCGATATTCGGACAGCAGCAGTCCAGCGCCAATCGTCTAATTTAAAAAGCGCTTTAGTCAAAACTCGTCTCAATCTGTACCATAAAGTTAGAGTTTTGAATGTGTAAGCTAAGCCAGCGCTGCAGCTTTAGATAGTATTATGTTGTATCAGAGGGTAGCAGCTGCTGCAATATCGATTTAATGCGAGGCAAGTCTCGTACAGATGTGGATTTGTTTCGGAGATATTTGAAACAAAACAGGAACAAAACTACACTATGACTTACATTATAGCTAGTGTCTGAATTAGTTCCGAGAAATGCTTTCTAGACAGAGTGGTGAGAGACCTCGAAGGAGAAAGATGGATGAAGGGATAATGGGAGAGACCCACATGGGGGAACTCATTGCCGGGTACCGTATTTCCTGAAAAGTACAAGTCTTTAAATCAAGAGTAAATAGGTTCCTTCTAGGAAAGCATGCTTCATCTTAGACCTCACTACTGCTTAAAATCAGGCAGAGGAAGGTCAAATGCTGACCTATTTAATAAAAAAAAAGACCTTTGCCCAGCAGTGGTACAATATGCACAAAAGTTAGATGTGGTCATTCTTTCTCAAATTCTTAAAGACCCTTTGAAGATGTCTTGTTCCACTAGTTCTGTACATACACAAAATGCTCAATTTGTAGGCAAGCCTCGCGATAGCACCTCGTTGCGAAACCATTTACGTTTGCCAATAAAATTGCGGTTATTTATAAAAAAATAATAACACAACACGAAGTCATTATTGTTCAACATTGACATAAAAGTCATATATACCTAAACGGACTCGAATCCCAAGTTTAGTTTTCTATAAAAGTCAAAGCCAGAATTAAACTGAACTAAAGGCATTGAATAAGTCATCAACATCATCTCAGCCGCCGTTGGCCGAGTGGGGAGGTGCCTCGACCTCGACGAGGTTTTGAATCCCGGCCGTGCATCAATGGATTTTTCGTTTCGTGAAATTTATATGCACTTTAAACATCGTGAGGAAACCAGCAGCTTAGTCAGCTCCACACGTATTGACGTCGTCTTTCCTGTGGATAAGGCCGATTTAGTTGAGAGGATGGTTTAGGTGCTGGGCAAGCCTATTCAAACAATGTCCCACTACAGCGTCCCGTTGAGTGTAGGCATAAAGTCAAAGTCAAAGTCAAAAAGAAATTTTATTCAGTAGGACCGCTGGGATCACTTTGAAACGTCTTAAAACTAGGACAATGCATTTATTATATTCCCAGTACTTATAGAAAAGTTCTCTTTGCTTCGTTCCAACCGAGTATTCCACGACACTCATGTACTTTTTTTATTTGAGTTCAGTGGTGCACTGGGTTAGTTTTATTGTGGCTCATAATGTTAGAATGCATCATAAACGTGGTTTTCCATTTATCTCGCTTGCGCTCCTCCATAAAACTGTGGTGCAAATACAAATAAATATTGACGTTGGATATTCTGAATGCAGTCTTAAGCAACGGAAGAAAAAAAACTGTTAGGTTAACAATTTGAAGTACTACAACTAAAGTTCAATAGCTTTTAATATGCAATTCTAGGTTACAATCTACACTACATCTATTTCAAGTTTCATCCAAATGGATCTACTGGGTGTCAATGCAATAATAAACACAAACATACCTACTCACTAAATTGTATGTTATTAATCATCCCCACCTAAAAAAAAAACAACATTAATTTAGAAACTAAGCTACTACATAAACCTACTTAAAACACTTAAAAGTCAGATGTTTGATACATAAAACGGCAATGTAGAATAAGAGATAATCTTCAGATCGTTTTACCCGATCTATCACTTACCAGAAGAAATGTCAAAAGCAACTTCCCAACTTGCTTATAGTAAGTACAGACTCAGGGATGTATTCGCGTTCCTTTTTTCGTTCGTTTGATGAATATTCGGATGCTTCCCACCACGATTTCTGACTTCAAGGGCCAATTTTTCGGTTCGGAATATTTGGTCCTAGGCTAGGACCGTGTTTTAACGTTTGTAAAATTGGCCCTTGAAGTCAGAAATAGTGGTGGGAAGCATCCGAATATTCATCAAACGAACGAAAAATTTAACGCGAATACGGCCCCTGATCGTTGTACCCGATCTATCATTTACCAGAAGAAATGTCAAAAGCAACTTCCCAACTTGCTTATAGTACACTCAGGGATGCTTTCAGTGGCGTAGCTACCGAATGGCTAGGCGGTGCAGTGCACCGGGGCCCCCAAGCTCAAGGGGCCCTGGCCTCAAGATTTTGTTCTTAGGAAACTATAGGTATGATTATGATATGATTATTTTGAAAATAAAAACATCTGCATTATAAGATTTTTGAAATAGTTACCCAGAAAATGTCGAATCAAATCTTAAGTTTTTACACAAAAATATATACGTTTACATTTTGCCACACCCTGCATATTTTGACTTGATAAAACCTAAACCGTTCAGTTAGGGCCCCGGTTTATTTTGCACCAGGGCCCTTGGCTACCTAGCTACGCCACTGGATGCTTTACATACGAGTATTCCACATAAACTATGGTTATGTACCTACACTTGAAAATGTAACATGTATATCCTTTTAAATTGCATGTGGGAGTGTGAAGTCATAAAGTTTCTGTTCATTTGCATGTGGTTTTGCTTGGGAATAAAAGTGTGTTGACTCAACTATCACATCAAGTTTTATATGGGACAGGTAAACATATGTATTTACTTGAACGTTTCGATAGTACAGTCACCTCTCGATCTGCGCAATACCAACTTTGGTATTGCGGACGTTCCGTTGATCTGTCGAAACCCAATATTGGTATGGGAATTTTACCGACAAAAAAAAACCGGAGCAATCTGCCGGTTCGATGCTGTATTATCTGTATTTGTCAACGTAGTGTGAACGTACACCTTTCGAATGATGTACGATACTCTATGGTCCTAAAAGACTTTTCACTTAAAATTTATTTTTATGTTGGTCTGGGTAAATAAAACGAGTTATTTATTTAGGTAAATAATATATTTTATTATCTAAGTACGTTTGTTCTATAAGCCTGTAATGCCTGTATCTAAAATAAACAATGAATGTCTCGACTGGTCCGCTTTTCTCTGTAGCGCGTGTTTGTTCCTGGATTCTCGTAAAACGGTTGAAGAAAGAATCTTATTAGAATATGATTTCAATTGGAAATTTCAGTGTCATTATTGAGGTAGAATCCAAAAAATCATTCATTTATTATTTTACTCAAAATACATCATTTTCTAAAGTGCAAGAAAAAACAGTCATTTTTTCTTGCCGCCATCTTATTTTTTTTGAAATCTCCCTATTTAGGAATTGGGTTCAACAAATATATTAAAAAATATTTATGTAATGATTTTTTTTTGTGTTGTTATAAAAATCCCGAGAAAATCGATAAAGACTATCCTTTCAATTGATTGTTGCTTCTTGTATAACTTAGCCCATTCATGATGTAGCTGCGCTGCGATTGGTGGAACGTCTGTTCTCCTTGAAAATCATTATGCAACATTTCTAAAAAATCAATAAATGATACATTTTTAGGTGAAAAATTAAATCGGCTTAGGAATTAAATTGATACGGTCAAACGTCTATTTACAACCCAGGGCACTCATAGATTAGTTTGCTTAGTCGTACTCGATAGATCTTCAAAGTAGTTAATCCTCGAAGTAAAAAAACTTGTGTTTTCACGCCTCAACTGGGAGATAAAGTATGGATCTAAGAATGGGGTAGGTATAGAAATCCCCTTCGACAATCCTCTGCCTCCACTCGGATGAGATGGGATGTAGAATTGTAGACAGGAATATCATAAAATATGCTTTGTAAAATGCTACTCTGCAAACTGAAGCTAGAATACCACACTACCACTTATCTAATACTTCAAAAAAAAAATTTTTAAACTTTCAGTATTTTGTTTAATTCAAGCAGTGTAAATAAATAAAAAGCCGTGTTGGCCGAATGGGGTTGTACCTCAACTTTCAATCCGAAGGTTGTGGGTTCGTATCCCGGCCGTGCATCAATGGATTTTGCGTTTCGTAAAATATGCGCTTTAACACGTGCTCTAAACGGTGAAGGAAAACATCGTGAGGAAACCAATTAGTGTTCTTATAGACGGCGATGGGCTTGCAACCTGTCACGTATGGAATACTAACTTTTGCAAGATGTGGGCATGTATCAAATATGTTTGGACATGCCACTGACTACCCCCCTTAGACATCTTGAAAGGATCTGGAATAAGAAACATAAAAAGATCTGAGAGAATGTCTACCGCACCTTGAGGATACAGTCGTGAACCTGTTTACGTTTACATAGTGTAAATAACTATTTCCGACCTTTGCTAAAATTAGAAGAAATAACGAAAAATCTCAATAATAATATTAATATTAGCAAATAACCGAATGGAATTATAATTGGAGTACCTATAGGATTACGTTTATAGAACCTTATGAGTTAATTAAGCAGCCAATGGCAACGCTATAAGCTTACAAACAAAGAGCCTGGCTTTGAGCCAAAAAGGTACGCCAGGTACTCAATTGATTTATTGCTAAGACCTTGGAATGAATGCTTTTCGGACTATTGTATAACATAATCTGGGCTCTTTTACCCGACCAAAATAAATAGGAAAGATTACGATTTTAGCAGTCTTATATTTTTTTAACCGACTTCAAAATAAGGAGGTTCTATGTTCAGCTGTATGTGTGTTTTACGTAAATCCCCCGTAGTACGAAAAACAAGTTTTGGTTTTGAGATAAAAGTATAATATAATTATGCAAATATTTTGGCAGTAACGTATACGATAACGGCCGACGCAATGCCTTTGATAGTTTGCAAATTAAATTAAATTCAATTTATTCATAAAACTTAAATACATACAAATACAATTATTATAAATAACTAGCTGACCCGCGCGACTTCGTCTGCGCATGATTCATTTTTTCCGCGCAATTTTTTAATTTTTTTCTGTCATAAAAACCTTCTCCTGACAATAACTAACAGAACAAAAAAAAAATTGTGAAATCGGTCCAGCCGTTCACGCGTGATGGCGTGACCAAGGGATATAGGGATTCATTTTTATATATAGAGATTGACCACGAATTAATTAGAGAGAGTTAAAATGAATGAATTAATGAACACTTTATTGTACACCAAGATATTTAAAAACACAAAAACATTTAAAACAATAAGTTCTTAGTACAATGGGCGGCCTTATCGCTGAAAGCTTATTAGAGGCGTGTCAAAATAAAACAGGTTCACGACTGTATCCACAATGCGCGGTAGACATTCTCTCGGATCTTTAGATCCTTTTGAAGATGTCTAAAGTCTACTCACATGACACGCCTCTAATTAACTCTCTTTTCGATCCAAAATTTGTCATTGTTAATTTTGGATTTTTTTATTCATCATTTTTTGCCAAAATATGTAATTATTTTTCACAATAAATTTTAAATTCTCCTTTCAGCCCACACCTCATTGAAATGAAATGAAATGAAATGAAATGAAATGAAATATTTAAGGTGCTTTCTGGTAAGACCGGACAAGTAGTAAGTCCGGATTAGTCATGACATGTAACTACTAAATTCAGCAATATTTTTAAATGATGGCAACATCACCGTATGCGCCATTTTGTTGTGCCCCTCCCTACAGTCTGCTTTTTACGCTATGCCCAGCAGAACGTGTGCTATTGTCGTTCAAAAAAAGGATGTACCAAAAGTGGAAAAAGACATGATCCGATCTTCCACCTGAAACGTTCTGTGAGCAATTTGATAGGTAATTTTTGTTTATTTTTGAAGTTTTGCTGTTTTATTACCATTTGCGATGTAAGACTAATTGATTAGTACTATACAATCATGTCTACGACGTTTGTAGACAAAGATCCGATCTTTAACCTCGTAGGTTAAGATCGGACATAATCCGCCGGTCTTTCACTTTAAAGTGTTTCTCAAACTTTTTACTTTATATGCTTTTTATTTTACTTTCAATATTCGATTTGTCTGTATCAAACGTCTCACTTTCGCAAGCTTTTGTACGGATGTCTTGGCTGTTTTCGCCTACAGTAAGTAAGTTATCAAAGTTACCTAAATTTATGATGTTTAAAATGCAACTTGTTTTACTAATAATGTTGTAAAAGTACTTACTTTTTTGTTTTTACTTAAAGAAGTATTTGTTACGTTTAGTTGTTGATTGTTATTGATTTCTTGTTTGTTCTGGATTGTATAAAATACGTAAGTATTAAGATTTGTTGACAGAACGTGCTATAATACTGCATATTTATATTACTTAATAATAATTTAAGTGGATTGACCGAGTTTGGAATACCACGCTGCGTTCAACGACTGGTATTGTCGACGTAGGGCGCAAAACAGTCAAGTTAAAGTGGGACTGGGCAGGGCACGTGAGCCGGATGCACAGCGAAAAATGGGCAAACATCTTAACACCCTGGAGACAACGCCGCGGACGGCCAAGGAAACGCTGGAGAGACGACCTCGACTCCTTCGATAGTGGGTGGTGGAACCTATCAAAGGAGAGAGATGGTTGGAAATAATTGGGGGAGACCTTTGCCCAGCAGTGGGACAGTAATAGTAGGTTAAATAAAAAATTATAATTTAAGAGTAAAGTGCCCACCTACAGACTGAAATGTTCGTCCTATTAAACAGGAGGTATTTAGTTATGTTCAACTTTACATACTTAAAGTTTTTTGATTTTTTGCTTACTTGTTTGTAGATTAAAATTTAGCCTTATAATGAATAAAGTTGATTGATAATAATTTTTGTTATTATTAGAGCTTGAAAATGCTAGTTTCAACTCAGAAAACTGACTTCTATTTTGTTAATTGTCTGCCTGCTGTAATTACGAGTCTAATGAGCCTTTAGATGTAAAAGTTTGAGATACACAAAAATCTATGTGTGAAGCATGCGGGGTAAGATCGGACATTTGGAGTAAAAAAATGTATTAAATCTTCGCTAAAACTTAAATTTGAAAACCAATTCAATAACAATTTGTACCATGTTTTTTATTAGGTAAGTCCGAATATTTTCCTGTGATAGAGCTTATTCTAGCTGTTACAGAGGTGATTTTATAAGGTAGTCCGGTCTTACCTTAACACGGTCCGATCTTTTACTTGCCATTCTGAAAAATTTTACTCTGTTTGATCATTCATAAAACATCAACCGTTGTGTTTATCTAAACATTACAAATAAGAAATGAAACCTCTGTATTTTTGCAACAGTTTGATTGCTATGGCGTTGTAAAAGAGTCACTAGAGGCGATACAATAAAATATTTTCTAAGACTCTTTAGGTTTTCTGAAAAATAGTCCGATCTTACCAGAAAGCACCTTATTTGCAAGAAATATGGTTAACAAGATGATAGGGTTTATATTTTGGGTTCACATATTTCACCTAGAACTGGTATGCAAATTAAAATGTCATGCCAATGTAGTGGAATGTCATTATGTCACGTTATACTACTAATAATCTAGGTATGTAATTGTTCCAATTATTAATCTACAATAAATAATATTTAATTATATTATGAAAAAATGTCTGTAATAAAATTACCTACTTAACTATTAAAAAGATCATCAACACTGTAGAATGTTCTTTTAAGAAGCCATAATTTCAGCTTTTTTAGAAATAGCTTAATGGGCAAATCTTTTATTTCACCAGGTATATTGTTAAATATTTGCCCGCACATTGCAAAACAGTTTTTTTGGTATAAAGTCGTTCTAGGCACTCTTGAAAGTACAATTCTATCGGGATTTCTGACACATCTACGATATAGGTCACGTGCTCTTCTGAACAAATGTGGTTGTTCTTTAACGAACTTAGCTGCCTCTAAAATATAAAAGCTGGGCAACGTCAACATTTTTAGATTCCGAAAGATCGGCCTACAAGACTCCCACGGAGGTATACCCACAATTGCTCGTATGCATTTTTTTTGAGCTATAAAAGCTTTATTCACATTTGTAGAGTTACCCCAGAGGATAAGACCATATTTTAAAGTAGAGGCTACATATCCATGGTAAGCTGTCAAAATAGTGTTAAGATTTGCAGTTTTTCGGAGCCTATATAGGACATATACGTACCTATTTAACTTTTTAGAAACCTGATCGACATGTGCCTTCCAGTTACATTTTTTGTCTAGCTTAATACCAAGAAATTTGGTTTCATTTACTACAGTCAATTTATGTTCTTTATAGCATATATGAAGTTCCTGATGTTCCTTATTCGAGTTATTAAATTGCATAATGTTAGTCTTTGCAAGGTTTGCATGTAGGTTATTTTCGTCAAGCCATTTAATTATAGAGGTAATTGTATTATTTATAATTTTAGTGAAATTGGGAATGTCAGAATATGAGGATATAATAATAGATATGTCATCGGCAAACAACGTACATGGATTAGTGGTCACTTCAGGCAGGTCATTAATATAAAGTAAGAATAACAGAGGACCTAGAACACTGCCTTGAGGTACTCCATAGCCATTGTGTTTATAAGTTGATCTAGCTGACTTCAGTTGTTTATTTGCATCAAGGTAATTTATTTCAACACATTGCATTCTGTTAGACAGATAACTCTCTAACCAATTGTGAGCAGGGCCTCTGATTCCATATTTTTCTAATTTGTCTAGCAACAAAGAGTGCGAGACAAAGTCAAAAGCTTTTGACATGTCAAAGAAGATGGCTGCAACTTTTTTACCCGAATCTAGATCGTCAATTACTTTTTTCATTAGGTTGAAGCCGGCAAGCGTAGTGGATTTCCCTTTCTGGAATCCATACTGTTCACTCTTATATATTTTATGTTTTTCAATAAACGATAAAAGACGCTTCTGCATAGCTCGCTCAAATACCTTAGATATGACAGGTATAAGCGTTATGGGTCTGTAGTTTTCAAGTTGGTCACATTCACCCTTTTTGTAAAGCGGCTTAACAATGGCACTCTTTAAGGTTGTAGGGAAACAGCCTTCAGCAAACGACATATTTATTAGGTGTGTTACCACTGGCACAAGTTCTTTAGAGCATGCTTTTAGAACGTGTGTTGAAAACCCATCGTTACCTACAGCTTTAGTATTCCTAAGTGATATTATAAGATTGTGAACTTCGTTGAATCCATATGGTTCTAAAAACATACTGCTGTTTATAGAATCTTTTATTGAATTTCGGAGGTTACTGTTTTGTTTATTTGTAATGCTTATCCAATAATCATTAAATACTTACATCAGCAATTTCCTCTGGCCTACTAATTTTTTGCTTGTCTTTAACAATTTTATTTATTATGTTTATAGACTGAACAATTTCAGTTTCTTGTTTAATTAACTGCCAGGAAGTTTTACAGATATTTTTTGAGTTCTTTAGAATTTTTTCTTTTGAGAGTTTAACTGATCGTTCAATGCATTTTTTTAAAAGTCGGGAGTATGATCTATAATTTTCCTTAGTAACGTTTGATTTATCTTTATAATATTTATACCTAAGCAGCCTTTTAGTGTTACAACTCACCTTCAGACCTTTAGTTATCCACTTTAGCTTTTTTGGTCTAAGTGAAATTTTTAATTTTTGCATCGGAAAACATAAATCATAAAAAGATATCACTAAATCCTGGAAAGCATTAAAAGCTGCATTTATGTCATGTTGTTCGTAAACCTCACTAAAAGACAATCCCTCCAAACATTCTCTAAACTTTTGTATGTTTACTGGATTGTAGTTCCTTTTGTAAATATAATATTCTTGTAAACATACATCTTTATATTTCATGGAGGCTTTAAACATTTGAGCAGTATTATGGTCAGAAATATCCCAGTGAAGGAGTTCACCAGCACCATGAGAAATATTGCTGATTATATGGTCAATACAATTATTCTGACGTGTGGGCTCATGTATGTGTAAGGAGAGGTTATAATTCCGGAGGATTTCTCGGAATTCCGAGGTTGTATTATTAGATATTAATGTATTAATGTTCAGATCACCTGCTATGATATTTTTTTTTGCACTCCGGATACTCATATAGTGGCAGATTTTTGTTAATTTGTCCATAAAAAATTTAATGTTTGAGCTAGGCGTTCTGTAAATGCAAATAACGTATAAGTTATAGGACAAAACGTTCACTCCACAGCATTCGAAATCTGAATCTCTACAATGTTCTTCCGTGAAACTTAACCCCTCACATGATAAACCGGACTTTATTAAAATACAAGCTCCACCTCGTACGCTGCGATTAGGTTTTTTGATTCTACAGTATGCAGCTGCTAAACGATAACCTGAAAGTTTCATAAGATTTTCAGAGCCCTTTTCAATATGTGACTCTGTGATACATATTATGTCTGGTTCCTTATATTGGTCACGTAATTCTGAGAGGCGAATCTCAAAAGCATGAGTCTTACTTAAAAACCCATTTACATTCTGATGAAGAACTCTAAAGTATTTTTTAGGCACGAAAAAAATGTTCTTCTGCAGAATCTGTTTGTGTCCCTACCTCTTGTGTGAAGGGAAATGAGTTAGTTTGCGTGTGCTTTTGAGACTTAAGTGTCATGTGCATTTGGTTAGAGTTGGGGTTTCCAAAAGAGGCTCCGGCGTGGAAGCTGTTACGTTGTCCAGTCTGTACATTATTTTTAAAGTTTAAAAATGTTTCATTATAATCGAATTGGTCCAGAATTGAGTTAATTTTTGAGCATACATAACTAAATGAACGATTATAATTTACAAAGTCAATGTCAATATATGTACAATTAATAAATTGCCTACTGGTCATAATTAATGTATTATTCAATTTATTTACATTTAGAAACTTATTATCATAAACATTTAAAATAAAAACATGGCATTTTGTGGATTTTAGGAACGCGCATAATTCAGCCATGACGTAAAAGGGGTTTGAGTCGTGCTGTCCAACACAGATCAGTACTCGATCTTCCTTGGAAATATCAAATAATTTAGCGCAGTTTAAAATATCTTCCGATTTAGCATTTGGTTTAATAAATGATATTATCTCGTATTGTTCATACGGCCTCCTAGCTCTAGATCTTCTCAGGTGCGATGACAGTCCGACACACTGCTGTCCTCCAAACAAAAAAAGCTTTTTTGGTGTTTTAGCTTTGTTAATGGTGTCCTTATCTGTATTTCTTATCTCATCATCGTGCTTTGACAAACTTTTTGTTTCTGTTTCTTGAATGTGTTCGTTTTGTTCGGGAGAGACTGCCGCTGGAACTATGCAGTTTAAAGTTGAATCTGTCGTGGGATAAGACGTCGCTGAAGTTTCGTTACTACTGGCCGCATCAGTAGGACAAACATCGTTTGGTAGTGTAATCGGGCTATTCCTGAAGTTATCTGTTATTCGGCGTCTTGCGCTTTTTTTAGTCGAAGAGATGCTTTTTCGCAGGGATGACACAGGGCTTCTACAGATTTGTTTAAGTATTTCTACTTCTTGAGACAATTGCAAAATATGTTTCTTTAAGTCAACATTTTCCAAGATTACATTTTCTAACTCATTTTGAGTCGTGCTTAAATGAATCCGTAGATTTTCTATTTCTGATTTCATTTCTTCTAGGTTAGACGTCAGGGTGTGATGGGTAGATAAGTCGAGGCTCAGTCCCATCATATCAGCCGAATGCGATGAGTTTAAAGAGCTGTTTAGACAATCCAGAGACCCCGATTTGGCTAATAGAGGTTTACGTTTAGTTACGTTGTTTATTTCTTCCATTTTTCAAATTGTTAACTACCAGCGACCTCTGTAGGCAGTTTGTTAGAACTGGATGAAGTTAAATTTGTTGCGTTCGGTAATTTGAGTTGAGAGGTTTTTTCGTGCACCAAACTTGCATCTAATTATCGCTAGATGTCGTACAAATTAAAGTTCTTAAAACAAACTTCTTCTTGGTACAAAAAGCGAACTGGGTCAAGATTTGAACCTGCGAGCCTTGAAGTCAGGTCACTTTCATTAGCATATCGCACGCTTAATAATATACTGACCTATTAGGTTTTAGGACAGAATGGAGTTACTCCAATACCTAGGCTTATTTAAGCGCCCTCTATGATCTGGCATTGAAAACTCTTTAAATTTACTCTGCTTTACCAACGTTACAGAACATCTGTCTCTTTCATTCTGGCGTTATTTTGTTAATAATGTTAACGTGACAGTGACGTATCACACTATACGTCAGATTATCTCAAGGTGAACATGTCATCGTGTAGTAGAAAAGAGTCCTAATAGTTATTAGGTGTGTGTACCCGCAAATTCTGAGGTAAGTTGTTTATGAAAATTACTAAAACGATGACCAATTTTTAGTTAGAATAGTTAACTACAAAAAAATCTATTAGTTTTACTGTTGTTTTAGGTTATAAGACTGTTTACTTTGAAATTCTGTTACATTTTCATAAATGTTTACTGCCAATTTAAGAGTTAGGTCTATGTTCTTTAAAATACTTATCTCGTTTTGAAAATGCATTTTGTGTAATTGTAATATAGGCCACTTTCTTCTAAAAATATTGATACATTTCGATTTTTATTTCGAAATAAGTCTGTGTATTATCAAAAGATCATGAAATAATTTATCAACTATCTCGGATTAAAGTGTATTAACTAAAATATCAGTCGCTCATTTATGGTATTTTTAAGAACTTTTTTATATGATTATCTTTATTTTTAGGATGGCTTCTTCAAGCTCTAAAAAGATATTGGATTTAGTCCAGATAAAACGTAAACAGGTTCACGACTGTATCCCCAAGGTGCGGTAGACATTCTCTCAGATCTTTTTATATTACTTATTCCAGATCCTATAAAGATGTCTAAGGGGGGTAGTCAGAGGCATGTCCAAACACGTATTTGATACATGCCCACATTTTGCAGAAGTTAGTATTCCATACGTGACAGGTTGCAAGCCCATCGCCGCATATAAGAACACTAACTGGTTTCCTCACGATGTTTTAGTCCAGATGATTGGCGTTAATGAAGTAAATGAAGATAATGCAAGTGAGAACCATGAAGCAAGTGAAAACTATCATGCAAATAAGGTCCTGACTAACGTAGCTGAAAATAATACAGCTCCTAATAGTCATTTAAGTGAAGACATCACCAGCACAATTGAGGATTCAGCTTGTGGGGACCATCTAAATAAGGTGCTGACTAACGAAGTTGAAGAAAGGTCAGCTCCACTAGATGTAGTGGTGAGTAGGACCTATTATATTTTTATGGTAAACCTATCTCGTTCTACTGCTTGGCTTCAGTTTCATCGGCTATCTCGTCCTTCAATTCTACTATCCTGACTAGAAAGCGTCGTATTAGCTTTCCGTTACCTATGAGTATGGTATTACTAATTTAATTATATTGCAGTTTCCCGTGACTTTGTCCGTATTAAATGTAGGTAGGTACTATGGTAAATGAGCTATCACTTAACCATTATACTAAGACTTTCTTATCGTGATTGTTGTTTGTTGCAGATGCTAGCAGATGTCACAAATAAGCCCGAAAATCAGCGTTACATAGATGCCAGGGTGTTTTTTCTACAAACTAAAACCAACTTAACTAAACCTAGCACTGCAGAAAATGAGATCCAAGAGAAAAATCGTGTCGTATACGGAAATTCAAGTACGGATGTTGAAGAAAGTGAAGTTGACCTAAGCGACCAAGATCCAACTTACGATAAAAGCCTATCAAAGAAAAAGAAAAAGAAATGTAAACCTGTTTATACTCGACCTTGACAAACATCATCGTCCAGTTCAAACAGTTCTGCATCTTCTTCATCAGGATCTTCTTCAGCTCTGACAGCTCTGACAATGATGAAAACTCAGCCCCAGTAATCGTTGAGACAGAAAACAATGTTGAAGTTTCAACATTGTTTTCAACTCTACCAGAGGCAGAGAGCAGTTTGGCGGCTGCTACCATGGAGACATGGATGGTTGGGCAGAATCAGGGGTAAGCAAGAAAGGCAGGAAAAGAAAGAGAAATCCAGAAACTTGGAAGCAAGTTAAAGCAAAAATACTGAGGAATAGTGGGAAAAAAATTGATGATAAGAACAAAGTCATTGTGTTTGATCTACGAGCTGTTCTTCAATCACCTAAAAGAGATACCTCCGCGTTCTATTATAAATGAAAGCTTAATAGCTTCAATTTCACTGCCACCTTTTTAGACAAAAAGATTGAAGCAACAAAGATTCATACAGTGATGTGCATTGTTTTTTTTGGAACGAAACTGATGCCAAACGCGGTGCCAATGAAGTAGGTTCTTGTTTGCTACAGCTATTTGAAAAGATTGCATCAGATTGTGAAGATGGTACCAGAATTAATCTAATACTATATTCCGACAACTGTTGCGGATAAAACGAGAACAAATTCATAGTTGCGCTCTACCTTTACGCGGTGACTCATCTGAATATAGAGTTAATCACACATAATTTCTGATCAAAGGTCATACCAAAAATGAGGGTGACCATGTTCATGAAAAAAGAGGATGTCAATGAAAAGGGAATAAAAAAAAACCTTAAATCAGGACCAATATACACTCCACATCAATACGTAGCAATAATTAAAAATGCAAAAAAATCTGGCAAGAGGTTCTATGTGCATGAACAGACATTCGAATAGTTTTGGGACTTAAAAAAATTACAAGAAGACTGGGGATAAAACTTCAACAAAACCATTGATGGCCAAAATGTGGTATGGAACGATAAAAAATTATAAAAGTGAAGAAAAGTGAACCCTTTTCTTTTTTTGTAAAGAGTTCGTACAAAGAAGAGTTTACAGAGGTCAACCTACGAAATAAACGAAAGAAAATGCATACACTGGCAAGCAAGAACTCAGTGAAAATAAGAAGAGATCTTCGGGAGTTGATTGAGAAGAATTTGATACCAAATTTTTACGCAGATTATTATAATACTGTGCTATGATTATTTTAATGCTAGATTATTATAATGCTGTGATTTTGTGCTACTGTAGCACATTGAATCATGTCATATACCTATCACATAAGTAGGTAGCTATTTTGATTAATCTAAGTAAGTAATTATAATAGCAAAAATCGGATCTCTTTTTTAATTACAGACTGAAATATACCTATCTCCTAATTAAGAAAAAATATTAGTTTTTGATAATATCTTTACTCTTTAGAAGTTTATTTTTGTTTTGCAGTCATTTTTGTTTTCTAGTAAGTCTCTAAATCAAAAATTTAGAAGTTTAATTAGTATAATAAATAATGTTGAAGATTTAATAAGTATTATAAAAAGTCTCAAACATAGTAAATGTTTTATTTAATTTTTCGTACATAGACTTATAACCTGATAACGCATAATAATCATTTTAAAATAGAATAGAACAAAGGCATAAAATCAATTAGGTTGTTAAGTTTTAATTTATTTTCAACACTTTTTATAATAAAGTGACCTAACACAAGAGATCATTTTTAAAACAAAAAAATAATATTATAATCTTTATTTAATTAAAAAAAAAACATTGCATAATGGTTTATTAGTTCAATGACTATTCGTATAATTCAATAGTAAGTAATTTTACTGCATAATATTTACATTATTTGTAAATATATAGACTAGGTCCCCATGGTTGAAACGTTTTTTGCGATTTCCCAAAAAACAGCTTTTTTGACTTAGGTCAGTTTATTATTAAGCGTGCGATATGCTAACCCCTGAGCCAACGGTTCTTGCTTCAACGAGTTGAAATTATCATACTATTGGTTACAACAATAATTGTTTCAATAAACAGGGTACGAATGTCAACATTTTGAATTGATTTTGACACAAGTAAGTAGAATGTCACTTCAACGGCTTTCACAAGTAAACAAAGTTAAATCGTTTATATTTTGCATTTTTTCACACAGTTATTGGTCGTCTAAACTATATGAGTTATTTAATTTATTGATTCACTGATTTCTAAATGGGTCCCCAGTATCCAAACGCACTTTTTGTCACTTATGTTCACTGTTTTTAATTGCACTGTTTTTTAGTTTATTTCATAACGTAGAGTCCAGATAACATTTACGATGGTTAATTAGGACCACATGAGCACATTTAACGTACTATTACTGGCAAATAAGGACTTAAAACAATTAAAATATTTTTTTAAACACGGAGACTATATTGTTATGGTGACAGTGCTGCCATCTTGTGTCACCAGTTCTTTCGAACCAGTGTGGTGAAAGGGTTTTAAGTGCACCTCAAAGAGGCTCCTTTCGTGCACTTGACGCATGTTTTCGAACTTTTTAGGTTCTACGACATGT
The DNA here is from genome assembly GCA_951394285.1 of Epirrhoe tristata. Taxonomy (NCBI): domain Eukaryota; kingdom Metazoa; phylum Arthropoda; class Insecta; order Lepidoptera; family Geometridae; genus Epirrhoe; species Epirrhoe tristata. The sequence continues at coordinate 7,146,233 of OX596159.1, read as the reverse complement.
CAGTTTCCTCACGATGTTTTCCTTCACCGTTTGAGAGTACTGGCATAGTGCACATACATTTTCCTACAAAAAACTCATTGTTGCACGACCAGGGGCCTTATTGTGTAATTCAACTAGCAATGGACATGGGCTTCATTTTGACGTTTGAAACCTATTCTCGACTGCAATTGTCATTTTCCTATTATGTGATTGGTTGAGCTCTATTGGGATGACAACTGGGAATGGAGTTCAAGTTAGACAATAAGGCTGCAGGTTTGATCCCACGACCTTGCGATCGGAAGGCCACTACCACTAGACCACGAGTGCTCTCTACACCTACTTAAAATGTAAGAGCCTAGTACATAAGAAGCTTCTTTGTAAAAAGGTTTTCCAGGTAGAAGGAACCCTTCGTCAGAACATGCATAGTGCATACTTTAAGTCTGACCTAGACGAAGCCTGAATATTATTCAACGACGGATTTAAAGTCAAGAGGCGAGAGGTGTGAACGAAACGCTGCAAAAGATGCTCTGTTTATACTAAAAACTATATTTATTACTTTTAAATTTCGTTTCTAACGATCCTTAGATAGCTTGACTAATCCTGTTGTATTTTGTAAATATATGTAAATATGTAGTAGCTTCTGTAAATAATAATATAGTCTATTGTTGGCATTGGACGACCTGCTTTTAGATAAATAATTGTAAGCATTGGATTAGGAAGGGCAATTGATCTGTAAGACAGACAAAACAGAGTGAAAACTCTACTTGTTAACATATTTTATTAATTGAAATAAACGTTTTATATATTGTATTTCAATTTAATGTAAAAAGAGAGGCTCGTAGTGGATAGAACACACTGAGGGAGGCCGTAAAAGCCTCCCTTAATTTACCAGCAGAAAGCAGTTTTTTGATGATGAAAATAAAAGTAATATCGTACACACAAATCAGTTTGAAGTGTCATGTTGGGTACGTATTTACGATAAGATAGTAAATATATCGGTACTGAATAATAAATGAAAATATTGAAATAATGTATACTTTATGAATTAATTTCAGTTAGAATGATAGATCGTCGAAGTGAAGAAAAAGTTCTGTGCAATTACCCCTAGTGGCATTATCAACTGAGCGCTTCCATGCTTTGGACGGCACGTTAGGCCTAAAAACTCTGCCACTAGATTTGGCAAACTCGACGAATTCGCAAAACCAGTGAATTTGACTAAGATAATGCTGGACAATAAATAATGCTGGACATTTTCCACACAGCATCATCTAGCCCCAAACTAAGCAATGCTTGTACTATGGGAACCAGATAACTGATATACTACTTATATACTTTTTGTTTGTAAATACATACTTATTATACATAGAAACACCCAGACCCGAGACAAATATATGTAGGTCATACAAACATTTGTCCCGCGGCGGGGATCGAACCCGCAACCTTCTGCATCGCAAGCGGACCTTCGCCCACTGCGCCACAGAGGTCGTCATGATGAGATGAACAGAAATACATCGTAAAGTAGAGAACGTTGCAGTACCTTTGAAGAAACTTGCCTATCTGTAGCTGAATAGCTCGCCTCGGGGGCTCTACGCCTCCAGAATATCTCAGGCGAGATGAAATATAAAACTGCACAATGCCCACACTGTGAATAACGATACGACTTAAAACAACACATTGTTTGAAATATTTTGAGGTTAGTTATCAACTTTTTTCAGTTTTTGTTAGAAGCGCTCGTGGTCGTGCTTTCTTAGGCGTTTTTGATAGATCGTCAAAGTTAAGTAACGTTCGAAACGGTCTGTAAGTGGATGGGTGACCGCCAGTGGCATTTTCATCTGAGAGCTTCCGTGCTTCGGAGGGCACGTTAAATTGTCGGTCCCGGCTATTCAAGTCGTTAAGCCATGACGGAGGCCTTAAGGCGGCCTAAAAACTCCATCACCAGAGTTGAACTTACTCACTTAGTTTTTGTTAGCTCTAAGGATTACCAAAATGACGTGAATCAATGAAACTATACAGGGTGTAAAAAGACTGCTACCGAAAACTGAGGGATTGCAATCAGACCATGATTCTGAACATATTTATCAAAAAAAAACACAAAAAATTTTTTGACTTAGCTACGTCATTTTATTTTATTTTCTAGTTTTTTGCTACTAGTACAACATAATAAGACCATACCTACCTAATCATTTCATTTATAAAAGAAAAAAACATTTAAAACTCAAAATCCAGCAATCTACGTATAAAAACGCGCCCAGTACATACGCAAACAGTGATCTTCAAACGCTGTTTTCTCCGGATATAATGTTTTTTTCGGAAAATCCTTTTGGATTTGGTTGTAGGTTGGGATGCTATACCTACCCCTTTCGGCTTCGGTAGACGTCTTTTTACACCCTGTATAATATGTTTGCATACTCCACAGTTAAGCGACTAACTACATTATGCTACACTTGGCCCTTATTAAACATGGTGTAAAGTTACGCCAGGTTCAAACTCTAAAAATTATATGCTTACTCCTAAGTTACACCCGGCATAACTTTACAAGGGCCATATAGTATTGAGAGGGCACAGCAAACCACCGTCTCTTAACAGTCGTAGAAGAGTCATTGTGTTTAATTGATCTTCTTACCTTCTGACCCAGTGTGGTGAAAAGAGGCTCCTTTCGTGCACTTGACACCAAATTTTCCTACTTTTGCAGACATCCCTTCACGTTGTTTTCCTTCACCGTTTGAACGTATTGGCATAGTGCACATACATTTGGACAGAAAAACTTATTGGTGCAAAATGGTTTCGAACCCACGATATAAGCTAATTTAAGAGGTATTTAACCCTTCATAACTGTGCCCTCGAAGGTGCAACTTGAGTAGTATGTAAATTAAGCTGATCATTATTAAGTTTGGATAGCCTAAGTTTCTGGGTATAGCTTAGAATGTGAGATAGCTATTGTTGGAAACTGATTTGATATGCGTCCAACTTCGGATTCTGTGCGATTACAGACTTAGACGCCATTTACACGATACTATTCTGGCATACCATTCTTGCCTCTCACCTGGCGTCACTCTCACAATTATTAATATACAAGATGTTGTTACCCACATTCTCTCCGGAGTATTTTCACATTTTCTGTGTAAAAAATCGAGGTATAAACTATCATTCTAAAAAAACTTCATACTTACCAACAAACTTTCGACATTAGTGCGGATTATTTTCATATTAGGAAACACGCAATCATATTATGAAACATTTATTAGCATTTTTGCAGATTTTGCTACAAAACTGTAAGCAGTTTTGTAGCTACTACTACTCGTATGTTTCATAATATGATTCACCCAAAGTGGCCGCTTAAGGCCCCCTGCTCTTCCGTGATTATGGCGAGCAGGCGCGGATCCAGCACTCAAAAAAAGTTGTAGGCTCACCCGAAAATTAGCCAAGTGCGAGTCGGAACATGGACTCGCTCATATTATGTTCCTATAGTGGGTTTTTTAATATATCAAGGAACTCGTGTGCCAAATTTGGTCAAATCGCTTGAAAAATGCGACATGTAGGCGAGAAAAGACAGAAAGACAAAAGCATTTTTTCACCAATCTTGAAACTGAGACGCTTCGCTCCTCGCTCGGTCAATTGGGGTTGTGGGCATGCCCATAGTGCACTATAGTGGGTCCGGTGCAACTGCGCCGAAATATCGGGAAACTCCAAATACATTGGTCAATCATGGTAAATATTCCGTTGATAACCATTAGATTTAAAAACTTACGTCACCAGAGTTCTTGACTCATTTGAACTAACTTTTGCGATTAGGATTACAACTGAGTAAGCAGAAATCATAACACTAATCTGAAATCAATAGAAACCCCAATATATATTCAAATCACCACTACGGTCCGTTCGCATAATCCCCCTATTCAAATCCTTATTAAATTCTAATCAAATTCAAATAAAACTCAAATTCCATTATAGCGTATTCAATTTTCGCGAATAAAAATGTAAAGATAAAATATACAGAACCCAAACGCTAGCCTTATGAATTATTGAAGACTCTGAATGAAATTACGGTACCTGCGACTTGTGGTTCCTACTTGGGTTTGCGGATTCCTAATTGTAGGTTTTTGAGGTTCCGTCAAATAAGGTGTTTCAATTCTAATAATGCAACCTTCATTGATGATTGATTGATACAATGATTTATCAACCGTCACCTTAATATCTACCCAAGGGTCTAGAATCGTGGAAGCAGGAATTGAGGGTTAAAAATGAATAAAACCGGTAAGGGTTTTCTTCCCGATTATCTACCATTTCTATCACTTTTTTTTATTTTATTTTTTATGATGAATGGGTCGGCTCTTGACCTCAAACTTACACAGGCAAGAGTGAGGTCTACGATGGAGCGAGCTTACCCAGAAGGTGCCTAATAACTCTCTTCTTAAAAACAATAAGGTCGTAGCTCAGCGGAAATACAGACGCTGGAAGCTGATTCCAAATTTTTGCAGTGCGCATAATAAAAGAACTTTCGAAGCGCTTAGTTCTAATCACACGATAATGCATAGTTTTCGAGAAAAAAAAAATTTGGTTAGGTTATGTTAAGATAGTGCACGAGGCAAGCGAAGCGTGCAGCGGTAGCTGCCGCCGAAGCGCCAGAAATCCCCTGCTCTCATCCACCTCCCTGCCCAAAGTCAATGGTATTTACCATTTTGAGGCGAAGAGCTCCTGCTTCCACGATTCTAGACCTATACCATCCATCTTACCTGAAGTTTGTCGAAGGCTAATATCCATACTCAGAGACGCTAACGGCTACTCAAATCCGTTCATTAGTAAGGATTTCATATGAAAGTATTAAATAAAGTATGGATTTAACCGCCTTACTAGTAGAGATATAACTGTTTTACAATGTATTTTGTAAGTGTTATGAGTTTGTAGTCTTGTCTATAAATGAATGAATGAAATTTTTTTATTGTACACCTTAAACTATGAAACAAAATAATTAAATAAAACAAATACTGTAATAATGCTGGACTTTTCACGCAGCATCATCTAGCCCCAAAGTAAGCAGAGCTTGTGTTATGTGTGCTAGATGACTGATAAACTACTTATATACTTTTTTTGTTTGTAAATACATACATATTATAGATAGAAACACCCAGACCCGAAACAAATATCTGTAGGTCATACAAACATTGTCCCGCGGCGGGGATCGAACCCGCAACCTGCTGCGTCGTAGGCGGACCTTCGCCCACTGCGCCACAGAGGTCGTCAAATAATTAAATATAACAAATAATGACAATGTGTTTTTTTTTGCTCGATTATTATTATCGCATTTGACGCTGTTACCGTCGGTCGTAGTAAAAAGCGCTACGTCACAAAGCGTTACGCAGCTACGCATCCATAATTGATCCAAATAAATTCGTAGTAAGCTAACAGATGTTATATTTACGATAAAAGAAACAAAATAAGCAGGTAAGTAAGGTAATAAAAAGATATAAGGCAAATAAGATTGTTTGTATTTATTCAAAAATTCATATCCCAAGTTGAGGCTCATTTGGCTGACGTGTCGTGTCGTGATGCATCAGATAGGTATCGGTTTCATAAATTTAACATGATAGCGTTCATATTTGGCTGACGTGTCGTGTCGTGTTGGTCTCTGACGTGACGCGTCAGAAGCGATCCCGGCCCACGTCAGGCTGGGTGAGGTGCGAGGAGCGGGGCAGTGACGCTACACGACACGTCAGTCTAAAGTGCACGCGCCAGTGTTGTGTTGTGACGCGTCAGAGTGCCCCGCACGTGCAAGTATGGAAGACGAACTGATCGAATATATTCGACTATAAAACGATTTATGATACAAAATGTAAGACGGTACTGATTCAAAAATGCATCAGAGGGCGTCACGCAAAAAACAGTAGCCATCACTCGTCAGAGACCATCACAACACGACACGTCAGCCAAATGTGAATGCGGCTTTATGTTACTGTCACAGATTTACATTAAAACGCACTGTGTTTCAAAGACGAACGTTTCGTTATGTAGCACTACCCGCGCTCTAGCTTCAGAGATTCTTCACTTTTCTAGGTTAAAAAGTAGCCCTTTTTAGACTATAGTATTTCTGTGATCCAAATGCATTTAGCTCTTTTTGTGACAAAAAGTAACAACCATCCACACATCCATACAATCATCCTCAAAAACTGTTGCATTAGCAGTGTGCATATTACGATAGAGCAGATTATACGCATGTTTTTAAAAAAACCTGCTAAGTGCGAGTCGGACTCACGCACGATGGGTTCCGTAGCATTATCTAAAAAAACGGCAAAAAAATCACGTTTGTTGTATCCCATACAATTTATTTATTGCCACCATAAATATTTATTTTATTGTGTTTTTGGTACTTAATTATTGTTGTTATAGCGGCAACAGAAATACAATAGCATCCGTGAACATTTCAACTCATGGTCATCTAACTATCACGGTTCATGAGACAGACGGACCGACAGACAGAACCCTAAAATAACGAGCGATAACTCAACTATGTGCGAACACAAAATAACCTATCCGAGTACAACAGCATCAACAAAGCTATGTTTTCACTCATACAATGACAAAGCTTATAACTTTATAACAAGATAAATTATTCTTGAAACTTGCGAAACAAACTGTTTGTATGTGACGTGGATTAAGTACTCAGAAAAAGTAACTTTGAGATTGCGTTAAGTCCTAATGGTATACAAGGTTAAAAAGACGTCTACCGAAGCCGAAAGGGGTAGGTACAACATCCCAACACACAATCAAATCCAAAAGGATTTTCCGGAAAAATCATTATATCCGGAGAAAACAGCGTTTGAAGATTACTGTTTGCGTATGTACTGGGCGCGTTGTTTTACGTACTTAGATTGCTGGATTTTGAGTTTTTTTTTATAAATGAAATTATTAGGTAGGTATGGTCTTATTATGTTGTACTACTCGTAGTAGTAAATAACCGAAAATAAAATAACATAAAATGACGTAGCTAAGTCAATTTTTATTTTTGCGTTTTTTTTCGATAAATATGTTTAGAATCATGGTTTGTATATCAGAAAACAGGAAAACCTGCAAAAAGATCACTCAAATTTTTCCCGAATCGTATTTCGCCACAGTTGGGACAACATCAAAGAATAACTCAGAATAACGCCTACAAATATTCTGGACGCATTTTCGCACAAAAATGCTTGCTTCTAGGCAAGTTCAATAAAAAAAACTGGATAAAAATGGTAGGAATTTTTAATAAAACCAGATTATTAAAAAATGTGGACACTACCAACGAAATATGCGGGTAGTAAACGCTTCATATGAAAATGTTTTCATATAAAAATAATATAAGTGAGGGGAAAAATTATGATGTCAGATTATTTTATAAATAAATAAATAATGCTGGACTTTTTCACACAGCATCATCTAGCCCCAAAGTAAGCAGAGCTTGTGTTATGGGTACTACATGACTGATATACTACTTATATACTTTTACTTTTTGCATACAATATATACATAGAAAACAGACCTGAGACAAATATCTGTCGATTATACAAATATGCCTGGAAGAAATCGCTTATCTCATTTGGTTATATTAATTCTTATATTGTTGTGTAATTATTGTGTACAATAAAGAGTTTTTCATTCATTCATTTGTCCCGCGGCGGGTATCGAACCCGCGGTTTGGAACCTAGCGCACTTTTATCACATCGGTAATTCATATAAAAAAAAACAACTAAGTATAACATTGCTAAATGACGTTAATAGAGACATCTTTAACACAAACAAAATGAAACTTTTCCAACAAAATATCACCAAAATTATGAACAAATAATAACTTCTCGCATAAATGACACACAGACAAACTTTGCGAATTGCCTACACATTTTCTAAGTTACATACGTGCTTGGTTTTAGCAACGAAGTTTTTAAGCCATTTACGCGATACCATTCTGGCATACCACTCTTGCCTCTTGCCGCACCAAAATAGCTCTTGCTCCGTTGATTTTGAGAAGGCAAGATGCAAGAATGGTATGCCAGAATGGTATCGTGTAAATGGCCCCATACAACCATTTTCGGTCGCAAAATTTTAAAAACGTCGCAAATTTGCAATTTGTCGTAACAATTACGTTACTTGTGATTTTGGTTGCAGCGTGTATTAAAGGTGTTGACAATTTGTATCGAAAACATTACAGTAATAGTGTGTGTGCTTTGTGTCGATAATTTTCGTCATTTTGTTCTTCATTTTGTTCTTGACACATTGTGTGAACTTGAGTAAATTGTCAACACATTGACGACACTAGGTAACAGTAATTGTAGTAAAGATAACGACACTAATTGTTGGATTTGTCCAAACAGAAAACCAGTGGTTCTCAAGCTTTAGTGGTGCTCAGGGACTAGTTGTTTGTGCAGATGAATATAAATTACTAGCTGCGCTCCCGCGGTATGACCCGCGGTCCCTCGGCATTTTTTGGGGATAATAAATAATAAATAAATAATGCTGGACTTTTAACACAGCATCATCTAGCCCCAAAGTAAGCAGAGCTTGTGTTATGGGTACTAGATGACTGATAAACTAGATAAAAAGTAGATAAAAATAAAATAAAAAGTAGGATAAAAAGTAGCCTATGTCTTTCCCTGGGATACAAACTTTATCCATGCCAATTTTTTTCCTAATCTGTTCAGTGGATTGGGCGTGAAAAGGTAACAAACAGACAGATAGACAGACAAAGTTACTTTCACATTTACAATGTTAGTATGGAGTATAGATTAGTATGGATTGTTTTTATAACACACAAAAAAGGTTAAGTAGGTAACTCTTAAAATAAAAATGAAAATCCAAGTTTAATTTTTTTGAATTTTATTTCACATTAAAAAACGGAGGACTTTTTGGAATGTAGAAATGTCTCCTAATTTTACTCTGCATTTCATTTTCTTCCAGTTTTTCTCTGGAATGCTGTGTTCATTGCATCATATCTCGTTTTTTTCAATGAGCGAGGTCAAAATAGGTAGGTTACATCTACCTACCCTTCTTCCGCAGAAACCTCATTAAATGGCATGTTGAGAACCACTGTGAACATAAAATAAACAAAACTCCATTTTATAAAACAGTCGCCCTGTAACAGTTCTTGACACAATTTTGAAATTTTTCAACATATTAACGTAACTGTGGGTCAAGTTTTATCATCATGTAAATACATATTTTTTCATTGAAATTTACATAACTATCCAATATAATTAGTTAAAAAGAATACACTTTATTTTTATAGACAGTATAATATAAATCATTTATGTGGTTCGAAAATATTGTATTTTGACTTTTTTTTTATTGAAAATGATCACAATAACAGAAAACATTTGAACTATTTTATCAAATCCTACAGGCGCATCGGTAAATTTGGTTAAATTACACTAAACTGCACGATGAATTTCAATTCGCAGAGTATTTTAGTTCGACTAACAAGCATATATTACAGAATAATGTAGGTACTCACATTTTTATGATGGCGGCGAAAAATAAAATTAATGTCACAACACACCTTTCAACTAAAAAAGTACACTTCAAAATTTCTGTTCATAAATCTGGGTAGATTATAAAGAGGAATGAATGAAATGAACCATTGAATGGTAAAGTGAACACAATAAGGTTGCCATGTTTCAACATGGAATCGATACGATGCGACAAAAAATACTGTTACGATTGATCCCCACTTTTCGACATTTTAACGACACATGTTTCGTAATGACGACAGAGATTTACGTAAATTTATAACCAAAAATTATTGTTACGCGAAAATTGTTACGTCATGTTAACGTAACGGCGACAAAAATGGTTGTATGGGGCGTTAGTAGTGGTTAGCACAAGTTTCTGTTGAACAGTGTGTAGCTTGAATTATTGACGTGACAACGTCTTATAATTCAATAGAGCCGGCTGCACGCACGAAAAAACATGACGTCATGCGGCGTTACCTTCATGCGGCGTTACCTCGCTCTGAGGCGTTCCATGTAAGGCTTGAAGTGCAAGCGAGAGCGCGGAACGAGCGACGAAGAAGCACAATTGGCCTTTGCGTTCGGCAGCGTTCGACATCCGTCTCTCTCCTACTTGAGTGAGCGATGCGTAGACGTTATGAGCAAGTGCTGCGACAAGACAAGACGACAAGAGCCTGCGACGCAAAAGGTTGCGGGTTCGATCCCCGCGGCGGGACCAATGATTGTATGATCTACAAATATTTGTATCGGGTCTGGGTGTTTCTATGTATAATATGTATGTATTTACAAACAAAAAGTAGTATATCAGGCATCTAGTACCTGTGATATATGTGGGTAGGTAGGTAGTCTCAGCAATAAGAACGCACCCAGCTAGTTTCATAGTTTATTGGAGACTGACTATTTACATTCGTTCGGTACAACGGCACGCCACCTGTTCACTCATTCATACCACAGATACTACAATCCTTCACCCTATTCTTAACTAGGAACCTTAATGGTATTTACATAATAACTAATGATAATAACATATTTTGTATTTAATGAAACTTATTAGCTAAGAATATATTATGAGCTTATAACATAGATACATAACGCAACTCAAACTTCTACTTGAAACCAATTTAAATGAACTGTTACTTAAACAAAAATAAATAAATAACATTTTAATTATACCTAACTTAAGTAACTACACAGGTAACACTTAAAAATTAAATCAAACTTTATAATTAGGTATCTTATTTACTCGGCACTGCCGTGTAGGGCGGGACTGGGTCGGTCCAGGGGAAGGCACAGGTGCTGGTTGGGGCATTGGTTCCGGCATACTTGATTCTTCACAATCTTGGAATTGATCTGGGGCGTCGTCATCACCTGTTATTACTTCTGACGTAATATCTTGAGAGGGACTTGGAGCTGGTCCTGCTCGGTCAGCTGGTACCTCGTCACTGGTGCGAGCGTGCTCCTCAATACGGGAAGGGCTAGAAGGGCAGATGAGTGAACTCCGTTTTCTCTGCCTAAGCTGATCGATATGTTTGTGTGATTGCCTGCCTACCGTATCGACTACCTTATAGTCTGTAATACCTATCTTTTCTGCTACTTTCCCCGCCACCCATCTATCGCTACCCCGGTACTGACGAAGCCACACTTGGTCCCCGGGACTAAGTACACGGGAACTGAATCTTTCTTGCTGTTGCCTACCTACTGCGTTTCCAACTTTGGAGTTTATATCCGGCCTCAATAAATCCAGCTTGGTACGCATTTTCCTACCGCACATCAATAAAGCCGGCGTCTCACCTGTAGTACAGTGTTCAGTATTGCGATAATGCAGCAGGAAATTATTTAAAAATAACGTAAGGTCAGCGTTTTCCCTAATTGACTTTTTAATTACTCTTTTTACCGTCCTAACTGCATTTTCAGCCGCCCCATTAGATGCCGGATGATATGGTGCTGAAAATAAGTGTTTCACTCCATTCGAACTTAGAAATTGTGCAAACTCACTACTTGTAAAAGGGGGGCCATTATCCGAAACAATTTGCTTCGGTAGACCAAATCGAGCAAAAATATCACTCAATCTGTTTATTGTGTGACTAGCTGCCGTGCTTGGTACCTGAGAAACTTCAATCCATTTGGTTCTCGCATCAACCAACACTAAGAAAACCTTGCCGTTAATAGGACCTAAGAAATCTAAATGTACCCTAGCCCACGGTTTATCCGGCCACGGCCACGGACAGGGCGCGTGGCGCGGCGGCGCGTCTGCCTCCGCTGCGCAGGTGCCGCAGGAGCGGCACATGGATTCGATTCCTTCGTCGATGCCCGGCCACCACACATAGCTTCGCGCGAACGATTTAGTCTTTACGATACCCATATGTGCCTCATGTAACTCGGCTAAAACTTTAGACCTACAAGCCTCGGGTACGACCACTCGATGACCCCACATAACACAACCCAATTCTTCATACAACTCCTTCTTACGATTATAATACGGATTGAGCGATTTAATTAAATTATCCGACGGCCACTCATCTCTTAGATAAGATAAAACCCGCCCTAACATCGGGTCCCTGCTGGTATGTTTTTTAATTTCGTGATAATCCATTAGCATCGCATTCTGTGCAAAGTGTAAAAACGTTTGTTCAGGAAGCCTAATACCCGGTAGTTGCTTTAAACATGCTGGAAGTCGAGATAAACCATCCGCCCCGTTATCTTTAGAACCTACAAACTCAATATCATACGAATATGCACTTAATTTAATCGCCCAGCGCTGCAACCGGCTTGCCGCCATTGATGGTATTCCCTGTTTAGGTCCAAAGATCGTAACCAACGGTTTATGATCGGTACGCAACGTAAACCGTCTTCCGTAAAGATATTGATGCAACTTCTCCAAGCTAAACACTATCGCTAAAGCCTCCCGCTCAATTTGTGAATAATGCTTCTCAGCTGCAGTGAGCGCGCGCGACACATAGATAACCGGCCGCTCCCGCAGCTCCCCCCCTGCCCCGGGCCTGGCGCCGCCCGCGCGTTCCTCGCTCAACTGAGTCAGCACCCCGCCTAGACCGCGCGCACTTGCATCGCATGTTAAAAATAAAGGCTTATTTGGATCGTAATGAGCAAGAACTTCGACACTCGTTAATATTGATTTGACTTTTACAAAAGCTTCTTCACACTCTCGGTCCCACTGCCACGATACATCTTTTTTCAATAAATTATACAAGGGCGCTAAAATGGTGCTTAAATTTTTTACGAATTTTGCATAAAAATTTACTGTACCTAAAAATGCCCTAAGTTCAGTAATATTGCTTGGTTGCGGAATGTTGGTTATACCTTCTACTTTATCTGGATCTGCTTTAATACCGTCAGCCGAAATAATAAAACCTAAATATTTGACCTCGTTCGTCATAAAAGAACATTTGCTTTTCTTCAGTTTGATTCCATTACTGTCCAACCTCTCGAATAGTTTTTCTAATATTTGCAAATGTTCTGCTATTGTGGCAGAACCGATAATAATATCATCCAAAAACACTTGTACCTGGGGAATGTCATTAAGTAAGTTCGACATTATACGTTGGAAAATACCCGGGCTCGAAGATAATCCATATACTAATCGCTTATATTTAAAAAGCCCCCTATGAGTATTTATTACTGTCACATTATCTGGGTCATCTAACTCAATCTGATTATACGCTTGTGATAGATCAATTTTTGATAAAACTTTAACCCCATTCAACTTGACCAGTAAGTCATCGATACGCGGCAGAGGATACCTATCGATCAGCAAGACTGGGTTAAGTGTCACCTTGTAGTCGGCACAGATACGGAGTCCCCCATCAGCCTTCCTCACCGGCACCAGGGGCGTGGCCCAGTCCGCGCTCTCGACGGGCTCGATGACGCCGGCGCCCAGCATGGCGTCCAGCTCCGCGTCCAGCCGGTCCCGCAGCGCGTACGGCACGGGCCGCGCGCGGCAGAACACCGGCACCGCTCCTTCGCGTAGCCGCAGCCTTGCCTTGCCTCCCCTGAATCGGCCCAGTCCCTCCGTAAAAAGCCCCTCATGCCTGGAAAGTAATGATAACAAACTTTTATTTTTATTACAAACATTTAGTTTTTCTCCCAGTACTACGTTACTAAACAAGGTAGGAATGTTTATCTTTAGTTCCGACATCCACTGCCTACCTAACAGCGACGTAGTACCGCCTTCGATAATAAACAATTCTAAACATTTAGATTCACCTCCATAGCTTACTGTCGGTTTTATCATACCTAGCGGTCTAATTTTGTCACCATTATAAAATTTAAAAACTAAATGTGACCTCTCTAATGGTATATCACTAAAATGTTCATCATATGTTATTTTACTTATACAAGACACTAATGAACCCGTATCTATTTCCATGGGTAACTTAGTTCCATTTACCTTTAAAGATAATCTTACCGGTTTATAGCTATTTAAGCAAAGTTGATGAATATCTTCCTCCTCCCACTCCGCGTCCGAGTATGAGGAGTCGTCTCCTCCCGCCAGCAGCTGGCCGCTGCCCGGGTTGGCCTCCCGGTCTCCCGCCTGCACATGGGCCACCATGTGATCGGAACGTTTCGCCCGCGACGGACACACGCGACGAAGATGCCCTCGTTGTCTACATTTGCCACAAATATAGGTTTTGTAGCGGCAATCATCACTCCGATGACCGTTGGCCCCGCACACATTGCAAGAACCCACGCCGCCACCACCGCCGCCATTTTGATTCGGCTTCCTTGTGAAGCGCGCACCGGCACCGCCGCTGCGCCCGCGCTGCGCTACCCCGGCATGGAGTACCTCCGTGCTGGCCGTGTTCCCCGCCGTTGTTTCCACGCCGCTACGTTCCACCGCCGCTGCGTCCCGTTCCGCAGCCTCCATTGCGCATGCAATTTTTACGGCGTTCGCGTATTGAAGGTTCTCCTCCGCGAATACTCGCTGCCTTATCGTCTCGCTGCTGAGTCCACACACTAGCTGATCCCGAAGATTATCTTCCAATACCGTTTTAAATTCGCAGTATCTTGCCAGTCTCTTCAACTCCGAAATATACTGAGTTATACTCTCACCCGCCTGTTGTCTTCTTTGTCTAAATCGGTAGCGCTCTGCCATGAACGATGGTTTGGGTTGTAAATGATCTTTCATCACCTGTACTACCGTAGCAAAAGTTTTATCGCTGGGTTTCGATGGACTTGTTAAATTACTTAGCAATTCATACGCTTCATCACCCATTGCCGCGATCAATGTGGGTAGCCATAGTTCTTCTTGAATACTGTTCACTTTGAAATACATTTCAACTCGTTCCACATAGGAAGTCCAATTGCCGGATCGTACATTAAATTCCGTTATCTTCCCTATGCCCATGTTGCCACAAAAATGTCTAAACTGCACGCAAAAATCCAATCCTGGTTCGCCACTGTGATATATGTGGGTAGGTAGGTAGTCTCAGCAATAAGAACGCACCCAGCTAGTTTCGTAGTTTATTGGAGACTGACTATTTACATTCGTTCGGTACAACGGCACGCCACCTGTTCACTCATTCATACCACAGATACTACAGTACCCATAACACAAGCTCTGCTTACTTTGGGGCACGATGATGCTGTGTGGAATGTCCAGCATTATTTATGTTATTATTTTATATTTTGTAAACCAATAAATAAATTAAGTAAAGAGCCACATTGGCCTATTGGAATGTGCATTCAATTAATTCAAATATCCATCCGAAGATTGTGAGTCCCGTTGTTTATTTTTCAAAGTTGAGGTTTCGTTCAGGTCATGAAAAACATCATTAGGAGACCTGCATCTAAGCTCCATGGCCCTTATCAATAAACGTGGTGTAAAGTTGCCCCAGGTTTAAACAACAAAAATGTTATGGTTACTCCTAAGTTACAACCGGCGTAACTTTACACCACGTTTATTGATAAGGGCCATGGAGCTTAGAGCCCATGTGTTTTGTTACTTGACATAGAAAGAAATAGAAGAATAGTGACCAAAAGTGAAAGTCCAGACATTTTAAAGTCTTTTAAATCATTTGAAATTATTTAACAACACTTTAAGCATACATATTGAAATAGGTTTTAAGTGCTCTTAAAACTGCTAAAAGCTTCATATTTTAAGTGGTGGACTTAGTTTATTTTATTTATTTATTTATTAAATTTTTTTTTTTTTTACAAGAGTATCTTTACCTTGGCCAAGTAGTTTCATTCCAGGCGAGAG
This sequence comes from Epirrhoe tristata, assembly GCA_951394285.1. Lineage (NCBI taxonomy): Eukaryota > Metazoa > Arthropoda > Insecta > Lepidoptera > Geometridae > Epirrhoe > Epirrhoe tristata. The sequence goes on along the minus strand of OX596159.1, from coordinate 7,130,567 downwards.
CAGATAAAGAGGTTGCTAGACGCACAGAGAACGCCTGGAGATGCTACTGGTCAATGAAAGATCTTATGAAGGGCAACCTACCACTCACTCTCAAAAAGAAACTCATGGACGTACGCATTCTCCCCATCCTTACGTACGGTGCTCAGACTTGGTCTTTGACAAAACGTCAGAAGTCCGCTCTTGGGGTCTGTCAACGGGCCATGGAGCGCAGTATCTTAGTGTAAAACTGTCAGACCGCATGCGGAACAGTATACTGCGCTCTAAAACCAGAATTGTTGACGTTTGCGACAAAGCCGCCAGCCTGAAGTGGAACTGGGCCGGACACGTCTGTCGCATGTCAGACGATTTGTGGGCAAAACGAGCCACGCAGTGGACCCCACAAAATATGACGCGCAGACGTGGAAGACCTAGGATGAGATGGCGGGACGAGCTGGACTCTCACCTGAGAACTTGGCCTGTTACTGCGTTAAATCGCGAAGAGTGGAAGAAGGGAAGGGAGGCCTTTGCCCTGCAGTGGGACAACACAGGCTAAATAATTATAATAAATTTATTTATTTATCCGACTGCGTCAAAAAGAGCGTAATGTTTTTTATGTACTACAAAGCTTAGGAACCTGGAACAGTTGCTTCGTTGTAGCTAAGCTAGTAGTATTTGTAGTTTTATTTATAAAAAATATTTTTTATATTTTATAGTATTTTTTATTATTTTTTTAAATAAAGGCGTGGTAATAAGTAGAATCACTGAAAATAGACATGTGTAAAGGCATCTAATTCAAGACAAGTGATCGAATTAAAAAAAAAACAGAAGGCGAGATCTAGGCACTATGGATCTACACCTTTCAGCGATAAGGCCGCCCGTTGTACTAATTTCGAACGTGTTTTATTTATGTGGTGTTTTGTTATTAATTGGTGTACAATATAGTGTTAGCGTTTTTGTACCTATTTAGTAAAACTTTTTGGTGATACCTAGGTAAATACTCCTTGGTCCAGGTCAGGTCATAGATAAGTAATATTTTGACAGTGACAAGTGGTGAGTTATGCAATTGTTTTTAAAAATAAAGTCAAGCAAGATCATTGTAAATTGGAAAATGGAAAATAAAACCATTCTAATGTGATAAAACTTGTTTCTCTATTATTTCAGAAGAGGGATTTACGAAAAACAACGCCCCAAACATCGAAATAAGGCGAGAGTTACTGAGCTTCGGTGTTCGTTGGTGGACCGGACACCATTGCATTGGCGTTTTGGCGGCGCGGCCGGCAACGCAGCGTGGCGATGTAGCAGGAGGCCTAAAGGAGGCCTACAGTATGCCAGTAGAAGTTGAATTCACGCACTAGGTGAGATTGGTTAGAGAAAGAGAAAAAAAAGTATAATGATGAAAATGTGAATGGATACTGCTTTGTTTTTTTTCTTGTCTTAGGTCGGCCTGTCGGAGTGAGAATGCTGCCGATAGACGACGCCAAGAGACCCCAGAGCTGCCGTGGCGTGTAAGGCATAGAGTACTATTTGGTAGTGGATGTTGAAGTGAGAGTGCGGTCAATGGCACACCTAGCATGACCTCGGGGTTAGAGGACGGCCGAGGCGTGTGATAGAATGAGTACTCTGCCTTAGTAGATGTTGAAGCGAGCGCTGTCAACGGTACTCGCGCGACCACGGAGTGAACAAAGAGAGATATGAGAACTAAAGTGAACAAAGAGATATGAGAACTAAAGTAAACTAAGAGAGATATGAGAACTAAAGTGAACAAAGAGAGATATGAGAACTAAAGCGAACAAAGAGAGATATGAGAACTAAAGCGAATAAAGAGGGATGAGAAGTACAGTAGCTGTTGGGGCGAGGCTACCAACACTTCTAATGAGAAGAGACATGAGAACTACAGAACCCTGTACAAACGTGAGTAGATGCTGCTTTGTTTGGTTATTTCTTGTTTAAGGTCAGACTGTCGTAGTGAAGAGCTGCTGAAAGATGTTGAGAAGAATAAGCTACGGACTGCAGTGAACGTTGAGGCGAGTGAGCTGTCAACACTTCTGATGGGACCTTCTCGCAGCCAGTGGCTGCTGATGGCAAGTGAGATGAGTCCACAAGATAGAGCCAGGAGAAGTTGGATTTATGAACTCGGTGAGATTGGTAAAATTAAAAATGATAATAATAATGAAAACGTAAGTGGATAGATAGATACTTAGATAGATAGATATCTTTATTTCTCAGAAAAAATTAACATTCATTATTTAGTAGTGTTTTTAAGCCTATATTAGGTTTGTCTAAACACTACGTTCTCGTTGATAATAACATGTTTAGTAGGTATAAAGTTTGAGACATCGAATAATAATTAGGGTAGGTAAAAATTAGTAAAAATCGTAATTATGAGCAGACGCATAGAATGATAATGGTTGCACGAACACATCCAAAAGAGCTTGCATATTTTACTACGCTTGTGTGTGTATGCTTACTAGAAAGACTATGTATTGGATGCTCCATTTTATTCCAGTTCTATGAGTTGTTAAAAATTAATCTTGATTTCGGAAATTTTGTTTTTTAAGTATTATATTAATGTTTTTTGGTGTGATTTTATTTTTTTAATTCTAATGGAAATTATTAATAAGATGAGGAATTAGGTATTGTGATGTTCTTTGCCATATTCATTTTGAAATTTGGGTAACTGTAATTTTCCATGTGTAGGTAATGCTTCTAGTAACTACTCGTTGCTGTTTTCGAATTTGTATTTCAGTACGAAGATATTGCTCTGCAAGCAGATTAAATTTAACTTTTTTTATGAATAGGTATAATCCCACAGTACTTGAATAATCCCATGCGATCATCCGAGAATTTATTTTGTATCTTAGTAGGAACTATTAAATTAAGAAGTCTGTGCTGAATATTGAAGATCTGGTCTAGATAAGTTTTGTACAAGCGCCCATAACTGCTTAAACCATATGACAATATACTTTCTAGCAGAGATTTATGTCAAACGGTACTGCTTATGTTATGCAGTATGCTGCTTTGTTTTTTTTATGTTTTTGTTTAAGAGCGGACTGTCGAAGCGAGCCTGCTGCCAATAGACGACGCTACAAAGTTCCAGAGCGAGCGAGCTTCTGAAGGCTTACGAGATGAGTCCATGAGTCTGCAGCAAGGGAATGAGAGCGGAGCTGACAAGAACTTCGAAGAAAGCGTGCTGCCAATGACTTCTAGTTATTAGAATAGAATCATTTCAGTTCTACTTTAGTACTTATGCTTAGTTGAGGACAAATATTGCATTGTTAGCATACAACTTGGTTTGTCTGAGGTCAGCCAAAGTTAGTCAGAATGGCCGAATGTTAGCGTTTTTGTACCTATTTAGTAAAACTTTTTGGTGATACCTAGGTAAATACTCCTTGGTCCAGGTCAGGTCATAGATAAGTAATATTTTGACAGTGACAAGTGGTGAGTTATGCAATTGTTTTTAAAAATAAAGTCAAGCAAGATCATTGTAAATTGGAAAATGGAAAATAAAACCATTCTAATGTGATAAAACTTGTTTCTCTATTAATAGTGATAAATAATATAGTGGTGTAAGTGAGCCGTATTGGTCGAATAGGGTTGTGCCTCGACTTTCAATCCGAAGGTCGTGGGTTCGAATCCCGGCCGTGCATCACTGGATTTTTCGTTTCGAAAAATGTATATGCGCTTTAACTCGAGCTCAAAACGGTGAAGGAAAACATCGTGAGGAAACCCGCAGCTTGACTAAGCTGACTAGCTCCACACGTATTGACGTCGTCTTTCCTGTGGGCGGCTGATTAAGCTGAGAGGATGGTTTAGGTGCTGGGCAAGCCTATGCCATCTCAAACAATGTCCCAGGCACTACAGCGTCCCGTTAAGTGTAGGCATAGGTTGCCTCCTGACGCTGTATAAATCATCTAATATAGATGTAAAGGCCTAAGGTGTACAATAAAGTATTCATTCATTCATTCCTTAAAAGAAAAACGCCAATTAAGCTTCATGCGGGTAAGTAAAGGTAATCAAACTTTTTGCAAATCAATCTCTCTGTAGTCAAAGGAGGATAACAATGTTCAATAAAATCAATTTTAGAAAAAACCAAAACATTTATTTACGACCGAAATTGGTTTTACATTTTTATTTCTGAGTACAGAATCTTTGTTCAAGTAACAAATTGAACTGTACTCAGGCGACAATCCGGGCTCTCTGTGAGTGACGTGATGTATCTGCCCCATTTATCACGGAAATAGTTCCTCTAGACGCGAAACTGCAGTTCACATTCTTAGATCAATCTTTGTAATCCTTCAATATTTAAGGTTAGTGCTGGTGAAAAATCGAGAAAAACTTGTGAAAAATGGTAGTGACAGAGATAGTTGGAAAAAAGGGGAGACCCAGAAAAACAATATGAATCGCTTCTGGACTAGCTACCCTGTAACTTCTTTTTTAATGACTCGTAGATACTTTACCGATTGTTTGTAAATAAATAAATAAATAAATAATAAATAATGCTGGACTTTTCACACAGCATCATCTAGCCCCAAAGTAAGCAGAGCTTGTGTTATGGGTAGGTACTAGATGACTGATATACTACTTATATACTTTTTGTTTGTAAATACATACATATTATACATAGAAACACCCAGACCCGAGACAAATATTTGTAGATCATACAAACATTGGTCCCGCCGCGGGGATCGAACCCGCAACCTTTTGCGTCGCAGGCGGGCCTTCGCCCACCGCGCTACAGAGGTCAAATACTTAGATAGTTTATTGATTTGCATACTTTTAATAGAGAAACCAGTTTGATCACATTAGAATGGTTTTATTTTCCATTTTTCAATTTACTTGTACTAATGATCTTTGCTTGACAATATTTTTTAAAAACATTTGCATAACTCACCACTTGTCACTGTCAAAACATCACTTATCTATGATCTGACCTGGACCAAGGAGTATTTACCTAGGTATCACCAAAAAGTTTTACTAAATAGGTACAAAAACGCTTACACTTTTAATTGTGTTGTGTTTAATCCAAATATAATACTTTTTCAACACACTTGCTCATAAAGTGGCTCTATGGTCACCGCAATTAGGCACATAATGACACCCATAATCAAACTGTGACTTTTTCATTACTATAACTCACTAGTGAGTAATAGATTTTTTTTTAATTTTATTGATTGAGTTGCTTTGTTCTTAAAAAAGTTTTTATTCAGAAAAAAGATCGTGTTCAACAGAACAAATAAATTAATGTTCCCTATTGCTTGCTCATTTTATGCAACTTCTTATTTAAATAGATAATTTTAAGTCGTACGTGTTTAATAAATAAAACTTTCACTCAAATATAACTTTTGTTTTCTCTGTAATAAAAGAAAACTTTAAATTCCCCATTTTGTCCGTGGCAGAATAGGCGCAAACCCTGTGCGCGGCGCGGAAATATAGTCTGTGGCCGATCGGAATGCGCGCGCATAGGAAAACTGATTAATTTTTCCCGCAATAGCGAAACATTTTTCACAACTCGTTTTCACTGTTTGAAATTAGTTTTTATTGTTATTTTATTCACAAGTGTGTTGAAAAACGTCGTATGATACACGTGTGTATTGATGATTACCTTCCTCGGCTATATTAAGACCCTCGCCGATGGCTCGGGTCTCAATTATTTGCCTCGGCGGTAATCACCAATATTACACACTAGTACCATAATGTACTATTACTTACTTACTTATTTGAAAATGAACTAAAATATTAGTTTTGGCAAAACTTTGAAATCTGTATTTTAATGTATCTTAATCACAAGTTTTTTTTTGTACAACACTTAGGTACCTACCTATTAACATTTTTATTCACCAATCAAAATTAGTATTAGTATTTTAGCCAATCAGACTGTCCGGGTGCGAAAATCGCCCACGCGTTTATCACTTTAGTTGGAGTGGCCGCCCCGTTTGGTATTGACATACAAGGGTCATCCCTATTTATAAGGCCCTTGTAGTTTGTAAAAAGTTGGGTCCGTGACGTGAAAGGTCCTTTATTGAGAGTAATGGCCGATTGTATAAGAAGTTTAAGGGTTGAGGGTTAAATAGATAATATTTAATGCATTTAGAAACTTTGGTTTTTAAGGGCAGTTTTACTTTACTCAAGTACAGTTTAAACTTTAACAAGTCTCTGCTTAAGCATTGAATTTAGGTATTTCATATATAATGAGTTTCTTTGGTATATTTAACCAAAATTTGAATAAAATAAATTGGTCATAACGATGAGGCTTCCTATTTAACTAACCTGTTTTCATTGTTCTTTTCCTCTCCTCAAATGTAATTCAATAGCAGCCTTTATACGCACAATATTTCGCGAGTGATTGAGCGTACAGGATTGCGCGCGGGAAAGCTTGCACGCAATCGCGAGTGATAATTTTGTTGCAACGCGTTCATTCACTCGCGATTACTCGTTAGTACTTGTCAAAACTTTATCGTGCGGGATAGCCTGTACGCGCAATCGCGCGTGATAATTTTTTTGAAGCTTGAAGCTACGCGTTCTATCACGCGCGATTGGCTGTATCCCTCGCGATAGATTGTGCGTATAAAGGCTGCTATTTAAAAGTATTTGAACGTGACCTTGTACATATCCAAAATGTCTTAAGTATGCTGTCGTGATCCTGTTTTCATTCAGTAGAAAAGTAAGTATGCTCGCTCTCGCTTCCTCCTCAGCGTACTCCCTATGACCAAGGCTTTAGAATTAAGAGAATAAGTTCTATCCGGAGCTAAGGTGATACGTTTTTACCCGGTATCCACTGCTTGAGTAGATATTAGATACGGGATTTTACGCTTTTCCCCCTACTTGTAAGTACTGTCGATGACAACACTCAATAGCATCCAACTTAAAAACTATATATCGCTCGCAAAAATATACTAAAATCTCGCAAAAATATACCTAAAAGTAAATATACTTATAGCGAAATATAAGTATATTTATGCCTAGCTACGATCTAGTCCAACTTACTGGTGATACCTAATACGTAGTCGAAACAAACATTCAAAAATACCTATATACTTTCAGATTTAAAATAATTTGGTCGTATTTTACGTTCAGCAATAACAAAAAACTCATTTTTCCCTACCATGTGGCACAAACAGTACTTGTATTAAAACCAAAATGCAGTAAATTATGCTCTAATATTGTAGAAATGATAAAATACCTCAGGAACCTAAATTTAGGTTATGGCACCACCTAGTATCATGTGAAACTAAGATACCCCATACTTTGAAATTATTGATGAAACTTGACAAAGAAAACCTCCTCTTTTTCTGAAGTTGGTTGAAAATCCAGCGCCGCCTCTACCCGACAGTACAAGGTTCGCTCGGAAGCCAATTTCCTACGAGAGCAGCACTCTAGAATTTCGTGGTGAAGTTGTTTTATTAGTCTCGCTGAAAATGGGTTTCCGTTGGATATACTCGTGCCACGAATTTTAGCAATGGTTTAAACACTACAGAATGTTTTAAAACTAAAGTAAAATAAACTGCAGCTTAATTATATTAAAACTAGCTACGCTCCCGCGGTGTAACCCGCGGGCCCTCGGGATTTTTTTCATTTTTTCGGGATAAAAAGTAGCCTATGTCCTTCCCTGGGATACAACCTATAACTATGCCAAATTTCAGTTTAATCTGTTCAGCGGTTTGGGCGTGAAAGCGTAACAAACAGACAGACAGACAGACAGAGTTACTTTCACATTTATAATATTAGTATGGATGGATATCCGACTGAGAAATCATAGGGGTTTTAACGATGCTGTGATCGACGTGTGTAATCACACACATCGTCAATCGTAGCGATACACGCGGTAGTAGCGATTCCATCGCCGTCGCTACAAAAAGTCGCCGTGTGCGCGCAGCCTGTTTATTTTGCCAAGATTTACAATATAGGAAGGAGTAGAATCACCTAGTTTTAAGACGTTTCAAAGTGATCCCATCGGTCCTACTAAATAAATGCTTTTTGACTTTGACTTTGACTTTGACTTTGAATATCAACATCATGATCAATTGCTTGTAATGTCACCAGTTCGCAACTTTTTCAAAATTAATAATCAAATCAACGACTTTTCAAGTTTTACCCAAAAGTAACTGTGCAAAATGACGCGGGGTTTAAACCCATAACCCGATTCTGCAAAGTTCAGTCGAGCTTATTAATTAAGTGCTATACTATCGCAGAAAACGTTGGCTATAGCAAAAACCAAAGCCTAAACCAAACCAGTTGATTACAAACAAATTAGTAAACTAAGTAAAATTGAAATCGCTTCAACTTTGGCAATTAATATCTGAAGAAAGGGCAAGGTCATTCCAAGTCTTTGATTTCAAGATAGACTGTTCCCTCTATTATAAAAAATAGAATATAGAGAGATAGGACTCATCTGAATTTGGCATAAGAAGGTAATAAGTTCGTATGAGACAGTCGCCAACTGTTATAAATGAGAAGGCGAGACAACGTTTATAATATGTATGTATTGAAAATAAAGACTTAAAAAACAACTCTGATTTTGAGTAGGTAAAGCTTATTTAAAGTGCACCGGTGGATTGCGATGAATGAATATGTGGAAAGTTGCGTGTCAGCCGTAGAGATAGGGCTTGTACCATTCCGTTGCTCCGATGTGATCGGCAGGCGTCTTGCAGTTTAAGTAGGTAGGAAGTAGGTACGGGTTGGCGTTAACACCAACTCTGGTGACGGCGTTTTTAGGCCGCCTTAAGGCCTCCATCATGGATTTACGACTAATGGCATTACTGAAAATTTTTATGACAAATATCATTTTAATGACTCACCCGCCGCAATTTTCGACAGTACATATACAGGGTGTAAAACGACTACTACCGAAAACGCAAAAAAATTTTACTTAGCTACGTTATTTTCAGTTATTCTACCCGATATTTTCATTAATAAAAACAAATAAAACAAAAAATCCAGCAATCTACGTTACACACCGCGCCCAGTACATACGCAAACAGTAATCTTCAAACGCTGTTTTCTCCGGATATAATGATTTTTTCGGCAAATCCTTTTGGATTTAGTTGTGTGTTGGGATGCTGAACCTACCTCTTTCGGCTTCAGTAGAAGTCTTTTTACACCCTGTATACACGTTCGTGACCTTCGGCATTCGTCTGTCTTCGCCGAATATGTAAAGAGTCCATAACATCTTATGGACATGATAGTTTTTAATGCTATTAGACACAGTATTGAATCTTAGCAGTGTCTGTCAATTCTATTTGTAACATGGCTAGGGGGCAGAAGTCCTCAACTCTCACCAAATGTTGATATCAGTATTCCGACGAGCGAAGCAATTTCGTTCAAGTTAGTACTTAAGCCTCAGTTTTCTTGATTTACGGCAAGCATCATCAGTTAAGGTCCGTACTTTCGCTTATTGCATATACAGGGTGTCCCACGGCTATGCCACATGGAGGGAAAGTACCTTAAATATTGTAGATGGAACATTTTACTGCAAGAAGACATTATTTTTATTTAAAAAACAACTTAAACTGCATTCACAGATATTTAAATAATTACATGTTTGAACCGGAAATCGAACCCGTTACATGAGAAAAATAATCATCCTGTAGGTTTATCATACCGATCGAAAGGCTTCATCATAAGGATTATTTTTTGCTAAATAACATAGTGTCACAAATAAAAGGAAGGCCATGAACTTTAACATTTTTAATACAAAATTTATCAATTTATCAAATGCTCAAAATGATTCCCTTCCTGTTGAATACAAAGTCGAACTCTTTTGATTATTTCGCTCCCTGTCGACTTTTTGATCTTGTTGTGGTGGATATTTCGAATAACACGTCTAAGTTCTGCTTGCAGCTCGTGGACACTTTCACACTGGTTATACTTCTCAAGTGGGTACATTTACTAGTGATACGTACTTATGATAATGTCAGTTGTATGTGCTTACGGCAATGTCAGCTAAGTATTTATTTTTCTGAACACAAATGTTAAAATTCATGGCCTTCCTTTTATTTGTGACACTATGTTATTTAGCAAAAAATAATCCTTATGATGAAGCCTTTCGATCGGTATGATAAAGCCCTGTAGCTTTATCATACTATGACTATTTTTCTCAAGTAACGGGTTCGATTTCCGGTTCAACCATCTAATTATTTAAATATCTGTAAATGCAGTTTAAATTGTTTTTTAAATAAAAATAATGTCTTCTTTCAGTAAAATGTTCCATCTACAATATTTAAGGTACTTTCCCTCCATGTGGCATAGCCGTGGGACGCCCTGTATAGGGTATTTCATTTTAAACTAACTTAATTCAGGAATAGGGTTCAAAAAATAATTTAAAAAATATTTATGTAATGTTTTTTTTTGTTACGAAAATCCCGAGAAAATCGATAAAGACTTTCCTTTCAATTGATTGTTGCTTCTTGTATAACTTAGCCCATTCGTGATATAGCTGCGCTGCGATTGGTGGAACGTCTGTTCTATTTGAAAATCATTATGCAACATTTCAAAAAAATCAATAAATGATTAATTTTGAAGTGAAAACTTGAAAACGGAAGATTGTGTAGTTTAAATGAAAGACCCTGTAGAGCAAACAATCTTTAAAAAAAAAAAGAACAATGACATCATCACGACTGCATTCATGAAAGTGCGGTAAATGTCTAGGAGTAGTCAGAGGCATATTATTTCCAACTACATGAAGATCTCTGTGGCGCAGTAGGCGAAAGCCCGCTTGGGACGCAGAAGGTTGCGGGTTCGATCCCCGCCGCGGGATAAATGTTGATCTGCAAATATTTATCTCGGGTCTGGGTGTTTCTATATTTATTATAATATGTATGTATTTACAAACAAAAAAGTACGTGAGTGTCGTGGAACACTAGGTTGGAACCAAGTTTCAACTTTGACATTTGACATTTGTCAAATAAATTATTGTCAAATATTAAAATCCTAGAAACGCTCCAATTTAACAATCTATGGACTGGAACGCGACTGCGCACTTCGCACAATGACGTTTTGACCTATGTATGTGTCGTGACGGTAAAATCGAACGCTTTGTTTCTTCTAGCCCCCATTCTCGATACCGTCCGAAAAGGAACTTATCTCATATATCAGTTATCTGGTTCCCATAGTACAAGCTTTGCTTAGTTTGGGGCTAGATGATGCTGTGTGAAATATCCAGCATTATTTATTTATTCATTATATTTGATTAAGGATTTGAAAAGAAAGCTGTGTTTGTTGACCTGGTTCTTCACGGTATTGTCGACGAAGGAACAGATTTAGTACGTGTTTTTTTTAATGTGATCCCAAGCTATATGTGACAAATGGCAAGCCCATGGCCGCCACTTCAACAGTACCGTTTTTATGAAGCCTACCCTTTACCAAACTCAGTTCATGATTTGTGTTACAATCGAGGTTTATGTTCTTGCCTTAAAAGCTCTCTGTTATAATCAAAAAGGTATTAACTTCTATCGCGGTAAAGGTATTATTTATTTTACCACAGAAATAGTTGCCCGTGGCTTTGCTTGAAAAACCAAAACAGTCCAAAATCAAAGCTTAGCGGGAAATACGAGTAACACACAAAAAGACAATAAACGAATTATAGTATTTTTCTCGTAGGAACGTATCCCTGACACATAGAACTTTTACGTTTTACGCTGTACAACAATTAAATATTTTGAAATTTATTTCAAAATTGATTTCATTTATGAAATCTAGTGATAATACCACAAGATACTTAAAAAAAAGGATTTTGTATATTTCCTTTTTTATTAACATAAAAGAGCCTTGCCATGGAACCGTTCCTATGTGAAAAGGACTTAGAATAAAATAATATGTTTGTTTTAATTTATGCATGTATTTTAACACTTAATTTTTATTTTATCTATTTTGATTTGATTTTATTTATTAATTACTTACAATCTTACAGCCTAAGCCAAAACGTTTGTAAGCCACATAAAAGATTATACATAGATACATAACACTTTTACCTAACAGGCAACTTCTATTAATATAGGGTCTTTCATTTTAAACTACACAAACTAACAGGGCCTCATTTTTGGGTTGTAAATAGACGTTTGAGCGTATCAATTTAATTCTGAATCTTTTATTGATTTTTTAGGACATTTTGCATAATGATTGTCAAGGAGTACAGACGTCCCACTAATCGCAGCGCAGCTACATCACGAATGGACTAAGCTATACAAGAAGCAAAAATCAATTGAAAGGACAGTCTGTATCGTTTTTCTCGCGATTTTCATAACAAAACAAAAAAAAAATCATTAATATATATGTATAAATATTTTTAATTAATGTTTTGAACCCAATTCCTGAATTAAGTTAGTTTAACATGAAAGACCCTATATATTTTTAAATCTAGGATACAAACGATATTTTTCTCCAAGTAACTGGAACTAAGTTGCATGGCTTACAAAAAACACAGCGTCCACTCTCAACTCAGCTCAGTAACTGTACAGAATCTGACTAAACTGTGGGATCGATTATGTTAAAACAACCGCATCAGAGTAGAAAGCATTTATTCACCAATTTGCACTGACCTTATGTAGGACGCAAAACGCAACGATAGCGCGATCTAGGAAAGCGCCAACTAGCGACATCTAGTTGTGTTTCATGAACTAAATATTCATACATTGTTCCTTAGGTTCTTTCTAAGTTAAATATAAATTTACATTGAACATGCCGCCCACCAAGAACGACATTGAGCGTTCTTCATTAAAGACCGCCCACCATGACAAACTATTTTCTACAATTTAAAATTACATAACAACTTAAAATTTACTTAACTCTAACACAACTAAACCTTATAAATCACAACTCAACAAAATATTAATAATACCTACTACAATGAGCTCGATAGCTAAGGTACACAAGTACACAAAACAATAAAATGGACTGTAATTTAAACCTAAATTTTGAGATCATCAGTCTGCGACTGGTAACACACACAACTTTGAGGTAGGCCTTTTTATGATAGACTGACCGCACTTTAAGGTCACTACTCTCGTCACTTGATCACTGCCTGGATGCCTAGCAATCACTCTGCCTAACATCCATCGAGCTGGAGGAAGATTATCCTCTTTAACTAAAACTACATCATCAATCTTAGGTTCTGGATTAAGCTTTGACCACTTGTACCTCTGTAAGCAATTGACTAAATATTCATTGGACCACCTTCGCCAAAAATCCTGTACCATCTTTTGTGTCAATTGCCAACGTCTCAAAGAACTTACATTACTTTGCTCAAAGTTTCGTTCTGGCACGACTACCAAAGGTTCACCTACTAGGAAGTGTCCTGGAGTTAATGGCGTGGGATCTTCATGACTATCGGGCAGCATGGATAACGGTCTGGAGTTCAGACACGCCTCTATCTGAGTGAGAACTGTAGATATTTCTTCGTACGTAAGTGTAGAGTCGCCAATAACCCGCTTCAGGTGAAATTTGGTAGCCTTTACACCTGCTTCCCAAAGTCCGCCAAAATTGGGTGCGTGAGCAGGGATAAAATGCCAAGTGACGGCATTGTTACTTAGCCATTCACGAATTTCATGAGAGACTGACGACTGTTCAGCAGTCACAAGTTTCAGCAGCTCCTTTGATGCTCCCACGAAATTCGTCCCATTGTCACTCCAAACGTCACTAACATAGCCTCTTCGAGCAACAAATCGCTTAAAACCTGCAATGAACCCGTCTGCACTAAGATCACTGATGACTTCTAAATGTATGGCCTTGGTTGCCATACACACAAATAAACTAATATACCCCTTATACGATTTATTTCCTCTTCCTTTGGACATTCTAATATTAATTGGACCAGCGAAATCGACGCCACTGTGTATAAATGGCCTGGATGGCGTGACTCTACTGGATGGCAACTGACCCATGAATGGAGGCTTGGTCTTAGCTGCGTGCCTGACACAAACAACACATTTGCGTACATGCATTTTCACAAGACTCTTAGCTGAAATAATCCAGTATTTTGTGCGCAAATGGTTTAGCATTAATGTTGGACCCCCATGCAATGTCTTCCTGTGTGCTTCATCAACAATCAGATCTGTGATTTTACTCTTGTGAGGAAGAATTATCGGGTGCTTCGTATCTTCGGGTAAGTTGGAATTTTCAATTCTACCACCTACTCTCATTATTTTCTTATTGTCCAAGTATGGACTTAGTGGCTTTAACTTCCCTTTGCTGTCTTCGAGTCCTGTTTGAGCTTGCCTAATGCAAACCTCCCAAGCTTCACTAAGTTCTTCGGATGTAAGGTACGATTTTATTTTAATACTTCTTTTATGTTTCAGGAACCGCCTACAGTACGCTACAACCCGAACTAATCTCTGGAACGTAGAGAACCTGGCCCACAAGCTATCATCGGCTGATGATTCCTTCTCCACTGCAACGTGAGTTTTGACTTTCCTTTCTTCTAGTTTTGTGGCAGCTTCCGGTTTTCGGTAAGTTATCTCATGTTCACTTAGCCATGCAGGTCCCTTTAGCCACATGTTATCGTTAGCTAATTCCAAGGGTGTGCAGCCCCTGGATGCTACATCTGCAGGGTTTTGTTGCGATTGAACATGAGACCACTGTGTGTTGTCGATTCTCGTCAAAATCTCAGTTGTTCGGTTGCCGATGAACGTTGACCACCTACTGGGGTGACTACTCAGCCACGCCAGCACCACCGTGGAGTCTGTCCATGCGTGAATCTTAGCACGTTCTATGCTTAACAGGTTAGACACCTCCGTTATCAGCTTAGCGAGCAACACAGCTCCCATTAATTCCAAACGAGGAATTGAAACCTGCATCGTAGGTGCTACCTTTGTTTTTGCAGCAACGAGATTAACATGCACCTTACCATCCACGTCGATAGTGCGAAGATATACCACGGCAGCGTATGCTGTGCTTGAAGCATCGCAGAATCCTTGAAGCTCCACGTCAATATCGTCAGCCCTAGCTTCAAGCCATCGTGGAATGCTTATTTCACCTATCTTGGTGAGTTCATTCTGGTAAGTTAGCCATTCCCTTTTTAAAGCCTCTGGTAATTCATCGTCCCAATCAATTCCAGCCAACCATAATTTCTGAATCATTACCTTTGCAACGATGACACAAGGCGCTACCCAACCTAATGGGTCAAATAAGCGAGCAATATTTGAAATAACATTTCTTTTTGTTACAGGACCGCGAACACTAGGAGGGAGTTGGACGGTGTAATGGAATGCGTCTGATCCCATGTCCCAAGAAAGCCCCAATACCTTTACCACTTCATCCATCTTTATGTTTACCTTCCCTTCTGAGTTTCCTTGCCCTTCCATTACAATTTCTCCTAATTCCTTGTTATTAGTCACCCATTTTTGTATTTCAAATCCTCCCTTATTTAGCATCTTTTTCATCCCTTCAAAAATTCTCTTTCCCTCATCTACTGTCTGGCATCCAGTCAGTAGGTCATCCACATAGAAATCTAACCTTACTTTTTCTGCTATTTCAGGATCTTCTGTGCCTTCATCGACAGCCACCTGCTGCAGAGTCTTCACTGCCAGATATGGAGCCGAAGCCGTGCCGAATGTAACTCTTACTAACTTGTATTCTTCTGTTTCAGATTCCGGGTCGTCTCTCCACACCATCCTCTGAAAATCTGTGTCGTCCTCTGCAACAATCACTTGACGATACATTTTAACAATATCTGCACTGAGACAGATAGGATGTGTACGCCATCGGATGATAATGTGCCGTAGATCCCCTTGCAAGGTCGGACCCTTCATCAACGAATCGTTGAGCGAGACTCCATTAGTTCCTTTACACGACGCATCGAACACCACTCTGACCTTGGTGGTGCTTTTATCTTCACGTATGACGGCATGATGTGGTAAATACACCGCATCTGTTTTATTACAATCCTCGCCAGTCACACGCACCATGTGCCCAAGGTCCAAGTATTCGTGTATCACTTCAGAATACCTTTGCTTGATCTCAGGATTCTTCTTGAAACGATTCTCAAGAAGGTGAAATCTTTTAAGCGCAATCTCCTTAGAATTGCCGTACTTGCACTTAGGATCATCATCATGGAACGGCAATCGAACGACGTACCTTCCAGTAGCATCCCGACGCGTTGTCTCCTTGTAGTACTCTTCACAGCGTTGCTCTTCTTGAGTAAGTATTTTTTTGTCAACAGGTTCGGCTTCAATTTCCCAGAATTGCTTCAGTAGAGTTTCGATACAAGAGTGCATACTTACTACAACGTTGTGATGACAACCTTGTTCACCATCATCAGCATCCACTGAGATGGGTTGTGTGGGACCCGATAAAATCCACCCGAAAGCTGTGCATTGAGCAGTTGGGGTTCCATTGGGACTCTTGACCAATCCTTCTCGTATAATCTGGCTGTATACATCTGCGCCAAGCAAAATGTCGATTTTGCTTGGTGTATGGAATTGAGGATCAGCAAGAACTAGATCAGCTAGCTCTGGCCAGTCCACGTATTCCACCTTCTCTGATGGAAGGAGACTAGTAATAGCTCCTAGTACATGTGCACGTACCTGCAGTGCGAAGCTGGAATCATGGCGCGATTGAATGTTCATCGTTACGATGTGCTTAGAAGCCAATTGACTCGTATCGTCGCCACCCACTCCTGAAATGTTGGTTTTATTCGGTACCTTCCGAAGACCTAACATTTGCACTGCTGATTCCGTGACAAACGACGCTTGCGAGCCCTGATCTACAAGTGCCCTGAGCAGACGGACCTGTCCGTGTTCTGCCTGAGCTCCTACAATGGCCGTCGCCAACAGAATCTGTTGCTTGGTTTCCTGCTTTTGGGAAAAATGTGCCTTAACATTTGATGTTGATTCGTCCAAAGATGTCTTGACCTTTGCGACCGCTGACTTGACTTGCGCTTCTAAATCTGACTTGGGCGCAACTGATTTTGACCTTTGGTTCGGGTGAAGCAATGAATGGTGTTTGTGCTTACAAATATGACATCTCGTAGGCAATCGACACATGTAGGCAGAGTGACTCCTACCTAGACAGTTAAAACATAGACTGTTCGTCTGAACAAAACTGTGCCGCTGATCATAATCAAGTTTACCAAACTCACGACAATTAGCCATTCTGTGTTCATTGCTCTTACAATATGAGCAAGACAATTTCACTACAGCCTCAGAATTATCAGCTACTGCGTGCATTACTCTTGGTTTTTGAGTTGAAGAACTTGGTTTTGACCTCTGCTTGGGATCTAAAAACTCAAGTGAGCGAAATCTAGACTTCAAAAACTCTCGCATTTGCTTCAAAGTTGGTAGTTCATCTGAAGTACTAATTTTGAACTCCCACTCCTTGCGTGACTCCGCATCCAACTTTGAGCAAATGGTGTAAATTATTATTGTGTCCCAAGTACTAACGTCAATCCCCAAATTCTTCAGCCCATTCAGTGTATCATTTGTGATATCTAAAATATCCTTAATTGCACTGCACGACTCAGTACTGATGCTGGGTTGACTCATGAACCGCTTCAAAAAACAATTTGCCAGGTATTTTTTATTATTATATCCGTTATTTAGTGCTAACCAAGCCTCCTGATAGTTGGCGGCTGTTATTGGCACATGCCTTAGTAGCTGTTCAGCTTCACCTGACAAGTTGCTCTTTAGGTAATGCATCTTTTGAACTTCATCTATGGAAGGGTTGTTATGGACTAATGATGTGTACAAATCTTTAAATGTAGTCCATTCAGAGTATGAGCCTGAAAATGTAGGAATGGTAATTTTAGGCAGTTTTAAATTTCCTTCAGATTTAGAAACTGAGAGTGTATCTGCTTTTCTCACAGTAACTTTAAGTAGGCTTAAGGCTTCCTTTAATTCCGATTTGTACTCTACATACAACTCTTCCACAGTATCGAATACATTTTCTTTCATATACTTATGCTCATACACGTCATCAACACCCAGTAGCCTGGCATGTGTGTCTGTGAAAACTTTCCACTTCTCCTCAAGTGACTCTAATCTAGTGGTCAGGTAAGACTCCTTCCCTAGCCTATCTTTAGGAGATTTTCGAAAGTTTTCATAAGACTTTTCTATCATAGTCTTAAAGCCCATTTGGCTTTTAATTGCCGCTGTTGCTGACATGTTGGACCGATACAAATTTACCTACTTATAAACCTTAAAAAATGCAAAAATTTTTCTAAGTCCAAATATTATTCTGAAAATTTTACAAGTGTTTTAAATTCGGTACGAAATCGGGCATAGGTTCCCCGTCTTAACACTTTTTGAGAAATTATTCTAAGTCTAAAACTACTTCATGCAAAATTTTCTAAGTCCAAAATCACTAATTAATTTTTAGTCTCTAATGCTTGACTTGCTTGAACTGATGAATGAACTAAACACAAAAGTACTCACAGTTTTCCACTGGCAAACCCACTTGTCACAAACTTCAAATTTGACTTCACCGCCGCAGCTGTCAACGTAGGTTGTCAGTGTCACTCCTGTGACACCACCTTGCGCTCCTTCCAAAACGTCAAATCGACGACGTTTCGCCAATCCGCTCGTTCTTTGACTTCCACTCTGCCTGCTACTGCAACCCACTTTGCTCCTCGGTTGAGGGGGAGAGGGGGGGTCCTTGTGTAGACCTCCGTCCGTCGCCGTCCAAAAACCAGCCGATGTAATTCCTTCCGAATTACCCGGTGTGCGCGCCTTCAGTGGAGTCGCCACTGGTTTCTAGCGCGCTTTGCAGAAACTCAAAAATTTACAGTAACAGTGATCGATCCGACTCGGTAAGGACCATGTACAGAATCTGACTAAACTGTGGGATCGATTATGTTAAAACAACCGCATCAGAGTAGAAAGCATTTATTCACCAATTTGCACTGACCTTATGTAGGACGCAAAACGCAACGATAGCGCGATCTAGGAAAGCGCCAACTAGCGACATCTAGTTGTGTTTCATGAACTAAATATTCATACATTGTTCCTTAGGTTCTTTCTAAGTTAAATATAAATTTACATTGAACAGTAACCGTTGTAACTTTAACAGCGAAACTTTTAAATAGATAAGAGGGTAGTTTAACAGAGCTATCTAAACAATGGTATTAGTTGCACATCCTAGCACTAAGCTATTTTCAAAGTCCGTAAATGTGCCTTTGTTCCATTTTATTATACAGGGTGTAAAAAGACTACTACCGAAAACTGAGGGGTTGCAATCAGACCATGATTCTCAACATATTCAGCGGAAAAAAACGCAAAAAAAATTGACTTTGCTACGTCTTATATGTTATTTTCGGTTAATTACTACTAGGACAACTTAATAAGACCATACCTACCTGATAATTTCATGAATAAAAGAAAAAAAACAATTAAAACTGAAAATCCAACAATTTACGTAAAACAACGCGCCCAGTACATACGCAAACAGTAATCTTCAAACGCTGTTTTCTCCGGACATAATGATTTTTTCGGAAATTCCTTTTGGATTTAGTTGTGTTTTGTGTTTTAATATCTTAAAAAGTTCTCCTGAGAGCGTTTTTCTGTAGCTACAACGGCTAAGGTACCTGCCCTCAGTGGCCCATCTCAAAAGTCCACCCTCTAAATAAATATCGAAAAAATTTGAAACACTTGTCTTCTTGTCTATTCTAATAATTCTGTAAGCGGGGCCAGTTGACCAATTCAAAACATGCATTAGGTCAACTGGGTAAGCTCGCTCCATCGTAGACCTCACTCTTACCTGTGTAAGTTTGAGGTCAAGAGCCGACCCATTCATCATAAAAAAATAAAAAAAACTGGCCCCGTAGGGCCAGTTTTATCCGGGGCCAGTCGACTAAAAAGCCCATTTATCGTGATGCATAAAACTCTCACTCAAAAAGCATCAACAGATTCAAGTAAGTAATTTCCGTTTACTCTCTGTAGATCCAGTGATAAAGATCCAATTGGTTCTATTGAGAAAACTTTTTCTCTTTAGATCCATTTCTGATGATTTGGTTCTAACAAGAACTTTTATCATCTGTAGATCCAATGATCAAATTGATTTTGTTCCAGTGAGAATACCTTTTGTCTTTAGATCCAATTTTGATGATTTGGTTCTAAGAAGAACTTTTACTTTCTGTAGACCCAATTCACATCAGTTATTAGTACTACTACTACTACTTATATATAGTACTTATACATATAGTACCATTAAGTATTTAACATGTTGCAATAAATATTTTTTCATTTTCATTTATTTTTTAAAGTACCTTCTTTGGTGTACATACTCGTACATAATTACGCTCGTTTATCTAACAAGAGATTTTTTAATGAATTTGTTCAGAGTTCGTATTTTACGCATGGATGCATTTTAACATACCCTTAGTGATGTAAGGCTTCAAAGGAACAATGGAATTTGAACACAATTAAATTTGAAAGTAGGTTAACACTTCCTGCTTACTTAATTCAATTCATGGAAAACATGAAATGTTGATTTATTTCATGTTTTCCCAATAAGAAGGCATAGTTTGCTTCCTGACGCTGTAAAAATCATCTAGTACAGATATAGAGCCCTAAGTTATATATTTATTGATAACATAGACGCCGCCACCTCGACGATTAGTAAAGTAAAGTAAAGTAAAGATTTATTGCGTGAAATACATGTAGTACATGGTGGTATTTTGTTTTCAAAAACTCAATCCGGAAACAATGTATTCTGCCAGTATGGCGTGCAATTTTTAAATTAATACAGGAAAAAATAAATAAATTCAAACAGTCATTCATTACCTACGTGTTTAAAATTTAAAAAAAAAAAAAAAAGGAAATTAAAATTGCATGCAGGAATTAAAATCTAAATCAATTACAATCACATAACCACAGAACTAGATATAGTTCTGTGCACATAACAAAACAAAAAAAAAGATGATTAGCACACGTCAATTTCGCCCGCGCCCCGACTTTGCTGTTAGTGACCTGCCGAGTGCGAAGAAGCGGGGCATGCGAGACAGTGCGACATGCTGCCTCAGCGAGCAAACGGTGCCATATAACCCTGAGGTACCTGTCTGGGACATAAAGTAAAGTTAGATAATAAATACATCACTTGATTCTATGACTGTACGGCCACTCAGCTAAGTAGACCGAGTTGAGTATCCTTTAATCTTCGGCTAACCAAAGATAATCCGAGTTTAATCCAGAGGCTTTTTAGGCTTTAAATAAAGTAGCCAGTTAATTAACGTCAAAGTGGATTGTTTTATTGCAGTGAATTCAAATTAATTTGGTATGAAACGGGAAGGAATATCAGATTAGTGTAATTTGACTACAAAAGTAAGTAAGCAGTTCCGTATGACTCATGACCAACTTTGGTGACAGCTTAGAGATTGAGACCACCTGAAATAAAAGGTTTAAATGCCGAGACGAGATTTATATGAGTAAGGGGGTTATTGTGAATTTTTATGCTTTCAAACCAGTGTGGTGAAAAGATAAGAGATCAATCGAAAGCGCAAAGAATTTTGCAATTTTATATGCGCATTAACAAGAGAGCTATAAACGGTATTCTGATAAGCGGCGATGGGCTTGCAACAATGCTAAGTTCTAAGTAAAATGTGAATTATTTTATCTACCGTACCTACATCATTAAGCTTCGATCTAAAACGACTCAAGCAAGCTACTCTACAAGCACTTAATTCTTTTAAAAAGCTTCATTTTTTTTAAACCGCTTGAGAACTATTGAACGATTTTGTAAACAACGGGTTCTTCATTTTAATTGTGTTCAACTTGCTGTATCGGTGGGCACTTGAAAAGACATTTTGTTGCGAAAATGAATTTACCACGGAGTAGCAAAATTAATGTTGTCTTGTGTTTTCTAGAAAAACTCATTGAAAGAGCATTTATTCAGTAGGACTTGCAAAGAACTTATTTTAATTTAAGAGCTGGGTAAATCTTCTTCATGTTTCTTCTCGAATAATACCGAGAAGAACTAGAATATCAAATATCCTTTAAGATAATTCTGATTTGGCGCGAATGGACAGAGTAAGGAATGAGTAGTGTAAGCAACAGGCTAGCATGGTATGGGCATGTAATGAGAAGGGAAGAAGGTCATGTAACTAGGAGAGTGCTAGGTATGAATGTTGATGGATTTACAAGTAGAGGTAGGCCAAAGAAATGATGGATGGATTATGTGAAGGATGACATGAGTAAGAAAGGAGTGAGTGTTGAGATGACGGCTGATAGAGGAGAATGGTAGAAGATCACATGTTGTGCCGACCTCACATAATGTGGGAAAAGAGTAGGAAGATGATGATTATTCTTGGTAGGAGTAGTAAGTATAAGGCAGGTCGCTAACAGAAAAGTCAGGGCGGCGTCCAGGCGGCGCGTCGGAGCGCGGGCGAAATTGACGTGTACTAAGCGTCGAGGGGCGGCGTGTATGTTGTTTCATTCATTCAACATGTCATCTTCAAAAGATGAGTAGAGACAGGTGATTAGGAGTCGCGGAAGACGCGCGCCTCGCCCGCGCCGCGCCTCCGCCTCGCCCGCGCCTCGACTCTTGACTTTTGTTTGTTTATTACTTTTTTCAACGAGATTTGCGCCCGTGTCGCGCCCCCGCCTCGACTTTCGTTTCTGTTAGCGACACGCCTAACGCTTAATATCAGTACGAAATCTTGATTTTAACCAAAAATTAAACACACATTGTGGTTTCCTAGAATAAAATTTGTTTACAAATAAAAAAGATAGGTCCATTTAATGTCTGAAGTATCACCGGACAACGCCATAGGGCTTAGCTTGTTAAAAATATTTATGTATTTTATGTAAAAAAATATTTGTGTATTTTTTATGTAAAAAAAATTAAGTTGTTTTATCAAACCACCTCTACAATGTTACTACTCTGTGTACACTTTGTGTCGAGAAAATGAGGTCTCACAGTTTTGTAGGAAACAGTATTGCGTTTTTAGTAATAACAACACTGAGCTTATAATTATGTTGTGTCGTTAAAACCCGTAATTTTCCTTTCTCTTGATTTTAAAAGCAAATACCTATTAAGGAAGTAAAAACTAAACTGTTTTAGGAAAAAAGGCATGTATGTATTTATGCCAGCGGTATTTCCAGACCGATACGACTTGGGCACCTTCAAGAAAAGAGCCTATTCCTACCTCAAAGGCCGGCAACGCATCTGCAGTGCTTCTTGATGCTGCAGTTGTCTGTGGGCGGTGGTAATCACTTACCATCAGGTGTGCCACTGGCTCGTTTGCCCCCTCTTCCATAAAAAAAAAAAAAAAAAAAAAAAAAATGTAGCTGAACAAAAAATAAAAAACAACAAATTTTAATACTAAACACAGCCTTTGAAAAACTATTAGATTTTTTTTAAACTTTAAACTGGCGAACGAACACAATCATCGCACATGAATATTTACTTTGAAAATCACACACAATCGAAAAAATCCCAATATTTTGCTAGTGTCTCATGGACAAGTCAAAATGATGAAAACGTCCTCATTTCTAAGCTAAGTCATAGGTAGCGTTTTTATGATTACGTAATCCATAAATACATCGTCTTTCTATGGTTAATCAAAACATTTCACTTACTGCATATTTGTATTTAAAGGCTTTTTATAATCTGCCCGTGACTACCTCGGCCTCGGAGGCAATGAAACGCAGTCCAAACCGCATCCAATTTACTATTTACAAATTGAACTTGTAATTGAACAGAGAAGTGCAAAAACTGGTTTTATTAAAAATGGACATGGTATAAATAAAACATTTTGATCGCGATTGTATCTTTAAGAATAAACCTAATAGCTTATTTTTCAACCGACTTCAAAAAAGGAGGAGGTTCTCAATTCGTCTGTATGTTTTTTGTTTTTTTTGTATCTTGTTACGCGATTGTTCCGCCATTTGTTGACCGATTTGCAAAATTCTTTTTATGTTTGAAAGGGTATACTCCAGAGGTGGTCCCATATAAATTTTATTCCTGAGGGTTTGATAGTTTCCCCGTAAAACTCTTAACACCTTCCTTGACCCTGAGTCACACCGCGTTTCGAGTCAAACATTGAAGTCGGTTTTCTTTTTAGTATTAAAAGGTAATTATTTTAATTTGTAAGTTTGTGCTCACTATTGCCTCAACTAGTGGACTGAGAATCTGAAATCGTAACCTAGGAATAGCACAATAAGCTATTAAAAACTAGCTGCGCTCACGCGGTGACACGCGGTCCCTCGGGATTTTTTCGGGATAAAAAGCAGCCTATGTTCTTCCCTGGGATACAACCTTCATCCATGCTAATTTAGGCTTAATTTGTTTAGCGGTTTGAGAGTGAAAAGGTAACAAACAGCGGACAGACAGAGTTACTTTCACATTTTATAATAATTATTATATGTATATTATATATTCTCACACACACATAGACTTTCGCATTTATAATATTAGTATGATAGTATAGTATAGCTCGTTTTGGTCCTGAGCGAGCTTTTCAAAATTTTAAATGCTAAACGTCCGTTTTATACCCTAAATCCTAGTTCACGTCAAGATTCGCCCTAATTGGGATGCGGCTTCGATCGAGGGTCGTTTAAAAGGCCCCTAATGACCTCAATCTACATTGAAGCTGGATTTTGAACGTTTTGAATAGTTTGATCATTATTATAATGATGTAAGGAATACCATCTAAAAAGCTGTGTTGGCCGAATGGGGTTGTACCTCAACTTTCAATCCGAAGGTTGTGGGTTCAAATCTCGGCCGTGCATTAATGGATTTTGCGTTAGTTACGTAAAATGTATATGCGCTTTAACACGTGCTCTAAACGGTGAAGGAAAACATCGGGAGGAAACCAGTTAGTGTTCTTATAGGCAGCGATGGGCTTGCAACCTGTCACGTAAGGAATCCTAACTTCTGCAAAATGTGGGCATGTATCAAATATGATGTGTTTGGACATGCCTCTGACTACCCCCCTTAGACATCTTCAAAGGATCTGGAATAAGTAACATAAAAAGATCTGAGAGAATGTCTACCGCACATTGGGGATACAGTCGTGAACCTGTATACTTGTATCTTATACAATATTCCCATCCCACTATTTACTGTGTAGGTTTGAAGAGCACTTGAAAATAATTCATCACACTGCTGCACTAGTTAAATAACTAGTAATATAAAAAAAAGATAGTTTATTTGCTTAGACATGTGTAGGTAAATAGGATGATTACATTAGGAAAGTTTCAGTAAAACATCTTTTACCGATTTCGGTGTGCAAACCGAGAGTAGGTACGCCATGCTTTTAGTGACAAATCAAAATAAAATTAAATGTTATTCAGCGACCATTATGATCTCTACGAGTTACGAGCGGGACAGCTAGTGTGATTTGTTCGGCGTGTGAGAAGTACAGCTAAGTTAGCATGAACTCGTATAAGCAAAACTCCAAATTTAAGCTTCTTGCAGGGACTTCTGTCGCCATTTTTGAAGGAGCTAGTGGCTCTGCTATTTTATTTAGTTTTCTCGTGTTTTACTAGGTTTTATTATGTAATTTCGGTGGCATTTAACTAATGAAGCTTTGGATACGTAACAGGAGATTTGGCAAATGGAATGGTATTCAAGAAGATTTCTCATTTGACGAAAGATTTCCATCCATTGGAGTTTTGAAAGGACAGGCCGCCATGTTTTTTCAATTGACTCAAATTGACGTGACATATAATAATTATTTGAAGAAATATTTGAAGTGAAGTCAAAGTGAAAAGAAGAAGAAGGAATAAAAAGAAAAAGAAGAAGAAACCAAGAAGTGAAGTGAGAGAAAAGAAGAAGCATTCTAAGCTAAGATGTTACTGATTGGGCGGTATAGTCGCTCAGCGACAAAGCCCTTTTCTTTTTATTGTTAAATAAAAAAATGACTTGACATGACATGAATAAGAAATAATAAGTTTATTTACAGAAACTAAGCTACTACATATTTACATATATTTACAAAATACAACAGGATTAGTCAAGCTATGGCAGAATTATACTGTTATTACGATTTTGACGACCTCTGTAGCGCAGTGGGCGAAGGTCCGCCTGCGATGCAGAAGGTTGCGGGTTCGATCCCCGCCGCGGGACAAATGTTTGTATGACCTACAGATATTTGTCTCGGGTCTGGGTGTTTCTATGTATAATATGTATGTATTTACAAACAAAAAGTATATAAAAGTAGTTTATCAGTCATCTAGTACCCATACCACAAGCTCAAGCTTACTTTGGGGCTAGATGATGCTGTGTGAAAAGTCCAGCATTATTTATTTATTTATTTATTTATTACAGTTAGTTGCGTGTGAGAGCCGTGTTGGTCGAATGGGGTTGTGCCTCGACTTTCAATCCGAAGGTCGTGGGTTCGAATCCCGGCCGAGCATCAATGGATTTTTCGTTTCGTAAAATTAATATGCGCTTTAATACTCTTAATGGTGAAGGAAAACATCATGAGGAAACCCACAGCTTAGTCAGCTCCACACGCATTGACGTCGCCTTTCCTGTGGGCCAGGCTGATTAAGCTGAGAGGAAGGTTTAGGTGCTGGGCAAGCCTATTCCATCTCAAACAATGTCCCAGGCACTACAGCGTCCCGTTGAGTGTATTCATAGGTTGCCTCCTGACGCTGTATAAATTATCTAATACTAGCTGCGCTCCCGCGGTGTGACCCGCGGTCCCTCGGGATTTTTTTTATTTCCTTCCCTTGGATACAACCTTTAACTATGCCAAATTTCAGCTTAATCTGTTCAGCGGTTTGGGCGTGAAAGCGTAACAAGAAGATAGACAGACAGACAGACAGAGTTACTTTCACATTTATAATATTAGTATAGATAAAGACCTAGTTTTTTTAGTTATTTGCTATTAATAAAAGAAGAAAAAGAAGTTCATATGAGCAAGTCAAATGGAATTTATACTATATTTTGCCCCTTGAATAAAACAACTATAACAGCAGGTAATTCAGGTGCATACCACATAAGCCCTAAGAAGAGTTTAATCACAGTTTTGAGTTGCTGCACTTACTTTGGTGAGTACGGAAACGTTGGAATTTAATTACACATTGTTTAAGCAAGTTGATATAAGTACTCTCCTTAGTTTCGTAGAGTGATATTTTGAAGCTTAAACGCCATTTTTAACCGACTTCAAAAAAGGAGGAGGTTCTCAATTCGTCTGTATGTTTTTTTTTTTTTTTATCTTGTTACGCGATTGTTCCGACATGTGTTGACCGATTTGCAAAATTCTTTTCATGTTTGAAAGGGTACACTCCAGAGGTGGTCCCATATAAATTTCATTCCTGAGGGATTGATAGTTTCCCCGTAAAACTCTAAACACCTTCCCTCCTAGCCATGTCACAAATAGAAATCGAATCGACAGCTTGACACCCTGAGTCACACCGCGTTTCGAGTCAAACATTGAAGTCGGTTTTCTTTTTAGTATAAAAACGTAATTATGTCGATACCACTTTGGCATATCATTCTTGCCTGTGGCCATTAATATTAGATCTTACTCCGTTGAGTTTGTGAAAGCAAGAGGCAATGGTATGCCAGAATGGTATCGTGTAAATGCTGTTTTAAGCATTTGAGAACCATTACATTGTAAACAGGACTACGACTGTATCCTCTGTTTGTGTGCGTACCTACGAACTTGGGATAGGCGTAAATAGCTATCTGGAATAGCACATAGGCTATTTAAAATGTTGGTACCACGCGGGCGAAGCCGCGCGCAGTAGCTAGTATATTTTATTGTACAATATTATTGTGTTCATCTATAAATTGTATAAAACCGAAGACGTGTGTTGAATGAAGGTGCTACGTCTAGAAATAAAGCTGTCTATACATTACTTCCATAATTCGAAGGTTGGTTAAAAATAATTATTTTATTAATAGTAAAGTAACTATTAGTTACTAGTAGACCCGGGCGCCATTTCGTCTGTGCATTGTTTCGTCATACAAACTTTTGAGATAGAATTTCAATGTTCCAATCCTACCCATGAAAGCACTGAATTAATTTTTGGATTTACTGTCTTTTTTTTTATTTACGTGAATAAAAGAGAAGGGCTTTGTCGCTGAGCGACTATATCGCCCAATCAGTAACATCTTAGCTTAGTTTTCTTCTTGGTTTCACTTCACATCTTGGTTTCTTTTTCTTCTTCTTTTTATTCCTTCTTCTTCTTTAATTCACTTCAAATATGTATTCAGTCACGTCAATTTGATTTTGAAAACATGGCGGCTTGTCTTTTCAAAAGTACAACGGAAATCTTTCGTCAAATGAGAAATATTCTTGAATACTCCCCCATTCCATTTGCCAAATCTCCTGTTACGTATCCAAGGCTTCATTAGTAAAATGCCACCGAAATTACATAATAAAACCTAGTAAAACACGAGAAAATTAAATAAAATAGCAGAGCCACTAGCTCCTTCAAAAATGGAAAGAAGTCCCCTTGCTGTCTTTAAAATTGTTCAAAGCATAAGTAGTAGAACGAAATGACATCGCCATTTTGATAAGTCAACAGTTATTGGTTGTCATGGCAACCTTAGAGCAGTTCTCTTTGTGTCAAACAGAGTACAACTAAAGTTTTTATGCAATATTTCCGTTGTCCTTTTACATATTTTTTGGTTTTCAGGAACTTTTTTGGGATAAAAAGTAGCCTATACCTATGCTATTCTGGAGTTATACCTTTCACCTTACCTAAACTGTTTCGTCGTTTGAGCCTGATGCTTACACAAACATACAAACATCCAAACATCTAAACAAACTCACTCACATTCAGCTTTATTATATGAGTGGGATGTCAGTAGACCCCTAAAATGATAATTTGCCACACGGCGATACAGTTGTGATGTGTAGTTGTATGTATGTATGTATGTGTTGTTTGACGACCTCTGTAGCGCAGTGGACGAAGGTCTGCCTGCGACGCAGAAGGTTGCGGGTTGAGAAATGTTTGTATGACCTACAGATATTTGTCCCGGGTCTGGGTGTTTCTAAGTATAATATGTATGTGTTTACAAACAAAAAGTATATAAGTAGTATATCAGTCATTCTAGTACCCATAACACAAGCTTTGCTTACTTTGGGGCTAGATGATGCTGTGTGAAAAGATGCTGTGTGAAAAGTCCAGCGTTATTTATTTATTATTTTATTATGTATAGTTTGCAAAGACAGTTAATAATTTATTACCTAGCCTTTACTTTATAAAATATCCAAATTCTCCGCTAGATTTACGGCCGGCTTATAAAAATACAACACTTTCCCTAATCCTTTGAGCCAAATAAAAACTTTGCAACAAAATGCCTTGGGTGAGAAAAAGTTATGGCCTAACTCTCGGATACTTTAAATGAAGATTTCTTTGGTAATGGAGTTTGTTTTCGGGATTTTAATTTAGATATTATACAGCTTTAGAGAGAAATTGATGTTTTATATTCAATCTCTCTTGGTTTATGAGTTTTGTATTTTATAACCAAAAATGTTTCGAAAAATTTCTCTGAACCGTTCGAAGAGTAGCTTGGATTATTTTTCCAAGATATTTTAATCTTCGAGCATCAAGAGACAGCAGTTATCAAGATTAGATTTAGTTTTTGTAAATAAAATAAATAATATATAAATAATGCTGACTTTTCACACAGCATCATCTAGCCCCAAGGTAAGCTTGAGCTTGTGTTATGAGTACTAGATGACTGATAAACTACTTTATATACTTTTTGTTTGTAAATACATACATATTATACACAGAAACACCCAGACCTGAGACTGTAGGTCATATATGTAGGTCATTCACACATTTGTCCCGCGGCGGGGATCGAACCCGCAACCTTCTGCATTGCAGGCGGACCTTCGCCCACTGCGCCACAGAGGTCGTAAAAATAATATGCTATAATATAAAAAATAATATGCTATAGTTTGTATATTATTATTTTTAGAACGTTTGAATTTCAGTAAATTACCAAAATATCAAATTAACGAAAGACCATTCATTTTGAGAAACATTAAAATTATTCCTAGTCATCAAAATCGTCAGTTGGGTAAAAAAAATACGTCGAAAGTCGCGCAGTGAATAGCCTGCTTTACACCCATCATCAATATCAATGGGATTACAAACGTGACAAGATAATGAAAGGTATCCATTTTCTTGATTAACTAGCTTTATTATAGGGCGTTGAACTCTTAAGTCAAAATAAATTGGTAGCTTTGTTTGTATTTATTGAGAGCATGGTTTAAGTGACATTGTTTGTGTAAAAGTAGATGAACAAAATTTGCTTCTTTAAAGGGACAAGGATTGAGAGCACTGGTGGTCTAGTGGTAGTGGCCCCGCCTTCCGATCGTAAGGTCGTGGGTTCAACCCTGGGCGTGCACCAATGAGTTTTTCTGCCGAGAAAATTAAGTGCACTCTGCCAGTACTCCCAAACGGTGAAAGAAAACATCGTGAGGAAACCGGCATGTCGTAAAACCTAAAAAGTTCGAAAACATGTGTCAAGTGCACGAAAGGAGCCTCTAAGAGGCGCACTCAAAATCATTTCACCACACTGGTTCGAAAGAGCTGGTGACACGATAAGAAGTATTTTTTTTTTTTATGGAAGAGGGGGCAAACGATCCAGTGGCACACCTGATGGTAAATATAGGATGAGATACAGCCTCAAATTTCCGGAGGTCATGGATACGATTCGATTCGATTCCCGGCCTTGCACCGTTGGATTTATCATTTCGAAAAACGTGAGTGCAAAATAGTAGAGTATTTTGTAGAAGATAGGGGTGTTACCCGCGGTGGTCTCTTGGGAATTCACTGTTCCAGGATACAAAGTAGCTTATGCGCTATTCCATTTGTAGTGCAGTTTGCAAAAGCCCGCCTGTGATGCTTGTTGCGGGTTCGATTCCTGCTGCGGGTTAAATGTTTGTATGATCTGCTAATATTTATCTCGGTTTTGGGTGTTTTTATGTATAATATATAGATTAAAAAAAAAGTATCTAAGTAGGTATTCTTTTAGGTTATCTGGTTTCCATAGTACCTACAAAGCATTGATTAGTTTGTGGCGTGTGTAGATAGCGGTGAAAAGTCCAGCATTATTATTTATTTTGATTCCATACCATAATTTATTTTTATGCTAAACATTCAAATCCATTATTATATTAGGACGACGTATATTAGGACGACCTCTGTGGCGCAGTGGGCGAAGGTCCGCCTGCGACGCAGAAGGTTGCGGGTTCGATCCCCGCCGCGGGACAAATGTTTGTATGACCTACAGATATTTGTCCCGGGTCTGGGTGTTTCTATGTATAATATGTATGTATTTACAAAAAAAAAGTATATAAGTAGTTTATCAGTCATTCTAGTACCCATAACACAAGCTCTGCTTACTTTGGGGCTAGATGATGCTGTGTGGAAAAGTCCAGCGTTATTTTTTTTTATTTTTTTTTATTTATTATGAAGTTTTTGCATGAAAGAGTACAATCATTCATACATACAAATTTTTGTGTTATCAGCTGGCTACCAAGATAAGCTTCATTTACACCATAATTATGAGCATTATTTCTAACGATGCCATAAAACAGAGCATTACACCTACAATAAAAATAAAGGAAGTAGTTATGTGTGAACTACCCCTTATGCAAGCTTCATTCGTATGGATCATAAAATACTATATAGGGTCTTTAATTTTATACTAACTTAATTCAGAAATTGGGTTCAAAAAATTATTAAAAAATTATTTATGTAATGATTTCTTTTTTTGTTTTGTTATGAAAATCCCTGCGCTGCAATTGGTGGAACGTCTGTTCTCCCTAAAAATCATTATGCAACAATTCTAAAAAAACAATAGTCAGAAATACGTCTAAAATATTTAGCTCATGCCCACATTTCGCTGAAGCAAGTATACCATAGTGAATGGTTGTAAGTACATCTACAATTCCACCAGGTATACACATTGCAATTTATATTTGACAAGAAAGAAAGCCAGACATCTCTGATCGCAAGCTATCACAGCTCGTCAAACCATCCGTTTGTCTTGGTGAACTTATTCCTTGCAAACACGGACCGAAAATACTCAAGCCAATAAGCCACAGAAAACCAGAGAGGAATCTGGGAGCGTTCAAACACAGCGTTTTCAATGGCCCTCGAGTGCTGCCAGCTAATACGAAAAAAACTGTTAAAATTCTGCTCTTTAGGCTTAGTGGGACGCACCTTTCAATCCGAATGTAGGGAGTTTGTGTCCTAGTCATGCATCAATGGATTTTTTGTTTTAGATGCGCATGAACATGAAATTTGTGCAATAAATATTAAAATAAATAAATTAATAAATGACATTTATTTCAGACACAAGTTCCATAGATAAGGTAAGTACACACAAAAAAACCATAAACAAACACACATAAACAAACTAAAAATATTAGGTATTACCCACCGTTTATACATTTTGTTTGTCTATGCCTTTCTGCCAGACTCTAGATAATACTGTTGCCACACGAGTCAACTCTGGACATAAAAAACCCTATCTTCTTTCGCTGGATAGCATTAAAATAGTCAATCCGGTACTCCGCGTACATTTCTGAAGCACTGCAGTAGCGCTTCAGGTCCATCAGCTGCCTAAAGGTGTTGTTATAGGCAACCCGTATATTATCATGTGTCTTTTTAGTATAGTTAGTCCAGATATTGCTAGATCCGTCCAAAATTTACGAGCTGGCAACTCTACCTCCGCTTCCCAACGGCAAACAGAACGCTGCAAACATCAGGAGGGCAGCAAATACGTCTAGATTTGCTTATTCATCTGAGTGCTTAATTAATATTCATATAAATTCAGTAAAAACGGACTTTACTTTTAAATTCTTCTGGTTTTTACAGAAATAATCTAGGGCCTAAACATTTTTTGCCAAAATTTTAGCTATAATGTGTGGAATGAGCGGAGGAAAAATAGATGTTGTGTTGACCTCACTTAGCGTGGGATAAGGGCAGAAGAATTATGATGGTGATGACTTAGGTACTATTTTTTTTTTTTTTTTTTTTTTTATGATGTATGGGTCGGCTCTTGACAGGCAAGAGTGACTAGGTAGGACCTACATATAAAGTTCAAAATCAATAAAAAAAACATTAAAGTCTCAAAATGTTATGAGTTTCATGGCACTATTGTCTGATAGTCGCATGATACCATCTATTACAGATGATTATGCCAACAGGGAATAAATCCTTAAATAAGAAGAAGAAGAAATCCTAGTATAGGATCGGAATATGCAACGTAATTGTTGGATGTTTTATTTGAATACTCGAGTGAAGCCAGGCGGGAGCTATTAAACAAAATTGCTAAGCCGAAAATTGCCATCCCAAACCGTATTCAAATTAAATGCCAAATTAGAGCTCAATCCTATTACCATCCGTCTCAACCCAATTCCCAAAAAAATTAATAAGATGACCCCTCAGCCACTTCCGACTAAGCACCTTGAGTGCCTACTTCAGTTTCCTTCGTTTAAGTTCTTGCATTTCAGTAAACTGACAATGACGTACGTAATACGCATATCAGAGAGGACTACATTCATACTAATGTCTAATAACTCTGGCCGTCTTTTTGTCTGTCTGTCTGTTTTTTACGCTTTTACGCTCAAATCGCTGAACAGATTAAGCTGAAATTTGGCATAGTATAAGGTTGTATCCCAGGGAAGGACATAGACTACTTTTTATCCCGAAAAAAAAATCCCAAGGGACCGCGGGTCACACCGCGGAAGCGCAGCTGGTTGGTTATATATATTTGGTTCCATAGAACCAAATGGAGGAGAGAAAAGATTGTGTTGACCCTAGTCTGTCTGTAGTATGCTACTGCATGGAGATACAGCCGTTAGCACTATCTTCCTAGTAACTGAAAACCAGCGCTCCAACACTCTCGAGCTGTTGGAGCAAATGCTGAGGGGTAGCCGTATTTTCACCCACATAAAATTGTGTAGATTTAAATACCTATTGTAACTGTTGTATATGATGTGGAGAAAATAAAACTTTATTCTATTCTATTCTAAAGAGAAAGTAACCAACTCACTCAAACGAAGAACTTAGAAAAGAACCTGCTGGAATTTAGCGGTAAAAGTTTGTTAGCAAACCAAGCACTTGTAAGACCATGTTTGGTCCTATTTCGGCCCTAAAGGCTCCCTTTTATCTAAAGAGCCCATTTGGGAAGGTCTAAGGCTTTTATGGTGAACAGTAAAATGTTTTGAAATGCCTGCTTTCATTTTGGATCCATTTTATATAGGCTGTAAAGTTTATGCTCAGCACGGATTTTTTAATTTTTGTTTTATGTTTAGACAGTAGAAGGGAACAAGAAGGACAACCAAATCTCGGAAGGGTTAGAAAATAATTTGAAAATGGTCTTTGACAAATTGTACGTATCCTATCAATGTTTCTGTTTCAAGCACCTGAGTACCTGAGTAGAAGAAAATTGCAATAGGAGTGTTTAAAACTTAAAAAAAAAAAAAAAAAAAAAATGCTGGACTTTCCACTCAGCATCATCTAGCCCCAAAGTAAGCAGAGCTTGTGTTATGGGACTTATGGGTACAAGAATGACTGATAAACTACTTATATACTTTTTTTTGTAAATACATACATACAAGGACAAATATCTGTAGGTCATTCAAACATTTGTCCCGCGGCGGGGATCGAACCCGCAACCTTCTGCGTCGCAGGCGGACCTTCGCCCACTGCGCCACAGATGTCGTCATCAACTTAAATAGAAGTTCTAATTATTATAGAAATAGAAATAGAAAAACGTTTATTTTGTGATACAAAAAGCTTACATTAAACTTAAGAACTAAGTATACTAATTACAATTACACATAAAATTGGCCACCACTGGTTTTCTGATATTATCAATAAATATATTATAATATATGTTTTTTATTATCAGTAAATACATAATACTATTGTGATTTATAATGCTAACTGGTTTTCTCACAATATTTTCCTTTGCCATTACATAGGTACATTTAAGTTTCGCAAATACCGTTACAAAGTTTATTTTTCATAATGGCAGTCACTCGTAAAACATTTACTCCGTTCTCTCTACCGTTGTCGGAGAAAAAAAATCAAATTAAACAATTTAATTCAATTTTCCAGGTCGACACACAACTAAGATTCAACTTGCATGCAAAACAGGACAAGGATTTTATAGATTTTTGCAAGAGTGTCTAGTCCATGGCTGTTTTCTGATAATGGAGTTTTGGACAACTAAAACAAGCAAGTTTTTTTATCTTTAGACTGTGTTTTCAAAAAAACTCCCGCAAGAAATTGTCCGACAGTCTGTCTGACAGTGTCAAGTGTAACAAGTGCTGTCACGATACTGTAGTAATTGACATCTGTCACAGACTGTCTGATATTTTCTTGTGGAAATTTTCTTGCAGATGGAAACGTGGGAACCATGCTTTCACAGATTAGGTAGAGATCATGCTTTGTTCGAAACATTAATTGTCTGATGAGTATTCTGACATTGTTTTGTAACTTGACGAAGCCGCTGTCTGATTCATCTGCAACGTAACCCCTGTACTGTATCACCCTGTAATTTTATTTGCCTGTAAATTTATGTTTGCAATTTAATATGAAATGTTTGTTGTATAATTTAAATGACTAATGAGATGATAATTAATGCCATGTTTGCGTGTTGGTGAAATTATTTAAAACCGTTTAAATAGTCGTCGCGTCATGGGAAATGAATAAAGATTTATTTATTTATTTATAAGAGCTATAAATAAATAATGCTGGACATTTTTCACACAGCATCCTCTAGCCCCAAACTAAGCAAAGCTGTACTATGGGAACCAGATAACTGATATACTACTTATATACTTTTTGTTTGTAAATACATACATATTATACATAGAAACACACAGACCCGAGATATATATTTGCAGATCATACAAACATTTATCCCGCGGCGGGGATCGAACCCGCAACCTTCTGCGTCCCAAGCGGGCTTTTAACCACAGAGGTCGTCAGAGTTAGAAGTAACATTACAGTTGGTACCAATGCGTGTAAGTAATAAAGTTAAAAAAATAGAATTAATATTTATTGCACACAAAAATAATGAAAAGCTGAGAAAATATAACACAGTAACAACACTTATGTAAACTAATCTAATTATCTAAAGTATAACAATTAATAACCTGGAATGTAGTAGGTATGTATGATAGATATACAGGGTGTAAAAAGACTGCTACCGAAAACTGAGGGATTGCAATCAGACCATGATTCTGAACATATTTATCGAAAAAAAAAACTCAAAAAAAATTTTGACTTAGCTACGTCATTTTATTTTATTTTCTAGTTTTTTGCTACTAGTACCTAATCATTTCATTTATAAAAGAAAAAAACAGTTAAAACTCAAAATCCAGCAATCTACGTATAAAAACGCGCCCAGTACATACGCAAACAGTGATCTTCAAACGCTGTTTTCTCCGGATATAATGATTTTTTCGGAAAACCCTTTTGGA
Organism: Epirrhoe tristata; assembly: GCA_951394285.1. Classification (NCBI taxonomy): domain Eukaryota; kingdom Metazoa; phylum Arthropoda; class Insecta; order Lepidoptera; family Geometridae; genus Epirrhoe; species Epirrhoe tristata. The sequence goes on along the minus strand of OX596159.1, from coordinate 7,094,248 downwards.
TTTGGTTGTGTTTTGGGATGCTGTACCTACCCCTTTCGGCTTCGGTAGACGTCTTTTTACACCCTGTATAGATCTATTCACCATTTTCTAAATAAATAGAAAGTACTTTTCCAAATTGGTGTAGCTGTCTGCAAATACATCAGTTTCTGAGTACAACTTAAGGAGCTCATTAAGATGGTGTTGAGCGCGGCAGATGGGAGTTGTATGAATGACACGTTATTCTTAATAATTACCTTTTAATACTAAAAAGAAAACCGACTTCAATGTTTGACTCGAAACGCGGTGTGAATCAGGGCGTCAAGGAGGGAAGGTGTTTAGAGTTTTACGGGGAAACTATCAATCCCTCAGGAATAAAATTTATATAGGACCACCTCTGGAGTATACCCTTTCAAACATAAAAATAATTTTGCAAATCGGTCAACAAATGGCAACAATCGCGTAACAAGATACAAAAAAAAAAAAAACAACATACAGACGAATTGAGAACCTCCTCCTTTTTTGAAGTCGGTTGAAAAGGGTGGAGGACATAAAAGGCAATTTTTTTCACATTAAAGCGGCGTAAAGAGGTCAAAAACGCAACTTATTAGGTTCTTAATTAGTAAAACACTAGACGAAAATGTGTTCTAGTTCCTAGTATTTTTGACGACCTCTGTGGTGCAGTGGGCGAAGGTCCGCCTGCGACGCAGAAGGTTGCGGGTTCGATCCCCGCCGCGGGACAAATGTTTGTATGACCTACAGATATTTGTTTCGGGTCTGGGTGTTTCTATGTATAATATGTATGTATTTACAAACAAAAAGTATATAAGTAGTATATCAGTTATCTGGTTCCCATAGTACAAGCTTTGCTTAGTTTGGGGCTAGATGATGCTGTGTGAAAATGTCCAGCATTATTATTATTATTATTAGTATTTAAAGAACAACTTAATTACAAACAAGGTAGTTCTATCTAAAGTTAGTATGATGAAACAATGCGCAGATGTGGTCGCGCCCGGGTCCACGAGTTACAAATAATACTTTAATGCATCCAGTTGATGAGGAAAAAAAACGCGTGGCACTCCCGGGAGTGCCGAGAAAAGTGAAAACATAAACAAAAAAAATTATGTACTTTCATTCACGCGTTTAGTTATAAAATACGGTAACTCCCATTTATTCTATAGGACTGTTACGTCATAGAACTGTTTATTATTTTATCCCTGTTGTTCAATAGTAGGACTATTAAAACGAAAACTAGCCCATACGGCCTTTCTAATAAACGTGGTATAAAGTTATTCCTCGGAAAAAACTGAAAATAACCATACAATTTGACCATTTTGACAGTTTACACTCAGGAATAACTTTACACCACGTTTATTAATAAGAGCCATAATGTTCTAGGACTTGAGCTTTTAGAAATGTAAAAATATTGCCGTAAAAGTTTACCGAGTACAGAACTAGATGGCGCTACTGGTAGGTGTCGGTGAGCAGTCACGTGACTCGCACGTGACCTTTTCAGGGCGAATCCAAGAATTTATTCTCATCTCATCAAAAATGACCAACGCACCTAAAGAAGTTTTCACTTCAAAAATATAAAACAAAATTCCTGAGTATATTTAAGAAAATTATGCTAATAAAACAACCAGTGTGCCGAATAGATAATTTCGAGGGAATCCGTTTTACACGCACTTGCGACATTTTTATCAAGCGTCGTAAACTCCGAGATTCAGCTCAGTGGAAATACGAGCTCCCAAGAGACGAAGCCGATGAAAAAACTGACGTGAATGCCTGAAGATAATGACAAAATTGATATGGCATTTGGAAAATTGCCCCGTTGACCGTAGTATGTTTCTAACCCTGATTACTGAAGCACTGAAATATAACCGCTGTGATTGATAGATTGAGATTTTGAGTGATAAGGAAGGAATAACATATTTACCTACCTATTTGAATAAATATAAAAACAGAGTTGACATCACCGACTGCAGGTAAAATGCCCAAAAGGCTGGCGGCGTCACCTCGTTGAATTGCTATATTGAGTACTTAGGTTAGGTTTCTTCTGTCCGAAGCAGGCAAAAGTTCTTTGATCATCGGTTTCACGAATCAATTCCTCTTGGTTATTTCACTGAAAAGGAGCGTGAATGGAAATACCAGAATATTAGTGCTGGCTGTCTGTCTGTTTGTTACGCTTTCACGCCCAAACCGCTGAACAGATTAAGCTGAAATTTGGCATAGTTAAAGGTTGTATCTCAGGGAAGGACATAGGCTACCTTTTATCCCGAAAAAATTAAAAAATCCCGAGGGACCGCGGGTCACACCGCGGGAGCGCAGCTAGTTTATAATATTATTAGTAATTAGTATGGATAAGTATATAAGTATAGTATATATATAGTATAATAGTATAAGGTATATATAGTATAGAAGTATGGATAGTATGGATGCCACATCCAATTTTCAGGTATCTTAACACCTACCCAAAATAAATAAAATGGAAGGGCTCTGACAATATCAAACGTCCTATCTCTCTTCGCCGTTAACACCCAAGGCATGGGGTTGGCTGTCATTACCTCATTATTCAACCCCCATGATGATGAAGATATTTTCATTTTCAACCGACTTAAAAAAGAGGAAGGTCTCAATTCAAATCAATACGATTTTTTTAAGTACTTACCTTTATTTCCTGCAAAAATTTGGAATCAGCTTCCAGCGTCTGTATTTCCGCTGAGCTACGACCCTGATGTTTTTAAGAAGAGAGTTACTTAATAGGCACCTTCTGGGTAGGCTCGCTCCATCGTAGACCTCACTCTTACCTGTGGAAGTTCCTAATTATTTGTCTGGTGTACACGGCAGGGTGGATGTGGGCTGATAGATAGATCTTTTACCGATTACTCAAACAAGCCTGGACCGATTTCATGATCAATTCCTGCACTGTGATTGGCTGCGTTTGGTTGAACAGCTGACCGATTCCGACTCGAATGCGTTCCGCTGAAGTCTGAATCAAGGGCCAGGTCCAATATGTATTTTACTTGTAAAAATTAATGAAAACCTGAGTGAACCCTGCATCTGAGAAACGGCTTATTGGATTCTGATGGGGTTCTCACTGTTTTACTAAAGTAAATTTGAATCACAGAATTGATATCTGTTTGGACTACCAAGGTTCCATTTTGTTTTATCAGAATCTATTCAATCTTTTCATAAACAAGATTCGTCCATTTAAAACCTGGAGTGCCACCGGGTGACACTGCGGGACTCAGCTAGTTTATTAGTTACACACAAATGTGAGTTTAAATTACTTTAAACACATATATCACGTTCAAAATCCTTTGAAGTTTACTATTTACATCATGATCCAAATACATTTTCGTCTCGTGTTTGTGTTGAACGTTTCAAAAACACGTTTCCACTACCGTGTTTACTATTCCGGATATCCACGTATCCAATTACAGAAGCAAATTACTTACGTAAGTATAATAATGCTGCACAATTAAGAGGTTCCGTTCCATTGAATAAATAACACCTAACAGTCACACATAATATTATACCTATACAGGGGGTAAAAAGACAACTACCGAAAACTAAGGGGTTGCAATCAGACCATGATTCTAAACTCATTTAGCGAAAAAAAAAACGCAGATTTTATGTTATTTTCAGTTATTGACTACGAATATAACATAATAAGACCATACCTACCTAATTATTTCATTTTTAAAAGAAAAAAACAATTAACACTCAATACCCAGCAATCTACGTAAAACAACGCGCCCAGTACATACGCAAACAGTAATCTTCAAACGCTGTTTTCTCCAGATATAATGATTTTTTCGGAAAATCCCTTTGGATTTAGTTGTGTGATGGGATGCTGTACCTACCCCTTTCGGCTTCGGTAGACGTCTTTTTACACCCTGTATAATATTATACTACCTGAACTCCTGGTAGGATTTCCTGAAGCACTCGTGCAGCTTAATTAGCTTAGTCGTTCATGTTGGGTCGTCAGTAAGTGGATGTTTTTTCGGTCCCGGCTATTAAATCGTTAAGCCATTTATAGGTCAGTCGGTTCATTTTCGCCTTCCATTCGGAATGAAACGTCTGAACATAAAATAAAACAAGATTTAAGAATGAATTCATTAGTGAGCCGATCCAACAGTATTGGATATTTTCATTCGGCATCTTTCACTTTTCATCAGAGCACTGCTGGTCTAGTGGTAGTTGCCCCGAATTCCGATCGTAAGGTCGTGATTTCAATCCCTGTCGTGCACCAATGAGTTTTTCTGCCGAAAAACTTATGTGCACTATACCAGTACTCTCAAACGGTAAAGGAAAGTGCACGAAATGTCTCTTTGAGGCACACTTAAAATCCTTTCACCACACTGGTTCGAAAGAACTAGTGACACGATAAGAAGAAGACTTTCGAAAAATGAACTGTCTGAACGTAATAAAACCGAGTTGTGTTGCACTGTAACGATCTACCGAAAGTCAATTACAGAGAATGTAGTTAGGAACTTGTGAGTGTAATTAAATGGGAGTCTTAGTGTGATTGTTATCTTTACGCAAATACGGCATTCGTCATCTCTTTGTACTCGGACATGTCTTTGACTATACAGGGTGTAAAAAGACGTCTACCGAAGCCGAAAGGGGTAGGTACAGCATCCCAACACACAACTAAATCCAAAAGGATTTTCCGAAAAAGTCATTATATCCGGAGAAAACCGACCTCGCACAGCTGGTCGAGCGTATGTACTGGGCGCGTTTTTATACGTAGATTGCTGGATTTTGAGTTTTAATTGTTTTTTTCTTTTATAAATGAAATTATTAGGTAGGTATGGTCTTAATATATTGTACTAGTAGTAAAAAACCGGTAATAACATAAAATGACGTAGCTAAGTCAAAAGCTTTTTTGCGTTTTTTTTTTCGATAAATATGTTCAGAATCATGGTCTGATTGCAATCCCTCAGTTTTCGGTAGCAGTCTTTTTACACCCTAAGAATAATCACCCTAACCCTGCGTCTTACGTGGGCAATCTGAATCTGTGGCGCAAAAATAATAAACAGTCGATTTACTATTGAAATGTCCTTAAATAAAGCGTATAAAAAGGACAATACATCGATAAACAAATTGAATTAATGATATTGTCGAGTGGATTCCGTTGAAATTTGTACAGGGGTGAAATTCGCCCGTTTTACCCTATTCACCCCTTTTCACCCCGTTTTAACTCGTTTCGTCCGTTTTGCGCTTGGTTCGCTTTTGTTGTGAGATAGGTGAAGTACAACCGGGGAGTAAATAGTTTGAACTTAGTCATAATATTAACAGCATTCACCTGTTGTGATATTAAAACAAATAAATAAACTCAAAGATGATTGATAAAAAACTATGAATGGAATATGTTCGGAATGCTAATTTCAGCTAGAAGGCATGAAGCAAATGATGTATTTTAATATGCCTTTAACTACACCCCATAAACAACTTCAAAGTCACGCATCCATAGGATCAAAGTTAGGTGGTTTTTCATTTTATACGAACTTAATTCAAGAATTGGGTTCAAAAAATAAATTAAAAAATATTTATGTAATGATTGTTTTTTTGTTTTGTTATGAAAATCCCGAGAAAATCGATAAAAACTATCCTTTCAATTGATTGTATAATTTACCCCATTCGTGATGTAGCTGCGCTGTGATTGGTGGAACGTCTGTTCTCCTTAAAAATCAATATGCAACAATTCTAAAAAATCAATAAAATATAAATTTTGAAGTGAAAACTTAAATGGGCTTAGGAATTAAATTGATACGATCAAACGTCTATTTATAACCTAAAAATGAGGCCTTGTCAGTTTGTGTAATTTAAAACAAAAGACCATATATACGCTACAATCAAACACCTAATTTGAATAGTTTTGAAAAAAGTTATACACGGATACTATATCATCTTTTCATAAATGTTCATAAAATTTTCTAAAAGAGGGTAAAATCAACCATGTCAGGGGTTAAATTATATCCTCTTACCCGCCTTACCCATTTCAAATTTTTTACGGCCTCGTCAATTCACCTCGATCGCAAATGACCTGCCAATTTATTGACTACTAAGACTTTTTTCCTTGACTGTGTACCATCGCATTACAACTATGATTATACACCTTATTATATTTGAGATACGGTTCAGATTTCGGAAACAAGTTAAATTCACAGTTACAATTTTATTACTGCTGAAATTTCGTTTGAATGACTCCCATGTCATTTTATTGTCTTTTAAAATTAAATTTTATGGTGCTTCCGTTTGAAATTATCACCCTGTTACGTTTTTAGGATATAAGTACTTGCATTGACGGCATCGTTAGGAACAATAGATTTTTTATTTCTTTTAAATTATTTAGTGAAAAGGTAACGAGCGCACGTACAACTTTATCACCTTGACTGTAAACATTTTGCCTTCAACTTGTCTTTTCATGATTTTAATTAATTAAAAACCATCAATAAAAAACTTGGTCATTTACATCTTAGTACCTACATAAGTACCTACAGAAGAAAATCTTCTGAAACAATTTTCAGTTCTATTTTTACTAGGTATGTTAATATACTTAAAAGGTAGCGTTAGATAGGTTCAACAAAATAAGTTCAACCCCATCGAATGGTCCCGAATCAGTTAAAGCAACCAATTGCAACCCGTACCGTTTTATTGCCTCTGGGAATCGTCGGCTATAATTTACAGCCAATTAGTGCATAGTTCGTGTTTGTAGGATTTATCACTGTGCTTTGCTCTAATTTTTAAGCTGACATTCGTTTACATACATAAAGTAGTCTATAAAAATAGTAAACTCATGGACGTCTGTATCCTCCCGATTCTAACCTATGGTGCTCAAACTTGGTCCCTTACTGATGTTCAGAAGTCCAAACTCGAGGTCTGTCAAAGAGCGATGGAGCGAAGTATACTGGGCATAAAACCAACCGATCGAATTAAAAATGCCACCATTCGCTCTCGAACGCAAGTCGCCGATGTAGCTCAAAAAGCCGGGAAACTCAAGTGGTACTGGGCGGGGCACGTCTGCCGCATGCCGGACGAACTGTGGGCCAAAATAACCACTGATTGGAGCCCTGAGACAGTGAGACGGCGGCAGACCACGCAAGCGATGGCGCGACGAGCTGGACACCTTCAGCGACTATCAGTGGCAGGCAATAGCGTTGGACTGGAAAGCTTGGAAAACTCGAGGGGAGGCCTTTGCCCAGCAGTGGGATAGTAGGGGCTAAAACAACAACAACATAAAGTAGTCTAGTTGCCTTTAATTGGAACTTCCAACTCCCCATACAAACGTTCAACCCTTATCAGCCCCTTTGTCAGCAACCTCTAAATAGAACTGAAAACTACAAGAAGCTTCTGAAACTTAAAAAAATGCAATAATAGCGCCATCTCGGCCTCAGCCATAGGTTAGCAACGCCATCTAGTTGCCTTTAACTGGAACTTCCAACTCCCTGTACAAACTTTCAACCCTTATTTCACGCCCTCCATGTTTATTTTTGAAAAAAAAAGTAGCCTATGTCCGTCTCTGGGACATAATCTTTATCCATGTCATATTTCAGCATAATCTGTTCAGTAGTTTATGCGTGAAAAGGTAACAAACGGACAGACAGAGACATTTTACTACATAATAGATGGCGACACAGAAAAAATTAGATCGCGCTATCGTTGCGTTTTGGACTGTGTAACATATAAACTCGATAATCTTCTAATTTTCAGCTTTATAATATTAAGTATGTATAAAAAATTCGATTATCAATTTCACCATTTAATTTGTTCCCATAAAAATTGTCTGTAAAATATTTCCAAAGAAAAACTAAATCAATACGTTTAAATGAAAAAGTTCATTCAATCTACATTCATTCATTTATTTTGCTTCTTTGCAATCGGTACTCAGCAAAAAGTACTTTTTACTGGCGCGAATACTTTTATGAAACTTGAGAGTAATTAATATAGCTATGCTGTGGATCTATGAGTATGAACTAAGCACGTGAACACGATTGTGACATTAGTCTTTTTTAATAATGTAGGTAAATTGATTTATTTATGGTTATTATTGTTGGTAGTATTGTGATTTAGCTAGAGTAATTCGTCTAAGTCGTTCTAATTAAATTAAAATTAAATTAGATGCATGAAGTCTTCATTATGTCGATTCGATTTCTATTCTATCTATATTTTGTAGCATGCTAGACAGAGAAATCTAATTGAAAGATAACGCTAAAATTCCACCATTAATTGCCAAATCTGCGTACATTTTCACAAAACCGCGCGGCACCGCGCGTCGGCGTCGCCATGCGGAGAGAGCATTCACATCACAGCATTGTACGCGACTCAATCAAGCAACAACACTGAAGCAATTCGCTTTGTTTGTTCGGTGAACCGCGCGGACAACTGACTGAGTCGATTTGAAGAACTTGCACCGCGTGTCGATATAGGCGGCCCGTACACATTCAATCTCGATCGCGGACCGCGACCAAATCAATGATCGCGATCCAGATTGCTATTATACGAATTAAATTGATGGATTGATGCATCTGACCTCCAAATATCTAGACATTTTGAAATTTCATATTTATAGCGGATCGCGATCGCGATTGAGTGTGTACGGGTCGCCATAGCAGCACGTGAGTTCCTAGCTGGCATTAATAGTAAATAATCAGTTTGAAATAATGTCAAATAAGGTAGGTACATGTCTCGGACCTTACTTTCTAGATTCGGCTTATTTTTTAAATTTTAACATCCATCAATATTCTTACTCTTCCGTAACTCAAGGTGGGAAAAAGCGAATTGAAATTCAAATAGAAACGTGTAGAAAAATTCATGCCTTAGCGGTTTTCTTTGGAAACGTATGTAATTATTTTCTCTAGATTGTCTGTGCTCTTTTCCTGTTTGATCTTTTTATGTAGTTTTTGGAAAAGAAGAAAGACTTTAAAGAATTATAAAATGCATTTTGTTCAATATACCTAGTTTAATCCTAGATCAAAAGTTGTTTTATCAAACACATGACTGCATTTTGGAGAGTGTGCACAAGAACTCAATAATTTAGTTCCGCCATGCCCGTTATTTTATTGGACCAATAGGTTCCCGGAAAGACGCAACTTATATGTTCAACATTCCCAGAGTTCGTACAAAGCGTTTTGAGTCTACATTTTTCATACGCACTGCCAAATTGTGGAACTCATTGCCGGGCTCTGTATTTCCCGATAAGTACCTATAGGGGTCTTCAAATCAAGAGTATATAGGATCCTTCTAGGAAAGCATGCTCCATCTTAGACCTCACTACTGCTTAACATCAGGCAGAGGGAGGTCAAATGCCATTTCATAAAAAAAAATACATAATAATGATAGGTGTAGCATGTTAATCAAAAACCAAGGTCAAACACATATCTTGTGATTTAAAAAGAAACTTGAAGCCATAGAAGACCTACCCCACTAGTGGAGAAGCTAGTGGTCCTTGGGAATAAACCTATTTTACGTGATACCATTCTGACATACTCTTCTTGCCTCCTGCTGTCTCAACAGTGAAGCAAGAGCATATTCTATAGAAAGAGTCAAGAACGGTACTTATGCCAGAATAGTATCGTCTATATGACGACCTCTGTGGCGCAGAGGGCGAAGGTCCGTCTGCGATGCAGGAGGTTGCGGGTTCGATCCCCGCCGCGGGACAAATATTTGTATGACCTACAGATATTTGTCTCGGGTCTGGGTGTTTCTATGTATAATATGTATGTATTTACAAACAAAAAGTATATGTAGTTTATCAGTCATTCTAGTACCCATAATACAAGCTTTGCTTACTTTGGGGCTAGATGATGCTGTGTGAAAAGTCCAGCATTATTTATTTATTTATTTATTTATGACGTTTTTTACCTACAAAAGAATCTGTCCGACTTCGTAAAATGACGAAGATTCTACCTTAATTAAATGAACCTTAAACCTTGATAATTTAAACTAAGGCGCTTCAGCAAACAGAACCCTCAGGTTCTTCAAACAAATTAAACTGTTTGACTTAGCTCGTCCGAGTTAGGGCCTACTCTGTCTCATTCACTAGGCATCTAAAGGTAAGATTGCATCATCATTCATACCTTAAACGTTAGGAGGTTTAGAAAAATGATATTTTCATACAAAAATTGTAAACTGGTCTGTCATTTCACGGAAGGCCGTTCGATCGAAACCGTTTTTGGCTCAAAAAATGTAGAAGAGTAAGACGTTATATTTTTGTATAATAGAGACCGTTGCTTTCAGCTTTTGAACCGCTGAAAGTTTGTGAGTTTGTTTGGATATTTGGATGTTTGTATGTTTGTATGTTTGTGATTCAATCACGCCTAAACCAGAGAACCGATTTAGATGAAACTTAGAATAGGCGTAGTTAGTGAACTCGAATAGCATATAGGCTATTCAAAATATTGGTACCATGCGGGTGAAGCCGCGCGCAGTAGTTAGTTATATTTCCAATTCTTCTTCTTCCAATTACTGTTGAATTAATAGTGTTTGAAGAGGAGTGTTACAACTTTTTTAATATCTTAGGGAGTACCTATGTTTTACTTCATCACGGTCTTCATGAGCCTGGTATTATGGTACTTTCGAATCTTAGCCTCGCAATTGGTTTTGTAATGGTCTTGAGACCTGTCATGTATGTACCTATGCGTAACTTTTTCGAAATGGTGCATTTTGAAGAATACGTGGAAATGCCTTTATAATGCCCTTAGGCAAAAGAATCATGGGCCGTATTTTAATTCTTCGTTTGTTTGATGAATATTCGGATGCTTCTTACTACGATTTCTGACTTCAGGGTCAATTTTATCGGTTTGAAATATTTAGTCCTAGGTTAGGACCGTGTTTTAACGTCGATCTTATCGACTGAATACAATGTAGCTCGTAGTAAGAAGCATCCAAATATTCATCAAACGAACGGAAAAACGAACGCGAATAACCTACTACTACCTACTTTTTTACTGGCCTACTTTTTTTCTTTAGTACCTACCTATTTTTTATTTTATTTTACATTCTTGTTAGATTGTTTAGTGTATGTCTGTGCGTGTTGCCAAATAAATGTCTATCTATTTATCTATCAATCTATCTGCCCCCTTAGCATGGCGATTGTCTAGGTACCGGAGAATAGATAAAAATGACAGTAATGACATTAGAGTGTAGATAAAAGTAACTTTTATCCACATTCTTCACGTTTTATCCACACTCTAATGTCATTACTGTCATGTATATCTATTCTTCGGTACCTAGACAAATGCCATGCTAAGGGGGTGGTCCTTAAAGGATCTGGATAGTCCCCATAAAAAAGATCTGTTAGCATGTCTACTGCGCCTTGTGGATACTTTCCTGACTTGTGTTTTATTTTAGCGAATAATATCAGTAATTCTTACATGAACTTGGATAATGTTATTACAATTTCACGCGCCAGTCACTTGGTAGTGAGCTCGCGTTTTGTTTCGTTCGTTTTTTCAGCTCGATTCAATTTGCCGCCATTCAAGAACTTATCTCAATCGAAACTTTGATTTAGGGTTCCTTGTAAAATAGTAAATTCATTTCTTGTAGCGATCTTCTTACTCTTATATTTTTTTCTAGCGATTTTTTTTTAAACAGTGGGTGTTACCAGTTGAAATAAATAAATAGACGTAAGTACCTACCTTATAATCTTATGTCAAAGGTCTTGATTGAACTTGTATATCAGCTAATTATTTCATCCATGAGCCTTGTTGGCTAAGTAGAGTTGGTGACCTTTACTTTCAATGAAGATAATTTTGGGTTCTTATCCCAGCGGTGGTAATAGATTTTAAAAACATCTACAGAAACAAAAAAAATACACAAGCATATACTCATTTGCATTAGTAGGTACCTACAGAGTTACCGAAAGCTTTTGATATAAACTTATTAAAATATTTTCAAATGTTATTTGTTTTCACGACCTAAACGAAAAGCTTATTTTGCAAACGTAACTAAAACGTAAAAAAAATAGCTAAAAAGTTTTACGGTTCTACTCGGATTAGTTAATTGAAAAACTTCGGGACGTTGAATGAAATAAAATGTTTTGAATGCTTTCAATCTGATAGTTGGAAAGTTTGGAAAAATAAGAACTTTAAATAAAAAACAGGTTCTCGACTGTATCCCCAAGGTGCGGTAGACATTCTCTCAGATCTTTTTATGTAACTTATTCCAGATCCTTTGAAGATGGCTAAGGGGGGTAGTCAGAGGCATGTCCATACATATTTGATACATGCCCACATCTTGCAGAAGTTAGTATTCCATACGTGACAGGTTGCAAGCCCATCGCCGCCTATAAGAACACTAACTGGTTTCCTCACGATGTTTTCCTTCACCGTTTAGAGCACACTTTAAATAAATAAGAACTTTATGGAGGACACAGTGTTACATGAAATAATTATATGATAAGTTTCGATAGTATTGTCCTACAATCGGCGGTCTTATCGCTCAAGGCGATTTCTTCCAGACAACCTTATACTTATACTAAGTAATACTAAAACTAGGGTAGGTAAGACAACAGACTACGAAAAACAAACGAACAACTTGCTTTTGCTACTACTTCTGAGAATAAACAAAACCTCTAAATTCAAATTCAAATTCAAATTATTTATTTCGGTTTCCATATATAAGTCCACCATATTATATTAGTAAAATGCTTAGCCTAATGTTAGTAAGTAATCAAATAAAATAAGATCATCATGTCAATTATATAGTTAATTTAAATATTTCTTGGACACCTATCCTACTTAGCACACCGCATAACATTACATGGCAGCACATGCATGTTAGTCCAGTGCCCAAGAAACGGTCCGTCCAACCGCTCTGCCACGGTGGTCAGGAGGCTGTTGGAACTAAAATCTAAATGGTAGATTGGAAAACTGTAAAAATAAGTAATTAGTAGGTACAGTCAGCAACGAAAGTCGAACAGTTGGACTTTTTAAAATGGCTTTTTTTCGAAAACCAGGAAAAAATAAACTTTTCTTGGGAAATTTCGGATATATTCAGATTTGTGAGAAAATGTTAATCGACTTTCGTTGCTGACTGTACATGCATTGCATGATTATGATGATCTACGAAATCCCCAAGAGATGAGCCTAGCTCATGGTCTGGAAATAAAATTACAACCTGAGAGATTTTTTTTAATCTAGTGACTAAGTTTAATATCTACCATGTAAGTGACAAAACCAAGTGTGACTTGAGCACCTACGGCGAATAAATGAGTATGAGTATGAGTATGAGTAATTCCAGCAGTTCCAGGTATTTAAAGTTAAAGTTTCTGAAACGAGTTTGATATTCAAAGATCTTGGCATACCAATGAAAATACCGAAATTCTGGAGCCACTATTTACTAATCTTTAGCTCAAGCACAAGCAATAATGCCAATAATAACAAACCTAACACAGTTCAGATTCGTGTGACAAATAAACGAGATTTCTTCAATTGCTAGAACTTTCGGAACCAGAATTTTGAATCTTGTTACATCGCGATAAAGGTGGATTTGTTTTAAAATTTTCACGGTAAGGATGGAAGTGCCTATTTTCGCTTGATTAAACCATTGAGCTTTCACATGGTATCTTAGCAGAAGTTTGTGCTGTTTTAGATTCATAGCAAGTCTGTTGTGTTGGCGGGATGAAATGTGACTTGACTTGACCAAGTAGTACTCGAGCAGGAAACACCGTGACGAAACCCACAGTTTAGTCAGTTCAGCACATACTGACGTTGTCTTTCTCGTGGACAAGGCCGATAAAGCTGAGGGGATGGTTTAGGTGCTGGGCAACAAAACAATGTTCCAGATACTAGCAGCATCTAGTTGAGTGTCTGCTTCCTACGCTGTATATAGGGTCTTTTATTTTAAATTACACATACTGATAGGGCCTCATTTTTGGGTTATAAATAGACGTTTGACCGTATCAATTTAATTCCTAAGCCCATTTAAGTTTTCACTTCAAAATTTATCATCTATTGATTTTTTAGAATTGTTGCATAATGATTTTCAAGGAGAACAGACGTTCCACCAATCGCAGCGCAGCTACATTACGAATGGGCTAAGTTATACAAGAAGCAACAATCAATTGAAAGGATAGCCTTTATCGATTTTCTCGGAATTTTCATAAAAAAACATTACATAAATATTTTTTAATATATTTTTTGAACCCAATTCCTGATTTAAGTTAGTATAAAATGAAAGACCCTATAATGTGTAACTCATTTAGTAGATCTGATGTGGCCTAAAGTTTTTGTACCTTTGGCTGCAGAACACATAGAAGATCGTTATAATTTTTCATCTCTGTCACCCTAATGCACCTTATCTTTCCAGAACATTAACCTATGAGAAGGAAGGTTAATGGAGACGACTTTGATGGCGTAGCGGGACAAAAACTTGTACCAGGTGGTACCAGAAATTGGAATTGGGAAATTGAAAAATATGATTATTTTTGTTTCCAACTCGTACCACTTTTATATTTTTATTGAACTCATTCGTTAAGTACACTCAGCTTAATAATTAGTCTTAGTCCTATTATGTTTTTTCGGTAAAATCTAAGACAACTGTTAACAATAGGGTTTGCTTTTAACTTAGTAACTTTGCAGGTGGCATGTCAAACATATGATTTATAACCCTTCTGCTTAAATTATTATTCATCTCATTGGCTTGACATCTAAACAATGAGAGTGGTGACGCTAAAATGTAAAAGTTTAAAATACACAATGTTTTTAACAACACTAGATAATTTCATAAATAGTTAAACAAGCATTTAACAATAAAAGAAGCATTTTCATATCAAAAATACTAGCTCTATATGGGTGTGAGACGTGAACAGTAACAAAGAAGGATCGGGAAAAGTTGGAGGCGTTTGAGATGTGGTGTTAGCGTAGAATGGAAAAAATCAGATGGACGGAGAAGATAACCAACATTGAAGTTCTGCGTAGAGTCGACGAAAAGAGATCGCTATTGCAAGTTGTCGAGAACAGAAGGGGAAAGATGATCGGCCATCTTATACGACATGACAGTTTCATTAAGAACATAATAGAAGGGAAAGTGGAAGGAAGAAAAGGAAGAGGAAGACCGAAGATAAGGTACATGAGCCAAGTAAAGGAGAAGGTAGCTGTCATGTCGTATAAAGAGGTCAAGGAAGCAGCCCTGGAAAGAGATACATGGAGAGGGATTCATCAGTTGTGCCGACAAGGAGTAAATCCTTAGATAAGAAGAAGATGATTTCAATGGATTACCGCCTACTATATTTACTTTTATTACTTATTAGTTGCATTATGTCGTTGACTGTACTACACCAGTACACCAGTTTATGAAAGTGGTACGAGTTGAGAATGAAAATAATCATATCTTTAAATTTTCCAACTCGTACCACCTGGTACAAGTTTTTGTGGTACGAATTGGGAATTACTCAAATTTTTTTTGGTAATTTAAAAATAGGGGTGTATAATATCTATTGCAGCATCATTTGGTCAAAGATGGTTAGATTGATGGATAGACAACATTTATTCAACCACCACAAAAAACTTAGATACTTAGGCCCTTTACATTTACATATTTATACACACAATTATACATAAATAAAATTTGTTTATTTAGGAAACAGAAAAGGGTACAATTTTAGTATAAGTACTATGATGTCTGCAGTAGTTTAGAATCTGTCTCGCAGACACTCCTTCACAGGGAGTATTTTTTTATATATTATGTATATTGCATAAACAAATAAATGAAGCAATTAATAAGTAAGATTAAATGCCTGTAGTTATATAAACAGACTCTTAACATTAGTAAAAACAATGAATAAGAAGTTACTTATACAAAAGAATGTCTTAATTTGACCCTGGCTATATATAAAACAAATGACGAAGCAACTCGCCCGTGAATTGCACGGACAAAAGCCAGACGACAGGCGACTTTTCAAAGTATTAGGTTCAGAAAAATGTTACACAGGAAAATGATGTTGGTCTGTTTCAGAAACTTAGCATATGATGGTATCCCATCCTTGATTCTCTATACATTGTGCAAGTTAGAAAAACAACGATATTATTTTACACACACAATGTATGCAATCGTAATCAACCCACCATATTTCATCGAACTCCAGGAGCTTTGTCAATGTATCGAACATTTTGGAAAAATAATTAAAAAACTCCCTAAGTTATTTCAACGGCCCATGGGATACAAATCATCCATTATCTGCCATACTGGAATATACGGATAGTTGCCGCGTCCATCGTATATCCAGAACAATTTCACTCCCCACTGTGGATATGCGTACTCATAATACCATCCTGGCCATATATCCGTGTAGTAGTATAAATACGTAACATAATACCTCAAGTCTGTAAATACGAATATTCGGTCATCATTCATTCGGATCTCAAAACAGCCGACGCCAATAACCGTATTCTCATGGGTAAAAAGACCACCCCCATTTTGAACACCAGCATAATTCCTTGTGTTTCGCATACAAATAAACTTGCCCCACCATTTCGGGATGTATTTCGAGCAGTCGACAACATCGTGTCGACCTATTAGGGAATAGAAAATCTTGTAGTTTTCTATGACATGTTCCATGTATTCGTAACCAGAGCCCCCGAACCAGACCTCGCCGGCTAGAGTCAGGTACTTCGAAGGCATCCAGGCTCGGTATGCGTACTGGTATCTCTGAGGGTAATAAGGGTATAGGTACATCTGATCGAGGCAGATGATGACGGCCACGTCATGTCGGGGCTGGTGCATGCAGCGTGGTCCATGGCAGTGCTCCTCGTTTCCGCTCCATGGAAATAGTCGCGTTATCAAAAAAACCCTGTACCTGGAAAGATGATTATGTAAACGGTTATGTGAACGGTACTATAGCCTTTACCAGTATCATGTACCGCGCGGTCATGTTAATTTGGACTTGGCCATCACCACCCTTCTCAAAAAAACCACCCTTTATAGCTTACCTATAAGGTGTATTATGTAATCCAGCTCGACCCAGAGCCCAGATCCTGATGTCCTGCTGTCTGTGCATGTACCGGTGGTACGGGTTGTAAGCTGAAAGGAGGCACCGCCGATTCAGGATGACAGCAGTGGTGAGGCATTTCATATCTAAAATATATATTTTTTACTTATGTATTAAAACAGATTGAGAAAATTCCTTCATTTGTGATCTATCGAAAGGAATGAATAAGGTCAGAAAAAATAAAAATTCTGTGAGACTTTTACTGGGTGCATGTTTTGATACTCTGGTTGGTTATGTCCTACCCGTGGTCAAAGGATTAACCACATTACGAGACCCTGTATACCTACAAGTTGACACACCTATAGACATTCCAGCGAGCGAGTGGAGACGTCGTCTTCTATCAATTTCCACCCAATCGTAGTTCCAAAACCACCACCTTGGGAAACTAGTCCACTGCCACCTGAAGAAGGCCTGACGAGGAGTGTCATCTGTTCGTCGACCACGCATAGTTGTGGTGCCGATGTCCCAGTAGCCAGTGGCGTGGTGGCAGAGAATTGATAAGCAGAACGCTCTTAAAAAAAGATACAGATACAGCTTGGCCTGGTGCGGGGGCGATTGTAAATTATTGTAACTATAAAATAACTGATTGATCTACATCTCCATTCATATTAGAAAGAGGAATTATTGGTTTTGTGAATTGAATAGGCTCCAAAACTGGACTGATTTTATTTTTAACCTGCAAAGCACGGAAGCACTCAGTTGATAATGCCACTGGCGGTCACCTATCCACAAACTAATCGCTGAGCTAACTATTTATCAAGAACTAAAGCGCTAAAATTAAAAATTTAAATGGCCTCGTAGTAACCTATAATAGTTTCTATTGTATTTTTATGTGCTGATGGTCTTCCTAAAATAAATAAATAAATAAAATAGCCTTTTAGTGCCTTTAGGAGCCTCTTTAAGGGGCCAGTTTACCTGGTACCACAATGGTTTGAGAGAACTAGATAGTGACACGACGAGAATAAGCTTTCATTAGTCATTCTGGATAAGTATAATTATGGAAGTATAGGATCACCTAGTTTTAGGATTTTTCTAAGTGATCCCAAACCAGTTATGTAATTCATGGAAATTCATTTAATTCAAAATGCAAGTTTTGCAAATAAAGAATTTTACAAAATATCGTACTTACATTTGTAACATTTGTATTTTTTTGGTAGAGTTATCGTAATTAACGTGTCACCAACCACAAAATATAATGAATACTGAATGCAATGTATTGAAGAGACTATTATGAAATCAATAATACTTAATAACATCATCGTACAAACAAATCTGATACCTATTTACATATTTTGATGATTACAAACATTGAAATGCATAACAATTAACAACCTGAAAATACGAAACAAATACAAACAAAAATAAAAAAGAGTATACAAACAAAAATAAAAAAGAGTGAGTGTTCAATACGCATTTAAGGGTCCTTTCCATTTGTTAAAAGTCTAAATATTATTACTTATAAGCGCAACTATAATCCTTTCACCACACTGGTTCGAAAGAAACAGTGACAAGCAAACAATAACAGTCGATGGAAACTTTATTTTTTTTCTATTCAGAAATAATATTTCTTGACTATTGTATCAAAAAAAAAATAGGTAAGTAATTTAATTTAATTATTTATTTATATTATTATAAATAATTAATTTAGTAATTTCATTTAATAAAGCTAAAAATAACGACTACTGCTCGAAAAATGTTTAACTTTCCCTATAGGTAAGTATAATTGTACTGAATATTGATCTTAGGTAAGTATCGCTTGCGGTCCCAGCTTTGTTAGGTACCTACTATACTTAGATACTTAAAGCTTTTTACATAGGTTTTTTTTTTATTTTTTTATTAACCTATGTCATCCCACTGCTTGGCAAAGGTCTCCGCCAATTTCTTCCATCTGTCACGGTCTTCTGCCACGTCCCACCAGTGCTCTTCAAAGGCATCCAGGTCATCACGCCAACGTTTTCTCGGCCTGCCCCGGCTTCGCCGCCCATCTGCAGGCACCCATGGCGTGACAATCCCTGCCCACCTATCGCTATCCATACGACGCGCGTGTCCCGCCCAGCACCATTTTAATTTTGCAGTTTTTTTCTCCAACGTCTTTACATAGGTTTACTCTTTTAATTTTTATACTTCACTACATAGTATAAAACAAAGTCGCCTTTTCTGTCCCTATATCCATAT
The DNA here is from genome assembly GCA_951394285.1 of Epirrhoe tristata. NCBI lineage: Eukaryota > Metazoa > Arthropoda > Insecta > Lepidoptera > Geometridae > Epirrhoe > Epirrhoe tristata. Next base: position 7,075,101 of record OX596159.1, on the reverse strand, counting down.
GTGCGCTTAAATCTTTAAAACTACGCAACGGATTTTGATGCGGTTTTTTCCAATAGATAGAGTGATTCAAGAGGAAGGTTTATATGTATAATACATGCATCATATACTAAGGCAACATTGCTAATTTTAGAGGTTTCTAACGTGATGTCGTAAATTAACCTATTTTTTTTGGGCTTATTTATGCCCGTGCAAAGTCGGAGCGGGCCGCTATGTTTTTATATACAACGTTCATAGTTTTTCTGTAGTGTATTTAATTTAGTATCAGCATTGCACCCGTGCGAAGCCGGGGCGGGTCGCTAGTACCTAATAAAGAAAAAAAAATACTTTTACTTATTTCTCAATGCCTGTCGCTACAATATTCATCCACCATTCACGCACCACGTTATTAGGAAACAACGTAGTTAGAAAATTTTAAAAGCCTGCCATCTTGCGGTGATATGTAGAACTTCTGTACAAGGCGTTCCACATCACTGAGATGTAGTGAGGAACCCTGAAACATTGCTTAGTTCTGTTTGAAAAAGCTAGATGGCGTTCATTTATTTTTCAATTTTTCTACTGTTTATTACTACAGGTTGTTTTGTGCATTTTATTTAGGTAGAAACATACTTTTAAAAATTTTCAGTTTGGAAAGTATGATTTCTGTGTTTGTTGCAATTGGCCATTGCAAGAAGGCGGAAAACGTCTCGCGTAGTAACCTAGGTCATCATCTTCCTACCTATGGTATGGTATGGCGCCACTGAAAACCAGCGCCCCAACACTCTCGAGCTGTTGGAGCAAATGCTGAGGCGTAGCCGTATTTTCACCCACATAAAATTATGTAGATTTAAGTACCTATTGTAACTGTTGTATATGATGTGGAGAACATAAAACTTTATTCTATTCTATTATATTCATCTTTCTTACGCGTGATCCGAGAGCTGGCACATTTTGGCTCAAAGGATCAGCATTGCCATCCAGCGTCGTAATGCCGCCAGTGTTTTGGGCACGCTTCCGACTGACATGGATCTGGATCAGTTGAGCTATCTATAGATCGTTTCTAACGATCCTTAGATAGCTTGACTAATCCTGTTGTATTTTGTAAATATGTAAATATGTAGTAGCTTAGTTTCTTTAAATAAATTACTTCTTTTCTTTAATCTGCCCCTTCCGCTACATCCCTCTACATTCTTTTCGTCACATGACACACTTCTTTCCTCAACACTTTACTGTAAAATAGTAACCTTTGTCTAAAAACAGACTGTTTTTGTGAGCCAACCCTGAAGTCTATACAATAACCTAACTCGCATCAATCATCTAAGACCGGACAAGTTCGGAGTTGTTTGTCCAAACTCCAGGTTATCAAGCCGTACCTTGGGCATAAGTTTGACAAGTTGTGAACTATCTTGTATCACCGTGGTGAAGATAGGTCTATCTCAAAAGTTAAAGTTAGACATCATTAGCCTTTTGTTTCTATTGAAAAAATGTTTTAGGTGGCGTCAGTGAATTTTTTCAACAGTAAAAATTAGCGTATATTTTTTATTTTTTTTTATGGAAGAAGGGGGCAAACAAGCAGCACACCTGATGGTAAGTGATTACCACCGAACACAGACAACTGCAGCATCAAGAAGCACTGCAGATGCGTTGCCGGCCTTTGAGGTAGGAATAGGCTCTTTTCTTGAAAGCGCCTAAGTCGTATCGGTCTGGAAATACCGCTGGCGATAGCTAATTCCATAGGTCTGTTGTGCAAGGCATATTTACACACTAAGCTACCACAATGTTTACATCTATCTTCTCGTATATTCAACCCTTAAAAACCACTGCTGGACACACGCATCTTCTCTATCATGCCAATCCTGATGAATTTATGCCAGCCGGATCTATATGAGCTCAACTACCACCCCTTCAATATTTAATTCCTTTACCACGGAGTATGTTTCTTTAAACTTTATTTTATACTAGCTGACCCGCGCGCGCCTTCGTCTGCGCATTGTTTCGTCAACCAACGATCTTTGGAACTGCCTTGCACAACCCCTAAGGGAAATTTTCAATTTATACCGAGTTTAGAGTGAATCGGATCAAGGAATAAAATTTTACATATAAACTGGACCACCCTGTATACCATTTTTCTGTCATAAGAACCTTCTCCTGAAAAAACACAACAACAAAAAATATTAGTGAAATCGGTCCAGCCGTTCACGCGTAATGGCGTGACCAAGGGATATAGGGATTCATTTTTATACGAGTATATAGAGATTTAAGAACTTTATTGTAAGTTACTTACTTACAATAAAGTACTAACTTACTTTACGCAAATAAAATAAATTATATTATATTATTTGCTATTATTCTTATCAGCTGAACCACCGTATACTGAAAAGCAATCTTTAGTTACCTCAACTCAGTAGTCAGTACCAAAACCTCATTTCAATTGACTTGTAAACAAGCAAAATATTAACACCGTTTTGAAAATTGCCTATAGAACCAATAGAACGGAATCCATCACATTTCGAAAGTAATCTTCTCCCCTTTATTGTATAAAAGCTCTACATCTTCAAAACATCTAAGAATGCTTCAGAATTAAATTTTTAGGTGCTATGGAGTAATATCCTTTACGGGAGAATGATAAAGGTGCTTGTACATGGTTATATAAGCATTTACTCAGTGGCGTAGCTAGGTAGCCAAGGGCCCCGGTGCAAAATAAACCGGGGCCCTAACTGAATGGTTTAGGTATTATCAAGTCAAAATATGCAGGGTGTGGCAAAATGTAAACGTATTTGTTTTTTTGTAAAAACTTACGATCTCTCTCGGGACGTCTCTCGGGACTCAGAGTCCGAGGGCCCCTTGAGCTAGGGGGCCCTAGCCTTTCGGTAGCTACGCCACTGATTTAAATCATTACTTTGATTACAGCGTCAGGAGGCAACGAATAAGAAAAAAAAAATCGAAAATGAGTAAGTACCTAAGCTATTCTTGTACCCATCGCACAAAATGGAATTTTAATCTCTCCAAAAGGTGAGTTGCCTTTGACTCTTAAATATTTTCAAAGGATCTTGAACTCATAAAAATATTAGAGAATGTCTACCTTGCCCTGGTGATAAAGTGGTTATTATACTTACGCTCAGCAAACTGCAAATGCAGTAATCTTACAAAATTTGAGCTATACTAATAACAAGCAAAATGAAGCTTGTAAAAAGGCCGTAGGTAACTCCAAAAATTGTGTGGTTACTCCTAAGTTACAGCCAGCGTAAGAATAGAATAGAATGTTTTTTATTTGATATAACTTTAGACCACGTTTAGGGGCCTAATGGTATACCCACAGCCTTAGTAACGAGTTCCACCTATCTACCCCTTTACGACGTGCCTAATATCCTTCGAGGGATCAGCTCACGCATAATAAAATTTCAATACTTTCCACACGTTCGAAGCGAATCTATACACGAATATGATTATTAGAAGTATACAATTGGATGCCTGCAGATAAAATTGTCACTATTATCCTACCTTTAAAGACTTGGATGAGAGCACAGAGCCTATAGACAATGTAACAATCGATTGGTGAAAGCGATAGTAGAGAAGTCATTTTGTATGGAAGTAATTATTCGATTTTGTCGATAATTATGTTGATGGAATCGAACTGTACACGTGACTCTTGACTCAAATGGAGTAGCGTTTGAGTCAAGAGGAGTCCAGGGCTATAATTTGAGCTGACAACGATGATGATGATTATTATACTTATGCAGTTAGGCAAAAAAACAATCTTTATTTTACATGTATTGTGAATTATACAGTGTTTGGTCGCAAATAAGGTTGACAATAGATTGGCAATAGTATAAGCAATAATATATATCTTACGTTAGTATTTCAATCACGCACTCGTATAGGATCCAGTATTGACAAAATCTCGGTGGTTCTGTGTTTCGTTTCTGCTCGTGCGTAGTTTGGCAAACAAGCGTTGTGTGAGCGCGAGCGTTACAACAATTTGTTTTTGTCAAATTTTCGTTTTGATTCATACTTATAAATAACTAGCTGACCCGCGCGACACCCGTTCACGCGTGATGGTGTGACGGCGTGACCAAGGGATATAGGGATTCATTTTTTCCCGTGCAATTTTTTTATTTTTTTTTGTCATAAGAACCTTCTCCTGACTATAAAAAACACAACAAAAAAATAAATAGTGAAATCGGTCCAGCCGTTCACGCGTGATGGCGTGACCAAGAGATATAGGGATTCATTATTATATATAGAGATAAATAATTTCCTCTCAGCTACCCTGAGACAACGAAACGAAATATTAATAAAAATACGAGAAACAATATGGGGAAGCGTGGATCTAAAATGGTACAGGACCGCCATAAGTGGATAATGACCAATATGACCATGTCAACAAAGACATTAAAAGAAAAGTACCTAACAGCCACACTCAGAAATCATTATCAACAAATTTAAGAGCTCAGCTCTTGTCGGTGCAATGATGCAACTTTCTCCACCTCTCCCTTTCCGATGCGGTCTCCTTTAGAAATAGGGGTCAGAATAAGAAGCTCAGAAATAAGGGTTACGAAAATTGTTTCTTGTTGAAAAATAGTAAGGATCGATTTGAATAGCCATTAGACAACTGTCAGTGCGGCTGAATTAATTGCTAAGCCCCGATCAAAAATCAGTTTGACGGTATGTATAAAATAATAAATAAATAAATAATGCTGGACATTTCACACAGCATCATCTAGCCCCAAACTAAGCAAAGCTTGTACTATGGGAACCAGATAACTGATATACTACTTATAAACTTTTTGTTTGTAAATACATACATATTATACATAGAAACACCCAGACCCGAGACAAATATCTGTAGGTCATACAAACATTTGTCCCGCGGCGGGGATCGAACCCGCAACCTTTTGCGTCGCAGGCCTAAAAGTACCTACTCTTCGGTTGCTGATGCTGATGATGATGATGATTACACATAGATAGGGACAAACAAAACCCTTCCAACCCTATTTTCATTCACCCAGCGGTAAAAATAATAAGGCACTCAACCTTAGCCGTTCGTGACCGCTCAGCACAAACTCAAGGTCATTGAGCTTGGCTTGCGTCACTCAGCTTATGATTATTGCCACGCAAGCCTTCTTCTTGTCGTATCACTAGTTCTTCCTAACCAGTGTGGTGAAAGGATTTCAAGAGTACTTTCAAGAGAGGCTCGTTTGGTGCACTTACCTATTACATGTTATCGAGCAAGCAACCCTGACTGTCCTCTTCTTCATATCTTTAACATCTCTCTCTTCTTGACGACCTCTGTGGCGCAGTGGGCGAAGGTCCGCCTGTGACGCAGAAGGTTGCGGGTTCGATCCCTGCCGCGGGACAAATGTTTGTATGACCTACAGATATTTGTCTCGGGTCTGGGTGTTTCTATGTATAATATGTATGTATTTACAAACAAAAAGTATATAAGTATTATATCAGTTATCTGGTTCCCATAGTACAAGCTTTGCTTAGTTTGGGGCTAGATGATGCTGTGTGAAAAATGTCCAGCATTATTTATTTATATATTTATCTTTAGTAACAATCGTTGATTATGATTCTGCTACAAAAATTCGTCACATTAAGAAAAATGCGCTCGTCTTAAAACTGTTTGATTATACGAATTGCAACTGCAACTCTATAAAAACCCTCTCAACATGTTTTCCTCATCGTCATCTCCAATGTTGTTTTTTGAATGAAAATATGAGGAGCAACAGGCTAGCATAGTATGGGGATGTAATGAGAAGGGAAGAAGGTCATGTAACAAGGAAAGTGCTTGGTTTGGATTTACGAGTAGAGGTAGGCCAAAGAAAAGATGGATGGATTGTGTAAAGGATGACATGAGTAAGAAAGGAGTGAGTGTTGAGATGACGGCAGATAGAGGAGAATGGAAGAACACATGTTGTGCCGACCCCACATAATGTGGGAAAAGGGCAGGAAGATGATGATGATGATGATGTTGTTGTTTTTTAAATCTTTTTCACAGGATTTTTATATGTTAAGTGATATCATAAACTTTAGTAAAATAAAGTATTCTACGTCCGACGACAATGCTTCGACCTTTGAGGTTACTAATGGGTAGTCATGGATAGAATTTATAATATTAGGACCGACAGAAATAGATTTTGTTTTTCAGACTTTGTTATACCAATTTATTCGTGATGTAGACAAAGTTTGAGCCTCAAACTAAGAGTTATTTAATGTTTTTAAAATGCATCCCATAAATAGAATCTGTGTTGGATTTGAACCTCGCGACGTTGCTCTTACCAACTGAAAAAATGGTCAATGGACAACATGGTAGATTTTTTTGCGAGAGTACATAACAAGTGCTTTTTTGCATCTTCAAAAGATCTGTGATACATAAAAAGATCTCAGAATGTCTACCGCACCTTGGGGATATAGTTGATGATCCTGTGATTTCGTCGTGTGTGATGCATGACCGTGTTCGTATTAACAGATCACAGATCTTTGGTTAATATATCCTCACATAAAATCTTTCACTGGTTTCAAAGAACTGGTGACATGACAAAAGGCTCAATGCACATTGAATTGGCTGCGAGGCGACGATCAGTTTTAATAACAAGACATTATAAACCTTAATTACAATGTTATCCATACTTCCAGACTAATCCATACTTATATTATAAATCTGAAAGAAACTCTATCTGTCTGTCCGTTTGTTACGCTTTAACGCCCAAACCGCTGAACAGATTAAGCTGAAATTTGGCATAGTTAAAGGCTATATCCCAGGGAAGGACATAGGCTACCTTTTATCCCGAAAAAATGAAAAAATCCCGAGGTACCGCGGGTCACACCGCGGAAGCGCAGCTAGTAAGATATAATCGCGAGCAGCCTCGCGAGCAGTCTCGCGCGGTCGCGAGCTGACGCGCGTCGGCGCTGGCAGTCGCGGCGCGAGCGTAAATATATCTTATAGCATTGCCATTAAGGTTTATAATGTCTTGTTATTAAAAATGATCGTCGCGTCGCTGCTAATTCAATGTGGATTAGGCCTAACACAGCAAAGAAAATGTTGAAACAAAATGAACACGACAGTATCTTTACTTTGCGAAATAACCTGTCTCAGCTCTCACAATAGGCGTACCTTAAATCTAAATATTTAAGGCAGAATCTTTACGCGCAAACACCAGAGAAACTCATAATACTTTTACAATACAACCTTCCGCAAATACAAGGTAATAACGCATAGAAATGAAAAAAAAAACTAGAAAGTATGAGCTTCTAGGGCATCTTCAAATTACTTTTAGCTGTGAAACACGAAAAGCTTAAGGGTGGCGCATAAAAATCTATTATCAGACTGGTTCGAAAAACATCTGACACGGCTAGAAGATGAAAGAAAACACCTGCTAACCAAGCATATCAAGGTGGGATGGGAATTTCATTTCTCTATAGTGATTATTTTATAACCGCTGCTTTTAAGTAATTCAAGAAAAGAAAAATCTACCTTATGGGATAATCCGTTTTCTCAAAATAACAGCGTGATCCTGTCATCCTAATAGAGTTTTATGTTGAGAATGTGAATAAGAACAAAAATATAAATAGGTGTTTGCATAAATCTCTAGGTACTTGGTGATGGGCTTACGAACTGTCACATACAGTGGAGATCCGTGGTCTCTGACTCCCTTTCGGGTATTTTATATACATACAATGCTAAAACTAGCTTCAGGTTGATACTCGGCCGTTATCACTACCAGATTATTTTTATATTGCAATCAGACCATGATTCTAAACATATTTAGCGAAAAAAAAATTGACTTAGCTACGTCATTTCATGTTATTTTCAGTTATTTACTACTAGGACAACATAATAAGACCATACCTACCTGATAATTTCATTAATAAAAGAAAAAAACAATTAAAACTCAAAATCCAGCAATCTACGTAAAACAACGCCCCCAGTACATACGCAAACAGTAATCTTCAAACGCTGTTTTCTCCGGATTTAATGATATTTTCAGAAAATCCTTTTGGATTTAGTTGTGTGTTGGGATGCTGTACCTACCCTTTTCGGCTTCGGTAGACGTCTTTTTACATGTATTGTATTCTTGTCGAGTCACTAATTCCAACCAGTAAGTGAGACTCCTTGCGTTCACTGAAAGTCAGACAGCAATGTATATTATGCTATAGGGCCTAGAGCATTGTAGAGTTACTCTTGTAGTTAACTTGTCATAAGACAAAAGTATAATTTTGACTTTATCGACCCAGAGGAAAGACATAGTCTATACGAGTGGAGCTGACTATGCTGCGGGATTTCTGGCGATGTTTTTCTTTCGAAAAGATTCATTGGTGCATGTTTCGATTTCAGGACCTTCGTAATCAAAGTTCAGACACAATCAGACAATTTTTTATCATATTTTTTTATCCTCTATAATTTATTTAAACAAAATAAGTAATCCAGAATTGTCTCAAAGTACAAAAGCCGTTAAAACAAGCCTCGTTTAGAAGCCCTTGGAACTTAAATGGGCAGTTACTGAACGGAGTGTTATCATTGTTTTATGTGACAAATTATTGCCTAATCCACAAGTTATGAGATCTAGCGATCAAATAGACAACAAAAAGACAGAGGGACATTATTATTATACCAGCGTTAAGGATAATAAGTTCAAATATTATTATTTGTCATGAATATTATATAGTGATCAAATTGGTCCTTTTTCGCAAAATCGTTTACTTCTTTCTTGTCGTGTTTAAACTATTACAAGTTTACACAATTGATTGTTGTATTTATAATATATATTTTTTTATAGTTTCAAACCACATTTAGGTATTTCATTGAGAAATGAAAAGTCTTATCAAAATTTTCGATTCCGATTGTTTTATTTGACTGAAGAGTGTAAGAAAGAGTGTTATTTAACCATAAGAGTGTTTGAATGTGGTTGTGAAATGTGGATTTACTAGTTAGGCCAAAGAAAGCATTGGATTGTCTGAATGGTGAAATGAGTAAGAAACGAGTGAGATGATGGCCTATACGAGTATAAGACAATGGAAGAACATAAATATTGTGCTGACCACACCTAATGTGGGACATGTGCAAAATGGTGATTTAGAATGAACATTGAACATAAAGGATCTGTAGACGAATAATTTCACGTGCTGAGCTAATGAAAAATGAAAAACCGCTACAGCTTATAACTTGAAGACCTAAAAAATGTCATAAACCGGGACCTTGGTTGATCCTGAGCTCGTAATAATGTAATTTATTGAACAGATATTTACGGTTACTGCATTGCTTTAGGGCTTGTAATTTAAGGTGTTGCCAGGTGAATTTAAAACTTTACGCTTTTGCACTCTAAATGGTGATGAAATTTTAAATTTTAATCCACAAGTCAATTCAAAGTCGGTAGGATCAGTGTCATTTTCAAAATTAGGTAAGTAAGTCTAATCCCGTTCCTTTGCGACCCATGTCGTAAAGAACCATGGCAAACACGGTGTGGCCTAGCTTTCTTTTAGGCAATCTACCACTCTAGATAAGGTCCATTAACGTTTTGATAATATTTTCTAATTCAATCAATCAATTAATTTTTTTATCATCTCTCTCCTTCGAGATCTCCCACCATTCTCTTTCGAATTCGTCGAGATCGTCCCGCCAACGCTTCCTCGGCCGACCGCGACCCCGTGTCCCATTGGGCTGCATAGGTGTTATGGCGTTCGCCCATTTATCGGGATTCATTCGGCTGACGTAAATCAATTAATTAATATAAAAAAATAAATACTTATCCAGGGTCACTTGGCAAGTAGCACTGAGACACAGTTTACCAATCAGCTTGAAAACATTTAAATAGATCACGTTCGGTTCTAGAGATAAAACTAAAAGTTTTAATTTTGATTGATATCAGATACTATGAATTATGAATTCTAAAGTGTGAAATTAATATCTCAAGTTTTATTTTGTGGTTTTAATGACTATAAAATTACGAGCTTTAAATATGACACCAAAATAAAGTACTCGCAGACTTTTGAGCTTTCATCTTTTAAAGATTTTCAAAACTTTTTTGTAACAAAAAATGTGAGAAAGTATCTTTAGCGTTTCATAGAAGTTTCGATCATGTCATGGGTTTGAATCTCGGCGAAACTTGATTAAATGTTTAGTTTAAAAATAATATGTAACTTTACATAAGTTCTAAAATAAGAAGATTGTTGAGGAAATAATTAGAACTGGAACTTAGGAGGACTTACTGATCCTTTCACCACACTGGTTCGCAAACACTAGCCCTCTACACGAGAAGAAGACAAATACTGTTAAATAAATATTGTCAAAATGCTGTACTAAAGATAATTCTATTTTTCAGAATCCTCAAAGGAGTGGATGCACAATTGACGAGTGATAGGAGTGTGTGGAAGAAGAAGACATGTTGTGCCGACCCCACTTAGAGTGGGATAAGGTCAGGGAGATGATGATGAGAATCCTCACGCTGACTAATGAGCCAAGTAAAGGAGAAGGTAGCTGTCATGTCGAATAAAGAGGACAAGGAAGCAGCCCTGGAAAGAAATACATGGAGAGGGATTCATCAGTTGTGCCGACAAGGAGTAAATCCTTAAATAAGAAGAAGAGAAGCTGTACTAAAGATAATTATATATTTCAGAATCCTCACGCTGTGTGAAGCGACAGGAAATACCGAAGCTCGTTTTACACCAACCCGCTGATTTCCCCAGAGGGCGGCACTATCGCGTTCGAATCGATCAACTGCATTTTATAATAGTCGAAGTCTGCGGGTTAGCTTGCATGCAAATTCCTACAGGAACAAAGCAATTTTCAGAAAGTTGGTTTATCAAAGTCAAAAGGACCGTATTCAATAGGACCGATGAGATCACTAAAGATAGTCTTAAAACTAGGTGATTCTACTCCCTGTTCCTTTGCGACCGGAACCAAGGCAACAATATCAGCGCGTATAGTAAAGTATCATTATTCGCAGCCAATAATATTCCTATTATTATACTGTATTTCGACGCCTTCGAAAGAGAATGGTGGGAGATCTCGAAGGAGAGAGATGATTGGAGGGATTTGGGGGAGACCTTTGCCCAGCAGTGGGACGAAATAGGTTAATTAAAAAAAATAATCCATACTAATATTATAAATCTGAAAGTAACTCTGTCTGTCTGTCTGTCTGTCTGTTTGTTACGCTTTCACGCCCAAACTGCTGAACAGATTGAGCTGAAATTTGGCATGGATAAAGATTATACCCTAGGGACGGACATAGGCTACTTTTTTCTTTAAATATTTATAAGGGGGCGTGAAAATAAGGGTTGCAAGTTTGTATGGGGCAAAAAAGTTCAGCGACTCTGGGCGAGGTCATAAAGATGATGGGTGACCGCCACTTTTTGCTATGTTCTTGCATTGCAGATTTTTTTTTTCTCATTTTGCATGGTAAATGGCACTTGAATCCTAATAATGCGCAGACGAAGTTGCGCGGGTCAGCTAGTAATAATAATATTCCGCTGCTGGATGGTAGGTCTCCCTCTATGCAAGTCATTCATTCCAGTTCACTTTGTGCAAGACTGGCTCAAGATAGAGGTGAATGGTAAAAGCAAAGAGAGGCCTATGCCCAGCAGTGGGATGAGAAACGCTGATGATGATTGTTTGCGTTGTATTTGTACTAGCCCATTTTGAAAACTCTACGGAAGGTTTCGGTAAGCGATCCAACGTTATGCCAATATCAAGTCTCAGACTCTAAGGCCCATATTAATAAACCTTACTCAGCTCAAGAGGCCGCGCTTGATATCAATCTTGAAATCCTGATCATACTAATAGACATGATTATAGATGTTCTCAAGTTGCGGATAGGTTTACGTCATCAACTGAGTGATGGACCTCAAACTTAAGTATACAGCGGGTTCTCGAGATGCTATTTCGTGCGTGCAGGCAGGCAGTCCGTGACTTGAGATGTGATTATAGTATTTATGTGTCTATTAATTAGCAATAATCTTGAGATGCTGATGCCGGTCATAATATATATATTTTGCCATTTTACATCGACTCGCGCGCATCGAATTGTCCTATTCCACTCTGATCCACTAATCAAATCCATTAAGAGATTAGTTTCCACTTTTTCTTCCACTCTAATATAACCATGATGGATTATTTTGCACTCATGTTTAATTCAAGCTCGCGCGAGTAAACCTGTACGCGAAACCGGCACGCGTAGAACGCGTAGTCCGTACAAGACTTAGTACCTAGTTATTTTTGTAAAAAATGAATGAATGAGAACTCTTTATTGTACACCTTAAACTATGAAACAAAATAATAAGTATAACAAATAATGACAATGTACAATGGGCGGCCTTATCGCTAATAAGCGATCTCTTCCAGGCAACCTTTGGATGGAGAGGAACTCAGTGAAAGAAGGATTGGTCAGGTGTGTAATGAAAAGATAATGAATAATTACGTTTTTATACTAAAAAGAAAACCGACTTCAATGTTTGACTCGAAACGCGGTGTGACTCAGGGCGTCAAGCTGTCGATTCGATTTCTATTTGTGACATGGCTCGGAGGGAAGGTGTTTAGAGTTTTACGGGGAAACTATCAATCCCTCAGGAATAAAATTTATATGGGACCACCTCTGGAGTATACCCTTTCAAACATTAAAAGAATTTTGCAAATCGGTCAACAAATGGCGGAACAATCGCGTAACAAGATACAAAAAAAAAAAAAAACATACAGACGAATTGAGAACCTCCTCCTTTTTTGAAGTCGGTTGAAAAACTGTATTTATTAAAAAAAAAACAATGATATTACAATCCAACAAAGTGAAAACCACAGTGCTTAAAGTTTTCATTGTTCAACTTTCCTTTCAAAGTATTCTAGCCTATCTCTATGAGAGCATTGATGTTAAATAGGCCTAAAATTACTTTGAACTTAGATCTTGGTTAAGGGAAGTTGGGTGATACCAAAAGAGAATTTGTAAATAATTTCATTTTTGATTTTGGTTCCATTCAAAGTCCTGTTCGTGTTGGCATAGGCCAGAGGGGGACTGGACGTAAAGGCTGTGCCGGTTTCCCAGTCCCCCTCCATTCCAGGCGACGCCGGAATGACGCTGGGTCGTTTAGTGGGTATACCGGGAGTCCCCGGGGAGTCCCACATACCCCTCTCGCCCCCCGGCGGAGGGGATGCGTAACGCATTTTTCCCAGCGAGAAAAAAAAAAAAAAAGTTGACGCGCTGTGTAAAATTATCATGGGTTGTTCACCAAGTCACTCAACATAAAAAAAACATTTTTGCTTGTAATTTTATAGTTATTTACAAAAAATCTCTAATCTTTTTTCAAGTACTAGCTATACATATCTATATATAAAAATGAATCCCTATATCCCTTGGTCACGCCATCACGCGTGAACGGCTGGACCGATTTCAATATAATTTTTTTTTGTTGTGTTTGTTATTGTCAGGAGAAGGTTCTTATGACAGAAAAATGGTATACAGGGTGGTCCAGTTTATATGGAAAATTTTATTCCTTGATCCGATTCACTCTAAACTCGGTATAAATTGAAAAACTCCCCTTAGGGCTTGTGCAAGGCAGTTCCAAAGATCGTCGACAAAACAATGCGCAGACGAAGGCGGGCGCGGGTCAGCTAGTATACAATAAAGAAATGTAACCATAAAAATATTTCCATAAACGAATTCATAGTTTAAGTACATATTTATCGCGATTTTTGATTTCTACTACTCTAACGTCATCATAAATCAAACTTTCGTAGCTCCAGCATCTTTATTGCAAGGGCATAAAGTTCATATTCCTCTGATTTTTGCTGTAAGTTCTTCTCTTATCGTGCCAATAAGTAGCATCTGCTGCCGACCTAAATTTCAGGAAGGCTTGAAACATCTGGCGGTGATGTCAGGCGAAATTAGACTTTTTGTTCTCGGGTTCAAAATTCAATTTGGCATGGCATGTTATTGTGGTTTGTTGGCGTCTAATAGCTGTGTGTGTGGGTTTAATATACGTTTTAGACATGTTTACTATTTTCTTTACGGACATCCTTACTAAGACTGTGTGTATACAATAGTTAAATAAATACTTAGGGCTTTACATAACTACTAGATGATTTATGTCACCTATGCTTACTACATAAGGGGACGGTATAGTGCCTGATGGGACATTGTTTGAGATGAAATAGGCCTGCTCAGCACCTATAACGTAGTGTGGATAAAACTCAGACAAACTGGAACTGGATGAGTTATTGACGGAATTCCTCTTTCAACATTTTCTTGTCGCGTATTTTGCGGGGGACGAGGTAGCACACGAACGCATTTTACACACACGTATGCATAAAAAACTACACTCATTGTACGCACACTTTTATTTTTCGTATAAAATTATAAAGTGACGTACGTAATAGACGCACATGACTCGGAATCGTGTACATTTTGGCAGACGAAATACAGGCGCATCCCGTTTATTATCTAAAAAAGGGATAAAACCGACTAAATTAGATATAATTAAATAATAATTAAAAGTCAATACAACATTACAGTGAAAGTCAACTTTGAATTTAAAATAGGCGAGGTATAAACGGAGTGACTCTAGGTGCCACGACTATATTCCCAAGGCACCGTCATTCTCTCAAACAAATTATAAACACGTCTATTTGACCAGATGGCTACATTTTGTGAACGATGTATTTCATATGTTGGTTGAAAGCCCATTACCACATTACTAGTTTTTTTTAGTTTCCTCAAAATGTTTTTCTTTACCGTCAGCTTGCTTATAGATCGCTGATGCTGAGCAACGCTCTGACTGGTCAGTAAGTGGATGCGTGACCGCTATTGACATTATGAAGCGCTCCCGTCCCGGCTATGCCATGATGAAGGCCCTATAACTCCTCATAAAAATTTAAAAAAGAGTAGTTACTTACTCATAAGAACTCACAATATTTCATGTTGTTGAAACCAATAAGTAAATAGTTAAGCCATGCTGAGGTGTGCACGGCCATTTTGTTTCAGAAACTTTGTATCTAAAACATGTTTCTCAGTGAAGTAGTTGCATTTTTCAAGATCAAAGTTGCACAGTTTGTGGAGCACCTTATACAATACAACTAGTAGTATAAGGCCTGTTTACACTAAGCCAGTAGACTTAAACTCCCTAGTCCACTAGTTAAGCAAACAAACTCTACCCTTTGATCAACCCGCCCTGGATTACCATAGAATAAAGAAATGTTTTTATCATGGAGAAAGTACTTCAGTTCTAAATCCTCACCAGCCAATATTTGAAATGTCGAAATTGCAGCAAAGTTGAAGTCTCACATGTTATTTTCTTTTCCGTTTGATTGAAAGGAATGTTCGAAGTCAAAATGCAAGGTTTTATAAATTTTAAAATTTTACCTCGGTAAAACCAGCTTCAAGTTTGATATAATGAGTAAACCATTGCCTTATCTCGATAAGGCAATGGTTTACACCATCACTCAGTTACTCAGTTTACTCAATAATTTATTCACTATAAATCATTACAGATATTTTAAATCTAATGCTCTCTCTATGATGAGATCCTATAGGTACGTATTATTATAAACTTATATATATATATATTAGCTGACCCGCGCGCGCCTTCGTCTGCGCATTGTTTCGTCAATACCGAGTTTAGAGTGAATCGGATTTTCCATATAAACTGGACCACCCTGTATACCATTTTTCTGTCATAAGAACCTTCTCCTGACAATAACAAACACAACAAAAAAATAAATAGTGAAATCGGTCCAGCCGTTCACGCGTGATGGCGTGACCAAGGGATATAGGGATTCATTTTTAAATAAAGAGATAAATATATAATCTTCTTATCTACTATTATTAATAAAAGTAAGACCTTTAATGTAAACACGTTCTCACGTATTTTGCCTCAAAAAAAAAACATTTTTTTTGTTTCAAAGGTGGTAAGTGGTGGTCTTCGTTCAGTGGTGGCCATATAGATTGATACTTTTACCCGTAAATTGTCTTTTTAGTCCAAAATTTAAGTCTTTAGTTTATTTTAGTAACACAACAAGAAAGTCGTGTTACTAAAATTGTTTTTACTAAAATTATTTTTATTTTACGTTTATAAGACGTTTTAATCTAGATAGTAGGTACATTTACTTTTCTGTACTCTGTGGTTTAAACCCGCATTGGATTGACAAACGCGACGGATGCAATTAACAACGGTTTAATTTATGCAAGGACTTGTTATAGAAATGTGCCGTTTTTGTATTCATGGTTTGGGAGACGAATTTGTGCGTAAAGCGCCATTTACACGATACCATTCTGGCATACCATTATTGCATCTTGCCATAGAATATTAGATCTTGCTCCGTTAAGTTTAAGAAAGCAAGAGACAATGGTATGCCAGAATGATATCGTGTAAATTGCGTTTAAGCTTTAATAGAATTTAAAGATTTAATTAACTTCATCATTCGTCTGCCTATTGGAATAGGGTCTTTGTCCCTTGACCATGATATCAGATTTCATTCGCCCCTGATAACATTTCGTTTTGTCCTGTGATAGCGATATCACAGGACAAAAGTCGGCGCAATCCATATCCATACTATCCATATCCGTACTCCATACAAATATTATAAATGTGAAAGTAACTCTGTCTGTCTGTTTGTTACGCTTTCACGCCCAAACCGCTGAACAGATTAAGCTGAAATTTGGCATAGTTAAAGGTTGTATCCCAGGGAAGGACATAGGCTTCTTTTTATCCCAAAAAAATTAAAAAATCCCGAGGGACCGTGGGTCACATCGCGGGAGCGCAGCTAGTAATTTATAAGAGGTTGCGATGATTTTTTTTATTTTAAAGTTTGCAGAATAATGTTTTTAAAAATGCTTTTTCCAAGCTCCCAAGTGTTCCACTTCCAGATCAACAGGTTTTATCTAAAGTAGGGCGCGACAAGCGCGCTGAAATAGCTTTTACAAGAATCTTTCAGCGTGTTACTCCGGAAAATATTCGTTGCATGATGTTACTAAAAGCCTGTATTCATCTTAGCCCCTCGATCTGTAGGAAATTTAAAAAAAAAAGATGGCGACAAGAAAAAATGGCCGTTTTTTCTAGCACTTTAATAAATTTTAAGTGAAAAGTCATCGTATATCATTCGAAAGGTGTACGTTCACACTACGTTGACAAATACAGATAATAGTGCATCGAACCGGCAGATTGCTCCGGTTAATTTTTTTTTTGTAAAATTCCCATACCAATATTGGGTTAAGACTCTAGTAATAAAAACACGTATACCTTTAGTCTTAGTCTCGACCTCAACTCAACTTCCACTCAACATCCAAGTATAGGTCGTAAAAATCACCCACTCATACCCGCGTTCTTTTCTTCTCTTCTTATTTAAGGATTTTACTCTTTGTCGGCACAACTGATGAATCCCTCTCCATGTATCTCTTTCCAGGGCTGCTTCCTTGACCTCTTTATACGACATGACAGCTACCTTCTCCTTTACTTGGCTCATGTAGCTTATCCTCGGTCTTCCTCTTCCTCGTCTTCCTTCCACTTTCCCTTCTATAATGTTCTTAATGAAACTGTCATGGCGTATATGGCCGATCATTTTTCCCCTTCTGTTCTCGACAACTTGCAATAGCGATCTCTTTTCGTCGACTCTACGCAGAACTTCAGTGTTGGTTATCTTCTCCGTCCAGCTGATTTTTTCCATTCTACGCCAACACCACATACCCGCGTTAAGATGATATTTTCATAAATTATGTTTTAAATTTTTTTTTAGTTAATTCATAAAACTTAACACATAAACTATAAATTAAAAAAAAATCGCAAACCCTGCACTAGCTATGGCACTAGGTTAGGCCTGTATCGCGACAGTTCGAGTGTTTTTTAATAAAAAAATATAAAATAAATAATTAAATACCTACCTATACAAGCTCATAGTGTTGAAAACAGAAGAATGTTGTTCTTTTTTTTTTTTATTTTTTTTATGATGAATGTTCATTGTCGTTTGTCACAAAAAAAAATCATTTCTACATAAACCAAGGGCTTTATCCAAGTTTCCTAAAAACCAGTAAAAGAACTCCCATAAGTCCTTATCAAAATACTTGAACTTGCAAATTCATATCGTCAAAGTAACCCGAAAAGTTATAATGGATTGTTTCCGCATGACTTGTCATTGTGGCATCACTTTCAGAGGATGTGATGGTAGATTTAACCTTATTATGATGGACGAAGAGTCAGTATCGCTTGGTACAGCCTGAGTATAGCGGACTTAGACCTGTGAAAGAAGAAATCTATTTGGGGCTTATTACAAGAAAATGAGCCGAGTTTAGACCAAGTCTAACTAAAAAACTGTACCTAGAAAAAACTTTAAAGTTTTAGTTTTGTTTTGACATGGTGTCAACATGGGGTTCAACCAAGGTTTTACGTTTTTATAATAAGCAGCTTTGGGTTTTAGATCGTAAGCTTTGGAGTAGTTTTTATGCAAAGTTTCAAAGGAGTTGACCGGAATAACATGCATCGATACACAGGACATCCTTTCTAGGGTTTATAGCGTTCTCTCATTGGCTGGACACTACGAGACATTCCAATTTTAAATTTAAATAAACCTCGATTTGTTTAGAAAAAAAACAGCACCATCTATTGGTGATAAAAATAACTGAGCATTAGTCCTCTTTGAGTCAATACTCGTAGCTATAAATTAGACAAACACATGTTTTAAAATGCAGTGAAATATAAATGATCAACTGATACTGAGACTGTGTCATATAGGACCCTTATCCTTTAGCCCGAATGATGAGTATGTACTCAGTATTCCTTTTAAAAGTACTTTGGAAAAAGCGATTGAATGAATTTACGCTTGCTTGGTCATCAAGTTATACACGTGTTACTTCAAAAAAACAAAACAGAGTAAGACTTCATCGAAAGCTCAATGACACAGTAAAAAAGCATTTTATTCGGTAGGACCACTGGGATCACAGAATAGTCTACTTTGTGATTCTACTCCGTTCCTTCGCGACTAATACCGTAAAGAACTGTTTTTTTTTATATTACAATCTGGCTAATGAGCAATTTGTCTCTGACATAGTTTTATAAAGAAGATACAACTAAGAATGTGTCCAACGGCACTTTTCTTACTGTTTCTAGTTAAGGGGAAGACACTGTTCATGTGTTCTTTAAATACACTTATCACTTTATTATTTTACACTACACTAACTCAAGTGGTACTGGGCGGGGCACGTCTGCCGCATGCCGGACGAAAAATAACCAATGATTGGAGCCCTGAAACAGTGAAACGGCGCGGCAGACAACGCAAGCGAAGGCGCGACGAGCTGGACACCTTCAGCGACTATCAGTGGCAATGGCTTTAGGCCGGAAAGCTTGGAAAACTCGAGGGGAGGCCTTTGCCCAGCAGTGGGATAGTGGCATAAGAACAACAACAACGACACTAACTCAAACAGTTTGATACGTTTGAGTCTTCTCACTAAGTTCGTGTTGTCGAGGAGCTGGATAGCCTCGACGTTCACCTGATGATGAAATCTGTATTCGTGAGCTTATGCATATATTTGAATAATTTTATCTACAAAGTCTTTGTTAAAGTCCCGGTGAAGATCTTCATTTCTTACGTACCAGGGAGCATGCACGATGTCCCTGAGTACTTTATTTTGGAACTTTGACTTTGAAAACATTCGTTTCTTCTGTAGAGACTTTCAAAATTGTAGAAATGAAATACACCCGTATTAATGCAGCCAAATTAATTTACTCAGATCACAAAATGAGCAAATCCTTTATACTCAGCTTACAATAGAAAATTCAATTCGACAATTAATTCTGTATAGACGACGGCTTTGAACTTGAATAAGCTTAAGATCAATAAACTGTGAAGTTTACTCTCAACCACTAGCTCAGGGCTTTTTTTAGTCCGTGCCTCTTACTATCCCCATAATATTGATGACTGTATCTTCAAGGCGCGGTATGGACACGTTATGAGGAGGGATGAAAACCATGTTACCCAAAGAGTTATGAATATGAGTGTGGCTGGGTGTGCAAGAAGAGGAAGGCCGAAGAAGAAGTGGTTGGATTGTGTGAGAGAGGATATGAATGTATAAGGAATGGATGCAAAATTGACGAGTGATAGGAGTGAGTGGAAGAAGAAGACATGTTGTTCCGCTTAGCGTGGAATAAGGTCAGGGAGATGATGAACTTAAATGGGCTTAGGAATTATATTGACCAAACTGACAAAATTTAAACCCAAACTGACAGGGCCTCATTTTTAGGTTGTAAATAGTTACAACCCAAAAATGAGGCCCTGTCAGTTTGTGTAGTTTAAAATGAAAGACCTGTATAACGAGCCTGTATTTTCTGTAAAATTGCAGTCACGAATTCACTCGACTTAATTCAGTGAATTGTACCAATTTAATCACGCGTTCCTCACTACCGCATATTAATTTAACGGGATGTTGTTGAAGTTAATTTGCATGAAAAATTGAGTTTCGTTGTTTTTGGTGAAATAAATTCCACTCGTCAGTAAAACAGTAACTCTATAGGTTATTAAGCTATTCTGACACCACACTGGTTCAATACAACTAGTGACACGACATGAAGAGTAATTAAGTATTCTTCTTCTTCTTATTTAAGGATTTACTCCTTGTCGGCACAACTGATGAATCCCTCTCCATGTATCTCTTTCCAGGGCTGCTTCCTTGACCTCATTATACGACATGACAGCTACCTTCTCCTTCACTTGGCTCATGTAGCTTATCCTTGGTCTTCCCCTTCCTCTTCTTCCTTCCACTTTCCCTTCTATAATGTTAGTAGGTAAGTATACCATTAGCTATCTGGTTTCCTTAGTACGAGCTTTGTTTAGTTTTGGGGCTAGAGAGTAAAATAACCTCAATTTTTTATTTATTTGAACGTGTCTCTGACTAATCCTAACATCGTCAAATGACAATGAACTTTATCTGAGGAAAAATATATTTCCTTTTCTATTTTTTTTTTTAAGATCTGAGAGAATGTCTACTGCGCCTATAAAGCCCATAAAGTCGTGAACCTGTTTATGTTTTCTTTTTTTATATTTCCTTTTCTTTATAACATTCCATATTGGATTTAAATGAAACTTTTGAATAAATAACACAACATGAAGTGCCAACATAGTAATCCTAACTTTTTTTTTAATTAATGAAGGATGAAACTTTTAATTAAAGGTGTTGTATACCCTACAGTTCCTAGCAGACAGTGAAATTGATGAGGGTAAAAAAACTCCAACGTTTACAAACAACGTACTTATTGCGAAGACATAAAGTTGATTTTTGTTTGACGCTGAACACTGAATTAAATAGGAAATTAAGTGCAAGACGCGATGAAAAGCTTCAAAGGAAATACTACCATAATGCATCTGTGTAAGGTATGATTTTGCTAATCGTTTTGAGACTATCAGTTATTTGAAATATGTAATTTATTATGCTGATCCGATAAAGTTGGTCTTATTTTTATTCGTTTAGAGTTTCTTTTCCGGTGGCATTGTGATAATGCAAAGATGCAAAATGTATAAAATTTTTTTTTGTTTGTTTTAATTTTCTACCGTTTTGTATTTTTTGTGTGTAAAACATGTTTATTTCTATGGTGGAAAATAAATAAATCTTTCTTTCTTTATTTTCACTTTCGAACGACATTACTTCAAGCTAATTGGAACATTATAAATAAATAAATAATGCTGGACTTTTCACACAGCTTCATCTAGGCCCAAAGTAAGCAGAGCTTGTGTTATGGGTACTAGATGACTGATAAACTACTTATATTATTTTGTTTGAAAATACATACATATTATACATAGAAACACCCAGACCCGAGACAAATATCTGTAGGTCATACAAACATTTGTCCCGCGGCGGGGATCAAACCCGCAACCTTCTGCATCGCAGGCGGACCTTCGCCACAGAGGTCGTCAATTATGTTTTTTAAATCATTGTGTTGAATAATAATGATTATCATACTTCAGAAGGTACCTTTTAGGCGGCCTAGAGACTTCATCGAGTTTGCCACTAAAGGCGCGTTTACACGATGCAATGTTTCGTACGATCGCCCTTTGAACGTGCAGACGAGAGTCACGCTAACTATGAGAAATCACATAAAATGAGCGTTTACACGTGAAAAATTACCATGCGGTACAATATCGTATCGGTTGAAATCGCATCGTGTAAATGCACCATCACTCATACGAACTTCTTTCCCATGGATAAAATGCGATTTTTTTAATGGTTTTCACTCAAATCAACTGTAATTAGTAGAATTGCTTCCAAATCCTCAATTCCACTCAATTATGCAAAACAATATCACTCTGCCCAAAATCCTGACCCTTTGAGGTAAGCCTTTAAACCCCACACTCAAAATTCCATTTACCCATTAAGTAACTACATTAGCACCCACTTCCGCTTATATTCAGGTTTCAGTTAAAGTACTGGT
Source organism: Epirrhoe tristata (assembly GCA_951394285.1). Taxonomy (NCBI): domain Eukaryota; kingdom Metazoa; phylum Arthropoda; class Insecta; order Lepidoptera; family Geometridae; genus Epirrhoe; species Epirrhoe tristata. Next base: position 7,052,730 of record OX596159.1, on the reverse strand, counting down.
TAGTTACTTGAAGCTTAAATATAGAAGTTTGTATTTTAGAAGGTAATGATCGATGATTGCCTAGGCGCATAATACTTGTGAGTTGTACCTAAAAAAAAAACTCATAGGTTCATGTAGGTATATTTTTGCCTGAGCTTTCTCCTTCTAAATAGCCGTGATGGTCGAATGGGATTGTGCCTCGACTTTCAATCCGAAGGTTGTAGGTTCGAATCCCGGCCGTGCATCAATGGATTTTTCGTTTCGTAAAATTTATATGCGCTTTAACACGAGCTCTTAGCGGTGAAGGAAAACATCGTGAGGAAACCCGCAGCTTATTCAGCTCCACACGTATTGACGTCGTCTTTCCTGTGGGCCAGGCTGATTAAGCTGAAAGGATGGTTTAGGTGCTGGGCAAGCCTATTCCATCTCAAAACAATGTCCCAGGCACTACAGCGTCCCGTTAAGTGTAGGCATAGGTTGCCTCCTGACGCTGTATAAATCATCTAATATATGTATAGGGTCTTTCATTTTAAACTACACAAACTGACAGAGCCTCATTTTTGGGTTGTAAATAGACGTTTGACCGTATCAATTTGATTCTTAAGCCCATTTAAGTTTTCACTTCAAAAATCATTTATTGATTTTTTATAATTGTTGCATAATGATTTACAAGGAGAACATACGTTCCACCAATCACAGCGCAGCTACATCACGAATGGGCTAAGTTATACAAGAAGCAACCATCAATTGAAAGGATAGTCCTTATCGATTTTCTCGGGATTTTCATAACAAAACAAAAAAAAACATTACATAAATATTTTTTAATTTATTTTTTGAACCCAATTCCTGAATTAAGTTAGTATTAAAGACCCTATAGATGACTCCTTCTAGACATCTTAAACACTTGCCTCTTTTTATCTCTTTCGTTCCGTTTAAGCATATTATACATACAGATAGGTTTGAGGTAAGTTTATATTAAACCGTGTAAGACTGTAAGTGCAAGTGAGTTAGGCAATCAATATGCAATATATTACGGACCTAGACCACCTGTAATCGATTCTACCCAAAAAAGGTTTTTTTATGATTTAAAATAATTCATGATTACATAAAAATATAGCTCCACACACGCTCCCTTGGGAACACTTCGCTTAGGACAAAAAACCTAATCTGTCTAGGATTATTACTACTTCTACAACAAATTTCATCAAAATCCGTTCAGCCGTTTCAACGTGAAGATGCAGCAAACTTCCAAGTATTTATCTAAGCTTTTTATTTAGTAGTACCATTTAATAGTAGGTAGGTATATAAACCTATATTTCTTTCCTTCTTAAGTCACTATTTTGATATAATGTTATACCCTGTTAAACTGAACACAATCTTAGTACATAAGGGCAACTGTATATAGTATAAGCAAAGCACCTTTTTAATAAAAGCGCTTTCAAGCGATAATGACACCTATATAATGTTACAGGAACTCCCAAGACTTTGTAAGCGTTAGATTATGATTAGTACCTTCCAACGTAAATCATCCGCAGCCCGACTTCAACCACTGCTGGGTATAGGCCTCCTTTTGCTCTTGCCATTCTTCCCGGTCCTGTGCCAGTCTGATCCACTGTCGGCCTACGACGTTAATGATATCATCCGCCCATCTTGCTGCCGGACGTCCGACGTTTCTCTGCCAGTTCTGGCAACACATAAATCAATCTTAAAATATTAAGTATAAAAAAAAAAATTGTGATCGGGCGGGATTCGCAACTTTTGTATTATGTCGTATCTTACTGACAGCACGGCTCATTTATTAAATAAAACATAAATTAAACATAGTTAGGTTACCTACATACCACAGTCAAAATCAAATCAATTTATTTTTCCAAAGAATTATACAATATGAGATTCAGTGGACCCCGCACTAGGGCTGGCTTGTATTGCGGGCATCCGACGAGCTAAGTATAAAGTAAACTAATTTTTTTAGTAAGTTAATACGAGTATTCTGTTTGCAAGTCTTTCACCACCTGTCAACAGGTTTAATAAAGACAGGCTTTTGATAATCTAGTTAGATTTCTCAAAGCTTGTTATTTATTTCTCCCACGTAAGGTATTGACATAGAATTATATAAGTACATCAGAATCCAATTATCAAGGACAAAGACAAATTAATTGATGTCAAGGCAGTCACTAATTTGAAGGCGAATATTCATGGTGTAATAGTGCGTGAACGGTGATGGTATTAGTGCCTCCACTTTCAATACAGTTGGGTTCGAATATCAGCAGTGAATAAAATTAATAAAAGTTTTTTTTTTTTAATGTTTTTTTTTTCATATACCCTTTAGTGCGAGTTTATAATCACACCTCTAAATGGTTCTAAAAAGCTCTTGCGCATATACTTACCTAAGTTTTTTGAAACGAAACTTCATTTATGCACCACGGATGGGACTTTAACTCTACCTACATCTCACTAGACCAAAATGGCTGTAGTTTTTTTAATGGAAGAGGGGTCAAACGAGCCGGTTGCACACCTGATGGTAAGTGACTTCCACCGCCCACAGACAACTGCAGCATCAAGAAGCACTGCAGATGCGTTGCCGGCCTTTGAGGTAGGAATAAGTATTTTTCGGCCTTTGAGGTAGATTGAGGTAGATTGTATTTGCACGTATGTAAATGATTACTAGGTAATAATGCTGGACATTTCACACAGCATCATCTGGCCCCAAACTAAGCAAAGCTTACCAGATAACTGATATACTATTTTTGGGAATATCTTACAAAAGATAATAAAAAAAAAGATGACGTCACAGAACAAAACTTATTTTACTTCTTAATAAAAACAAAAATGTAATTTCTAACTAAAAGGAAACAAATCAGACTTACACCAAATCACAGTTAACATTAAACTCAAAATCTTACTCTAAAAATAGACCAATTACACAAAAATAGCTCACGTAACCTCAAAATGACAAAATAACAAGAATTCTACCGATGTTCACTCGTCGAGAGCCAGAGCGCAAAAGAGACTTCGTCCGTTCTGTGCCCGCTTATATAGCCTCGTCGGTATTATTCAGTGTCGCTGGATGATAATGCTAACACGGCTTCTCCTGACTGAGGGTCGTCCCTGACCCGGGAACGTGGTGCGCTGGTGGTGCCGCTAGGACCGGCAACATCGATGGTGCTCGGCCCTTCCTCAAGATCTGCGTCCAGTAGTGGCATGGAAAGCGCGGCAGCTTGATCTTGTGCCGGAGATGATGGGTCTGTAATAGACTGATCAATCTCGTCATCTGAAAGGAAACATGCATGTTAAAAAGGGCTCTCTAAGAGTGAGTCTCTCTGAGAGTAGTTAACTCTAAGAGTGCCACTCTCTCTGAACATACTCCTTTCATCATTCATCAATCATTTAATTCATACTTCATCTCAACAGATCACAGTCAGTCCTTGCAAGCTTCACCACAAAATGAGACGTCTCAATAATAATAAAACAGGGCCCTTTTACTCAAATAGTCGTATCTCTGGATGTCCTGCTGCACCGTCTCCGACAGCAGCCGCGCTGGCTTCTGTCTTCGGCACTTCTGACGCCAGACGCACCAAGCGTCTCCCTCAGGTTAACACACTCTTTGTGCATTAACCTGTGCGCATTACCACCTTTGGTAATCGCCCAGTTACCACCCTTGGTAACTAGCCAACAGCAGCCAACCACCTTATTCAACCCGACACATATAGCAATGTCGTTTGTTATCCACTTGTAAGAGGGGTTCCTTCTAGCGGGAGTAAAATGAGTAAAGCGAGGATTGTTATTTTCATAACTACTATCCTAGGGGGATTATATCTACTACGAAATACACTAAGGGCTGGTTCGTCTAACTAAGGGAAAGGATAACAACCGGCAAAGCCATAAATGACGTTTTGGTCTTATAAGAGGTGTGGTACTCACTATCGAAGAACGCGGCACACGTCTCCGGGCACCACTCGCCTCGCCACGGTACCATGTACTGCGCTGCTGCCTGGGTCGTCTTCCCAAAGCCTCCGCTCAGTAACTTCAGCTCGTAACGACCGCCTTGCAGTATGTTGACCACTTTATAAGGGCCGCGCATTCCCGGGTCCAACTTCCCTTTCGACTGAGAAAATTTTATCACAAAAACAAGGTCATTAAGATTGAACTCGCGGGGAGCTCGTCTGTGGCGATTTGCAACTTCATCTTGTTTTTGTTGGTTAGCTCTGAGTAACTGACGAGTTCTGCTCCGAGTTATCTCACGCAAGGCTTCACGGTTTGGCCTTGTATTTTGCACAGCGACATCACGAACCAACGAGCGAATAACGGGCGTTGTTCCTTCCGTACCTACGAGAAGGTTGAGGGCGGAAGCTTGTGTGGTCTTCTGTTTGGTGATGTTTAATACCAGCTGCAGCTTCCACAGTACCTCAGACCAAGACGACCCTTTATAGTTTACCTCAATACGAATCATATTAAGTACCGTCCGCACATACCTTTCCACCTGGCCATTGGCATGGTGCATCTCAGGTGTGATGTAGTGCAGATCACAGCCAAGATCGTTTATCCAGATAACAAACTCATTCGACTCAAACATGCGACCTTTATCTGTTATCAACAATTTCGGTACGCCAAACAATGAAATTGCCTGTGTGACAGTTCGTTTTAATTCGCTTACATCTTGTCGTCGCATGGGAAACAATAGAGCGTATTTTGTGAACGCATCTATCATTATTAAGACAAACTTATAGTCTTCAGAGGACGGTAAGGGACCTAGGGCGTCCACATGCACCGTGTGGAAGGGCACGTCTGGCTTTTCCCACGAGGTGATGTTTTGCAATGGGGCTCGAGGGACACGTTTTTTTGAAATACATATCAGGCAGTGAGCTACATACTTATTTACAAATTGTCTTAGACTAGGAAACCAAAAGTGGTTTAAAATAAGATCTAATGTTTTGTCAGCGCCTACGTGTTGGTGCTCATCATGAAAAACCCTAAGAAGGCTTAACCGGTGACCTTTGGGAATGAAACAGAGTAGTCGTGGGTCTTCACCCACCGGGGTGTAGCGATAGTACAAAAGGTCGTTTTGCACCACGTATCGACTCGAGTCTAGGTTACCTTCTTGGAGTTTTTGTATGAGATCTTGCGTCTCACCATCGGCTGCTTGTGCTATTTGACCCCAGTTACGTGGCTTAGATATCTGATTAACAGAAACGGGCGCTGGTGGATTACGACTCAAGTAGTCGGCGTGTGGCATCAGAACCCCTTTACGGTATTCGATTGTGAAATCAAAATCTTGGAGGTAAATCCACCACCGCGCGACTCTGGGTACCAAATCCTTTTTACGTTCTGTGGATTTCAGTGCGTTACAGTCGGTGATGACAACAAATTTCAATCCTACGAGGTAATGCCGAAAGTTTTGCAATGCTTTGACTACTGCCAATGTTTCAAGCTCGTAAGAATGATATCTGCTCTCAGCACCTTGTGTCACTTTACTGAAATACGCCACTACGCGTTTCTTACCATCGGGATGGATCTGAAGAAGTATTGCCCCGTAACCTGCACTACTGGCGTCCGTGTGGACTTCAGTGGGTAACGCATGGTTAAAAATGCCGAGAATCGGTTCGCTAGTCAGAACTTTGATCAGGTCTTGCCGGGTACGTTCCTGCTCGGCACCCCATTGAAATGGGACTTCTTTCCTAGTGAGGTGAGCGATGCAAGCTGTTTTTGTGGCATAGTCTTTTATGTACCGGCGAAAATAACCGGCAAGACCCAAAAACTGTCTTACCTGTTTCACGTTATCAGGTGGGGAGGTGTTCACTAAAGCCTCGATCTTACGAGGGCTCGGCTTCACCTGACCTTCACTCACCACCCTACCAAGGTATTCAACTTCCGTTGCGAGGAAGGTGCACTTACGGATGTTAATGGAAAATCCTGCTTGTGTTAACGTAAACAGCACTCTCCGCAGCAACTCGATGCCTTCGCTAACAGTGTGACTCAAAATAAGTACATCGTCGATATAGACCAAGACATTACCTTCGCTGATGAAGCTGCGCAGGGTACTGTTTATGATGCGCTGGTACACTATAGGTGAATTGGCGAGGCCATACGGCATCTTGATATACTCAAAATGATCCTCAGGAGTTACGAACCCAGTAAGATGAATGCACTCTTCCTTGATGGGGATCTGGTGGAAGCCTGTGGCCATGTCCAGGCTTGAGAAAAACTTAAAACCACCCAAACGATCAATATGATCGTCGATCAATGGGAGAGGGTAGCGATCTTTCACTGTAATGCGATTAAGAGCCCTAAAGTCAACGCAGAGCCTGTCTGAACCATCGCGCTTCTTGACTAGTATGATGGGACTCGCATACTCCGACTCAGACCGTCTGATTATACCTTTGTCCAGAAGATCTGTAGTTATGTCTCGAACCTTTAATTTTTCTTGATACGAGAGCTTGTACGGCCTATAGACTACTGGAGTGGGACTGGTCAACTTAATCTCCATTTCACCTGTCTTGACCGTGCTAGCAGCAGTTCCTGAGATTAAAAAGTCAGAAAACTCATGCACTACCTTCATTAAATCCTCACGCTCCTTACCTTGCAGTGGGGTAGTCACTTCTGCATCACTGTTTGGCTCAATCGCGACTGTACTGACGCTAGTGGGAGATACCTTTGTGTGCGTGAGATATTGATGATCCTTTGTCCTAACGTAAGTGACCCCGTCGCGGTTTAATACGTCTGTCCCAATTATTATGGGAGTGTTCATGCAGGCCGCTGGAACTACCACTAAATCTGCTTCGATGGAGATGTTGCTGAACTCAAGGGTAACTGTCACATAAGACGTCGATTCTACCTCTCTATCGCTTACACCTTTCAGAACGCAGCGCTTCAGTTTTGGTCGACATGTGAGATATCTTAACACATCGGACGAAATAAGAGATATCTCTAAGGCCCCACTATCAATTAAGACGTCCATCGGGACACCGTGAACTACGGCCGTTGTGATGTCGTTGTTACGTTTACAGGACACAGGCTTATGAAAGCACAGGTTAACTTTACGTTGACCACCACTTGACTCAGTGCGTGACTTTGTAAAACAATTATCGACCAAGTGTCCGGGCTTCTTACAAAACGAACAAACTCTTGAACCGGTGTGTTTGGCGGGAGCCGTAGAATCATTAGCAGGCTTTGCTGTTTTTGGGCAGTGTGTTTGGATATGACCCTTTTGACCACAACTATAACAAATCCTACCCTCTGTGCTAGTCGATGCTTGAAATCGTTTCTTAGGAGGAACTGGAGGACGCGCATCTGTTTTATGTTTGTTCGTCTTTACATAAATTGATAGGAAAGACACAATTGTCTCAGACGTTAGGGCTGCATTCGCGGCCGCTGCGCGTATCTGGGGGTTATCTATGCCACGAATAACTATGAGCGTTCTCAGTTCCTCACTAAGACCGGAAACTACCCGCAAACGTAATAGAGTTCGACGTGCATACTCTGCATAGGTCGTGTAGGAGTCGGATGTTTTCTTCATAGCCTCGAACAAAATGTTCGCGAAGTCGAGCTTACCGGGACACAGTGGTTTAAATTCTCGCTTGAAATTGGACCATGAACGATCGTTAGTGACCCATTCGGACAACCAAACCTTAGAATCTCCTTTGAGACACGAAGCTACACGTGACAGACACTCAAGATCGCTCCAATTATTAGCAGTCTTGGCACGATCTACCTCGTCACACCATGCGTCGATGTTATGAATTGTCGGGTCGAAGTTAGAGACATAGTAGTTGGGAGATCTTTCTGGTCGCACCGTTCTAAATGCTTCGACAAGGGCTTGAGCAAGTGTGGAAGCCTCAGAACGCTGAACTGATTCGATAGATCCGGTAACGGGTGTAACACTAGGTGGGTTAACTGATATAACATTCGCGTCAGTAGAATACGTTTCTTGAATACCCTCAACACAGCTTACCGTAGGTAACTCAGGAGTTAACGTCTGCTCATAGCTACGCTTAGGAGTAGGGTTAACATTAGGACTAATCGTACGTAGGCGGCGCCGTCGTGAACCTTCAGCGTGGCGACTGGACTCAATGCCACGCGTACCTCGAGAACGAGATCTTGATCGACTCCTGCGTGTGCTTCGACGTCTAGACCTATCACGAGAATCCCTATAATCGCGGGACGGCCTCGGTGGCGTTCGCCGGGAAGGACGTCGAGAACGAGATTTCGACCTACTACGACGCGTGCTAACCCGTGAACTCGTCCGTGAAGGACTTCTAGACCGACGTCGCTTACGACTACGTGAGCTATCTTGTGAACGGCGTCTAGAACGACCACGCGACTCACTTCGCGGCATGATATCGAATGGTTAAAACCAATAAACAGTGACAAATATCAAAATAAAATTGGACTTACCAAATGGTGGGTAGTTTTATATTTGTTTCCTGTTAGTTCGTGGGCTTATCTAGTTCTTTTATCCCACTTCTGATTTTGGGAATATCTTACAAAAGATAATAAAAAAAAAGATGACGTCACAGAACAAAACTTATTTTACTTCTTAATAAAAACAAAAATGTAATTTCTAACTAAAAGGAAACAAATCAGACTTACACCAAATCACAGTTAACATTAAACTCAAAATCTTACTCTAAAAATAGACCAATTACACAAAAATAGCTCACGTAACCTCAAAATGACAAAATAACAAGAATTCTACCGATGTTCACTCGTCGAGAGCCAGAGCGCAAAAGAGACTTCGTCCGTTCTGTGCCCGCTTATATAGCCTCGTCGGTATTATTCAGTGTCGCTGGATGATAATGCTAACACTATTTATATACTTTTTGTTTGTAAATACATACATATTATACATAGATACACCCAGACCCGAGACAAATATCTGTAGGTCATACAAACATCGCCGCGGCGGGAATCGAACCCGCAACCTTCTGCGTCGCAGGCGGACCTTCGCCCACTGCGCCACAGAGGTCGTCAAAAGGTCGAGGTAAATGACCAAAAATCTCCAATGTATGCTTACGATTGCGTGTAGATTCATACAATTTTGTTAATATTGCTTGCACACTGTGAATGAAGTTTATTTGAGTCAGTTAATTTTACGAGTGGAAAATATTGCGACTGTTAAAACAAAGGTTTTTTGCGAACAAATCAGACATCGAATACCAGATTGTTTTTTTTATTCGGATTTATTGTTACACCTCATTGCTGGAACAGACTGCTAAATATAACCCATCCCTTTTAACTTGTGTTCGGGTTAAAAGCTACTAGGTATATCACGTAGGAACGTATCCCTGACACATAGAACTTTTACGTTTCACGCTGTACAATGAAACATTTTGAAACAAATGAAACTAGTAATAATACTAAAAGATACACTTCATTTACATAAAAAAAAGGGTTTTGTCAATTGACTTTTTCATAATCTCTATATATAAAAATGAATCCCTATTTCCCTTGGTCACCGCATCACGCGTGAACGGCTGGACCGATTTCATTAAATTTTTTTTGTTGTGTTTGTTATTGTCAGGAGAAGGTTCTTATGACAGAAAAAATCTATATCCATGGAGGGCGTGAAATAAGGGTTGAAAGTTTGTATGGGGAGTTGGTAATTCCAGTTAAATGCAATAGATGGCGTTGCTAATCAGTATGTTATTTCGCTGACGAAGTCGCGGGTACCAGCTAGTATATTTATATATATTTACAAAATACCACAGGATTCTAGGATTCAACGCTTCTTGCCATCCAGCGTGGTAATGCCGCCAGTGTTTTGGGCACGCTTCCGACTGACAGTGACCTGGATCAGTTGAGCTATCTATAGATCGTTTCTAACGATCCTTAGATAGACTAATCCTGTTGTATTTTGTAAATATATGCAAATTAAATTAAATGCCACAGTAATACTATGAAAATAAATCTGCTCGCAACATTAAAATGTTAGTCAATATTGAGTTTCAATATATTCGGATATCGAAGGATTTAGATTTCATTTCTGTCCGATCCGCAGATAAATGTTTCATCTGTCTGGCTAGTTAAATGAATAAAGGCTTATCGGTTATGAATGAGGTATTATAATAAAATAGGTTTTTTACGGTAGGTATTGGTCGCGAAAGAGAGCTTCAAGTCTAATCTTAAGACTTCACTATCACTACATAGTATAAAACAAAGTCGCCTTTTCTGTCCCTATATCCCTATGTGTGCTTAAATCTTTAAAACTACGCAACGGATTTTGATGCGGTTTTTTCCAATAGATAGAGTGATTCAAGAGGAAGGTTTATATGTATAATACATGCATCATATACTAAGGCAACATTGCTAATTTTAGAGGTTTCTAACGTGATGTCGTAAATTAACCTATTTTTTTGCCCGTGCAAAGTCGGAGCGGGCCGCTATGTTTTTATATACAACGTTCATAGTTTTTCTGTAGTGTATTTAATTTAGTATCAGCATTGCACCCGTGCGAAGCCGGGGCGGGTCGCTAGTTACTAATATACCGAGTAGATGGGCGGCCAATGATTTGAAATTTGAATACATTCTACTAGCTAGATCAATGGGTAAGACAATGCTACTCTCTACATGTACTCGACTAAGATCTCTGAGCAAAAACTTAAAATAAAACATTGAAACGACTTATGTGTAGCTTAGGCTTCGATACGGAAACTCTGGCGTCGCGTGTGGCGATTTGCGTTGTTCCGTAAACGCAACTTTACAACGCCATATGCTTGAATTCTCCGTTTCCATAAATTATTCGGCCGTATTCGCGTTCCTATTTTTTTTCGTACGATTTCTGACTTCAAGGGCCAATTTTTCAGTTTAGAATATTTGGTCCTAGGTTAGGCGTGTTTTAACGTTTGAAAAATTGGCCCTTGAAGTCAGAAATAGTGGTGGGAAGCATCCGAATATTTACAAACGAACGAAAAAAGGAACGCGTATACGGCCCCAGGTCTTTTTCTATTAAGGAATGCTTTCATACTCATGTTCACTGGGATATAGCTAATGAAATAGAACGTACCCCAACGCGTAGGCATTTTCATATCCCCACAATTCCTATAAAAAATAACGAAGGACAATAAGTGGAGCAAACACGTTCAGTCTCATTCACACCGCGTAATGTACGAGTTTAAAATAAATAGATATGGCACTTTGTATTCAAAACCACAAAAATACCTGAGAATAAATTTATTTACTAGAACTTACTTAGAAACTAACCAACTATTTACTTTTATCTTTGTCTCAATTATAAAAGATGACAAACGGTCTAAAAATGTCCAATCATAATAATATCCAATCATAATAATGTCCAAGCATAATAATGTCCAATCATAAATATGTCCAATCATAAATATGTCAAATCATATTAATGTCCAATCATAAGAATGTCCAATTGTAATAATTTCCAATTATAATAATTAATAATGTCCAATCATAAAAATGTCCAATGTGTCTACATTGGACAACTTTTAGAAACACTGGTGGTGTTACCATCTGAGAATGTCTACCATGCCCTGGAGACAGTCGTCATCCTGTCTACAGTTCCTGATGGATATAGTTATGATTTTGATGCTTTTTTTACAAAAGTAAGTTTTAAAAAATGTATAAGGGAATCAAAGGCTGTACTTTTAAATATAACCACCTCTACAACTTCATAACACCTTATTCTGCCCTCCGATAGCGTAGAGTTAATTGAAAAGCTCCATACTCGAACCGACGACACCCTGGAAACTTCACAAAACTCCATTCAAACCGTTTAATTGCTAAGTCTACGTTCACCACACCAATGAAAAAGTTGTACCTTGGAACTAAATTCAAACACCCATCATACTAGCTTGGTATTTCTTTGGTAGAATTTAATAAAATTACATTTGAATTTTAGCCAAATCAAAGTTCTATCGCTCTTTAAAAAAAAAGAGTTTACAAACAAAAAGTACTGATATAAGTAGTAAGTATATGTCATTTGAAAAAACAAAAAAAGTAAAGTAAGTTCGTATGAGTCAGTGCCCAACCTGGTGACGGAGTTTTTAGGCCGCCTTAAGCCCTCCGTCATGGCTTAACGACTTCAATAGCCGTGACCGACAATTTAACGTGCCCCCCGAAGCATTAAAATGCCCCTGGCGGTCACCCATCCACTTACAGTTTTGTACGTTGCTTAACTTCGACGATCTATCAAGAACGACCAAGTAAGCATGACTACGAGCGCTTCTAAAAAAAGTTTACCTAGTAGATATACAATTAGGTATCTATCTAGTATACAATGTGAGACCCGCTTCTCGTTGGTAAGAACACAATTGAGAACTCAAGGGGAAGGGAATTCTGATTGGTGCGGGGCGAGGAGTGTCTTTTCTATATCTACGTAGTAATATTGAATGCTCTCTGTGGTATCGTGCAAATGACACGCTTTCTAATGTTCTCTAAGAGGCTCAGGGCATCCATTGCTATTTTAAAGACTTGAGAAGTACATAGTTGAACAGAAGATTATGACTGTTTTGATAAAACTTGGCATGGATATAAATTGCATTTCCAGAGAGGAGATAGTTAGGTACGGTCACCAATTTATAAAAAAAAAGTACATAAGTGTCGTGGAATACTTGTTTGGAACGAAGTTTCACCTTAGTGGCACCTTAATAGTAACATTTGGCATTTTGTCAAATAAATTATTGACAAATATTAAAATCCTAGAAACGCTCTTCCGTACTAACAATGTTACAATCTATGGACTGCTTTGAGACTGCGGACTTCGCACTGTGACGTTTTGACCAATGTATGTGTCGTGACGGTAAAACCGAACGCTTTTTTTCTTCTAGCCCCGTCTAGTTCTAGTCGCCCCGTTCTAGTCGCCGTTTTCAACGGCGTGTCTCGTGCAAGGGTTTGCAGTTGGTGACGCTGACTGTACTTTTAAAAAATATAATAAGAGACGATTTCACGGGAAATATCTAAGTACATATATAGTTTAACTAATAAAACCGAATAAAGTAAGTATTCAAAAGTAAGCAATCAGATTTTCTGTTTTTGTACACAAAAGGCTCCAAAGTTAGAAATTATAGTTATTCCAACCCTTTGATGAAACCTCAAAGTAAGTTAATAATTTTTCACCAAAATTTCCCAAAAATTGCAAAACGACCCTTTAGGGTCAACCCACATCAAAGAGCCGCAAACAACATCGAAAATTGGTCAGCTATTAAAGTTCACTTTGTTTTAGCGGTTCTACTAAAGAGTATTATAGATAGATGATAATTATTTTTACCCGCCTCCAAAAAGGGAGGCAATGTATAGAGGAGCCATAAGTACCTATTGGTTGAGTGAGCTACAGTGAGGTTCGTATTGCGCTTACACTAGACCACATAGCTCACTCAAGGCGTCATTACTAAAAAAAGTAAGTTCGTAGTCAGTGGCCAACTCTGGTGACCGAGTTTTTAGGCCGCCTTAAGGCCTCCGTCATGGCTTAACGACTTAAATAACCAGGACCGACATTTTACGTGCCCTCCGAAGCACAGAAGCGCACAGATGAAAATGCCACTGGCGGTCAGCCATTACCAAAGTCCGGTAAGGCTGACTGGGGTTTTGAAGTACTTAGGCACAAAGAGAGAGTCTTTTAAATTGATGCAAAAAAGCTTCTTTCATCACATAAAGTTAGATTTTTTTATTTTTTCACGTTTTTGAACTTTATTATTGTCGATATTGGTTATCCCACGATGTTTTCCTCCCGTTTGAGTAGCGTAGTGCACATTTTCTGGAGAAAAAAACTCATCGGTTCAAAACCCAGAGCCCACGATCTCAGAGAAACGGAGCCGCTTCCACTAGACTGCTGAGAGCAAGTCTAGTCTATCTCAATAAATAGTGTGTAATTTGTACATTTGTCATTTTTGACGTTTTGCGCACCTTGTGCATCCTTTTCGCACTCTGCACATCTCTTTTTTTGCGCAATACTATGCGCACCATTTCTCACATTTTGTGAAGTTATCAACGAAAACATGTTTTTTGCATGTGTTTTTGCAGTTATCGAGCAGGGAGAGCGATATTTCGTGTACGGTAAAATCGATCGCTTTTTTTTTAGCCTCCATCCTGGATACCGTCCAACCGAAAAGGAAATTCGTTCCAAAACTAGCATCAAAATATGTTAAAGATAATCTAAGGATAACAATGGTTTACTACTATAACAAACAAAGTTTTAGTTCCATTGTTGTAGAAGCAGAGCAGGTGTCCGAGATAATCAACCAATAGCATTACTCCATTTCATAGTATCATTGAATACAGCTCTATTATTGGTCGATATCATCACACATCTCTTGCAGATTAAAGGTGAAGGTACATTTGTCTGTAAAGCACAAACTGCTTTTAAAATCCATCGTTTATTATTAATGAAATTAGTCAAAACATGATGCGTCATTACTCACTAAACTTTAAGATCCAGGTCTTAACACAAGTTTCCAACTCAAAAACCAATTATTCAGTAGGACCACTGGGTTCACTTAGAATTGTCTTAAAACTAGATTCTACTCCTGTTCTTTCGTGACCAATACTGTGAAGAACAAGGTTTGGGGCCAAGCTTTATTTAGCTTATGGTGAAATGTAAAATTATTATTTATTATTTTTTGTGTTGTGAGATAATGATTAGGATCAATTTAATTTATTTTTATTATTGTTGCTTGGAGACATTTGTATCGGACTATTTCATTATTTATTTAGCTTTTTGACTATTTAATTATTTGAGTGCCCATTGACACTTATACTTATTGAATTATTTTGTTTTTATTATTTATTTGACTTATATGGAATTATTTTAAGTACTCATTATCATTTTTATGTAATTATTTTCTTTGTGATTTGTGACTACTCTATTGCATTAGGTGAAATACCTGTAAGGATAGATGTAAGGTTTTTGAATAAATACAAATACAAATGTCATCTATCTTAGATCTAAATAGTCAAGTTCCAGTGAGAAGCCAGTTGGTTTTGATATCGATGACAATGTGCTTCCACCTTTAGATCAGAACGCAGCCTATCTGTTGCTGTAAGTGGGTCACCGTCATAGTCTTTGCACAGAGTCACTCGTCTGAACAGTCAAAGAGTTTAGAGTTTCAATCACAATATTACAAGCAAAAGTATGTCTTTTTTATATTTATCTAAAAGGTAATCTGTTTTTCAACTACATGTAAACATTGCCCCATTGCGAGAATTGAACTCACTCCTCTTGCGTCTTATTAGGGCACACGCCCGCCAGGCCACTGAGGTCATCGTAAGGTGCGTAACATGAAGATTCGAACCTACTCTAGTATATAGGGTCTTTCATTTTAACAACATAACTTAATTTGGGAAGGAAGGAATTGGGTTCAACAAATCAATTAAAAAATATGTACGTAATGTGTTTTTTTTTTGTTTTGTTATGAAAATCCCCAGAAAATCGATAAAGACTATCCTTTCAGTTGATTGTTGCTTCTTGTATAACATAGCCCATTCGTGATGAAGCTGCGCTGCGATTGGTGGAACGTCTGTTCTCCTTGAAAATCATTATGCAACATTTCTAAAAAATCAATAAATGATTAATTTTGAAGTGAAAACTTAAATCGGGTTAGGAATTAAATTGATACGCTCAAACGTCTATTTACAACCCAAAAATGAGGCCTTGTCAGTTGTGTAGTTTAAAATGAAAGACCCTATATTATTTGTAGTCTAAGTACTCTAGTATTATAAGAATAGAAAGTAATTGGATATACCTAAAGGAAACCACAACATTTCCTCTGATAGGAGGAGAGGAAAATATGTACATATTTGTAAAACTGTCATCTCTGTTCACGATTCTATGTTCTGCACGCTCTCGATCGATACCGGCCAACGACCGCGCTCGATGCAGCCTGGGAAATGCCAAGGACACTACCTTTGGTTCTTTGTCCCCTTTCGGGGGTATTAGGCCAAACATTTCAATGCTTTGTCCCCTTTTGGGGTAATAGTTTCAGTTTTTAAGGACCCGGTGAGTTACTGTGAGTCATTGCGGGTTTAAAAATTACAAAACAAAATACATTTTAATACTAAGGTACAGTCAGCATCGAAAGTTGATTAACAGTTTGTTTTTTAAAGCGCCATTTCTCTTCGATTGCTAAGAAAAAATAATCTTTGCTTGGGAAATTATTATGGACTGAGAGTTAATCATCAACTTTGTTAAAATTTTGGTCATTGTGTTACGAATTTCGGAAATATTCTGATTTTGGAAACTTCAAATGTTAATCAACTTTTGATGCTGACTGTACCTTGTGAAAAATTAAAAAATAAATAATTTCATAATTTAAATAATACCTATTTCTAGTACCACGTTTCTTTGTCATATTTTGTGGCGATAAACCTCAATATTTCTACTATGATAGTTTTTACTATGGTGCTATACTGTTACTTGGTCCTATCATCATCATCATCATCATCTGTGAATGTGGATGTGGATGATGCCTGACTTCACCCACTGCTGGGTATAGGCCTCCCTAAGCTAGTGCCATCCACCACGATCCTGCGCTAATCTGACCCATTGACGGCCCGCGACCGTGGTGATGACAGGTGGAGTAGAGTATTGACTGAATGGTGGCCCAGATCTGGGTACAGGAACGTAGGACGTTCGGCGGCCAGATGGGCAGACGATATTGTTCACGTCTTGGTCCTAAACCGGGGTCTTACTTTTGACAATGATGTTTAAAAGAATATTCCGTTTATGGCAGAATAACATAGCCTGGCCGTTTGCCTAGCATTTCTATGGTTTAATGGCCGCTCATTACCGCTTACACATACAGAAACAAATCCACACACATAAATTCATATAGACAATTAAAACCAACCCACCATCGTAAGATGAACAACTATAGCACATCTTGGTAACACAAGCAAAGCTGCGGACGGAAGCTATACTATAGATACATATTTAATTTGCTGTCAGCGTGAAGTGGATAATGGTGCCCTTGGTTGCAGCAGACAGCTGTGAATTAATGATGTGGGAAGGCATACCCCTAGTTCTGTGAAAAGCATGTGCTGGATTGACGACCACTGTTGTAGGAGAGAAAGAGCCGTGTTGGTGATGTGGGGTAGTGCCATGACTATCGATTTGTAGTCGTGGGTTTGAATCCGTGCACCAATGAGTTTTCCTGACCAATTAAAGCATCATGAAAAATCAGTTTTTTTACCTAAAAAAAGTACAAAAACATAATTTCCAATGCACGAAAGTAGATTCTTCGAGGCGCGCGCACATAATTTTTTTCATTACACTGTTTAAAAAAAAATTGACTTGACATTGACAACTCTACGTTACATAATTTTACCTAAGTACATTAGGTACTTGATTATGTCGTTAGAACGAAATAAGTATACATTATGTATGGTACGTTATATATTGTAGCTTGTGTATTATTATAAGACCCCTTTGGGAGGGTGATCTTGGTCACCCCATAGATGCTGGCGCGACTCTCTGTCTGCTACCCTTGGCGCATGAACTTGGCTAAAGGGGATTAAGGGGGTTGTTTTCGATGTCTCAGCCATAAAATATCTGCTTATTTATTAACTTCTTCTTGAAGAAACCATAGTTGAAATAGTTCTAAAAGCTAGATGACTTATTTGTTTATCCAATATACATTCCTACAGCGTCTGGTCGAAGCGAGGCGTGATCCGAGAGCTGGCACATTTTTGGCTTAAAGGATCAGCACTGTTATCCAGCGTGGTAATGGCGAGAGTGTTTTGAGCACGCTTCCGACTGACAGTGACTTGGATCAGTTGAGCTATCTATAGATCGTTTCTAACGATCCTTAGACAGCTTGACTAATCTATTAACTATTTTGTAAATATATGTAAATATGTTAGCTTAGTTTCTGTTCTGTGGTAAATGTTAAATGTATTTACAATATATTTTTTATGATTGTTGGGAAATCGACATAGTTAAGGTCGTAGGAAATGTTTGAGGGAGGCCTATACCCAGCAGTGGGTGTTACCAGGCTGAGATGATGATGATGATGATGGGAAAAGGCAATCGAACGAAGGGTTATTTTGTTTCAAAAATTTACATATACGTTAACGAAAACATCGTGAGAAAACCAGGCCGTATTTCTATAGAGGATGGAATCCAATCACGTATGGAATGCTAGCTTCTGCAAAATCTAATAAATGAATATATATAATATATCATGTTGGCCGAATAGGGTCGTGTCTCAACTTTCAATCCGAAGGTTGTGGGTTCGAATCCAGCAGTGACTCCATGGATTTTACTTTTCGTAAAATTTATATGCGTTTTACGTGTTAAAAGCGTAAGTAGAGGAAAACATGGTGAACAAATCATTTATACTGTACCTAATACAAACGTGATCCTATTTTCAAAGATATCCTCAACAAGAGTACACCACCAAGGTGAAGCAGTAAAATGCATGGTCCAATCCCCAAGACTTGAGCATGCTCCATAAACGTTGGCGCGCCACTCTGTCTGCGCCCTTGACATGAACTATGGCCTTTGGCAGGGTTTCCCATGATCTTGTTGCTTCAGGATGCCATGGCTTATCGATTTACTTGTTGGTCTGACGTAGGAACCTTCGCCAGCAATTATATTTTACTATATTGTTCGCCATATTATGTGTCTATGATGCTTGCTTTCATTCGAACTCACTGGAGCATGACTTCTGTTTAAGATCACTTAAAGCCCTGAAGCCTAGTTCGGACTAGGCTTGTATTTTAGTCAATTGTGCAATTCTCCCATGCTTTCCTGGTTTTGATCATCCAACAGTCATACAAGGTCCCTTTTAATCTTTAGCACAAACGTATCCCATCCCATCCCACTCATATAATAAAGCTAAAAGTTTGTGGGTTTGTTTAGATGTTTGTTTAAGGATCAGGCTCAAACGACGAAACAGTTTACAATTAAATTTGGTAAGGTGAAAGGTATTAGTCCAGAATAGCATATAGGCTACTTTATATCCCGAAAAACGTTCCTGAAAACCAAAAAATATGTAAAAGGACAACGGGAATATTGCGCAAAAACTTTATCAGTACTCTGTTTGACACAAAGAGCACTGCTCTAAGGTTGCCATGATAACCAATAACTTTTGCCTTTTCAAAATAGCAATATCATTTTGTTCTACTACTTTGAACAATTTTAAAGACAGCAAATCCAAAAATGAATTCAGTGTTTTCATGGGTTGGATTGGAACAAGGTAGTTCTATCTCTAAAGTTTGTATGACGAAACAAACAATGTAAAGTTTAATAAGAACATAATTCAATTATATTCACTAAATTAAGTTTCGAAGTTAGCTCATAGCTCTCAGTCTAGATTCATGGTAGTCTTGAAATAACGAGTCTCAGACGTATTTATTGAAAGCATTCAGCGAGCAATTCAAATGGATTTACTGAATGTATTCAGAAGCTCTTAAAGAGGAACCGAGACACTCGGAGTGTCAGACAATAAGTTTTAAAATGGGGTCCGATTTATTTAGAGGAAAATTCGGATCATACTTCGAGGAAGATTCTGGGATGCATTTAAAAACAACTTAAAGATGCCGATTGTGGACAACATGATAAAAATTAAATCTGATATCTTAAAGACATGGTCACAACACACTTCAAATAATAAAAATTGCAGTTCAAATCGAGATGATCCTTATTGATTTATGTTGGGTATCGCAGGAAGGGTAGAAGTGAAACGCCTTGAGTTTACAATGATGGTTATAATGATGGATTAGGTACTCAACTTAGAGCTATCTAGCTTAAATTAAAGGAATGATTTGTCAAAATAAGTAACTGCTAGTGGTGCGCAGGCTGGTTGCGAAAGGAATGGCCGATCATCCTTTGTTCGATCGGTGACATTGAAGATATTTTGTTCCGAGGGTAGGCAGGCGTCGCGGCTAGCGGCCACTAGCGGCGGTTGACTTCTCGTGGGCCTGGACCTTGGTCTTTTGCGTCAACATGCTGCCGGCCTTGGAACATTCTGTTCCAACGTTGGATTTGGAAGGGGGCAGAGCCGGTTGAAGGCTCTTCTCATGGTTCCCGATGTTGTCCGAACGTCAGCTACTCGGTTGATGCCGTCGGTGCCGGGGTATACTGTGGTGATCCTTCCAAGAAGCCATCGGTTGGGGGGTAGTCGGTCGTCCTTGATCAGGACCATTTCTCCAGGTTGCGGCTGTCCCTTGTTCTGGCGCCATCTGCTCCTGGTCTGTAATTCTGAAACGTACTCCTTATAAAATCGGTTCCAGAAATGAGTCTTGAGCGACTGAATTCTCATATATCTTGAGAGTGTGGTTATCGGTGCATCTTCTCGTACCTGGGGAGAAGGCAACATTGTGAGAGAACGTCCAATCAAAAAATCCGCAGGTTTAAGTGGGACAAGATCTGAGGGATCTGATGAGAGAGCAGTGATAGGTCTATTGTTTAATATGGCCTCTATCTGAGCCAAAACTGTGTTCATTTCTTCGTAATCTAAGTGTGCCAAACCTAAGACTCGTTTTAAATGAAATTTGATTGATTTGACCGAAGCCTCTGCTAAACCATTAAAATGTGGACTATAAGCTGGACTGAACTTGAAATTTATTTCATTTTCAGATGAGTAGGAACTTATATCTTTGGAAGCTGACTTTATGAATTTATTTAGCTCGTTACAGGCACCCACGAAATTCGTTCCATTGTCGGAATAAATATTCGCTGGCTTACCTCTGCGGGCAATGAATCTATTAAGGGCTGATAAGAAACCTTGTGACGTCAGCTCGGTGACAAGCTCTATGTGTATCGCTCGTACTGCCAAACAGACAAATACACAAATATAAGCTTTTTTAAGTCTACAGCCCCTGCCCTTTCTATCGGCTATCAGTACTGGACCGCAATAATCAACAGCCGTATTGATGAATGGAAATTCTGCTTGTAATCTAGGCTCGGGTAGGTTACCCATAATAGGCTGGTAGGTTTTCCCGGAAAACCTGCAACATTTGACACAATCGTGGGTGATTTTTCTGGTAAGATTGCGAGCGTTTATTATCCAGAATTTGTGACGAAGTGTGGCTAATAGTAGTTGAGGCCCTGCATGGAAATAAATTTTATGATAATGTTCTACTATTAGTTTGGTTAGTTTGTGAGACGCGTGGAGTAAAATGGGATGTTTCGTGTCGTAGTCAAAGTTGGAATTTGATAGTCTACCTCCAACGCGAATCAAGCCTGATGATGATTCAAAAAATGGATTTAAGTTTAATAATTTGTCTTTGGATGACAGTTGATGTTTGTTGTATAGTTGTGTGTATTGTTTGTTGAATGTTTCCATTTGTGCGATTTTGCAAAGTGTTTGTGTACTGGATTTTAATTCTGAAACTGTAGGTGTACCTACGATTTTGTTGTTTGGATTTTTACAGTTATATACAAATCGCTTTATGTACGCGATGACGCGTTGTAACTTGCTATAATTTGAGTAATTTTGTATGATATTTAGAGTGTTTGAAGCACTTGTTGTGAAATTGCACTGAACTTTGGTTTCAGGCAAGTTTTCAATGTGTGTGTTTTGAGGCTGTGTAGGAAACTGAATTTCAGTTTGGTGTAAAAACTGTGGGCCTCCCCACCACAGAGGTGAAGAATTGAGTTGACTGGCATTAAGACCCCGGGACCCTATATCAGCGGGGTTCAAACCTGTGGGAACATAGTTCCATGAAGAAGGATCAGAAACTTGTGTGATTTCCTTAACTCTATTGTAAACAAATTGTTTTAGAGTTTCCTTACATGTGTTGATCCAACCTAGCACTATTGTTGAATCACACCAATAGAATTGTGAATCTATTTTAACACGCAATGATTTTTTAACCTTTTCTGCTAACTGGGTAGCTAGTAAGGCTCCACATAGTTCAAGTCGTGGTATAGTTAGCTTCTGCTTGAGTGGGGCTACTCTACTTTTAGACAATACCAGGTGTACACTGACATTCCCACTGCTGGACATAGAGCGTACGTAAATGCAACCTGAGTATGCCTTTTTGGATGCGTCGCTGAATGCGTGTAGTTCTACCCTAACATGATTGTCACAGAAAACTCGACGTGGGATTCGGATGTTTGTTAAATCTGGTAAGTTTATGATGAAGTTATGCCATTGTGATTGAATTTCCATAGGTAATTCATCATCCCACGAAATGTTTTTTGCCCAAAGTGCTTGCAAAATAAGTTTTGCTTGAAGCATGCATGGATTGATAAGACCCAGTGGGTCAAAAACCTGAGCTATTGTGGATAAAATGTTGCGTTTGTTTATCTTGTATTTTTGTGTGTCTGTGCTTGTTGATGAGAAAAACAGCGTATCTAGTTTGCAAGCCCATAGGAGGCCAAGTGTTTTGGCGTATTCATCCTTACTTAAACTAAGTAAGTTATCGTTGCTGTTCTCATCAACAATTTGTGCGAGTATTGATGGAAAATTTGAGCGCCATTTTCGTAAGTGAAAATGAGCGCTTTCTAGTTCTCGAATAACACCCTTACATGTGGAGATAAGCTCGGATTCTAGGTCGTCACCCGTAATTAAGTCGTCAACGTACATATCGTGGAGGATTGTCTGACTTACCCTTTTGTCAGAACAATCACGACCTAGCTGTATAATGCATCTAGTAGCTAGGTAGGGAGCCGAGGCAGTCCCGTACGTCACGGTGTTTAGGTAGTATTGCTTGATTTCTTGATCAGGGTCCGATCGCCAAAATATTTGTTGCAAGCTTCTAAACTTCTCATCTACTAAAATTTGCCTGTATTGTTTTTCAACATCTGATGTGACAACAAACTTATGTTGACGGAACCTGATCAATATGCTAATTAAATCGTCTTGTAACATTGGACCTATGTATTGTATGTTGTTGTATGATTTTCCTGAGCTTGTAACTGCAGATGCATCGAATACGGTTCTCAATTTAGTGCTGAGGCTACCTTCTCTTAAAATGCCATGGTGCGGTAAGAAGTAAGATACCTCATCTTTGTGTATGTTTGTGTTTTCTGTCATGTGACCTAAGGTCATGTATTCATTCATGAAATCGGTGTACAATGTTTGGAATTGTGGATTGCGTTTGAATTTACGTTCAAGTGTATTGAATCGTGTAAGTGCTTGTTGTTTAGAATCCCCCAAATTGGTAGGAGATTCTTTTAGTGGAATGTGGACCACGAACCTGCCGTCTGGCTGACGAACAGTTGTATTAGTGAAAATCGTTTCACACTCACTCTCACCTTTAGTTTGGATTTGTTGAGCGGGGGAAATCGATTCTAACTCAAAGAATTTATTTAGTTTTTCTTCGAGTTCTATATTTTGTGTAAAATGACAGTGGACTGTATTGTAGGTCTGCTTATTTGTGTGTTTGCCTGGTGCTGAGCCAGAGACAAGCCACCCTAGTTTTGTTTCAACCAGGGTTGGTTTGCCTTTACCTAGTGGCATTGTGTTGTGTAAGAGTACCTCCCAGAATAGGTCGGCACCCAGAAGAATCTGCACCTCTGACGGCACATGGTATGTTGGGTCCGCGAGGTGGATGTTTGGTGGAATTGTAAATCGGTTACAATTTATTTTTGTGGATGGAATGATGTGTGTAATTTGAGGTACAATGAAACAATTGGCGTCAGCATTGTACCCACTGTTTGTGAGTGACGATATGGAAATATCGCATCTTTGTGTGATTTGTGAGGATTGATTGTTCAATCCTTGAACTGTGGTAGCTGTAGAATAGCTAGGAATTTGCAATTGTTTTTGGAAACTTTCGGTAATAAAACTGGAAGTGCTACCATTGTCTAAAAGCACTCTGGCTGTGTGTGGGTGACCTTGGTGGTCTAAAATGTTCACTAATGCAGTGGATAGTAACACTTGACTTTCATGTCTGGAGGAAAGTGTAATATTGGGTTGTGTTGATTGAGATTCAGACATAGGCGTCTGGGTTTGTACTGTAGGTAGTACTACGCAGTCATTAGAGGTGCTAGGTTTGGCCTCGGTGATTGACGTGTTGTTATGAATGTGTAATAAACTGTTATGTTTTTGTGAGCATATTCTGCATGGACCTAACGTGCAGCGCTGTTTGTCGTGTCCCTTACGTAAGCAATTATTGCACAGATTCAACTGTTTTACTTTTTCAATTCTTTGTTCTACTGGCATTGATTTAAACTTGAAACAATAATAGATAGAATGGCGTTGCTTACATATTGGGCACAAAAATGAATTGGTTTGTGAAGTATTTTGTGATTGGTTTGAAACTTGATGTGTAATGAATGCTTTTGGTCGTACATGTGTGATGTCACTGTGTCTGCGTGGTTTGTTGTATGCGTCCTCCATGGTTTCAAGTAGGTCAGCTCGATTTTTCAAGAATAAATTAAAATCTTCTAATGATGGAAGGTCCTTAATAATGTTACGTTGTTTTTCCCATTCGCGGATTGAAATTTGATCGAGTTTACCTAAAACCATGTGGATAATGAGAATATCCCAATGTTCGGTAGGTAAGTTGAGTGTTTTGAGTGCTCTGAGATTTTTGTTGACTGTGTCTAAAGTGTTTCGTAATGATTTTGAGGATTCTTTGTGAACTTGTTCAATGGTGAACAACGCATTAATGTGATTGTTAACTAAAAGTCTGTTGTTATTGTACCTATCGCATAACAAACTCCATGCAACATCGTAATTATCAGAGGAGAAGTCTAGTGATTGTATGATTAGTGATGCGCTTTCCTTGAGTGAAGCGCGCAAGTAATGAAACTTATTTATCTTTGGAATGGTATTGTTGGAGTGTATGAGTGAATTGAATGTGTCATGATATTCTAGCCAGTCCTGATAGCGTCCAGAGAAGGTAGGCAAATTTATGATAGGAAGCTTAATGTTTGGTCCGAAGTGTGCAGACACACTAGAACCTGTCACCTGAGCGTGAGCGTCATCGTGCACCGCAGAGGCAGCCTGGTTCCTGCCGAGCAGCTCCTGCGCAGCGGCCACTGCGCTGAAGTAGCTGGACTCGAACGCCTCCCTCTCCTTGAACTCGTCACCTGAAGTTTCAGATAAATTTTCTATGTCAGTTTGAACACTGTCAAATTCAGTATACATTTCTTGAATTTTGGATAGACGAGTAGATAGCTCACAATTTTGTAAGCTGTTAAGCTCTTTGCTCAGCAGAAGTGGTTGCAAAAATGATTTAAAAATTGTAAGTTTAGATTTGAAGGAGCTTCTGTTCTTTTTTAATGATTTCAGATCCATGATCATGCCTTATTAAAAATGAAAATGAAATAAAGTTCAAGTGGTTCAGCTGAAATAAATGAAATTAATACAAGTAGGTATGAAAAGTTAAAAGTGAAATTGAAATAATACTTAAATTTTAATGGTTGTGCATTGGAAATGAAGCGTCAGTCAAAGCAATGCGCAAGGCTTCAACAGCTGATTGCAGATTAGGTGCGCTTGCACTTCGCTCTCGATCCCGTTAGCGGTGCGGTGACGCGGCAATGCCCGAACAAAGACGTTCTGGAATGTTCAAATAAAGCAGCTAAATAACCCAAAAAACACACTTATTTTGTTTGCTGAGCTGTAAGAAATGAGTTTAGGACAGATTTGGCCAATATAAAAACACTAGACCTATGAAAAACTGTGAATTAGGTAGGAGAAATATGTACCTAATCACGTACGACGTTCGATTCTATTAGGCAGAACCGAATTTAAATAATGGGTAGGTTGGTTGAAATATGATTTGAATTGCTAGGCTAACTAAGTTGAATAGAAATTGTGGATGACAATGCAAATTGCCACGAATCGGTAGGCAAGTACCTTGCTAGGTTAAGGCACTTGGTATTTAAAAAAGAAACTAAGAAGGAATTAAATTAAATTGGAAATACACTGCGGAATTATGAATCCTACTGATTGGAACGAACTCAGCACGAATGTGCTACTCCCTTCTAGGTTTCTCGAAACGTCCTTGACTTGATCTTCACACGACCCAACCGTTATGTCTTTCTTGATCAAGACATCCGGCTCGAAACTTGTTGGGTATCGCAGGAAGGGTAGAAGTGAAACGCCTTGAGTTTACAATGATGGTTATAATGATGGATTAGGTACTCAACTTAGAGCTATCTAGCTTAAATTAAAGGAATGATTTGTCAAAATAAGTAACTGCTAGTGGTGCGCAGGCTGGTTGCGAAAGGAATGGCCGATCATCCTTTGTTCGATCGGTGACATTGAAGATATTTTGTTCCGAGGGTAGGCAGGCGTCGCGGCTAGCGGCCACTAGCGGCGGTTGACTTCTCGTGGGCCTGGACCTTGGTCTTTTGCGTCAACAATTTAACTTCTTAGAATTGATTACTTTCGACTTACTTCAATTCAACACAAAACTGTCGTGGCTAATCCATTTTGAGAACCGGAAATCCCAGTGCCGTTGCCCTAGCTAACCATCAGTTGAGTAACACAAAAAAATGCGTTCTAACGACTTAAAACCCTGAAGAACTTGAGGAGAGGCCTTTGCCCAGCAGTGGGACAGTTACGTTTCAAACGTATTATTTCGTTGGCTTAGAATACTCGGTGTACCAGGCCCATTTAAGATAAACAGAACGCTGCTTAATGGTGCCATTATGTAAAGATTTCGTATCAGTCTCAGGGAAGCTACGAAAGGTACTATCGACTAGACAGATGTCTTACAGTTAATCTTAAAGTCTGATCTAAGAGTATAATGCACGACAGGGATTCGAACTTCAGGCAAGAGATCATCATTGACGACTAAAGTAAGTTCGTATGAGTCAGTGGCAAACTCTGGTGACGGAGTTTTTAACTTCTCCGTCATTGCTTAACGACTTAAATAGCCGAGACCGACAATATAACGTGAACTCTGAAGCACAGAAGCGCTCAGATGAAAGTCACCCATACACTTACGGACCGTTTAGAGCGTTGCAAGACATTATTTTTATTTAAAAAACAATTTAAACTGCATTCACAGATATTTAAATAATTACATGGTTGAACCGGAAATCGAACCCGTTACATGAGAAAAATAATCACCTGTAGTTTTATCATACTGATCGAAAGGCTTCATCATAAGGATTATTTTTTGCTAAATAACATAGTGTCACAAATAAAAGGAAGGCCATTTTTACATTTTTTTGAATTTTAACATTTGTGTTCAGAAAAATAAATACTTAGCTGACATTGCCGTAAGCACATACAACTGACATTATCATAAGTACGTATTACTAGTAAATGTACCCACTTGAGAAGTATAACCAGTATGAAAGTGTCCACGAGCTACAAGCAGAACTTAGACGTGTTATTCGAAATATCCACCAGAACAAGATCAAAAAATCGAGAGGGAGCGAAATAATCAAAAGAGTTCGACTTTGTATTCAACAGGAAGGGAATCATTTTGAGCATTTGATAAATTGATAAATTTTGTATTAAAAATGTTAAAGTTCATGGCCTTCCTTTTATTTGTGACACTATGTTATTTAGCAAAAAATAATCCTTATGCTGAAGCCTTTCGATCGGTATGATAAAGCTACAGGTGATTATTTTTCTCATGTAACGGGTTCGATTTCCGGTTCAACCATGTAATTATTGAAATATCTGTGAATGCAGTTTAAATTGTTTTTTAAATAAAAATAATGTCTTCTTTCAGTAAAATGTTCCATCTACAATATTTAAGGTACTTTCCCTCCATGTGGCATAGCCGTGGGACACCCTGTATACAGGGTGTAAAAAGACGTCTACCGAAGCCGAAAGGGTTAGGTACAGCATCCCAACACACAACCAAATCCAAAAGGATTTTCCGAAAAAATCATTAAGTATATCCGGAGAAAACAGCGTGAAATTATTAGTTAGGTATGGTCTTATTATGCTTTTCTAGTAGTCAATAACTAAAATTTTTTTTTTCGCTTAATGAGTTTAGAATCATGGTCTGATTGCAACCCCTCAGTTTTCGGTAGTTGTCTTTTTACACCCTGTATACTTATTACAAAGCATTATTTGGTAACTCGGGCTCCTTAAACCTAATCAATGCTTTGACGCATAAACTAGTGTAATTTTTTTAAGCAATATTCTTGATATTATTATATTTTGACGCCAAGTCCTCGATTGTCCTCGATCCTGTCCATCCGGAGACAGTGTGTTGGAACCTCTGTCCTTGGCACGAATGCGATTTATTTTCGCAATTCTATTTCCCGTGTCAAGGTTACATCAGATTTATGGGAAAAATCTGGCATAGTTTTTATGACATATACGTTTGTGCTAACGATTAAAAGGGACCTTGTATGACTGTTGATGATAAGATAAGATAAGATAAGATAAGATTTATTTATTTCAGATAAAGGTTTACAATAGTTTATCTTAGCTAAACTTTACTTTTAGGATATAGATTAGGTACTACACCTATAGTAAGTGATGGAGACAAGATAAGATTAAAGAAGATAGTTAAAGTAAACCTTGCACTATCGAGACATTGACTCCTCGCCCTAACTAAGTTATAACTGTTATATGATCAATGCCAGGAAATCATGGGAGAATTGCACAATGCCAGAAATTATTGTCGTTATAAAGAGGAAGAAAGAATAGAATAGAACGAAATTTATTGGAACAAACGCGGAAAAATTACAGACAAAAAACAATACATAGACACAAAATCTAAGCCTGACTCGAGTGGATCTGGGTGGCAGAAAGCCACCAGAATGGGTGTGGAAGAAGGAGCCGTTTACTCAGCAGTGGGTGTTACTACCTAATAGGTAGATAGAGATGAGGCCTATAAAAAAACTTCAGCCTTAGAAGATGAATAATGTAGGAGTCGGGAGCCCTATACTTACCCAGCAGAGGAAGAGTGCGTTTTTTGGTCTTAATCCATCCACTAAGCAGAATATACCATCATTTTGGTTTTAAAACAAAATATTGGTGACGTCAGTTCCCTTCACAAACAAGCCATTCTTGGCAGTTCCTTGAAGGTTGCCAGAACTATTTGTATCACGGCCATTTGGATTATCGACCTCGATTGGTGTCAAATGCAAGGAGAATGCTCTTTGAGGCGCACTTGAAATCCTTTCACCACATTGGTTTGAAAGAACTAGTGATGCGATAAGAATAATGATGTGCTTACCACGATTCTCGTAGTTTTATACCCACTACTGTGGTGCACAAAGGTCGTCAATAGAAAACACAATTGGCAAAGATCCATGTCTGATATTGTACTTGCATGACATTGGCCTCCTATGTTTTGGCTGGTCCCTGAAAGTGGATATTTTTATTTGGCATGCGTATCGGGATGCTCTCTAAGAAATCATTGTTTTATTGCAATAAAATGAAGGCCTATGCGATATTTGGATTAAAGTGGTGACATCTCTGGAGAAAAACCAGGTTAAAAGAATCTGATAGCGACGAGGTTGTATGAAAAAAATATTTTGCGTTTATATTTCTGCACCGAAAAGTAAAAAGTACCGGCCAGAAAAAAATACCTAACGTTTTTTATGTTAGAATGTGTCATTACCAATATATTTTTCTCAGTGAGCCAACCTGTACCTCCACCGGTTTAGGAGTTATTTATTAGGAGAGCGGTGAACCTGTTTACGGAAATAACGGTGTTATTGTTAAATTATAAGTAATTCTCCACATTTATTCAGCAATTTTTTTTTTTTTTTTTTTTTTATTATGTACTATATTATTGTCATAGGTAATAAAAATAACAGCCAGTTGCTCGGCTGCTAAAAGTTATTTTTTTGTGATCAAATTAGTAACAACCCTTTGGTTTTACGGGTGAGGTGTCATAGTAAAAATTTTAGTAGTAACGTGTTTTAACTTTAAATCCTTTTCTTTCTCGCCAGCACTTAAAATTTTTTGGTGCAACTTGAAAGTTTCCTAAAAACAAAACATTCTAGCGAATACTGATAGCTCAATTTTCTAGCGGCACTCAATGTTGCAAAATATTGCTACATCATATCATATCATATCATATCATATCATATCATAATATAAAAAAGCTTTATAGGATTCCTCCGAGGAACATTTTTATACTGTGTAGGTAATGTAGGTTTCAAAAACTTCTTCTACATGAACGCGTCCAATATCGTCGTTTATGACTAAACTTCTAGGCATAAAAATACTTTGGCAATGCGGAGAGTTTCTCCCACTGGTTAACGAGTGGTTAAATCATCTCAATGACCATAGACAATGAAGCTAAAACTTATTGGAAAACTGATAACAGGAAGTCGCTGCGCTGTGATAAAAAAAATATGTCGTAAAGTATTTTAGAAAGACCCATAAAAATAGTCACTATGTTTTTGTTGGAAACTAGGAACGCAAATATAGAGCCCGTATCAAGCCTGCGAATTTTATGAGGGCAATACTACAATCGTACCTATTTAGTATCTACTTATTTTATTATCGTGCGTCTCGCTCTAGCTCACTCTCTCTCTTATTACCGGGTTTAATGAACATGGTGTGTCTGTAATATAAATATATTGATTACATATTACTATATAGTAATTAATTAATATATTGATCTAGTTTCAAGTCTGGAGTATTATTTCAATAGTTTTTATTGCGCCGTTGTAGTTATAATAATAATATCATTCATTCATTCATTCACTTCATGTTGCCCCGTTTCTTCACGGTATTGGTCACGAAGGAGCAAGACTAGAATCACCTAGTTCTTATAGAGTTCAGAAGACTAATTCTGAGTTATCCCGGCGGTCCTTTGAATGAGTCGTTCGATCATATCGAAGCTTTGATTCGACAGAACATTACTTGACTTTGACTTCGTACATCTAACGGTCAGATAAGTATTGGTGGACTTAGCCAAGGTTTTTCACCTTGGCCGCTAAGACACGCTGGCGCCAACCCTTATTGGTGAAACTTTTTCCATGTTTCATGAAACGGTAAACTGAAGGAGTTTTATATAAACCCAGGTACAGTACGCACAACCAATCTTTAGCTCTCTGAAGTAGCTGTGCAGAACCAATTTTTGATGATTTGTATAGCTGCCACGCTTACTCGCTTAGTTTGTTGCATCGCGCTATTTCGCTTACTCTACCAAACCTGCGCAATCGTTTAGTGCACCTTACTTCAGAGACCTAAAGATCGGTTGTGCGTACTGTACCGTAATTTATTACGGGAAGGGTATAACTTCTTCTTCTTATCGTGTCACTAGTTCTTTTGAACCAGTGTGGTGAAGGGTATAATGTTTTACCGGAGTAAGTTGGTATGAGTCGTGGCTAACTCTGAAGACGGAGGTTTTAGGCCGCCTAAAGACCTCCGCATTAACGACTTTTTAACATCCTTCAAAGAACAGAAATGCTCAGTTGATAAATGCCACTAGATTAGTGGTCGCCAATCCACTTTGTGACCGGACAGATCCTTGCTTCACTTTGATTTATCAACTAAAATCTACACCACGAGCACTTTTGTTCTTTCACTGAGTTCCTCTCCATCCAAAGGTTGCCTGGAAGAGATCGCTCATTAGCGATAAGGCCGCCCATTGTAGAATGTCATTATTTGTTATATTTAATTATTTTGTTTCATAGTTTAAGGTGTACAATGAAGAATTCCCATTCATTCATTCATCCATTCATTATTTGTTCGCTCTTTTTTAAGTAAATATTTAATTTTATTATTTTATTAAGAAGAGAGTTAATAGGCACCTTCTGGGTAAGCTCGCTCCATCGTAGACCTCACTCTTGCCTGTTTAAGTCTGAGATCAAGAGCCGACCCATTCATCATAAAAATATATATATATATATATACAGGGTGTAAAAAGACTGCTACCGAAAACTGAGGGATTGCAATCAGACCATGATTCTGAACATATTTATCGAAAAAAAACTCAAAAAATTTTTTGACTTAGCTACGTCATTTTATTTTATTTTCTAGTTTTTTGCTACTAGTACAACATAATCAGACCATACCTACCTAATCATTTCATTTATAAAAGAAACAAACAATTAAAACTCAAAATCCAGCAATCTACGTATAAAAACGCGCCCAGTACATACGCAAACAGTGATCTTCAAACGTTGTTTTCTCCGGATATAATGATTTTTTCGGAAAATCCTTTTGGATTTGGTGGTGTTTTGGGACGCTGTACCTACCCCTTTCGGCTTCGGTAGACGTCTTTTTACACCCTGTATTGTTTAAAGCATCGTTTCACAGACTGCTACTCATAACCTTTCACAGCTTCGCTGAGTAAAATACCTTTGAATATTGAATTTACTGGTTCATGGTATGAAAGTTTCAACTTTTGACCCGCGCAAAGCTTATTGTGCCATGTGGGGTTACAAGGCACAGTTATTGTTGGAATTACTTTTTATGACGGAATAAAACGGAAAAGGGCGCTGGAGATTCAGAAGTTCTGGAAAAATGGTATTATGAAGATTTTATTTTAAGTTTACTAAGGCAGATCGCCAACCTTTTTCGTCTCAAGCGGGCTTTCACCTACTGCGCCACAGAGGTCGTGAACAATGGGTTGATTAAAAAAAGACATTTGGCGAACTGTCGCAGGATCGGGAAGGTTGAGACAAACGAAGAGATGCTCAACTGTGCGACGAAAAAACTAAAAAAATGGCGGATGAAGATTATAATGAAGGCTCAAAGACTTGGCTTGGCGCAAGTCATCTTGCTATTTGTGAACCTACCGTTTAAGTTAAAAGTTAGGTATTCTTACATTTTCAGGCAATTTCGGTACGACTGAGTAAAACTGAAATATTTTGTATTTATAATTTAATATAATATTTTGTAATATTTGTTTTTAATATTTTGCATTATCTTCAGAATTCCATTGAAATTCTCTTGAAAATATAACAACAAAACTTGAACCTTAAATCCGAGAAAACCCATTTCGTTGCATTCCATTCGGTGTGGCGAGAGCTTTCTTTCCATCTCACCTAGCATTTACTTAAGTCCTATCCAAGTATGAATAACGCATACCAACGTTTGTAGATGGATATTTATATTCCCACATTTTCTCTATAAATATTGCTAGCTTAATATCCACACGACTTTGTTCGGTGGTCGAGAAACTTCAAACTTTCGTATGTAAAGGGAATATTTGAAAGCAATTTTGACACTACCCTGTTGTGTTGTCTGGTAGTGACTATTTAACGATAAGGCCGTTGTTTTTAAATCATATTGAGGTAGTTTTTATCATTAGATTTTTAGTTTGGGGCAAGATCACGATGTGACAAATATTTTATTTCTGTGTTTGATAAAATATTTGCTATGATTTAATTGAATTTATCTGCAGGTTTACATAAATAATTTACTATTTTCGTAGACAGAGACTTGAAATTCATTCCAAAAATTGCACTCTTGAGAGATGAGATTTGAACCCACAACCTTTCTGATTGCCACAATGCTAAGAGCTAGTTGGCTATCGGCAACAAATAATTTTTTCAACAACTCTATTTTAAATTATGTTGAGAGTACATACTTTAGGCAGAGTTTCTTGCTGCACAATGAGTTTATCCTAAGGATGTCTGGAAGAAATCGCTCACAGGGATAAGACCGTCCATTGTATTTCGCTTTAAATATTCTCCTGCACAGTTCACCCAACGGATCTACGAGCTACGGCTAACTTCACTGATGCCTAGATCCGTTGGCGAGCTGTATCTTTGTTTGTTTTTTGTAATGTCCATGTGGTGTACAATAAAGTATATTCTATTATATCTTTTTCTGCAAAGAGTCAGTCAGTATCAACAGTTTTATCCATATTAACATAGATATTTCGTTGTTTCTCCCCAGTTTATGAAGGGCTTACGGTATTCGCAAAGTTTGTTTTATTACTTTTTATTCAGGGCTTCGTGTTGTTTTTCCACTATATCCGATTTGTATGTGATAAAAATATAAGTAAATACGTACAAGTCATAATATGAACGACTTCTATATTCTTCTTCTTCTTCTTTTTTATTAATGGCAACTAACTGTATCAACAGTATAATTCTGCCAATGTCAAGTTTTAAATATGAATTCATGTCAAGTCATGTCAATTTGGTTTTGAAAAAAACATGGCGGCTTGTCATTTCAAAACTCCAACGGAAATCTTTCGTCAAATGAGAAATCCACTTGAATACTCCCCCATTCCATTTGCCAAATCTCCTGTTACGTATCCAAGGCTTCATTAGTAAAATGCCACCGAAATTACATAATAAAACCTAGTAAGACACAAGAAAACCAAATAAAATAGCAGAGCCACTAGCTCCTTCAGTAATGGCGAAAGAAGTCCCGACTTCTATATTCATCGAGCAGCCTGCAAGACAAATTTTGTCTGTCTAGTCAGCTGTCAACAACAGTCAATCCCAATGAGTGGAAAATAATCCACCATGGTTGTGGATAAGAGTGGAAGAAAAAGTGGAAACTAATCCCTTTATGGAATTTTTTTAGTGGATCAGAGTAGAATAGGGCCCCAAGACCCTGTTTACACGATGCCATTCTAGCATACCATTCTTGCCTATTGCCACAGGATATCAGCTCCCTATCACCACGGGTACGGTACCCTCAGCGTTGAGTTAGAAAATCAAGATTCAAGAATCTCAGAATATCCTCACAAACTTTCGCAAAAATCTGAGCAGTTTCGAAGTTCACGCTCTTTTAAAAGAAAATTCAGCTTCGAACGTCGAATTCAACCTCAGTAATCTTAAAGACGTTTCCACAGCCTTTCTTTAGCTTTATAAACTTTAAAACCTTTTAACCAACATCTTTCCGTCGACTATAACCATCTTAATCTGGTTGAAAGTAGCTTTTAGGGCTAAAGGTCTTCATTCTAACCCTGCGTCTTACGTGGGCGACTTGACGCGAACGGGATTGTAAAGCGAGGCGATGCGATACGATGCGGCGCGGCGCGGCGTGGCGAGTTTGTCCTACGTGCGTGCGAATCATCCTACATAGTTTACGTCAAATCATTAGTGTGAAAATTCTGATCGCGTTCGTTTCAATTCGCGCCGCGCCGCTGCGCACCGCTCACGTAGGACACTTCAATAGTAAATCGACTGTTTGTTTCCGCGCCGCGCCGCGCCACTTCTGACTGCCGTTCGCGTCCAGATTTTCACGTAAGACGCAGCGTAAAGCGTTTTTGCGTAAGGGCTTTTCCGCATAAGCGAAAACACCCGATACATAAAATGGAGAAACTTTTAGCGTAAACTGCTCGAGAAATAAATGTTTTGATAAACATTTGAGAGGAATAAACAAATTATGCGCTTCTTTGATACTTCACACTTTCGGGATAAATGCTTGTGTGCTTCTCCAGGGTAGACTTTCATAACAGTTTTTTTCCAAATACATTCAGCGTTTAAGCGTGGAGTAACAAACATACACGCATACTGACAAACTGTGTCATGTATGGTATCAAGTCGACGTAGTATGAGATGATTATTTTTCTCAAACTGTCTCACTGGGCAAAAGTCCTGCCCGTGATAAAAAAAACGAATGCAGGGCAAAAGTCAAAATATTTAAAATAACCGAAATTCAAACTAAGTCGAATCTCTAAAAGTCAAATATATTCGAAGATTTAAAAGTTACATAAAAAATAATCTTATAAAGAAAGCGTACTATTCTATTGGTGATTATAGTAATGATAAATTCGCGTGACCTGATGTCGCTCTGCCCCTCGACAGCTGATGTGTGCACATTGCACAATGCCTTTGCTATCTTGCTTAGCTTTTTGAATTTTACTAACTTTACTTTTAATTTTACAACTAAGTTAGTTAAGAAATTAGCCTAAGTTTAGATCTAAGATGGATCACCTAAAAAAAGCTAGGCCCCAAACCGTGTTTGTTGCCCTGGTTCTTCACGGTATTGGTCGCGAAGGAACAGGAGTAGAATCACCTAGTTTTAAGACGTTTCAAAGTGATCCCAGCGGTCCTACTGAATAAATGATTTTTGACTGTGACTTTGAATGTTGTGCACATTCAAGAAACATGTCGAGTGTTTCATCAAAATTCTCTTTATCAAACACAACAATGCGCAACGTAGCTTGAAATGACTTGCGAAGTCGAGCGACAATTTGCAAATAAGTCAACTTCATTCATGTTTCCACAGCTCTCCATGTCTGGTTCAAATATTCAAATTACAACTATTCAGTAGTCAGCTAGATATACACGTATACATGCATGTGCATGTATGTAGT
Organism: Epirrhoe tristata; assembly: GCA_951394285.1. Taxonomy (NCBI): domain Eukaryota; kingdom Metazoa; phylum Arthropoda; class Insecta; order Lepidoptera; family Geometridae; genus Epirrhoe; species Epirrhoe tristata. The sequence goes on along the minus strand of OX596159.1, from coordinate 7,016,733 downwards.
TTGAAAACTCCGTCACCAGAGTTCGCCAATGATTCATACGAACTTGCTGAGTCAGCTAGATGTACACGTGTATATCTGGCTAACTACCAACCGAGTGTTCCACGACACTCACGTACTTTTTTAATAATAAACATACTCGAGATAGCAATGTAAGTATATAAGACTCGGCAAACGTCGTTTAAGACGCCTTCAGGCCAGGTGGAGTGCGATCTGCGAAAGGCTGCTGGTAGAAGCTGGACGCGTCGAGCTGAGGACAGGCCGTAATGGTGCTCATTAGGGTAGGCTTATGTCCAGACGTGGACTACCATGATAGGCAGATGATGATGATGCTGACGATCCATAATGGATTTTTTGACGGTATAAAAGACACAATACCTTGTTTATCACATTATTTATTTACAGCGTCAGGAGGCCTACATACACTTAACGGGACGCTGTAGTGCCTAGACTATAACATACTACAATTTGTTAATATTAAGGCTTAAGTAGTGCTTAAGGTTCAAGTCCTGCATAGATATTGTGATTTTTGAGATGCAATATTTTTTTTATTTAAATTATTTGTGATTCCTGAGTGTGCGGTTAACATTATAAAAATATTTTTCGGTTTCCACCATTAGACTATACCACAAATAAATTTAATATATGCCTAAAGGTGCATTTACACGATGCGATTTCAACCTATACGATATCGTATCGCACGGCAATTTTCCACGTGTAAACGCTCATCGTATGCGATTTGTCATAGATAGCGCGGTGCTCGTCGGCACGTTCAATGGGCGGGGCTTAGCAAATCGTACGAAAAATTGCATCGTGTAAATGCACCTTAAGGCATAAGTTTTTTAGGTAAACTTGGGCGTGTTTGCCATTATTGCAAAATTTATATCCCATTAGTCTCTTTAAAAGCCAATAAATGTTGTCTTATTTTTATTTTAAGAGCTTTTTTACCGCCTTCAAAAACCTCTCCCCCGGCAATTTATCGGTGGTCGACATTTTGACACCTCGATTTATAAATACGAGCTTGGAGTCATTAATCATCCACCATCCGTACTTTTCTTTTTTAATTTATAAAACTCATGTGTGATACAAAAAAAATTAGAACAGTGTTATAAAGGTACGGTAGACACTTTTTCTCAGATCAAGACATTCAAGACCAACTTAAAAATTCATATCAACGATATTTAACGAAGCATCTCCTTTATCTCATTAATAGGTATGTTGGTTGCGTCGGCACAACAGGTTTTTATCTAAGGGATTATCAATATTACTTAAGGGATTATCAATGTTACTGTACGTAGTCATTAATTGTACATCATCATCATCATGTCAGCCATCTAGTGTCCACTGCTGAACATAGGCCTCCCCCATCGATTTCCACAGCGATCGATCTTGTGCAGCCTGTACCAAACGGCTCCCAGAATAATTACGTTTTTATACTAAAAAGAAAACCGACTTCAATGTTTGACTCGAAACGCGGTGTGACTCAGGGCGTCAAGCTATCGATTCGATTTCTATTTGTGACATGGCTAGGAGGGAAGGTGTTTAGAGTTTTACGGGGAAACTATCAATCCCTCAGGAATAAAATTTATATGGAACCACCTCTGGAGTATACCCTTTCAAACATAAAAATAATTTTGCAAATCGGTCAACAAATGGCGTAACAATCGCGTAACAAGATACAAAAAAAAAAAAAAAAAAAACATACAGACGACTTGAGAACCTCCTCCTTTTTTGAAGTCGGTTGAAAAAAAATTGTACATCAAATCATCATCATCTCCCCATAAATTGTACATCATGAGGAAACCCGCAGCTTAGTCAGCTGCACACGTATTGACGTTGTCTTTCCTGTGGGCGGCTGATTAAGCTGAGAGGATGGTTTAGGTGCTGGGCAAGCCTATTCCATCACAAACACTGTCCCAGGCACTACAGCGTACCGTCAAGACATAGGTTGCCCTCTAGCGCTGTATAATCATTTAATATAGATATAGATGTAAAGGCCTAAATTTTGTAAATAGTCATAGTTACGCCGGTTTAAAATTCCAAAGCTAACAAAATGACTCCCTTTGTTTCCCCAATAAGCTCCCAGTGTGTCCTAGACTTAACTGCACTTTCCATTCAGTCTATTTGCGTAGATATAAAGCCCGTGACTTTGTTCGTTGAAGTTACATAGTCACGATGGGGTTTGTACACGAATAAAACATGATGCGATGGGTGACGGGCTTGCAACCTGGGGCTGTAATTGCGTTGATGGATGCTTTCCACCACGATTTCTGACTACAAGGGCCAATTTTTCAAACGTTAAAACACAGTCCTAGCCTAGGACCAAATATTCTAAATGAAATTGCCCTTGTCACCCCGCTCCCCTCGCTATTGCACTATCGCTTTCTTTTGCTTCGCATAGACTTGTAACATTTAGAGCGTTTTATTTAAATATTTTTATTTTCTAAATTATTTTTTTTTTTATTTTTTATTTTTAAATCATGAACTAAAATGTGATGAAGTTTTAGTCATAGAACAAGAAGTTGTTGTTCCATCATGAACAACAACTTTTTTTTTTTTTTTAGTTTTACTTTATAGTAATACAGTCCTGAGAGGTTACCGGTGTTTTACAAATAACCCTGTTAAACTAGATAATTTACCAAATGCACATTTTCAATACCATTACCTCACTGAGGATACAGTAGCATCTTATTGCGAAATGTTCTCCGGTGTCGAGAAAAGTTAAGTCCTCCTTCAATATAGCTTAGTGATACACAGCCTTTTAGGTTCCCATACAGCTACTTACTACAAGAGCCGTGTTGGTCGAATGGGGTTGTACCTCGACTTTCAATCCGAAGGTCGTGGGTTCAAATCTCAGCCGTGCATCAATGGATTTTTCGTTTCGTAAAATTTATATGCGCTCAAACACGAGCTCCTAACGGTGAAGGAAAACATCGTGAGGAAATCCGCAACTTAGTCAGCTCCATACGTATTGACGTCGTCTTTCCTATGGACCAGGCTGATTGAGGTGAGAGGATGATTTAGGTGCTGGGCAAGCCTATTTCATCTCAAACAATGTCCCAGGCACTACAGCGTCCCGTTAAGTGAAGGCATGGTTTGCCTCCAGACGCTGTATAAATCATCTAATATAGATGTAAGGGCCTAAGTGTTTTACAGCTACTTTAAATAATACTTTACTGTTGCGCGCGACACACGTTAATGTAAATAATAATTTACTTTTGTGCTGTCAAACAAGTAGAAACTAAGACTGGTCCTACTAAATGAATAGTTTTTGACTTTGATACAGTTTGCTTCTTAGGCTTTTCTCACAGTCACTATTGCTTAACACCAGGCAGATCGAAGTCCAATTCTGACCTATTTTAATAAAAAAAAGTCACACACACATAATCACTCAAACATTGTTGTAATGTGAGAATCGAACTCGTACTTTGCATCTCAACCAACCAACAACAGGATCACGACTGTATCCCCGAGCTTCGGTAGACATTCAAATCTTTTAAGCCATCATCATGTTTCTTAGCTTTTTCATCCGTATGTCTCAAACTCATAGACATGTAAAGCCAGCGTTGAATTTTTCATTAAAATAGAGGAGAGCAATAAAAACTCTTCTTATAATAAAACAAAAATTTCATAAAACAATCCATCTTCTATACCTTTTTAAAATATAATTTTTTGTCTTCAGCTATTAGGGGTACGTATATAAAAGGAAAAAATCGTAATAAAATTAATCGTAGGTACTTGATTGTTAGTCGCTGTTTGCCTTTTTTTAACCAACTTCAAAAAAAGGAGGAGGTTATATGTTCGGCTGTATGTATGTACTTAGAAAAGGAGAAGTTTCGTTTGTCTGTTTATAAGTAATATGATTATATTAAAAACCTTTCACGGATTTTATAACTCACTATTTTTAATGGTATACTTTTGTATAGATCACGGCTCTCTCGTAACCAGAAACCATAAATTTCCTTGCATCTATCTGATATTTGTGTTGTAATAGAGAGCATAAAATGTAAATAAATTAAATAAAAAAAACTAAGGCCTTTACATCTATATTAGATTTATACAGCGTCAGGAGGCAATCCATGCCTACACTTTACAGGACGCTACAGTGCCCGGGATATTGTTTGAGATGGAGGCTTGCCCAGCACCTAAACCATTCTCTCAGCTTAATCAGCCGCCCACAGGAAAAAAAAAGATAAATAAATCTCTATATAAAAATGAATCCCTATTTCCCTTGGTCACGGCATCACGCGTGAACGGCTGGACCGATTTCATTATTTTTTTTTTGTTGTGTTTGTTATTGTCAGGAGAAGGTTCTTATAACAGAAAAAATCTATATATTAATCATGGAGGGCGTGAAATAAGGGTTGAAAGTTTGTATGGGGAGTTGGTAGTTCCAGTTTAAATGCAATAGATGGCGTTGCTAATAAGTATGTTATTTCGCTGACGAAGTCGCGGGTACCAGCTAGTAAATAATAAATATGAAGGTTGCTGGCTGGGGAGCCGTTGGGTGTAGGCTGCACAAGATCGCTGTGGAAATCGATAGGATGCCTATGTTCAGCAGTGGATGTCTTTAGGCTAAAATGATGATGATAGTTTTTGCGACTTAACAGGCATAACGGAACCCTCTAAGCTAGACTTTGACTTGTGCTTGACTAGTTTCATTTTATATTAGAATAGTAACACTCTCATCAATCATAATATGAGATCATATTTTTTTTAATTTGCTGTAATTTAATTTAAACTAAAAAGTTTTAACCCTTTACGAAGTTTTAAAACTATCTGATTTTAAAACAAATTAAATTACTCTATTATTGAACAAAATATTAAGTATTTGATTTGTTTTGAACTTCAAATAACGGCTGACCTCGGTATCAGAACTTTATCATCATTATGCGCAATCAACATAATTGATCGATGTGCGCAATGGAGAAACGTCACTTTTTGAAGGAGTTCGATCCGATGCATCCGAATAGCTGATGAATGAAGATTAAGTACCACTTTTACCAGGGGTTATTCTCGTCCGTTTTTTAATTCGTTTGATGAATATTCGGATACTTTTTACTACGAGCCACATTGTTTTCAGTCGATAAGATCAACGAAACACGATCCTTACCTGGGACCAAATATTCAAAACCGAAAAATTGGCCAATCATCAGGAATCGTTATAAGAAACATCCAAATATTCATCGAACGAACGAAAATAAGAATGCGAATACAGCTCTCGAACTCAGAGACCAGAAACAACACAAATGATGCAGATGATGAACATTTTTATGGCCTCTAAAAACTTCTTAAAAAAAATTAAGTATTTAAAAATTCTACGCATATTTTTTATCTTCATTAGCTATGCCGCGTTTCCATCTGCAAATCAGTCTGAACTACCTAAACTACCTAAGTATGGAGTAAGTATAATACTCCGTAGCAAGCACTTGTGATCTCACGAAATTATCAGTAGAACATTTCAAGTTTTCTTGAAAGAAACCCAGCCTTTCAAAATGCTAAAACAGAATCATAATCATAATCATAATCATTTATTCGCAGGAATGTAGGTACAATAGGTGTTGCTAAATAGTTGAGTACTTAACTAGATCCTATACATTCTGCCTCGTCGTGAAGGCGTGCAAATTTTAAAAATAAATTAAGTAGGTATAAAGTATTAGTAGCGAAACTGAACATAAAGTGTTATAATTTAAGCATCATCAAGCATAATCAGGCATTATTAAAATAAATTGAATTAGTGTGCAAAATGACAATTCTTATAATCTAAATATTCATCTAAATATCTAAATATTATATATTAATAATAATAATGCTGGACATTTTCACACAGCATCATCTAGCCCCAAACTAAGCAAAGCTTGTACTATGGGAACAAGATAACTGATATACTACATATATACCTTTTTTTGTAAATATATACATATTTACATAGAAACACCCAGACCCGAGACAAATATCTGTAGGTCATACAAACATTTGTCCCGCGGCGGGGATCGAACCCGCAACCTTCTGCGTCGCAGGCGGACCTTCGCCCACTGCGCCACAGAGGTCGTCATATAGAAAAGTAGCACCTTATTCACGTCTGATTCAATAAATAGCTGGGATCCATTACTTACCCAAATCTGTGTGAACAGGCTGTGACGGGTACATACGTGACACGGGTCCGTCTGATTGTAACTCTTTGTTTTATATAACTATTTGGTATTCAGACGGTTTTTCCATTTTAACATTTTACACGTTCCAAGGTTGCCATGACAACCAATAACTTTTGACTTTTTAAAATGGCGATGTCATTTCGTTCTACTATGCTTTGAACAATTTTTATTACTTAAATTAAAAGAAAATTTAAAAAAAAAATTGTGGAGTTGTGATGCCCAAAATAAGTTTTTTTTAATAAATAGCAAAACACGTATTTATAACTTTTTCAAAACTACCAAACTCCTTAGCTGAGTAGGTACTTATTTATATTTATCAAAGACAGCAAATCCAATAAAAAATTTTGAAAAAAAAAATTGAACCGACTTCACAGAACACAAACAGAAGAACCTTCTACACACTAAAAAGAGAAAAATAAGAATATAATTTGAAGTCGGTGCCAACTATTCATTTACATCTAAGAAATTCAAAAGAACTTGGGTGCAAAATTGTATCCTGGTACGCTATCGCTCGATTTCTTTTTTTGATAGGTACCTAATCGTATTTACTTGGCACCGACTTCAAATTATATTCTTATTTTTCTCTTTTTAGTGTGTAGAAGGTTCTTCTGTTTGTGTTCTGTGAAGTCGGTTCAATTTTTTTTTTCAAAAATTTTTATTTTTCACTTTTTAGTGTAAGTAAATAAATACTGTGTAAATAAAAGTGTATGTGTAAATAATATAGTAAGCTACGAGTACATTAAGACTTTGCTTATCGTAGCTTAAGTAGGAAAGGATAAGAGAAGTCATGGGCAGACCTACTAAAGGACAGACCGGAGTTCAGCAAGGGGGAAAACTATCAATCCATAAGGAAAAGAAATATTTTGTACTACCTCGGGTGTAATACCCTTTCAAACTATTTAATGTTTGACTCAGATTGTGAGTCAGGGTGTGTTGTGTAGTGAGAATGAGGTTTTTTTAATGTTACGGGAAAACTGTCAATCCCTCAGGAAAAAAAAATATATGGCGCCATCTTGAGAGTATACCTCTTTCTAACAAAAAAAAAATTTTGGAAATCGGGCCACAATTTTCTTAAAGTTCAGTGATTGTTTTAGTTTTACGGGAAAACTATTAATCCCTCAGGAATAAAATTTATATGGGACCACTATAAGAGTATACCCTTTCAAACAAACAAAAAATTTTGGAAATCGGTCCACAACTGACGGAAATATCGTTTTCTTAAAGTTCAGTGATTGTTTTAGTTTTACGGGAAAACTATTAATCCCTCAGGAAAAAAAAATATGTGGCGCCACCTTGAGAGTATACCTCTTTCTAACAAAAAAAAAATTTTGGAAATCGGGCCACAATTTTCTTAAAGTTCAGTGATTGTTTTAGTTTTACGGGAAAACTATTAATCCCTCAGGAATAAAATTTATATGGGACCACTATAAGAGTATACCCTTTCAAACAAACAAAAAATTTTGGAAATCGGTCCACAACTGACGGAAATATCGTTTTCTTAAAGTTCAGTGATTGTTTTAGTTTTACGGGAAAACTATTAATCCCTCAGGAAAAAAAAATATGTGGCGCCACGTTGAGAGTATACCTCTTTCTAACAAAAAAAAAATTTTGGAAATCGCGCCACAATTTTCTTAAAGTTCAGTGATTGTTTTAGTTTTACGGGAAAACTATTAATCCCTCAGGAATGAAATTTATATGGGACCACTATAAGAGTATACCCTTTCAAACAAAAAAAAAATTTTGGAAATCGGTCCACAACTGACGGAAATATCGGTGAACATACATAAAAAAAAAAAAAAAAAAAAAAAAAAAAAAAAAAAAAAACATACATACAGCCGAACATATAACCTCCTCCTTTTTTTGAAGTCGGTTAAAAATGAATTCAGTGTTTTCATGGGTCGGATTGGAACAAGGTAGTTCTATCTCTAAAGTTTGTATTACGAAACAATGCGCTGACGAAGTCGCGCCCTAGTCCACTAGTAATCTTATAGAGGCTTATTACAAGAAAATGAGCCGAGTTTAGACCAAGTCTAACTAAAAAACTGTCCCTAGAAAAACGATCTTTAAATACTCGTACATAGAACGCTTTTTTGTGTGGTAACAGTTTTGTTTTGACATGTGTCAACATGGGGTTTAACCAAGGTTTTACGTTTTTATAATAAACAGCATTATCTCCTTTGGCTTTATCATAAAAAGAGTCTAACTTTATCCAAATCCAAAAAAATACTCGTATTTAGGGCTCAAATGACACAAGCGTGAAAGAGAATTTCGTTTCACTCCTTTTTCACCAAAGTCCCGAGTAGTCACCCGTTACCTGAAGCTCATAAAAGAACAGAAAAATCAAATGCAGGGATGCTCAACCTTTGCTGCAGCTATTTTTTAAACGAACTATCTTGATTTTGATCTGACGTCTACCGCGCCTTGGGGATACTATCGCAAGTATGTTTATGTATTCTGAATTGAACCTGTAGAAAAAATGCCAAGTGGGATACGAGTCTCTACTTTTAATAACAATTTGACGATACGATCGTGGGTTAGAATCCTAGTTTTGGAGTGTACATTTCAGAAAATGTATTAAGTGTGACAAAAATATTTAGTAAGACCGCTTAGATCACTTAGTTGTCTTAAAAGCTAGACGATTAAGCTCCTTTAAGCTTTGTTTTAGAACCATCTTAGTCTAAATACTCAAATTCCAATTATACTCGCGAGGATAATGAGATAGAATATACCTACCCCTGGTAAAGTATGATTTTATGTAGTTAGAATATAGATAATTGCCACCAAAGGCCCTAAATATAAGAGATGATAGCAGCGTTTGTTTAGATACTGAAAGGTTAAGTGACTTCACTGACCTAGCCCTTGATTCATAATACATGATGCATACGGCTCGGAATCAACCGACAGCAACCAATCACAGTGCAGGAATTAATCCGAATTTGATGTTTCTTGCACTGTGATCGGTTGCTGTCGGTCGATTCCGAACCGAATGCATTCCGCTGTATTATGAATCAAGGCCCTAGTCTTATTGTGATGGAGCCATTTTATTCCTCGAATTTGACCGGCTAAAAGGTTGACGACACCTGGAGTAGTTAGCAGCTTAGATTGAACGTGAAACGTTGTTACACCTGAAATGGAATGCTGTGACAGCGTCCTCCTGCTTTTTTGTATGTATTTGTTTGATTAAGAGGAGAATAGAAGTACTATAGAAAATGAATGAATGAAAATTCTTTATTGCACACCATTAATAAAATTAAAATAAACAAAAACAAAAGAAAAAAAAATCATGTTTTAACAGTCAGCTTCACACGTATTGACGTCGTCTCTCCTGTGGGCGGCTGATTAAGCTGAGAGGATGGTTTAGGTGCTGGGCAAGCCTATTCCATCTCAAACAATGTCCCAGGCAGACGCTGTAATGCAGCGTTTCGTTAAGTAAGTAAGCGATGACCTTTGTAGCGCAGTGGGCGAAGGCCCGCCTGCGATGCAGAAGTTTGCGGGTTCGATCCCCGCGGCGGGACCAATGTTTGTATGATCTACAAATATTTGTCTCGGGTCTGGGTGTTTCTATGTATAATATGTATGTATTTACAAACAAAAAAGTATATAAGTAGTATATCAGTCATCTAGTACCTATAACACAAGCTCTGCTTACTTTGGAGCTAGATGATGCTGTGTGAAAAGTCCAGCATTATTTATTTATTTATTTAAGTGTAGGTATAGGGTGCCTCCTGACGCTGTATACATCATCTAATATAGATGTAAAGGCCTAAATTTTTTTTTGTGGTACGTGGAAAGAAAGCAAAGTTGCGGACGGAAACTAGTATTTCATATAACAGGATGTTATGTCTCTGTATTTTTTATCCTAAATCCTATTGCGTATTTTCTGTAACAAAATGCTCTACTACTTTCCGATACAAATATAGTTTAGTTATCGCATTAACTCCAGCATCAAGCCGCGTTTCCACTAGGCGACATGTCATTTAGACATAAATATCACACGAAGACATAATCTTTGCGACTATGTGAGATAGTATCGCTCGACATTTTACACGCTCGTGATGTAGCTTGCATAGTCGTGATTGATAGATCGTCAAAGTAAAGCAACGTTCTAATGGTCAGTAAGTGAATGGGTGACCACTAGTGGCATCATCAAGTCGTTAAGCCATGAAGGAGGCCACTAACTCATACGAGTATGTCGCCCGACGAGGTAAGTCGCTAGATCACACTACTGCATAGCATCACTGCGATTCCGAAACACAAAGTGATACGCGTCCCCGCTAAAAACTTGTCGGGTGACTGTCACACTTAGGCTTTATCATCTATATTAGATGATTTATACAGCGTCAGGAGGCACCCTATGCCTACACTTAACGGGACGCTGTAGTGCCCGGGACATTGAGATGGAATAGGCTTGCCCAGCACCTAAACCATCCTCTCAGCTTAATCAGCCTGGCCCACAGGAAAGACGACGGGTGACAGTATTATTATTATTATAACCTTTTATATCCCAAAAAAAGTTAATAAATTACAACATGCTTTCCTTATTAATAAATTAAATTATCCATTACACAAAAATATTTATAATATACCTATTTACTTTAAAATATTAATAAATAATTATTTCATATTATATCATTATTATTATTCTTTATAAATATTATTATTCTGCATTTGGGACCACCCATTTGCGGGTGAAGGTCTCCTCCAATCCTTTCCATTCTTTTCTTTGTTGAGCTAGTCTAGTCCACGTAGCGCCCGCTATCCCCATGATATCATCGCGCCATCGTCTTTTCGGTCTGCCGCGGGGGCGAGTTGCGCTCCGGGAGTACCAATGAAGAACTCTTTCGCTCCATCTTCCATCAGTAGCTCTTGCGACATGCCCGGCCCATCTAGTTCTGCGGCATCTAGTACTTTTGTTCTAGAGCAGGTGACAGTAGGGTGACACAAATGTAGCGCGTGTTGCGTTTGTGTGTGCGTCAACTTACGACAAGTCCTACGGGACTCAGCCGTGTGGCATCTACGGACTCTTTAGGCAACGTCGTAAGCGACTATGAGCGACTAAGGGCGAGACTCGTAAATTTCGTGTAAGGCGACAGAGTCGCGGGATAAAATAATGTAAACGCGGCTTTATACCCACAGGCGAAATAATACGTTCTCCCTCTAGACGTGTTACAATCATGTAGTTACACGATTCCGTTTGTTAACAAGCCTCTAGAGTGCTATTGTTCCTTTGTTATTTTACTATAATTATATTTAACGCTGAAATCTTCTTTCCTACAAGTGTGGTGAGAGAATAAGTGCATCTCAAATGAGCGCTTTCGTGCTTCGGAGGGCTCATTAAATTATCGGTCTTGATTAAGTTGATTTAGGTGGCCTAAAAACTCCGTCATTAAAGTTGGCCACTGACTCATACGAAGTTACAGAGCAATGTTTTCGAACTTTTTCTAAGACATGAAGATTTCCCAGACATTAAAACCTCACGGTGTTTTTCTTCACCGTTTGAGAGTACTGGCATAGTGCATATTTGTTAACAGAAAAACTCATAAAGTTCATTTTTTTTCTGTTGCAATATACCGGTTTTCAGGAAGTAAAATATATAAAAATACTTTCTTGCTATTCCAACAAACCATCAGCAGTAATGTTCCTGCACGTTCTGCGACGAAATTTTGGAATTGTTAGCAGTTTCGAAATGTTGAACGTTGACGAATTTGCAAGTCAAATAATGTGTTAGTGGATGTAATGATGATTGCTCTCTGATTTAGTGAGTGTAGCTAATGTCCACTTAATTTTAAAATAATACTTTTATTTACATGAAACAATAATAATAAAAATACATAAGTAGGTACATAATTTAACTAAACTAAAGATAAAAAACAGTGTTAATATCACCGACCGCAGGTAATGTGCCCAAAAGGCTGGCGGCATTACCTCGTTGGATGGCTATACTTAATTTTATATAATGTAAACTTATTTTTTTCTAGTGTGATTATTTACGTTTCAGTACATTTTTCATATGATAACGTCGAAAGCTTTATTTGTAAAATGGTCTATTAACTTTTGTCAGAGTATTTATCGATTTAATAACTTCTGTAACCTCAAAAGAGGAGGTACTTCGGACTTAAAAAAAATTGTTTTCCATGATAGTTCCGTGACAAGGCTCTTTTATGTTATTTATTATTATTATTATATCAGCCCTCAATGTCCCACTGCTGGGCAAAGGCCTCTTTTATGTTATTGCCTGAAATTTTTAAAAAAGGAAACAGACAAAATCCTTTTTTTTTAAGTTGTATCTTTTATATTATCACTGAATTTCATTTTTTTTTAAATTTTTCATTGTTGTACAGCGAAAAACGCAAAAGTTCTATGTGTCAGGGATACGTTCCTACATGAAAAATACTTTAGATGAACATAACACACATTTTAATAATAAGCGATAAATATAAAACTGAATAGATATTTAACATGTAAGCCTACCCTTTTGGAAAGAACCCTTCAATTTTATTCACATCACCATTCTACGTTGAATATAATCAGCATAATTTTCCCAAAACCTTTCAATCAAATTAAACACCCTTTGAGCTATTCGGCACTTTTCAAAACCTTACCCATACATACATAAATCCACACATTCACAGGCAAACATACACGATTTAACGCTAAAACGGCAACAATGCCTTGTTCAAGCCTTCTGCAAACGGAATCTACATCAACTCTTATTTCAGATACCGTATTTAGAGAGAATGACAGCGATATACGAAGCCTACAAGTGTAAAAGAGACGGAATATTGCAATATATGAGATGCCGGCTTCGTAGAGCTCTATGTAGCTACTACGGCAGTCTTTCCGTAGCATTCGTAGCGCACCTACGCCGCGCGTATCTCAAAACGATCGTATTTATAAATTTGTATTGTACTATGGGTATTCGTGAAGTGTACTTATTAATAAAGAGTGAGATTGCTATGTAAAAGTGGATTGGTTTCTTGTAGATACTACGTACAATATCATTGTGAAAGGGAATGCTAGCGGTCTCTTCGGGTTTGATGAAGGTAACGTGCAATTATTTTTTATGGTTTATGGGTAAGGTCAAGTTGAGTTTTGGTGCGAAAATGCGGTTATTTTTTACAAAATTTTAATTTAATATTTTAAATGCCTCTTGACCAAATTAGAATGAAGAGGGATAATGAGAGTGAGAGGGAAGCTTTTGCCCAGCGGTGGGACATTGCGGGTTTTAAAATAATTATTATTTCTGGTGCTTTTGATATTATAATAATTTTTATTGAATTTTATCTTGATCTTAAAAATTTCTTATTCAAATCTTATAGATATAAATGTAATTAGGTATAAATAAATACATATAATAGCAGGAAACAAAAACTTAAAAAAATAATTAAGAAATTACTTACCTAAAGTATGAGTTAAAATAATTTAAATTTTAAACCTATGACGTGATCTGGCTATGCTCAGTAATTTAAGCTTATATAAAAAAAAAGCATAACGTAAAATTATTGAACGATCATTCTACATAAAATGAATCAAATTGAAAAAACTATATCTTTTTGATAACAAAATAACAAGTTTTCACTGCATATAAAAGTATTGTAATGAGATTGACTGAGGCAAAAGATGGCAAGTGAAAATCCGTGTTTTCTGTCTACCCCTACCAAAAAGCGATGTGATTCTATATATGCTACATAATTTGTAGTACTTTGCCAAAGAATTTCAGAGCGATTGCTTCCAAATCTTCCAATCTCTTACTCCTTTTGAAACAATTCATCAAAGTGAACATCGATCTTGCAAACGTACAAAAGATGTCTCAATCTTATGGATTGGCATCTTGATAAAACTTCTTTTGGTTAACTAATAGAGCACTGGTGGTCTAGTGGTAGTGGCCCCGCCTTCCGATCGTAAGGTCGTGGGTTCAATCCCGATCGTGCACCAATGAGTTTTTCTGCCGAAAAACTTGTGCACTATGCCAGTACTCTCAAACGGTGAAGGAAAACATCGTGAACAAACCGTCATGTCGTAGAACCTATAAAGTTCAACAACATATGTCAAGTGCACGAAAGGAGCTTCTTTGAAGCGTACTTAAAATCCTTTCACCACACTGGTTCGAAATAACTAGTGACACGATAAGAAGAAGGCGAACTAATATTCTAGCTCGTTAAGCTAGTAATTATAGTTGAAGTTAAGCTACGTTCTGACCGGTCAGTAAAAGGATAGGTGACCGCTAGTGGCATTATTAACTGAGCGCTTCCGTGCTTTGGGCACATTACATTTTCGGTCCCGGCTATTAAGTCGTTAAGCCATGACGGCGGCATTAAGGCGGCCTAAAAACTCCGTCACCAGAGTTAGCCAGTAACTCATACGAATTTTTTAATTCGAAACAAATTCTTCGTTTTGAAATGTACTTTCCTAGTATTAAAACTGGTATTAGCTCGCTGCGCTCTCTGATCAAATGATGACAAATCATTTCTAGGTCGCATTGCTCGCTGGATCAATAAATGTTATACAAAGTATTTATTTCTCGTTGCTTTCTGTGTGCGTCAAAATATAATGAATTGAATATTAGAGATTCATACACTTCTACAGAAACAAGATATTGTGAAGGGTTCTAAATGATTTAGATTAATCCTGTTAAATTACCAAAATGAATTGACGTTTTGATAGCGAACAACAAAAAAAACAGTCTTTAACGAGAACACTTTGACTTCTATATTAATACTTGATTATTACAGGCACTACATATTTACATATATTTAAAAAATACAACAGCATAGTCAAGCTATCTAAGGATCGAAAGAAACGATCTATAGATAGCTCAACTGATAAATAAATAAAGCATGTAAACTTGTAATTGTTCTTTAAATTCACGGAACTTTACAAGAAAGCTCCACGACAGTATCCATAAGGTGCGGTAGACATTTTCTCAGATAAGTTACTTATTCCAGATCCTTTGAAGATGTCTAAGGGGGGGTAGTCAGAGCATGCCCAAACACATATTCCATACGTGACAGGTTGCAAGCCCATCGCCGCCTATATGAATACTAACTGGTTTCCTCACGATGTTTTTATTCACCGTTTAGAGCACGTGTTAAAGAGCATATAAATTTTACGAAACGCAAAATCCATTGATGCACGGCGGGATTCAAACCCACAACCTTCAGATTGAAAGCCTCTTTGAAAGCGAGATATGCGATACAAACTAGCATCCTACAAGCTAGATAAACGATCTAGTGACCCACACAAGCTAGATAAGCGATCTAGCGACTCACACAATCTAGATAGCCGATCTAGCGACCCACACAAGCTAGGTAAGCGATCAAACGACCCATACGAGCTAGATATACGATTTAGTGACCCATAGATTTTTACGGTACGAAGGAAGAGGAGTAGAATCTTCTAGTATTTAAGACTATTCTTAGTGATAACAGCGGTCCTACTGATTTTTGATTCTAAGTCTTAGAATCAAAATAAAAAAAATATGATCTAGATTTAAGTGTACCTACTCGTACAGTAAAAACTCGGCTTTAACCTTTCGAAGCCAAAATATATCAAGGAAAGTCATAAATACAGATTCCCATGAGAAAGTTACGACCGACCCGCGGAAACGAAGACATTTGTATTCCAAATCGAAAATACATGGAAATTCGTTTGAAATTGAATTCAATTATAATTGTTAAAGATCGATTTTGCTTTGACACTAGGGACCTTCGTCTAATTTGGTGAACGGGACATTGAAATCACGTGATCACTGTTATTGACCAATCCTAACGCTCGATCGATTTCAATATCTCGGAATATCTGCTCAAGCTTTGCGATTGGCTGATACACGTGCGCGCGATCACGTGATGATGCCCATCAATCAACCTATAGGTATTTTATGAAATTGTAATCAAGGTAATTTTAACATTATAATGCATAGGTACATTATTTTTCAATTATCCATAATTAGATGCATTAGGAAAGTTATGTCCCTGGCAATAGAGAAAGCTAAGGATACGAAAAATTACGTTTTAAAAACTAAAAAGGAAACCGACTTCAATGTTTGACTTAGGACGCGGCGTAACTCAGGGCGTCAAGTCAGGATAAGCCCACCCTATAAATCGAAAAAAAAATGGAATCGACAGATCGCGCTTATACTCCACCTATGCACCCAAAATACATACAGACGAATTGAGAACCTCCTTTTTTGAAGTCAGTTGAAAATCGCTATGTATTTTTCATTAATTTCTATTAATACAAAAATAATTTACATTTAGATGTTTCCAACTAAAAACCACATAGAAACTAAATTCTGAATTATATTTTCCCTCCAGTATTCAAAGCACGCGTTTTATTTTCACTAAACACGCAAACTTAAATCACTTTTATAGCATTTTACAAACCATTTTTAATATACGTCTAGATTATACTGATAACCTTGTTAAGATTAAAATTATGGCTTAAAATATTAATATTTCTAGTTCACTAATTAACCAGCGACACTTACGTTGAGGGTTCCTGGTATTTCAATTAGGGAAAGGTTTTTTGAGTGTGTAATTAGAGTGCGCGGTGAACTTGGCGGTGACTTGCTGGCTTTCCCCACGTGGTATAAGAGTTTAAAAATAAAATAAATAAGAATTTATTTTGGTTGCTATCCCAGAAACAGGGCTCTTACAGGCGATCCAGTTGAGGTCCTAAATTGAATTGCTTCGCTATAACGTATCACGATGTATGATAATAAAAGTTAATAATAAAAAAAATACTAGACTGAATTAAAAACTGATTTTTTTTCAATATAATATTTTTTTGTTTAAAACGTCACGTTGTCACTGTACGAAAACTTTGCGATTCATGTTAGTAACCTAAACTGGATAGCACCCAAACTGAATTGTAGGTCATGGTACGGCACCAGCTAAAGGATGCTGTTTGACTTTGGTTATTAAATTATGTAAACACATATAAATAAGCAGGCTAATCCTTTAAGTGGGTGATAGACGTACAAACTTAAAGTACGCGGCTTTTAAGATCGCGAACTTACTCGGCTCGACGTCGGTGACACACGTGAAGCTTACTCACTCTGTATTGCGATGTCGTCGACAGAAGAAGCTTTAAAAACTATAAAAAAAAAGACGAAGTGGAAAAGTGTGGGTAAAGAACTGAAGAGAGCGTTTATCACATGTGAATTTAGTAAGAGAGTTACGTGAAGAGAAGGAAGATTTCCATAAATATTTCAGAATTTCAGGCTCGCAGTACTATCATACGGACGAGCGAAGGCGGGTTACGAGCAAAATTTCAAACTTGTCGGATCGCCAACGAACTTACTCAGCGGTTTTTAAGTACGCGTATTTAGAGTGACACACCAGCGAAAAAGGTCTTCGAGCCACAAGTTCGCGAACTTACTCGCACGTCTATCACCCACTACTCGTGTTCAGTAGGATTGCTGGTATCACTTAGAATAGTCTAAGGTGGATCAACTAAAAAAAGCTAGGCCCCAAACCGTGTTTGTTGCCCTGGTTCTTCACGGTATTGGTCGTGAAGGAACAGGAGTAGAATCACCTAGTTTTAAGACATTTCAAAGTGATCCCAGCGGTCCTACTGAATAAATGCTTTTTGACTTTGACTTTGACTTCGAGTCCTAAAACTAGATGATTCTATTGCTGTTCCTTCGCGATCAATACCCAATACCGTGGACCATCCCCATCTCTACGGTAGAATAGAGTAAAATTACATTTGATCACATGACCGTCTTGGGAATACAGTCGTGGTTATTTCGTTTCGTATTTAGTTTCAAGTCGTTTGGTAGTCTCTTGAGTATTTTGTAACACAGTACAGAGAAATTCTGGAGCCCTACTCTCGTATGAAGCTTCCTAATGTTCAGGATAGCCACGACCGAAGATGCGATGTTTGATTGCAAGGACCAATTTTTCGGTTCGGAATACTTGGCCCGAGGGTCTTACTCTCGTGCGATGATTTTATGATTTCGCTGTATATTTGGTCTTCCTGCTATAAACAACATTGAGTTCGGTCGATAATATCAACCTATGAACTCGGTCCAACCCTAGGACAAAGTATTCTGAACCGAAAAATTAGTCGATGAAGACATAAATCGCAACTTCATTCGTGTTATAGTCTGGCCCGAACATTCGGATGTTTCTTTAGATATAAGAGTAGGCCCTTGGTATATTACTATGGCCCATATTCTAAAACCGTACTTGAGTTCTCAAGCATCAATTTGTATACATTTTCAGAGTACAATAGTTTTGTTTGAATTATTTCCTTTTGTTGTGTTAGTACACAACGACCACTTACAACAGCTCAAGATCCTGGTAGCATCTTGGTAGATGGTGGTAATCTAATGAGTTTAACATAACCCAGTAGGTTTATTTTTTGGCATCCACCTAAAATCTAGACAAATTCATTCTATACTTGACCCCACGTTCATGCCAACAAAAAATCTGTACCTATACCTTTGGATTTAAAAACACTATCAGAGCCGTGTTGGTCGAATGGGGCTGTGCCTCGACTTTCAATCCGACGGTCGTGGGTTCAAATCCTGGCCGTGCATCAATGGATTTTTCATTTCGTTAAATTTATATGCGCTTTAACACGAGCTCTTAACGGTGAAGGAAAACATCGTGAGGAAACCCGTAGCTTAGTCAGCTACACACGTATTGACGTCGTCTTTCTTGTGGGCGGCTGATTAAGCTGAGAGGATGGTTTAGGTGCTGGGCAAGCCTATTCCATCTTAAACAATGTCCCAGGCACTGCAGCGTCCCGTTAAGTGTAGGCATGGATTGCCTCCTGACGCTGTATAAATCAACTAATATAGATGTAAAGGCCTAAGTATATCAGTAAACATTTTTGATAAAAACTAATAATGTGTATGGTATGATACTTGAAGAATGAAAAAAATATATTTATTTAGCGACGACCTCTGTGGCGCAGTGGGCGAAGGTCCGCCTGCGATGCGGAAGGTTGCGGGTTCGATCCCCGCCGCGGGACAAATGTTTGTATGACCTACAGATATTTGTTTCGGGTCTGGGTGTTTCTATGTATAATATGTATGTATTTACAAACAAAAAGTATATAAGTAGTATATCAGTTATCTGGTTCCCATAGTACAAGCTTTGCTTAGTTTGGGGCTAGATGATGCTGTGTGAAAATGTCCAGCATTATTTATTTATTTATTATAATTTATTAGGTAGGTAGGTACAATTTGCACAGTGGTTGTTGACTGGGAAGTAGGAGCAAGGTAGTATTAACAAGGTTATAATTAGGCAAAGAATAGGAAGCTACTTAATATGATGATAATCAAGATCTGAGAATACAATGTTTTGTAACGAGGAAAAAAAAGCCAACAATAAAATTGTCCTTAATCATCAAATGTAAAAGATATCTCTTCTAATGAAGTTCTGCTAAACCTTGGATTAATTGAATACGAAGTCCTTTGTTAGCGTCATTAGTAAGAGATTAGCGCCTCCTTATTCCAATATTTGCCTTATTCAGAGCACGTTTCATTACAAAACTTGTAACTATTGTTAAAAAATCGGTCAAGTGTAAGTCAGAAATATTGTTAAACACTGTAAATACAAAAAAAAAATGGGACCAGGAGTGCCGTAAGAAGTGAAAACTTGAGCAAAAAAAATTTTATTCACCCGTTTAGTTATAAAAATGAGCATTAAGAAATGTAAAAATATTGCCGTAAAAGCTTACCGAGTACAGAACTAGATGGCGCTACTGGTAGGTGTCGGTGAGCAGTCACGTGACTCGCACGTGACCTTTTCGAGGCGAATCCAAGAATTTATTCTCATCTCATCAAAAATGCCCAACGCGCACTTCAAAAAACAAGTTGATTTTAAGAAATGGATAGATATAAGCCTTTTATTTATAATTTATAATATTTTCTTTCATATTAATTATATTTTTTCTTTTATAATTTCGACGTAGATATCTTCAAAGGATATTGAAAGAACATTTGACTTTAGAGGCTCTAACGTTCTTTTGGATACAAATTGAGGTCCAGTTTAGTTTTTAATAGTATTCTAAACAGAAAATTTTCTAGAAATTTTAGATTCCGTTGAACAATTACAGCAAATCAAGGTATTGTCTAAACAAAGCATGTTAAACTGCTAAATATTCATTTCGGCCCATAAACGCGAAGCCCAGGCGAGGACACACGAGTAAATTGTAATCAGAGAATACGTTTCTATCAAAAATATGAACCGTGTTTAGCGAAGCACTGCCTAAACTATTTCTAGAAATACGATCTCTAAATACTCGTACCTAAAACCACAGAACTATAGTTCTGTGCCTAAAACGCTTTTTTGTGGACACAGTTTTTGTTTTGACATAGTGTCAACATGGTGTTCAACAGATGCTTAAATTTTTTTTAGTAATACCGACTGTGTTTCGATTTGCCTTACAGGTCAGTTGGTAGCCTTCAGCGCTGTGCGTGAGTTTGATTTCATAATAATACCACTACTCGTAACACATAAACTTTGTGACAGTTACGATCGTTGCTTAACTTAAACGATCGATCAGGAGCTACTAAACACGCTTCTTTAAAGAGAATACTCAGAAGTAGGGCCTGTAGGCACATTAAGTTTGAAACCTTAAAAAGTAATAAATAAATAATGCTGGACATTTTCACACAGCACCATCTCGCCCCAAACTAAGCAAAGCTTGTACTATGGGAACCAGATAACTGATATACTACTTATATACTTTTTCTTTGTAAATACATACATATTATACATAGAAACACCCAAATATCTGTAGGTCATACAAACATTTGTCCCGCGGCGGGGATCGAACCCGCAACCTTCTGCGTCGCAAGCGGACCTTCGCCCACTGCGCCACAGAGGTCGTCAATAATAATATAAGCCTTTATTCAGAGGTTTACAGTTTTTCTTATAGCTAATTGTAGTTAATCTAACACTCTTGCCCTATTTCCTCCGTTTGCCCTAGTTTGGCATAGGCCATTTCCAACTTCTTCCACTCGTGTCTATCTCTGGCAGTTCTTGACCATAATTTCCCAGCGATAGCTTTGAAGTCGTCTTCCCATCTCTTAAATCGTCTTCCACATTTTCTCTTTCGATTTCTAGGTTGCCAATATATTAAAGATTTGCTCCATTTCTCCGTTCCTCTTAAAGTGTGACCTGTCCATCTCCACTTGTTCTTTCTTACTACTAGTGTGACGTTTTCTATTTTCTATTCTACCTTAAAAAGTACTGTAAATTAATTATCTTAATTACACTCGTGTGCCTCACAAAACTGTGCTTAATTAACTTAACTTTCAGTTCAGTCGCTTTATACTGAACATAAGAAAATAAACTCCAGGTACAGAAGCTTACTTAAGTATTAGGTGCACATAAACCTCATAAACACCTAAGAGTGGACGTATCAGTACCTTTGTTTATAACGTCGGCAAAACCATTATGGATACTCTACCACCGTGGGGTCAGCGGAAGGGTTATGTCGGACTCTCATAGACTAAAAACTGACGCGTGACCGGCCTCCATGCATGTCAATGGGCTCCGGGATCTCCTACGGAATGCACCGGTGCCCCTCTCGCATTTGCACTGTCCCGGGAATGACACCCACAGCCACGCCCGGCACCCTCGCGGTGCTTATGGCGGCACTTGCCATAGAACGCCGCCGCCCTCCCGGGACCCGCATCAAAGACAGCCGACATCCCCACTTCGACCGCCCGCGGACCCGGAAAGTCCCCTGTTAGGCATTAGTACCTACCACATTCAGAATAGGTATTGAAAAAACTCTTATGATTAATACTCAAAGGGCCTTACATAGATACGTGGTTTAAAGTTATGACGGGTATAACCTAAGAATAACCTTACAATTTTTTTACTTTGTACCACGTTTAAAGTAAAGTCAATAGTTTAACCTACTTGATAGAATATTTTTTTAATTTGTACCTATTGCATCAATAGTGCTTATGTTATAATAAAAACATTGAAATTTCACCCAGACAGTCATAAATGTGACCTATTTTGACTTTCCTAGTAGCCGACTGTAACTTTGTCTTTTAAACCGAGTTTAGTTTGAAACCACTTTGCCAAAACCGCTCTAATTTTGGTAGCAGGTGTGTCGTAGCATCTATGTATTCTATTCTAGTCACCCCTTTTTGGGGTAAACTACATAATGGGAGAAACTAGATAACTTAAATCGCAAGGCTGGATTCATGAAGGTCATGGGTTCGATTTCCGTAACTAAAATTGTTTTTGTCATGAAAATGATGGCTTTTGTACTTTGGCGTGGCTCGGATTAAAACGCCGTTTACATGATACCATGATACCAAGAATGGTATCATCTCTTGGTCATCTCAGCTCTTGCTGCGTTGAGTTTGAGGAAGCAAGAGGCAAGAATGGGTATGCTAGAGTGGTATCGTATAAATGGTGCATTAAACAAACCTATGGAACACTAATTGACGTGACATGAATACATATTTGAAGTGAAGTGAAACAGTTACCATTATTAAAAAGAAGAAGGAATAAAAGGAAGAAGAAGAAGAAGAAACCAAGAAGTGAAGTGAAACCAAGAAGAAAAAGAAGACTAAGCTAAGATGTTACTCATTGGGCAGTATAGTCGCTCAGCGACAAAGCCCTTTTTTTTGTTCATGTAAAAAAAAAAACACCGTAGGTACTCAGAGACGCTAAGAAAGAAGTTTAGATTTTCTTGTCATTATTATGTATGTAATGATGTGTTTCTTTCTTGTGACACAAAATGAACCTTTTTTTTATAAAATTAAGTCTACTTTACCCTAGAGATAGAGTTTGCTGGCTGTTAATCAAATGATGAACAGTAGAGACAGTAATGAAAGCTTTCAAAGAAACTTTCCTCACAGAGATACCTGATTTATATTTTTATTTTCTACTCAACCCCTCTTGATTACGCGAGTTCCATTGAAAAGTTACGCCTCTTTAAATAAGACTGCTTCAGTTTCCTTTCTGTATCTACATAATTTTACAAAGACTGAAGTACTTTTTTTTTTTACATGAATAAAAAAAAAGATAAAAATTTTTGAAAAAAAAAATTGAACCGACTTCACAGAACACAAACAGAAGAACCTTCTACACACTAAAAAGAGAAAAATAAGAATATAATTTGAAGTCGGTGCCAACTATTCATTTACATCTAAGAAATTCAAAAGAACTTGGGTGCAAAATTGTATCCTGGTACGCTATCGCTCGATTTCTTTTTTTGATAGGTACCTAATCGTATTCACTTGGCACCGACTTCAAATTATATTCTTATTTTTCTCTTTTTAGTGTGTAGAAGGTTCTTCTGTTTGTGTTCTGTGAAGTCGGTTCAATTTTTTTTTTCAAAAATTTTTATTTTTCACTTTTTAGTGTAAGTAAATAAATACTGTGTAAATAAAAGTGTATGTGTAAATAATATAGTAAGCTACGAGTACATTAAGACTTTGCTTATCGTAGCTTAAGTAGGAAAGGATAAGAGAAGTCATGGGCAGACCTACTAAAGGACAGACCGGAGTTCAGCAAGGGGGAAAACTATCAATCCATAAGGAAAAGAAAATATTTTGGACTACCTCGGGTGTAATACCCTTTCAAACTATTTAATGTTTGACTCAGATTGTGAGTCAGGATGTGTTGTGTAGTGAGAATAAGGTTTTTTGAATGTTACGGGAAAACTGTCAATCCCTCAGGAAAAAAAATATATGGCGCCACCTTGAGAGTATACCTCTTTCTAACAAAAAAAAAATTTTGGAAATCGGGCCACAATTTTCTTAAAGTTCAGTGTTTGTTTTAGTTTTACGGGAAAACTATTAATCCCTCAGGAATAAAATTTATATGGGACCACTATGAGAGTATACCCTTTCAAAGAAAAAAAAAATTTTGGAAATCGGGCCACAATTTTCTTAAAGTTCAGTGATTGTTTTAGTTTTACGGAAAAACTATTAATCCCTCAGGAATAAAATTTATATGGGACCACTATAAGAGTATACCCTTTCAAACTAAAAAAAAATTTTGGAAATCGGTCCACAACTGACGGAAATATCGTTTTCTTAAAGTTCAGTGATTGTTTTAGTTTTACGGGAAAACTATTAATCCCTCAGGAAAAAAAAATATATGGCGCCACCTTAAGAGTATTCCTCTTTCTAACAAAAAAAAAATTTTGGAAATCGGGCCACAATTTTCTTAAAGTTCAGTGATTGTTTTAGTTTTACGGGAAAACTATTAATCCCTCAGGAATAAAATTTATATGGGACCACTATAAGAGTATACCCTTTCAAACAAAAAAAAATTTTGGAAATCGGTCCACAACTGACGGAAATATCGGTGAACATACATAAAAAAAAAAAAAAAAACATACATACAGCCGAACATATAACCTCCTCCTTTTTTTGAAGTCGGTTAAAAAGGGCGTCGCTGAGCGACTATACCGCCCAATCAGTAGCATCTTAGCTAAGTAAAGTGATCTTCTTCGTTGCGGGTTCTGCAAGTCAAACTCTGGCCATTTATGGCAGTTACTGGATGTTTTTTACTGTCAAACTTAAGCATTTGAAGTTGCCTCTGTCATAAATGTTTAAAAAACAAAAATTACTATAAATGCATCATCTAGAAGCAAGCTTCTTACACTCAATGAGATGCTGTAGGGCGGTATATTATTAATATTATAGATTTTGAAACGAAGTTCCTTTTCGGACGGTATCGAGGATTGAGACTAGAAAAAAAGCGATCGATTTTATCGTCACGACATATCACTGTCTACGGGGAATAAAAGGATAACTGCAAAAACACAACATTACAGGAGAAGCAAAAAACATGTTTTCGTTGATAACTTCACAAATTGTGCAAAATAGTGCGCAAAAAAAAAAGATGCGCTGAGTGCGAAAAGTGGTGCACAAGGTGCGCAAAATGTCAAAATTATACTAAATCAGTGTACCTATATTGTTAAAATTCATCGTTATTCATCTATGTATTTTATGTATGTAGGTACTTACAAAAATACAGGTCCCTGTCAGTCACGTGGTTGTATCCCATCATGATAGCTTCAAGTTCTGCTCACCTTACCAAAAATGAAATTTTTTTTAGTTAGCCTATACTGTCCCACTGCTGGGCAAAGGCAAAAAAATGTCTTACTACATATAAATGTTTACCTAGGACAGAAAATAGGTATAGCCATCCATCGAGGTAATACCCCCAGTCTTTTGGGCACATTACCTGCGGTCGGTGATTTGAACACTGTTTTTTATCTTTAGTTTAATTTAATTATGTGTACATGTATTTTTATGATTATTTAAGTGGTTCTTTCTACATACCTACAGTAAAGCAATATAATTATGTAATGTGGCAACATATTTTAATTTAGACTAGCTTTTATCGAACCACTCAAGTTCTGCTCTGAATTCTAGGTGTGTGTTTCAAGGACCCACAAATATCGTGCGAGTCTCATATTATGTTCCCAATTTATCCTCTACCCACTGAACCCTAAAAATAGTAAACAATGTCAGCAAGAAACCTTAGTCCTGACTTGATAGGTTTGCCGACATTTTAATGGAAATCGCGAAGAAAAACATTTGTTATTTTCTTTGTGGAAAAAACGTTACTTTGTGACCGAGTGGCTTTATTTATTTAAATATTGTTTTCTTGATTTAGACTTTGGTTTTGGTTTAGATTTTTCGTCCCACTCTATTTTATAATCTCTCTTTCTTCATCGTCATCATCATCATCCACAGCCCGATCTAGTCCACTGATAGGCATAGGCTTCCCTTAGTGCCATCCAAGACAATCCCGTGCCATTCCCATCCATCTACGACCCACGACCTAGGCTATGTCATTTGCCCATCTCGCTGCCGGACTGGCTGACTAATGTCATTACTGTCATTTATATCTATTCTCCGGTACATAGACGCCATGCTAAGGGGGCAGACACACATTTGAGCTTACTTTAATATTGTACCTACCTATCCAAAATGAATTTATCATTAATAAAGTAAAAAAAAATTAAAGTAAAAGAATAAGTCTATTCTTCACTTTTGTAAATTCTCGACAAATTTTTCATCCACAGTTATACGCATTTCTTCTTAATGCAGAACCAAGTGCAGTTTTTACTGTTTTTAACCAACTTCAAAGTTGAAATAATACTTCAGAAACTAGTCATTATTTACTTCAACCGTGTTTTTATATAGGCATCCACAGTGCCAATGTATAAAAAATAATTCGGAAATCTCTCGTTATTTAACATGAATAGAAATCTTCATCGAAGCTCAAATTAATGATGTCCGCAATCGACAGCTGAGCTGAAATCCCTACCCAGATTAATTTATACCTACCAACTTTATATTATTTCACTTGATAACAATACGATAATAGAACTTATCTACTTAATAATAAGATGCACAGTTGAAAAGCACTGGTGGTCTCTAGTAGAACTAACCCGCCTTCAGATCCGGTTGGTTCTAAGTGATCCTGAAGTAAAGCGGTCCTACCTGGTCCTACTAAAAAGTACTTAGTATTTTATATCAAAAATGTGAACCATCAACTCGCAAATAATGTTGTGATGAAACCGGGATGTCGTAGATCCTTAAAAGTTCAAAAACATGGTGTCAAGTGCACGAAAGGAGCCTCTTTGAGGCGCACTTAGAAACTTTTTACCACAAAATTAAAATTATTAAAGATATTAACCAACTCACAAAATTAAAGATATTAACCAACTCCAGAGCATTTCACTCCATATTGTATCTAATTTCAATAATTTTCAATGTGTATTGTAATTGTTTATAGTTTTTTTTTATGGAAGAGGGGGCAAACGAGCCAGTAGTGGCACACCTAATGGTAAGTGATTACCACCGCCCACAGACAACTGCAGCATCAAGAAGCACTGCAGATGCGTTGCCGGCCTTTGAGGTAGGAATGGGCTCTTTTCTTGAAGGTGCCTAAGTCGTATCGGTCTGGAAATACCGCTGGCGACAGCAGATATAGTCTTCTGACATTTTTGAATTTTTATCATCAAACATAATTTTGTAAATAGTGTAATCTGTTATTTTTATATTTAAATTTTTGATATTAAGTACTTAGTGTAATTGGTTGTAATGCCGTTCTAATTATTATCAATAAAAACTAATTCTAAATACTAAATCCGCTAAGCCATAGTTTGAAGGAGACATAGCACAGCCCAAACGACGGAAGACAGAAAGCTGAAATTCGAAAAAAGGTTCAGTGACACACGTGTCCGTAGTATTTTTAATAGGACAGTGATTTCTATGGAAAGTAGAAAAGTAGGTTTCAGTGACACAGGTGCCCGGGTTCTGCACACCGTTAAATTAATTTCTCGTCGAATCACCTCACCCCCTAATTCGCTGCTGGCTACTCGGTAACATAATACATCTTGCCTATTTGAGGTAAGGTGGTATTAACGGCGGTTGTTTTTATTGACCCTACTCAGTACTCAGCTTCTATAGAGAGGTGAAGAAGAAAATAATTTTGATATTACCTCAATGGCAAAGCCTTGAATTGAAATATCTGAGAGGATGATTGACGACCTCTGTGGCGCAGTGGGCGAAGGTCCGCCTGCGACGCAGAAGGTTGCGGGTTCGATCCTCGCCGCGGGACAAATGTTTGTATGACCTACAGATATTTGTCTCGGGTCTGGGTGTTTCTATGTATAATAATGTATGTATTTACAAACAAAAAAAAAGTATATAAGTAGTATATCAGTTATCTGGTTCCCATAGTACAAGCTTTGCTTAGTTTGGGGCTAGATGATGCTGTGTGAAATGTCCAGCATTATTTATGTCCACCGCGTCTTTGGGATACAAACTTCTATCTATTAGGCGCTCCTGAGAATAATAGGCCTCTCTATAACGCCACGCTATTTTACCTAGCAAAAGGATAAAATAGCTTAAATAAAAAAATAACAGGGGCGTTCCAGGAATGCCGACAGAAGTGAAAACTTGAACGCGGTTTCCGTAACGGCTCTAAACTTTAAAAAAATATAAAGTGCAAAAAGTTACTCTCCTACTGGGATTTGAATTCGGGGCTGTCTCATCAGAGGCGGTCACTCTAACACGTCCATTGTGACTATTTGAGGTGTAACGAAATTAAGGTAGGTATTAAGAGGTTGGTGTCATCAAACTTTTACGGTAAAAGTCACGTGACTGATTGCGATATTTTTCTTCCATCTCAAAAATGCTACGCGCTTAAAGATGTTTTCACTCCAAAAATAATAAGTGTGAGGTTAAAATATTGACAAATATTGAGTGTAACCAATCGTGAGTTTAAAAAGCTTTCAGTGTTATCTTATCTATATGATGAACATGGTTTTTCAATTAACTTAAAAGCTAGGTTTTAAAGCTAATAATTATCGCACTGGCTCTATTAAACAATCAACTATAGACTTTTCTTTTATTTTGTCACTCTAACGCAATAAAAAAATGTAGTTTAGAGTTACAGGGTACCACTGTTATTTTTATTAAATAAAAAATGATTCTTTATAGTAAATAAAGTAGGTAATCTCAAATCAAGGTCAATCCTAATCCCAGTTCAAATCGTCCACGTTCACTTTCACACCATGATTAACCTATCGCTGTCACTCCCACCAAACCCTTATCAACTTGAAACCAATCGCAAACCAACCGTGCCAAGCCAATCCCATCCTTAAGTAGTTCACATAAAGTCGTAGTGCGCAACACGCGTCACTTGTCACATCAAATGACAGATGTCAGAGAAAAAATTAGCGCTTTCTCTTAGGAGAGGAAATCTTTTATTTATCAGACGACGTAGGGGAATACTGCAGATGAAATCGAATGAGCAGGTGTATTAGATTTTTGTGAATTGAGTTTTTGCGTTCAAAGTCTTAGTTATGTAAGTTTGGAGGGCAAAATCTAAGTTACGTGAAAGCCAGGAACCCATACCGGTGCCATCACCGGTGCCACAGAACACCAGCGCTGCAGCACCTCTAAGTTGCTGCAGCACACGCTGAGTGGTGTCCATTTTTGTGTATAGTATTAAGTGTTAGTATAGTTCCTAATTGTATTTTATGCTTTATGAAACACAAATTAAATGTTTTTCTATTCTATTCTAAACTATTCTATACCGTGTTTTTTGCTAGGGCAAAAAACACGGTTAGTGTATTGTTGTTAGTTAGGTTTAGTGTATTGGTCGCGAATTATCAAACGAACGAAAAAAGGAACGCGAATACGGCCCAGAATTACCATTTTATTTACAGAAACTAAGCTACTGCATATTAAAATATATTTACAAATTACAACAGGATTAGTCAAGCTATCTAAGGATCGTTAGAAACGATCTATAGATAGCTGGCACATTTTTGACTCAAATGATCAGCATTGCCATCCACCACCAGCATTAACTTCAGGAACTGTGACAAAGAAAAATACATGAGTGTCGTGGAACCTCCGTGGAACACACGGTTGGAACTAAGTTTAAAATTTTAAATTTGGGATTTGTCAAATAAATTATTGTCAAGTATTAAAATCCTTGTACTAACAATCTATGCACTGTTTCGCGTCTGCGCACTTCGCACTGTGACGCTTTGACCGATGTATGTGTCGTGACGGTAAATAGGCCGCTTTTTTTTCTAGCCTCCATCCTCGATACCGTCCGAAAAGGAACTTCGTTCCAAAATCCAATTACATGAACCCTAACACAGATTTTCTGCAAATTAGCGGTTTTATATAAACAAAGGCTTAATTTCAATTTACACTGCTTGGATGTAGAAATTGGATTTTACTAATTTAGTTAAGTACAACTTTGCAAAAACATACCACCGTAGTATTACAGTCGTCAATAAGCAACTATTAGGAGTTAAAGTATGAAATTGCCGTTTTATTGTAATAGGTACTTACTTCGAATTAACATAGAACCTTCATGGTTTGAGATTTTTGAACGAAACTTTTTTCACATGGTACCTATGAGGAGCTTCTTTTATAAAATGTGCAACATTCGATTATCGACTTTCAGAGGTTTTTTTTTTCAGCTTAGATAAGAAAGATGGATACTAAGTGTTCTTGTAGTGTTGACTCATTTGCTTTAAATTGTTTACTACACAGATATTTCCCTAAATATACTTTAATTCTGTTTTATAGAAAATAGGTTCATATTAATCTGTTAAAATTAAATAATCCATACTTATGTTGGGGATACTCAGTGGTTGATAGAAATAATTAAAGTATTGGATATAAAATGACGCGCGCCTAGTTTGTTCCGTGTCCTTTAGTAGAGTGGGGCCTCGTCCCCCGGACCTCGCTCACCGCGTCCCATAGGCGCGGTGTCGGCCGATGCGACGAAGATTTATCTCCGACACTTACACTTACGTCGAGATACGACTTTTGTGCTAACTTCGTGAACCGTAGTTACATCAAGTCTTCATCTATTACATTGGATAAATTACGTTCACCGTTTCTAAGGAAATCAAATCCAGTTTTGTCTTGAAATCTGATTAAAGAGGCTGCTTTGTTTATTTCGGCTATTTGTAAAACTGGATTAGTTGTAGCTAGGATTAGGGTACATGTTGGCCGTTGACATGAAATTGAATATAGCTTCTGCGTCTGAAAATACCCTGCAAAGGGCTAAAGTTAGAAGAAGAAGTGCTATAATAAGTTTGTATGAGTAAGACGTGGTCAACTCTGGCGACGGAGTTTCTAGGCAACTTCAAGCGTCATGGCTTACTTATTAGCCGGGACCGACAATCTTACGTACCCAAAGCATAGAAGCGCTCAGTTGATAAGCCATGACTGAGACCACTAAGCCGTGATTGGTCGCAAAACAATTAAAATTAGTTTTAAAAGACAATTCTAAGTGAATTTTTGATTTTGACTTTGCCTATAGGCAGCCCAAAAACTTGTAATAAACAAAAGCGATTCAATTGACGACCTCTGTGGCGCAGTGGGCGAAGGTCCGCCTGCGACGCAGAAGGTTGCGGGTTCGATCCCCGCCGCGGGACAAATGTTTGCATGACCTACAGATATTTGTCTCGGGTCTGGGTGTTTCTATGTATAATATGTATGTATTTACAAACAAAAAGTATATAAGTAGTTTATCAGTCATTCTAGTACCCATAACACAAGCTCTGCTTACTTTAGGGCTAGATGATGCTGTGTTAAAAGTCCAGCATTATTTATTTATTTATTTTATTTTATTCCATACCTATACCATAATAAGTAGTAGTTGGCCCTTACACAAGGGCTCACATTAACATGTAAATTCACCCTTGAATGCACTCAGTTACTCGGCTATTGAATTCTAATCGAGCGATGCGACCTGCATTCGAGCTGATGAACCTTCAAGCAATTCATCCGTGAGCTTGTTTTCATCATCATCATTATCATCAGCCTATGGCAGTCCACTGCTGGACGCACTAGGGGAGGCCTATGCCTCCCCTAGTGCGCGCCATTGCGCCCTGTCCTCAGCTCGGCGCATCCAGCTTCTGCCGGCAGCCTTTCGCAGATCGTCACTCCACCTGGCCGGAGGGCGTCCTACACTACGTTTGCTGAGTCGCGGCCTCTACTCAAGAACTCGTTTACCCCAACGGTTATCGGTTCTTCGGCAGATATGGCCAGCCCACTGCTACTTCAGCTTGCTGATTCTCTGAGCTATGTCGAAAACTTTGGTTCTATGTCGGATAGTCTCGTTGCGGATTCTATCCTTCAGAAAAACTCCTAGCATAGCTCGTTCCATAGCTCGCTGAGCGACTTTAAACTGCTTATTTTAAGGGGGTAAAATAGGAAAAGGCGGTATTGGAGACTTGTTTGCTAATTAATTAACTTCTTTCGCGGTATAGCGGTCACCCATCCACTTACTGAGCGATCAGAACGTTGCTAGTTGATGAAACGTCAAAATGAAACAACGTTCTGCGCGGCCACGAAAGTGGATGGGTGACCGCTGCTAGTGGCATTATCAACTGAGCACTTCTGTGCTTCGTCACTCCCGGTTATTAAGACAATAAGCCATGACAAAGGCGGTGAAAACTTCGTCACCTGAGCTGGCTTACTTATACGAACTTACTCACTAGAATGTAGACGACGACCTCTGTGGCGCAGTGGGTGTAAGCCTGCTTGGCACGCAGAAGGTTGCGGGCTCGATCTCCGCCGCGGGATAAATCCATACTTCCATACTTAATATTATAAATGTGAAAGTAACTCTGTCTGTCTGTCTGTCTGCCTGTTTGTTACGCTTTCACGCTCAAACCGCTGAACAGATTAAGCTGAAATTTGGCATAGTTAAAGGTTGTATCCCAGGGAAGGACATAGGCTACTTTTTATCCCGAAAAAATGAAAAAATCCCGAGGGGCCGCGGGTAACACCGCGGGAGCGAAGCTAGTGTTTGTATAATCTGCAAATATTTATCTCGGGTCTGGGTGTTTCTATGTATAATATGTATGTATTTACAAACAAAAATTATCTAAGTAGTATATCAGTTAACTGGTTCCCATAGTACAAGCTTTGCTTAGTTTGGGGCTAGATGATGCTGAGTGAAATGTGTCCAGCATTATTAAAAAAAAAATGTCTGTGGTGACTTCCAGTTAATGGTCTTCAAGCTAATTCTAGCTTTCTAGGTTCTGTTTAGTGATATACAAATCAAATCAGCCATCAACTATCCACGAAAAATACCTCTTTCTAAAAATAAAATCCAATTCAAAACTCGATTGTTCCATAATGGCTACCTAATCAAGGTCGCGGCCAAGGGCGGCCATGGCGTGTCCTCCTGCCACGGTCAACAGTTTTTGTTTAGGCATCGATGCATGCACGTAATTATAGGTAACTTCCGCGGTCGCTTCGAAGAACTCGTGTAAGCGGTCGTCAAACGTCAATCAAATGTATTAAACACTAGAATATACCCGCGGCTTCGGTCACGTACTAACGATTTTTTTTTTCACCCCTTCAGGGGTAAAATTTCAGAAATTCCTTTTTTAGTGCTCCCCTCTATTATTAAATGAATGTACCATTCAAGTTTTATGTTTCTGAGTCAACAGCTTTTGGCAGAACTACTCGCGGTCTCAAAGAAATACTTTCCGAACCATCTGTTGTTTTTACCCACGACGGAACGGAGATAAATAAATAAATAATGCTGGACTTTTCACACAGCATCATCTAGCCCCAAAGTAAGCTTGAGCTTGTGGTATGGGTACTAGATGACTGATAAACTACTTATATACTTTTTGTTTGTAAATAAATACATATTATACATAGAAACACCCAGACCCGAGACAAATATCTGTAGGTCATACAAACATTTGTCCCACGGCGGGGATCGAACCCGCAACCTTCTGCATTGCAGGCGGACCTTCGCCCACTGCGCCACAGAGGTCAGATTTAGTAGGCGTTTGGAGTGAAAGGTTGTATGTTTGTCTGTTTGTCTGTTTGTGTGTGCACTTTATGTCTTATAAACTTTGTTTTAATGATTACGATGACTACGAAAAAGAATCAAAGTCAAAAAACATTCATTGATACTTATAGATAGTTTCATAATTCAAATCATCTAAAAAAACTTAGTTATTCTACTTCTGTTCCTTTGACCGCAAACCTTGGCAACGATCACAGTTTAGAGCCTGGCGCACTTCTCACTGATCAATCTTTGATACATACAAAAAAAAAGACAAGAGATACAACAAAATGGATCAAAGAAGAGTACAGACAACAAAATGGAGAGGACCAGCTGGCAAAATAAATGTTGTCAGACAATGTAGACGGTGGACTGATGACATAATAGGCATAGCTGGAAACGCCTGTATAAATGCAGGAGCTGATGAAGAGTTATAGCTGATGATGGAGGAGACCTTTACCCTAACAGAGATCCATTTCTCCGAATAATTACTGTACGAGCACGTACACCGACCTACTTAATTTGTGTCCTCTCAGCACTTTACGCCAGTAATAATTAGCAGCAATTCAGTTCGTGTTCGGTCATCATTCTTACCTCGCGACTCATTATCATTTTATATCATAAGTTTTCTTTAATTACATCAGTTAAAATTTATCTCAGAGTTTTACTGATAATTATTAGATAACTTTCCTAGCCAGGGTGTGCGGACCGTACATCCTTTTTTTTAAATTTTAAAACTGATTTTAAACCTCGTGTGACTCAGTGATTCGTGTTAACCTAATACGTGGCTCTGTGACGCAAGTGAGGACAACCGCTAACAAGTGGATTTATCATAGTGGGCAACAGCTCACACCCTATCATATCAACGGGCAGCAACAGCTACCACCAAGGGAACGTAAGCCAGGCTGGCTTGCAACCACAAAAGCAGCAGGGTAGCAACAGTTACCTACCACTGAACGGGGGCGAGCGGGTCAGATAGCACTGCCGCTCACCAAGTATCATCAGATATCAAGTAAGATTTTTCCATATTGCTTACTTTATCATAATCTGTCAAGATGTCGAGCATGGAAGACTTATTATCCGTTCAAGAGCAAATTGCATCGGGATTTGAACAACTCTATTCGAATTTTAAGAAAGACGGTTCGGATAGAAAAACTCCTGACTATATCAAGAAAATATTAGACACTCTAGATGGTTACTGGAGTGAATATCAATCAAATCATATCAAGCTGTGTGGATTTGGTACTAAGTCTAGTTCATATTTTACAACAAATCAATTTGAGCAAGTCGGAGAAAGATATACCCATATCAGAGCAGTGATCGAGAACTATTCGAAGCCTAGGGACGATATTTTCAGGCCTTCAACTCCTCTTATCAAACCCGCTACACCCATGTCGGTTCCGGGTACTTCAGGGCCAAGCGTCTCGTCTCAAGCTCGGGGTAGTAACAGCAAAACCGATGAAATGCTGCGTAAGCAGAGCAGCAACTTCAAAGCCTTTGAGCATACTATTTCCAACATCGATTTAGATACTATATCAGAAAAATGGGAATTCGAACATCTATTGCGTAACATTCAGGCCCGTTGGACTGCAGTCGATACCCTTCACTGGGAGCTGGATAGTGAATCTGGTCATAAAAGTCAGGAATATGAATCGCATTTCTTCAACGCAGAGAAAAGGTTCAACGAAATAATTAAATCTATCAATAAGAAGATGTGGTCGGTTTCCCACCGGGAGAAGTCAACGCCTAAAATGGAAATACCGACGTTTTCTGGAAACTACAACCAATGGTCCAGCTTCAAAGATCTTTTTACCGAATCAATTCATGCGAACCCGACTTTGTCCAGCGCTCAAAAAATGCAGTTTTTGAAATCAAAGGTGAGGGGAGAAGCAGAACGATTGATCCAGCATTTGACCATATCATCGGACAACTATTCCATCAGTTGGGATCTGCTTAATCATAGATATAACAACAAACGCCTAATTTTGAGTTCGCATTTCGATTTAATGCTTAATATTCCGACAATCCAGCATTTATCACTTAATCATATCAAGAAACTCCACGACGTTACTCGCGAAAGCCTTAACGCTATCAAGAACCTAGGAGTCGACGTAGCCTCGTGGGACCCCCTTATCATCCATCTCATGTGCCAAAAACTGGACTCAGAAACCCTCAGCGAATATCTTTTATCAGTGAAGGAGCCCAAGGAGGTGCCGAAGCTAGAGGAGTTTTTATCATTTCTAGAGAAGACTTTTACGACATTGGAAACTTCTCGAAGAAAACCTGAGCCAAAATCAAATCATAATCCTAAAAAATAATTTAACAATAATTTCAACATGAAGCAATCATCGCCCGGACGTAGTATGGCGCAATCGTGCAACGACAAAAACGTCTATGCAACAAAATTCTATAAATGTGCCATTTGCAAAATGAATAAACACGGCATTTTTAATTGTAATAAATTTAAAGAAATGACTCCGCTTTTAAAACGTCGTACCGCCGAGAAGCTAAAATTATGCGAAAATTGTCTTTATTGTCACTATGGCAATGAGTGTACTTCAGAAAAACGCTGCCGTGAGTGCAATCAAGCACACAACACTCTTTTACACGAAGCGTTTACTCAGCATGACAACGAGGCTTCGACGTCGAGTTCAAGCAATACGAATACACCCAAATCAGGGCAACGGGTCCCTGTACGAAGTTCACACGTGTCTTTGCAAACTGAAATACCTGAAATACTTTTAGCAACAGCTGTAATTAGGGTTGAAACTTCCACTGGATCATACATAAACATGCGCGCACTTCTAGATCAGGGTTCACAAACCTCACTTATCACCGAAAATGCCGCACAGCTGCTGGGCTTGCCACGCCAAAGATGTCAAGGCGTCATAACAGGCATAGGTACAACGCTCTCAAGCTGCAAGGGATCTATCCATATCAAATGTGTATCAACCAATAATAACTTTGAGTTTTCAACGGATGTTCTTATCATGAAAAATCTAACTAAGAATCTACCCAGTTACTCTTTCAAGAAGCCTGATTGGTCATACTTGGATAACATCACTTTAGCTGATCCTGAATTCAACATCAGCCGTACAGTCGATATCCTTTTCGGAGCAGATATTTATTCTATGATTTTATTAGAAGGAATCTGTAGAGGAGAACACAATCAATCTCCCATAGCGCAGAACACACGCTTGGGGTGGATCTTGAGTGGATGCGAACGAACTCTGCAATGTAACGTCATTATCAACAACCTAGATGAAATCCAGAGATTCTGGGAAGTCGAAGACATTGCTGAAGAATCCAATTTATCAACTGAAGATCAAGAGTGCATTCAATACTACAAAAACACGACAACTCGACGAGAAGATGGTCGTTATGAAGTCAGATTACCTTTAAAAGATGAATTTCAGAAGAATTTAGGATTATCTAAAAATAGAGCAGTGGCACAGTTTAAATCATTAGAGAGAAAGTTTTTGAAGAATCAAAAAATGGAGGAAAGCTACAAATCATTTATGAAAGAATATCAATCAATGGGCCACATGATTCCCGCTACAAGTAGCGCCAAACCCGATTTTTATCTCACTCATCACGGGATAGAACGGGCTGAATCAACCACGACTAAGTTTAGAGTCGTTTTTACCGGCTCTGCAAAAACATCATCAGGCTACAGCTTGAACGACGTGATGAAATGTGGACCGAATCTTCAGCAGGACCTGCAATCTCTAATCATCAAATGGAGACAATATCAATTTGCGTACACTGCCGATATTGAAAAGATGTTCCGACATATTTTCATAAATCCTCTAGATCAAAAACTTCAAAAAATCATCTGGCGAGAATCAGAAAATCAAATTATCAAGGAATGGGAGCTGACTACAGTGACATATGGAACCAAAGCTGCTCCATTCTTAGCTATGATGACCCTCCGTCAGCTAGCATCCGACGAGAGGTCGAACTATCAAAGTGCCGCCGATGTTCTTGAGAGTTCATTCTACATGGATGACTTAGTTCATGGGACTCATCAATTATCAACCGCAAAGCAATTGCGCGAAGAACTTATCAATTTACTTAAATCGGCTGGTTTCAATTTGAGAAAGTGGAAATCAAATGTCCCAGAATTATCAGACGCTATCATAAAAAGTCGTGAGCAAGAAAGCTTCGATTTCAAGCAATTGGAAACATCCAAAACCCTGGGGCTTAGCTGGAATCACCAGCAGGACACGTTCATGTTCCAATCTAAAATTGTACCTACCACCGAGCAGGAAACAAAACGATCACTTTTATCAGATATATCAAAATTATTTGATCCTCTTGATTGGTTGGCACCGATATCAACTAAATTAAAAATAATATTCCAAAAGGTGTGGCTAGCCGAAATCAAATGGGATGACCCACTACCAGAAGATATTTTATCAGAATGGATCACAGTCAAAAATGATATCGCAAACATAAACAAATTACAAATACCGAGGTGGCTATCAACAAATGAACGCGATGTTATTGAGTTACACGGCTTTTGTGACTCATCGATTAAAGCCTACGCTTGCGTTATTTATTGTAAAATAAAACGAGGTGAACAAACTATTATAACATTGCTGGTAGCTAAAACAAGAATTGTGCCAAAGGAAAAAAACATCACTCTTCCTCGGTTGGAGTTAAGCGCTGCTCATCTTCTATCAAAGTTAGTACTCAAAGTGCAACAGTGCTTGAGTACCTACGAAATAAGAACTTATGGATGGTCAGACTTAATGATTGTTCTAGGATGGCTTAACGGAGATGCAGCAAGGTGGAAAACATTCGTCGCAAACAGAGTGCGAGAGATTACGAATGTGATGCCACCTAAATGTTGGCGCTATGTTAAATCAGAAGAGAACCCGGCAGACTGTGCCAGCCGTGGATTGACAGCCTCGCA
The DNA here is from genome assembly GCA_951394285.1 of Epirrhoe tristata. Lineage (NCBI taxonomy): Eukaryota > Metazoa > Arthropoda > Insecta > Lepidoptera > Geometridae > Epirrhoe > Epirrhoe tristata. Next base: position 6,978,358 of record OX596159.1, on the reverse strand, counting down.
ATTGGCTAAGCATAGCTTGTGGTGGCAGGGACCATCCTGGCTACCAGACTTCGATGAACAATGCGAACAGCCCGAATTTATGACCAATCAGGAAGTAAAGAAAGTTCGTCAAGTCAACGTCGCCACTGAACAAGATTTGGATAACAATATAATCTATCAGCTGCTTTCTAATCACAGCAATATTCACAAAGTTATTCGAATTATATCATGGATGTTCAGAGTTATCAAAAAATGTGACAAAAATCAATATCTATCAATATCAGAATTAAATCATGCAGAAAATATCATTATAAAACAAACTCAGCAGTTTGAGTTTTCAAAAGATATCAGAAGTATCCAGGAGAGTAATCAGGTGCACTCCAAAAGCAATATAGCACAGTTGAATCCATTTCTCGACGAAAATGGAATTCTTCGAGTAGGGGGACGGCTGAGAAACACCAGCTTACCTTATGACATGAAACACCCAATCATCATATCAGGATCGAGTCGCCTAGCAGAGCTTCTAATCGATCAAGCTCATAAAGCTACCTATCACGGAGGAGCTAGGCTCACATTAGCCTCTCTAAGAAATAAATATTGGCTCATAGGAGGGAGTAAAATTGTGAAGAAACAATTACGTGACTGCGTCAAGTGCAGACGCCACGACCCTGTCAAACATGATCAGATAATGGGTGATTTGCCTGCTGCTCGGACCACGCCTAGTAGACCTTTCCAACATACTGGCGTCGATTACACCGGATTTGTAGACGTCAAATCAAGTAAAAGCCGAGGTGTAAAATCAAGTAAAGGCTATATTGCAGTATTTGTGTGCATGGTGACCAAGGCTGTGCATCTCGAACTGGTCTCCGACCTGACTTCATCAGCATTTTTGGCAACCTTACGTAGGATGGTATCTCGGAGAGGAGCCCCAAATCACATCTACAGTGATAATGGTACCAATTTCGTAGGCGCCAATAAGATTCTCAACAGAGAATATCTAGATCTCCAAGCAACATTGGATACCAACTTCTTCAAATCGATCACGGATATGAAGATCCAGTGGCATTTTAACGCCCCAGGATGGCCTAGCGCAGGAGGTCTCTGGGAGGCAGCAGTGAAGAGCCTAAAGTATCATCTTAAGAGAGTCATAGGCGAACAGAAGTTGACTTTCGAGGAATACACCACTCTACTATCTCAGGTAGAAGCTTGTTTAAACTCCAGACCGCTGTGTCCGTTGACCGAGGACTCCGAAGACTTGGATTATCTGACTCCAGCTCACTTCTTAGCCACTGGTCCCACGTTGACTATCATTGAAACAGAAAGAGACCAGAGAACAAGATGGCAACTCACTCAGAAAATATTTGAAGATGTGTGGAAGAAGTGGCAGTCAGAATATCTATGCCAGTTATCAGCACGCAGCAAGTGGCGCCAGTCTAAAGACAACCTCAAGATCAATGACGTCGTCATCATTAACGACGCCAATCTACCTTCAGGGAAGTGGGCCTTAGGTCGAATCATATCATTACATCCTGGCAAAGACGGCTACGTACGCGTAGTCAGCTTAAAAACCAAGAATGGTGAGATCAAAAGACCAATCTCTAAAATTTCCAAGTTACCCGTCAGCGAAAGCAAGCCAATCGAGCAAGACAATAAGTCTCAACAGAGACAAGAAAAAATCTCCTCAAATATAAATCGTTCAAAGAAACCCGGCTCTATTTTGTATAACTTTGCTGTCATGCTATTCATGTTTCTGTTTATGTTGGCAACTCCTGTACACAGCAAATATCAAATATCCAGCCTTAATATCAGTCAAGGATTTTACTTCGATCGAATCTCTAACATACACTTGGAGCGAGATCAATGGAAGTTAGTCATCTACTACGACATGACTCCATATTGGCAAAGCGCGGAACTACTTGAAAAATATATTAATCATTTAGACGGTATATGCTATGATAAAACGAATAAAAAGATAGCGCAATGTGATATCATCCTGCTCCAATTACATCATGGCCTTAATGAACTCGGGCACTACAACAGTATTTTGCTCGGTAAGCAATTCACACGGAGCGCGCGCACGCGACTTCGGCGCGGCCTTATCAACGGTGTCGGGTCGCTTGCAAACAAATTATTCGGCGTACTCGATCAAGAATTCGCAGAACAGTACGAACAGGACATTGAGACTATCAGACTGAATGAAAAACATTTAGCGGCACTATGGAAGAATCAGACTTCTGTAGTCGAGGGAGAATTCAATCTTATCAAGAGAGTGGAAACATCTATAGATAAACAAAGCAAGCTTTTCAACCTACATCTGAACAACTTAGAAAAATCACTGAACCAGCAGGTTGATAATCTGAAACTAGTAAGGACCTCATGTGACTTCACTTTATCCGCTGTTATTGCACAAGGCTTACTAGCGAACTTAAGAACCATTCAAGAAACGATTATCGATTCCCTGACAAATGTCTTCGCTGGCAAAATGAACTTTCATCTCCTCACCCCTGAGCAATTACGAGACGAGATGAACGTTATCACTGGTTTATTATCAAGAGACATGACATTGCCCTTGACTAACCTCCAATCAGATGTAACCAAGATGTACCACCTTCTCTCCGTGAAAGCGAGAGCTTCAAATAAGTTTATCATATTTGAGATAAAAATTCCTTTAGTGAGCAGAGATAGCTTCGAACTTTATAAGCTTATACCTATCCCACAGCAAATCCAGAATAAAATGACTAGCTTAGTACCAATATCAGATTATGTAGCAGTAAACATGCAAAAGGACTCATTTGTACCCCTCACTGAAAGAGACGTACAAAACTGTATCGAGTTTGATCAGGACTCTTATTTATGTCCTTTAAAACAGCCAATTCATCACATGAGATCAGAAGAGAATATGTGTGTCCAAGATCAGGCTCTAAATCAATGCCAAACTAGGATATCACCTTGTAAAGACTCCTGGATTCCGCTGAATAATGAAAACACTTTATTGTTTACCTGTTGCGGTCATTGTCTTGTTCGCATGATATGTGAGGATCAAATTACAAATGAACAACTACTTAAGAATGGAATTATTAAAATAAGCGAAGAATGCATTATCAAAACAAACTCTTTTACAATCTATGCTCACAAAACCCAATCAAACTCTTTACAAAAAGAAGCCGATGTTATCAAGATTGCGATTCCTCCAATTAATAATATCCTCAACATTTCAATGCCTACTCTAACAGTCGAAAACCAATCCATTTACTCAGAGAATCAACAGTATTTTGAGGAAATCGACAGACAGATTAAGCAACTGAAAGAAAGCTCATCAGCTGGAGGACTAATTGAGCACGTATCATTTCATGACGTCCATCATTATGTCGTCATCTATTTGGTGTTGTTTGCGGCCGTCGTCGGGATCCTGATCCTCGTGTGGCGCCGCCGGCGGGCGCTAGCAGCGTCGCCGAGTGCGCCCGCGGTGGCGCCGGCGCCGACCTCGCCAGCGCGTGCAGCGGGACTAGACATTGAACTTAGAGAAATTAACTTCCAGCCTCCTTCTACGTCTAGATGTGTTAGTGAAAGTGCAGTGAATCAGTGCTGTGGTCGTAGGGAGGTAGAAAACATTTCTGATAGTGCGCGTTTCTCAAACAAAGCTAGTTCACCCGTATTTTTTAAAAATAAGTTAGATCGCACGTTATAATCGCGTTAATCATATCAAAGACAATCGTTTAATTTTAAGAAAAATATTGTTTTATCATCTTGTAATTCACGTCATTCACCCATCAGTGTTGACAGAATTCCATCATCTTTAATTTCTGGCCCGGGAGAATGTACGAGCACGTACACCGACCTACTTAATTTGTGTCCTCTCAGCACTTTACGCCAGTAATAATTAGCAGCAATTCAGTTCGTGTTCGGTCATCATTCTTACCTCGCGACTCATTATCATTTTATATCATAAGTTTTCTTTAATTACATCAGTTAAAATTTATCTCAGAGTTTTACTGATAATTATTAGATAACTTTCCTAGCCAGGGTGTGCGGACCGTACAATTACTAACAATAGGATAAGAAATTGGGTATAAGATACTAAAGATACTACAACTTGGAACGCAATGGTAACAGGAAAAATTCAAGGCAAAAGACCCAGAAGCAGAAGTCCCAAACGATGGCCAGACCAGATATCGGGGGAATTAAATATGCCTGTCAGTGCTGCACTACACCAAGCAACGGAACGTAACCGATGGAGACAGCGGGTTGACAAAATAAATAGGAGTCACGATCCTCAGAAATGAGCAAACGATTGGAAAGAAGAAGAAAGATAAGATACAGATACAGTTCATTTATAATTAAGCAACCATGTAAAAAGAGATTTGGAAATAAAAGGCTAGCGAACAATACGAGTATCAATGCATTTTCAAAGTCAAAGTCAAAGTCAAAAAGCATTTATTCAGTAGGACCGCTGGGATCACTTTGAAACGTCTTTAAACTAGGTGATTCTACTCCTGTTCCTTCGCGACCAATCCTACGTGTACTTTCACTGAATGTATTGTAAAATGTGTTACTAGTATCGTGAATAGATTTAAAGTGGTTCTCAATGAGCTGGTACCTCATTAGCCAACGCTCAGCGAATCATTGCCGTGATAAATAAACAAAAAATAGATCGCTTTTATAAATCAAGCCTGTTTCCCCTCATTTCACTTCATTAGCTAATTAATGGAACCAATATTTCGCTTTAGTAGTATTTCACGATTTTATCGACGTGATAAATAGAGTCGTTTGAACGGTTTGGTTTTAAAGATATCTTATTTATTAAAGGAATCGGGAAAATTATGTTTTAGGGGTGTTTGCACCGTCACAAATTTTGTAGATATAAAATCAGTAGGTACTAACAAGTCATACCTACCTACATGCTAAGCTCTACTTTAGTTAGGGCCTGCTTGCTTACCATGACCACCCTGATCTCTCAGTACAATAGAGTTAATTAATATAAAACTCAAAATCGTTTAAACTCAAATATCATTTTCATTTGGGTATCATTTAAGCTATCACCAATTTAATTAGTTTTGTGTTTCTTAAATAATAGGGTTTGTCCTCAAAATAGTAGATCTGTCACCAAAATGAAGTCACCAAACAATGCAAAATCAGTTCCACAATAAATCACCTAAAATCCTGAGATATAAGGTCTAGTACCAAATAAATGTTTTTGTATGTATTATAATAGGTGTGTCCTAATAAGTATTTAAGCAAACTAACAGGACAGTACAGCAGGAGCAAGTCGGTTCTAGCACTCGCCGGCCGCTACCGCGGCACGCTTCGCTCGGCTTGTGTGTGGTTTTTCACCACACACCTAACCGCTCGTCGCTTCGCTCCTCGCAACCTATGCTGTAGGTCTGTTAGCCTACTAGTAGGTAATACAAGAAGCACATTCGCATATACATACATGGGAACAATTTTTGTTTATCTGAGAACGAAAATATTTCGTGGCGATAGATCTATTTATTAGGTGATACAACTTGATGACAAATATAAATTTTGGTGATAGAAAATATAGTTCCTTTTCATTTTCTCTACCGTAGAGAAAGATTTACTTTATTCTACCGTAGAAATAGAGAGGTAATAGTAAGCTGTGAGTTAGTAACTATCTCATACGAACTATTTTGGTTTCACTCCGAATATCCGTCGTATAACTAAACCAGGTGCCTGGTGACCTGGATCGGCTATTTAAACTTTGTCCATAACTAAACTAGTAGTAATTAAATGATTTAATTATAACCAATGGTTGAGGCTTAATTATTTGGAAACTGAAATGGTACACGGTGCCCCAGAAGCACTGCGTTTCAAACAATAAAAAACAATTTACACGATACCATTCTGGTGTACCATTCTTACCTCTCTTGCTCCGTTGAATTTGAGAAAGCAAGAGGCAAGAATGGTATGCCAGAATGGTATCGTGGAAATGGCGTTTTAGGGTTAAAAATCTGTTTTGGCCGGGTAGTGCCTTGACTTTTGAAGGTCATGGGTTTGAATACCGGCGGCGATGGGTTTGCAACCTGACAGGGTATGATTACAATGATTACTTCTGCAGAATGTGGGCTTGAACCAAATATGTAAAAATGCCTCCATGAGACCACCTTCAAAGGATCTTCCATAGTAGTCCATCATTCATCATTCTTCATTTGCCTGTCTGTATCTCGCTCATGCGGGGTCGGCACTACATGTTCGCCTTTTCCACTCTCCCCTATCACTCGCCAGCTCCGTATCCACTCTTTTCTTACCCATATCTTTTATCACACAATCCATCCATCTTTTTTAGACCCCTCGCAGACTACAGACTTTTCTGTCGGCCTATGGTTAGGTCGGGCTCGTGATGAGTATGGAGAAGTACGTGAGTGCGCACACTGTAATGATTCTTTTCCATAGTCATCACGAGCCCGACTGAACTGTCGGCCGATGGAAAGTCTGTAGTCTGCGAGGTGTCTAAAGGTCTACTAATCCACATTCATATCCATCACCATTTTAGTTAGTCCGAGGGAATTTTTCCCGCGGTTTGAAGATACAGTCGTGATCCGGTTGTTTTTTCTTCTAGCCCAAGCTGTGATCAGACAAAGCTATGAATATAAATCATTAGATTTGTGCCGCGTCAGTCGTTTTGAATGAACTTTTGGGACCCACTAACATCCCTTATAACGATATTGGGGTTTATCAAGATGGACGGTCCGTCCAATTCGAAATATATTTGACTGACTGATAATGAGAATGGAATAGAATATATTATTGGAACGAAGTTCCTTTTCGGACAATATCGAAGAAAAAAAAACTGAGGCTGGAAAAATTGTTCCATTTTACCGTCACGACAAATGTATAATGTCAAATCGTCACAGTGCGAAATGCGCAGCTACGGCACAGTCCATAGATTGTTACATTGTTAGTACGGAAGAGCGTTTCTAGTAATTGACAATTAATTTATTATATACCCAGTATAGAAAAGTCTCTCTTTACTTAGTTCCAACCGAGTGTTCCACGACACTCACGTACTTTTTTATTTTCACGATGAAAAAAACACACTATCGTGATAGAGAAGATACAAGACTAAGTACAATTTAGATAAACAACTATGAGTGTACAAGAAGAAGAAACTGCATTGTTATTTAGGTACTTATATGTATTTTTATGTATATTATCTAATATTAATCTTTTGTAAGTATATGTATTTAGTATTTATTTTAGTGTATCATAATTTACTTAATATTTAGTTACTTTTTAAATATCTTTACATTAAGTAGGTTAAGGACTTAAATATTTTTTTTTCACTATACCTAATTGCACCCACTGTTACAACCCCATCTCTCTCTCTCCTATAAAGGTTTGCTGTAAGAGAACTCTTTTTAGTGTTAAGCTCGCCTCTGCCATTACTTCTCTTTAAGATTCTATAAGTACATGTAATTTCTTTGTGCAATAAAGAATAAAGAGAGATACATAAATGGAAGTGTTACCCAGAGAGTGATGAATATGAGTGTGGCTGGAGATTATGCAAGTAGAGGAAGGCCGAAAAAGAAGTGGTTGGATTGTGTGAGAGATGATATGAATGCGAAAGGAGTGGATACAGATTTGACGAGTGATAGGAGTGAATGGAGGAAAAATACATGTTGTGCCGACCCCACTTAGTGTGGGATAAGGGCAAGGGAATGATGATGACATAAATGGAAGTGATCGCTTTATGAAAAGACAACAGCTAATTTTGGTTTAGATAGGTTAATCGTAACTCAAAAATGAGTGTACTGTATATGAATGAATGAATGAACACTTCAAAAATAGGCAAGCTCTATTTATGAAGAGACCCCATTTACTTTTTAAACTCACACTATTCAAACTCATTGTTGTTTTTAACGGGACGAGATCGCGTAATGGTTCATGAGAGTCACATCACGATCGGTGCAACCCGGTCGAAACGAAAGGTAATAGTTCGATTATTATCTAAAACCATTACGCGATCTCGTCCCGTTAAAAACAACAAAGACCCCATGTTGTACCATAAGTTACCCATCCTAAGCGATAAAGTTGACCTCTAGCGACTTATCTTGCCGATCTCGGGCAAATCAGATAAACTTACTATCGACCAGCATTCGTAAAGATTCAAGGTCATGCTGACCTCACGTACATTTATCCACAAAAGACTTGAAAGATTTTTGAAGCTTTTGTAATACGTACACTACAGCTAGTATAATCGTTCAAACTTCGATCATATTATCTCTATGATCGAAGCGTTTAAGTCCTCTTTAAATAGGTTCGTGGTACAACAGTTCCGTGACAAGGCTCTTTTATGTCCATATTTAAAATTATTTTTTTTAAGTTGTATCTTTTAGTAATCACTAGATTTCATTTATTTAAAAAAAAACGTACGCATATCGTAATTGTAAGTAAGGCGTTTGCAAAATGGATCGTTAGTGTTTGCACTTATTTCTAACTTCACCATAAATGCTATTCGAGACCACTTATAAAGAACAAATATTCCATGTTACTTCCAAATGTCCCATTGGTCCAGTTGTATGGTATTTTATAGAAAATATTTTTTATTCCATTCTATTTCTATTCTATTCTAATAATTATCCTACTTGGCCAACACGACTCAAACATACTAATATAATAGAACATAAGACTTGTGTGAATTAGTTTTCTTGTTGATTGTACGTTGGAAGACAGCCAGTTCTCACACCGCAGGAGAAATGCGCAACTTACTAATGAGTATATGAATCCGCTGATTTAGAATTACATAATAACCTAAGTTATTTCAGCCAACCGTGCCGATGGTGGCCGTGTTGCTCGAATGGGGTGCCTCGACTTTCAATCGGAAGGTCGTGGGTTCGAATCCCGGCCGTGCATCACTGGATTTTTCGTTTCGAAAAATGTACATGCGCTTTAACTCGAGCTCAAAACGGTGAAGGAAAACATCGTGAGGAAACCCGCAGCTTAGTCAGCTCCACACGTATTGACGTCGTCTTTCCTGTGGGCGGCTGATTAAGCTGAAAAGATGGTTTAGGTGCTGGGCAAGCCTATTCCATCTCAAACAATGTCCCAGGCACTACAGCGTCCCGTTAAGTGTAGGCATAGGTTGCCTCCTGACGCTGTATAAATCATCTAATATGTATAGATGTAAAGGACTAAGTTTTTTTTTTTAGTTATTTCAAGTCTTTTCTAAATATTGGTTAAAAAAAAATTGGTCTCGATTTACAAACATACAAACAACCTGATTAGTATAATAGTGTAAATGATGTAAAATGTAGTGGTATTTAAAATCCATAACAACTTCTATCAACTAGAAACAGTAAATTTTGTAAGCTTAGTGGTCTCTTGCGGTAAATTGAATTTAGTTTCGCAAATTTAGTTGTAGCTTTTCAAACAAGAACTCTGGGCTTTGATAAAATTCTTCAATAAAGTTTAAGTGCCCCTAGTAAGGGTTCACACAGCAGTCTATTTCACAATCTAATAAGAATCGTGTGAACATATTTTTTCAAAAACCTACAATTATGTTGTTTTAAAAGTTGACTTAAACGATAGTGGTGATGATTCATATTTAGTACGGAAATTTAGTGATGGCAGATGGTGTAAAAGCCCTGACAGGTCAAGTTCTACAAGTCGGGCAGTCCATACCAGGTTGGTGGATGACATGGAGATTATAGAGTGAAAGACTTCGATGATACATAACCGATTACGGAGATTACAGGAGCCTCTTTGAGTCGCACTTTCACCACACTGGTTCGAACTACTGACATGACAAGAAAAAGAGCCGATTAAAGTGACATTGAAGGTGAAGGAGGTGCCCAGTACTGGGCTATTCATCATCATCATCATCAGCCTATGGCAGTCCACTGCTGGACATAGGCCTCCCCTAGTGCGCGCCATTGCGCCCTGTCCTCAGCTCGACGCATCCAGTTTCTGCCGGCAGCCTTTCGCAGATCGTCACTCCACCTGGCCGGAGGGCGTCCTACACTACGTTTGCCGAGTCGCGGTCTCCACTCAAGAACTCGTTTACCCCAACGGTTATCGGGCTATTATTTAAGCTGAAATGATGATGATGAAGTGAATAATATATTCAGACATCTCAATAAACATTTGCTACAATAAATACTTACAATAAGAAATCAAATCAAAGCTTTAGCCCTTTCACAGCAACAAGGAGAGCAAAACGTCAATACTTTTTCATTTGCGTAAAAGATTTCAATGGTATCTATTTTTTTATTATTCGAGATATTGGAAGAAAGAAATATACTTTTGTGAATTTTTGCAATAATATTTCACTGGATGACACTTTGTCATGATTAGTTTTATCTTGCCTTCAACGCCAGGCATCATTGTTTAGAAAATATTATAGTCGCTCAACGACAAAGCCCTTTTCTTTTTTGTTCATGTAAATAAAAAAAAATATTAAGACAGCTAAAATTTTCTATCGAAAACGCATTTTAACCGATACCATTTTAATAAATAAAATAACAATTAATAACGCTGGACTTTTCACACAGCATCATCTAGCCCCAAAGTAAGCAGAGCTTGTGTTATGGGTACTAGAATGACTGATAAACTACTTATATACTTTTTGTTTGTAAATACATACATATTATACATAGAAACACCCGGACAAATATCTGTAGGTCATACAAACATTTGTCCCGCGGCGGGGATCGAACCTGCAACCTTCTGCGTCGCAGGCGGACCTTCGCCCACTACGCCACAGAGGTCGTCAACTTGGCATAATCATTAGTTCATAGTTCATAGTTCATTTATTCCTTAAAACAAAATACATTGCATGCGGAAATACAAATAAAAATTTAAGTAGTCAAAAAAAATAAATAAAAAACAAACACTAAATATAACAAAGCTAATCACAAATAAAATAAAATAAGTAATCAAGATAACATGGAGACTAAACTAGGTAAGTAGATGAGATTTTGAAGTGATCAAGTCCAAGATATGTCAAAGTTCATCAAGTGAATAGAGACACTTCTCTAGAAGGAACGATTTCAATTTACGCTTTATTGTCGTTCTCTTGTGGATAACTGACTTTATATGTTGTGGCAGTTTATTAAAAATTTCTACAGCTTGATATCTAGTGGCGTGCATCGTTATATTAAGGGTAGGGTGTATTCTATTTTTAAGGTTCTGCCTTCTACTATTTACACGCAGGATGTTTTCCTCCAACGTCTCATATTCGTGTAAGTGTTTGGATAGATGGGAAACAAGAACAAGCACATACAGACTTGGTGCAGTTAGGATTCCCAAGTTTATAAAATGTTCTCTACACGACTCTCTCTGAGATATTCTAACCATGGTCCGTATGCTTCGCTTTTGTATAATGAAAGCCCTTGCCATGTTATACTTATAGCTGTTGCCCCAAAACTGAATGCTATATCTAATCTTTGATTCGACTAACGCATAGTATACCATTTTTAATTTCTCAATACCAATTTCGTCGCGCAGAGTTCTCAATACATAACAAGCCGAGGAGATCGAATTTTCAATGCTCTCTAACTCATTTTTCCAATTCAGGAGAGAGTCAATCTGTTTACCCAGAAATCTAACAGAGCTGACACTTTGTACTATATTATTATTAAGCTTAGTTTAGAGATAATCTCTGCCTGCTGCTGTTGACTTGAACAGCATGATGTTAGTCTTTTTAAAATTTAAGTCTAATTTATTGGCTGAAAACCAATTTTGAAGAGCCAGAAGAGTTTCCTCGATTTTCATGTTAAGAGAAGTCATGGTATCTGAGCTTACAACTGCGTTCGTGTCGTCTGCATAAACAACTAATCCGATGTCAGGCAAAGAATTCATTATGTAATTAATTAGGTCATTTGTATAAATTATAAATAAGATAGGTCCTAGTATAGAGCCCTGGGGCACTCCGGTTAAAATATTTGTCAAGTTTGATGTATATGTGCATTCTTTAGCAATGTCCTGTGAAGTCATTTTAATTTCTACGTACATTTTTCTATTTTTTAGATAAGAAATTAATAAGTCGAGGGCAGTGCCACGAACACCATAGTGTTCTAATTTATTTATTAATATGTCATGGTCTACCGTGTCAAAAGCGGAACTTAGGTCTAAGAAAATACCTGCAACCTTATTTTTATTATTCATTCTCAGGACTACCTCATCAACGAATGCATTCACAGCATCAGCAGTACCAACCGATGTTTGGAAACCATACTGTTGCCGGTTTAGTATTCGGTTTGTATAGAGGTGTGACATTAAGCGACATTTTATAATTTTTTCAAAAATTTTTGATAATGTTGGCAAAAGGGATATAGGTCGATAATTTTTTGGATCGCTAAAAGCTCCCTTTTTATGTATCGGGATTATTTTGGCCAATTTTAGTTGATCTGGAAATATACCCACATTAATACATTTATTAAAAAATGATGATAAAGGGCCAGACAAAATATTTATATGTTTCTTAATAACTGTAATTGGAAGATCATCATAGCCACACGAATGTTTGTTTAACATGTCTCTAACAATTATTCTTATTTCCTTATCATCTGTTTGGTGAAACTTCAGGGTAGTTTCTATTTTGGTGGTGCTGTCACGTAGAAACGAGATTGCATTTCCATTACCAGAGACCGACCGATTATTGTTGCCAAATTGATCCGCAAAAATCTTCGCGATGCTCAAAGGATCGTCCGTGAAAGTATTATTATATTTTAATGTCATATTATTTAATTTTATAGTTTTTTTTTTGTTTGCATGTTTGTTTACTATTTTCCATATCTCTTTTACTGAATTTTTTGCGTTTTCTATTTGTTCCTCCGTAGCCATTCTTTTTGCCTTCCTAATGATTTTTCGGTACAGGCTAACATATTTATTACGATAAGCTTGTATACTTTCATGCTTGCTGTTTCCACTATGTGAACATAGGAAACGCTTCATTCTACTCGACGTTTTAATACCTTTTGTGGCCCAGGGTATGCTATTTCTAGTGTTTAGAACAACTTTTTTCTCCTCCATTTTGAAACAATCTCTAAAAATGGTATAAAAATTTCTAATAAAAACATTAATACCCATTTCATGCCAGTCAAGTTCAAGCATTCTATGTGTAAAATTGTCATGATTCCTTTTATTGTAGACTCTTTTTTTTATGGTGTGAATGAATTGCGTATGCTTTTTGACCGTTTTGACCTTGTCCAAAACAAGTAAGCACAAAAGCGCTGCATGACCATCTGAGAGACCATTAAAATCAATATTGCACTGTTCCGCAATATAATGTTCATTGAGTTTACTCAAGCAAGAATTAAGATTAAGTACTTTTAATTTTTCATTTTTAAAGTTTTAAACCACACTTAGGTATTTCATTGAGAAAAGAAAAGTCTTATCATTTCAATTTCGAAAATTTTGATAAGACTTTTCATTTCTCAATTAAGGTATGATTCCGAACTTGGCAGCAGCCAGGCAGCATGCTGCCGCGACAATTGTTGCTCTGTTCGTATAGGAATACATCTTACTTTGACGTATGTACAGTTCCCTCAACGGATCTAGGCGTATGAAGTTAGCCGTTTGTCTTCTGGTGCTTCCAAAACATACCTGTGGCCAGACGGAATTGCAGTGAGTGCTTTCTCATACCAAATTGTTTTCTGCGCAGACAAACGGCTGACTTCACGAATGCCTAGATCCGTTGGAAGAACTGTACTATCACAATGGCAGACGCAGCCACCACTGGTCTGTCGCGGCGGCATGCTGCCGAGCTCGGAACGTAATTTTATAAACCTATGAAGACTACATGGGGACCATTAGTGTCGCGGCAGCAATGCTGCCTCCTGCCGAGATCGGACTCACTCACACCTTAAATGGTTTGGCCAGAATGGTATCACGTAAATGGAGTTTTATCCATTCAATGAATGCCAGGAAGATAGCTCTTAGCGATATGAACGCCCATCATTATCTCCCTGACCTTATCCCACGCTAAGTGGGGTCGGCACAACATGTCTTCTTCTTCCACTCACTCCTATCACTCGTCAATTGTGCATCCACTCCTTTTACATTCATATCCTCTCTCACACAATCCAACCACTTCTTCTTCGGCCTTCCTCTTCTTGCATACCCAGCCACACTCATATTCATAACTCTTTGGGTAACATGGTTTTCATCCCTCCTCATAACGTGTCCATACCAAGATAGCCTAGCACTCCTCACCTTTTCAGATATAGGTGCCACTTTCAAACTTCCTCTGATATACTCATTCCTTATCTTATCTAACCGTGTTACCCCACACATCCATCACGCCCATTGTACTATATTTTTTCTTTATAATTTCTGCATTTAAATTCTTATACAACAAAGAAAACAGGATAACGAATGCACAAAATTAAAATATAAATTTTTGAATTTCAGTAGCACAGCTCAGGGGCCGCATTCCCGTTCTTATTTTCGTTCGTTTGATGAATATCCGGATGTTTCTTACTACGATTTCTGACGATCTTCAAGGGCCAATTTTAAGGTTTGAAATATTTGGTCCTAGGTTAGGACCGTGTTTTAACGTTGATCTTATCGCGCGAATACAATGTAGCTCGTAGTAAGAAGCATCCGAATATTCATCAAACGAACGAAAAAACGAACGCGAATAACCCCCAGTTCAATACTGTAAGTGACCTGATTCCTTAATGTCTTTTTAAACTGTTTATTAACTAATAAGATAATTATGGAATAAGACGCGTGACGCAGCAAGTGCTGCGCCACAACGGGTAAGGCGCCACTGAAAACCAGCGCTCCAGCACTCTCGAGCTGTTGGAGCAAATGCTGAGGGGTAGCCGTATTTTCACCCACATAAAATTGTGTAGATTTAAGTACCTATTTTGTAACTGTGTATATGTGGAGAAAATAAAACTTTATTCTATTCTATTCAATACATACATCGTGATACATCGTGGTAAAAGGATTGACCAGTCGATACTGCGTTACTGTATCTAGCTGTTACCAGGGTGCGCCGCGGGGAGGCTTCTGACGTTTTTTTTTTATGCTGGACACTTGCACCCAAGGCTCATTTCTTGCAATATCTGAATTAAATTAAACATTTAAAACCCTTTATCATAATGATACATCAGAAAATGGTTTTAGATAAAATTAGTAGAACTAACTTTCAGCTATCATTTTCTTACTGAAATTAGTTGAGTCGTAGATTAGAAGAGATTAAACTTCGTAAGTTTTGATATTCTGAAAATCTCAAACCGTAATCTAGCGGACGTAATCAAGTAAACAAAAACCAACTATTTATCAATATAACAAAAAAAATAAAGTATTATCAGTAAATTGTAAATTTTGATTACCGAGTCCCTTTCCTTCCAAAGTTTTTTTTTTTTTTCTTTGATTCCAAAGTTTGGTCAGCAAATAATGTAAAACTGGGCCTATCTTTTAAAGCAAAATATAAGTAGTGAGTAAATAAGTAGTGATCTGAATCGTAGTCATATAAAATATGATCCGCCAAATTACGTCTGTCAATTATACTACCTAACTAGCTATAACTTCAACTAATTTAAGACCAATCTAATGCTGATAACGGCTCTCATTGGATTAAACTTGGTCCATTTGACGCAATAACAATTTGGTTAAATAAGGTTTAGTGTTATGGCAACTTTAAGGTCTTCATGGCCCTAGCACCAGATTTGGAAGAAAATGTCTTTTGTCGCTAAATGCTCAATAACCATGATTTTAATGATCTTACTCTGTGTTTGTTAGTGATCTACGGGTTAGTTTGTTTACAAAAAAAAAAAACTTTTGATAGTGTGATAACAAGACAATTTTAATAATTAATTTCAGTCACCTCTAAAAACATTATCCAATCGTGATCAGAGACGTCTGATAACAATATGTCTTATCTTGACATAATGGAGCCAATAAAACTCGAAGAACTTCTTGATAGGTATAATTTGAATAAAAGATAATTTTTACAATATAAGGTGTGCGTGTCGTAAGCGGTACAAAATTGGAGATGTGTTGACATTGACATTTGGCATAGACATTATTAATGAATTATGGAACACCTGTCAAATTATGGTTAGCAAGACTGACAAACACTAGGCCCTAGCCTCAACATATTCCCGCCTCGTTGAAAGAATGCTTTCAACACGTAAGATCCTCCGTTGGCAGCGGGCAGAGTCGAACGAGTGGTCTTCGTACAAGGCCTCTTGTTGTGTTGATGTCAGCTACTCTCGTGATGCCATCTAGTCCGGGAAATAGACGGGCAACTCGTCCTAGTCGCCAGCACAAGGGTGGCACGTGATCTTCTTGAATGAGTACCATGTCGCCGACGCTAAGTGTAGCCGTGTTAGTTCTCCATTTTGTTCGTTGTTGCAATTCTCCGATATACTCCTTCTGCCAGCGTTCCCAGAAATGCTGGCGTATTTTCTCTAGTCGTGCATATCGACGTAGGTAGTTTTCGTTGGACTGTATTAGACTCGGCGTGGGCAGCGCAGTTACCGGTCTTCCAATGAGAAAGTGTCCTGGAGAGAGAGGAAGGAAATCGTTAGGAGAGGAAGACAATGGGCACAAGGGACGACTATTTAGGATGGCCTCCACTTGTGCGAATAATGTTGACAATTCTTCGAATGTTAAGTGACTATTGCCGACAACGCGCTTAAGATGGTACTTTGCGGATTTGACTCCTGCTTCCCAAATACCTCCGAAGTGAGGAGCGTAAGTTGGAATAAAATGAAATCGAATACCTTCTTGATTTGCAAATTCAGACATTGGCGCTGCGTTTTGTTGTAGAAAATTACCGATTTCCTTGGCAGCAGCTACAAAATTTCGACCATTGTCTGAGTATACTTCCGTGGGCTTACCTCGGCGGGCTATAAACCTACGAAATGTCATCATAAACGCGTCTTTTGTTAGATCACTGACTGCTTCTAGGTGCAGGCATTTGTAACGTAAGCAAATAAATAAACATAAGTAGCATTTTATAAGTTTACTACCACGACCTTTACGATTTAAAATATTAAATGGTCCAGCGTAGTCCAGACCAACTGTTTTGAATGGATAATCAGCTGTTATCCTATGGGCTGGGAGGTTACCCATTTTTGGACATAAAGTTTTTCCAGCAATGCGTCTACAACGTACACAGTTATTGACAACACGCCTCGCCAGACGCCTGCCATTAACAGGCCAAACCGTTTCCCTGACTGAAGCCAAAAGAAGCTGAGGTCCTGCATGCATGCTGCGCAGGTGTTCTCGCTCAAACACTAACCTGGTAAGACAATGAGAAGCGTGGAGCAATACAGGATACTTCTTATCATAATCATAGTTAGATTCATTAAGTCTCCCGCCCACTCGAATGATATTGTTGTCCTTATCATAGTATGGTGATAAGGAAAGTAGCTTGGATTTGGTAGGCAATGATTTATTTTTAATCAAACAATCATATTCAACAGTAAAAGATTCACGTTGTGCTATGGCGCACAATGAATAAAATGAATTATTTAGTTCTTCTAAGCTTAAGCTGCCTAGCATCTTATTTTTTGGATTTTTAGCGTTATGTATAAATCTTTTCACAAAAGCAAATGACCTTTGTAATCTGGTTAATTTAGAAAAATTATCAAATTTTATTATTGGTGCGGAAATAGTTATTGTATTTGATTTAGTCTCGAGCAATGTTTCAACTTCGTTATTATTGTTATTTAAAGTAGGCCATTTGGACTGATCTTTCAATAAAAACTCTGGGCCATGCCACCACAAGGCTTTAGACACTAACTGACCTGCATCTACGCCCCGAGAGATCAAATCAGCTGGGTTAACTGAAGTAGGTACATAACGCCACGAAGATGAGTCAGAAGTTTCAGTTATTTCAATAATTCGATTGGCTACAAAGGCTTTGAGTTTCTTTGGATCGCTACGTATCCAGGATAGTACGATACTTGAATCGCACCAATGAGTAATGCGCGTAGGCGTGAATCTGATTGCATCTACGACCGACTTACACAATCTAGCTGCAAGCAGCGCTGCGCACAGCTCGAGACGCGGTATAGTTGTGGGTTTTACAGGCGCGACCTTGGATTTAGCGCATAACAATTTAATGGTAATTTCATCATTAGCATCTACTGATCGCATGTAAACACACGCGCCGTAGGCGTGCTGAGACGCGTCACTGAAAACATGTATTTCTATGTTAGTAGGTTCATTACATAGAACTAATCGAGGAATTATTAAGTTTTGTAAATGCGAAACATTTTTATGAAATGTAATCCAACTGTTTTTTGTTTCCTGGGGTACAGGTTCGTCCCAGTCTAGTTTTTGAAGCCACAACCTTTGTAATATTAACTTAGGCTGTATTATGAATGGACTAAGTAGACCTAGTGGGTCAAATATCTTAAAAGATTGCGACATGATAAATCTTTTGGTAATAGGTACATCATGTGGAATGGGTTTTATGGGAAAATGTAAACAATCATTACTTGGGTTCCAACCTAGACCTAGGGTACTAGATGACTCGCTAAACGTTAAGTTATCTTGATTATTAACGATTTTTGAATCTTGGAACAGAGTAGGTAAATTACTTTTGTATTTCCGTAAGTTGAAACATCCAGAACTCAAGACCTTATCTACTGAATTTTGTATATAACGCAATTGTTCTTCCTGATTGCTACCCGTTATTAAATCGTCAACATAAAAATCTGATTTAATTATATTTTTTATCAATTCGTCATCACATTCCTCTCCCAGCTGATAAATGCATCTAGTACTTAAGAAGCTAGCACTGGCAGTGCCGTAAGTGAGCGTGTTGAGTTTTAATATTTTGATGGGTTGTGATTCCTCATTTCTCCACAATATGAGTTGCAAATCACGGTTACTTTCGGCAACCTCAACTTGGCGATACATTTTTTCTATGTCAGCTGAAAGTAGGTACTTGTATTGTCTGGCTCTAATTAAAATCGAGAAAAGTGAATCTTGTACATTGGGACCTGTCATTAAGATATCGTTAAGGGAGTAGCCAGAAGAGGATGGCGCTGAACCATCGAAAACTACTCTGAGTTTTGTGGATTCGCTGGTTTGTTTCAAAACAGCATGATGGCATAAATAATAGCCTAAATCGGGTTTTGCATGAGCTTCAGAAAGATGTCCTAATGCTTCGTACTCTGAAATGAATTTTGTATATTCTATCTTTAGATTTGAATTTCGCTTGAACCTTTTTTCTATGTTAAGAAATCGTTTCTTGGCTAATTTATAAGTGTCACCCAGGCAATCTGGTGAATCTATTAAGGGCAGCTTCACACGAAACCTACCGCTATCAAGTCTAACTGTGTTAGATAAAAAATGTTTTTCGCAATATTTGTCATTTTCGCTTAGAATTGGCTTTTGTGGAATCTCCTCAAGATTCCAGAATTTTGGTAGCATATTTTCAATTGAATTGTCTGAATTTTGTGAATTTTGTGATAGTAATGCATGATTGCATTGAATTGAGTTTTGTGATTTTGTAGAATGTATGGGGCCGGATATCAACCAGCCGAATTTAGAACTATGCAATTTAGGATTCTCAGGACCTAGTGAGCGTTGCTCGCTGCCCAGTATGTCCCAAAACAAATCAGCCCCAATCAACACCTCAACCGCTGCTGGCTGGTTGAATGTAGGATCGGCAAGTACAATATTCGACGGTAGCTTTATTGCTTGAATATTGATGGGTGCTTTTGGCAGATTGTTAGTTAATTCGTTCAGTACAAGACATGACAATTGCACTTTGAACGGTGAATTTAGTGAATTTATTTGTGTTATGCAACTTTCGACAACATGATTAGAACAGCTGTTACCTATTCCTATCACTCTTAAATTATCTAAAGGCGTTGACTTTAGTGCCAACTTGTCCTTTAGCGATTTAGTTATGAATGAAGATTGGCTACCGGAGTCCAGTAGGGCACGAACCTTGGTTGTTTGTTTTGTTTTGGGATTAGAAACCTCAATTAGAGCCGTTGACAAGAGTATCTGCTTCTGAGTTTGTGTAGAACATGTGACTATAGTTTCAGACTCGGCAGTATCATCATCATCATTAACATTGACACAATGTGCTACACTTGTTGTGAGACCATGAAGCAGAGAATTATGTTTCTTTTTGCATTCGCGACATGGTCCTAAATGGCACTCGTTTAGCGGATGCCCCTGTCGAAGGCAGTTCATACACAACCTGTATTTTTTAACATCGGCTAACCTATCCTGAACACCTTTTGATTTAAAAGTAGTGCAATCATAGATGCGATGATTTGCACCACAAATGATGCATATGAAGTTAGGTTCTGAGGTTGAAGTTGTGAATGATTTAGTGTGAGTGTTGTTATTGTTGTAATTGTTTGGTTTGTTGTTGTTGTAGTTATTTGATTTGTTGTTATTGTTGTTGTAGTTTGACACGTTACCGCGCGACGTTGTAGGCACACTGGATTTAGTTGAATTAATTTCATGTTTATTTCTATTTATAGCTTGTAGGACATCAGCCCTATCTATTAAGAATTTGTTGAATTGACTTAATGTAGGCACATCGTCAAGGGTATTGCGGTACTCTTCCCACTTAGTAAGGGTTTGGCTATCTAATTTAGCAGAAAACATGAAAATGAGCAACATATCCCATTTATCAGTTGGCTGACCTAAGCTGGATAAAGCGCGCAAGTTTTTTGTCATGTGATCAACTAAGAATCGTAGTGACTTCTCTGATTCACGTGCCAGCTGTTGAATGTTCAGCAAAGAATTAAGGTGGTGATTTGTTAAGATGCGTTTATTGTTATAACGATCACAAAGAAGTTTCCACGCTTCTGCATAGTTTGCTGATGACATTTCTAAGTTGGATATAATCCTAGCCGCTTCTCCTTCCAAGTAGGAAACAAGGTAGTGGAATTTATGAATATCAGAAATGCGTTTATTGTTGTGAATTAGGCTTTCGAACATATCGTGGAACTCTAGCCACCGAAAGAATGCACCATCGAATTTAGAAATTTGAATTTGTGGCAATTTAAATCCCATACCGTTACTACCATTACATTCATGAGAACAGAGAGAACTTGCACCTTGTGCTAATGACTTACGTCTCTGCTGATCCTCGACAATGCTGTGGTCATCAATAATTTTCTTAGACGCAGCAATATTAACAACAAATTCATGTTCTATACTTTCTCGTTCATCAATTTCTTGCAGCAAATTATCATAATTTAATACCTCTATCTGAGTTTGCAAATCATCGAATCTCATAGACAACGCCTCAAACTTGCCAAGCTTTAAGGTTAACTCAGCTAGTTCGATGCTAGTCAATTCGCTTTGTTGGTTTATACTGCTCAGATAATTTTTGTATTTAGTGATTTGACCTTTTACTGAGCTGCGTTTAACATTTAATTCTCTTAACTCCTTTATTGTACTCTTATCAACTTGAGTACTAGGGTTAGTCATAGTGAAGTATTATTGAACAAAATGCAATATAAACCAACAAGACAGAAGGTACTCAAATGAATAAAATCTCACGCTCCTCGCCTCGTCGATACTCGCAGTCACAGGAACCCCGTATCAAACAGCTGATCTATCAGCCGCACAGCGCGTGAAGAAGTAGGTGCGTATGCGCCGGCGTGCCGTATAACCAGGATCAGCTGGAATGTTCGGCGAAATAATCAGAACAAAGCACTCAACGTGATGACGCTTATTTTGTTCAATGGGCCACCAAACTCGCTTTATTTGCTATTTGGAAACAATTTAGATTACTAGCGAGTTAATTTAGTTGATTTATTGAATGAAAGAAGTTGAATTTAGAACAAAGAACAAAGAAAGGTTTGAATATTTTTTTTATGGGTAGGATTTTGTCTAACTGATTTTTGGTTAATTATGAGTATTTCCCTATAAAATTACTAATGACGATACTGATAATCGTCTCAAAAGATGACAACAATTATTCGCTACAAATTTTGACCATGTAAATAGGCTGGAAAAGACAGGAATGGATAGGATTGTAGAGGATTGGTTGGAGCGTAACCAAGGATATTTTGGACACTTATCTCGTGAAATCCGGCGCCGGTGTGATGCTTTAGCTGCTCCACTGCCCAGGTCCAGAAATGTGGTTGGTTTCTTCTTCAGAAGTGTAGATTGGTTGGATTCAGGTACGCTCGACTCGACCAGCTACGTACAATGGCGTGTTCTTCTTTTTTCAGATTTTACTGGATTTCGTTTAATCCCCTCATGGGCAACCAAATTTATGTCTTATCTTGACATAATGGAGCCAATAAAACTCGAAGAACTTCTTGATAGGTATAATTTGAATAAAAGATAATTTTTACAATATAAGGTGTGCGTGTCGTAAGCGGTACAAAATTGGAGATGTGTTGACATTGACATTTGGCATAGACATTATTAATGAATTATGGAACACCTGTCAAATTATGGTTAGCAAGACTGACAAACACTAGGCCCTAGCCTCAACACAATATGATCACGAGACAAAGACTCGTTCATATTTCAAAACTAGACCAAAATTTCCAAGCCGCTCAACATTTTTGGTACACTGTACCAACACTGAAGCCCGTAGTTAGCCGTAGAAAGATCTATAATGTTTTATTTGGTCAACAGATGGCAGTCTCCGAAGCGAGGTAGAGGCGCGAGGGCGCGGTACGGAGCCAGCGTTTCTCCACGAGCTGCACTCGACGCTGGCGCCGGCCGCGCCCGAACATACCTGGCAACACACCCTCTCGCTTGTACTCAAAGGTATAATGTGCTTTTTTTATAGAATACGCTGATAGTGTTAAAAGAGAGGAGCTCTTCATCTAGCAGTAGGTGCAACTGGGTCTATTAAAAAAAGAGAGACAGTTTCATAGGACAGCTAGCTAGAATAACAGCAGTTTTCCCCGCATACTGTCATACAGATCCGTATGAATCCCATGATCATGACTGTCACAAAGGCATTGCACTTCGAGCCATGTATGAGTCAGCTCCACACGTATTGACGTCGTCTTTCCTATGGACCAGGATTAAGCTGAGAGGATGGTTTAGGTGCTGGGCAAGCCTATTCCATATCAAACAATGTCCCAGGCACTACAGCGTCCCGTTAAGTGTAGGCATGGATTGCCTCGTGACGCTGTATAAATCATCTAATATAGATGTAAAGGCCTAAGTTTTTTTTAATTACGATTTGTTTAGGCAAGCAAGGCTCATTTCCTGGATAACTATTGAGAAAAGGGCTCCCCCATATCTTCAACCACAAAAGGTCGATAAAATCCTATATCAATGCAATAAAAAAAATATTCTTCTTTCCAGGGTTGGTCTTCGCCACGATCATACTCGGAGCACTCTTCGGAAACGCCCTCGTCATCATCTCAGTTCATCGACATCGGAAGCTTCGAGTGCTCACAAATTACTACGTCGTCAGTCTTGCCGTCGCTGACATGCTCGTGGCATTATGCGCTATGACATTCAATGCCAGTTCTGAATTAACCGACTCCTGGCTCTTCGGACCACTAGTCTGCGACATCTTCAACTCCTTAGACGTTTACTTCTCAAGTGCTTCTATATTACATCTATGCTGTATATCAGTGGATAGGTATTATGCTATAGTCAGACCTCTAGAATACCCAGTGACGATGACGCATAGGACTGTTTGCTTCATGCTGGCGAATGTCTGGCTTTGGCCAGCGTTTATATCATTTGTACCAATATTCATGGGATGGTACACAACAGAAATTCATAGGCAGTTCAGGAAAGATCACCCTGATGCATGTAGTTTCCAAGTTAACATGGTCTACGCTATAGTATCTTCAAGCGTCTCCTTTTGGATCCCAAGTTTAGTGATGATATCGATGTACTGTAAGATATTTAGAGAAGCGATAAGGCAACGGGAAGCTTTGACACGAACTTCGTCCAATATACTTCTTAATTCTGTACATATTAAGCATACTTCTCATTCTGCCCACCACTCCCACTACCTACACCCTGATAGACGACCATCAGACATCAGCCCAAACTACAGCACCTTCACGGAGGTTGGTCCAGAGGAGACTGAATTTGGACCTGAATCCATGACTCTTGGTGATATATGTCCGAGTAAGGAGGCTTCTCCGAGGAAGTTGAATGAAAGAGTGAGCTGTGATACGACGTCTTCTGGCTATTTCTCGGGAGGTTCTCATAAGAGGGAGAGGTCTTCTAGTGGGCAGCCGCCGTATGGATGGAGGCCGAGCTGTTCGTCTGCCATAGCCACGAGGGACTTAGCAAAGGCTGCAACGGAGCTCAATTCTCAGGGTAAGTCTATTAGATTTATGACTATGAAGAGATATAAGTGTCTGCGTGTTTTCGATGCAAATCGATTGCGTAGGTAATGATGGGTTTGGCGTATACAGCAGGGGCGCCGTGTTCGTACCTACATTTATATAAAAGTAGTTCCTTGTTTTTAATATTTATGGTTCACTTTATTGTAGGTTAATTTCGAATCTATCAATATTCATAGGTTGAAAAGTGTCATTATATAAGCACGCAATAGGCAATTAGGAATAAGTTATACAATGACATCAATGTATTGACAGTACAATAACTGGGTTAATAAATGAATAAATATATAATAAATAAAGTAAGTAGGTAAGCTTGCTGAAGCTAATTACTTTATGAACTCAAAAATATGGAGCATGGGATTCAAACACACAGCTTAATTTGACAGCTATACGTACGTATAAGTAAAGTAAAGTACATCCTCCTGAACGAAATAGTGGGAGTATTCCTAATATCATTTTGATTAAACACCATCTTTTGAAGTTTCTACGGAACGTAACTGATATTCTGGAACATCATTACGTGAACGTATTACTTCAAAGCTTTGTTTAGTTTGTTAAAACTAATCAATACACGTTGGAAATACGAACAAAAATAATTTTGGATAGTTCGTAAGAATATCATAATAGCAAAATGTTCCTTTGTTGTGTTGAATAATTTTGTTTGCAACAGAGAAGAAATAAATAAAAAACCTACCTTATAAGGTACAGTTACAATTTTAATTTTAAAATAGTTAATAGATAGATAGATAATTCTTTATTGCATACCACACGTAAATGACATACAAGAAAAAAGACACTTAACTTATAGGTAGACAACTGGCGGCCTTATCGCTGAAAGCGATCTCTTCCAGGCAACCATTTAAGTGAGAAAAAGCATAAACGATAATAATAAATAATAATATATAGTTAATAGCATTATCCAAAAAAACTTAGGCCTTTACATATTAGATGATTTATTCAGCGTCAGGAGGAAACCTATTTCTACACTTAACGGGACGCTGTAGTGTATGGGACATTGTTTGAGATGGAATAGGCTTGCCCAGGCTTGCACTTAAACCATCTCTAAGCTTATAGACAGCAGATAGAGGAGGCATAGGCCTCCCCCATCGATTTTTGTCAGATGTTTGATTTTTGTCAGCAGTTTTTGATTTGTGTATAGTGTCCACTGCAGAACATGGGTTCCGCAGTGGACACTAGATGGCTGACATGATGATGATGATGATGATGATGATGAATCAAAGTAATAACAAAAAGGCAATGATCAATTTTCAAAGATCGAAATAAAATTAAAATAATGCCATCTTCCGGATACCAAACGAAGCCATAGGTATAACTAGTGTATAAATAATGAGTAGATATTGATGTCAGCAGTTAACTTTCATCAAATATACATGGAGTTATATGCCAACGCCGTGTCGAGGGCATTATAATCAAAAGGTTAATGGATAAAAGTTCCTTCATACATTCGGCTTAATTTGAAAATGCTGATTTTTGTGAAGCAAAAATGTTTGAAGCCGAATTAAAATCCTCTTGTTTAAGGGTAGTTAAAAATTACACTTTGAAATATCATACTTATCTGCTTGTCGTAAAACTAGTAGTTATTTACTTATGTACTGGTAGGTCTGGTTTATTTAAATTAAGGCTGACAACAAGAACTAGTGTGTAGAAAGGCCACGACGCACCTTTAATTATGTAGTTTAATTAAAACCACAGAATCATGCTGACAGAAGCTGTTTTTGAGGAGAGACGACAGATCCACTTATTTTTCAACGCTCACGTAATCTTTTGTTTTCTTTTGTAACATTGTGGTGCATGGATTGTTTTGCCTCAAAGAGACTCTGTTCAATAATATCATATTTTAACTAAGAACCTAATTAATGTATGGATAATTAGTTTCATAAAACACAACTGTCGCTAGACAAGATGTCGCTAGTAAAATTGGCGCTTTTCTAGATCGCGCTATCGTTGCGTTTTGCGTTATACCTGAGTTCAGTGCGAATTTCTACTCTGATGCGGTTGTTTCAACTTGATCGATCCCACAGTTTAGTTAGATTCTGTACAGACTCCTTTCATGCAATCCATACTTATCTTAAAAAAATAGTTATTATTTGGTTTTAAATTCAATTCAATTCAATTCATTTATTTATTGCGTATTATGGGTAAATAACAGATGGTTAGTGATACAGATGTAGTTCGACCATAATCAGCGTCACGCGCATGCAATATTAGAAATAGAATTAAGCACCAACATAAACAAAAAAATCAATAAATTATGAACATTGGGTATGTCAGGAAATTAAGTAACTACTTATCTACTAAAATAAAATGATGTTACAATTCTTTATCAATTAAATATTCATTTGTGGTGTAGTATGCCTTTTCAATTAATAGTTTTTTCAGTTTCGTTTTAAATAAATTAAGGCTAGGTGCATCTAATATAGATTGAGGCAGGTGATTATACAAGCGAGGTGCCATACAAACTACACTCTCGTTAAGCAAAGTGGTTGTGTTACGAGGATAGCATATTTTGTTTTGGTGTCTCCTACTGTTTCGTTTTATAAAAAGGTCCATATTATTTCTTACAAATAACGCAATTTCATAGATGTACAGAGAGGGCAATGTAAGTATCTTTAGTTCAGTAAAGTAAGGCTTACAGCTGTCTAGTTTATGAAGTCTCATTATGGCTCTAATGCACTTCTTTTGGCCAATGAATGCCTTATTTCTAAAGGTGGAGTTACCCCAAAATATAATCCCGTATCTCAGAACTGATTCTGCGTAGCCGTGGTAAGCACAAGTAACGGTAGACACATTCGCAGTCTTACGGAGCATGTATAGTGCATATGAGAACTGATTGAGTTTTTTGCTTAAATTATTTACATGAGCTTTCCAATTTAATTTATAATCTAATGTTAGTCCAAGAAATTTTGTAATGTCAACATGATTAATATTATGTCCAAGGTAATTAATGTTAATGTCAAGTTTATTAGATAAATTATTATTAGAAAATTTCATAAGGTTAGTTTTGTCAAGGTTAACATTAAGATGATTCAGTCTTAGCCATTCAATTATTTTAGCTAGTGTGGAGTTGACAGTTTTTCCTAAACTAGATTCACTTGTGTCAGCGAACATCACAGTGCTATCATCTGCGAATAACACCATTTGGTTGGAGGTACATTTAGGAAGGTCATTTATATATGCAATGAAGAGAAGTGGTCCCAATACACTGCCCTGAGGAACTCCATACCTAGTTTCACGAAGTTTTGATTGATAAATAACTTATTTTTTTGACTTGGGACAGATTCGTGTTATTTCAGTTGCTTGCTTTCTATTAGACAGATACGACTCTATGAGATCCAAAATGTTACCCCTGATACCATAAGAATCAAGCTTATGCAAAAGAATTTTATGATCCACATAATCGAACGCTTTAGTTAAGTCCATATAGAGAGCGCAGACCAACTTTTTACGATCTAAGTTACTCATTATATTTCGGAGAAATTTATAGATGGCCAAATTAATAGACTTACTTTTACGAAATCCTACCTGTTCTTCGGAAAACAAATTAAATTTTTCAAAGAAATTATTTACACTGCAATAAATGACTTTTTCAAATATTTTAGAGAAGACTGGAATAAGAGCAATAGGTCTGTAATTGCTCATAATTTCGCGTAAAATAACTGTTATATATACAGGGCGTCCCACGGCTATGCCACATGGAGGGAAAGTACCTTAAATATTGTAGATGGAACATTTTACTGAAAGAAGACATTATTTTTATTTAAAAAACAATTTAAACTGCATTCACAGATATTTAAATAATTACATGGTTGAACCGGAAATCGAACCCGTTACATGAGAAAAATAGTCATCCTGTAGCTTTATCATACCGATCGAAAGGCTTCATCATAAGGATAATTTTTTGCTAAATAACATAGTGTCACACATAAAAGGAAGGCCATGAATTTTAACATTTGTGTTCAGAAAAATAAATACTTAGCTGACACTGTCGTAAGCACATACGACTGACATTATCATAAGTACGTATTACTAGTAAATGTACCCACTTGAGAAGTATAACCAGTGTGAAAGTGTCCACGAGCTACAAGCAGACTTAGACATGTTATTCGAAATATCCACCACAACAAGATCAAAAAATCGACAGGGAGCGAAATAATCAAAAGAGTTCGACTTTGTATTCAACAGGAAGGGAATCATTTTGAGCATTTGATAAATTGATAAACTTTGTATTAAAAATGTTAAAGTTCATGGCCTTCCTTTTATTTGTGACACTATGTTATTTAGCAAAAAATAATCCTTATGATGAAGCCTTTCGATCGGTATGATAAAGCTACAGGTGACTATTTTTCTCATGTAACGGGTTCGATTTCCGGTTCAACCATGTAATTATTTAAATATCTGTGAATGCAGTTTAAGGTGTTTTTTAAATAAAAATAATGTCTTCTTTCAGTAAAATGTTACATCTACAATATATAAGGTACTTTCCCTCCATGTGGCATAGCCGTGGGACACCCTGTATATAACGTTTTCTAAATCATCTAATATCATTCTGTGATGTTTGACAATCTTCTACAAAAACCCGCATGTAGGCAGAGATGGCATAGTTCCACTTGCACAGAGGCGATTATACCTTGATATATATATATTTTTTTTAATGATCAATGGGTCGGCTCTTGACCTCGAAACTTACACAGGCAAGAGTGAGGTCTACGATGGAGCGAGCTTACCCAGAAGGTGCCTATACTCTCTTCTTAAAAACAACAGGGTCGCTAGGCGTCTCGGCACCTTCAGTGCCCGCCATAGTCCGGTAATACTTAAACGGCCTCATAGGCCATTAGTATTAGGCACTCCGAAAAAAAAAAAAACCACAGGGTCGTAATTCATTATTATGAGTTGTTACTATTAATCGTGATTGATGGCAGAGAGGCCCAGCAATATACTCAATTGAACTGTAAATGATGATAATGAAACTCGTCTTTCCCCAGATAAGATAGCACCCCTATTCAGCATTCCGAGCGGGGCTCAGTTAAATCATTTTACGAAATTGTTTTTCCCGCGCTTTGTTCAAATGAACATACGTTTGTATGTGGGGAGGCTAGGTGGTCCCCAACTAGTGGTGGTGGTAACGACCCCACTGTGGGGTCGTTGGGACTTTTTATTCCCAACTGCCCCACTAGTGGGGAGGTTAGTGGGGTCGTTGGGAATAAACCGTTTGTTTTCAGGCGATAAACTTGTAAAGTTGTGGATCATTTAATAGTTTTATTTATATTTGTACCAGTTGTGTTCCACTGTAGATCTCTGTCCCGTGATCATGTTATCACATTTTATTCACCCATGATAACGATATGTGTTGTGCACTGATATCGTTATCATAGGCAAGTGGAATTAATTACTCCTAAATTATTAGGAATTCCCAAGGCACAATAAATTTCTAATTGCCCCTTGGGAATTTTTAATTTTCCTGGAATAAAATTTGATCTGTGTAAATGTTGCTGTGAGACATTTTACTGTACTGACATTTAAAAAAAAATTACTTTTTTTTTTTAAACGAAAATAAAAACCATTTATTGCTGGGATTGGAAACCACGACCTTCGGATTGAAAGTCGAAGTACAACCCCGTTCGGCTAACACGGCTCTCCTTATTTATATTGGTTGTAATTTATTTAGTTAAAATACAGGGGTATATTTCAAACGTTATATTCTCTGTAATCTGAAATTCAAGCCACGCTTCGGGATATCATTCCACTGATTTATTATACCTAGTAAATTTGAGAGAGGTCTATATTGCGTCAACTTAGTCACCAAAATATTGAAAACGGACGATCGTCAAGTGTCGATTTTGAACATTATGTTCTAATAGATAGAGTTTGAAACTTTTTGAATCACTTGTCAGCATAGCACCGTACGCATGACGTCATCGGCATTGAGTAAAACATTTTGAAATACCGCACACGTACAGATAAAAATTTGCGAGCTTTTTATAATTTCATACGACCTTTATTAAGGATGAATATACAAAATTGTATGGTTTTTCGGTACCATTTGCTGAGCCTGGAACCACAGCTGTAGTGAAATTGTGGTACGAAATTAAAGGTAAAGTATTCATCTACACGGGGTGATAAAAAAAACTGGGTAGTCCCATACAAAAATTCCACAAAAAAAAGCTTTTAATAACGTAAGAATCGCTAAAAATGACGAAAAATGGGGTCCGAATCGGAACAAAAATAGCCAAAGATGCAGTAAATTTTGACAAAAAAATTATAGAAAATTTTAGCTTATATAGTCCTCTAAGCGTGTTGCTAATTATTTTTATCCCAAATCAATTAGTTTTTTATTTATGAGTATATTAAAATGTACAAAAAACAGTACGATTTCTCTCCATACATTTTCTATGGCGTGCGCAATCACGATTTGCCATATAAATCCGAATCCGAGCTCAGACGCTTCAGATGCACGTCAAACGTGCTTATGGAAGGACTGGTGTATCGCATTTTTCAATTTTTTAGTTCGACAAGGTTCTATCTAAAATTCTGTATGAATACGAATACCGTGACTGGAAAATATTGATACTTTTGGTTTCGGACGATACAGCTGATGATAAGATAGGATAAGGAAAAAAATTTTTTTTTCCGTCACGTGTAAATCGTCAGCACCAATGCCCAGTTATAATAGGTGCGCGCCTATTTGACCGAGCGAGCGAAGCGAGCGCAGCGCCTTCCTTTCGAGTTTCGCAAAAATTGCTTTTGTCCGTCTGTCCATCTGTCTTTCTGTTCTCGCATACAAATCGCATTTTAAAAGCTTTTTATTAACTTGCAATGTTTGTATGTTCGTAGGTTTGTATGTATGTATGTTTGTCCGGGTCCTATTTTACAAGCTTAATTTGACCCACTTTCCTGCTTCCGATAGAGCTGAATTTTGGTACACCTATGAGTCCTTGGAGATGATGCAATAATTTATGATGACAGCGAGCTGATCTGATGATGGAGTCATGAGCTGTTCCACGGAACTCCTCAGAAATTAGGCCGAATGCGTTGAAACTCAGTTTGTCAATCAAGTATCATCTACAATTTTAAAATATGGTGACAGCGAGCTGATCTGATGATGGAGTCATGAGCAGTTCCACGGAACTCCTCAGAAATTAGGCCGATTGAGTTGAAACTCGGTTTGTCGATCAAGTATCATCTACAATTTCAAAATATGGTGACAACGAGCTTATCTGATGGTGGAATCAGGTGCTGTTCCACGGAACTCCTCAGAAAATAGGCCGATTTAATTGAAGCTGTGTAAATCGGTCAAGTTTCGTGTACAATTTGAAAGTATGGTGACAGGAGCTGTTTTGATGATGGAGCCAAGAGCTGTTCAATGGAACTCATTATGTGGATAATAGTAATATCCGTGTTTGGGCTCATATGAATCAGCTCATCACCCATAAAAAGCTTGGACCTATTGAAAATATTTTTTAAATAAAAATTTTTTTTTAATAAAAATATTTTTAATATTGTAGATAGGTAGGTACTTAGGTACATTCTTCGTAATTTTTTTGGAGCGAGGTCTACTACTCTCACAGAACCACTAGTAGTAAAAAGTTTTCAAAGTGTGCAAAGTACTGACAACGAGTAAAGGTGCGCATAGCACTGCGCAAAGTTGTGTGAAAGGTGCGCAAAGTAGTGTGCAAAGTGCGCAAAGTAGTTGCAAAGTGCGCAAAGTGCCTAAAATGGTGCGCAAAGTGGTGCGCAGTGCTGCACGAAATAAAATAAATGCGCAGAGTGCGCAAAGTAGTGTGCAATAGGGAATTATAAATGGTGAAGTGGGGGGGGTAGTTAGTAGGGTGGATCGAAATTCACTTTTTTTGAAAATGGTTTGCTAATAGCAAAAAAAGGGTGTCTTATAGGCTCAATATAAAGTGTACAAAATATTATTAGGATCAAAAAAGGGTAAGTGCCGCCGCAAGGTCATTGAACTTTTGCAATATAGGTAATTTTTCATAATTTTGTAGAGCATCTATGATCATCGCATTTTAAGTTTAATTTGTTTTTAAGTACACTGTTCTCTAGTTGTTGAGTAGAACAATGAATTAGAACTTAAGTTTTCACCGCAGAAGTCAAAAATATCCGTAATACATCGATACAAAGTGCGAAGAGAAAACTCGTGAAAATGTTCCCAAAGACACCTGTTTCGAACTTATTCGCAGTATTGTTCTTTGACGGAAAAGAAGTCAGGACGATGCAAATACCGAAAAAGAATAAACGGAACTACCAGTAGATCATGGTGGAGGATCACATTTCAATAATAGAAGAGCCTGGATCTGTCTACTTGGGTCATATACCACCGCATAATGGCAGATACTGCTAAGTTATTAGAGAAAGTTGTCAGTCAGATCTTTACTATAAAAATATCGTCAAAAAGTAGCTTGTTGTCATAGAATGTGATGGAACTAACGAAGAACTAACTTAATGCGGCGGTGGCATCATTAGGTTGCTCGAAAAACGAACTGGAAGACCAATGCAGAGGATAATTTGCCTGTTACTATGAACGAGTTGCCCCTTTGTCCCTTTACCAGGATGGTTTAACTTTAGAACCACACTCTTACGTGGGGATGATGGGCAAAGCACTTTAAAACTACAAGCTATCATTATTTTATTAATCCTTATTATTATAAATCATTTAAGAGTATAAGTGATGCCTTGCCTGAAAGTACAGATGATCTAAGTTGAGTGCTGATCAATTTGTTTACACAAAATATTTTTTCAGCGATTAGCCATGTTGCAGACAATTTAGCAAAGTAATATATCTCCTGAAAGTCTGCCACACGCATGGTAGCACGTGCTTTTTCTATAGGTATTACGATTTTACATTTTTTATGGAGATATCGCACCAAAATTTCAAAATTTGTAGTAAAACTTTACGCACCGAGACGTGGTTCCTATAAAAAACACTCTTCGTGTAATAATGGGCTCAACATCTCTGTTTCAGCACTTATTAAACTCTAAATACCTCCCACCAAGCCTAAAGATGATAGTAGACCAGTAATCCAAAGGAATAGCTACTTCGCTAATCCTGAAAAACTTCTATAACGGATGAGCGGCGTACGTGCGAAAACTATCAGCTAAATGTTTAATATGGGTCTTTTTCAAGTCTTGTCACATACAAGCTGTTGAATGAGTTTTTACTAATTGTACCAAAGCTCTATGTTCTGTCTGCACATCAAAAGCTAGAAAAAGCTTGATTCAAACAAAATAAGAATTTCGCAAAGCCATGGCCAAGTTTGAGAAAAAGAGAGATTTTAGGTCAAACTTAGCTCTGTAGTTTTAGTAGTTTCATGGATGTGATATCTATTTTTTTAAGTAGTTAATTATTTAAATATACAGTTTATATTTGTATTTTATAACAAGATTTATAAAAATATCATATTCAAAATAACAATATCAATGTTAGAGAGTAAGGCAAATTTTCAGTAAAATAAAAAATTTCAACTTCGATGCGGCAGCACTAGATGTTACTCTAAAAATCTGAAAAAAATCACAGTTTCTATGCTTACCATAATACAACTTTCCCCCACTATTAGCAAACGATTGTCGAAAAAAAAATTTTTTTCATACATTGTCGATCCACCACAAATTAGTTAGCCCCCACAAATTATGTGATGAAAAGAAAAGGTTATTTTTTCGCAAGACAACTAAACAGCTTGTTAGTAAATTACGAGTATACTATTCTAGCGACCTAAACGTCGTAAGCGCTATGACAAAGTACGTGAGTTACGTGATGAACACTCGGTTGGAACCTCGTTGGATGGATGTTTCAACTTTGACATTTGTCAATTAAATTATTGTCAAGTATTAAAATCCTAGAAACGCTCCTCCGTACTCAAAATGTAACAATCTATGGACTGCTTTGCGGCTGCTCACTTCGCACTGTGATCTTTTGACCTATTATGAATGTGTCGTGATGATAAAATCTAACGCTTTTTTTTCTTCTAGCCCCCATCCTTGATACCGTCCGAAAAGGAACTTCGTTCTAAAAGTATTGAGGGATAAAATCACGTAAATGTTAGATTTCCTAAGATATATGAGATTAAAAATTTAATGCTTAAATATAACTGCTAAATAATAAAGAAGCACCTACCTACCTAATATTTCAATTGTTTTATAGCACACCATCTACCTTACTTTATTTTTTACTTTGTACTTTCAAAACATTCAAGTATCAAAATTAGCTCGTTCAACTAATAATCGAACGGGGATACGGCTTCAAAGTGTGCGTAAGTGTTTTGTTATTGTGTGCAGGCCGAAACTGGCATCTATCAAATTGTATATTCGTCCTTAATGACGTTTGGTGTCAACTAATGTGACTTCACCTTTATACGCTTTGTACGAGTATAACACTAACAAAGACATAAAACTATCAAACATACCAATACTAACACAAAATGGGCATAAAATTTGTCTGAATAATAAAGTGATTTAATGTAATATTTAGGTAAGTTAATTTGGTCAGTTTTTTATTACCCAGCAGTGGGATGAATAAAGCTGCGGATGATGATGATGAAATCAGGTTATTCTAATCTTTCTGAATCGGGTATACGGTCCCATATTGTAGTTATTATAATATCTGGGGCCGTATTCCCGTTCTTATTTAAGTTTGTTTGATGAATATTCGGATGTTTCTTACTACGATTTCTGACTTCAAGAGCCTATTTTTCGGTTTGGAATATTCGGTCCTATTGATCTTATCGAATGAATACAATGTAGCATCGAAATATTCATCAAACGAACGAAAAAACTAACGTGAATAACCCCCTGGTCCTATTAAAAGGTTATAGCTGGTATAGCGTCCGTCAAAAACGTAACCGCTTTTCAGAAATCCAGTATGAAGGATTTAGTGGACGGGAAGGTATAAGGGACCCTAGTTAGAGTTTTATGGCGTAGTTTAGGTAAAAGGTCGGCCATTGAATTTAGATAGTGTTTCAAGCTGAGTAAGTATTGTATAACATGTTGAATTATTAAACAGAATAATGTGGGAAGGAACGAAGTTGAGAAATTGATAGTGCCCATATGTCTTGGCTTGTCAAAGTCAAAGTCAAAAAGTGTCGCAGGGATCACTTAGAATAGTCTTAAACTAGGTGATTCTACTCCTGTTCTTTGCGACCAATACCGTAAAGAACCTGGGCTACAAACACGATTTGAGGACTAGAGTCTGGCAAATGAAAGTAGACCCTGAAAAATCACGGCAAATTTAAAAAATATAAGCGTGTAACCCCATAAGGACATTTAGAAGAACACAACTTGATACTTGGTTTTTATTTTCTAGTACCAAATATAATAATATATTAAGTATATTATTTAGAGTTATCAACCCACGCTTACTTTCATTTGCCAGACTCTAGCGCACTTTTAGGTGATCCATTATAAAACGAAAATAGTCAAGCTTCAGTTGGATAGTGATTCTACATCTTCTTTTCGTTCTTTTGCTACCAATAGCGTGTTACTTTTGTCCTGTGATATCGTGATCACAGGACAATATGATAATTAATTTAATTTGCCTGTGATATCGCTATCACAGGTTAAAACTATGTTATCAGGGGTCACTTACTTTAGCGGCAAATGAAACTACTGTGATCACGGGACAAAGACCCTGAAGGTGCCTGAAGAGCCAGGGCAACAAACACGGTGTAAATTCATACAAGCTCGCCGGTTTATATAACAAGACCAACAAAAGACCAGTGACGCAATAAACCGCTCCATAAATAAGCGGGTATCAGCAAAACGGGGAGATTTTCCGGTGAGATATCAACGTGCACTCACTTACAAAACTGAAACAGTTGTATATTCATAGGATTTAAACATAAAGTGTGTTGTGTAAGTGACGACCTCTGTGGCGCAGTGGGCGAAGGTCCGCCTGCGACGCAGAAGGTTGCGGGTTCGATCCCCACCGCGGGACATATGTTTGTATGACCTACAGATATTTGTCTCGGGTCTGGATGTTTCTATCTATAATATATATGTATTTACAAACAAAAAGTTACATAAGTAGTTTATCAGTCATTGTTTAGGTTGTTTAGGGCCAGTTTCACCAAAGTCAAGTTTAACAGCTGGTTAATAAATCGACCGTTAGCCGTTTATCAGCGCAGTGAACGCTTTTTCATACAAAATTGTGTTCTGCGCAGACAAACGGCTCTCTGTCACTCTCGGATTTTTGGTTGTTCTGACATATTTTTAATTTTAAACGATGTCAACTGCTAGTTAGCTAACCGGCCGCCGACCAGCGATTAGATTTAGCGGCTTGTTAATGAAGATATTCCTTTGTTAGAGCATGATGGATCACAAAGCAATTGTAAAGGTCTGTTAAATACTTAATCCGTTGTTATTTCTCTTACTAAATTTGATGTCAAATTAACTAACGCTCTGTTAGATAAAGTTTGGTGAAACTAGCCCTTAATGTAGTAGTTCTTAGGTTTAACAATAGATGTCGGTAGTAATTTTGTACCAATTCTACATCGCGCTATCGAAGCGTTTTGCCAAAACGACCGGCCGAATCAGATATGTAAATATACGTCTTCCAATTTCACTATGGTTTTTATTATAATTGTTTACAACATCTACAAACAAACATGGTCCTTCGAGCCGGATGGCATCTTTATAGGAGTGTCGCTGTCCGCGTTATAGTTCGCCACCTTTGAAGAAACGCAGTTCAGCAAGAACCAGAGCCATAGAAGTTGGAGATCAGCGTGGGCGGAGGAAATGCTTTCCTTCGCTACAACGAGAGCGTAACGAGAACAGTACAGACGTGTCAGCGGGAGAGATAGTACTACTCTTCACAGCGGCGTCGCAAAACAGATCCGAGTACAGAGGGGACACGCGAGCGGCAGGATAGTACTACCACCGTCTCAGCGCTACCTAGCAGAACATATCTACGTTCCGGAGGGAGTCTACGCAGGTAGCTGGGATAGGACTACCCTACTATCTGCGCCCCGGAAACGAGAGCAGCAGCAGCTGGCCGAAGAGAGGCTTCGGTTGGATATCATCAGCGCATACACAGAGCACCAGGAGGAGAGGAGCATTACCTAGATCGAGCGAGTGTAGGGTGAATTTAGTGTGTGTGCTGTGAGTACTTTTATATCGTTTTATGGGAGGTCAGATCATTTTAGTGCGTTTTAGTTCAGGTTTATTCAGTATTTTCTAGCTTTTGCAGTTTCCTATTTTTATTGTAGTGCATGACGTTGATTTTGACGAGGTGTCTCATTTTATTGTTTTTTCTTTGTTTTTGAAGTTCGTCTATTTTAAATTTTGAATTTTGACTTTTTCTGTACAACCATGGAGTTTATATGCAATGTTCAGCGAAACTTGTGTAAAACTATTAGCAGAGCCTTTTTTAATTTTAAAAAGTGTTCAGGTGACAGTTTAACGTCAGAATTGATTGAGGCGAAAATTGAAACTTTGGAAAATGATTGGATGCTTTTCAGAGAGAATAATACCAAGCTTTTCGCGAATTATGAGCTTGAAGACATCGAGAAATCAACTTATGCACAATGTGAGGTTTACGAGGAAACTGAAAATACTTATTGTTTGTATAGAGCGTTATTGAAGAGTACATTGAAAAATATGAGTTTCAATAGTCCTAGGAGTAGGTCAAACAGTTCACCTTCACAAGCTAAACTGCCAAAGATTGTAATCCCCGTATTCTCGGGAAGATATGAAGAGTGGACCACGTTCCGCGATCTATTCGTGTCACTCGTTCATAGAAACAGTTCGCTTGAGAAAGTACAAAAGCTTCACTATTTAAAGGCACATCTGGTCGGTGAAGCTGAACAGTTAATTCGACACACACCAATCACAGATTCAAATTACGATCGTTGCTGGGAACTTTTAGATAATCGCTATAACAATAAGAAGTTTCTTTCAAGTTCCATTTTGAATAAGCTGTTCCAGCAACGGGCGAGTCATGTTGAGTCTGCGTTGGCGTTGAAAGAGTTGTTAGATACAAGCACTGATTGTCTGAGCGCTTTGAAATGCCTAGGGATAGATGTAAGCACCTGGGATGTTATAGTCATTCACATTGTCAGTTCTAAGTTAGATCCAGAGACCCGTAAGCAATGGGAGCTGACAGTGGCAAGTCCAGACAAAGATCAGAATGAGCTGCCAACCTTTGCTCAGCTTCAAGCCTTTCTAAGGAGTAGATTCCGAGCATTAGAGTTCACAGAGCCTGCGAGGAATAACACAGTACACACAGCGAGTCAGATAGAGTCGGAGCAGAAGATGAGTACAGCCATGCCTTGTGAGTTTTGTGCAGAAAGCCACAAACTTGGGTTTTGCAATAAGTTTATCAACAAGGACATAGGTTTTCGAAGAGAGTTTGTAACGAAAAATAACATTTGCTTCAACTGTTTGGGAAGCAATCATAGTGTGTACCATTGCAGGAAGCCCACAGTATGCCGCATATGCAGCAAGAAGCATCATACTCTGTTACATGAGTCCAAGCAAGAAGATGCTTCTAATGAAGAAGGAGAGAACACGGTGGTAGCTTGTCACACGGCAAGTGAGTTGCCAGTTAGCAGAAAGGTTTTGCTACCAACCGCGCAAGTGAATGTAGAGACAAGATCTGGAGAGTATCAGCCAGTACGAGCATTATTGGATCAAGGATCGCAAGCTTGTTTCATCACTGAAGCTACAGCACAAATCTTGCAGCTGAAGAAAATTCCTGTGGATGGCAAGATATCAGGCTTAGGCCAAGTGAAAAAGGGTACCAGGATATCTCATGTAGTAGAAACCAGCATTCAGTCACGGACGAACCCTCGCTTCAAGATGAAGATACGAGCCTATGTGATGAAGAATATCACCTCGTATAGACCAGAGCGGATTATCGGCAACGAGAGATGGTTAGAAGAAAAGAAGTTAGCTGATCCTGAGTACAACATGCCACAGAGAATCGATTTGTTGCTGGGAGCTGATGTTTACAGTCGCATTCTCAATGAGGAGATGAAGAGAAGTCCATCAGGAACGCTTTTAGCGCAGAACACCTCATTGGGATGGATCTTGTCAGGAGCCAGCTTTTAGATTCAGGTCATATTAAGTTAAGCTATGTAAAATGTGTTGTATTATGAATGTAATAAGAAATATTAAGTTTGATTTATGTAAGTTTTGTTAGTTAAGGACATTTCACAGAATGTCCTTCGTGGGCGGTATGTTTAGGTTGTTTAATGTAGTAGTTCTTAGGTTTAACAATAGATGTCGGTAGTAATTTTGTACCAATTCTACATCGCGCTATCGAAGCGTTTTGCCAAAACGACCGGCCGAATCAGATATGTAAATATACGTCTTCCAATTTCACTATGGTTTTTATTATAATTGTTTACAACATCTACAAACAAACAGTCATCTAGTAACCATAACCTTGTGTTATCTCTGCTTACTTTGGGGCTAGATGATGCTGTGTGAAAAGTCCAGCGTTATTTATTTACTTGTTTATTTCTAATTACTGAAAAATAATGGCATGAAAACAAAAAAATGCTATGTTTTTAGACGTGTTTCTGAATAGCCCCTCGGATCCATTATATAGGCTTTGGTGACCGACTGAAATATCAAACTACAGATTAAATAATAAGTCCTTGAAACATGAAACTTGCAGGGTACATTCCTTTTAGGAATTAGAAAAATAATTTTGGAAATACCCCTAAAGGAGGAAAATGAGAAAAACGTTGGTACCAAGTGAGGGAAGCCGCGGGCGTTACGTTACTCACTGATAAAATAATACCAAATACACAATCCTACACTCGATACTTTTAATAAAATTTCTCTTTTTTTAGAACTGAAAATTAAAAAGGATTATATTTTTATAGTGTTAACCGCACACTTAGGAGTTAGAGCGATGCCACGGATCGGCAAGGTCGTGGGTTCAAATCCCGCATGGGTGCTAATTTTTGGGATACATTTAAAAATCTTTAAAAATTCTCCTGTTTGCGTCCCATTATTTGCAAGTACAGCTATTCAATAATTTTGTACTTGACAGTACAGTATTATCGCGAGCATACAAATGTCGCCGTTACACGGTATATTTGTTCGTGAGTAAAGCTGAACAATTACTTAGTGTTAAGTAATGTATTTAATTTAAAGATAAGTATTTAATACACGACGAAAAGCTGTAAACTGCTTCCACAAATTAATTCGTTGCGTCGATTGCCCATTAGCTCAGTTGGCTGGAGCGTAGCCGCAGATATGCTAGGCCTTGGGTTCAAATCCTGCATGGTTGTTATTGACAAAGTTCCTTTTCAGACGGTATCGAGGATGGAGGCTATAAAAATAAAAGCGATCGATTTTACCGTCACGACATATCGCTGTCTCCTGGGAGTAAAAGGATAACTGCAAAAACACAACTTTACTGGAGAAGCAAAAAACAATAGTGCGCATAGTAGTGCGCAAAAGTAGTGCTTGGCAAAGATCTCCCCCAATTGCTTCCATTAGTCTTGGTCCCCAGACACGTCTCACCACCTTCTTGGAACGCTTCCAGGAGTAGATAGTTTTTTTTAATAGTTTAATTATAAAAAAAACTATTTGTTATTAATTAAATAATGCTGGTCATTTCACTCGTAGCCCCAAAATAAGTCGAGAAGATGGCTCATTCTCGTAACGGAAGTGCAATTACTGTAACCCCCCGTCTTACGTAGGCATTTTGACGCGACCGCGTTTGCGACGCGAAGCGACGCGATTCGATGCGGCGCGGCGCGGCGAGGCTGTCCTACGTGCGCGCGAATCTTCCTACAGATTTCAGATTGAGTATACTAGTTCGCGCGTAAATGTCAAACAAACTGATCACGTTCGCTTCAATAGTAAATGGAC
This sequence comes from Epirrhoe tristata, assembly GCA_951394285.1. Classification (NCBI taxonomy): domain Eukaryota; kingdom Metazoa; phylum Arthropoda; class Insecta; order Lepidoptera; family Geometridae; genus Epirrhoe; species Epirrhoe tristata. The sequence continues at coordinate 6,937,289 of OX596159.1, read as the reverse complement.
TGTTTAATTTATTTCGCGCCGCACCGCGCCGCTTCGCGTTCGCGTCAAAAAGCCCACCTAAGACGAGCCGTAAAGTGGATTGTGCCAGAAACAGCGTTAATTAATGACACAACAGCCGTGTGTCACTTTACACAGCTTGTTGTATTATGCTAGCTTAGCTTGATAATATGTATTCAAGATTGAAAATACCTGATTGGATAAAACTGCGTCCACTAGATCTCTATATCACTTAAAATAAGCTATGGCTTGCAGTGGCGTAGCTTGGTTGCCAAGGGCCCTGTTGCAAAATAAACTGGGGCCCTAACTGAACGGCTTAGGTTTTATCAAGTCAAAATATGCAGGGTGTGGCAAAATCTAAAAAGTATTTTGATTTTTTTTGTAAAAACTTGAACCTGATGGAAAATAGCGTCGATTGACACCAACGAATTTTTTTGACAAAATAAATGTTATTTTCTGTATTGACTGTAGGTACCAAATTTTTTTTTTAATCTGAAAATTTAGTTGTATTTATTTTCAAAATAATCATACTTACCTATAGTTTCCTAAGAACAAAACCTTCCGGATTCAGAGTCCGAGGGCCCCTTGAGCTTGGGGGCCCCGGTGCACAGCACCGCCTAGCCCTCCAGTAGCTACGCCACAGATTGCTTATAAGTTTAAGTGGCTTGCTTAGTGAAGGTTATGTGAATAGAATTATTATAAATATTTACTTGCGTGAAACAGGTACCTACCTACATAGAATGCTGTTTAAAATTTCCAGGGCATACAACTTTTTTGTTGATGAGGAGATGAGGAGGTCAAGTCCAAAAACATGTTGAAACATTTCTCTTCAAATACTTTTTTTTTATTATAAATGTAACAAGATAATAGGATTAAGGGATAAAAAAACATTAATGCATTGCAAATGACCTCTTAATTATGACTTTGATAGAGTGGATTTAAACGTTTAAACGAAGTTTTCTTTGTTATGAAAAAACCGTTTAAGAGACGACTTTCTTTGAATTTTTATTTAAACCTTTTAGAAACTTCATTTTACTTATCATATTAGGTAGGATAGGACAACCTGGCGATATTTTTGATTATCATTTTTGGTCGTAGAATACCTACTTTTGCAATAAGTATGTGAGAATGGGCATATGCATTACAATACGTCGATCTGCCGTGAATACAGGCTTAGCCTAGTGCGGGGTTCGTGGTGAATTATTTATAATAATTGTTATATTTTATTTATTAAGTTTTTATGAATAAATTGAAATTAAAATTTAAAATTAACATCATCAACCCTATCTTAACAGGATAACAGGTAGGTATATATATAAACACTCACTAAATTAAGAATAATAACATACATCAATAATAATAAAACAAAAAGAATATTAAAAAACAAAAATTAAATTATGTCAGTAAGGAAAAATAAAATCAAATAATAATAATTAATATAAAATAAATAATTAATTCTATGATTCCAAAATACATTACAAACTCGCTTTTACATATTAATTAACCGACTTATAAAATGGGAATATTTTTGTTTTCGGATGTTTGTTTGTTTAACCGATCTAGGTCACTAGAAAATATATAATTTTAATTAATTAATTCCATAATTTAAATCAAGTACAATTTTAATTTAAATTATGTGGATACTTTTCCATTTATCATTAGGTTCAAAACCTTAAACTCGTAAACATCTACTAAGTACAGCAAACCGTAAAACGCGATCCTAAGATTACCTAAATGCCATTTACACGATACTATTCTGGCACCATTCTTGCCTCTTGCCACAGAATATTAACTCTTGCTCCTTTGAGATTGAGAAGAAGGCAAGAATGGTATGCCAGAATGGTATCGTGAAAATGGCGTTTTATCCTCTAATATCGCATCGTATTTTGTCAAAGGTTTGAATTAATGGCATTAATTTTGGTAACAGGTGCGTCCCTTCGTGCTGCCGGGAAATCATGGCGGGCTGAGCATAAGGCCGCGCGTACACTGGGCATCATTGTCGGCGCGTTTTTATTGTGCTGGCTGCCGTTTTTCATTTGGTAAGTTAATTTTAAGATTTTTTAGATTAATTTTTCATAAATTTTCACTCTCCTGATTGGACCACATTAGCTCACAATAGAGAGGTGTGGAAGAAACGAAGGGAGGCCTTTGCCCTGCAGTGGGACATCACGGGCTATTAATAAATAGTAATAATTAATAAAATAATTTTTCATAGTCTGAGATGAGAAAAAAATTCTACCACACACCGTTATTACAATCGTAATCCTGGTCCTGGGGCCGTATTCCCGTTCTTATTTTCGTTCGTTTGATGAATATTCGGATGTTTCTTTCTACGATTTATGACTTCAAGGGCCAATTTTTCGGTTTGCAATATTTGGTCCTAGGTTAGGACCGTGTTTTAACGTTGATCTTATCGACTGAATACAAAGTAACTCGAAGTAAAAAGCATCCGAATATTCATCAAACGAACAAAAAAAACGCGAATAACCCCATAAAAAAATTTCTTTTCTTTATGCAATAGGCTAGGCATGAATAAGCTGACTCTATAAATTCTCCAAAGCTGTCCTAGTATTGCAGCCATTATTTTGACTATTTCCACAGGTACGTCACAACAAATGTATGCGGCGAACCGTGCACCACACCTGACATAGTCGTCGGTGTACTGTTCTGGATAGGATACTTCAACTCAGCACTAAACCCGCTCATCTACGCGTACTTCAACCGCGACTTCCGGGACGCGTTCAAAAATACGCTCATGTGCGCACTTCCTTGCTGCTTCCGATGTTGGAAAGACGCGGGAAACGCGCAGTTTGTGTAGTGACGACTTGCGGCGCGCGTCGCATAGTGTGCGCTGGACCTTAGTAGAAAGCTAGATTGTGCTTAGATTTGAATTTTATACTTTAGTTTTGTAATAAGATGAACAGATTAGGGTGGTCGTAGACCTATCCGCGCCGAACTGTCAATTCAATAGAAGAAATGCTGAGACGTCAGAAGCCAGCCACATTTTCTGACGTCATCAGCATTTTTTGTATAGAAAAATAACTGCGGCGCGTACGGACCGGCCAAATGTGCGATCAGGTTTAACCGGTTTAATCCTGATTTCAATTCAATTCAATTCAATTGTATATCTACTAATTTCTGAGAACAAAATAAATGCATAAATGGAGTATTCGGTATTCGATGAACTGAAAATCAATCGATGAAATCCAAATAACATACCTAGGTAGGTACTTCCCATCTTTCAATAAAACATTTTGTATGTTTTCAGTCGGCAGTTCAGCTTCCATACATAGAAATTATGTGAAGTGAAATAATAATTATTATAGTAACCGTGTCCCATTGGGCTGCCAAGGTTATGGGACACGGGGTCGCGGTCGGCCGAGGAAGCGTTGGCGGGACGATCTCGACGCCTTCGAAAGAGAATGGTGGGAGATCTCGAAGGAGAGAGATGATTGGAGGGATTTGGGGGAGACCTTTGCCTAGCAGTGGGACGAAATAGGTTAATTAAAAAAAAAAATAATAACCGATATTTATTTTGTTGGTGCAATAAATATTGAATGCAAAATGGTTGTCAGTTATAATGTGAAGGATTATGATAGTGTAAAGTGATAGACTTTTCTCACGTCTAGTAAATTATTAGAAAAATATTTTAAAACCAAAGTTTTAAATACAAAAACTTAGTCCGTGTCTATTTAGATAATGCTAGGTATAAAGTGTGATGTGTATTTGAAAATACATTTCAGATATAAAAAAACTGTAGCAATAAAAAAAACTAAACAAATTAGAGATGAATCGGTTATAGACGTAACATTATTATTTTACTTACTTTTTAGTTTTTGAAAACTATTTCTAGTCAAATATAAAAGAAATTTATAATTTGTTGTTAAAATGTAGGTGCATCTTAAAACATATATCTACCCGAAACTTGAATGTGATTTAAACTTATTAATACAATGAAATACTATAAAAATGTTATTCCTTTTTCTTCATAAGCGTATTATATTTCAAGACAAAGTCTTGCTGTGTTCTTGTTTAAATTGAAAGCTTTTTCTAGTCCTACTTAAGATACTATCAAATCGACGTTACTCTTTAAGCCATCCAACATACCATCGTACAGTGAGCGAGATAAATTCATGAGCAATTGGGGACTTTAAAGTTGAATTTTCATCAAATTTTGTGGGAAAATTTTAATATTTATCATTGCTTGAAAGGCAAATCATCCATTAAAAGGTAAAGTTTTGGTTACAAGCCTAAGTACATTGAAGATTAGAAGATTCGAAAACATTAAATGTCAAATTTTTGTCGCTTACTGTACTTGTAGTTGGTAACTTGTAGTTTCTATTATAACATAGGGTATCTTCTTGTGGGATCCGCATAGTGATTCATACTTCAGTGGAACGCATCTGCTACGAAACCGTTCCGCTGTTCAACCGACCGCAACCAATCGCAGGAAACGTTAATTTTGAATAAATTGTACGGAGCGGATGCGTTCCGCTGAAGTTTGTACGTGGTTGAGTTATACTTAAGTACTTATTATTTTTCAATCAACCACAATTCAAAATAATTTGTACAGTAAACTTGTATGTAATTGTTGTGATATTAACAACAAGCTTTAGCAATAAATAGTTTAAGGATTAGTTGTGAGTAATGTTTAATGAATTTTAGCGCTAATTAAGATACTTACAAGATTAAGGTGCTTAGGCATTAAGGCAATGTTTTACACTTTTTTTTAAGTTAAGAGCTGTGTACCGAAATCATTTTTTTTTTCTTATTTTGAATTAATAAATTAAATTAAAACGTCATGTAATGCCAAGATCTCAACTGCGTTAGTGCGATGTTAGGCCGTGTTGGTCGAAAGGGGTCGTGCTTCGACTTTCAATCTAAAAGTCGTGGGTTCGTTACCCGTGCATCAATGGATTTTTCATTTCGTAAAATTTATATGCGCTTTAACACGAGCTCTTAACGGTGAAGGAAAACATCGTGAGAAAACCCGCAGCTTAGTCAGCTGCACACGTATCGACGTCGTCTCTCCTGTGGGCGGCTGATTAAGCTGAGAGGATGGTTTAGGTGCTGGGCAAGCCTATTCTATCTCAAACAATATCCCAGGCACTACAGCGTCCCGTTAAGTGTAGGCATGGAAGTAAGTAAGTATTTTATAAAACCGTCTTTAAAAGTTCGTTTGCCCAATATGAAACTGATTTATCTACTCTGAAACGATCGTGAGGCAGTGCTTCGACTTTCGATCCGGGGTTCGAATCCCAGTTGTGCAATAATGCATTTTTCTTTTTTTCGATTTATTTTAAGTTAAGTAGACAGCCAGTAGTATTCATAGTTGCTCAACTTTCGTTTGTATAAAATAGTATTTAAGTCATTGTGCAGTCAGCGTCATAATGACGACCTCTGTGGCGCAGTGGGCGAAGGTCCGCCTGCGATACAGAAGGTTGCGGGTTCAATCCCCGCCGAGGGACAAATGTTTGTATGACCTACAGATATTTCTCTCGGGTCTGGGTGTTTCTATGTATAATATGTATGTATTTACAAACAAAAAGTATATAAGTAGTTTATCAGTCATCTAGTACCCATAACACAAGCTCTGCTTACTTTGAGGCTAGATGATGCTGTGTGAAAAGTCTAGCGTTATTTATTTATTTATAAGCAAGTTCGCCGGTTTAGGGTACTTTTAGACTTACCCAGTAAAATAGACGACTTCTTTATATTGTGCAGAACCTCGTAACTCATATACCTACACCAACTTGCGTGTCTGTCGCCAATTATCATAAAACCAGATTTTTACGATTCCGTTTTGCTTCATTTCATTACTCTAATATACACCTGATGACCTGGCATCGCATGCCATCTTCCATGCCTTTGGGAAATAAACGTATATTTTTACATCGTCATCTATCTTGGCACAGGTGTAGTGTTCTTGGCCAAGCTGCTTTGACTTTTTCCCGAATATCGAACACACGATATTTCCACCTTACCTATTTTTAGTTCAGGGGCCGTATTCGCGTTCTTATTTTTGTTCGTTTGATGAATATTCGGATGTTTCTTACTACGATTTCCGACTTCAAGGGCCAAATTTTTCAGTTTGGAATATTTTGTCCTAGGTTAGAACCGTGTTTTATCGTTGATCTTATCGACTGAATATCTAGCTCGTAGTAAGAAGCATCCAAATATTCATCGAACGAATGAAAAAACGGACGCGAATGACCCCCCTGTTTTGGGGAAATCAGTAAGTTGCGATGGCATTGCAACTTGTCACGTATGGAATGCCAAATCTGCAAAATGTAATATTTTTTTTTTATGGTGTTAAACCACACTTTGGTATTTCATTGAGAAATGAAAAGTCTTATCAAAAATTTCAATTGTGACGACATGGATTCTGTGGCCGAATGGTAAGGCACTCCGGCTTTAGGAGGATCGTCTGATCGTTGCGGGTTCGAATTCCGTCGGAATCGAAAACTTTGATAAGACTTTTCATTTCTCAATAAGTATGTTAATCTGTATTTCAAATCAAGTCTTAATTATACAATGCAGTCAGGCCATTGTGTCTATGTTGTCTACCAACTTATACCAATAATGTCTTTAAACCAAGTCATAATTATAATCTTAATCCAAACAATTTGTTGACATTAAATAATAAATTAATTTCACGCTTCAAAGTAATCCAGCTAGACTATAAATCTGCATAATAAATCAAAGAGCCCGCAAACCGTTCCATTGTACGCGAGTGGACTGCAGGACGGCTCACCGCGTCTGGCTTGGCGGAGCGTATAACGGAACGTACCACGGTTGTAGGGTTGCCTCTGAATTGCATGATTGGGCACCCGCTGGGTTAAAATAGGGCAATTTATTTTTCTGCTTTCGTCCTTTGAAAATGTTCCACGAAATATTGTAGAGACCAATATTCAATTACAAAAATGAGTTACCTACTGATGGTTTTTTTATAATAATTACGTTTTAATACTAAAACGAAAACCGACTTCAATGTTTGACTCGAAACGCGGTGTGACTCAGGGCGTCAAGCTGTCGATTCGATTTCTATTTGTGACATGGCTAGGAGGGAAGGTGTTGAGAGTTTTACGGGGAAACTATCAATCCCTCAGGCATAAAATTTATATGGGACCACCTCTGGAGTATACCCTTTCAAACATAAAAAGAATTTTGCAAATCGGTCAACAAATTGCGGAACAATCGCGTAACAAGATACAAAAAAAAAACATACAGATGAATTGAGAACCTCCTCCTTTTTTGAAGTCGGTTGAAAAATCAAACACTATTGTTTTGAGTTATTACAAGCTAGTCCATCCCCTATCGCTGTTTATTTATTTATACCTATTGCATAGGTGGTCTAGATACGAGTCGTATGTTTGAACAAAAACTTTGACGACCCTAAAAATGGCTAATGGACTGGCCACTTCAGCTTTACCGTCATTTGGCATCACAATCCGATTGTAGTAGAGTCTTCACTTCGATCGTGAATCTTTGTAGTCAACAAAGTATACTTAGAGCTATGTAATCTGTATGTAAAGGGCACAACGTTTTGTATAAAATGTTTGTGATTTTTATATTTAAGTAAAATGTTATTTTGGTTTTCGTTTAAATAATTTATGTGCTAGAAATTTTCTGAATTTGCGGGTTTTCAGGTAGGTATCAACTCAAAGTACACTTCGCCCAACGGATCTAGGCATTCGTGAAGTTAGCCGTTTGTCTGCGCAGTGAACGCTTTTTCATACAAAATTGTGTTCTGCGCAGACAAACGGCTATCTTCACGAATGCCTAGATCCGTTGGGCGAACTGTATTTTCTTGCGCAGACATGGTAATGGAAAAAATATTTTTGCCAAGCATTAAAGTGATCAAAACTCAAGGTATTACGAGTAAGTATATGATTCAATTTCCTATTTCAATCATTTTGAATGGCTATTTCAATATTTTAACCTTAATGTACACTTAAATTCAAAATTATTACGTACCTAGCTACATTTAAAATTAACACTTCTCCGAAAACGGGTAATATATGAACAAAATCATATCAAGTCTTAGCAATGCTAAGAAACTGGATGTAATCATGTAGTTAATAAGTTAGTTTTAAGTAAGTTATCATAATTCATAATGTTATGTTAAGCGGTACAGTCAGCTACAAAATTTTACACACAGTCATAGTTTTAGAGTTACTAACTTAGCAAAAACATAATTTTTCTGTATTCACTTCAAATTTTGGCTAGGTATATCAAAATTTAAAAAAATATGTTCATGAATTTTTGTGGCTGACTGTACAAACCACGATGTACATTTCTTTGCAAAAGGGGAAAACAAAATACGTAACGATTATGCATAATTTAAATTAAGCTTTTTAATCATTGTAAAAATAATTAAAATACTTCTTAAGTGTAGCGTTGGGCACTTGTGATAGTTAATTTTATGAATTAATATCGAATAATGCATTTAAATATGATTAATGAATATTTATTTTGTATATATTTAGGTATTTTTTTAAAGTAAGTAGAGTCTGTGATCTGTGTCTACTCCTACCAGTGGTGTTATTAATCACGGCACTTTCCTTAGACTCAAACACAAGCTGTGAATTATACAAGTAATATATTGAAACGGTGGAATAGTTTTTTTTTATAGCTAAAACACTCGTGTCACCTTTAACACAAAAAATCGGTTCAGACGTTTAGAACCTACATATACAATGCCACAGATGACCCATTTCAAACTTTAAACCCTCTTTTTCGTCAGTTTTCATTGATCTTCGAGCTTTGTGATTGGTCAATTCAAGTGCGCATGATCACGTTATGTCAATGTCCCACATCCAGTACGTTCAAAGGATCTTAGCATTCGTGAAGTTAGCCGTTTGACTGCGCAGTGACGCTTTTTTATGCAAAATTGTGTTCTGCGCATCGAAATGGCTAATTTCACGAATGCCTAGATCCGTTGAACGCACTGTATCAACTTATATTTGACAAAGTATATAAATGTTTCTGTTAGAATATTTCAATTGTCCTTAGAATGAAGAGTTTGCTTTCTGTAGTTATTTGTAAATATTGTAAAATATAGTTGTAATAAAACAGCAATAATTAGTTGTTTATGTAGTTATGTGTATAGGTATATCACGTTTGTATGTTTAGCTCTTAATGGCGATGTTGTGGCTACTAACCTGTTTAAATTATTAAATAAATGTAGGTAAGTAAAAAGTATTAATAAAATATGAAAAATCTAATAAGGTGTTTGAGTATTCTCGTCCACATTCTTGAATTAAGATGTCTTTTACTATTTGGTAGATAAGGTAGGTTCATCATCATCAGCTCAGGATGCAGCTACTAGTAAATAAAGATAGGTAGTCGTCATGTCATAAAAAAACTTGGCCATTTACATTTTTACTAGATAGGTAGACATTGTATATTCAACTCACAAAAAAAACTACCCAATCTATTCATAAAATAATTTAAAATATATTTTTTTGACGACCTCTGTTGCACAGTTTCACCCACTGGTGAAAGCCCGCTTGGGACGCAAAAGGTTGCGGTTTCGATCCCCGCCGCGGGATAAATGTTTGTATGATCTGCAAACAAACAGTACATAAGTAGTAGTATTCAAGTCTGGCAATGAAAGCGACCCTGCTAACTACAGACCAATTTCGATTCTACCTGCGTTAAGTAAAATATTTGAGAAAGTTATGTTGAATCAATTGCTTGCGTACTTTAACCTTCACGGGCTTCTACATAAATATCAATTTGGATTTACCAAAGGTCGTTCAACAACTGATGCAGGTACTTTGCTTCTAAAGCACATCTATGATGCCTTTGAAAACTCACAAGACGTGATCGGAGTATTCTGCGATCTTTCTAAAGCTTTTGATTGCGTGTGTCACAAGACTCTGATTTCTAAGTTAAAATACTATGGCGTCAATAATCGAGCTATAGACCTTGTCGATTCCTATCTATCCAATAGAGTTCTTAAGGTTGATGTAGGTGGTGAAAGGTCTGCAGGGTCACTAATTGATATGGGTGTACCTCAGGGCTCAATATTAGGCCCCTTCTTGTTTCTAGTATACATAAACGACCTTCCTTCTTTTGTGAAAGACATGTGTGACATTGTTCTGTTTGCTGATGATACCTCATTGGTTTTTAAAGTTGATAGATATAAAGAAAATTACGATGATGTTAATGCGTCTCTATCCCTAGTTTTAAAATGGTTTACGGCTAATAATCTCTTACTTAATGCCAAGAAAACGAAATGTATTAAATTCACTTTGCCTAACGTGGTTCACAAACCAACTAAAATTGAGATAAATGGAGAAACACTTAATCTTGTAGATTCAGCAATTTTCTTAGGGCTGACTGTTGATTCCAAATTGCAGTGGGGACCTCACATTGAAAGACTTGCAGGTAGACTTAGCTCCGCTGCATATGCAGTTCGTACGATTAGGAGTTTGGCTGATGAAGAGACAGCCAAGCTAGTATATTATAGTTACTTCCATAGTGTGATGTCATACGGTATCTTTCTCTGGGGTAAAGCAGCCGATATTCAAGATATTTTTGTTTTGCAAAAGCGGGCTGTCCGTGCGATTTACAATATGAAACCACGGGACTCGCTAAGACAACGTTTTAAAGAAATTAATATTCTAACAGTATTTTCACAATACATTTATGAAATCCTTTTGCACACTCATAAATATATAAATGACTTTAAGAAAAAAAGTGACGTGCATAGAATTAATACGAGAAATAAGGATAAACTTTGTGTGCCTGAATTTAGATTAGAAAAAGTGAAAGGTTCTTTCATGGGAAATACCGTACTCTTTTATAATAAACTTCCAGATAATGCCACTAAATTGCCTATTCGAAGATTTAAAAGTTACATAAAAAATAATCTTATAAAGAAAGCGTACTATTCTATTGGTGATTATATTAATGATAAATTCGCGTGGCCTGATGTCGCTCTGCCCCTCGACAGCTGATGTGTGCACAATGTCTTTGCTATCTTGCTTAGCTTCTTGAATTTTACTAACTTTACTTTTAATTTTACAACTAAGTTAGTTAAGAAATTAGCCTAAGTTTAGATCTAAGATGGATCACCTAAAAAAAGCTAGGCCCCAAACCGTGTTTGTTGCCCTGATTCTTCACGGTATTGGTCGCGAAGGAACAGGAGTAGAATCACCTAGTTTTAAGACGTTTCAAAGTGATCCCAGCGGTCCTACTGAATAAATGCTATTTGACTTTGACTTTGACTTTGACTTTGAGTATATCAGTTATCTGGTTCCCATAGTACCAGCTTTGCTTAGTTTGGGGCTAGATGATGCTGAGTGAAAAATGTCCAGCATTATTTTTTTATTTAAATTAAGTCCTCGAATAATATTCCCGCAAAGTGTAACTCGAAATTACCCCATTTATTTTAATAATGCAGTAGATATTAATATAAATCTATTAATTTTAAATTAAAAGCGAATGTGAGTCGATAGCAATCATAATTATTAAATTTTTATTAATAAAATATTCCATCATCATAGATTTAATTTTGTATTAAAACTTTTGATAAGTAATTCAGCAGTGATTTCAAACATAGAAACCCCTAAAACGTGCCCATATTTTAATAAAAAAAATATATTTGCTATAGAATAGAGGAAGCTTTATTCTGAATTAACGCATAGGCTACTTTTTATCCAGTAAAAGCGAAGTAATCCCTGTGCGAAGCTATTAATTTAAAACTAAGTGAATAGTGTCTGTGTTTTGGTTTTTAACTCACTTCAGCTAATTATGGCATTCCCTCTTAGCATGGGACTGTACTCAGATGTGCTGAGGGACCATGAGAATGAAAAGAGATTCAAATAGGTAGGACAGACGTCATTTGGCTAATGGGCTCGGTCTATTGCGTACAGTTGGCGAGAAAACCTGTAAAATTAGAATAATTTGTCTTATATGCCTGAAGAAACCAAATCATGTTTTGTATTTGTTCCGAGAATCGACACACCGTGATATGCCCACCGTGCCATCGACTAAAATAAATATCCACAGAATGACAATCAGACGAACAATCGAATTGTAATTGAATCAGGTGCTCATTTGAAATGAACTAACCACATCGCACGTGGAATGGGCTATTAGCAGTTGTCCTATATACACCGGATTTTGACATACGAGGCAGTACAGAATCGTGAGTACGTTAACTGTATTTTTGAATAAAAATTAAGTAATTACTTTTAAATAACTAAAACGAAAAGGCAGGTAGATGATTATACATAAGAATGAGGTTTTTTGAGAAGAATCAATCCCTCAGAAATACATTTTTTAAGGAACCACCCTAAAAATATACTAACCTACTCATTTTTGAAAACATTGTTTGAATACAATAAAATAATTTTGAGAATCGGTCAGCGGACGAAGATATCGTAAAACATATAACATAAACATATACAGGGTGTAAAAAGACTACTACCGAAAACTGAGGGGTTGCAATCAGACCATGATACTAAACATATTAAACGCAAAATTTTACTTAGCTACGTCATTTTATGTTATTTTCGGTTATTTACTAGAGCAACATAATAAGACCATACCTACCTGATAATTTCCTTAATAAAAGAAAAAAACAATTTAAACTCAAAATCCAGCAATCTACGTAAAACCACGCGCCCAGTACATACGCAAACAGTAATCTTCAAACGCTGTTTTCTCCGGATATAATGATTTTTTCGGAAAATCCTTTTGGATTTAGTTGTGTGTTGGGATGCTGTACCTACCTCTTTCAGTTTCGGTAGACGTCTTTTTACACCCAGTATACATGTACAACACAAAAAATTCATACATCATTTTTTTAAGTCAGTAAATAATTAATTACATGGGTGTTATGCTCGGCTACATGCATGTAAGTAGGTATGTACATATGTTTTGAAACGTTCACCAAAATCTCCAAGTTCCTTTTCGGACGGTATCGAAGGAAAGAAACTGATGCCGGGGAAAAAAAATTGTTCAATTTTACCGTCACGACACATGTATAATGTCGCTACCAAGCGAAGGTTAGGCTCAAATTGAAAGTTGGAAACGGCCTATATAGCCGCTATATTTCTGACGACGAAGCGCCATCTTTGAATATTTTATAAGCAGTTCGTGCAATCAGCGAAGTCGAGACTTTTTCAAACGTGGAAAATAGAGAATTTCAGAACAAGTTACTATTTCGTACTAGTTTTTAATCACGATAAAACGTAGGTGTTTGCATGCCATTACTCCTATTATGGTGATCGCAGACTTATCCGCGCTGAACTGTCAATTCAATAGAAGAATGCTGAGACGTCAGAAGCCAGCCGCATTTTCTGACGTCATCAGAATTTTTGTATAGAAAAATGACTGCGCGTACGACGCGGCCAAATGTGCGATCAGGTTAAACGCGAATATCTCTCACATATTTTTTCTTTGTGTATCCCAGCTTATACAAATGTATTTAATACAGAAACTAAGCTACTACATATTTACATATATTTACAAAATACAACATTAGTCAAGCTGTCTAAGGATCGTTAGAAACGATCTATAGATAGCTCAACTGATCTAAGTCACTGCCAGTCGGAAGCGTGTCCAAAACACTGGCGGCATTACCACGCTGGATGGCAATGCTGATCCTTTGAGCCAAAAATGTGCCAGCTCTCGGATCACGCGTCGCTTCGACCAGACGCCCTGAAAGAATTTTGAAAACTAGTTAGAGTCTTAACCCCAAATGGTTCCCAGCTTGACTCGACATTATTTTCCTTAAATGCTTTTTTAGTCTGCCGGCCTCATCTTTCCAGAGCTTCATCAAAATCTGAGAGCAGGGCAAGGCGTGACTGAAACACAAACATAGGTACAATTTGTTCTTCTCGAAGCGTTTTACATAGGTTAGAGCAATGTAGCTATAGTTTGAACAGTCTACATACGCGTTTTTAGCGTCACCTCAATGAGGTTGCGCGCCCTTTATCGCAGTTGACCGCGCTGAATCGCTTAATTTTGACGATCTACGAAAATAAAAAAATAGATGTGTGGCACTCGGAGACTGCCGCGGTAAAGCTATTGCATAGCATTTTTTACCAACTTATGCAATGATAATTATTTATTTATTTTATTTATGCAGTATTTTTTTCCTTTGTTTTTTTTTCTTTGATATTAATTCAAGTTACACTTTTTGAGCGTGGTGACAGATAAGAAAACAAATTATTTCATGCGCAGTAACGCCGATACAACCAACGCCACCTAGAGGCGAGTTGCTGAACTAAAGAGACAAGCGTGATATTTCAAAATAGTTTTCTAATGCCATTGAAATACGGTTGAGTTTCGGTCGGAGTGGGGGGTGTTAGGTGTTATTTTCGTTACGGAATTTCTGGATTTGGTCTCCACTATACAATAGCTTAAAAACTTTTGCCGTTCAAATTAATAGTGACCGAGTGTTATGTAAAGCTTCATCCACACAATTTGCAAATGATAACGCGCTAGACTTCAACCTGACGGTAATTATTGTGAGAGGGATCTGCCATGCTCTCCAATCAAGTAATTATGTGGTCCGGGTGTAGATAAGGGTGTGGTTGTACTAATAGCGGAAGTGTGAGTACCTAAGCTTTTCCTAAAAGAACACTTTCCCAACAGTAACTTACCAAATCAATCTTAAGAATCTATATTAGATAATTTAGGCCTTTACATCTATATTAGATCATTTATACAGCGTCAGGAGGCAACCTATGCCTGCACTTAACGGGACGCTGTAGTGCCTGGGACATTGTTTGAGATGGAATAGGCTTGCTTGGAATAGGCCCAGCACCTAAACCATCCTCTTAATAAGAATCTTCTTAATCTTAAGAATATACCCCAGATAAATAATACTATATACGAAATTAAATGAAAATGTTTCATACAATTAGATTTCATACAATTAAGCTGATCGCACATTTGTCCGCGCCGTACACGCTGCAATCATTTTTCTATAGAAAAAATACCGATGACGTCAGAAATTGCGACTCGCTTCTGACGTCTCAGCATTTCCTATATTAAATTGACAGTTCGGCACGTTCGGCGCGGATGGATACTGCGATTAGCTTTAGATGATAGTAATGATGTTCACTTTAAAACTATGTGCAGATTTTGGTTATTATTGAACCCTCTCCAACTCTAACTAGCTCCTTATCACAACTTTGGTAACCCATTACACGCCTTTTACACGATACCATTCTGGCATACTATTTTTGCCTCTTGCCACAGAATATTAGCTCTTGCTATTTTGAGTTTGAGAAAGCAAGAGGCAAGGATGGTATGCCAGAATGGTACCGTGTAAACGGCGTCTTTACCCTCTATACTTTGAGCTGGCATTACCCGGATTTAACTTGCGTGGAGCTCGGATACACGCAGATTACGGTTTGAGTCAACTGATTTTGTCTTTTATTTTAAACTACTCAAACTGACAGGGCCTAATTTTTGGGTTGTAAATAGACGTTTGAAGTTTTCACTTCAAAATTAATCGTTTATTGATTTTTTGAAATGTTGCATAATGATTTTCAAGGAGAACAGACGTTCCACCAATCGCAGTACAGCTACATCACGAATGGACTAAGTTACACAAGAAGCAACAATCAATTTAAAGAATAGTCATTATCGATTTTCTCGGGATTTTCATCATTCAAAAACATTACATAAATATTTTTTATTTATTTGTTGAACCCAATTCCTGAATTAAGTTAGTTTAACTAGTAGCTGATATATAGCTGATATAAAGCAAAGATTCTTCAGACTCCTTTTTAGGGTTTCGTACCCAAAGGGTAAACAGGACCCTATATCTAAAACACCGTCGTCCGTCTGTCTGTCTGTCCGTCTATCACCAGGCAGGCGGCAACAGAAATACATCATCTGTTAAAATTTCAACTGTCTAACTATCACGGTTCATGAGATACAGCCTGGTGACAGACGGACAGACAGACGCCAGCGAAGTATTAAAAAAATGATTACGAAGTATGAAAAAAGTAAAAAAATGACTGGAATATTTTGATATAAATTCAAGCTAAAAATAAACAGAAGTAAAATCTTGCAGAAATGTAGCGCTACGCGTAGCACTCGTAGAGGCGTAGCACGTAGCGTAGCATTCTTGCTACGAGATTTATATCTCAAAACAAGGAAAATATCCGCGAGGCCAACAGCTGCAAAATTGCAAATTTCAATTTGAATACAGACTATTAAATACTATTTACTCTTTTAGTGTTTCGGGACCCTTTTTAGTGCTATGACGAAGGAAGAAAGATCTTTGAGACAGTCAACCAGTAAGTAAGAAAGCTCGTATTGTGTTTATAGACAAAAAGTATCTAAGTACAGTAGGGACAAGATAATAGGTCACTTTTGACATTTCATCAAAATTCAACAACGTGACCTTGTAACGGCGGGCATAAAATAAGAACTGCACAATTGCTTAACTTTTTTCAATTACGTTTACATATTTATTGTAATAATGACCGATACGAGTAATTTTACGATTTGCTTTCACTAATAAACCATTCTAAACATAATAAACAATAAAATTTCTGATCTAAAGAACTGAACGTCGTTACAATGTTGCGTCAGTCAACCCTTTTTCTTTTTAAACACTAGGGATGTTACTCTAAAAATCGAAAGCTGATAGGATTGTAAGTTGAATCGAATGCAATGATTACTTGTGAAGAAAAATCACCATAAATTTATAACCACGTTGTGATTATAGTAAAACCTAATTATACATATTTATTATTCTTTTAACTAACTATAAAAATACAAAAAAATAACTAAATAGAAAGGTCATTGATGTTGGGTGCAATTTAGGTGGATGTTGCTGGCAACACCAGTGCCTGTCGATGACGCATGTCATGTCGCCATAACATGATGATGACGCAGTCTTTTGTTGTTGTGCGAAGTGACTGTGCGTTTTTGGTGTGCTCTCTGTTATTTTCTTCTGATCCGGCTTTTTCATTGAACTGATCTTACTGACTACGTTTACCTGGCTATAAATTGGACTCCGATTGCTTAACGATTATTAAACAAGAAAAACATTACAGTCTTACTATGTCGAAACGGAGGAAAACTCTAAACAGTCAATCTCGCGAACTAGTGCTGAAATTGTACAATTATTTTGGACGTGAATCAGTTAACGATGGGCCTCTTTTACCATTGAAACCACCGAGAGAACGCGTTGCCGAAGCATTGGGAATAGGGAAGAAGACAGTAACTCAAATTCTGAAAGAGAAATACGGACCATCAGGCTCAGAAGATAATACTTTACGTACACCGAAAAAACGAAAGAGGGACAAGAAAATTGTTGACGTTGATAATTTTGATGCTACTGCAATTCGCAACCACATTTATGGATATTACTCGAGAAAAGAATATCCTACACGGGAAAAGCTATTGAGTTCGTTAAAAGGCGCAGGTTTATTTTTTGGAGGCAAATCGTCTCTAGCAAAGGTTTTGAAATCGATTGGCTTTAGATTTAAAAAATCCGACAAGCGGAAAATCCTGCTAGAACGCTACGATATTATTTTGAAGAGAATAACATTCTTACGTGAGGTAAATAAAATTACGGATTGGGACAATGTCGTGTTTATTGACGAAACATGGTTGAATGCGAACCATACGGTTGCGCGGACATGGACCGATGATACAGCGGCCTCCACCTCAAAAGTTCCATCGGGAAAAGGAGCCCGACTTATTATATGTCACGCGGGATCAGCTTCTCAAGGTTTTATTCCAGACTGCCTCCTCGCATTCGCCTCTAAAACTACAACAGATTACCATGAGGAAATGAACTTTGATGTTTTTAAAGAGTGGTTTGAGAAGCTGCTAGTCAGCTTAGAAAACCCATCGAAAATTATAATGGACAATGCTCCGTATCATTCTGTACAAGTTGATAAACCACCAACTCAAGCAAATAAAAAGCAAGAAATTGTCTCGTGGCTGGTAAGAAATGGTGTGGAGGCAAGTCCAACTTTATTAAAAGTTGAGTTGTTAAATCTGGTAAAAGCAACTAAGCCGTCCAAGCTCCGCTATGTAATCGATGAACTAGCCCTAGAGCATGGACACGAAGTTATTCGATTGCCTCCCTACCATTGCCAGTATAACGCCATCGAGCTTATTTGGGCACAAATAAAGGGTCATGCAGCGCGGAACAATACTGAACCACCCTTCAGTACTGCTAAAATGATGACTCTGTTACAAACTGCATGTGCAGAAGTCACTACAGAAGACTGGCGAAAAGTCGTGGAGAAGACAAAGAAAATAATTTTACAAGATTTTGAACGAGATGTGAGAATAGACAATATTATTGAAAATGAATTAATAATATCTCTGAGTGCTGACAGCAGTGATGAAGATAGCAGTTCCGATAGTTCAAGTGAATAAAAGCAATTTTTTTGTTAAATTACGTAGGTACTTGTCTTATTTTGCTCCTTTAATTTATGAAAGAAAAAATAATAATGGGACAGGGATTCGCATGATCATTTTTAAAATTCACATATGTTTCAAGTCTGTATCGATTCATTCGATTCATTCATTTAATCGATGTTTTTAAGCAGATCACCTCACTATGAATATAAAACTGACATCTGTCAAAAGTGACCTATTATCTTGTCCCTACTATAGTATACAACGCTTTTTATGACTACCAAAAAAAATTAAGGACAGTTGCAGTAGATGCAGAAAATGAAATTGGCATTCTCATTTAAACTCACGGATTCTCATTTAAACTATGCTCTCGTATCATCCCCAGTCAGTAAAACCGCAGTAGCTATCATAAATCCATGTCTGACTCGTCTCGTCTCCTTTTGAGCTTATAATTTTTTTTTTTTTTTTAGCCACATAAATGTTATCAGTGACAGATACCGAGACCACGGTTAATTTTTTTCTGGAAATCAAAAAATAGGGGTGTATCAGTTACCAGCAGCCTTATTGTCTTGAAATCCATTCTCAGTTGTTATTCCAATAGAGCTCAACCAATCACATTGTAGGAAAATGACAAATGATGTCCAGAATGGGTTTCAAATGTCAAAAAGAAGCCCATGTCCATTGCTATTTGAATTACACAATAAAGCCCCTGGTTCCCATAGTACAAGCTTTGCTTAGTTTGATGCTAGATGACGATGTGTGATATGTCCAGCATTATTTATTTATATGAAAAGATCCTAATATATCCCTAAAATAGACAATTTTATAAATAGCTCCCGGGACACAAGCGCTCGTTAGCGTAAATGTGTATTCATTAGCTTAAACGCCGTCGCTTTGAGAATATTGTCTAGGTTTAGGGAAAATAAACAGAAAGGGGTTTTTAATTAAGAATGTTAGATCGTATCCTTCAAAGCCCTTATTTATAAACGTTGTGTAAAGTTACGCCAGGTTTAAACTCCAAAAAAAATGGTTATTCCTAAGTTATACCCGGCGTCACTTTACACCACTTTTATTAATAAGGGTCCAAGAGTATTACTTTAAGGAAATCTAATGATACATTATAATTACGTTTTAATACTAAAAAGAAAACCTATTCCTTCAATTTTTGACTCGAAACGCGGTGTGACTCAGGGCGTCAGCCGTCGATTCGATTTCTATTTGTGACATGGCTAGGAGGGAAGGTGTTTAGAGTTTTACGGGGAAACTAAAAATAATTTTGCAAATCGGTCAACAAATGGCGGAACAATCGCGTAACAAGATAAAAAAAAAAAAAAAAAAAACATACAGACGACTTGAGAACCTCTTCCTTTTTTGAAGTCGGTTGAAAACATTGCCCCATGTATCTACAAGGCGCGGTAGACATTCTCTCACATCTTTTGTGTATTTTTTTTATAATGAATGGGTCGGCTCTTGACCTCGAAACTTACACAGGCAAAAGTGAGGTCTACGATGGAGCGAGCCTACCCAGAAGGTGCCTATTAACTCTCTTCTATTAACATATGTATTCCTTTAACATATGCTTTCATTTTGATAGTTACAAACTATCAAAATGTTGTAAAGTTGTTTTTTTTGTGAGAGGTTTGGGGTATGCACGCACAATTGAGATAAATATGCTTCGTGTAAGATATAATAATACGAATGAAAATATTAATATTTAGGTTCTTGGGTAAAATTTTGGTGAAGTAAATATAATTTTGTGCCACATATTTTGTATTTTAAAGGACATGGATTAAAAAAAACCCAGAGTCGATAAAAACTTCTCGACACAACTAGAAATTAAGTAGATCGAAGTTACGCTTGTCTTTCGTAAAAAAATATAAATAAGAACCTACTTTGTGTTCATTTAAACCAATCTCTGTAATCAATTATTTAGCAGTGGACGTGTTAACTTGTCGTTTCGGGCTATTATTTCGTTAAACCATGATGGAGGCCTTAAGGCGGCCTAAAAACTCCATCACCAGAGTTGGCTCATACGAACTTACTTGAACAGACTGAGTTCCTAATATCGTGAAACTAATTTCATCTCCTCGTGCTCCTAAATAATATGTTTAATCTTCTGAGGCTTACATTACAATGCACGTACTCGAGACCCAAAACATCTTAATATCACACTCTGTGCTACAGAAAAATAAGCTTTACTAGAAAACAATAGGGATTGTTTTTGAATATACAAGGTGAGCTAATGTTAGAGAGTTGTTCATAAAAATAATATACTGCACAATTGAGATAAATATGCTTCGTGTAAGAAATAATAACATTACGAATGAAAATTTTAATATTTAGGTTCTTGGGTACAATTTCGATGAAGTAAATAAATAAATAAATAATGCTGGACTTTTTCACACAGCATCATCTAGCCCCAAAGTAAGCAGAGCTTGTGTTATGGGTACTACATGACTGATAAACTACTTATATAATTTTGTTTGTAAATACATACATATTATACATAGGAACACCCAGACCTGAGAAAAATATTTGTAGATCATACAAACATTGGTCCCGCAGCGGGGATCGAACCCGCAACCTTTTGCATCGCAGGCGGGCCTTCGCCCACTGCGCTACAGAGGTCGTCAAATATTATTTTCTGCCACTTTTGTATTTTAAAGGACATGGCCAATAATAAACCCAGGGTCGACAAAAAATTCTTGTGTATGTTTTAAGTAGGCTTTGTATGTACTTACATTAAAAAAATGCTTTCAATTTCTCCTTAACTGCTGGGGTATCGTAGGATTCAGGACTTGTTTTAACCTAGTTAATATTCATTATTTAAATGAAAACATCGATATTTTAGATAACTTAGCAGATTTCCCAAGAATTACATACGATGATATCCCGGCATCTACCTACCCCTGCTACGTAGCAGAAAAATACAAAAATAATAACAGAATAATACTCAAAAATAGAAATAAAGTACGACTTTTAAGAATATCGACTAGAATGTATAAAATAGTGATATATTAGATCTTAAAATTATTAAATTAAACCTTAGTTTTTAGAGCCAGTGAGATGCCATTTTTTAATGCACGTAGTAAGCCTACTCAAACCGCACATAAGAAGTTTTTGTCGACTCTGGGTTTTTTGTGTTTGGATTTTTAGCTGTCTCCTTTAGATCAACCAATTATTCGGTATTGTAATTTAGAGGTTTTGACCATCGGCGTTGTTTAAACTTTGGGGTTCTGATATAAGTAGTCAAAGTCAAAAGGCATTTATTCAGTAGCACTTAAGAGAACTTCGAATAGTCTTTAAAACTAATTTTACTCCTGTTCGTTCGCGACCAATCCCGTGAAGTAAGACCTAAACACCATTCACATAATACCATTCTAGCCTCTTGCCACGGAATATTAGCTCTGAGAAAGCAAGTTGCAAGTATAGTATTCCAGAATGGTATCGTGTATTGGCGTTTAAAATTCGTACGTTGCTTTGATCTATAGATGTACGAGAAACACAACATCGAAATATTCAGATTGCTCCCTTTTTACTATAGAAGTAACAAGTCTGAGAGACATTATACAATACTTTACCAACACACGCCATAGTTGTATGTGAACACAACAAACACACACCGACTCTATCCAACGTTCTGAAGCCCACGCTTCAAGTGTTTGTCAACTATAAAAGATCTATAGAGCTGTGATAGCGGTCTCACGACCAACATAACTATTTGAAGTACACTCGACTCGATATCCGATTGAATGTGTGTGACATGTAGGAGTGTAGGTGAGTATATGGAACAAATATTTGAACTCTTGAGATGTCGTTATTTGGACGATATGGAATTTCGATACCTATTTCAGAAGAGAAGGCAGGGGAGATTATGATGAAAAATGCATTGAGCACGACCGGAATCCCAACTCTAAATTTTCGGATTGAAAGTTGAGGCACCCCACTAGGCAAACACAGCTTGATGGTGTAACAAACCCTTCTTTATTTATTACTAAAGACGATAAATAAAATCCATGCAAAAACGTTAACTATTGTGTCTGTTATATCAACAAATTATTTTTATAATAAAAAGTATTTTCAACCGACTTCAAAAAAGGAGGAGGTTCTCAATTCGTCTGTATGTTTTTTTTTTTTTTTTTGTATCTTGTTACGCGATTGCTCCGCCATTTGTTGACCGATTTGCAAAATTCTTTTCATGTTTGAAAGGGTATACTCCAGAGGTGGTCCCATATAAATTTTATTCCTGAGGGATTGATAGTTTCCCCGTAAAACTCTAAACACCTTCCCTCCTAGCCATGTCACAAATAGAAATCGAATCGACAGCTTGACGCCCTGAGTCACACCGCGTTTCGAGTCAAACATTGAAGTCGGTTTTCTTTTTAGTATAAAAATGTAATTATTATAGAAAAGAATTTTGAAAATTCTACCCCTAAGGGGGTGAAAAGGGGAAAAACGGTTACCACATGATCGAAGGCGCGGGCGTTCCTTTAACTTAGTATAATACTAATAAAAAACTGAGAACTGTGCTACATCTATATGATTTATCTAAGTAAGTATATGATTTTATACAACGTCAGGAGGCAGCCTATGCGCCTACACTCAACAGAACACTGTAGTGTCTGTCAGGCTGATTAAGCTGATATGATAGATTAGGTCCTGGGCAAGCCTATTTCATCTCTAACAATGTCCCAGGCACTGCAGCGTCCTGTTCAGTGTAGGCATAGGTTGCCTCCTGACGCTGTATAAATAAATCATCTAATATAGATGTGAAGGCCTAAGTGTCTGGTTCATTGTTTGTGAAACATTTAAAATGGATTTATGTATTGGATCAGTCAAGCCTTCGAAAATTCACGCATAATTTGTTTTCATAGATTTATCAATCAGTTCAAATAAATCAGTCAAAAACAGCAAACACTTCCAGACATAATAACATATTCTAATTTGGTTCGGAAACATTGCTGACTCCAGCTCTTCGGGGAACATAATTCATACGGGTAGGTAAAATTGTCTGGGAATATGTGGGGACACACGGCACGGTTTTTGACGCGAATGTATGAGCCATTAAAAATCTTTTTGATATCACCAACGAGTGCCGCAACGCAATCGAGACGACCTCTGTGGCGCTTTGGGCGAAAGCCCGCTTGGGACGCAGAAGGTTGCGGGTTCGATCCCCGCCGCGAGCTGTTTGTATGATCTGCAAATATTTATCTCGGGTCTGGGTGTTTCTATGTATAAACAAAAAAAAAAGTATATCAGTTATCTGGTTCCCATAGCTTTGCTTAGTTTGGGGCTAGATGATGCTGTATGGAAATGTCCAGCATTATTTATTTATTTATTTAATAAAGGCCCCTAGACTGTGCCCTAGACGCTAAGTAATACAACACAGATGCACCTACCAAAGCGATGCGACGTCAGAAGCGAGCCGCATTTTCTGACGTCATCAGTATTTTTTCTATAGAAAAATGACTGCGGCGTACATAATAAAGAAAGAAAAAGCGTTTATTTATAACATCTATAACAATACGCAACAGTAACAGTAACAGACACTCATTACTTAGAAACTTGAAATGATACTAAAAACAAAAAACGATAAGCATATGTGCGATAAGCTTAAAACCGCACCGTGTGTCCCAACACTCAGTATAATCCAGTGGAATAAATTAGGTACTAACTTTGCCTGCGTTACATATTCTTAGATAACTTTGTTATTCTGCGTCGTATTGTTTTATAATCATGAGAAATTGATAATGGAATGTAAGTATTTGTCTTCATTCTTCAATTCTAAGATTGTTTTTTTTTTTATAGCGCCTTGGGGTTTCTGTGTCCTGTAAAAATATGTTTAATGTACGATAATAAGAATTCAGATTTATTACCAAAACTTAGCCACTAAATAGATATTTTTGTTTGTTTAGAATTGTTGCATAATGATTTTCAAGGAGGTTCTACCAATCACACCGCAGCTACTTCACGAATGGGCTAAGTTATACAAGTAGCAACAATCAATTGAAAGGATAGTCTTTATCGTTTTTCTCGGGATTTTTATAACAAAACAAAAAAAATTATTACATAAATATTTATTAATATATTTTTCGAACCCAATTCCTAAATTAAGTTAGTAAAAAATGAAAGACCTAATATAGTAGAATCAGTTGAGTCATCTAAGGATCGCTAAAATGATCTATAGATAGCTCAGCTGATCCAGGTTACTGCCAGTCGAAATCATGCCTAAAACTCAGTTATCAAAACATTGCCCATTTTATTACTTTGATGAGTAACTTCTGAATAGTTTAAAGTTGTTAAATTGCATCAAAAGAGCTCTTGGTAAGAAATTCCACGCAGATTAAGTTGAACTCTGAACTATTCAACTTAGGAATGGGAGTTCTTCTTAGATCTTAGTAATATTTTAAGTTACCCGTGGTAACTTTTAAATCAGTTATCTGATTTCCTTATCCAAGCTTTACGTCTGCGCTCGTGGTGTGGTTGATAGATCGTCGAAGTGAAGCTACGTTCTGTGCGGTCGGAACGTGGATGGGTGACTGCTGGAGACATCAACAAATGTGCAGTTTCATGCTTCGAAGGGCATACAATTATTTTGGAACGAAGTTCCTTTTTGGACGGTATCAGATGGGGGCTAGACGAATAAGTTAGATTTTGCGTCACCACACAATGTTAACATACGTCACAGTGTGCAGTCGCGAAACGGTCTTTAGATTGTTACATTATTAGTATGGAACAGCATTTCTAGGATGCTAAATGGACGTAGATATGCGTAAAGGAACCAATTCATATTCATTTCGAGTTTGAGTTATATTTAATTCAACTTTGACATGAGTGTGGATTGGTTCATATAAGTATAACGTCCGTTTAGCACAAGGTAGGTTACAATAAATTGGAAGTGAGGTGGGAGTTATTTTTAATTATGTATATTGTGCGTTTGCTCAGAGGTATGGTGCACAATCCGCGGGTGTTGGTGTGTGTCGGTCTGTACTTGCCGGACAACCATAGGCGCGCGGAAGCGGCCTCGGCTGCTGAAGATCCCGAACGCAAGGACAAACCTCCTCAGCAAAGCACCATTCACGCGAGCCCTAAGTGATATCAAAAGCTTATGTACTTCGGATGATATAGATGTTTTTAACACTACATTGGCGAAATTCACAGTCGCTGCTACTAAGTATTTGTGTTGTTTGTAATTCCATTGTCGCTTTGGTGTCCCTACTGTTAAGACAATGTTATTGTTATAAATAAATAAAAAAGTTTGACAGCGGTGACTGTGAGATTACGCCTGTCACAAGATTCGTAATCAAGGGGCCGGTACATTTTCTCTGGGAATGGGGAAGTTTACCTTAAATTATTTAAAGAGAAATAAAGAATCAATTCCAATCACTACGGGATAATCGCCTAATTGAATGGAATAAAGCGGAACGGAGACGTTGACTTATCCCGTCTTATCCCATATCCCCGAATCTATTACTGTAATAGCGGAAACTATGTACTGGGTGCAAAAACAATACTGTAAAGATAGATACATAAGATCTAGTTATTAAACAGATATAACAAATTGATGAAAATTGTAATGTTATATGACATGTGTGTGTAAATGAATAATAAATAAATAAAATAAAAAGTTATTTGAAATCCACGTTTCCTTCAAAAAACTTCATCATCGATCCAAATGAATTATTTTTTACTTTGACATCCGTGAGAAATGTTTGACAATCTGTCCGATAGTAGATGCTGTCACGACAGTCATACATTTCTCGCGGAAGTTTTTTTTAAACAGAAACACTACGGGAAAGTTTTCTTGTGGAGTTTAATTATGATCGGTTCTCTAGCTGCTAAAACTCTTTTAGTATGTCTTCTTTCTTTTATTGTTTCCTCTTTGTCCTATCAAGTTTTATCTCTTTCTGTTTCCTCGTAGCAATTACAAATTTTTTTTTGGAACGAAGTTCCTTTTCGCACGGTATTGAGGATGGAGGCTATTAAAAAAAAAACCGTCACGACATATCGCTGTATCCGGGGAATAAAAGGATAACTGCAAAAACACAACTCTACAGGAGAAGCAAAAAACAAGTTTTCGTCGTCAAATGTCAAATGTACAAACTTCGTTCCCACCAAGTGTTCCACGACACTCACGTTTACTTTTTTTTTAAATTTCCTTGTATTCATCTTAATACTGTAACGCTTTAAAATTATAGGATGCCTGCAATTATAACGCTTTAGAATTATAAGTTGGAGGCCTAAAAGTATAAGTGAGAGATGTAATAAATTAAACAGAAAGTTAGCGTTAATAATAATATTTTATTCAAAATAACACATTGATAAGTTAAAGTAAATTACAATAAATATTGGGCGCCTTATATTTTAAATGACAAGCTCAGTCGGAGAAATACAGTGGTAATAACAGGGTGTGGATGCCTACAATTAACTTTCCTAGCAACCAGATAAGCAATAAGAAGTTTAATTTAAAGTTAAGGTTGTGTCTAGACGATGCTCAGCATTTGTAAGATGTAGAATCAGATACCGCAGAGTTCGAAGGGTCGGTTAGTTAGTCACAGCACAGAATAAAGAAAATACACAGCGGACAAGGTCCGTCTGTGTTACCAGTATACACCGCAATCGCTCCGGAGTGGCCAGGCTCAAAAGAAGGGGCCCGCCTCCTTCGGCGCCGGACTGCCAGGGAACGACCTCTCACAGGCCGTCCCAGAGACGGCACAAAACATGAAAATTGGAATCTTCAGCTGGACCCCGTTGCCAGCGCTCTGGGGGGACAAGAGAATAGAGTTAAATAGTATCCATCATAGTAGGAAACCCTAGTGGGTGACACGTGGCACTGAATATTGCCGGTATAAAAAGTACCTTGAACGAAGCTCTCCGTTTCCAGGGGAAAGTCCTCGCGGCAGCCTTTCTCCAGATGACAACGAGGGCAGGTGATGATGCCACAGGGCTCCGGTCACGACTTGACCACGAGGTTCTATATCAACCAAAAAGATCAGAGCTTTAGTTTCAGAACTGCCAAGCTACGAACAGGTATCTCACACACTAAGATACATACCAGCTGAAGAGGTTCCAGAAGGAATTTAGAAGTACTGGGAATTCACCAGTAAAAAGTGTTTACACGCTCAGGTGCTCCAAGGAAAGAATCCCAGCCACGTCTTCAAAATGCGTAGCAGGGCAAATTCGGGATCCCACCTCAAGAACTGCTCATTCCCATTCTAACATCGGGAAGAGATGCAATAGCAATATCATCCACTATTCCGACAGAAACAAGTTGGAACACTCCTTAGACCTCACCAGAACATTCCCTAATTAATCTACCACGCCATTGTGTACTAATACCTATGAAACTTGAAGAATACAATCAACTTTAATTCGAGACTGATTCAGAAACAACTCAAAGTTATGGAAATTCGACCGAGCCTGCAACACTTACAATGTCAACGTCCCATGGACGTCAGATGTCAATGTCATTGTCTATTGCAATCAGTCAAACCTATTTTTTTTTCTGGCCTGGACCAAATTAAAAACAGGGTTACAATACCCAACTTATATCGTAGAAAGACCGTGATTGTAACTAAGTAAAACTTTTTTTATTTTTATTGATTATTGCTTTCACACCCTGTACAAATTCAGCTTTACTTACTGTTGGGCACATTTTTTCTGCATTTCCTTATTACTTGATTTAATACGCGCTTACCGAAGCATTACGATATCTCCATGGTACGGTAGACATTCTTATCATATTCAGGCATAGGGTACATGATGTCTATCGGATAGTCTGGAACAAAAAAGTATGCTGTTATAATGCTTACTGGTTTCCTCACGATGTTGCACGGCTGGGATTCAAACTCACATCTAGATGTCGATTGTAGGTATGGTTGAATTCAATTTTTTTTTTCTATAATCGCTCAGACAAATGGGAAAATAAATATTTACCTTTACAGGTACAAAAACTATTTTACCCTCTGTTTCAGCAATAATCTTAGAAACCCCAAACAAACTCAAGGGCTCTCAAGCCGCAGGTATTGGCCATCCAACGCAATCGTGTGATGAATGCCTAATACCTATACTCCAATCACCAATATTCCATTCAAAAACCAACCATATTCCCACCACATAGGAGCTACAAACCTCTAGCGATCAAGGAACACTTTTTCCTTTCTCTATAACATGACTGGAAAATGAACTTTAGTCGAACGTAATAAGGGTTAAGGCAACTGCGATATTTTTACCAACAGTTTTCTTTTAGATTTGCTGATCCTTGCGTTCTTGCCACGCAATTTAAAGCCTTATTCGAAGTTAGTAAAGGTGATTATGGTAGAAAAGTTTAGTATTTGCTAAAGGTTATTGAGAAGATAGATGAGGTAGACTCATTAATTTGGAGTAAATAATGTTTATTTTGGTTCGCAAATCGGAGTATTAGATTAAGTATTTGCAAACTTTGTTTAAATCAGTTTTGGATCTAAGAGTTCTCACTTCCACGGAATAATATTAAAGATATTTTAGCATCATCATTATCTATCCTTATTCTATGTAGTCCCTTAGCCATCTTCAAAGGGTCTTGTCTATGAAAATGATAAGAGAAAATGTCTACCGTCTAGACTGCATTAAAAAAAAAAAGTAAAAATGTATTTATTGTTTTTACAAGTGAGTTGCTTATTCTAGGGTTGGGAACTCTTCAGTTAAGTTAAGTAAACTTGTGTTAGAAGAGTCCCCTCTTTCTTAAGGTCATTAAACACTTGTGTGAGATAATTATCTAGTAAGTTATAGTATAGGTAGCTATTGGAATTTAATAAAGACTAATAAATAACAAATGATAAATACACTAAAAGTAATAATAATACTTGAGCGATGTAGGTACAGTGTATATAATAAATAAATAAATAATTATGTACATAAAATAAATATAGATAAATATAATTATAAATATGATAAGTAATAAATAATAATGTATATTACATATATTATTTTAAGTATATAAAAATAGTAATTTAATTTATGTATATATTTTTATAGATACTGAAGATACAAGATAAGATATATAAGATATAAGGTTTTATACATTTATGTTATCATGTTAAGCTTTAGTGTTTAATAATCGTAAGTATCATTAATTATTTTCTTAATTTTAGGGTAAGTATTTAAAGTGTTATTAAATGTTGAATTTTTATGGTAGGTTTTTGGAAATAATTTTATATCTAATGTGTTTATATTACTAGTTTTAAAATATTTTCCGTTTCTTCATATGTTAGGGATTTAAGCCAACTTGTCACTGTCGTTTTACATTGAAGGTAAGTTTTAGTATAGATTTTTAATTTTTTGTTTATATCGTTGTATATTTGAATTGATTGGTCGGAAAACTGTTTTGATGCAAATACTGTTCTACTCGCTGGTTTTATTATTTTAAATCTACGTTTATTTAACATATGTGGCTCAAGTTTTAACTTTTTATGTATTTTTAGTACACATTCTAGAATATAAAGTTGTCTAACTGTTAAAACATTAGCTTCTTTGAATAGTAGGTCCGTACTGAAGGTTTTTTTCTTTCTTAGTAACACTTTTAGTATGTACCGTTGTGACCTTTCAATGCTGATAAGTTTTGTTTTGTGTGTTCCCCCCCAGATCGAAAGGCAATATGTGAGAACTGACTGTGCTAATGTTATATAGGTGTAGGTGAGCAGTTGTATATCAGCAATGTCTCGTAGGGTTTTGAAGATCCAAACTAACTTTTTTAATCTATTTGATACTAGTTCTATTTGCGGACGCCAGCTGAGATGACTGTCCAAAATTACACCTAAATATTTAGTACTTTTTACACGGTTCAGTGGTTCACAGTCACAAGTAGATATACTTTTGCAAAAGTGTGCAGTTAGGTTGAGGTTCAAGTCAGGTTGAGTAGATTTATTTATCGAAAATGTTATATAATTAGTTTTAAATGTGTTTAGAGTAAGTAAGTTTAGGTTTAGCCAATTTATGATAGTTTTAAGTCCTGTTTCAGCTGTAGTATACACGTCGCCCCAGGAGTCGCCATGAAATAATAAGGCCGTGTCATCAGCATAAGAAAAAACTTTACCGTTGTTTAATTTGATATTAGTCAGATCGTTTATATATGTGAGAAATAAGGTAGGTCCGAGGACACTTCCCTGCGGTACGCCATAGTCAGAAATAGGTTCGCCTTTGCTGTATGTGCTGTTATCTAGTTTAACTCTCTGTGTCCAATCAATTAAATCATCATCATCATCATCATCAGCCTATGGCAGTCCACTGCTGGACATAGGCCTCCCCTAGTGCGCGCCATTGCGCCCTGTCCTCAGCTCGACGCATCCAGCTTCTGCCGGCAGCCTTTCGCAGATCGTCACTCCACCTGGCCGGAGGGCGTCCTACACTACGTTTGCCAAGTCGCGGTCTCTACTCAAGAACTCGTTTACCCCAACGGTTATCGGTTCTTCGGCAGATATGGCCAGCCCACTGCCACTTCAGCTTGCTGATTCTCTGAGCTATGTCGACAACTTTGGTTCTATGTCGGATAGTCTCGTTGCGGATTCTATCCTTCAGAGAAACTCCGAGCATAGCTCGTTCCATAGCTCGCTGAGCGACTTTAAACTGGTGGACTAGCCGTACTGTGAGTGTCCACGTTTCGGCTCCGTATGTCATGACAGGTAGGACGCACTGATTGAAAACTTTTGTTTTCAAACACTGTGGTATAGGTGACGAGAAAACTCGACGAAGTTTTCCGAATGCTGCCCAGCCCAGCTGAATCCTCCTCTTGGCCTCCTTCTCAAAGTTGCTTCTACCTAACTGCAAAATCTGCCCAAGGTATGTGTACTGCGAAACAACTTCAAGAGGGTGACCATTAACAGCGACAGGTCTCGGATCAATTCGGTCATTGACCATGACTTTGGTCTTATCCAGATTCATGCCGAGACCTATCGCTCGCGAGGCTGATGCTAGGCCGTTCCGCATCCGTTGTAGGTTCAGTATCCGATCAATTAAATAGTTAGATAGTAACGCAAGGAAGGGGCCTCTTATACCTATTTTTTCCAGTTTTTTGATTAGAGTAGCAACAGAGACGGTATCAAACGCTTTTTTAAATCCAAAAATATGCATAATGCTTTTTTCTTTTTATCTAGGTATTCAGTAATATTACTAGTCAATTCCATAATTGCATTTTCAGTACTAAACCCTTCACGGAAACCATATTGAGACTCAGACAGTAAGTTATACGTATTGAGAAATTTTTTTAAGCGGACATTGACTAATTTTTCTAAAATTTTTGAAATGACTGGAAGGATAGAAATGGGCCTATAATTATTAATATCGTCTCTGTCACCACTTTTGTATATAGGATGAATGATAGAGCGTTTCAGCTCTTGCGGGAAGATTCCTTGTTGAAAGCAAAGTTTACTAAGGTGGGTAAGTATAGGGGCTAGTTCCGTTTTAGCTATTTTAATAAACTTCGTTGGAATTTTATCCCAACCAGCAGCGAACTCGGTTTTAAGATTAGCTATAATTGATTCTATTTCCGAGACATCTGGATCAATTATGCCAATAGAGTTAATTTGAGAGGGAAGTGATTGTACATAGTTGTATAAGTCAGGTTTAGATATATTTATTTTATCAGCAAGGGATTTTCCAACGTTATTAAAATGTTGATTAATATATTCAGCTGATTGATAAGCATCGGTTTTTAGATTTAGAAGGTCAGTATTTGTAGATATATTTTTGTTTAGGTAGGTTATCCTTTTTATGCATTTCCATAGGCTTTTGTTATTTGTTTTATATTTATTAAGCTGCTCTCTTTCATATTGGTTTCTTAGTTTTTTAATGAGGTTATTACAGTAGTTACGATAACGTCGATAAGTTATTTTTAGAATTTCATTTGTGTTGTCTTTTTTAAGTTGTTTTTGTAGTCTATTTCTATTCCTTATGCATTTTAAAATTCCTGGTGTCATCCATGGCTTTAGGATTCTATTTTTACATGGTATTTTAATAGTTATTGTATGTTCGACTAGACAATTTGAAATTATATCTATTAGCTTATGACAAAGGGTATTTGGATTTTGTATGTTATTTAAGTCAGCAATATTTTTATTTTGTAGAGATTTAAGTGCGTTTTGATAATTTGTTGTCGTTTTAGCATAGAAATATATCTGAGTTATAATCTGTCTACCTAGCCTTTGGAATACAGAGGTGACCCTGTGCGGTTTTCACGCCAATTCCTGCCTCGCACAACAGACTTATGGAATCAGCTGTCGCCAGCGGTATTTCCAGACCGATACGACTTAGGCACCTTCAAGAAAAGAGCCTATTCCTACCTCAAAGGCCGGCAACGCATCTGCAGTGCTTCTTGATGCTGCAGTTGTCTGTGGGCGGTGGTAATCACTTACCATTAGGTGTGCTACTGGCTCGTTTGCCCCCTCTTCCATAAAAAAAAACCCTGTTTCCTCAAAATACGTTTACGTAAATAAAGTCCGCAGCACAATCCTAACCCCGCAAATGAGACCAAAAATAACCCCATAAAGGACACAGCTTACTTTAACTTGCTGAGATTAGCAGATGGTCTATATGACCGGGTCTTATGGACCCTGGCGGTCCATAAGACCTTTATTATATCGTTACGCTGGGTGCTGTAAACCCAGTAGTTTGTAAGCCTGGCTAGGCCACCCCTCGTTCTGAAGCTACAAACCTTTTTTTCTACACTAACTATTTGTATTTGTGCCTTTTAACCTGACTTATTTCTTACAAAAAAATTGGTTGTCTGTAAAGTCGGTTTACTGACGATAGTTGAACGTGACAACGTCTACGCATCGCTCACTCAAGTAGCAGAGAGACGGATGTCGAACGCTGCCGAACGCAAAGGCCGATTGTGCTTCTTTGTCGCTCGTTCTGCGCTCTCGCTTGCACTTCAAGCCTTACATGGAACGCCTCAGAGCGAGGTAACGCCGCATGACGTTATGTTTTTTCGTGCGTGCAGCCGGCTCTATCGAATTATAAGACGTTGTCACGTCAAAAACTAACAGCATAGATTTGGGATCGCCAGTCTTTCAGTATTTCAACATGTCAAAATATTTGAAGATCAAAGACTGCAGCTGAATCAGCTAAATCGTTGGAATGTTTACACTCGCTGTGTAATCGAGCGTGCGTTCCGACCCGCTACGCTTCACAGCTGATCAGCTAAGGTGCATTTACACGATGCGATTTTTCGTACGATTTTCTAAGCCCCGCCCATTGAACGTGCCGACGAGCGTCGAACTTATGGCAAATCGCATACGATGAGCGTTTACATGTGAAAAATTTTCGTGCGATACGATATCGTTTGGGTTGAAATCGCATTGAGAAAATGCACCCTCTGCAAATTATTCTTAGTGTTTTAATAAAATAAATGAATAACAAAAATTGTGGCAATCCGGGAGTGCCAACAGAAGTGAAAACTAGAACGAGGTTTCGGTAACGGTTCTAAAATTAAAAAAAAAGTACAAAAAAAGTGCTAAAAGTTACTATCCCACTGGGATTCGAACTCGGGGCAGGCTCACCAGAGGCAGCCACTCTCACAAATAGATCATTGTGAAGATTACGATAAGTGACGAAATTTACTTATTAGTAAGAGGATCTTGAGAAACACGGTAACAGTCACATGACTGAGTTTGATATATTTTTCCCCATCTGAAAAATGCCTCACGCGGCTAAAGAAGTTTTCACTTTAAAAATGCAGGACATCTTACACAATCATCACCATCTAGCCCCAGAGTGAGCAGAGCTTGTATAGAAGTTATCATAGGGGGTAACCAGAGGCTTGTCCGAATTCATATTTGGTCTATTCAGTTAGCATTCGATACTCCTTTATGAATTAGGATTTATAGGATTAAAAGGAATTTGTGTTTGTATTTATAGAGACCTATGGAAGGGTTTAGGAGAGACGTTGGACGAGTAGTAAGACAAAATAGTTTGAATAAGGAAATAGGTAAATATATAAAATAATAAAATTCTATTTCATTGCCCTTTTGCCGATGAGTCACTATCCTAAACCCAGCCTATCTGCGTGCTAGGGTGAATTGTATCCGTGAAAACATTTCCAAGGCAAACACATGGCTATCTTTGAAAGTAATTCACCAATGACACGCATAAGACGAGCAAGCTATGAGTAGAAAGAAATAAAAATAATTGACGTTTCACACAGCATCTGGTATCAAAATACCTTCGACTGATATACTTTGTTTTGTAAATGCCTACATAAAAAAAACACCCCACAAATATTTGCAAATCATACAAACATTTTGTCCCATGGCGAGAATCGAACCTCCATCCTACTTACAGGCAAACTTGCATACTGTGCTACAGATGTCGTCAAAAAATAGTGAGACCTTGAGCTTGTGGTCTGTAGGTCCAACGGGGAACGATCACCTTTATAGGGTAATCTTATTTAAAAAAATAATTTTCCAACAAAATCTTATTTTATATCAGAGCTTCGTCTAGTTTACTCTGAGCGTGACCTTGCGTGCATAGCGCCGACTTATCAATAATGACTTCCCGTACACGCCTAACTTATATGGAGTTGCTGATTAGTTGGCAATCGATATCTTCTAAGACGTAGCATGCCTTAGAAGATATCGATATTGAATAAAAAAGTAAACTTACATGAGTGTGTTTAGGGCCTGCTTCTGCTGGCAGTGACTTGGGTAAGTTGAGTGGTCTATGGATCGTTGATCTATAGATAGATAGATAGATTATTTATTCATAAAAAAGTACTTTTCAAATATTGGTTAACAGTGCCTTTTATCCTATTTAGATTTATGTAGATAAGATAAGATAATAAGATAATTATTGCATAAAAGTTTAAAAAATTACCCCCGCACTAAGCAAAGCTTGTGTGTATTTAGATAGATCGTTTTAACGATCCTTAGCTCATTTTGTGCAGACTTAATGATAATTAATTTAAGAAACGAATAATTGAAAAATGTGTGCTACTACGACGATTTTCTAAATGACAAATTTTAATTGAAATGATATGACTTATTAATATTATTTTCTACTGTTAAATGTGTCTAAAATGATTATTTGACATTATTCCTAACATTTAATTTTATTTTCATTTGTGTCATTAGCATGCTATTCTCTCGGTTTGCACCGAAATAAGTAAAACATGTTGTTACTCTAAGATGTAAACATCCCATTTACACATGTTTATGGAAATAAATGATCTTTATCTTTATCTAAGTAGTTTCGCGGCGCAGGCATTGTGATCAAAAAGGTAATTTTCTCTACATAAAAAATCCGCAATTTTCCCCGATATATTGGCAATATTGGCATCATGAGGCATAGTGCGACAAAATAAGCTTACTTTGTATTTGTCCTTTGAAACAACAGCCATGGCCACGGTTGTATTGATTGGATGCCCTACAACACAGCTGCGCTCAAAAGTATGCTCTCACTGCAACATTATAATAAAAAAAGTACGTGAGTGTCGTGGAACACTCGGTTGGAACGAAGCAAAGAAAGACTTTTCTATACTGGGTATTATAATAAAATTGTCAATTATCCTAGAAACGCTCTTCCGTACTAACAATGTAACAATCTATGGACTGTGTCGCGGCTGCGCATTTCGCACTGTGACGATTTGACATATACATGTGCCGTGACGGTAAAATGGAACATTTTTTTTTTCAGCCTCAGTCTTTTTTTTATTCGATACCGTCCAAAAAGGAACTTCGTTCCAATAAAGGGCATTACTCACCAAGGTGAGGTCATTGTAAGTTTGTTACTAACCAACTAGCCAACTGAGGTAATAAGCATATTTTTGTGATTTTTATAGATGACTCTATGGACTATGAACTCTATCTACGTTCTGTAACCTAAGCACATACCTAAAACTTTTTACTTTTTCACCCCTGCACATTAAAATGCATGGTAATTATTTGTTGATATTTGAAAGTCAATAAACGAACATAATTTTATAATTAGGTATCATTTATCTCGATACACACCAAAATATTTTCCCGAAATCGCAATCCAATTACCTACAAACTCAAATACTTCCGTAGTACTATTGAGTGGTGCGGTTCGATTGTTAGCGACAAAGAGCAATTTAAACAATACTAAATCAAAAACATGCATACAGCCGGACACAGAACCTGCTCCTTTTTTAAGTAAAAATAGGTGCTTGCTGTACAAGATCGATCGCTCTGGAAATCAATGGGGAAGGCCTGTTCACCAGTGGAGGTCTGTCGTTGAGATGATGAAATTAAAAACATAGAGACGAATTGAGAACCTCCTTTTTTGAAGTCGGTTGAAAATAGATAAGATCACGATTGAATGCCCGTGGAACGATGGATATTCTCTTGACATTCATGGATATTACTACTACCTACTAACTTGTGTTAAATAGAATAGAATAGAATAAACATTTATTTTAAAAAAATGTGGCAATGTGCGAAATATGTATTATAATAATTAAGTTTTCTAAGTTTTATGAGAATTTTAGATTACATAATCTAGGGATGTCGCTCTATGTATGCCCAAACCATTATATTTTTCCAAACAACGAGTTATATACAAAGTTAGTTAATTAAATACTTATTTGACGATTGGTTCATGGTGTAAATAAAGTTGAATATAATTACAAAGTTTTATAATTAAACAGCCATGATGTTGCCATGTTTATTCGACCGTAAAAATAAATATAATATAGGGGTTTTCAAATCAAGAGTAAATAGGTTCCTTCTAGGAAAGCATGCTTCATCTTAGACCTCATTGTTGCTTAACATCAGGCAGAGTGAGGTCAAATGCCTGATGACCTATTTCCTTAAAAAAAAAAAGATAAATCATACCAAAGGATAATAATGTTACGTACCTACTTATGTGATAATAACTTAAAATACTAATGTAATATCTTGGCACATGTCAAATAAGTATTTGGATGCGCCTCTGACTAGGTACTCACTTCAATATCTCCAAAAGGATCTTGAATACCTAAAATCTGAGGAAGCATCGGGTTCTGGGACTCTATCGACTATAACAGTCGTTATTCTATTATTTTTTAAAGTGAAAACTTCATTTTTGAAATGGGTAAAAATCATTGAATTCGCGACACTGTAACGTAACCGTTATCATTCGGCAAAGATCGACAAACTTCGTTTCCCATAGCGTTGGACACTTCGTTCAAGTTTTCACTTCTTTCGGCACTGCCGGAGTGCCACTGTTTTTTTTTTAGTATATTCAAGTTCATGAACTCCGGTCTGTCCGTATATAAAACTAAACTAAACGCTTCCGTATATGGGACGTAAGCCATTATAAAATTAAGCGATCCTACAATGAGCAACCCTTTTTAAGGGCAGGTGCACAATCGAAATCGACTTAGGTCGGGTTCGGTTAAGGCTGCATTTCCACTAGAGATGTGCTATGCTATGGATTCAATAAGGCTGCTTTTACGCTATGTGTTATGCTATGCTATGAATGTGTATGTTAGATAATTAGCGTTTGATATCCACCAAACTTATTCATTGGTCCTCATTATAATGACTAGTGGAAATAGAAGTGATATTTTTTTAATTGATTCCTTGCTATAGATTCAAAGTATTTCTAGCTAATTTCTCTAGTTTAGCTTAGTATCGTAGAAACGAACACAAAGTTTCGAAACTTAGCTCTCACGTCCTCGCTTCTTAACTGCATAGCACATCTCTGGGAAAACAACCTTAGAGGGAGCCGTAATATCTTTAGTTAGGACAACAATTTACAAAGGGAATTGTACCTTATTCGTATAACAACACAATTGCTATTTGGTCACTTAAAGGGTTGGCATCGTTCGTCTAATCTTTGAGAATTCTGACGTAAAAAATAGCCTATACAGGGTCTTTCATTTTAAACTACACAAACTGACGGCCTCATTTTTGGGTTGTAAATAGACGTTTTTTTTTTAATTTAATTCCTAACCCAATTTAAGTTTTCATTTCAAAATTTATAATTTATTGATTTTTTTTAAATGTTGCGTAATGATTTTCACGAAGAACCGACGTTCCACCAATCGCAGCGCAGCTACGTCACGAATAAGTTATACAAGAAGCAACAATCAATTGAAAGGATAGTCTTTTTCGATTTTCTCGAAATTTTCATAACAAAACAAAAAAAAATCATTACATAAATATTTTTTAATTTATTCGTTAAACCCAATTCCTGAATTAAGTTAGTTTAAAATGAAAGATACATATAGGCTTATAATCTATCTCCGTGCCAAAATTCATCTAAATTCATTCATTTATTTTTATGTGAAAGAGTTACAAACATCACAAAAATTTTCACAAATTATTATTATTAGGATGTCCTGTCATCCAATAATCTTTACATCGTCATCCCGTTTTCTGCGTTTCACGACAAAACCTTTATCTAAAACGTAAAACGTTCTTAATGCTTCGGAAAATCTTTTATCCATGCAGTAGCATTCTGTATACACGTTGAGTTCACTTTGCTTCTCGTGCTGATGATACTAGTTGCATCTCCTGATGAAGGTTACTCTAGAGCCGATTCCTGGTATTGTTTCTCTCTAGAGAGTCCATGCATCCAAAGTAAAAGATTAAATCCTTTAAGAATGAAGAATGTGTGTAACAAACAATACCTTGTACCCTTTAAAAAGATGAATTTCTCAAATCGATCCAGGAATTTTCGAGTAATCGGGGAACATAGGAACATTAAAATACCAAACGAATTAGGAAACTTTTTTTTGAAGATGGTTAAATGCTCTGTGTTTTTTAACAATGTAGTCACGTGAAGGCCACATACGAATACCTCACTAGGATTACAAGCATGGTGAATTCACCATTTATCTTGTGAGCTTCATAAAATTGTAATTCATCCGGGAATATCGCCTAAAATTGGAACGCATAGCACACTGGCTTTTAGTAGATTTTCTTCACCATCTGTTTCCATTTTGTTCTTGACATGGGCAAAATGGGGTATTTTTTAAACGTGATGTATATCATTATATTAGGATTAGCAAGTTGAAGTGGCAGTGGGGCACATAGCTTTTAGAACTGACGGCCGTTGGGGCAGAAAGTTCTCGAGTGGAGGCCACGCACCGGAAACCGCATAGAGGACGGCCCCCCACTAGATGGAAAGACGATCTGGTAAAGATTGGGATCCGTTGGGTGCAGGCTGCACAAGATCGATCGCTGTGGAAATCGATAGGGGAGGCCTGTGTTCAGCAGTGGACACTAGATGACTGACATGATGATGATGATGATGATGATAGTATTATAAGCAGCGAAATTTAAGTGGACTAGACTGGTCATTGGTCAAGTTGGCCGCATGTATAAAGATCTGAGACACAAAATACATCTGAGGCCAATAATCCTACAAATATTGTAAATGCGAATTGAGAACGTATGGATGTTAATAACTCATTTACGCAAAATCGACTGAATAGATTTGGATTAGACACAAAGACAGATTATATTCTTATAAAGCACATTGCCTAAATTTTAATGCCGGAAAAGTAAAGTATCTCTGAGGTACAGCGGGTAACACCGTGTAACGTAGTATTGGAGGATGGTTTAGGTGCTGGGCAAGCCTATTCCATCTCAAACAATGTCCCAGATACTACAGCTTTCCGTTAAGTGTAGGCAAAAGTTGCCTCCGGACGCTGTATAAATCTAATATAGATGTAAAGGCCTAAGTTTTAATACTTATTTGATACGCAAAAACATTTTTTCTACATCCACAGGACCGATACTTTCATTAAAATTCAATACTTATAACATTTTTCCTGGAAAAAATGTTCTGATCATTTTATTGAGTTCAATGACCCAATATTTTGACGACCTCTGTGGCGCAGCGGGCGAAGGTCTGCCTGCGACGCAGAAGGTTGCGGGTTCAATCCCCGCCGCGGGACAAATGTTTGTATGACCTACAGGTATTTGTCTCGAGTCTGGGTGTTTCTATGTATAATATGTATGTATTTACAAACAAAAAGTATATAAAGTAGTATATCAGTTATCTGGTTCCCATACAATCTTTGCTTAGTTTGGGGCTAGATGATGCTGTGTGAAAATGTCCAGCATTAAAAAAAATATATTGCTATCTTATCATGCACTGTTTTATAGCTTTATGAAGGCATAAAAAAGTTTGTTTATGTGCTGTTGGTAGCAAACGAAACGATTAAGTAGATACAGTAAGTTTTGAAACTGGTCTGACTGGATCGAAGAAAACGAAGACGATATTATAAGTTGTAGTATAAAATAATTATGTAATTAATTGAACATACCTCTGACTTCTTTTGACATCTTCAAAGGATGTGGAGCACCTACTAAAGATCAGAGATAATGTCTACCGCGCCTTGGGGATACAATCGTGGTCCTGTTTACGTTTTACGTATTTAGTAGTATTAGTCATCGTAACTTCAACTCTATTTACACGATTCCATTCTAGCATACCATTCCTGCCTCTAGCCACAGAATGATAGACTTGTTTCGTTGAATTTGAGAAAGCAAGAGGCGAGAATGGTATGGCAGAACAGTATCGTGTAATGGCATTTAAGAAAGCAACAGACGATAGATAGGCAAGGGCCCTGGTGCAAAATAAACCGGGGCCCTAACTGAACGGTTTAGGTTTTATCAAGTCAAAATCTGCAGGGTGTGGCAAAAGATAAACGTATTTATTTTTTTGTAAAACGGTAACTATTTCAAAAATCTAATAATGCAGTTGTTTTTATTTTCAAAATAATTATACCTATAGTTTCCTAAGAACAAAACCTTCCGGACTCTCGGGACTCAGAGTCCGAGGGCCCCTTGAGCTTGGGGGCCCCGGTGCACTGCACCGCCTAGCCCTTCGGTAGCTACGCCACTGCGATAACCGACAGCAAATCTGTTCATCCGACGCTACAATCATTCGGGTTCAACAATCATAAGTTCGCCACTTCCACAAAACCAGCTGCCACCCAAATCAATTTGCAATTCCATTTCCTATTCCCATAAATTAGAGTCCATTATTCGGATCTCACTTTGTATCTATTTGGGGTTCGCGTAACGTTTGATAACCTCGCATTAGGAAGACAAAGTACTGCATTTAGATTTGCCTAAGCAGAGTAATGATACTCCCCTTCTTTGTTAAAAAAAGCATCGTATTGACGTTATCTTTCCTGTGGATAAGGCTGAATAAGCTGAGGATTGTTTAGGTGCTGGGCAAGGCTATTTCATCTCAAAAAATGTCCCAGGCACGACAGCGTCCCGTTGAGTGTAGGCATAGGTTGCCTCCTGACGCTGTATAAATCATCTAGTATAGATGTAAAGGCCTGTTACTCCCATTTCTGGTGAAACCATATTCGATCTCGTATAAAAACCAATAGTAGGTAATTTTCCACACTCAATATAATAGGAAAGCACTTCGTTTAGTGACAGCGCGTTCCAAAGCCGTCAGCACAGGTTTACTGCGATATCGAATTATTAGTGAGTGCTGTTTACCAAATAGGTTTATTTTTTGATAAAATATTTTTCAATACAAGCTTTGAGCTGATACAAATGAGTCCAAACAAAGTACAATATAGGGGTCTTCAAATCAACAGTAAATAGGTCTAGGAAAGCATGCTCCATCTTAGACCTCACTACTGCTTAACATCAGGCAGAGGGAGGTCAAATGCTGACCTATTTAATAAAAATATAATATTGAAAATTCCATTGAATAGCTCTTGACTCCATCATCAGATCAGCTCACTGTAACCATATTTTCAAATTCTATACATATATGTATAGGACGTTAGGACTCAAATCAGTCGGCTTATTTTCTGAGGAGCTTGGCATAGTAGTTTTGCCTTCGCACTATTTGTGTTGCTTAGTAGTTGAAAAAGTTGACAGTTGACAGTATCGAAAATGGGGATTAAAACCATAGATTTAGCATGGGACCTCTTATATACAGGGTGTAAAAAGACGTCTACCGAAGCCGAAAGGGGTAGGTACAGCATCCCAACACACAACCAAATCCAAAAGGACTTTCCGAAAAAATCATTATATCCGGAGAAAACAGCGTTTGAAGATCACTGTTTGCGTATGTACTGGGCGCGTTTTTATACGTAGATTGCTGGATTTTGAGTTTTAATTGATTTTTCTTTTATAAATGAAATGATTAGGTAGGTATGGTCTTATTATGTTATACTAGTAGCAAAAAACTAGAAAATAAAATAAAATGACGTAGCTAAGTCAAAAAATTTTTTGTGTTTTTTTTTCGATAAATATGTTCAGAATCATGGTCTGATTGCAATCCCTCAGTTTTCGGTAGCAGTCTTTTTACACCCTGTATATATATGATTAAAACTTATTACGGAAGAGCGTTTCTAGGATTTTAATATTTTGACAATACCTACATAATTTAATTGACAAATGCCAAATGTCAAAGTTAATATTATTATTATTATTATTATTATTATTTATTCACAAAAAAAAGGGCTTTGTCGCTGAGCGAATATATCGCCCAATCGGTAATAAACATCATCTAGGTCTAGGTCTTCATCATATAGGTCTTCATATTCTTTATGGTTTCACTTCACTTATTGGTTTCTTCTTCTTCTTCTTTTATTCCTTCTTCTTCTTTTCACTTCAAATCTTTCTTCAAAATATGTATTACGTCACGTCAATTTGAGTCAATTGAAAAAAGATGGCGGCTTGTTTTTTTCAAAACTCCAACGGAAATATTTCGTCAAATGAGAAAACTTCTTGAATACTCCCCCATTCCATTTGCCAAATCTCCTGTTACGTATCCAAAGCTTCAATAGTAAAATGCCACCAAAATTACATAATAAAACCTAGTAAAACACGAGAAAACTAAATAAAATAGCAGAGCCACTAGTTCCTTCAAAAATGGCGAAAGAAGTCCAAGTCAAAGTTGAAAGTTCGTTTCAACCGAGTGTTCCGACACTCACGTACATTTTTTTTCGTCACTCAACTCCTAGTTCGATAGACGGATTCGCTAGCCTTATGAATACGATAGAATCTAATGCTAGAGGTCCTATCCATGGACTCCATTACGGCATTGTTGAGGCATGACTTTTAAAAA
This sequence comes from Epirrhoe tristata, assembly GCA_951394285.1. NCBI lineage: Eukaryota > Metazoa > Arthropoda > Insecta > Lepidoptera > Geometridae > Epirrhoe > Epirrhoe tristata. The sequence goes on along the minus strand of OX596159.1, from coordinate 6,893,903 downwards.
CTTGAACAAGTATGATATTCGCACAAGCATTATATCGCAGTATTGTATGAAGCGATTGCATTACCCAGTCAGATTATGAAATGGCAGTTTTTTCATATGGCTTAACTTGATTATTCATGTGGATATTATTAGATACAATCATCATAATAGGCCGATATAGCCCACGGCTGGACATAGGTCTTTTTGGGATGACTATTAATAATCTTAAAGATGTGTGCGGTTAACAAAAAAATTTAGTCTTTTATTTCTGTAGCTGACTGTACTGAGGCTGATATAATACCCAACGTCAAACTCGTCCACAATGAGGTACCATAACATCATTGAAGCCAAACTAATAACGTCCACAGGGACTCAATCACCTCTATTCATCAGCCCTATTCAATAATGTCCTTTGCAACTTTCGCAAAACTAATTATAAGTAGTCATTTTGGTATTTTTCATGTACTTACCTATATTCGACGAACAAGGATTTCGTAGCCGAATTGGTAAAGGCGGCTCCGGCTTTAGGAGGATCGTCGTATCATTGCGGGTTCGAATCCCGTCGGAATCGAAAATTTTGATGTCTTTTCATTTCATTTTTGCGATGAAATACCTAAGTGTGGTATAACACTATAAAAATAATAAAAATTATATTAGGTACTTTATTTTATGTCATTAGAGAGAGTTGTAAGTTGACTATTGAGAAGTTGTGATCGAATTCCAATGGATTTTAAGATTTGTTTTTTTTTGTGTTAACCGAGTAGTACATGAGAGGTTGAAAGTTCATCTCTGCTTATGAGAAATCTAAACAGGCCTCCCACTTTTCCGCTCACTGTTTACAGGTGATTATACGCACACAATTTTTCAAACCAAAAACCTATTGATGCGCGGCTGGTATTCAAATTCACAACTAGTTAAAAGTCGAAAAAATATTCGACTAACTCGGCTCCCCAACGAAAAATTCATTAAACGTTTATTATATTTTTTTTATTATTATTATGAGTCACTGCTGTCCCACTGCTGGGCAAAGGCCTAAATCGACCATAAAGTCAAGGTGGTCTCGCCATCTTCTTCTCGGTCTGTCGCGTCGCCTTCTCGTTGGGTCGGGGCGCCACTCGGTGGCTAACGTTTATACCGTTACAACATTTCTACTGCTCTTTGACGTACAGTCGTGATCCTGCACACTTTCACTATTTTTAACATAAAATGGCATCCTTGTGAATAAAGAGCATTATCCTATGTCACCGGTCATGTGGAAAATCCGGCGATTCTCGATAAATCCGGAGAATTTTAATGCTGAAGTCTTATTGGAACTCGTTGAGCTGTTCAAATAGAAAATTGGGGATAGATTTGAAACCTAAGCAGATTTTCAAAAAGCTCGCATCAACTAGTCGTATTCAATAAACTTGGCAACAGTTAAACAATTCGGGGACAGTCAAAACTGAAATTTACACCATACCATGCCGGCCTCTTGATTTCTCAAACTCAACGGAGGACGAGCTAATATTCTGTGGCAAGAGGCAAGAATGGTAGTTAGAATGGTATTGTGTAAATTGCGTTTTAAATGGCAGAAGGTGGCGCGATCTGAATGCATTTTAATCCAATGTGACAGTGACTTCGCACATGTCAACAGCAATTCAGAACTACACCTCCTTTTAGGGGTAATTTCAATTTATTTCTTAGGGCGGCTTGCCTAACTTCTGTCAACAACTGTCAAACGTAAGTACTTACGTTTGACAGTTCGCTAAATCGCTTGTTCTACTCGTGTAATATTTAATGCAACCGATTACTGTTCTTGTGTTGATATATATTTCAAGGAAAAAATCCAGTGCGTATTTGTCGTGTCACCAAAAACACAAAACAATCAAAAATACCAAAGGTCAAAATTGTTCCTTCTAATCCGAACCACATCGCCCTTGAATAGTAATTGGCTGGAGCCGCCCGCCGGATTAAATGGACCATTAATTCGGAAACGGATTTTATTTCGCTGTTCTAATCCTTGAAGGTAGGCTAGGTACGTACTACTTAAGTTCTACTAAACCTACCTAAAGTTCTTTTTGGTTTTTTGAAACCTAGTCGATAACGACTCATTTTTCGACTGTTTGTCATTTTTCATAATTGGAAATTAGTCGTGTAAAGGACTATTTCGACTAGGTTAATTATTATCATTTAGGTTCTTTAAACTATAAAAAAATATTCAACTATTAGGACAAAATAGATTCAACAACCATCATATTTTATTCTACTCAGTTCATTTTCAATTATTATACAATTATTCATACCAACTCTTACTACACACAAACTTTCAGATTTATTATTAGGATTAGTATAAGATAATTGCAATGATGGATAAAGGAGCCTGTATTCTAGATAATAATCAATCACTGTGATAAATTTCATTCAAATCCATACAGTATAGATATAGCGAGAAAGAGTAGCAAACATCCACCCATTCCTCTTCCGAAGCGCTCGTGGTCGTGCTTGCTTAGTTGTTCTTGATAGATCATCGAAGTTAAGCAACGTTCGAAACGACCAGTAAGTGGATGGGTGACAGCCAGAGGCATTTGCATCTGATCGCTTCCGTGCTTCGGAGGGCACGTTAAATTCTCGGTCCCGGCTATTTAAGCCATGACGGAGGCGTAAAAACTCCGTCACCAGAGTAGACTACCACTGACCACTGACTCATACGTACTTACTTACCCATTCCTCAATAACTTTCTCATTTATAATATTAAGTATCCAGGTAGTAGGAAGTATCATTACTATCTAATTAAGCAAGATATCAGAGAGTAAAATGTCCTTCAAAAGATGTAAGGGTCTCAGAGACGAAGAAACCACGCATCAAAGTGCCCAAAATGCGGCCGACATTTTCGACACAAAGGCCCGTCGAATCTTCGCAGCACTGATGAGAAACTAATTAAAAGGCCGCCATACCTTAGAATCTGCACGTCTTAAGACATCCGTCTTTTAGAAGCGGTCACAGTGAAAACGACCGTAATAATCATTAATTTAATAAAAATCAATATTTTATTTTATTTTAAGGGTTTTAAGAGAACTTACAGCTAGGTACAGTACGCTCAACCGATCTTTATCTCTCTGAACTTAGGTGCACTAAGCGATTGCGCAGGTTTGGTAGAGTAAGCGAGATAGCACGATGCAAAAAACTAAACGAGTGAGCGAGGCAGCTATACAACGCTGTGTTCGTCTTTTAGGCGTCATCAAAAATGGGTTCTGCGCAGCTACTTTAGGGAGCTAAGGATTGGTTGTGCGTACTGTACATTTATGGGTTACTGTTTAAAAATACATGTAAATTACAATAACAATGCTGGACATTTCACACCGCATCAACTCATATCATACAAACATTTATCCCACGGAGATGGAACCCGCAACCTTCTGCGTGCCAAGTGGGATTTCACCCACTGCGCCACAGAAGTCGTCATTATTATCATCTTCCTGCTCTTAACCCATTAAGTGGGGTCGGCATAAGGTTAATCTATTCCATTTTCTTCTATCAGTCGTTATCATATCACAGGAATCATTTCCGTCACTCTCATAGGTACTTAATTTATTCGCTTAATAAATTATTTTGTAAAACATATCGTAACTCAATCTAGCCCCCAACTAAAACTTAAATTTACTTATTTTTCATGGAGTTATGCTGACTGTATGAAAAGAGTTCAAAAACAAACAAAAATAATGTATTCGCTAGTTTTCAGATTATCCACAATAATCATTATTTTAATAGCCTAACCTAGACGATTATTCGGCCATTATACAGACAATTTCTAAGTTTAAGTATAAATCATACAATATTAATGTTACACGCTTGCTTTCCGAATTACTCAGCTTAATAGCCTTAATATCTAAGCTAGGTATTCGGGTTATTAAATTATACTAGTGATCGTAGTCTTGGTTCACGTATTCAAATTAAGGGTTAATCTTTTTCTCATAGTGTCACCAGTTCTTTCGAACCAGTGTGGTGAAAGGATTTTAAGTGCGCCTCAAAGAGGCTCCTTTCGTGCACTGATTAATAATTATTATTTAGGGTTAATAAGACACAGTGACATGCCAGAGTATCTTCCACATGTAAAGCTAAAGATAAATTCTGAAAAAAAAACTTAAATAATAATCGTACTTTAAAAAAAATAAGTGATTTGTGGACGTATTAATGTTTGTTGTTTTTCACGCTGATACGGCTGAACTGGTTTTGATGAAATTGGGTAAGGAGGTTTTCCTCTTACTCCGGAAAAGAGAAAATATTCCCTAAGGAGCACGGGTAACACCGTATAATAAGCACAACGGATCTTTAGCTCTCTGAAGTTAGGTGAAATAGACGATTGCGCAGGTTTGGTAGAGTAAACGAGATAGCACGATTTTAGGCGTCATCAAAAATGGGTTCTGCGCAGCTACTTCAGAGAGCTAAAGAACGATTGTGCGTATTGTACATCTAGTTGTCTAAGTACATTATTACTTCAAATCTTCTCTCGTCGCCAGCTTCTTGAAGCCGAAGAAAAGTCAAAGAATCTGCGCATCTAATAGGAACAAAAGGAGGAACGTTAATTGCCCCAATGCAAACAAAAACACCGCTTTTATGTCGTGGAAGGAAATCACCGGGCATTCTTTGTGCTTCGTTTAGTTTGTTGACTTACATAACTGTAGTATTTTTCACGTGAGAACGTATAAACGTATATAACGTATATATGACACATATAACCTTACAACGAAAAAATTTTAAATAAATAAATAATAAATTATACATCTTCAAAAGAAGGATTTTGTGTATTTCCTTTTTAATAATTTCAGAAATTAGCATAAAAGAGGCCGTTATCACGGTGTCTGTTTTTTTTTGAAAATTCATTCGGGATGATTTCAGTTAAAACTAAAAGATTCATAAAAAAAACTGAATAGGTATGAAGTTATTGTTTTAATATAAATCGAGGGCATGTCTCCTTTCACGACTTTTCTCTAACCCTCTTGGTTTCGGACTTAGCCATCATCGCCTATCTGAAAAAACCACCCTGTCTAACCATGATACAAAAGAAAAAAAAATAGATAATGCCAAAACTCTCCTGAGTCTAACGGCATTATCTATCGCGATTAGTCCATTACTTAAGGGCTTAAATATTTTTTGCTGTTTGTGGCTTTGCACACGTTTTTCTCCTTTTCACCCCTTTTTAGTGGGGTAGCTTTATGTTTCAAGGATTTTATGATTTAGGCTGTAGGTTCAAATGTCAGTCAGTCACCAAAACCAAGATTAAGAGATTAGCGTGTAGTTGCTAAACAATCTAGAGGATAGTAACTAAAAGAAGTAAACAGACCTGGTAGACGTTTTTTCGCAATTGATTTATTCCATTCAGTGCTGAAGCTGATTTCAAACGCTATTTTCTTGCAAAAAGCTACGTTTACTACCGGTATTTTAAATATAATGACGTTTGCAATTTATATCAGAAATTCCTTTAACGATTGCATTTATAATGAAGCCTTGTCGGTTTGATGTGCGTGGCATTAAATTTTTTGGATTATTACCGTCTGCCCCCACCAACTGCCCCCACGCGATAATAACTTTAAATTTTTCAGGGGTGGTTAGTTAGTAATATCAAAGACAATATATATGTTTAATTTTATAATGGGCTATCCACTATCATCTACCTACCACCGCGGCTCTAGACGCAGTGGCAGACAGGAGTTATTATGGGCTAACCACCCCCGCCGGGGTATCCACCCCGGCCCACGCGGTGGCAGACGGTAACACTTATGGTTATCCAACCATAAGTGTTACCGTCTGCCACCGCGTGGGGGAAGTTGGTCGGGGCAAACGGTAATAATCCCATTTTATATACCTAAAACGCGATTTAAACGATACCATTCTTGCATCTTGCCACAATATGCTCATGCTTCGAAAACAAGTGGCAAGAATGGTCTGCGAGAATGGTATCTTGTGTGATGAGTATGCACGTCAGTACATAGAATCATTTTAATCCACTGCATCGCTAAGAACTGCGAAGATTGAATAACCGTTGTAGATGGCCTGAAAAGAAAATGAAGTTATAATTTTTATCGTTCATACCACACTATTCGGTCATTTCATACTAATCTTATCTCTTGTGCCAACTTTCCCTATCCTGCGCTAGTCGTTATATGTAGGTATTCATCATCATCATCATCCACATCTTGATTTCACCCACTGTTGGGTGTAGGCCTTTCTAAGCTTGTGCCATCCACCACGATCCTGCGCTAATCTGACCCATTGACGGCCCGCGAAGTGCATAATATCGTCTACCCATCTGGCCGCTGGACGTCATACTTTCCTATATCCAGATCTGGGCCACCATTCAGTCAATACTCTACTCCACCGGTCATCACTTCGCCTCGCTATTTAGGTATTATTAGTGAACACTTACCGTGCCATAAGTCTGCATATTGATGACAGCGACGCCACCAGCGCTCATTTTGAAAGGTCGCTGTGCCACTGTGATGATGAACAGCAAATTCTTCTGCAGATCCACCGGCCAAGACGTCCAGTCTGAGTCATAAGCAGCCTGGGCTATGTTCTTACTCTGTCATAGAAAAAAACACAAACGAAAGTAACACAGGCAGGTGTTACCTATATTTTATGTGTTGACTCTCACCACTCGACGTAGAGAGACTCGACGTAAAGGGAACAATTCTATTTTATATAGCTTCTATGCTATCCGAAGCTACGATCTAAATGTTTCATTCAAATCGGTCCTCTGCACTTTGGCACAAAGAATTAGACGAAAAAAGACGACCTCTGTGGCGCAGTGGGTGGCCCGCTTAGGACGCAGAAGGTTGCAGGTTCGATCCCCGCCGGGGAATAAATGTTTGTACGATCTGCAAATATTTATCTTGGGTCTGGCTGTGTCTATGTATAATATGTATGTATTAACAAACAAAAGTATATAAGTATAATATATGTAAATTAGCTTAGTTTCTGTAAATAAATTATTGTAATATATACATGTTTGAAAGGGTATACTCCAGAGGTGGTCCCATATAAATTTTATTCCTGAGGGATTGATAGTTTTCCCGTAAAACTCTAAACACCTTCCCTCCTAGCCATGTCACAAATAGAAATCGAATCGACAGCTTGACGCCCTGAGTCACTTCGCGTTTCGAGTCAAACATTGAAGTCGGTTTTCTTTTTAGTATTAAAACGTAATTATTATTCTAATAAAAAAAATAAAAAATAATAAGTAGAATATCAGTTATCTGGTTTTCATAGTACAAGCTTTTCTTAGTTTGGTGCTTGATGATGCTGTGTGAAATGTCCAGCATTATTTATTTATTTATTGATTATTTTATTTCAAAAGCTGCCTGAATTACAAAATTTTCTGACTGCCCACTGGCTCAGTTGAGAGAACGTCACCGTCATCAGTGTGTTTTTGTCATCGGGTTTAATGCGCATGGTTTCAATTTTTGGAAAACATTTCAAATCTGTCTATTATATTTTATAACGTAACTGTACCTTTCGAGAGAGCAATAAATATACGCGTTTATAAGTGCTACTGCGAGGTATACGGCGAATCCAAAAACCACTGAAATCTGGTCCAATGTAATCTGAAAATAAATATTTGACGAGAATTAAAAAAGGAACGTGAGTGTCGTGGATCCTCCGTGGAAAAGTCAAATAAATTATTTCCAGCTAATAAAATCCTAGAAACGCTCTTCTTTACTAACATTGCAATAATCTATGTTAAGTGAAATCGAACGGTTTTTTCTAGCCACCATCCTCGATACCGTCCGAAAAGGAACCTTGTTCCACTATCATCTGTAAATTCAAACATTAGTAAAAAAACTCTAAAATCTTCAAAAAGCATGAAATAGGGGTAGGGGATTTTATGAACCCAATTCCTGAATTAAGTTAGTATAAAATGAAAGACCCTTATAATATTTGAGACACTGCTAAATGCTATTTTGAAATTGTTTAAAGTAGGGGACAAATAAAGTTAGATGTTTTTCGCCAGGATTTGAAGCCACGATCTTGGATCTTTGTCCCCTGATACCGAGATCAGATTTAATTCAATCCTGATCCCGATTAGTTTTGTCCTGATCCCAACAGAATAGATATTAATCTGGGATATATTAGATACATCCCTGTACTATAAGTATATAAATACAACCTGTAAGTAATAGCTTACATTTGTTACCAATACAGCATTGATGCATAATTCCAGAGTGACTGCAAAGTTTTGGATCAAAAAATATTCTTTGAACATATTCTCCATTGCATTGGAATATCTGAAAAAAAAATATGTTGTTCATCGCACTAGCGGTTGGGCCGCTTTTTCAGTTTTCAACCGCTTGTCATTGTACGCAAGTGCGTAACAATTTTGTGGCGGTTAAGTAACCGCCACAAAATTGTACTGAAATATTAGCCGCGCGGCTAGCCACCCCGGGGTTTAACCGCTAGTGCGTAAGTGGGCTTAGGGAATGTGAAAATTCCGTGTTTTCGTTTGGCTTAAAATTTTCTTATTCAAAGGAAAGCAAGTTTTTTTTTATCTTTATAGCACTTGAAAACCTCGGGCTGCAAGCTTACCCCAACAAACGTATATGTTTCCTGATAATCCTCTTCAATTCCTCTCTCACAATCATATCATTTTGCTTCGTGTACTTCAATTCCCGGATCTTTTTCTGCAAGTCTTCCAATTGATCGCACAAGTATATTAATAGACTACACACCAATCCCTGCATCCCCATCGCTCGGTATATAAAAGGTACTATGAATAGTAAAGCTATGATTTGAGTTGATAAGAATAAGTTCTTCTGGCTTTTGTAAGGATCAAAAGGCATCCAAGCGTCTATGGACATCTCATTGTTGTACAGTGCAGCTAGAGTGAAAGTACCTGCGATGAAAGAGCAAAGAGACGTTATCATTAGAAGCAGTTTGATCATGTTATCTCTACTCTCATTGGTCACTTTATCCCCACCCCTCATAATATCATCAACTAAGGTTCTCAGCTTATCACGCTTGATGAGGAAGAAGACAACTTTGAAGAAATAGTTGTAGGATACAACACTGATATCGATGTTTGAGAGGAAAGCGATCATATCGCTTGTACTTTCTACAGTTTTTATGCCAGATATAATGAAATAGATGATCATAAAGCTATGTAGCGTTCTCTCGTAAACTTTGTAGAGTTTATTTTTCATTGCTGATGCGTTTTCGTCAGGCCAAAGGCCGACAAAAAAGAGGAATTTCAAATTGAATTCGAAAAAATCTTCAGTCACGAGAAAACGTTTTATGATTGTTAGCACCATTTTGCAAATAAAAGAACTAGTGGAACAAGAGAATCGTTTTGCAAATTACTATCGGTAATAAGCCTAGCAAATAGTTAAAAAAGTTTTCCAATTGACTACGAAACTAGCACACTAATAAATCCCTTTTGACAGTACTCTCCATCAGTTTGTTTGGTGGTTGGTAAAGTTATCAACACTGAGGTTTTCGATCTAAAATCTAACACCCGTAAGGTTGTAGTAGAAATTATAAAAGAAGTACTAAAAGTAGCTTCTGAGTACTGCTGCATTGGCAATACATGCCGTTGGGGCAATGCGTCTCATGCCTTGACAGGCATTATCATATCTCTGGCCACAGAGCTTCCTCTAGTCTTATTTAGGAAGCAGGAGTCTCACGTTTCTTCTGGCCTGCCAAAGGGGCAATGTAGCAAATGGCCCCCCTGCTTGCCTATACACACAATAAACTAAGGTAATAGGTCTTATACCGCAAGACTTGGCATGCTTGTCAGCCTAGTATTTGTCAATAGCCGATTTCATTTTTGTTCTTTGTACATTTCAAGTTGGAGTCCTGCAGCCCTATTGTCTAATTGAAACCCAAGCCCAGTGAAATTCAAACCCATTACAATTTCTCATCTCAGTCAGAATGTTTTCGGTATTGTCTAAGCTATTCTACTGGGAATCGGTTTCGGAATGAATGATTCATGTGAATCCAATTTCTAGGTTTTCGATCTGTCATATGTTTCGTTATTGCAAGTAGGACTACGATTAGTAAACACGAGTAATATTTGCGATTCAGTTATTTACTGGTTGCAAAAATAGTATTTATATTTATTGAACTGTAAAAACACAGTGTGTCCATTATTTTCGTCATTATTTGCAATAAAATCACGTTTTTTAACAATAAGTTTACTACAAAAATCATAGATTTAGCATGGTACCTTTTTGGTACAGTAACGAAACAAACTTTTCTTTGATCTCTCACTGATGTCATTTTCTTGGAGTTGTCAAAAATTCGCGGTGAAACTGAAACGTGATTGTTTAGATATTATTTTGCCGAAATATTTGTAATTTACAACAAAGTATTAGACTAACAAGTTACTTGGTATCGATTGTATATGTTACAAAAGTTGTCAAGTGTGTTGCTACACAACAGTGTGATAATAATGTTAGTCAATTCATAGGGCAATTTCAGAATGCCCGCAAAAAAGTTGTTTACGGCAGTTAGAGATCTTAGTGTCCTTTATGAAACAAAACAGGAGTTTTGCCGTGGGTCGCCTGGCTAATAGCGGCCCACTGATGAAACATAAAGCTGTACAGCTTTGGGAGGAGTTGGTTACAACTCTCAATTCAGTTGAGGCTGGCGCCACTCGAAGGTGTGCCAAGTGGAGAGATGTAAGTACTTTTTAATTGTAAATTTGAATGTTTGTCACTAATGCCCCAGACCATATACTAATGCTAAGTAAACATCTAATTTTAACGCTTATATGGATGGTCATGAACTGTGAGGAAGTGTCGGAGGGCCATGTAACTCACACCATGTATTTTATCTTTAGCAAGATTATCAAATCAAGTAATAAATAGTGTCCACTACTGGACAGCGCCTCCTCCAAAGCTTTATTTATGAAAATTGTTACAGATAGACCACATGCTGCCAATGTGCCTCGGTGGGCTGCAGATCAAGGAATGGCACCGCGAATGAAGAAAGAGTCTGGCTGGAGATCGCTACAGGCAATGGCTGCCACCTGCAGCTGCAATACTGCGCTCTGTAGCGCGGATTGAAGAAGAACTTTCTTCATGAATTCACATCACATAACAAGTTTCTCCTAAATATCACAACAATAACAATAATATTAGGGTCTCATAATGTTTCTTAGTTATACTTAACCTGCCTGGAAGAGATCACTCTGAGTGATAAGGCCGCCCATTGTGCTACTATAATTAGACTTCTTTCTTTCTTTTCGTTTTTTATTATGTATGTATATGGTGTAACAATAAAGAATTATCTATCTTAAAATTTTTTAGTTAAGACTAATGATTGTAGGTACTTAATTCATAATTTTATAATACATAAATAATCAAACTATAACTTTAACATAATTTATAAAAATATGTATGTTATAATGACGATTCCTAATTATGCAGGTATTAGGTCTTAAAACACATGAAAAAAACAGTACATACTTACCTGAATAAGTAATGAATTATAAATAATTACTTATAAAATAAATCAATAAATAAATAATGCTGGACTTTTCACAGAGCATCATCTAGCCCCAAAGTAAGCAGAGCTTGTGTTATTTATGCGTACTAGAATGACTGATAAACTACTTATATACTTTTTGTTTGTAAATACATACATATTATACATAGAAACACCCAGACCCGAGACAAATTTCTGTAGGTCATACAAACATTTGTCCCGCGGCGGGGATCGAACCCGCAACCTTCTGCGTCGCAGGCGGACTTTCGCCCACTGCGCCACAGAGGTCGTCAATCGTTATAGTAAAGTAAAAAAAATATTAGTTTGATTTTATACATTTTTATTGCACAATGTAGATGAAACTTCCCGCTGTAGGTACACCTTTACAGGGTTGCTGTATAGTTGGGGGTCAATGCGCACGGTCGCATCTCATCCTCATCGACGGAGATGCGCGCGTCGTAGACGAGATTGTGGTGTACAACACAAGCATTTCTTATATTGCCTTCTTTGATCTTCTGGCGAGTTTGGGTCAGCATTTAGGATGGGCGTCATCATTCACGTCCTTTGCGTACCCTGAATCACATAATTTAAACGGTTGAGTTGTGAGTAAGGAAGTAGGTACCTAACGCCTGCAAATCAACATTATGTGTACCTACCTACTAACAGAACTAGTTTATTATGCTCCCAATATACACATATGTATAATAATAGACATAATAATGTACTTACAGATCTTCCAATAGATAGGCATTCGTGAAGTTAGCCGTTTGTCTTCGCAGAACCTAATTATGTGTGAAAAAGCGGTCACTGTGCAGACAAACGGCTAACTTAACGAATGCCTAGATCCGTTGGGCGAACTGTACCTACATAATTAGGTGAAAAAATATTTTGAGGCATGACTCTTTTCCCATTGGGAAGGTGAAATTTGATTCAGAGAATGTTTTGTATTTTAAATGTATCCACTCAAGTATGGGTGTTCAGATAATTATTACTTACTTCTGAGATTATTATGTACTTACTTCTTATCTTTTAAACACATTTTTTTATTGTATTATATTTGCTAAAGTACAAACACAATATTCCGGATTTCAAACAGGGCACGAATGAGCTCCCTGCTTCATCTGACGTTTCACATGGGCTTGAATTGGCTACTGATATTCATTTCGGCCTTACGCAATACCAAAATCAGTCGTATCATTCATTCACTGGGTTTGAATTTCGCTGGTAATGGGGTTCCATGTGTCAGCTAGTTAGACAATACGAAAATGACTATCGAAGTCCAGATTAGGTTTCAAACGTCAAAAATGAAACCCATGCTCATTCCCAGCGAATTAGACAATAAGGCTGCTGATCGTGCCGAACAATTGGCATGCTTGTCAGCCTAGTATTTGTCAATAGCCGATTCATCTTTAGAGATATATTTTGTAACGGTTGTTGCAATACAGCCGAAACGTCGGGAAATAATAAAGGTAATACGCGGTAAAATCCTGTTACAAAATATATCTCTAAAGATGAATTGTGATCGCGAAAGTTTAAGAAAGACAATAGCCGATTTCATTTTTGTTCTTTGTACATTTCAAGTTGGAGTCCTGATCGTGCCGAACAATTTGATTAAGCTTTTTTAATGCTGTCAATATAGATTTCATAGCTAGCCAGTAGTAACTTAACTGTGGTGTAATCGCTTAACTTCGAAAGTGCACAGCATGTAATTTGAACAGGAAGTTTACTTGAACTTATAAACTAATTCTAGATTTCTTAAGACGCGGACAACATCAAATTACGATTATAATCTGTTTGCATTCTAATGAGTGGTGAAGGGTTTGTAGCCACGACATCATCATCGTTGGGAGCTCAAATAATAGCCCACTGCTGGACATAAACCTCCTCCCTCAAATGCGATTCTAATTGGCCCTATGCTGATCCACCACCTAGATGCTGATCCACCCACCTAGCTGCTGGTCTGCTCCGTAGCAACGTATGGAATGCATAGTTTCTGAAAAACGTGGGTATTTGCCAAATCAATAATGATTTGAGAGTTTACTAAACCCTCAAAGAAGACCTTAGTGTACCCGCGCTTAGAATACAAATCGTGATCTTGGTCTAAAAAAGCCACGACGGTTTTTATGACGAGCTCTGTTAGCGCAGTGAGCAAAGGCTCGCTGCAATGTGTCAGGTTGCGGGTTAGATCCCCGCAGCGGGACAAATGTTAGTATGTATAAGTATATAATATTGTTTCGGGTCTGGGTGTTTTCTATATGAATGTATTTATAAACAAAAATGGTCTTACTAATAAACGTGGTGTAAAGTTATTCCTCGGAATAAACTAAAAATAACCATACATTTTGACAGTTTACACTCAGGAATAACTTTATACCACGTTTATTAGTAAGGCCGAAAGTATATAAGTTGAGTAGTATATCAGTCATGTAGTATCCATAACACAAGCTTTGCTTACTTTGGGGCTAGATGATGCTGTGTGAGTCCAACATTATTTATTTATTTATTATTTACTCCTGCAATAAATAACGTTCACCGTTTATATAGAAGCTGCAACTGAGTGAAGACTTAGAGTTGACCTATTTAACTCTTTCAATAGCAAGAAGTCTTACCCTGACAAGCGCTGATAGTGTGTAGCAAAGAGTTTTGCTTAATCTTGGTATAAGTTTTGCTATTATGTAGGTACTTGTAGGAGAGATAGATGCTAGCTCGTCCCTATCAGTAGAACTTAGGTCATATTTAGCGCTATTCTGGCAGTCAGTGTATAGTAGAATTATAAATTTAGAAATCATTTATAAATATAATTGCTACATCCGACAGTATTATTATGTACTCTAGTCATGTATGTACGTAGCACAGAATAACCTACTTTAGACCAAAGCTATGTACTACACCTATGTACGAGCGAAGAATAAATAAGCCAGGCTCTTACATCTTAAATTGATATTTAAAGTAAATTCTAAAACAAAACCACTACAAAGCAGAGTCGTTCAAACTTTGCAATAAAACTTTGTGGTCTCGAACTCTCAAGTTTCATAACTTGAAACTTTAAGCCAGATGTGACTCTCATACTGAATGGGAATTAAGTTATTTTTGGTGTCTAAGTTGGTGCTTAAAACGGTGTTGGCTAAGTAATAGTGCCTTGACTTTTGATCCATCATCGGTTCGAATCCCGGCCATTAATGATAAATGGATAGGTTTCGGAAAAAAATCACATAACGATATTTAAGTAAATAGGTTCCTTCTAGGAAAGCATGTTCCATCTTAGACCTCACTACTGCTTAACATCAGGCAGATGGAGGTCAAATGCTGACCTATTTAATTTAAATAAATAAATAATAAAAAATTTAAATAGTGAAGGGAAATATCGTGAGGAAATGGAGTAAGCGGTGATAAGCTTGTAAAATGTCTAGTATGAAATGCTTCTATACTAAATGTGACCGCCTAATAATTACCTATGTCATAAAACTGTTATTTTTCGCTAAATATGTTTAGAATCATGGTCTGATTGCAACCCCTCAGTTTTCGGTAGTAGTCTTTTTACACCCTGTAGAGTAAAAGTTTGTTTGAAGGAGGTAAGCAATACTTTAAAAACTCTAAGATTTTTTGTGGTAAAACGGTTAATATTTAAGTAGGATACCTAGCTATAAAAAGATGTAAGGGCTTATTTATTCTTCGCTAGTAGTACATAGCTTTGGTCTAAAGTAGGTTATTCTGTGCTATTCTATATACTATTCTGTGCTAAAGTACATAAAACAGTTGGATGTAGCAATTATATTTATAAATGATTTCTAAGTGATAATTCTACTATACACTGATTTGCAGAATAGCGCTAAAGTCCTACTACCCCCTCGTTTTGAATTGGAGTATTCTTTTTATGGATAATAATTATATGAATCGTGATTTGGATAGTCGTGATCCTAATTGTTTTTTATATTAAATAACATACCTAGATCTCCAAATAAGAATTATAGTTACAATTACTGTAAGAATACACTTACCCAGACACTGTACTTTGTGATCCTAACGTACCATGTCTAAAAGCTTCGAATAATTTATTACTTGTAATTTTGTACGAGTGATTTAGTTGATATCATTCGCATGTAGAGCTCGGATAAATTAGACCCGGAAAACTGTGTTTTAAAACACAGTTTTCATCATTATCATTATCATGTCAGCCATCTAGTGTCCACTGCTGAACATAGGCCTCCCCCATCGATTTCCATAGCGATCGATCTTGTGCAGCCTGCACCCAACGGCTCCCAGCAACCTTTACCAGATCGTCTTTCCATCTAGTGGGGGGCCGTCCTCTACTGCGGTTTCCGGTGCGTGGCCTTCACTCGAGAACTTTTCTGCCCCAACGGCCGTCAGTTCTACGAGCTATGTGCCCCGCCCACTGCCACTTCAACTTGCTAATCCTGTGGGCTATGTCGGTGACTTTAGTGCGTCTGCGGATCTCTTCATTTCTAATTCAATCTCGTAGAGAGATATCAAGCATAGCCCTTTCCATAGCTCGTTGAGCGACCTTGAGCCTTCTCATGAGGCCCATAGTGAGAGACCACGTTTCAGTTCCATATGTCATCAGTAAACAAGAAAACTATAGGCCAAATCGAAAGCAATGGAGAAACCACACCAAAATAGTATTTTAATAATGGATGTGGTAGGTATTGTTTAGTAGCTACTAGTAGCTACCTGAGAGTATGCCTTTCCTATGGAGATGAGAAGTGCAGTGGAACAAACGATGCGTTAAAACGCAAATTCTAATCAATAAATAATTACGTTTTTATACTAAAAAGAAAACCGACTTCAATGTTTGACTCGAAACACGGTGTGACTCAGGGCGTCAAGCTGTCGATTCGATTTCTATTTGTGACATGGCTAGGAGGGAAGGTGTTTAGAGTTTTACGGGGAAACTATCAATCCCTTAGGAGTAAAATTTATATGGGACCACCTCTGGAGTATACCCTTTCAAACATGAAAATAATTAAATCAACAATTTTATCTTTTGTAAAAATTTTACTATGAAAATTATTATAATAATTTCTAAAATGTATAATATATAGCATAACAATTAAATACCATATAACCAGATATCAGAAATTCAAATCTGGAACTGAATTAATTCATAAAAGTAAACTGTCTTAAGTTCTTAGCTCTGCGAATAACGCAGACTAAAAGCTGTAACGTTATGCTGATCACAAAATAACCTTTATTGTATGGGTGATAAGGGTGATTTTAATTCAGCGAATTATTTCAATCATGGATGTTCTATAGTTTTAGCTTTTTGACTTATTGTAATGGGTCCCTATTTGTAAGTATTAGCTTTGAGCGCCTAAAAGTTGTAAACCATATTAACTGAAATTATGAGAAAAGTTGAGAAACTATTTTCAACTTCGGTTTAATAGTGGGATCAAATAATACCATGACGTACCAAGAGCCGTGTTGGCCGAATGGGGTTCTACCACGACTTTCAATCCGAAGGTTGTGGGTTCGAATCCCGGCCGTGCATTGGATTTTGCGTTTCGTAAAATTTATATGTGCTTTAACACGTGCTATAAACGGTGAAGGAAAACATCGTGAGGAAACCAGTTAGTGTTCTTATAGGCGGCGATGGGCTTGCAACCTGTCACGTATGGAATACTAACTTCTGCAAGATGTGGGCATGTATCAAATATGTGTTTGGACATGCCTCTGACCCCCCTTAGACATGTTCAAAGGATCTGGAATAAGTAACATAAAAAAATCTGAGAGAATGTCTACCGCACCTTGGGGATACAGTCGTGAACCTGTTTACGTTTACGTTTCAAATAATACCAAGTAAGTACTATAGTGGTGTAGCTTGCTTAGACGTTCTTGATAGATCGTCGAAATTAAGCAACGTTCTGGCCAGGTGGAGTGACGATCTGCGAAAGGCTGCCGGCAGAAGCTGGATGCGTCGAGCTGAGGACAGGGCGCAATGGCGCGCATTAGGGGAGGCCTATGTCCAGCAGTGGACTACCATAGGCTGATGATGATGATGAAGCAACGTTCTGAACGGTTACTAAGTGGATTGGTGACTGCTAGTGGCATTTTCATTCGCTTCTATGCTTCAGAGGGCACGTTAGGTAATCGGTCCCGGCTAATAAGCCACTAAGCCATGACGGAGGCCTTAAGGCGGCCTTAAAACTCCATCACTAGAGCTGGTCACTAAAGAACTTACTTACCATGCGGAAGCCTAGTAAGGTTGATAAGGCTGAGAGAATGGTTTAGGTGCTGGGTAAGCCTTTTCCATCTCAATATCCTAGGCACTAACAGCGTCCCGTTGAGTGTAGGCGTGACGACCTCTGTAGCGCAGTGGGCGAAGGCCCGCCTGCGACGCAGAAGGTTGCGGGTTCGATCCCCGCGGCGGGACCAATGTTTATATGATCTACAAATATTTGTCTCGGGTCTGGGTGTTCTCTATAATATCTATAATATCTATGTATAATATGTATGTATTTACAAACAAAAAGATATAAGTAGTATATCAGTTATCTGGTTCCCATAGTACAAGCTCTGCTTACTTTGGGGCTAGATGATGCTGTGTGAAAAGTCCAGCATTATTATTATTATTATTTTGTTTGTCGAAGTTTAACATCACGGAACTATAGAGTCCCGGACCTTTGATAGGCATGCATGGGGCCGAAGCCAACACACAGAGGCCTTATTATTATTATTATGTTTGTCAAAGTTTAACATCACGGAACTATAGAGTCCCGGACCTTTGATAGGCATGCATGGGGCCGAAGCCAACACACAGAGGCCTTTTTGACACTGTTGATCTTGTGTGATGGAGACACATACCGGCTACTATCCCTTCAACACTATAAAAATGCATTCAGGAACAGTCTCCGGTTTGTGCAGAACTATTGAGGATATGGAAAACTAATTACCGGGCTATGGTTTGGGATGGTAGTGGACTGGGTACTGGGGAAACTATGGGAACTATGACACCCGCCGAAACAATGTTAACGAACATGTAAAAATGGCGGGTGGAGACTCGCCAACTCACTACTGGGCCCCCCTAAAACAGTCGCTCGTGCGACAAGGGGGCAACAGGACGTGAGCGGCTGGAAGGTGGTAAGGTGCTACCGGACTTTAAACGACGATCACGAGCTCCCAGAGGGTCCAGCTTCACGTGCCCACTCGCCATCTTACGTAACACCCCTCAGCCTCCGAGCAATGCTCTAGCGACTCCACTCCGTCCGGCCAGTGAAGGCAACACGGAGGTGAGGGACCTGCTCCTCGTCAGTGTTCACTCCGTCCGGCCAGTGAAGGCAAGCGGAGGTGAGGAACGGTGACCTCCCTCGGGAGCACTCGGGTACGCGGGGTCGCTACTCCCCGACACCTCGCCTCAAAGGTGCCCTGCGACCTTATTATTATTATTATTATTATATTGCCTCCTGACTCTGCAGGTAAAATTGCTTAAGTTTTTTTGAAATAAAAACTTCTTTAGGCGCTTTGGGCATATTTGAGATGAGAAAAAACACATTGAATTCGCGACACTGTAACATAACCGTTTCCATTCGGCAAAGATCGATAAACTTCCCACGGCGTTTGACACTTCGTTCAAGTTTTTACTTCTGTCGGCACTCCTAGAGTGCCACTGTTTTTTTTATACCTATTTAAACTCTCCTCAGATTAAAATATCCCATGGGCATTGGACAACATTCTTTATGAAAGTTCATGAAACATCGCCCGTTACCCGAGTACGCTAAGTAATGGCTTTTGCGGGTAATTTATGGGGAGGGTGGGATACCCTTGAATTTACGTTTGTACAGTCAACTCCAAAAATACTGGGAATTGTATTCACTATTCAGATTTAAAGAAGAGCATGACCAAAGTACGGTAGACTTTCTTTTTTTTTTTCTTTTTTTTTCTTTTGGCATTAACTATTTATAATTTATCTAAAAAAGACTTGGAGAGTTAACTTCTTCAAAATTTAGTTGTGTGCTAAATTTATCTAAGTCAAAGTCAAAGTCAAAAAGCATTTATTCAGTAGGACCGCTGGGATCATTTTGAAACGTCTTAAAACTAGGTGATTCTACTCCTGCTCCTTCGCGACCAATATATTAGTCTTAGTATTAGTATTAGTTTTTTTTTTTTTATGGAAGAGGGGGCAAACGAGCATGTGGCAGTGATTACCACCGCCCACAGACAACTGCAGCATCAAGAAGCACTGCAGATGCGTTGCCGGCCTTTGAGGTAGGAATAGGTATTTGTAGTTAGTATTTGGACATCCATCTTACTACAACCTTAGACCTCTTCAAAGAATCTGAAATACACAAAAGATCTAAGAGAATATCTACCGCACCTTGGAGATACCGCAGCAATCTTGTTATGAGTCACCCATCGACCGTGCTAGCCTTGCTACCAGGCTAGGTTCAAATCCCACAGGTGTGTTATTTTGGGATGCATTTTAAATAGGTACTTATCTCCAACATTCATTTGAGAACATCATCTAACACATTTAAAATCTTAAACATTTATTATAAGTACTTACAAAATCATCCGTACATTCTTATATTCCGCAATTCTCAAACAGTAACAAAAGCACCCACAGTACACGAACAACACGAAAGGTGCGAAACCTCTGAAACGTAATATTTGCATCATAAGAAAATGAGTTTTCCTTCCTACCTTCTACATTATGTAACACTCGCTTCCTTAGTATTCCCGCGGCCCGAGTTCTGAGACCGGTCACAGTTTTTAGTAGTTACTAACCACGGTCACACCAACAAACAACGTGTAACTTGGAACTTAAAACACCAGTAGTATGATGAGCAACGTGAAATTGTCACGGCGTGAGATGAGAAAATTTGTCATGCCGGCATGTTTATCATTATGCGCTAATATGAGCGCCATGACAGAGAATATGTCGCACTATCTCACAATTTGACATAACGATATGAAATAACGGGCTACGCATGACGACAGACACAGTTAAGACGATTTTTAACGAGAAAACGAGACGAGAGACTTCAGTCACGGTGCTCATCATAGGCCCACTGGGGTCGTATTCGCGTTTCTTTTTTCGTTCGTTTCATGAATATTCGGATGCTTTCCAGCACGATTTTTGACTTCAAGGGGGACTTTTTCGGTTTGGAATATTTGGTCCTAGGTTAGGACCATTTTTAAACGTTTGAAAAATTGGCCCTTGAAGTCAAAAATCTTGGAAGAATCAGAATATTCATATAACGAACGAAAAAATGAACGCGAATTCGGTCCCAGAAAGGTAATGTAACGTACATTATTTTCGTTCATACAAACACTTTTTAACTAGTTTTTGCGAGATTATCTTCACATTACACACACTACAACGAAATGTTTATTCTACTTGTATTAGGTAAAAGAAATAAAAGCCATTTTATTTATATCTTAACCTAGAGCGTGGCTAGAGCTCAATTTTCCGCAAAGCGAGAGTTCGTATTTTTTCAAACACAACCCACATTGAACCCTATTCACTATTAAATAAAGCCCATTTTCATGAGTATTTGATACCGATTGGATCTACCAACCGCAAGAAAATAAGAAGCCAATACTTCAGAGGTAAGTGCGCAGAATCTTAATGTATAGGACTCTTGGTAATACTGGAAAACTAAAAGCTAGTTTACACTAGGTCAGACGAACGTCTGACCTAGAAAATAAAGGAAGGAACACCATGTCAACTGTGTTCCAAAGGCTAGACAAGACCAGAAATTTAGCACTTGCTCTAAACGATGAAGAAAACGTAAAGAAACCAGGTGCCGTACCATGATCTACAATTCAGTTTGGGTGCTATCCAGCTTAGGTTCCTAATCTGAATCGCAAAGTTTTCACAACGTGACGTTTTAAGCAGTTTTTTTTACTTGATTCAGTTTTTACGACAAGTCAAGTAAAGTAACTTATCATCATACGTCATGGTACGTAATAGCGAAACAGTTCAGTTTAAGACCTAAACTGGATCGCTTTAAGAGCTCATAGTAGGGCCCCAGTTAGTATTCTTACAAGCGGCGATGGGCTTGCAACCTGTCTCGTATGGAATGCTAACTTCTGAAAACTGAGCATTTTGTATCATATAATTTATGTAATTTTGACATGCCTCTGACTACACCATAGACATCTTCAAAGGATCTGATACCTAAATAAAAATATCTGAGAGAATTTCTACCGCACCTTGGGGATAGTGTTGATCATATTTGTGAACTACGTATATCAATATTCTGATAGGTTAGTGCTAATAAGCTTGCAACCTGTCACGTAAGTTTAAACTGAAATCTATGCCAAACGTAGGTATTTGGATATGTCTCCTAATCTACTAACCTTAAAAAAAATCGTGAGTTTATTGTTTACGAAGATAAATTGTTTTGAGCCTATAAAACATCGGTATCTATCGCAGCCACAAAATGTACCATAACTTGAATCAACTAGGGAAAGTTTTCTGGTATCGATATCGAAGGAAACCCCCTTGGGAGCTCGGAAACCGTAAGAAAATACACAAACAATATACTGAGAATAAAACATCGAGAAACTCAGACTGGAGTTTACCTTCATCAATTTGACGACGGACTCGTGGTTACACTAGATTGTCACAATGGTGTAACTAGGAATTTATTTTACTGTTGGTCTACTCTACATTGCAGATCGAGATCGTCTTCCACCTCCTGAAAGATTTTGTGGGAGACATTTGCCCAGCTTTAAAACATAATCACATTTTAAAAACTAAAAATAAAACCGACTTCAATGTTTGACTCAGGACGCGGCGTGACTCAGGGCCTCAAGTATGGCATTATTTGAAAATTATAGACTCTCTATATGGGACCACCTCGGGTACACCCTTTCAAACAAGAAAATAATTTTGCAAATCAGTCAATAAATGGCGGAGCAATCGCATAACAAGACAAAAAAAACAAACATACAGACGAATTGAGAACCTCCTTTTTTGAAGTCGGTTGAAAAGTCGTTTGAAAATAGGTTAAAAATAAAAGATTGAATTAAATATTTGATTTGGAGAATTGTGACTGTGATCAAATCAACAAACAGCATACGAAAGCTTCCAATCTACTTGATCGAAGACTTTTGTAGGCTCTGGCTTTTATTTCCCAATCCTTCATCATTCCATGCCACTTTTCCGCACCATGAAACAAAATATATTGGTCCAATTTTTGTTGTGAAAGTCCTATATTTGATAAACGGCAGCAGTTATAATACGTACGTAATTTTCTTACCTCCAAGATGCTGAATTGCATCTTTAGCATGCTAGATGATCCCACCTTCCCCCCTAGACATGTTGAATTGAATAGAAATCGAATCGACAGATACCGTTAAAACTCCACCTGCGTGTAATGGCTTAGTTGCCAAAACTCTTCCAAAACTGGATACTTTCATTTTATGTCAAGTATTATGGTACGGTCAGCGACAGAAGTTCATGAACATTTGATGTATTTGAATCTTCAATATCTTCGAAGTTCGTGGGGTTTTAGATAAAACTTCAGCTTACATTGGATGTTTTGCCTTGCACCATTACTATTATGCAAAAAATAGGCAATTTTCCCACAAATAATGATGAAAATGAAGCTTTAAAATCTCCAATTGTTCATGACGACCTCTGTGGCGCAGTGGGCGAAGGTCCGCCTGCGACGCAGAAGGTTGCGGGTTCGATCCTTGCTGCGGGACAAATGTTTGTATGATCTACAGATATTGGGTGTTTCTATGTATAATATGTACCTATGTATTTACGAACAAAAAAGTATATAAGTCGTTTATCAGTCATCTAGTACCCATAACACAAGCTCTGCTTACTTTGGGGCTAGGTGATGCTGTGTGAAAAGTCCAGTATTATTTATTTATATATGAACTTCTGTCGCTGACTGTACTCGAGTTCCTGCTCTATGTAAATCATCAGATTGACATTACAAAGTCAAAGTCAAAGTCAAATAGCATTTATTCAGTAGGACCGCTGGGATCACTTTGAAACGTCTTAAAACTAGGTGATTCTACTCCTGTTCCTTCGCGACCAATACCGTGAAGAATCAGGGCAACAAACACGGTTTGGGGCCTAGCTTTTTTTAGGTGATCCATCTTAGATCTAAACTTAGGCTAATTTCTTAACTAACTTAGTTGTAAAATTAAAAGTAAAGTTAGTAAAATTCAAGAAGCTAAGCAAGATAGCAAAGGCATTGTGCACACATCAGCTGTCGAGGGGCAGAGCGACATCAGGCCACGCGAATTTATCATTAATATAATCACCAATAGAATAGTACGCTTTCTTTATAAGATTATTTTTTATGTAACTTTTAAATCTTCGAATAGGCAATTTAGTGGCATTATCTGGAAGTTTATTATAAAAGAGTACGGTATTTCCCATGAAAGAACCTTTCACTTTTTCTAATCTAAATTCAGGCACACAAAGTTTATCCTTATTTCTAGTATTAATTCTATGCACGTCACTTTTTTTCTTAAAGTCATTTATATATTTATGAGTGTGCAAAAGGATTTCATAAATGTATTGTGAAAATACTGTTAGAATATTAATTTCTTTAAAACGTTGTCTTAGCGAGTCCCGTGGTTTCATATTGTAAATCGCACGGACAGCCCGCTTTTGCAAAACAAAAATATCTTGAATATCGGCTGCTTTACCCCAGAGAAAGATACCGTATGACATCACACTATGGAAGTAACTATAATATACTAGCTTGGCTGTCTCTTCATCAGCCAAACTCCTAATCGTACGAACTGCATATGCAGCGGAGCTAAGTCTACCTGCAAGTCTTTCAATGTGAGGTCCCCACTGCAATTTGGAATCAACAGTCAGCCCTAAGAAAATTGCTGAATCTACAAGATTAAGTGTTTCTCCATTTATCTCAATTTTAGTTAGTTTGTGAACCACGTTAGGCAAAGTGAATTTAATACATTTCGTTTTCTTGGCATTAAGTAAGAGATTATTAGCCGTAAACCATTTTAAAACTAGGGATAGAGACGCATTAACATCATCGTAATTTTCTTTATATCTATCAACTTTAAAAACCAATGAGGTATCATCAGCAAACAGAACAATGTCACACATGTCTTTCACAAAAGAAGGAAGGTCGTTTATGTATACTAGAAACAAGAAGGGGCCTAATATTGAGCCCTGAGGTACACCCATATCAATTAGTGACCCTGCAGACCTTTCACCACCTACATCAACCTTAAGAACTCTATTGGATAGATAGGAATCGACAAGGTCTATAGCTCGATTATTGACGCCATAGTATTTTAACTTAGAAATCAGAGTCTTGTGACACACGCAATCAAAAGCTTTAGAAAGATCGCAGAATACTCCGATCACGTCTTGTGAGTTTTCAAAGGCATCATAGATGTGCTTTAGAAGCAAAGTACCTGCATCAGTTGTTGAACGACCTTTGGTAAATCCAAATTGATATTTATGTAGAAGCCCGTGAAGGTTAAAGTACGCAAGCAATTGATTCAACATAACTTTCTCAAATATTTTACTTAACGCAGGTAGAATCGAAATTGGTCTGTAGTTAGCAGGGTCGCTTTCATTGCCAGACTTGAATAATGGGATAAGCTTGCTAAATTTCATAAGATCAGGAAAAACACCCTCGTCTACACATCTGTTAAAGACATAAGCTAGACATGGAGCAATATCAACGACAATAGTGGCTAATATCTTAGTTGATATCCCCCATAAATCTTCAGTGTTTTTAATATTAAGAGTTTTAAAGGTTTTGACAATATTATCTGCGTTAACATAACTGAATTCAAAGTCACTTCCACACTGAGCAACACCAGATTCTAAAAATTTAAGTGCGCCAGTAGCCGAAGAATTAAGTGGCTTGGTCGCAACATGGGCTATATTCGAAAAAAAACTATCAAACGCGTTAGCTATTTCAATGTTATTAGTTAAAAGATTATCATTGACTTTTAATTTAATTTGTTTGAAACCAGGTCTTGATTTACCTGTTTCATTATTTATTACTTTCCAAGTGGCTTTAACTTTATTTGATGAAGACACAATTTTATTTTTAAAATGTATTGATTTAGCAGCTTGACATACCCTTTTGAAGATTTTAGAATAGTTCTTAATGTATAAGATATGCGATGGGTTATGAAGCATAAGTTCCCTAGTAGCATAAAGATCATAAAGTCTATTCCTACTTCGATAAATACCTGGCGTTGCCCAGTCTACAAAGCTCACACAAGTCCTAGTTATGCAGGTCTTTAATTTAAATATTTTTTTATGCTCTTCAATAATAAGATTTGACAAACTGGTGAATAGGTCATTCGGGTTTTCTAGACAAGCTAAAAGTGACATTCTGAGTTCTATATTACTCTGGAATTTTAAAATGCGACTCTTAGTGACAGGCCGGTAAGAGAACTCAGTAGGTTCATTTAAGATGAAATTAGGAAATACTACACTTTGGCCATAGTGATCAGAGGCAAAATTCTTAATTAAAGATTTACTAATTGGTATACAGCTACAGAAAACATTGTCTAGACATGTGGCAGTCTCTGATGTAACCCTAGTTGGCTCAATAAAGAGGTGATTCAGATTAAAACATTTAAATAAATTAGTTAACCTATCAGAGTCTACCAAAATATCAAGATTAAAATCACCGCAGACTATTAAATTTTTGTTAGAAGCAAAAATTTTCAGTAACACTTCTTCCATAGTGGACTCATATAACCTATGCTCAGCGTTGGGAGGACGGTAGACACTCACAACAATATGTCGCTCTAACTCAACGCACGACAGCTCAATAGTTCTCTCAATAGAGAGATTAACAATATCTTTACGTTCCTTGCATTTTAAGTTATTATTAATTAAAATTAGAGAACCGCCTCTTATGGCGTTCTTACGTTTATATGAACTTATTACATTGTAGTTATCAATATAAGGGAGCAACTCATTTTCTAAAATCCAGTGTTCAGTGACACACATAACATTTACATTGAACTTTTTTAAAAACAACTCTAATTCTAATAATTTGCTGGGGAGGCCTTGCATGTTCTGATGTACAACATGCAAGGTACCTGTCTTGCCCGTTGTCGAAGCGGTCAGTTTAAACATTGATCCGCAGTCCCTACTTCTTGATTACCCTGATTAGTGTTACTACTAACTACAGGCTCGTCAACTAACTGTGTTATACTACTTATAACACCATCAAAAATATTGTATGCTAACAATTTAGCAATCATCAGTTTACAGTTCTTACTTAGGTACAATGTACTTTTTGTCAAGATAAAATTACTAATAAAATTATTAGTGTCTAAATATAAAACGTCACTATGACGGCATGTCAGATTGTATAGTAATAGATTAAGGCTATATAGTCGCTGATTTTCTTTATCATTAAATGACTTAGAGTAAGGAAAAGCACATACAATTAATTTGCCAAGTCCTTGATCTAACTTTTCCAGCAAAGTTTCAACAAGGCTTATTAAGTCTAGGCGCTTGACATTAACACTCTCTCCTAAATGCAATACCAAAGTGGTATTGCTGTCAAGGGATGCATCAGACTTAACGCTTTGAGAGATATATTACAGAACCTACTTCTATTTGTTTCATAGCTAGGGGGTCTGGTTAAAAAATGTTACAGCTTTTGGAAGAATCTCACATAATTCTAATATTTTATTGTTTTACCCATCAATTGTTTATGATCGATGTTGATATTATTTTTATGAGCACTTGAATCAGACACTAGTAACTAACTATAAAAGTCTTATCATAAGAAGCGAAGTGTCTTTTGTAATGATCGATTGTCCAATAGCTTAGACTGTTTTGCTAATTAGTGTTATTTTAATTCGATAACAAAGGAAATAAGATGACTCGAACAAAGACTTCGATTTTCTTTTCTAGTCACTCTACGTTATGAGTGAATGAGCCTAAATGACGCAAGTTAATTTTGTTACTATAGGTATTGTTGACAAAACCTATCTTTAGATAGCATAACTGATCCAGGTGTCTGGCAGTCAGAAGCGTGGCAAAAAAACTGTGCTAAAACACCAAGGCGTAATTAATAAACGTGGTGTAAAGTTACGTCAGGTTTAAACTCCATTAAGTGTATGGTTACTCCTGGCTTGGTGTAAAGTTACACCTGGCGTAACTTTACACCACGTTTATTAATAAGGGCCCAAGTGAGCTATCATTGATCCTGGGATGACTTTAATTTATGTATTTTGTACGGCATCTGATTTTATGTATTTCGTTAGTATATAAAGTAATTTTGGGTCGTCGTTTTTTAGAAACTGCATGAATTTATTCCATCCAAAACAGAACTCAAACTGACAAGAATCGCCTAGAGTTTATCCATCATTTTAAACTTTCAAGCAAACTTGGACACTTGTAAATGAATTGAGGGACTGAAAAAGTACCTCCGGTAACCATTTTGCCAATTAACAAAATTAGTATTGAACCAAACTTTGGTCCCGAGAGTTCAATAATTCTTACTCTGGTCTTTGTTAAAGCTGAGGATGTTGTGAGACAAGATGATGAGAGAGCGTTTCGAAAGTCCAATCAAAAATCATTTATTCAGTAGAACCACTGCTTATTAGTCTTAAAGCTAGGCGATTCTACTCCTGTTCCTTCGCGACCAATACCGTGAAGATATACCTACACTACTGAATGATCACGACTTTTGGAACGAAGTTCCTTTTCGGACGGTATCGAGGATGGGGGCTAGAAAAAAAACGTTTGATTTTACCGTCACGACACGTACAGGTAAAAATGTCACAGTGCGAAGTGCGCAGTCGCAAAGCAGTCCATAGATTGTATAACATTGTAAGTATGGAAGAGCGTTTCTAGGATTTTAATATTTGTCACTAATTTATTTGACAAAAGCCAAATGTCAAAGTTGAAACTTCGTTCCAACTGAGTGTTTCACGACACTTTTTATCACCAAGGCACGGAAGAACGAACACAACTATAGACACTTGAGAATTCAGATTGCGCTATCGTTGCGTTTCGCGCTATTCACACAAATTTTTACAATCATTGGGGGGGGGGTTTACATCTTCAAAGTATCTAGAATACATAAAACGATGCTACAAGGGTACAGTCATGCTTCTGATTTTTTATTCTCAA
Organism: Epirrhoe tristata; assembly: GCA_951394285.1. NCBI lineage: Eukaryota > Metazoa > Arthropoda > Insecta > Lepidoptera > Geometridae > Epirrhoe > Epirrhoe tristata. The sequence goes on along the minus strand of OX596159.1, from coordinate 6,865,386 downwards.
CAGCAATAACAGTGATCTAGATCAGTTGAGCTATCCATAGATAGTTTCTAACGATCCTTAGATAGCTTGACTGAAGTAACTTCGTTTCTGTAAAATAAATAAATGAATTTTTAATAAAATCGCTCTTCTGATCACCTCTCAGCATCCTTTGAAACCAAACACGCCCGCAGCTAGACAATAAAAGTTGTTTCTTCCTCGGGAGCAAAACTTGTTCGCGCCTCAATATTATCTTCGCGTAAACTAGGGGTTTGGTGCGCGGTAATATCCTAAAAGATTTTTAAAAATGTTTATTTATTTTTAGCCCGTATTGTCCCACTGCAGAGCAAAGGCCTCGCTCCTCATTTTCCAGTCTTTTGTCTTTAGCTATATTTGACCAGACTATTTTTAAAATGCATCCCAAAAAAGGACTTGAACCTATGCCACCTGAATGGATTTTTTGGATGCATTGATCCATTCGTGTGAGGACAAACACTCTAAAAGTATAATATTTATGACAAGTAAAACTTCTTCCCTGATCATGGATGGCGTATGCAACTGCGACCAAATTTAACTACGTACTTACTTACATAATATAAATAAAGTATAAGTACCTAGATCGTTTTAAATGATCCTTAGATAGCTTGACTGATTCTATTGTATTTTGTCAATTAAAAATATGTAGGGAAGCATAATAAGTAATGGTGTTCCAACAGATTTTTCTAAAAAAACTGATATACAATTTTTTTCAACATAGAAAATTACGTTTTGTTTTAAAAAAATGTTAGCTGGCTTTGTTATTTATTCATACTTCTAATAAAAACATTTCATAAAAATAAATTTAAAAAATTATCACGATTTTCCCATAGGTGATCGCCATTTCCCCTGCTTCCCCTAGTTACATATTAAATACATGTAGGTATATTTTTTGTAATAAAAAACGTACCCCACATTGTAAATTTTTAATTAGCGTTCATCTTCCCTTATACAGATTCCTACACAGAGATTCAGTCTGATGGCTAGAGCTTCCTAGTTGGCTTACATGTTAGTGTATTCTGTAAAACGCCATTTATACGATACCATACTGCTAAACTATTCTTGCTTCTTGCCAAGGAATATTAGTTCTTGCTCCATTGAGTATGAAAAAGCAAGCGGCAAGAATGGTATCGTGTAAATGGCGTTTGTTACTGGCGTAGCGTAACGAGTTTTTCAACTACACAATAGGTAAAGTAGCGCTATAGACCCAACAGGTTAGGAGGACCTTGCTTCTAAAAGGTCTTCGTGGCGATCTACCATCTACAAAAGTGTAAAGACTTTTGAAGAAAATCGGCTTCAAAATCTTGACCTAAAACGCCAAATCCGAAAAGAAAGACCCAAGGCCTCCTATAACTACCCTTATAATTCACAGGGACAAGTCTTCTGCATTTCTTGCGACAGAGTCCAAAACACAAAGTTCGGCCTAGCGAGTCACATCAAGGCTCACGCTAGAAAATAAACAACTTAAATAAGAACATTACCTTTAGATGTAAATAGCTTAGCATATTAAAAAAAATAAAAAAAAAAAAAAACTTATAAAGTCAAGGTCGCCGTCGTCGAAATCGATGACGAGAACTATATATATATAGGTAAAGTAATAATTACCTAGGTACGTTTTAAAAACTAAAACAACGAATTTGATGTCGGACTAAGAATATTACAAGCGATAATGGCGGTTTTTAAGTTTTCCGGGAAAACTATGAATACGTAGGAAGTAAAATTAATATCTTTAGCGGACCTACTTATACAAATACTTTCAGACAAATAAATAATTTGTAATCAGTTATATTAGTATTATATCAAAAATAGTTTCGGCCTAAACTTAGTTTGACAGATGGGTATGACATATCGCACCCCACATATAATATAGTCGTAAGTCAAAAAAGACGATTTTGAGAAAAACCGTTTTGAAGTTTTAAAAAATCGTACTGTCGTAAATATTGAATATCTTGCTTTTCCTTAAATGCAGAATGATACTTCAACTATCTGGCTATAATTATGGTATATTTTTGTAACTATAGAGTTAAAAACCTTCGAGTAATCAATATTATTTTAATAACACTTTGAGTTAAGACTATATTACCTTTCTGTAAAAAAAACATTTTGAGTAACGACTGTAATGCCTATTTAAAAATCATCAGAAGTGCGTTTTGAAGGTTACCTAACTGAGTTTAAGACGTTATTGGTTAAAGTATTTTGATGATTTAGGAGTTATAATATCAGGTATTATCTTGTTAAAAATGAAACATAAAAGTAATGATACAATAGAACACTATATCTCAAAGTTACAAGTAAAATAAATATAAACATACTTTATTATAATTATATAATAACTGACAAAACGAGATCTAAATTATTATTAATTACTTAATCGGTCAAGACAGAAACAAAAGTTGAAGCATGAGAATACAATGACATTAATACTAGTTTTTACTCTGTTTTTATATTAACTCACCAAAAAATTCACTAGTTACTTAATATCAACACTATCATTAATTAGATCACATTTCTTTTCCTGTTTAAATTTGAAAAATAATAACTGTTAATTCTCATCGATATCTTCAATACTTTATCATCTCACTTTTTGATCCTTAGCTTACTTAACTAAAAATTAAAAAAAAAAGACAGAAAGTAGACCTAGGAACTGTCAGTCTTCAAATATTCATACCAAAAGGTATGGGTATCTAGTATACTCTTAGAAAAATATTCTGAATAACATACTTAGTTACTTTCTTCTTAATTAGGTAAGTATTATTATGAGGTAATCAACATCTTCAAATATAACATGTAGGTAAAGATTAGAGTAGTCTTAATTATTATTATACGTTATATTAGTAACCAACATCTTCAAAAAACTGCATTTTACACACAAGTTTCAGAATCACACGACTGCTTGATTGATTTTGCCGGAACTGTTTTCTTTTTTGAGTTTTCGTATTGTAATCCCAAATTTCGAGCTTTTTTGGCTAATTTCCTTTTGTTTTTTTTAAGTATTAAATTCTTCTGTATCAAATTCCAAAGAGATTGATTTATGCAGTAGACAGTCGGAATCTGTAAGCCACTGTTCGAAGTGCAGCATGCAAAGAAATGCTCGACATTTAGTACACGTGCTTAAAACGTCTTTAGAACAATCTTTAAATTCACAGTGCTGAGTAGATGTTGTCATTTCTACATCATTATCATTATGATCTGTAAACATTTTACTGACAGGCTGCTCATTGGTAGTTGTACCTTCGGGTTGTTGATCATCCTTATCATTGTTTTCACCAGCAGACGACCTCAGGGGAAATGATTTATCTTTCAAAATGTATCATACAGAGAAATATTTTACATTGAATGCAAGTGCTAAATACGTCGTTAGAGCAAAAGCTATACTCACAGTGTTGTTCTGTTGAGGTTTTTCGATTCTCAGGTGCTTCTAGGCAAGTTAAATCAACAGACATAATCTCAGGCGCGTCACTCCTTGTCAATGTATCATCAAAGTGATCGTACTGCTGTGTAAGTGTTGTATCTATACTTATTTCCTCAGCATAGCCCCTTTCAGTAACATTTTGGTGATAGGTGCAGTCATTGAAGGAATCATAATTATCAAAGTGATCCCAGCAAAGAAAGCTATTGCATTTATCACACGCGGCAAACACCTCTGAAGTGCAGGATAAATATTCACACTGTTGGCTCCCTGACGATTCTCATGCGATAGGCATAAAAGTTGGATCGAGAACATCGTCATCTCCGTCGTTATATGGATCTTTGGGACTAATGGTGCCATCGCTCGATGTTGCTTGTTGTTGCACAGCCATTACCATTTTTGCAGCTCGTTTATGCCTCTTCATTTTAATTTGGTGGTGTACTTATTCTGCAAAAAAAATAGATATTTATGAAATATGAACAGGCGATACCGTCACATTCATATATAACCAATAGATCGAATAACTTTTGCGATGATTAAAACAGGTCATATAGCATTAACTCAAACAAAATAGTGGCATTATAGTCCTAAGTTGAAATATTTTTCATAATAATCCACAAAATAAAATTATTGACAAGCAATAAAGTCTCAACTTGTGATGTGAACCTCATGTTTATAATTTATTGACAAGCAAAAGAGTCCTAACTAGATAATAAGACTATATTGACTACTCACTTGAGATGTTTTTGTATCCAAGTTAACACTCACAATGTCCTATATCAAGATGAGACAGGTTCCACACATCCGCCTCGAGCAATGGCTGGGTTGTGACTGATTAAAATAAGATGTGACAGTGCTACTTGACGAATGAATTAACGAAATGAACAGTCAAAAAAGAGTTATAGTGCCACCTGTTGGCGATAAAAACAGGTAGAAATATGACGGTCTCACCAGTTTATAGAGAAAAAATTCTTCTTTTTGATGGCATTCTTAACTCAAAAGTGCAAAATTTAGAGTTACGACTATGTTATTTGTGGGGTGCGATATCTAAACAATAAAAATCTGACACTTGATTTATTTACAGAAACTAAGCTACTACATATTTACATATATTTACAAAATACAACAGGATTAGTCAAGCTATCTAAGAATCGTTAGAAACGATCTATAGATAGCTCAACTGATCCAGGTCACTGTCAGTCGGAAGCGTGCCCAAAACACTGGCGGCATTACCTTATTGACACTTGATTGCTGTCGTTCTCTGAAAATACGTGTTTTATTTCAATAAGTTAAAGATACCTTAACTACATAATTATAATTGTACGGCCTTACTAATAAACGTGGTAGGTATAAAGTTATTACTGAGTGTAAACTGTCAAAATGTATTTTTAGTTTATTCCGAGGAATAACTTTACACTATGTTTATTAGTCTGTCTTCCCCTGCTTCGTTTACTGTCTCTGGGATGCCAGTGTGTTAATGATGGGAGATGGGAGGACGAACTTAAGTTTACAGCTGGTCCAAACTGGAGGACAGTCGCCAGAGATAGAGAGCAGTGGAAATATTTGGAGGAGGCCTTTGCCAGGAGGCACACTGAAGTAAAGTAAAGTAAAGTAAAGTAAAGATTTATTGCTTGAAATACATGTAGTACATGGTGGTATTTTGTTTTTAAAAAACTCAATTCGGAAACAATGTATTCTGCCAGTATGGCGTGCAATTTTTAAATTAATACAGGAAAAATAAAATAGTCATTCATTACGTATTTAAAATTAAAATAAAAAAATAAAAAGTAAATTAAAATTGCATGCAGGAATTAAATATAAATAAATAACAATCACATAACAAAACAAAAAAAAGATGTCAATTTTTTTTTTTTTTTTACTAAATTACAGAATTTTTTTATCATTAAGGAAGTCATTAACTGAATAATAGCATTTTGATTCTAAAATACTTTTTAACCTTTTCTGAAACAAAGAGACATTTTATAAGAGACTCAAAGAACCCCATTCTTGTTCAGGATAAAAGGGCTTATATAGATAGATATAGATAGATGTTTATTAGTAGGCTAATCCATACTATCCATACTAATATTATAAATGTGAAAGTAACTCTGTCTGTCTGTTCGTTACGCTTTCACGCCCAAACCGCTGAACAGATTAAGCTGAAATTTGGCATAATTAAAGGTTGTATCCCAGGGAAGGACATAGGCTACCTTTTATCCCGAAAAAATGAAAAAATCCCGAGGGACCGCGGGTCACACCGCGGAAGCGCAGCCAGTAGTTTATAGTTTCAGTTATACGTTATACTTACTTAATATGTTACATAAAATGCGTCTGACTTAAGTATATCAAACGCATTACAATATAGAGTTGAAATAAAATAAAGCATTACTTGCTCCTTTCCAAAGCCTGCTAGCAAATCACAGGAAATAAAAGAAAAATTGCCAATAACATAAGACCTTTACCCTTTATCAGGGGTAGCATATGCTGACTCTTAATCCGAGGGGGGTGAGGGATGAAATAAGGTGTCCAGGACTAGAGTACGTGACATTTCCGAGGGAGGAAGAAATAAAGCCTATTTTACACAAAGTGTACTGTTTTTTTATTTTTGTAATATATCGCGGTTCCTCATACAAACTTTTAAGCGTTATTTGAACCCCTGAAGATTATTTTTGAAAAAAATTACCAGGACATGCCTTTATCGGTATAACTATACATAATTAAGTACTTATATATTAATATATTATATAATATACTTATAATTATATACAGGGTGTAAAAAGACTGCTACCGAAAACTGAGGGGTTTCAATCAGACCATGATTCTGAACATATTTAGCGAAAAAAAACGCAAAAATTTTATTTTACTTAGCTACGTCATTTTATTTTATTTTCTAATTATTTACTACTAGTACAACATAATAAGACCATACCTACCTAATAATTGCATTTATATAAGAAAAAACTATTAAAACTCAAAATGTAGCAATCTACGTATAAAAACGCGCCCAGTACATACACAAACAGTAATATTCAAACGCTGTTTTCTCCGGATATAATGATTTTTTCGGAAAATCCTTTTGGATTTGGTTGTGTGTTGGGATGCTGTACCTATCCCTTTCGGCTTCGGTAGACGTCTTTTTACACCCTGTATAAAACTCGTATATCGTGGAGAAATAAAATTGTATTCTATTCTATCCTACGTTCAAGTGTAAAACAGCCCTAACACAATTTTTGTACGTGGGACATTAGACCAGTTTAATCTAGTTAATACGTTATTCGAACAAAAGCGCTTTGCAACCGGCTATTCAATTCGAAGCAGATTTTTATCCGCATCGCTATGTTTACATAGTTTTGCACCTATTTTCAGGCGTGTAGGTTGAATAGAAGAGTTGTGTAGGTGTTTTTGTTTTAAAAATGCTGATGATAGGTAGTTTTAATATTTAAAGATCATAATTACGTTTTAATACTAAAAGGAAAACCGACTTCAATGTTTGACTCGAAACGCGGTGTGACTCAGAGCGTCAAGCTGTCGATTCGATTTCTATTTGTGACATGGCTAGTAGGGAAGGTGTTTAGAGTTTTACGGGGAAACTATCAATCCCTCAGGAATAAAATTTATATGGGACCACCTCTGGAGTATACCCTTTCAAACATAAAAAGAATTTTGCAAATCGGTCAACAAATGGCGGAACAATCGCGTAACAAGATACAAAAAAAAAACATACAGACGACTTGAGAACCTCCTCCTTTTTTAAAGTCGGTTGAAAATATTATAATAATTTATTTACAGAAACATCATCATCATCATCCGCAGCCTTTTTCATCCCACTGCTGGGCATAGGCCTCTCTTCGCTTGTGCCAACCTTCCCTATCCTGCGCCAGTCTGACCCATGTACGACTTGCTGTTTTTATAATGTCGTCGACCCATCTAGCCGCCGGACGACCTACTCTTCTGTAGCCCTCTCGCGGGCACCACTCGGTAATCACTCTGCTCCACCGGTCATCACCGCGTCTGGCCAAGTGTCCTGCCCAGCTCCACTTGAGCCCCAATATACGCTTGCTGACATCGCTTACTTTGGTCTGCTTGCGAATTTCGGTATTGGGGATATGGTCTAAAAGTGTGATGCCGAGCATGGCACGCTCCATGGCTCTCTGTGCTACTCTCATCCTGTGCACAGTCTCCTTCGTGAGCGTCCATGTCTCGGCACCGTAAGTCATCGTGGGCAGGACACATTGGTTATAAAGACGGGTCTTCAAACACTGTGGAACAGAATGTGATTTTAGTATGTCATCCAGTCTGCTGAATGCTGCCCATCCCAGCTGGATTCGTCTGGATACCTCCTTGGCCTGCAATTCTTTCCCAAAAGACAGAACATGACCAAGGTACACATATGATTCAACCATCTCCAAGTTCTCGTTTTCAATAGTAATATTAGAAATCGAGGCCCTGGAGACGTTTGACATAACTTTTGTTTTGGTCATGTTCATCTTTAAGCCGACCTTCAGAGATGCTCCGTTCAGATCTCTAAGCATCTGTTGGAGAGTATCCATATTTTCAGCAAAAAGCACTAAATCGTCAGCAAATCGTAGATGAGACAGGAAGACGCCATTTATCTTAATTCCTATGTTGTCCCATGCAAGCGTTTTTACAACATCTTCTAAGACAGCTGTAAAAAGCTTGGGTGAAATAGTGTCTCCCTGTCTTACCCCCCTCTTAATGGATATAGGGTTGGTTAGGTTGTGTAGCCGCACTTGCATTGTAGCAGTAGCATATATTTCCCGGAGTAGGTTGACATAGCGACTGTCGATGTTGCAGCGATGGAGTGAGTTAAACACGGCCCAATGCTCTATACTGTCGAAAGCTTTTTCATAGTCGACGAACGCCATGCATATAGGCCGGTTGTACTCCTGACTCTTCTCCATCAGCTGCTTGACAGTATGTATATGGTCGATGGTGGAAAAACCACTCCGGAAACCTGCCTGTTCGACGGGCTGATAGTCATCCAACAAGCGTGTGAGACGATTACCGATGACTTTGGCAAATATCTTATATATTTGAGAAAGCAAACTGATGGGCCTGTAATTACCTAACTTAGATATATCACCTTTCTTGTGGATAATAGTAACAAGAGCATTTTTCCAGATTTTAGGTGTACAACAATTAGAAAGAACGTTGTTAAAAAGTTTTTCTAAGACATCTAATACCGGTTGCCCTCCAGCTCGAAGAAGTTCAATCGTTATGCCATCTTCACCTGGAGATTTTTCACTCTTCATTTGTTTGAGTGTGTACTCAATTTCTTGCTGTAAAATCACAGGAAGGTCTTCCAAATCTCTAGACGGAACAGGTGGGGCCCTTGGATCAAATTCTAGCGTCTGGGCATCATCGATTTGAGTTGCGTACAGGTCACCGTAATAACTTTCAACTACTTCTAACATTTTTTCTCTATCAGTCACCAAGTTACCATTATTATCTGTAAGTTTAAGAAGTTGTTTTGAACCTGTTTTTAATTTTCTCTGAAATACCTTCGGGCCTTTATAGTTTTCTATAGTTTTTGTTATTATATTTGTGTTAAAGTTTCTTAAATCTCTTCGAATTAGTTTATGTATTTTTTTATTTACGTTTAAAATCAATTTATGGTCTATTTCTGTATTATGTTTAAGTTCTCGTCTCTTTTCAATTAAATCTCGGGTTTCAATGGAAAGCTTATCTACTTTTTTATTTGCATTACCAAGATGTTTTTTGGTAGTTTCGGAGATTGCGTTACATAGTATTAGATTGATCTGGTCGGCATCCAAATTCTTCTCGTCAAGACCTTGAAACTGATTGCGAAGATCTTCTCGGAACTGGTCTTGGAGAAGAGCAACCTCTGGTTTTTCGTACCTCTGCTGAGCGCAGGTCAATTTGGTTCTTTCTCTGCTGAGGTTGAATTTAAATGTCGCTCTGACCATTCGATGATCGCTCCCAGTCTTCAGACGTGCTAGGACAGAGACATCTGTGACAATTTGTCTGTGGGAACAGGTAATATAGTCCACTTCGTTTTTATATCTGCCACCTGGACTAACCCAGGTCCACTTTCTTGAAGGTCGTTTCTGGAAAAATGTATTCATAGCATAGAGTTTATGCTGTTCAAGAAAGTTGACGAGAGTCTGACCACGGTTATTCCTCTGACCAAGTCCAAAACTGCCTACATATTTCTCATTAACTAAAGGTGACCCGATTTTTGAATTAAAATCACCCATTATAGTATTATAATGGCAAGGAGATTCAGTGAGAGCCCTTTCCACATCCTCATAGAATTCTTCCACCTCGTCATCTGGGTGGTCTGACGTTGGTGCATATACTTGTACCACTTTCAATGAATATCGCTGGTTTAATTTAATGATAGCGAAGCAAACTCTAGGAGAGATGCTTTTAATGTTCTTAATTGAAGAAGCAAAGCTGTTACGCACCAAAAATCCTACACCACCGTAAGTGGAGTCTTCATGACCTCTGTAGTAGAAAAGATCTCCTGATGTCAACTTAATTAGTTCTTCGCCTTTTCTCCGAACTTCCGAGAGACCAATGAAATCCCATTTAACATTTTCCAATTCGTTTTGTAGTTCGAGTAATCTTTCGTCCGTGCGCAACGTCTTGGCGTTATAGCACGCCAAGGTCAGGGTCGTTGTGTTTTGGCAGCTGGGCGACTTCCAGAGATTCTTAGCACCCTCTGCCCCGCCGGAACCGTGACCGCTGCCGGAGTCAGGAATAGCGGGGCTGCTGGGGACTGAGGGCCGGGGCTTGTTGGCTTCAATCATGAGCGAAGAGGAGTTGGCCTTAAAACGCCACGCTGGCCAGTGCGTCTTGGCGAGTGTTTTCTCCCGGTCACGTTGGCCTGTGGCGAGAAGTATAATAAATTGTTTATTTATTACACTTCTCTCCACAGTTACCAGGGGGGACCGCGTGGAGGTGTGACTCGGAATCGGTACAACAAGTTTTGTGAATTTAAATTACGGCACAAAGCTTGTTCCCCTACCCCCCCTTACAGAAACATAGCAAACATTATTAATTACAAAATAGATTAGCATCGCCATCGGATGAACAATCTCCATCTACAAGGGTATTTGAAAACGATCTATATACCTACGATCTAGATACCTACGCACGTAAGCGGCTGCGTGCCCAAAATACTAACAGAATTAAAACACGGCTGGGATTCAAACTCAATACTTTCGGATTGAATGAATATACATCTATTTGAATATACATATTTGACGACCTCTGTGGCGCAGTGGGTGAAAGCCCGGTTGAGACGCAGAAGGTTGCGGGTTCGATCCCCGCTGCGGGATAAATGTTTGCATGATCGGCAAATAATTATCACGGATTTGGGTGTTTCTATGTATAATATGTGTATCATTTATCTGGTTCCCATAGTACAAGCTTTGCTTAGTTTGGGGCTAGATGATGCTGTGTGAAATATCCAGCATTATTTATTTATTTATTTATTTATTTATTTATTTATTATACCGGGCGAACAAAATAATGTCTACTGCGCATTTACGATTCTTTCTCTCATAGGCTCTCTGCACTAATTAGTTTTTGATTTGAAACTAAGCCTCATTAGTTATCTGATAACTAGTTAGTGAATGCCCAGAACTACAGACTAAGTGCCCTTGTTGACCTTGGACTTTTAAAAAAACGGGCACCGTTATAACTAGGGATGTTAGGGATATCCATATCCGTAACCGAAACTACACAGTTTTAACCTGCGTGACTCGTAGAGGGGATACCAGTTGGTGACGATGGCTGTAGTACCTACACCAAAACTACATATTTACTACAAACTATAGCGAGCCATCGTCGTGAGGTATCATGTTTGTCGGTCTTCTACAGATTGTACTATGGTGAGTGTGCCCAGGAGCTACACGACCTTATTCCGCCTTCACCGTTCTTTTACAGACGCACAGCGAATTATCATCCTCACCTGGTTGATATTCCACTTATTAGAACTAAGCGCTTCGAAAGTTCTTTTATTATGCGCACCGCAAAAATTTGGAATCAGCTTCCAGCGTCCGTATTTCCGCTGAGCTACGACCCTATTGTTTTTAAGAAGAGAGTTAATAGGCACCTTCTGGGTAAGCTCGCTCCATCGTAGACCTCACTCTTACCTGTGTAAGTTTGAGGTCAAGAGCCGACCCATTCATAAAAAAAAAAAAAAAAAAAAAAAAAAACTACAAATTTTGGGATGTAGGCACCTATTAGACTAGAATAATACATTGTTTCTACCGCATTGAGCCTAGGTTACAATCAAGTTAATATTTCTCGTAAAATGTAACGTAAAATGACGTCGATAGTCTATTGAAATCTTGCATATACCTCGTCACGTTCGTCCTTTCTCGTTACGACAAAACTTTTGGTGCTATTACGTTTGCGAAGATAATTACTTTGTACACCTGCTGACTACGATATGATCGCAGAAAAATAACTACTTAGTATTTACCTTGTAGAACTTACAACGTAGATTACAACGTAGAGAACCTAATTCTTTTTGAGTAAGCTTTTTTATCGCGTACTTATCTAATTGTTTTATTTGACCTGACGTTTCAAACGCGTTTCAACCGTGATCATGAGCGCAACTTATTACAACGTTATTATAGCGATTCACACTTCAGCGGAACGCATCAGCGATGAAACCGTTTCGTGGAATTGATTCAAAACTGACGTTATCTGCACTGCGATTAGTTGCGTTGGTTGAACAGCTGACCGGTTCCGTCACGGATGCATTTCGCTAAAGTATCAATTTCTATGTAATATACAGGGTATAAAAAGACGTCTACCGAAGCCGAAAGGGGTAGGTACAGCATCTCATCACACAACCAAATCCAAAAGGATTTTCCGAAAAAATCATTATATTATCTTGAGTAAACCGACCTCGCACAGCTTGTTGAGCGTATGTACTGGGCGCGTTTTTATCCGTAGATTGCTGGATTTCATTTTTGTTTTCTTTTATAAATGAAATAATTATATAGGTCTTATCATGTTGTACTAGTAGTAAATAACCGGAAAAACCGGTTATGGTATAAAATGACGTAGCTAAGTAAAAAAAATAGCGGTTTTTTTTTTCGCTAAAAACGTTTAGAATCATGGTCTGATTGCAACCCCTCAGTTTTCGGTAGTAGTCTTTTTACACCCTGTATATTAGAATTAAAATAAAATGATTTATACAGCGTCAGGAGGCAATCGATGCTTACACTTAACGGGACGCTGTAGTGCCTGGGACATTGTTTGAGATGGAATAGGCTTGCCCAGCACCTAAACCATCCTCTCAGCTTAATCAGCCGCCCACAGGAAAGACGACGTCAATACGTGTGGAGCTGACTAAGCTGCATAGAACATTATAAAATTCTCTAAAGACACTGTTTACGAGCAACTTCTTCAATCTTGCTTTGAATGCTCCGGTGGTGCATTACGTATGTCGTATGGTACTCTATTATATAAAAATGGTTATATACAAAAAAAAAAGCGAAATGAAAAAAAAAACACATGAAAACAGATCAAAACTTTTAAAAAAGCTGGTGCTTTGATCCCTCTGTCGCCTCCCATTCAAAATCTAAAAACAAAACTTCAGAATTCAAATGTCATCATTAAAATTTCGTCCGAAAAGCCAATACTCTTGACTTTCCAACTCACTTGAATAAATTCTGGTTTACATGACTATGGGTTTTATAAAAACATTACTTATAATAGATCCTTCCACGAAAAAGCTAAGAAGACACTTGACACTGTCACCAAGGCTTTTAAAAAAACTAAATTGAAATCGGTCCAATTGTTTAGGAGATACGATGCCAAAGAAAGACACACGTAAACTCACATTCACATACCTAGTGGTCAGGACCACTGGACCTTTCACCCAGATTCTTTGAGCTTGGCAAATAAAATACTAAAATGCAGCGTAGTAGTAAGATGCTCAACGAAGCAACAATTAGACCAAAATTGTTATTCGAGTTTTGTTGTTACGAAGTTTTAAAAAAAAAAACATCCATCCCTACTAATATAATAATCCTAAAAGTTTGTGAGTTTGTTTAGAAGTTTGGATGTTTGTATGTTTGTGTTTCAATCACGCCTAAACCAGTGAACCGATTTGGATGAAACTTGGAATAGACGTAGATAGTTACCTGGAATAGCACATAGACTCTTCAAAATGTTGGTACCACGCGGGTGAAGCCGCGCGCAGTAGCTAGTATGTAATAAAACCGTGCGGATAAAATCCAAAGGCATGTTACCCGCGAACTAAGGAAGTCTATTTGTGACTTCTGCGCCAATTTCAGTAAATTGTGTTGTGCTTTTGTTACGATTTCGTGAAATATTCATTCAAAGACTACTTAAATCAATCTACACTTGTTATTACAAAATTCAACTCGCTTTTTCTTATTAAAACATTTATTTCAAGCTCTAGCTATCGTTGGCTCTACAAGATGACAGCTGATGGAACAGAGTGGTAAAGATAAACATGTTTTTTTTTGTTTTTTTTTTAATTAAATAGGTCAGCATTTTGACCTCCCTCTGCCTGATGTTAAGCAGAAGTGAGGTCTAAGATGGAGCATGCTACCCTACCTATACCGGAAAATGATAAGGTATTCTACTGTGAACTTAAGCCTTTTTTGAGGCGCATTAAATTCCTTTCACCACACTGGTTCGAAAGAACTGACACGACAATGACTATTATGTTTCCACTATCTAGGTAAGTATATAATTGTCCAAGCATCACCCAAATCTGGGCATAGTATGAAAGGTGCGTTTACACGACACGGTATAAGCACATACGATTTAAGCATCGATCGAATGCCAATTTTACACGTGTAAACGCTCACCGTACTCATAAATGTCTTAGTAAGTGCGACGGTCACCGAGTCTTAGTAAGTCACTTATAAACAGTAGGTATCACGACCACAAGGTACGATAAACATCTCATATCTACAGGGAGTTTAGCTTTGAAAATGTACGAGGTAGTACAGGCGCTAAAAAAAAAATTGCAGAAGTATTTTATTTGTTAGGTTAACTCAAAAGCTTGTTCAACAAAAACACCTTTTCTTGGCCATAAAGCTTAATGAAAAATAAGTCGTGTCATAGTCTTTTCACATTTATCACGCTTATGAGTTCTCGTATAGGAGTATATCTCCATTTGGACATATTTTATGCTGTTTAGTGTAGACAGCGGCACTACAGCGTCCCGTAAAGATAAATCATCTAATATAGATGTAAAGACGACCTTTGTGGCGCAGTGGGCGAAGGTCCGCCTGCGACGCTGAAGGTTGCGGGTTCGATCCCCGCCGCGGGACAAATGTTTGTGTGACCTACAGATATTTGTCTCGGGTCTGGGTGTTTCTATGTATAATATGTATGTATATGTATTTACAAACAAAAAGTATACAATGTAGTATCAGTTATCTGGTTCCCATAGTACAAGCTTTTAATAGCTTGGGGCAAACATAACTGGTGGTGATAGTTCGGGTTTGGTTTGGGCATCCTCATGTAGAGAGGATGGATGACAGTCGTTTGACAAAGCAAGTGTATGAGGCGAGTGTGTATGGAACAGCTGGAAGGGGAAGGCCTAGGCGAACCTTCTTGGATCAAATTGGCGACATTTTGGAGAAGGGCCAGGTCAAAAGTACGTAATGAGAGTGAATGAAGCAAAAGTTGTGTGTCAGGATCGTAGCAAGTGGAGACCCGTGGTCTCTGCCTACCCCACAGGGAAAAAAGCGTGATTTTATTATGTATGTACTATACATAACTGAAAACTCTTATAAGGGTCCAATACACTTATAAGCCCTTATTAATAAACTTGATGTAAAGTTACGCCGGGTGTAACGTAGGAGTAGGAGTTTAAACGTTTATTAATAAGGGCCATACAGAATAAAATTATAGGCTAAATCACACTATAAGTAAAATATAGTACAAATATATACTATATTTGTAAAAGTAAATTATAATAAGTAGCTGACTTATTCTAGGTTAAATTACGTAGATTCAAATATAAGTCCTAAACAGTCTTAACCAAATGGATTTTGTAAGAAAGTCAATTCATAGAGCCTATTCGTACGTCAACGGAAATTCTCAGAACAAATCCCACCCAACATCTGGATAATTTAAACATTCACATCACTACAGCGAGTGGGTTTCTTTTGTTCAATTTCTCAGTATGTAAATCAGATGTCACGTTTAATAAATCTATTGTCAATGGAAATACTTTCAAATCGTTTCGTTTTATTTTCTTTTAGTAGACTTTTTTACTGGAACAGCATTTTATAGCTTTTATACCATTTAACGTTTCTATGTTTTGTTTTTTAGATTTTGACGTATACATTTTTATATGTTACTAGTGGACAAAGAGAATACTAATATCTAGTGGACCAGCGCGAGACTTCGTCTGTGCATTGTTTCGTCATACAAACATTAGAAAACCTTGTCCCAATCCAACCCATGAAAACACTGAATTCATTCATCTAAGGGGTTGGGTAGTTTTGAAAAAATAATAAATACATATATAAGCATCACAACCCCACAAATAGTCTTTTAATAATAAAAATTGTTCAAAGCATAGTAGAATGAAATGACAACGCCATTTTGAAAAGTCAAAAGTTATTGGTTGTCATGGCAACCTTAGAGCAGTGCTCTTTGTGTCAGAGTACTGCTAAAGTTTTTATGCAATATTCCCGTTGTCCTTTTACATATATTTTGGTTTTCAGGAACGTTTTTCGGGATAAAAAGTAGCCTGGAGTTTCACTTTTCACCTTTCACCTTCCAAATTTCATTGTAAACTGATTCGTCGTTGGAGCCTGATCCTTACACAAACATACAAATATCCAAACAACTAAACAAACTCACAAAGTTTCAGCTTCTTTTTGTAGTGGGATTTGTAGTGGGAGTTTTGGGGTGGGATGTGATCCATTTAGCCCCTAACTAACTATAGTTAGGGGCTAAATGGATCACATCCCACCCCATATCACACAACATAGGTACTCATTACTCAACTCTGTGTTAGTACACAGAGTTGAGTAATGAGTAGGTACCTATGTTTCTGTCGCATCGAAGATTTCAAATGGACCAATTAATTTCGTACTTACTTCAAAGGTGTCTTCATTGAGAGTGAGAACTAATTATTCTCAAATTCTGTGTTTGATTATTCAAATAAAAATTTGGACGAGCTATGACTGATCCAGTCTCCAGTATCTATACAATCACAAAAATCTCGAACGCTATAAGATTATAGAGATTGAGAAAATGTCTACTGCGCCTTGGCAATCTTGGAGTTCCTCTTGCGATGTTTTTAACATTACCAACATTACTAATTGGTAAGCAATACTATTTTTACAAAAAAAATAAACTTGGACGTGCTTATTTGTCTTCAAAATAATTGAAAACCATTAAAATTTAATGATACAAACGATCCGTTGGGATACAAATTAGGTCCGAAATTATAATTTTATATCGATACAAAAGTAAGTACCTACTTATCGAATACAAATCTATTGAGATTTAGCCATTATCAAGATAACAGCAATAGGTATATCGAGATATTTGGCCATTCAAGAATAATGAATATTTCAGACGTTGGAAATAGAAGATGAGATTACGTTTTTATACAAAAAGAAAACCGACTTCAATGTTGGACTCGAAACGCGGTGTGACTCAGGGCGTCAAGCTGTCGATTCGATTTCTATTTGTGATATGGAGGGAAGGTGTTTAGAGTTTTACGGGGAAACTATCAATCCCTCAGGAATAAAAGTTATATGGGACCACCTCTGGAGTATACCCTTTCAAACATAAAAAGAATTTTGCAAATCGGTCAACAAATGGCGGAACAATCGCGTAACAAGATACAAAAAAAAACATACAGACGACTTGAGAACCTCCTCCTTTTTTGAAGTCGGTTGAAAAATAAATAAAATGTTCACCTTCAAATCAGGTAAATATAATTAAGGCTAGTTGCAGATAAACGCTCCCAAATCGCGTGAGACCGTCCGCCCGATAGCCGGACGGCGTTGACGTCAATGTGTTTTCTACAGAGAAAGCCTATGCCCACATATTTTGTTTTTTTAATTTTATTTCTCTAGATACACAATTGTAAGTTTTACTTAGTTTAAGCGCATGTAGTCGCAGCGTCTGTTGCGCGCTCGCAATTGGTGCCACGGAATACCAGCGCTTATGCATTGGATGTACTACTCTGCACTTGCACGATGCTGAGTGGTAACCTTTTTGCTACTTTAAGAATTATAGGAATATGCCTACGTAAAATAAGTATTTTACGAAAATTTTTAAAATTTGTGGAACAAGTGTTCCACAAATTTTAGCAAAATAAAACTTTACTTTACATTCAATTCAATTCAATTCAAAACGTTTATTGCTTAATGTTAATAATAATAATAAATAATTGATTTTAATTGAATTGAATCTTTACATACTATATACTCGTACTATGCCTATGACACTTTGCAGTAGCAAAAAAAAAATACCCATATTAAAGCGTCACCGCGCGATAAATCTACGTTTGTGTAAACTTCAGATAAAGATCAAGGTGAATCCGCTTTATTTTATTTGTCCAGTTTGAGCGCGAAAACTCACTGGGATTTATTTCTGGAGAAATTTGAATAAAAAATCTGCCTTATGGGTTTGTCGTTTGGTAAATAAGATTACGCGTTCGTATTGATCAACGGTTTTTGAAAACCACGCAAATTCGGTCGTACTAAGCAGCGTGTTTTTTTATGAATATTTTCTGTACAAATTGATACAGTCGTGATCCTGTTTAAAGCTCTTGTCAAAGCCTTAATTCAGATTGTTTTCCTATCCGTTATTTCAAAAGATATTTTTGATGGAATTCGAACAGGTATCGAATTATATAACCTAATTGAATAATCTTGTATTCGATTTCATTCAGTTGAAATAATATTTGATTTCTTGAATTATTTCAACAAGATCGGAATGTATTCCGTGAAAATGAGAAGATTACAGTTGATTAGATTGGTAAAACAGTTCTAAATTTAAACAGGGGTTATTTTACTTTTTTTTTTTACTTTTTAATAACCAGGGTTCTCAATTTAGCCTAACGGATCAGTACCTAGGTACTGCCTCTCAGCGTGCTAATACGTGCTATGTGTAAGATTAAAAAGTACGTGAGTGTCGTGGAACCTCCGTGGAACATTCGGTTGGAACGAAGTTTCAACTTTGACATTAATTGGCATTTGTCAAATAAATTATTGTCAACTATTAAAATCCTAGAAACGCTCTTCTGTACTAACAATGTAACAATCTTTAGACTGTTTCGCGTCTACGCACTTCGCACTTACCTATACTTCGCGTTTTGACCTATATAGGTGTCGTGATGGTAAAATCGAACGCTTTTTATGCAGCTTCGATACCGTCCGAAAAGGAACTTCGTTTCAATAAATGATTAAATGATTAATACCTGTTTAGGCATGCTTCTGGTAGTAACCTAGAGACCTAAGATCTAGGCTCACAAGCAAACACATGAAAGGGGCGTTCTATGATCGGCCGATCTGTGGATAACCTACCTTTATAAGTATCGTTATTGTAGATAACAATCTATAGATCGTTTTATCTCGGTCTAATACGGATAGGTCATCCAGTATCGATAAAAACTATCTGCTAAGCATGAAGCGGTACCTATTTCCACGCTGAATGGCAATGCTGATCCCCTGATCCGTTGAACCTTCGCGCTAGCTATCGGATGTACTTTATTTAGTTTTATAAGTATTTACACCATTTATCTAAAAACAACGGATTAAAAACGCACAATCAACTCCAACCAAAACTCAAAATCTATTATTAAACAAAACCCGTGTTTGTTGTTTGATTAAATCTGTGAAATGTTGTTCACTCTGTTGTTTTTCGATAATTTGTTTGCGCTGGATATTGGACGCGTTTGGAGTGTTTTATTGCATAACTAAGTTCATAAAGAACCGCTAAAATAATCTAAATTTGATAAAATATAGCATGAATTGTGTACTCGTAGGTATAACTTTTCATACCCGAGTGTCTAAAATGGAACTACATTGCAAGGAGCGTTTGCGGTCTTCGAATTAAAGCCGGTCTTTTTCATGAGTCTTTTCATAGAGCTATGGTTTTGATAAATAAGCGCTAGCGCAAGCTCTTAACGCAGAATAAAAACTCTTTTATGTTAATTTCTGAAATTATTAAAAAGGAACAAAATCCTTTTATTTTTGAAGTTGTATCTATGTGTCAGGGATACGTTCCTATGTGAAAAATACTATAGTACTTATTCTAGCTGACGCTGGGCTTTCAATCTGTAATTTATGGAATGCTAACATCTACAAAAATGTATGTGCCCTTAAGTACTTAGGTATTTCTGCGCCTCTGACTACACTTACGAGTTATAAAGATCTCAAATGGCTATACAATCTTTAAATATTATAATTATTTATCTAAATCGCAAAAGCAACAAGATAAATTGCCGTAGATAACCTACCTATCATAAAAAAACAATTGTAGCACATAAAAATCGTATTTCCAAAACGATTAAACAGCTGTTCAACACAAAAGCACCTCTTAGTAAACAATATCTCAAAATTGTCAGCTGCAAAACATATTGGATCATTATGTAGGTATCTTGTCAGCTGAATGTAATTTTACCTGCGTCAATATCTTTGAAGAATTTATACAGTGTGTGCAAAACATGTAAACATTCGAGAAAAAGCATCCCATCCAATATTCCAATTAATAGTACCTATGTGTGAAAGATGAAAGTAAGTAAAGAAAAGTAAGAGCCGTAAAAATTCGTTCATAACGGCGAGGGAAAACATCGTGAGGAAACCCGCAGCTTAGTCAGCTCCACACGAATTGACGTCGTCTTTCCTAGGGACAGGCAGCGCCCCAGGCACTACAGCGTCCCGTTAAGTGTAGGCATAGGTTGCCTTCTGACGCTGTATAAATAATCTAATAAAGATGTAAAGGCCTACTTAGGCCTTTACACACATACTTATGTGTGAAAGTATAGATTACCCATTCACCTCGGGGTTGAAGCTGTCTTAGTCTAGGGCGCTCTTGAATCCCTCGATGTCTCAGGATTCTAGTCATTAACTCCCTCGTTTCACTCGGTAGTTAATTATAAACACCCTCCCTGTCTCGGGAGTTTACTCAAGAATCCTTCGATGCGCTTTATCCCCTTGGTGAATCTATTTTAACACAGGTAAGTAAGATTATTTAACATAATTTAAGAAAACTAACAGTTAGGTATGAACCATTTTAGAGTAAGTATAACTTATAAATAGAAGAACTTTTATTTTCATTTACTTACTAAAAATCTTTTATTTTCAGGTCGGCACACCCTGTATAAGAAATAACAAAGGTGTCTTGAAAATAACCTACCTATAATGGAGGCAGTTAAGGCTGTGTTTTAGGATGAGACGGGGCGAGGGTGAGGTGCGGATATATCATTAAATATTGAAATCCAATAGGCGATGTCTTGTAAATTGTCACGTGAAAAACTGCTTGCTGAATCTGGGTATCTGCTTAATTTGTATGGATTTTTCGTTTTTGACCCTTAACTACGACGATCTATCAAGTTGCACCGAGAGCAGAACTACCGGACTCTGTAGGTATTTCCCAAAAAGTTTTTACAATCGAGGGGTCTTAAATCGAGAGTAAATAAGTAGGTTCCTTCTAGCATGCTTTATCTTAGACCCACTGTTGCTAACATCAGAAAGAGTCGAGCTCAAATGCTGGCCTATTTATGAATTGCCGGTAAAACATTTCCCGAAGAGTTCTATCAAATGTTGCGTGTAACAAAAAAACAATTACCTTATTTATTCGCAATGATAATAGAAAACATGCATGAGCGATCAACTTTTATGTTGCAGTACATACCTAAAGGTTGATCGCTTCTGAACATCATTTGAATAAGCCTGCCATACTAAGTAAAACCGTTCTTAAAAACAAACTTAGGCGACGTCTTAATGAGCTATCATCGCACAGTTATGCGATGCAACCATCGGCATCGCTAAAGTCAATCAAATATTTTAGTTCGCGCGAACTTGCGATGATCACGCATTCGCTCGCAATAGGTGATAGAAGACTCCGGCCTTTACCTACATTATGTACAAGATGATTTATATATATATTTTATTATTGCGTCAGGGGGCAGCCATGTCTACCACTCAACGAGACGCTCTAGTGCCTGGGATATTTTTTGAGATGGAGTCTTGCCCAGCACCTAAACAATCATCAGCTTATTCAGCCTTATCCACAGGAAAGACAACGTCAATATTCGTAGAGCTGACGTGTGGGTTTCCTCACGATGCTTTTTTTATCAACAGAAGCTTCGAGAAAATTCCGCAAACTTCTTACCACAAAGTCTCAAATAGCCTTATCCACAGACAGACAACGTCAATACGCGTAGAGCTGACGTGTGGGTTTCCTCACGATGCTTTTTTTATCAACAGAAGCTTCGAGAAAATTCCGCAAACTTCTTATCACAAAGTCTCAAATGGGATTTTCTTTAGATACTTTCCCGGCGTAATATACTCATTCACAAGCATTTGACATTTCATTACTTCAAGACACTCGGGATACGAAATTTTGGGATAAACAGTGAGAATCAGAGTTTTTTTTTTCAAATTTTAAGGTTCTGTACATTCTACTTACCTATATTTGGGAACAAATTGTTGAAAACATTAAGTAGAATGATGTAATCGTTCTTTTCTAATTTGTTTTTATCTGTAGCTTTATTTAGTTCATTCATTATTGTCATTCATTCATTCTGTCGAAAAATATAACTTCTACTGTGCACACGCCAATTTTTATTTTTATCTATAAAAAATAGTTTATTTAGCTCCCAACCATTAGAAGTAGTCGGAAACTTCTTCACAAATAAACAATACCTAGTCATCAACTTTTCAATGTTTACTACAAAAATGGAATGTCGTTTTTTCTCATCGTGTCACCAGATCGAATTAGTGTGGTGAAAGGATTTTAACTGTGACTTCCAGTTAAATCTATGGGAAGCTCCGCAAGACTCAAGTAACACATAAAACATACAAAAATTGCAAAGCTTTTAAAAATCAAGACAATTATTTTCATTTCAATTCCTAATCACACAAATTATTCGTCATTACATTATCTATGCCCGTGGGAATTAGGCATAAGAGTAAGCGTTTTTTTTTACATAAAAAGAACCCTAAAATAATAATCTGCTTATACGGACCCCGCAAATGTCACCCCATTACGTATAACCTTAGCCCCTACTGTAGCGTAAAAAACACAATCTTCAGAAATTAAGGTATGTTCCACTTGGTCTCTTCTTTTTAACCAACTTCAAAAAAGGAGGAGATTCTATGTATGTAAGTACTTAATCGTGGAACATTTTTCATGATTTTATTTTCATAATTTTTGACCCAAGGCCAACATTAAAGTATGTTTTATTTTATAGATTTAAATTGCTGTTTATTAAAAATGCTTGACATTATTTTCTAAGTACATAGACGGCTGATAGAATAGCCATTGAACATGATTTAGTATTCCTCCTTACTTGACACTGCTTAAGCATTTAAGCAAGCTCCTATACAGCTAAAGGTAATTTATTACATGATGCTGGACATAAGCTGTCCTGTGCCGCAATTTACTGGCAATTTTGGTCGAAAATTGGACGTTGTAAATTTAACGTGGTTGATTAAATTGATAATGCGGGTTGGTAATACTTATTGTAGATACTGGTTTTAATGTTTATAATTCAAATTCAAAAGTCAAAATATATTTATTTTAAACAAAAACACATGTGAGTAAAAATACAATAGGGAAATGTTGACTACTGCAAAAGTTAGGAAACTGAGTAACAGAGTCAGCGCTCTCCGCCAGACAAGAAAGGGATCAAGTTCCAACTTAACTGAGGAAGTTATTACAAACTTAAACTTAAACTAAACTACTTTATAATAGTGCGATGCAATGAAAATTATTCAGTGATATAACTATTGATTTATATAAGTGGTTATAACTAGCTGCTCTCGCGTTGCTGCCAGCGGGTAGGTAAACTAGGTAATTATATTAGAAGACGTTTAGATAAAAAATTACCTAATTGTCAACGTGTTTGTTTTTTACTTAAATACTCGTCAGTAAAAAATGCTACAAACAAACGAACACTGAATTTTTCATATTTTTAATTTAAAATCAAACGTTTAACGTAGAGCCAAGTGGAACAAACCCACATTTCACTTCGTACAAAATGTAAGAAGTTTGGACACTTGCTCGAACATAAAAGATACGTCCATTCACCCTTATTACAGCAGCTATAAAGATTATTTTACGATAGCAGTCTACACTCATTCGTGAGTACGAATTGTTGTTGAGTATTTTGGAAGGAAGTATTTTGCTTTATGTCTTCTGTTCAGAGTTGTAGACACATTTTAAAATTGGAATGATTTTACGAATAACACGTTCCATATTGACGACCTCTGTGGCGCAGTGGGCGAAGGTCCGCCTGCGACGCAGAAGGTTGCGGGTTCGATCCCCGCCGCGGGACAAATGTTCGTATGACCTACAGATATTTGTCTCGGGTCTGGGTGTTTCTACGTATAATATGTAAGTATGTATTTACAAACAAAAAGTATATAAGTAGTATATCAGTTATCTGGTTCTCCCATAATACAAGCTTTGCTTAGTTTGGGGCTAGATGATGCTGTGTGAAAATATCCAGCATTATTATTTTTTATATTACTTTAATAACCACACGTTCACATTAACAAACAATTTGTTTACCTTGTTACCTACATGTAGAATACATGTTTGTAACTTAAAGCGAATGATGTTTCTTTAAAAAATAGGATCATAATTTTTCCCCAAGGGACGGTAGACATTCTCTCAGACTGAACTAGATAGGTAGATTAAGATCCTTTAAAGAAGTCACAGTGGGTAGTCTAAGGCACGTCCAACTTCAGCCTTGGTAGGACATACCGTAATCAACTAGGTACCTACCAAACATTGAGTTAAAAGTTGAGAGAATAGCCAACTACATTCATTCATTCAATCACATCACCTGATACAAGGCAATACGCAAACAATGACCTAAATAGAAAATGTCATCGTGTGAACACGTTAACAAAAAAGGGGAAATAAGTAATAGAGTTCTTATGTGTCTGAATGTAGTGTATGAACATATAGAAAAATCTTCTGTGTATGTATGAACGTTATAAAACAGATGATACTGTGTCGTCTTGGCCGAATGGGATAGATATTATTTTCTCTATATATTTATTTACTTTATATATTACTTATCTAAGACCTACTTAGGACCCAACCCACTTATGTACCTAATAATTATTTTAGACTTTATCCTAGTAAATAAATAACCTTATAAGTTAAATTAAAAATAAAACTAAATATAAAATTAAAAAAAAAAATTTTTAGCCGACCTAAACGAGGTTGTTCTATTTGACTATGTGTATGTTGTTCAAAACGTAGGTATACCAACAGCTCAGGCGCTAGGTACATCGTCCCGTTATAAGTGTAGGCATAAGTTGCCTCCTGACGCTGTACCTATAAAATAATATGTACCTAAGTACCTCTACCTATAAAGTCTAAGTAGTAAATACCTTCATATTATTATACATTATCCATCCAAAGGTTGCCTGGTAGAGATCGCTATTTAGCGATTAAGCCGCCGGCGCAGTTTGTAGCTCATAGGAGTTTATTTTATACCGTATTGTAAACAGTCTGCTAATATTACTCTACGACCAATCCTGATTTTCGCATCGCTAGCTTCCAATACGAATGTCGATATCGATTTCAGATATCAAAACAATTTTAATTAAATTTGTTTGTGTCATGCAGTACATTATAGGGATTTACGCGTAGGTATGATAATATTTTTTGAATGTAAAATGTGCTTGGTAAAACCTCAAAAGTTCGAACGCATGTGTCAAGTGCACTGAAGGAGTCTTTTTGAGCCGCACTTAAAATCCCATCATCACACACTTTCCGAGAACTAGTGAGATGACAAGAATACTTTCTCAGTGTTCTACATACCAGGGTCAAGAATGAATACAAAATTCATAAAGACCTTGTTGTAACAACGTGTTTGTGAGACAGTCTCTAAATAATTCAGCTGACGGCATTTGGCTAGGTCAAGTTGCAATATAAGGCTTTAGAGCAGCCTAAAACCTCCGTCATCAGAGTTGACTGCTAACTTATAAGTACGTACAAACTTACCTAGGTACTTCTTCTTTTTGCCATGACATTCTTGAACCAGTAACACCATAAGAACGATCAGTGTGGTGAAAATGCTTTTATTTCAATTAGATACCTACAGTTTTGAGCCAGACTGGCAAACCTTGGCTTGGAACGCATAAGGGAACGCAGGGAGTGTAAGATGAGGGAAGAGATTTGATCGCCAATGGGGTATTATACCTACCTATACAGGAAAGAGTAGGTATATACATTTAAGTTTAGGGAATATACCTACCTATGTTTAAATTTTTTCGTACACACAAATACTCATGTTTCAACAATGTCTTTTAGCTCATAAACTGTCGAATATCATCAAAAAGCGTGTATTTATTAAATTTTATACACATTACAGGCTGAATAATTCATTATTCTCATCATATTTACCAATTTTTTTAACAAATATGCAAATTTTCCGCAACTAGAAAGTTTTACCATATTTTTAGCGTTATGTAATCCATGCAGTCCCAAGTCAGGAACAAAATCAGGGATGATTGATGAAGGGATCCTTGAGTAATAGAGCCTCTGTCTGATCTGTATTGGTTTAGGTACCCTACCACGCATTGCAAAATCTCAAAGTTGACTTTCTTTTTTTAAATTACAATATTCTTGTTATTATATTTGTGTAAAGACTTTTAGTAAAGGTGGCGAGACGATCTAGATGCATTCGAGCCAGACTGGCAAACCGTGGTCTTGAAGGAAAGGGGGTGGAAAATAATTTTACCAGTAGTGGGACATGATAGGTTAAAAAAAAATGTGGTTTATTTCTGCTGTTTTTTATGTGGCATACAAGTAAGTGTCTCTAGATTATAACGATATACAGATATAGAGATTTCTGTAAAATGATATCTCTAAACTTGCGGATCAATTAAAAAATAATTATCAAAAACATTACAGAGAAAATTTAAATATCTGATCCTATTTTTATCTACAGATTCCTACGAGTGGTCCCAACATACCCTCTGAGAAATGATTGATGAGGGAGTACAAATTGGGACCAGGCGGACCGCTTCAGAATTCGGGCTTGCGGTCTCTTTAAACTGGGGTCTGAGAGGCAAACTTATAGCTTATTTTTTAGTAATATCATCTAATCTCATCTATGTGTCAGGGATACGTTCCTACGTAAAAATAGTAGGTAGGTACATAAAATCATTTTTTTTCTGATACCGGCGCCAGACTTGCTTTAAATGTTTGCACACATAGCCTCTTACTAATAAACTTGACATAAAGTTATGTCATGCATAAACTAACAGGCCCATACTAATAAACGTGGTATAAAGTTATTCCTGAGTGTAAACTGTCAAAATGTATGGTTATTTTTAGTTTATTCCGAGGAATAATTTTACACCACGTTTATTAGTAAGGCCCAAAAAATTTATGGTTAAGCATGACATAAATTTATGTCAACTTTATTAGTAATGGCCATAGTGTGGCACGAGACTTTATAGTCAGTCTCGTGCCACACCAATGCCACACATATTGGGGCTTATTACAAGAGAATGAGCCAAGCTTAGACCAAGTCTAACTAAAAAACTGTCCCTAGAAAAACGATCTTTAAATACTCGTACAGAACGCTTTTTTGTGGTAACACTTTTGTTTTGACATGTGTCAACATGGGGTTCAACTAAGGTTTAACGTTTATGTAATAAGCAGCATTATGTTCAAACATTTGAAGCTAGGTCTGGCGCCGAGGTGAAAACCCTTTAGTCTTCTTTAAAATTATCTTGAGTGATGTGATCTTAAAGAATGGACTGTGCTTTGGCGATGAAGTCGTAGCACAATCGTAGTCCTATTTAGTTTGTTTTTATTTCGCATAAAAATTGATCATAAAATTGGGATAAAGCTTTAGATTCGTAAACAAAATGTTGAAAGCCGCTTTAAGCCTTTGTTCTAGATCCATTTGCGCCGAGCTTCACTGACGCATACCTACAGCCCAGTTCACACGAAACGAGTTGCTGGGCCGAGAAACTAGCTCTTATTTGATGCATACCGACGAGATATGTGACGCCTGAGTGCTTTTATTTTTTGACAATTGTGTAGCATCATCGAATGCACGACCTTAGGATCAGAAGGTCCGCTTTCACTAGACTACCAGTGCTGTCCAGTGGCATATGATAGGTACTTCGACGTTCATCATCATCATCATCATCATCATGTTAGCCATCCAGCGTCCACAGCTGAACATAGGCCACCCCTATAGATTTCCACAGCGATCGATCCTGTGCAGCCTGCACCCAACGGCTCCTAGCAACCTTTACCAGATCGTCTTTCCATCTAATGCGTGGCCTCCACTCGCGCACACCTCCGCCTTGACGTCATCATAAACGAACTAATTATTCTCGTTTCAAAACTCCACCAACCACCAACAAAGGAACAGAAATGTTGAACTAATATGTAACATTTCTAAAGACAAGCTGCAAGAAGTGCTTGTGTAACTTGCTTAATCGTTATTAATAAATCGTCGAAATACAAAAGTAGGTGCTAGTGGCATTATCAACTAAGCACGTGAACTACGAGTGGCATTGTAAACTGGGCATTCGTGGGCACGTTAAATTTTCGGTCCAGTCTATTAAAGTTACCTAAGTCGTTAAGCCATAGCGGAGGCCTTTTGGCGGCCTAAAATCTCCGTCACCAGAGTAAGAACATTTAGCTGCGTTGCATACTACTGAAGGATGCTTGATTGTGTAGTGTCATTTACCGCTGTCCAACTTGCTTGTACCAATTTGCCTGTTAGAAGCGAAGGTGTGAAATTCGATTTATTATGCGACTATCGTGACCAAACTCACGTTAGGCAGTTGGAAAAGCGAGCAGGCAGATGCTTCTAAATATAATTAATAATTTTATTATTTGAGAGACGCAACTTATTAGATTTTTACTTAGGTACATACATAAAATCACACCTCCTTCCCCTTGGATCCGTGGTCTCTACCACGGATCTCCACTTGCTACGATCCTGACACACCACTTTTGCCTCATTTCACTTACTTGGGTACTTAGATTATTAGGTATACCTACAGCGTCAGGAGACAAGACAACCTATGCCTTACACTTGACGGGATGCTGGTGCTGTAGTGCCTGGGACATTGTTATACTCGTAGATAGAATAGGTTTGCCCAGCACCTAAACCATTTTCTCAGCTAAATCGGCTTTTTCCACAGGAAAGACAACATCAATACGTGTGGAGCTGACTAAGCTGCAGGTTTACTTACGAAGTTTTCCTTTATCCTAAGATTTAATTATAATTTGATTTATTTTACGAAAAGCATGCCATTCTTTCCGTTTGCACACCGAAATCGGTAAAACATATTGTTACTACGAGTTTCCTAATATTGTAATCATCCTATTTACCTACACATTTTTTCACAGTTTATACAAATAAATTATCTTTATTACTTATCTTTTACGAATAAGATATACCTAGTAGGTAGGTAATAATATGTAAAGGCCTAAGTTTAGTATTTACAACAGTCGGCTTATCAAAATGGCATTAGACAACAAAAACAATGAGAAAGTAATTTTCAACAATTCGAGCAATTGTTCGGGTGAAGATTTATTTGCATAGAAATTAGAAATTTGGTAGAAAACTTTGCTAATTGAGACTCGAAAGAATGGTTACAGAATATAGAAGTACAAACCACTGGAAACGGCATCTCATAACCTCATAAAAATAAATAAATAGGAAGGTAAGTTTGTGAGGATGTATGAATGATCGTTACTTATTCACGCAAAAGCTACTAAAATTGGATGAAACTTGTCTTATAGATAGTTTACAGGCTGAAATCAATGTGAACAATCAAACTGCACAGTGCGCCCAACGGATCTAGGCATTCGTGAAGTTAGCCATTTGTCTGCGCAGTGAACGCTTTTTCATACAAAATTGTGTTCTGCGCAGACTAACGGCTAACTTCACGAATGCCTAGATCCGTTGGGCGAACTGTACCTACGTATCATATTATGTGTATCTTGTAACTTTTGAATGTTGCTTGAAATAATATGTAAGATAGGTAAGTACCTTGTTTAATTTTAAGACATACACAAGAAATTATAAAAAATACTAACAGGACAGAAAACTAAAGAAATTAAGCAAAATATTACTCAGACACTCAATTACTAACCTTGCTTTAAATAAAATATTAAACTCAGAATGTCGCATCTAGTATATCCAATAGCTCTTGGTACTTTTATTTAGAATCTCCCAGAGGGTACAAGTTAGGATTGAAGCAATTGAAGGTTGGTTGATAAATTGGTGGAAATAATACAGCACCTCATTATCATCATCCACAGCCCGACTTCACCCACAGCTGGGTATAGGTTTCCCTAAGCTTGTGCCGGCACCACGATCCTGCTAATCTGACCCATTGACTGCCCGCGACGTGAACAATGTCGTCTACCCATCTTGCCGCCGGACGTCCTACGTCAAAGCGCCTTCTAGCCTCAAATCATATAAAGCTGTATAATGGTATGTAATAGGTACACAAAAAAGGTTCCAGGTTTGTGTTTTTAACCCCCGACGCAAAAAGAGAGGGATGTTATAAGTTTAACGTGTCTGTCTTTGTATCTGTGTATCTGTCTGTGGTATCGTAGCTCCCGAACGGATGAACCAATTTTCGTTTAGTTTTTTTGTGTCATAGATAATTTTATCCCGAGTGTTCTTAGCCATGTTTCATGAAAACCTGTTCAGCCGTTTGAAGATCATCAGCTCTTTAATAGTTGATGAGGGGATCTGACTAACTTTCTTGTCAAATTTTTCTAGAAGTGGCGGGGTTTTTTTCGTAGCAGGGTCTACGTGCTTGTGAATAATAAGTATTGAAAATTATTCGTAGTAGGTTATATTATAACAAAACTTAAGATTCAACAATAAATATTAACATAGTTGCTTACATAGGTATGAGTGCTGATGTCCGTACTCATAGACATACCTAAATCCATTCCTTTCTTAGTAAAGATTTTGCTTATAAAATCTTTACTTCTTGTTGTGTCACCAGTTCTTTCGAACCAGTGTGGTGAAACGAAGCGCTCGTGGTCGTGCTTGCTTAGTCGTGCTTGATAGACCGTCGAAGTAAAGCAACGTTCGAAACGGTCTGTAAGTGGATGGGTGACCGCCAGAGGCATTTTCATCTGAGCGCTTCCGTGCCTCGGAGGGCACGTAAAATGTCGGTCCCGGCTATTTAAGTCGTTAAGCCATGACGGAGGACGGACGGCCTAAAAACTCCGTCACCAGAGTTGGCCACTGACTCAGACGAACTTACTTAAGTGTGGTGAAAGGATTTCAAGTGCGCATCAAAGGCTCCTTTTGTGCACTAAATCTTTACTAAGGAACGGATAACAGTAGATTTTAGTACAAGAAAATAGTGCCATCCGAATGGTTTTCAACTTTGATGACAGGCGCAGGCGGATCTCGTTCCAGTAAATACGCCCGGAGGCAAATAAGGCCCACGTTCAACAGGTTGCAAACTATCGATGCTATCAAAATCCTGAAATAAATTGGTTTTATTAGATAAATATTCAAGTACTAGCTGCGCTCCCGCGGTGTGACCCGCGGTCCCTCGGGATTTTTTTCATTTATTCGGGATAAAAAGTACCCTATGTCCTTCCCTGGGATACAACCTTTAACTATGCCAAATTTCAGCTTAATCTGTTCAGCGGTTTGAGCGTGAAAGCATAACAAACAGACAGACAGGCAGACAGACAGACAGAGTTACTTTCACATTTATAATATTAGTATGGATTTGTTCTACAGGGTTATTTGTAAAACACCGGTAACCTCTCAGGACTGTATTACTATCATCATTAACAACAACTTTTGTTCTATGACTTTTAAAAGTTCATCAGATGTTCATTCAAAAACAAAAATATTTAAATTGGACGCTCTAAATGTTACGAAGTTAAGAATGTTAAGAAATCGATAATACAATAGCGCGGGAGCGGAGTTATGGCGGCGGGGGGCGCTTGAAATTAACCAATTTAATACAGAGTTAAAATGTGTTAGATAGGACAACGAAATCTTGAAGGTTTGTTTTTGGTTAATGTATTATGTTTTGTAAAAACCGTGTGCGTAAGATTGTTACGCAGAGTTAAGGTGCACGTTGCGATTTCAACCCATACGATATATTATCGCACGGCAATATTTCACGTGTAAACGCTCATAGTATGCGATTTGTCATAGTTAGCGCGACGCTCTTGGATCTTCAATGGACGAATGAGCGCTCAGTTTCGCTTACGCATACATAAAAAAATGTACACAAACAATCAAAACAACTGGCACGAGCTTTAAACTTTGATAATTTGTCAGTCTGTTATTGTGATACTCACCAGTAAGAATACCCGATGTTCGGGCTCGGGGTATAAAAGTCGAGGGCTATGTACGATATCGCCAAGTGGTCCTTCAAGCCGGATGTGGCCCAGTAGATGCCGAACATTAATAGCGCTGTCAGACCGAGTACTGATGTCACACTGTTTGTTATTAGACAACCTGGAAAAATAATAGGCATTAGGTAATGGATAAATCGACGAACCTCTGTGGCGCAGTGGGCGAAGGTCCGCCTGCGACGCAGAAGATTGCGGGTTCGATCCCCGCCGCGGGACAAATGTTTGTATGACCTACAGATATTTGTCTCGGGTCTGGGTGTTTCTATGTATAATATGTATGTATTTAGAAAGAAAAAGCCATAACACAAGCTCTGCTTACTTTGGGGCTAGATGATGCTGTGTGAAAAGTCCAGCATTATATTATAACAGGAGTGGAATCACCTAGTTTTAAGACTATCCTAAGCGGTCCTATGAATAAATGCTTTTTGAATTTAACTGATACCAGGGTAAAGTAAGTTCGTATGGGTCAGTGGCCGACTCTGGTGTTTTAAGCCGCCTTCATGGCTTAACGACATAATAGCCGGGACCGACAATTTAACGTACACTCCGAAGCACGGAAACGCTCAAATGATAATGCCACTGGCAGTCACCCAGTCACTAACTGACAGTTTAGGACATTGCTTAACTTCGACGATCTATCAAGGACAACTCACCACGAGCGCTTCAAGTTTGAATACATTAACGTTTACATACCAGGTAGTCCAAAAATGGGTTCAGTAGGATTCTTAGTAGCATTTATAATCGCCAGTCCGGCCGATATCACTGAGAAGATGAGTTGCAGGAACAGAACCAGTAGCAGGCAGATGTAGAATGAGAAGGCAATCACTGGCGCGTATGGTACTGAAATGAAAAAGTATATGGCCTGGTGGTCTTTCGAACCGGATGTTTATATCCGGCTTGAAAGACCAGCCATGAAATAGTGAACTGTGTGAATATTTTCCAATTATTAATTGAGTTTTTTATGAAAATCAATGAATTTCAATGCTGAATGCATTGATACTAGATTATTAGGACTCTGTGTACAATTCACGTTGTGTGACTAGTGCAGGCATAACTCATGCTAAGACGGAAAGAGATCTGAGCCTCAATACTCTTCTCTCTTCTTCTTCCTGCCCTTATCCCACTTGAGTGGGGTCGGCACAACATGTTTCTCTCTTCCATTTCCCTCTACCACCCGTCATATCAGAACTCACTCATTTCACAAACATATCCGCATTCACACAGTCCATCCATCTTTTCTTAGGCCTACCCCTACCGGTATATCCATCCACATTCATACTCATCACTCGTCGTGTTACATGACTCTCATCCCTCCTCTGACATGCCCATACCACGCCAATCTTCCACTTCTCAATTTGTCAGTCACTTTATACTTTCAAACTTTTCTGAGCCTCAATATAGCTTCAAGCTTTAGCAATATAACTTCGTAAATAACAAACACAAACTTACATAGATTTTCTGTATCTACATCTGTTACTGAACCACAGTTTGGAGTCGGTTGATATAAATTGGCTAAAGCTTCTACCTGAAAATAATGTGCTCAGTTAAAAAACCTATATTGGTATTTTAATCAATTTTTGTTTTTAATCTAAACTTTTATTTCATAACCGTGAGCTGATTGGTGACAGCAAACCACTTGAAACTACCAGCCCGTTGGTCAGACGACATAATCGGCGTGGTTAGACGACAATGGATGAAGATAACACGGGACCGAGAGGAGGCCTACGCCCAGCAGTGGGTATTAATAGGTTATTGATGATGATGATGAGCTGTAAATGTGTGGCCAAATTCAGCTCGATCGGGCATGGAATCGTGGACCAGCTATAGGTAGTACCTAAGCATAATAATTCCGTGACAATATTAATAATATCTACGATAGAAAAGGTTACATGACATTAGAGTTCAAAATTGTTTGTAAAACCGCGTTAGACTTTATATCGTCTAAGCTTCTTCGTGTCTTTTTAGGTTGGTCATTAAATAAATAAATGACATTTATTTCAGACACAAGTTCCATTGATTAGGTAAGTAAACACTACAAAAAACATAAACACACATAAACAAATAGAAAATATTATGTATTTTGGAAATAATAATCCGGGGGGTCCGGGACTTTATAGTTCCGTGATGTTAAACTTTGACAAACAAAATAATAATAACAAAAATTTTATTTTGGAAGGGACGCCTTTTCCCAGCAGTGGGATAGTAGGGGCTAAGAACAACATCAACAACAACAGGTAAGTATTTAAGGTACCTACAGCTGATATCAGGCAATATCCACCCACCGTTTATAATTTTTTTTTGTACGAGTATAAGCCTTTCTGCCAGACTTTTGATGATCCCGTTGCCACACAAGTCAACTCTGGACATAAAAGACCCTATCCTCTTTCGCTGGATAGCATTAGGAGTCAATCCGGGACTCCACGTACATTTCTGAAGCTATTTTTAAGCAGGCTATTTTTGTTTTAACAAACCTCGTCTATTCTTGCTTCCGCGTTGGTCTTGCAGCTTAGTGCACATGCCCCCAACGATGTTACACATGTCACTGAAAATAAGAGCAATATATTAAGCACATTTAAACGAATAGATCGATATGGGGGAAACAGAGACGAAAAAGGATAAACAATAATACAATACCAAACTTTGTTTAATGTGGTTCCCGCGACTTTTTTTAGCACAGCAAAATGACTATTATAAAAAATATTGGAACGAAGTTCCTTTTCAGACGGTATCGGATGGAGGCTGGACGAAAACAAGTGTTAGATTTTTGCGTCACGACACATGTACCTATATGTCAAATCGTCACATTGCGAAATGCGCAGCCGTAAAAGTCCATAGATTGTTAAGTTGTTAGTACGGAAGAGCGTTTCTAGGATACCTAATTGACAATAATTTAATACCCAGTATAGAAAAGTATTCTTTGCTTCGTTCCAACCGAGTGTTCCACGACACTCACGTACTTTTTTTTAGCATTTTGAACGGAGTCTATGTTGCAAACTGAGGCGGGACTGTCGGTTGTTATCTAATAGGTAAACATACAAACCAACTTACTGTGCAATGTGTGTGAAACTGGCGTTGCCAAGCTGTTAAGTATAAGTTCGCCTCTGAACAAGCCATATTGTATCGTGCTATCAAACTGGTCAGTTTCTGCTGATGCTGTTGATAATACCTGGAAATATAGCCGGAAGCAGATGGATATACATTTTATTTAATACATTGTTAGCGACATAAGTTCATGAACAAATTGAACAGGGATACTTTATTTCCACTATTATTTTCTTATATCAATGTTCATAAACTTTTGTCGCTGAACGTTCAGACATGCAAAAAAGGTACAAACAAAGTAGGTACAATAAAATAACGCATATTAAACTTATCAGACTGATGGCAGAAGCAGTATAAAATTGAATTTAGGTTCCTAATCATACCTATATGCTAAAATTTGGATGGATAGATGGGTTGATATTGATAATGCTTTTACGCTGAAACGTAAAAACGTAAACAGGTTCACGACTGTATCCCCAAGGTGTGGTAGACATTCTCTCAGATCTTTTTATGTTACTTATTCCAGATCCTTTGAAGATGTCTAAGGGGGTTAGTCAGAGGCATGTCCAAACACATAATATTTGATAGATGCCCACATTTTGCAGAAGTTAGTATTCCATACGTGACAGGTTGCAAGCCCATCGCCGCCTATAAGAACACTAATTGGTTTCCTCACGATGTTTTCCTTCACCGTTTAGAGCACGTATTAAAGTGCATATAAATTTTACGTAACGCAAAATCCATTGATGCACGGCCGGGATTTGAACCCACAACCTTCGGATTGAAAGTTGAGGTACAACCCCATTCGGCCAACACGGCTTTTTTAACGCTGAAACGGCTGAACAGATTTAGACAAAATTCAGTAGGTGGTAGGTAGGTACTTATGGAAGTATCCTATACTTATTCTGGATATTCATCCAAATACGATACCGTTGCAATAAGCTAACACGATTCATCCAATTATGAAGTGTCTGCTATTTTAACTAAGCGATACCTAGTTATCATGAACCTTCACCTAAATTAGAGATATTTTACGACCTCTGTAGCGTAGGCGAAGGCCCGCCTGCGATGCAGAAGGTTCCGGGTTCGATCCCCGCCGCGGGGCAAATGTTTAACTGATCTACAGACATTCCCGGGTCTGGGTGTATACTATGTGTGTAATATGTATGTATTTACGAACAAAAAAGTATATAAGTAGTATATCAGTCATCTAGTACCCATAACACAAGCTCTCCTTACTTTGGGGCTATGTGAAAAAAAAGTCCAGCATTATTTTGTTTAAATAAGCTCTACTTACCCAACTATCACTAGAAACGGCCACCACAATCAACAGAACACTGAGAACGCCCGACAAAAACGCACAGAACACATAACTTCGCCTCGTCACCGCCATTTTACAAATGAATTGAATTCGCTAATCGCTGATAAACTGATAATGACTCATTTTATAGTTATTAGGATATTCTATCTATGAAGGACAAGTATTAGCACTTGTAGTTTTTCGTGTTTGAATGTACGAATAGAGAAATGACGCTCCCGAACGTACGCGGGTCTTCTCCCCCCCCCCCCCGAGGGGGTGGGTAGGTGAGGGCCTCGTTCTTCAGAACTTTACCCTGGCTGCATCACCGGGGGCAGCTGCCCCCGGATCTTGGGGTTTCGCCCGGATGGGCTGTGCATGCGGCTGTCTTCAAAATCCTTAAAGCTACTCGTATATACAGGGTGTAAAAAGACTGCTACCGAAAACTGAGGGGTTTCAATCAGACCATGATTCTGAACATATTTAGCCGAAAAAAAACGCAAAAAAATTTTTTAGCTACGTCATTTTTTTTTTCCGGTTATTTACTACTATAGTAGGGCCAAGATAACAGGTCACTTTTGACAGATGTCAGTTTTATATTCATAGTGAGGTGACCTGCTTAAAAACATCGATTATATGAATGAATCGAATGAATCTATACAGACTTGAAACATATGTGAATTTTAAAAATGATCATGCGAATCCCTGTCCCATTATTATTAAATGTGACCTATTATTTTGGCCCTACTGTAGTACAACATAATAAATTTTTTTTGACTTAGCTACGTCATTTTATTCTATTTTCTAGTTATTTACTACTAGTACAACATAATAAGACCATACCTACCTAATAATTTCATTTATAAAAGAAAAAAACTATTAAAACTCGAAATCCAGCAATCTACGTATAAAAACGCGCCCAGTACATACGCAAACAGTGATCTTCAAACGCTGTTTTCTCCGGATATAATGTTTTTTTCGGAAAATCCTTTTGGATTTGGTTGTGTGTTGGGATGCTGTACCTACCCCTTTCGGCTTCGGTAAACGTCTTTTTACACCCTGTATATATAGATTTTTATTAAAAAAAAAATCTTTTTTTTTTTTATTAACACAATACAATATAATCAAAAATAATAAAACAAGAGCTACAAGATTGAGCCAGGCCAAGATGCTGACTTTAAAATGGAAAAAAATTCTGTTCGAGCTTGGCGCACTCGGCCTGCTGATTTTTCAGCAGTTCCAGGGAGGCAAGCACGAGTTCGGCTGGGTCTCTGCCTGTGAAGCGGGCAGAGAAGAAGGCAGAATGACGCTCCCGTTTAACGTCCCGCAAATTTTATGCGAAGGTTTGGCTGCAGCTTTACGTAGGGAAGAAATTATTTTTGAGGTGATGTCCTACATAATGTAAAGGACTTTCTAAGTGCCTATGTGTTCTAGGGCCTTACAGGTAGTAGTTGTTGTTCCTATGTTACACCGAGCACGTAAAAAACAAGATTCACTAAGTTAAAGTTTATTTAGATTGGTTACACAAGCGAAGGATAAGTAGGCAAATCTCTCCCTTGAGTGTCTTGTGCGCGAGTAGGTCACGGTTTAACGTAAAATAATGTAAAATATTGACTAAAATTAAAGTGCAGCGCATGCGACTAAAATAAGTGCCGCATGCGCAAATTGCGAATGTATGGTGAAACCGTACCTACAGACTTTATAATTCCTTGTTTAAGTGCTTGCCAAACAGTGCCTGCTATCCTTGTCGCACACATACATACATATTTTTTATAACCAATGTTGTCCCACTGTTGGGCATAGGTCTCCCCCATTATTTTCCAAGACTTGCGGTTGTAAGCTTCGTCCCAACCGTCAGCCCGGAATGAATCGAGATCGTCACGCCAGGGTCTTCAAGATTTAATGGTGTCATGGAATTATAAAGTCCATACATACATTAATAAAATCAGGCCTCTTTCCCGAAGGGGTAGGCAGAGGCCACGGACACATCAGAACTTTAATAGTTCGGTCTCTATCTTTGTTCTGCGTTTGCCAAGCGTGTAACGTGCCAAAAGTAGCATTCGTATGAAAACAGTTCAGTTGCTTATATCATTGAAGAGATGTGTCTTTTTATAATATTTTTGTTTCCTTAAAACTCTAAAGTTTGTGTCTTTCAATCAGGGATAAGAAAACCTATGTTTTATTCAAAGGTTGTACAGACACGTGGTAATTAAAATGCTAAATGCACATAACAGATAAGGGGAATCCCCTTTGTATAGTGTACATTTCTTTTAAATTCACATTTACAACACTTTAAGAACGAGCCCTGACTTAGACCTTGATAAATTAAAACAAAACTATTAGGTAAGATCGATAAAAAGGTACCTAAAATATCTTATCTGTATCAATAATATTAAAAGATAAGATTTTAGTTTTATCTAGGGCCGAGTGCTAGGACCTTGTATATATAAACGAAATAGATTTCATCTTGGTATTTCTATATAAGTTATTATTATTATTAATAGCCCGTGATGTCCCACTGCAGGGCAAATGCTGCCTTCGTTTCTTCCACTCCTCTCTATTGTGAGCTAATGTGGTCCAATCAGGAGAGTGAGAGTCAAGTTTGTCTCTCCAGCGTCGCTGGGGTCTGCCGCGTGCCCGTTCCCTGTCCCGTGGGATCCACTCTGTAGTGGTTCGTGCCCACAACTCATCCAACATACGGCAGACGTCTATATAAGTGATAAGAACAATTAGAAAAATAATCAGTTTAAAAGTCAAATGAATATTATTTAGAGTTACCAAAAATAGCTGAGCAACTTGTGAGCTACTCACTTCAAAAATTATAGTTTCAAAAAGAGTACTTATTAGATGAAGTTTTTAATAAGAAACAAACGTAAAACTTTTAATTAAACGCTGTTTCAATTAGAGCTATACCTACATTGTTGATGTATTTTGAACATAAAACCTAATCAGCTACTTTTGAAAGGGACTGTAAACTGATACAAAGTTATACACAATTAGACATTTTATTTACTTGCAGAAGCAATATTTTAAATTTTAAATTAGTAATTTAATTTCATAAAATATACAGATTTTACAACATAATTACACAACATACTTGAGTGCACTAATTAAAATGACAAATCGATTTAAAAATGACTACTTACTTTAAACGAAAAATTCTCATTGGCTTAAGTGCCGAACCACATTGGACGCAACTTTCGTCGCATACTTTGAAAAGTGATTGCAGGAGGTGTCATTAAAACGACTCTTTAGATCTTTATCACTATAGAGATTCACAAATATTTTTTATCAACACAACTGAACCAATCTTTTGAAACATTTCATTGCAGCTACTCTGAGATGAGAGTCGTGTGATAAAGATTCAAGAGCCGTTTTAGGGAAGTAGTCTGTAATCACTGTTCAAATTACGTAACGCAAGATGCACCGTAGTCAGTTCCGGCATTAAAAAAAACTTAACTGATTGTATCTGCCATTGGACATAAGACTAAGAAGACATAGAATATAATAAACATACAAAACAACTATGATTTAAACACCGAGTAAGGCAACAATATGAAAAGAAAACATTTATCTATTCCTCTTTTAAATTAAGTTATGAACGAGTTACACTGTGAGCAGAAAACACAGTGAGTTAAAAGAGCTTTTTTAAGCTGAACAGATCTCTTGTCATCTCTTTTCAATGACAAGAGTGACAAGAATAAGACATTCTCTCAATCCATAAATTGCCAGGTTTTTATGAGACAAGTGTATCATGATATCTACTCTTCCAACGACACTAGTTTTATATGGCCTTTGTTATAGATGATAGTAGTAGATACCTAAAATGATGTTAAGAAGTTCCAAGGTATAAACCTTGTTTGTTGGTGTGTGTGAGTAACGTGATCGAAAAAAAATAAAAAATTTGTTAGCCCATGAAATTAAGCGCTCAGTTATTTATTAGTATCGCATGTGGTCATCTATTTTTGGTGAAAAACATCACTTAGCTGATCTATCAAAATGCCTACACAAGCTACTCCAAGACTTTAAATACTAGAAATACTTACAATGAACGCACACCGTAATAATTCTGCAAGCAATCTATTAACTACTTACTTTGTACTTACATAAATTCATTTTATGATTTAGAAAAATAACGTCGCTTAATGTACAATTTTAAATTGAACTCTCCTGTTTAAGACACAATTGAGATGAACATCTACAGGGTCTTTCATTTTAAACAACACAAACTGACAGGGTCTCATTTTTGGGTAAATAGACGTTTGACCGTATTAATTTAATTCCTAAGCCGATTTAAGTTTTCAGTTCAAAATGTATCATTTATTGATTTTTTTGGATCTTTTCAAGGAGAACAGACGCTCCAATCGCAGCGCAGCTACGTCATGTATTGACTAATTTATACAAGAAGCAACAATCAATTGAAAGAATACTCTTTATCGATTTTCTCTGAAAAAAAAAAATCATTACATAAATATTTTTTAATTTATTTGTTGAACCCAATTCCTGAATTAAGTTAGTTTAAAATGAAAGACCCTATACAGGGTGTCCCACGGCTATGCCACATGGAGGGAAAGTACCTTAAATATTGTAGATGGAACATTTTACTGAAAGAAGACATTATTTTTATTTAAAAAACAACTTAAACTGCATTCACAGATATTTAAATAATTACATGTTTGAACCGGAAATCGAACCCGTTACATGAGAAAAATAATCACCTGTAGCTTTATCATACCGATCGAAAGGCTTCATCATAAGGATTATTTTTTGCTAAATAACATAGTGTCACAAATAAAAGGAAGGCCATAAACTTTAACATTTTTAATACAAAATTTATCAATTTATCAAATGCTCAAAATGATTCCCTTCCTGTTGAATACAAAGTCGAACTCTTTTGATTATTTCGCTCCCTGTCGATTTTTTGATCTTGTTGTGGTGGATATTTCGAATAACACGTCTAAGTTCTGCTTGTAGCTCGTGGACACTTTCACACTGGTTATACTTCTCAAGTGGGTACATTTACTAGTGATACGTACTTATGATAATGTCAGTTGTATGTGCTTACGGCAATGTCAGCTAAGTATTTATTTTTCTGAACACAAATGTTAAAATTCATGGCCTTCCTTTTATTTGTGACACTATGTTATTTAGCAAAAAATAATCCTTATGATGAAGCCTTTCGATCGGTATGATAAAGCTACAGGATGATTATTTTTCTCATGTAACGGGTTCGATTTCCGGTTCAAACATGTAATTATTTAAATATCTGTGAATGCAGTTTAAATTGTTTTTTAAATAAAAATAATGTCTTCTTTCAGTAAAATGTTCCATCTACAATATTTAAGGTACTTTCCCTCCATGTGGCATAGCCGTGGGACGCCCTGTATAGTCCTTTTCACATAGGAACGGGTCCTGAAATGTAAAAAGAAATACATAAAATTTTTTGAAGTTGTAATCTTTGAGTACTATCACTAGACTTCATTTATTTCAAAGCTGTTCATTGTCGTACAGCGTGAAACGTAAAAGTTCTAAGTGTCAGGGATACGTACCTACGTGAAAAATACTATAAAAGCCATATTCCTAATTTCATAATCAAACAATGAAAGCGTATTGTTATGGTTTTTAAAGGTTGTTCTATCTCACGAAGGCAGGCTGTGTGTAGATTTGTTTCTGTGTGCCTAAGCGATAAAAAGTAAGTATGAGTCAGTGGCCAACTCTGGTGACGGAGTTTTTAGGCCGCCTTCAAACCGTCATGGCTTAACGACTTAAAATAGCCGGAACCGACAATTTAACGTGCCCTCCGAAGCACGGAAGAATAGATATAGAGAATAGAGAATCGGTCTTTTATCGACTGCATTTCGGAGTGTGCACAAGAGCTCCATAATTTAGTTCCGCCATCCCCATTCTTTTATCGGACCAACAGGTTCCCCGAAAGACGCCACTTGTACATGGTTGATATTCCCAGAGTTCGTACAAAGCGTTTTGAGTCCACTTTTCTCATACGCACTGCCAAACTGTGGAACTCATTGCCGGGTACCGTATTTCCCGAAAAGCACAATATAGGGGTCTTTAAATCAAGAGTAAATAGGTTCCTTCTAGGAAAGCATGTTCCATCTTAGACTTCACTACTGCTTAACATCAGGCAGAGGGAGGTCAAATGCTGACCTATTTAATTAAAAAAAAAAAAAAAAATTGAATAGAAAAACATTTATTTTGTGTTTCAAGGAAGCGCTCAGATGAAAATGCCACTGGCGGTCACCCATCCACTTGCAGACAGTTTGAACGTTTATGGAATTATGAATAAAGTCTCATTTAGCACGATTATTATTTAGACACCACGTAATAAGTGAAACTAGTACTAATTAAATTACAAATAGCTACCATAAGCAAAGTCACAAGAATTCGTTAGTTTTCTGGAATGCACTTACAATAAAGAATTAAGATAGGTACTTAAAATTCATGTGTAGTTTTCAAATAATGATTTGTTTTTAAAATTTCAGTAAGTCTAAGTTTCCTTGTTTGTAATTGAATGGACAAAGTTTGTATGAAATAAAATTCACGGGAATTGTCAGAAATTATGTTGTTTCATACACACATTTAAAAGATCACTAAAGATTTGAAAATGCATTTCTTTCGAGATTCCAAGCCGAAAAAATAATAATTTTACGATGTATTCGTGATTCCAACAGAAAGTTCATCATATTTAAAAACAAAACTGACTTCCTCTTAACCTCAAAACTCTAAGCATTGCATCAAATCTTTTAAGCAATCATTACTATCACACAACTCCTTTAACCTATCCAACTGAGATCTAGTAAAACCAGACTTAAGTGCGACCACACAAAGCAATCTACGGTCATTAAACGACATCTTCTTATCCATATAACCGGAGTAAATTCCCACATTTCTATCAACCATCGCACTTTTATTAAACCCTAGTCTTAAGATATGGTAGCTTAACGGTGCTAGATCTCGTATAAAACGGTTTGAACTAGCGGAAACAAGAAGCGTTAAG
The DNA here is from genome assembly GCA_951394285.1 of Epirrhoe tristata. NCBI lineage: Eukaryota > Metazoa > Arthropoda > Insecta > Lepidoptera > Geometridae > Epirrhoe > Epirrhoe tristata. Next base: position 6,822,018 of record OX596159.1, on the reverse strand, counting down.
AGGCAATAGGGTAAGAGTGGGAGGGAAATCTTGTCATTTAAAAGATGACACAGAGCTTCGAAAAGCCATCCGCTTAATACGGGGAGTTGGTCTTGAGATAATGATGTTTCAAATACCTGTGAACAAGGAATTATATTAGTACATGGACATTAGAATTTTCCTTTTATTATTATTAACTAGTTGCGCTCCCGCGGTGTGACCCGCGGTCCCTCGGGATTTTTTCATTTTTTCGGGATAAAAGGTAGCCTATGTCCTTCCCTGGGATACAACCTTTAACTATGCCAAATTTCAGCTTAATCTGTTCAGCGGTTTGGGCGTGAAAGCGTAACAAACAGACAGACAGAGTTACTTTCACATTTATAATATTAGTATGGATAGTATGGATTACTAGCTACTGCGCGCGGCTTCGCCCAATCAATCGTCAAACCCAACAAGGATTCCGTAGCCGAATTGGTAAAAGGCGGCTCCGGCTTTAGGAGGATCGTCGTATCATTGCGGGTTCGAATCCCGTCGGTATCGAAAATTATGATGTCTTTTCATTTTATTTTCTCGATTTCATAACTTTATCTAGTCTAATAGTGGGAACAGCGAGTTTATTTTTATTTCTAGTGTTTACATCATGAGTAAGTATAGTTTTTTTTTAATCATTGAATATTTTAATTAAATATTTAAATGCATGTTAAAATCCATACTTAATATTATAAATCTGAAAGTACCTAACTCTGTCTGTCTGTCTGTTACGCTTTCACGCCCAAACCGCTGAACAGATTAAGCTAAAATTTGGCATAGTTAAAGGTTGTATCCCAGGGAAGGACATAGGCTACCTTTTATCCCGAAAAAATGAAAAAATCCCGAAGGACCGCGGGTCACACCGCGGGTCACACCGCGGCAGCGCAGCTAGCATTTAATAAACTCACCTCAAAAACAACTTCTGCGTTCAAAACAGCGCATTCCACCATCAAATCTCTTCCCCTACTAACGCTCTTACAAATTTTCTCAGCCTCTTTACAAGTTTCAACAAATTCTATCACAACTCGATTTAAAGTAGCGGCCGGCGGTAAAGTTTCTCTAAGGAAGTATTTAAGTGCTTCTGTGATAATCCTCTTGCTTTCGTAGTGTTGTGTTTGTTTAAGGATTTTGTAGAGGAGGGTGATGCGTTCCATTGAATTCATTATCACGTCTGGGTCCATATTTGATATGTCTGAGGTTAAGCGCGGGGATAGCAGTTTGTTGTCGGCTGTAAAAAAGATAAATAAGAAGGGTTTAATAAGCATCCTACTAAAATATAATAAATATGAAAGTTTGTATGTTTATGGTTCAATCTCGCCTAAACTACTGAATCGATTTGGATGATACTTGGAATATAATATAAGCTATGTTGATATTTTTCATGACGGAACGTATCCACAACAATGAAAATTTTTAAAATTAAATCTATCTATTAAAATAATATAAATTAAAAATATATAATATAATAGCATATGGCTATTCTAAATGTTGGTACCACGAGCGAAGCCGCGCGAAGAAGCTAGTAGATTAGTATAGATAGTAGGTATCACAGTATGTAACTTTTGAGTGTTCATTATTTACCTGAAAATAGATGCACCATTAGAATCTGAATAGCATGGTGTTCAGAATATTTCTTCATATTATCCAACAGTTTTTCTATCAACGAGTTTTTGAGATCTTTCGGTAACACTGGCTGTCTTAATACCGTTGTGATGCCCTGAAATATACAAATATTTTAACCCCTTATGTAACACCTTAATTAAATAAATAAATAAATAATGCTGGACATTTTCACACAGCATCATCTAGCCCCAAACTAAGCAGAGCTTGTGTTATGGGAACCAGATAACTGATATACTACTTATATACTTTTTGTTTGTAAATACATACATATTATACATAGAAACACCCAGACCTGAGACAAATATCTGTAGGTCATACAAACATTTGTCCCGCGGCGGGGATCGAACCCGCAACCTTCTGCGTCGCAGGCGGACCTTCGCCCACTGCGCCACAGAGGTCGTCAATTATTTTTGAATATTATAGAGGCCTTGAGGAGGCCTAAAAACTCCGTCACCAGAGTTGCTTACTAACTCATACGAACTTACCAACCCCTATATGGTACGAGTATAGCTTGCATAGTCGTTCTTATTTCGTCTAAGTCAACTTTTTAACGATCAGTGGATGGGTGACCGCTAGTAATATTCTCAACTGAGCGTTTCCGTGCTTCGGAGGGCACGTTAAATTGTCGGTCCGGGCAATAAGCCGCTAAACCATGAAGGAAACCTTAGGCGGCCTAGAACTCCGTCACCAGAGTTGGCGAATGACTCATAAAAACATTTTTAGTTGATAATGCGAAGTGAAAAGGTCATGTAACTAGGAGAGTGCTTGGTATGAATGTTGATGGATTTACGAGTAGAGGTAGCCCAAAAAAAAGATGGATGGATTGTGTGAAGGATGACATGAGTAAGAAAGGAGTGTTGAGATGACGGCTGATGGAGGAGAATGGAAGAAGAACACATGTTGTGCCGACCCCACATAATGTGGGAAAAGGGCAGGAAGATGATGAATGCCACTGGCGGTCACCCATCCACTGAACGTTCAAAACGTAGCTTCTACGAAGAACGATTAAGTATGAAATGAAAAGTCTTATCAAAATTTTTGATTACGACGGGATTCGAACCCGCAACCCGATTGTGACGACATGGATTCTGTGGCCGAATGGTAAGGCACTCCGGCTTTAGGAGGATCGTCTGATCGTTGCGGGTTCGAATCCCGTCGGAATCGAAAATTTTGATAAGACTTTTCATTTCATACTTAGTCGTTCTTCGTAGAAGCTACGCTTTGCACGTTCAGTGGATGGGTGACCGCCAGTGGCATTCATCATCTTCCTGCCCTTTTCCCACATTATGTGGGGTCGGCACAACATGTGTTCTTCCATTCTCCCCTACATAAGTGTGGTAAAAATATAAATTATCGACTAAGTATGCTTAAACCAAAATCACATTAAATAAGCTAAGTTAGAATGGATTTACCTTGACAACTAAATCGGCACAATAATGGCGCGGGTTAGTCAGAATGAAGTCCACCGCCAAGTTGATGAGATTCGGAAGGCCCAACTCTATCAGTGTGAAGAGAACTGTCCAATACAAACTCTGTTCGTACAGCGATATTCTGTAAAAGAAACATTGTTATCATTGTTTTTTTTTACATGAGTAGTGAAAAATGTACTAAAATTAAAATTCAACAAAACTTGATCGAAGAAAAAAACAGTTATATATGAAAAGAATCTCTTGGCTGTTTTATTGTGTTAGTAGCAAAAAGGTCACCGCGAAAAGCATTTCTTTGAGTTTTTAAAATATTGCTTACCTCCTACAAACAAACTTTTACTCTACAGGGTGTAAAAAGACTACTACCGAAAACTGAGGGGTTGCAAATTGCAATCAGACCATGTTTCTAAACATATTTAGCGAAAAAAAAACGCAAAAAATTTTTGACTTAGCTACGTCATTTTATGTTATTTTCAATTATTTAGTACTAGGGCAACATAATAAGACGATACCATTTCATTTATAAAAGAAAAAAAAACAGTTAAACTCAAAATCCAGCAATCTACGTAAAACGCGCCCAGTACATACGCAAACAGTAATCTTCAAACGCTGTTTTCTCCGGATATAATGATTTTTTCGGAAAATCCTTTTGGATTTAGTTGTGTTGGGATGCTGTACCTACCCCTTTCGGTAGACGTCTTTTTACACCCTGTATATTAGATTATTTTATCTGCGATATTAGCACACATTAGTGTAGATCTCACCTAGAATTATTGCCCAAATACTGTCGAACTAAAACATTCAACTGTGTGACCAACTCCTGGTATGGATTCGGTGCCATTTGACTGCATAGCTGTGGGTTCCCGGTCAATTGGAGTAGACAACCTGAAAAGAGAAAGATAAAGATAAAGATAATTTATTTTGTTATAAGGCCCGGTGACCTGTAATACAGGTTCTTACGAACCTACCTCAGGCTCCGGTCTCTCGCAATTGTAGGTTTAACTATAATTTAAGTCATAGTTTTTAAGATCTATGTAAGTAATGGACCTTTGTGAGAGAAAATAAACGAATTTGCATAAACATCTGTAGATAAGTAGGATGTTTCCATTTTAGGTAAGAGTAAGTAACAACATGTTTGACCGATTTCGGTGTGCGAACAGCATTATAATAGTGACTAGCTGGTACCCGCGACTTCGTCAGCAAAATAACATACTTGAAAACCTCTAAATAGAACTGAAAACTGTAAGAATCTTCTGAAACTTTTAAAAATGAAATAATAGCGCCATCTTGGCCTCAGCCATAGGTTAGCAACGCCATCTAGTTGCCTTTAACTGGAACTTCCAACTCCCCATACAAACTTTAAATCCATTGATACACAGCCGGGATTCGAACCCACGACCTTCGGATTGAAAGTCGAGGCACAATCCCATTCGACTATATAAAAAGTTAGAGTACACACACATAATGTCTTAATTACAGTACAAATTCAAGTCTTTATCGCGAATCCGACTTTTTATGACACCATGGGGCTTATTACAAGAAAATGAGCCGAGTTTAGACCAAGTCTGTCTCTAGAAGAACCGATCTTTAAATACTCGTACATAGAACACTTTTTTGTGATAACAGTTTTGTTTTGACATGTGTGAACATGGGGTTCAACCAAGGTTTTACGTTTTGATAATAAGCAGCCATAAGTCTTTTTTGACAAGTGATAGGAGTGAGTGGAAGAAGAAGACATGTTGTGCCGACCCCACTTAGCGTGGGATAAGGTCAGGGAGATGATGATGATGAAGTCTTTTACCTTGTAGGGCTGCTTGACGAAGGGGTGCGTAGCTTGAAGCTAACGACTTTAGAAGTTTCTGGTGAACTGATGATAGTTCCTGAAAGATTAAAATAAATAAAATAAAATAAATAATACTGGACTTTTCACACAGCATCACCTAGTCCCAAAGTAAGCAGAGCTTGTGTTATGGGTACTAGATGACTGATAAACTATTTATATATTCTTTTTTGTTCGTAAATACATACATATTATACATAGAAACACCCAGACGAGAGACAAATATCTATAAATCATACAAACATTTGTCCCGCGGCGGGGATCGAACCCCCAACCTTCTAATGTAAGTATTGAATGAATGAATGAATGAATAAAAAAACTCATTACTGTAGGTAGACAATAATTACACAACAACATATGAACTAATATAACCTAATGAGATAAGGTCTTATCGCTTAGAAGCGAAAATTATTATTATACATATATTGTAAAAACGTAAACAGGTTCACGACTGTATCCCCAAAGTGCGGTAGACATTCTCTCAGATCTTTTTTTATGATACTTATTCCAGATCCTTTGAAGATGTCTAAGGGGGTAGTCAGAGGCATGTCCAAACACATATTTGATACATGCCCACATCTTGCAGAAGTTAGTATTCCTTACGTGACAGGTTGCAAGCTCATCGCCGCCTATAAGAACACTAACTGGTTTCCTCACGATGTTTTCCTTCACCGTTTAGAGCACGTGTTTAAGCGCATATAAATTTTACGAAACGATAAACGTCGATATTTATTCATAAAATGCTATATACATTTTATAATTCAATTTTAAAAATCATAATTTTTCGTCTATTCCGCAATGGACTAAAAACGCCGACGGCCATACTGGTCCCGGACGTGACGTCACTCAGCTTAGAAAATTCGATTCTTTTCAAAATCTTTATACTTTATCTTTGACAGTCGTATTGTTCACCAACCATAGTGACGTCACAAACCTAAGCAGCATGGCGGCTAGCGTTTTCGCAAGACTATTAAAAATCATAAATTAAAATGCATTTTTAAGGCATTTTACGGTTTAAAAAAAATTTAACAAAAATTCTACTGGTTTATTATGACCTCAGGATTGATTTAAAACAGTTTTCAAAAAAGAGTAAAATAGCCTATTACCGAGGTTTAAAACTAGAGTCTGGCAAATGCAAGTAGACCCTGAAAAAGAGGCGGCAAATTCAAAAATATAAGTGTGTAACCCCATACGGACATTTGGAAGAACACAACTTGATACTTGGTTATTATTTTCTAGTACCAAATATAATAATTATATTAAGTTTGACGACCTCTCTGGCGCAGCGGGGGAAGGTCTGCCTGCGACGCAGAAGGTTGCGGGTTCAATCCCCGCCGCGGGACAAATGTTTGTATGACCTACAGGTATTTGTCTCGGGTCTGGGTGTTTCTATGTATAATATGTATGTATTTACAAACGAAAAGTATATAAGTAGTATATTAGTTATCTGGTTCCCATAGTACAAGCTTTGCTTAGTTTGGGGCTAGATGATGCTGTGTGAAAATGTCCAGCGTTATTATTAAGTATATTATTTAGAGTTATTAATTAATGGGTTTGTCACGCTTATATTTTTGAATTTGCCGCCTCTTTTTCAGGGTCTACTTTCATTTGCCAGACTCTATTTTAAGTGATCCCAGCGGTCCTACTAAATATGCTTTTTGACTTTTGAGTTTGTACACTCACTTGCATAGCTTGAGAGTCGTTTGTCTGGCACACGGCTAGTGTATGCGCAAGCGCCAACAACAACGCCCGCGCTGCAGTGTTATAGTGCGCACAGTGCGCAGTAGACGGCGCAGCGAGTGCGGCGCCCGCCCACGCCCACTGCTGGGCTAGTGTGAATGTGTAGCTGCATTCTACTATACTGTTGAGGAGAGATACCCTGGCTGCTATGCCGGTTGGAGCCTGTGGAAGTATTAAGTAAGTAAATAATATTCAACAAACAGAGCTTTACATACATAAAATCACGCCTCTTTCCCGAAGGGGTAGGCAGAGACCACGGATCTCCACTTGCTACGATCCTGACACACAACTTTTGCCTCATTCACTCTCATTAAATTCTTATACATGCGCCGGTTTAGGGTACTTTTGACCTGGCCCTTCTCCAAAATGTCGCCAATTTGATCCAAGAAGGTTCGCCTAGGCCTTCCCCTTCCAGCTGTCCCATACACACTCGCCTCATACACTTGCTTTGTCAAACGATGTCATCCATCCTCTCTACATGCCCAAACCATCTTAACGGACCTTTCTAGATCCTCAACGCTACATCTTCTTTCAGTCCACACGCTCTGTTAGTGTGATAAGGGAACACCGTTATCACACTAACAGAGCTTTAATTTTTTGTAAATAAATAACACGCAATAAACATAATTTAACCTAGATTTCCCTTGTGATTATGAGTTATTGTTAGCTATCAAAATAACCATACAAATCAAATTATTTGCGGCTATTTTGTAAAAAAAAATGGCCGACAGAAGAAGGCAGAATTGAATAAAGGAGGTACTGATGTTTGGCTATAAGTAGGTATTTTTGGTTTAAAGGGTTATTAATTATTATATAAGTATTTCTGAGGAATAGATAGTTTATTATGGAGTAAAAAACAGGTTCACGACTGTATCCCCAAGATGCGGTAGACATTCTCTCAGATCTTTTTATTTTACTTATTCCAGATCCTTTGAAGATGTCTAAGGGGGGTAGTCAGAGGCATGTCCAAACAGATATTTGATACATGCCCACATCTTGCAGAAGTTAGTATTCCATACGTGACAGGTTGCAAGCCCATCGCCGCCTATAAGAACACTAACTGGTTTCCTCACGATGTTTTCCTTCACCGTTAAGAGCACGTGTTAAAGCGCATATAAATTTTACGAAACGCAAAATCCATTGATGCACGAGGATTCAAACACACAACCTTTGGATTGAAAGTTGAGGTACAACCCCATTCGGCCAACACGGCTTTTTCGAATATTTTTCGAGTAATAGTAGAGAAATTGAAGTCGATCGATATTCGGAAACAGAGAGAAATACGAAACAGCCCGAAGCGCTTTATTAATGTAGTTGTATGTAATTTCGTACCTTAGGCTCCAACATCTGAGTAGTAACATCCATAAGTATCTGAAGGCAGCTGTTCACATCAATACCTTTGTTCCTCTTCCTACGTTTCATTTCACGCTTGATTTTGTATGGCGCGTCGTCTGTTATATCTGTAGAGAATGGACTTTAAAATTATAGGGATAAAGGTTATTATTGTTAAGCACACACGAAAATAAATTATTTGAAAAGATTATCATATTTTTTGTATATATTTAATTAAATTGAATGAAAATAGCAAAACGGGTTAAGAAAAAGTTAATTAAAACATATGTGTGGAGCATAGCTCTCTATGGATGCGAAACTTGGACTCTGACACAGCGGGATAGAGAGAGGTTGGAGGCTTTTGAAATGTGGTGCTGGAGAAGGATGGAGAGGATTAGCTGGACGGAGAAGGTTACCAACGAGGAAGTGCTGAGAAGAGTTGAGGAGAAAAGGGTTTTGATGAACACCATTCAAAATCGAAGAGGAAAAATGATTGGACATCTTATACGACATGACAGCTTTATCAAGAACATCATAGAAGGAAAAGTGGAAGGAAGACGAGGAAGAGGAAGGCCTAGAATAAATTTCATGAGTCAGATAAAGGAGAAGATCGCTGTCATGTCGTATAAAGAAGTAGTGGAGACCGCATTGGAAAGGGAGAGGTGGAGGAAGTTGCATTATTGCACCGACAAGAGCTGAGCTCTTAAATTTGATAATGATATTTAATTTACTATTATTGCGTAATTCATTATTAAATGAGCTTTCTAAATGTTTTTACCGAATTAAAAACAAAAAAGATGGATAGATAGAAAATACTTTATTGTACACCTGGACATTACAGAAAAACAAACAATGACACAGGAGAATATTATAAGCGAATCGGCTTTATGTAAGTTTTTTAACTTGTATACACCCGACTATTTACTAAAATTTTATCTATTCTATCTTAAAATTGCATGTAAAATTGTCAGTCCCGGCTATTTAAGTCGTTAAGCCATGACGGAGGCCTTAAGGCGGCCTAAAAACTACGTCACCAGAGTTGGCCACTGACTCATACGAACTTACTTACTTTAATCTATCTTCATCTAAAAGATGCTTCTGTATATTTCTTTCAATGCTATTATATAAGTTATCTCATTAATTCGTTCTTTCATTCGTTCATTCATTCACTAAATTCCGTTCTTAACCTACCTGAGGCCAGTTTAAGGTATTCCGTATTGAACTGAGCGCAATGATAGCCATAAGATTCGTCGTTCATAAGTGGAATACGCTCCAAGTTCACGGTGTCAAACAGTTTGTATGCTGAGGTGCCGATTAAGAGGTTTTTTAGGCGTTGCATACTGAAAAAAAAAATAGATTTGTATATTTAGAGAATTTTATGAAAGATATTTTAAAAATTGCAAACATAAATTAAGCAGCGAACTTAGAATTAGCTCAGTGGAGCTGAGGCTAAGTTTTCATTAGCCAAGTCTAAGTTTGCAAGTGTCTGTGTATTAGACTAGGCCATCTGTGTTCAACTAGCTAGGCCATCTGAGTTCAACTTAGCGGTCTGTGTTCATCTAGGCCATATACGTTCAACTAGGTCATCTGTGTTTAATTGGGCCATCTGAGTTCCACTAGGCCGTCTGTGTTCAACTAGGCCATCTGAGTTCAACTAGGCCATCTGAGTTCAACTAGGCCATCTGAGTTCAACTAGGCCATCTGTGTTTAACTTGGCCACCTGTGTCCAACTAGGTCATGTGTTACACTAAGTCCATTATACTCACGGTGCAGGGTTATGTCTAGAAGCCCGTGGCACGTGCAGCACGTTAGCACGGCGTACAGAGGGCGCAGTAGACAGCAATAGTTGCGTAACTCCGCGCACTGCCCAATGCGCACCGTTACCTTGGAGGGCTCCTAGTAAACCCACCCACATCTCTTCGAACTGCTTCTTTGATGACCAGCCGATTAGGTTCGCTCTAGAAAAACCATAAAAATTGTATAACAGGTATTTATGGAACGAAATTCCTTTTCGGATGGTAGACGGATGGCTAGAAGAAAAAAAAACGTAGATTTTTCCGTCACGACACCATTTATATGTCAAATCGTCACGGTGCAAAGTGCGCAGTCGCGAAACACTGTAAACTTCGCTGTAAACACTTTTTACTGAGCTTGCATATCTTCATAGGAGCATGAATCGATGCGTTTTTAATCAACTTATAATGAACTACAGGCATGCCCGCGGCTCACTTAGTATCAACGTTTATAATTTACCCCTTTTGCCCCTTTTTGGTAGAATTTCCAATTTATTTTCTCATTCTCCCCTTCATCTTAAGTTGCCATTCAAGTTTCACGTTTCTAGAACTTAATAGGCTTTGTAACGATCAGACAGTCACGAAAATCTTATATAAATAGATTTACCTGAACAAAAATGCTTCAAGTACATCCATATCCTGCAACGCTTGTAACGGCAGGTCAAATTTTTGTATTTCATTTTTGGACGAGCAATCCACAGATGGCCACGCTATAGGCGGTATCAACGCTATATTGCTTACTATGTCTAATCTGAAAGAAGTAAGTGCGTATGAGTTGGCCAACTCTGGTGACGGAGTTTATAGGCTTTAAAGCCTCTGTCATGGCTTAACGGCTTAATAGCCTGATAAAACGTGCCCTCCGAAGCACGGAAGCGTTCAGTTGAAATAGATTGTAAAATATCTTAAGTCTTATATTAATTAAACTAAAAATAAAACCGAATTCAATGTTGGACTCAAATCGAAAAGTACAAGTATGTTTGAATTTATATTCTAAAGCAAAACTCAAAAAACTTAAAAATGAGTCAAATATTGAAGTCGGTTTTTTTTAGAAGGTTTTATAGCTTGCCTAAGCTTGTTTTTAAAACGTAATTATACGAGTTAGACGTCAATTAAATTCTATATTCTTAATTTAAAAAAATTCTGTCAAATTACGACATCCAAACTTTAGCTCGTAAAAACGTAAACAGGTTCACGACTGTATCCTCAAGGTGCGGTAGACATTCTCTCAGATCTTTTTATGTTACTTATTCCAGATCCTATGAAGATGTCTAAGGGGGGTAGTCAGAGGCATGTCTCACACTTTAGCTCGTACAGTTGTATAATACATAGAAATATTCAGGAATTATTAGATTTTTTTAAGAAATTTTATGTTTTCAATAAAAAGTTTGCCCAAATTAAAATATATGATCAACCAGTAGGTTCGATTGGAACCCCTTCATCGAGTTCCATTCTGCACAACCAGTTGGTCGGAGTGGAAGTACAGAGAATAGGCATGATGTCAGTTTTCAAAATCTGTTCTATTATGTTCAGAATTATTTGTTATGTGAAAAAAAATATCATATTTCTCTAGAAAATAAAGGTTTTCAAACATAAAAATCATTTAAAAAATTTGAAATTCACGCCAAAACGCTCATCGTCATGGCGGCTGTTATGACGTCACAGCTACACGTAGTATTAGAAAGAAATCGTAAACAAAAAGGCACAGTTTTGGTCTGTCTCTGTACAAGGCGGTGGATAATCTAAGGTCTGTACTAGAAGATGACGTCACGCGCTCTGATTGGTGTACAGCAGGGATGTTACGGATGTGTAATTTCGGATATGGATATGGATACGGATATTTAAAAATTATTATACCGGATTCGGATACGGATTCGGATGTTAAATTATTTCGGATTATCCGGATAGTTTCGGATAATTTCGGTTTCGGATATTAAGCGGGCCAAAACGCAACGATACTGTCCTGACGTGATGACCCTGACAAGTCACATTGTGGCACTGACATTGTGAACATCAAGTTTGGAGACTGCTATATATCCAAAATTAAATTATTCGAAACTTTTATATCGGATTCGGATACGGATATTTTTTTATTTCGGATATCCGGTAGTTTCGGATACGGATATGGATATCCCTAACATCCCTGGTGTACAGCTATCATGGCGGATTATTGTATTTTGTAGATTTATCTTATTAAATAATTTAATCTCGACATTATTAGGACAATAAATCTCAATCCTTGAATCCTATTTGATTAGTTCAATTAAATATTTTGGCGATTCTTGATAACTGTCATCATGCCTATTACTACCATTTAAAAATGTAAGTTGTCTTACCTTGATAAACCGACAATCAAATTTTCAATAGGTCCTTTACAACACATCGGAAGTACACTCGCTGGTTTTAAATACAAATTCTGCTCCCAATACTCTATTAGAGTGACTAGTTTGTTACCAATTATCATCATTTCTGGCTTAGGACTGTCATCTGGTGTTTTAATATAGTCTTGAAGAATAAGAGGTTTTGTGTCCTGAAAATAAGAGTATTAATAACAGCGCCATCTAGATTCAGAAAAGAAACTAGCCGACACGAATTTGCTTCGATTAAACTGCTGGATATCTACAGGTGTTTTTATTTATTGACCCTTAAAACAGCTCAGGCCCTTGATTCATAATACAGCGGAATGCATAGCTGGAGGGAGGTTAAACAACGTACTGAGGCGGCCTTGAGAATCGTTTTAGACTGGATGTCTTCCAATCTCCTAACCCTGAATGTCACAAAATCGAATTTCATTACCTTCTCCCCCACCATTCGCACCCAACCACTCTCCTTTACTCTTCGCGCTCATACCTGTCCAGACACTTCTTGTCCTTGCTCTTGTCAAACTCTGCATCACGTCACCTCGACCAAGTATCTTGGCGTCCACATCGATAGTTCTCTCTCCTGGACCCCTCACATTGAGAATACTATTACTAGAGTTCGCAAACTCATATTTGTCTTTAAGACCTTGAGAAGTGTTGCCGATTCCCAGTGTTTGAAAACAGTCTACTTTGCACTCGCACAATCTGTCTTGAACTACTGCATTACTGCATGGGGAGGCTGCATTAAAACCCAGATGCTTAGAGTGGAACGTGCACAGAGGGCTGTCCTAAAAGTTATGTCCTCTAAACCCAGGAGATTCCCCACTAACCTTCTCTTACAACAATGTCAAGTTCTTTCTGTTCGACAACTATTTGTCTTAGCTACTGTATTACGTCAGCACCGTCACTTGTTCTTTGACTCTAATACACTTAAAAATAAACGTCGTTCAGACATTGTGTGCAAAACTTTAATGAGCAGAACGGAAATAGCTGGACGCCACTTTCACTATCTTAGCCCTCCTCTGTATAACAGGGTCAATAAAGATCTAGATATTTACCCCCTCTCCCAACACAAATGTAAAACTAAATGTATAAATTGGCTTCAATCTCTTTCATATGAACAAACTGAAAGTCTCATCATTCGTCTCTATAAATCATAAGCGCATGTTACATAAGATGTACATCCATTATACTCACTACACTCACACACATACACTAACACAGACACATACACACACACATACACACACACACACACACACACACACACACACACACACAAAAACTCATAAACTCACCTTGACTCACACACACTTTCATTTTGCTCTCACCTCCCACATTGCATAACTCTTCCGTCATATTTTATTGTATAGTTTAAGTTCTCTATTTAAAAAAAAAATAAAAATAATTAATATTTAATAAATAATAATTAATATTTAATAAAATAATTAATAACTCCATCAGAACCTACTCAACAGTTCTGGAGGTGGGCGTTGAGACTGCTTCACAGTTTTTCAACTTTTGCAGTCTCATCGTTTTATTTGTAATTTTTGCTCAAGTGTAATTCGTTCTGAATAAACATATTTTTACTTTTTTACTTTACATTCGGTTCGGAATCGACCGACAGCAACCAATCCAGTGCAGGAATTGATCCGAATTTGACGATTCTTGCACTGTGATTGGTTGCTGTCGGCCGATTCCGAACCGAATGCATTCCGCTGTATTATGAATCAAGGCTAAGGACAGAGTAGCGTTCGAGGGAGGAGGCTTATGTCCAGCAGTGGGCTATTATTTAAGCTGCCAATGATGATGATGAGCACAATGAAATATTTTTAAAATAGTCGCAGTTTCGAAGTGTACAAAAAAAAAATATTAAAACTCTTGAATGTTATATAATAGCGCCATCTAGTTTAAACAGGCCATAAAAGTAACGTTTTTGTTTAACTTTAAAAGACAATGGACATCAGGAGAAACTGTTTATCGTTTTCAATATCTATCTAATGTATAAAATTCTCGTGTCACAGTTTTCGTTGCCATACTCCTCCGAAACGGCTTGACCGATTTTGATGAAATTTTTTGTGCTTATCCGGTATCTATGAGAATCGGCCAACATCTATTTTTCATCCCCCTAAATGTTAGGGGTAGTCTACCCCTAAATTTTTATTTTTATTTTTTAGACAACATTTTTAATTTCTATTTTTTTATGATACAACATACAAAAATACATACAATCCTCAATTTTCACCCTTCTACGATCAACCCTTATTTTTTAATAGCGATATAATGGAAAAACAACGTTTGCCGCGGGTCAGCTAGTTTTTTATAAATAAAGAAACATACCTTAACTAAATACTTAACAACTGCATACAAGCAACTAATCGCTGACTGCGACCGATTAATATTGCCATCCGTGTTCAATTCACTCCAAACTTCATCAAAACTTATCGCTTTAGCCACATTCTCTATGGTCAACTGAATGACATTGTCAACAATGACATTATCTGTCACGTTGACGTTTACCCTAAATGACACTTCAGCGTTGATAGGAAATTCTACTATCGATTTGTTTTTGATCAAGAATGATAAGTATTGGAGCGAAATAACAGAAAATGTTGATATATTTTTGGCTAATGTTGAAGGTAGAATGTTTTCTATACATTTATCAAGTAAATCACAGTCTGCTTCGTCTAAAGAATGAATAATTCTGTCTAACGCATCTAAAAATCCTGTCATTACAGTTTGTATGATCATATACTCTTGATAAAAGAGTTTGTCTTGAAAAACTTGATGGCATCTTCGCGTGTAACGATCTATAGTTTGTTCTACATTCAAACTGAAGTTCTCTGATTGGCTGAGCGGTCGGTTTTGCTTCGGGAACAGCCGAATGATATCGGTCAGAGATCTGTCAAACGTCAAAAGTGACACTTTGTATAAATCTGACAGCTCGGGAGGGACTAGCTCCGTTTCCTCGTCAGAAAGTTCTAGATTACCGAATCTATCTTTCGAATTTTCGTCTGAAATTGGTATGAAGAACTGAGATTTCGACTCTTTGTTGTCGCTCTTTTTGAAGACGTGAAGTGAATTGACAACGTTTAGTTTATTACTGTCAATGGATGACGTCATTTCGTTTTTTGTCTCCCTCTGTTTTAATTTGTCTCTTTCCATCTCTTTCGCGTCATGTGCTGAGACAATATTGACCAACTCTTTGAGGTAATTGTCGCAGGCGACTTTGTAGCAGGATGACAGAAGTTTCCTGTCAAACTCTGGGCATGTCATGACAGCTGTCAGATCTTCACGGGGTAGGCTGGCGAGTAGTCGGGATAGTTCCATGTGCTTTGTCACTCTTTGGGAAGTACATTCTGATACACAACATCTGTAAATGATAAGTTTATTTTACGTATACTGTATATAGCTATAGATAGATAAAACATACTTTATTGCACACTATACATAATACAAAAAAGAAAAAAAATACAATCGAAACCGCTGAAGCTAGAAAGCTGAAATTTGGAGAGTAACTTTCTTTTTTAACATGGACACCCACTAAGGCGGGATTTTTCAAAATTCAACCCATTTAAATAAAGGGTTGAAAAGGGGTGAAAACGTTTGTATGAAACTTTTAAATGCGTCGAGAGATTTGCTTGAAACTCAGTTTGAATACTAATAACTAAAAATAAATGGACACGTGTTTCAAAATTTCATAATTTTTAATAGCGATATTGGCAAAACAGCGTTTGCCGCGGGTCAGCTAGTAAACTATTATAACTTTACTAGGATACAAATTGGCAGTCTTATCGCTAAACAGCAATTACAAAGCAATTTGGAAGCGAAAGTCGAGATCATGAGTTTGAATGAAATTTTCATAAAACTATGATGACGAGATGACAGAATGAATGAATGAATGAAAAATCTTTATTGCACACCATTAGTAAAATTAAAACATAGAAAAACCCATATAAAAATTATAATGGGCGGCCTTATTGCTAAGAAGCGATCTCTTCCAGGCAACCTTTGAATGGAGAGGAAAATCAGCGAAAAGAAAAAATTACAGATGATTGAATTTTAAAGCAATAAGAAGTACATAAAAACTTACATAAACCTTAAACTATTAAAAATAAATAAAAAAAGAATGGACAGATTTAAGTAAATAGCATTTTACCTGTCACTAGATATATTTTTATGAAGCTGCAAATAACATTTTATTCTTAACTTCAAGATGAGATTCACTGACGCCATTTTGTTTAACTTAATTTGAAACAAAATTTCGGTTTCGATTGTGGTTTTATTTTTGCTTTATAATGTGCATAAAACTAAATCTTAGCCATTAATTACCTGCTCTTAGCTTGATTCATAAGCCAGTTCCCATCGACAGTTGTAGTGGCTATGTACTGAGGATTGATAGCCCTATCTTGAGATAGGTCTAATGGCGACAGATCAAACACGCTGGATGCTAAGGAGTTCAGCTCCATGACTAGATTTGTATAACTGAAAATAAAATATTATAAGTTGGTAGAACCAGTGAAAGAATTATAAGTGCGCATTAAAGAGACAATGGCTTCGATTCTGTTGTGCACTGATTAAAGTTAACTAAACTAAAATGCTTCATTCATATCACTACATAGTATAAAACAAAGTCGCCTTTTCTGTCCCTATATCCCTATGTGCGCTTAAATCTTTAAAACTACGCAACGGATTTTAATGCGGTTTTTTCCAATATATAGAGTGATTCAAGAGGAAGGTTTATATGTATAATACATGCATCATATACTAAGGCAACATTGCTAATTTTAGAGGTTTCTAACGTGATGTCGTAAATTAACCTATTTTTTTGGGCTTATTTATGCCCGTGCAAAGTCGGAGCGGGCCGCTATGTTTTTATATACAACGTTCATAGTTTTTCTGTAGTGTATTTAATTTAGTATCAGCATTGCACCCGTGCGAAGCCGGGGCGGGTCGCTAGTTTTGTATACGATAAAGTTCATAATAGAATGACTGTTACATTAACATTTCTAAAATTACTTATTTTTAATCAAAATCAAGTATTTGTGGGTAAAATTAGTCAACATCATTTTGCTTGCTGTGTCTATCAGCTGTTACAGAAGCTCAGAGACACCATTTTGATTATAATTTTAGTAATGTCACTTTTGGTGACATGCCGTTTTAGTCTTTATTGAGAACAAAATAAGAATGTTCAAGTTTTAGTTTAATTAAGTTTAGTCTGTGAACAACAGAATCATCGCCAATGAGGTCATGACATTTTGGACTGAAAAACTCATTAGTGCACGACCGGATTCGAACCCATGACCTTAGGATTGAAGGCCGCGACTTCTAGACCACTAGTGCTCCATTTAAATGACCAAATATGGATATTGATTGACATTAAACGCGACGTATTAAGACTAAAATAGCAGATTTTTTCGGATCGGTATTGTCATTCAGCGTGGTTGCCGCCAGTATTTTAGACACGCTTCCGACTGGCAGTGACCTGGATCAGTTGAGCTATCTTTAGATCGTTTTTACGACGATCCTTAGATATGACATTGCATTTTGTAAAATGTACACATTGTAGTTTCTGTAAATAAACTTTTATATACAGGGTGTAAAAAGACGTCTACCGAAGCCGAAAGGGGTAGGTACAGCATCCCAACACACAACCAAATCCAAAAGGATTTTCAGAAAAAAACATTATATCTGGAGAAAACCGACCTCGCACAGCTGGTCGAGCGTACGTACTGGGGGCGTTTTTATACGTAGATTGCTGGATTTTGAGTTTTAATTGTTTTTTTTTCTTTCATAAATGAAATTATTATAATCAAAATTGTTGTACTAGTAATAAATAACTAGAAAATAAAATAAAATGTCGTAGCTAAGTCAAGATTTTTTTGCGTTTTTTTTTTCGCTAAATATGTTCAAAATCATGGTCTGATTGAAACCCCTCACTTTTCGGTAGCAGTCTTTTTACACCCTGTAGTTTGAGGGTAGTCGGTGACTTACCGGTTATGAACCTTATCCCTTTGCAATAACTCTAATGCAATTTGTACGTCCTCTTTAGTTAGCTGCGCCTGTATTTGTTCGACTTGCATCTCTTTGAGAACTTTGCATCTATCCACAGCTAGTTTTGCGAACCTAGAAGTACATAATTATATAGGGTCTTTCATTTTTTTTTTAATTAAATAGGTCAGCATTTGACCTCACTCTGCTTGATGTTAAGCAGTAGTGAGATCTAAGATGGAGCATGCTTTCCGAGAAGGAACCTATTTACTCTTGATTTAAAGACCCCTATATGTTCTTTTCGGGAAATACGGTACCCGGCAATGAGAATGACTTTCATTTTAAACTACACAAACTGACAAGACCTCATTTTTGGGTTGTAAATAGACGTTTGACTGTATCAATTTAATTCCTAAGCCCATTTTGACGACCTCTGTGGCGCAGTGGGCGAAGGTCCGCCTGCGATGCAGAAGGTTGCGGGTTCGATCCCCGCCGCGGGACAAATGTTTGTATGACCTACAGATATTTGTCTCGGGTCTGGGTGTTTCTATGTATATAATATGTATGTATTTACAAACAAAAAGTATATAAGTAGTTTATCAGTCATCTAGTACCCATAACACAAGCTCTGCTTACTTTGGGGCTAGATGATGCTGTGTGAAAAGTCTAGCATTATTTATTTATTTATTTATTTAAGTTTTCACTTCAAACATCTAAACAAACTCACAAACTTTCAGCTTTGTTATATTAGTGGGATCCATACTAATATTATAAATGTGAAAGTAACTCTGTCTGTCTATCTGTCTGTCTGTCTGTTTGTTACGCTTTCACGCCCAAACCGCTGAACAGATTAAGCTGAAATTTGGCATAGTTAAAGGTTGTATCCCAGGGAAGGACATAGGCTACTTTTCATCTCGAAAAAATTAAAAAATCCCGAGGGACCGCGTATCACACCGCGGGAGCGCAGCTAGTTTATAATATTATAGTATGGAAGTATGGATGGTACATACCGAATCCCCAATGACGGTTCCAGCTTTCCAATTATCCTGCATATGAAGAATATCAGAGGTCCAGACTGGCTCTCGTGGCATGGCGTCAGCATATGGTATACGTTTAGTGCAAATTCATTCTGAAACAACAACTTTTTATAACAAACAACATGTTTCTAAAATAGTCAAAGTCAAAAAACATTTATTCAGTAGGACCGCTGGGATCACTTTGAAACGTCTTAAAACTAGGTGATTCTACTCATGTTCCTTTGCGACCAATACCGTGAAGAACCAGGGCAACAATAGCTGGCTCTCCATTGGATCTTGACCACTTATTTATTAGTTGGGTCACCTAAAACTGCGCTTGGCCCCAAGAATAGAAGGATAGAATGGAATAGAATAGAATTCATTTATGTGCTAAACCTTTTTTGCTAGTGACAAGTGCAAGTGTTAAGTGATTAATCTGCGTGTAAACGCGTACGCTGTTAAGTGATAAGTGCAGGTAACAAGTGCAAGTGCGAAGTAAAGTGATTAGAAGCCGTGTCTATTTTTACTGTTAAGTAGCTTCATTCTATAGCGCACCGACAAAGCCACTTTGAACCTGCAGAATCAACTAAACACTGTGTGAACATTCTGAAAGACTTAACACTTGACAACTTGAAAAACACGTTAACTAATCACTTATCACTCGCACTTGCACTTAACAAAGTGTAAACCTATAAGACTTCGCTGTCTGTCTATCACCTGGCTGTGTCTCATGAACCGTGATAGACAGTTGACATTTTCACAGATGATGTATTTCTAATTTTCTATATAACGACAAATACTAAAAACTAAAAACGTGATTCTTTTGTCGTTTTTATAGATTCTTCGTGCGCGAGTCCAGCTCGCACTCGACCACTTTTTTTTATTTAGAACTAGCTGGTACCCGCGACTTTGTCAGCAAAATAACATACTTGAAAACATCTATATAGAACTGAAAGCTGCAAGAATTTTCTGAAACTTTAAAAAATGCAATAATAGCACCTGCAATAATAGCGCCATCTCGACCTCTCGGTTAGCAACGCCATCTAGTTGCCTTTAACTGGAACATCCAACTCCCCATACAAACTTTCAACCCTTATTTCACGCCGTCCATGATTAATATAGAGATTTTTTTCTGTCATAAGAACCTTCTCATTAGAAAACCAAACACAAAAAATAATAGTGAAATCGGTCCAACCGTTCACGCGTGATGGCGTGACCAAGGGATATAGGGATTCATTTTTACATTTAGAGATTTGACTATTTACCTTAAGATTGTACTGACACCTAGCGGCTATAGCCTGCAACATTAGCGCAGTGGCACCTGCCCGCTCCTGTACCGCCTGCAACAACTTCAACACGGGGTGGCAGCGAGAGTGTTGAACTAATATGTGAATACGGTTAACAAGTAGCCATGTTAGATGGACTGCTTCCGTTAGACCGTTCTCTACCTGCAAGAATAACAAGAGGCTTGATAAGTTCGTATGAGTCAGTGGCCAACTCTGACGGATTTAAGGCCTCCCCCATCGTCAAGGCTTAACAGCTTAATAGCCGGTGTTGACGACTGATAAGCACGCCATCTAGCGGACGCGGCGTGCAACTCTGGCTAGCCTCGCAGCGTGAACTTCGTGTGGGTGAACGGCGCGAACGCAAGAACTTCATAACTGACTATTCTATTCGATTTCAACGGCGTAATACGAGTGCCAATATTTTAAGCTTTTTAATTTAATTACTCACTGTAAAAGTATAATATACGTTAAACCCAAGCAGTAATAAAGAGTTCCTTCATTGAAGACAACCTGAGCTCAAACCTAATATCCACGCAAGGCAGGAAAATCAAACACTAAGTCAGGCCAGACTAGCTGCGTATTTCCACAGCCGGGATCGACAATTCAACGCTTCCTCTGAAGCACGGAAACGCTCAGATGGAAATGCAACTGGCGGTCACCCAACCGTTTAGAACGTTGCTTAACTTCGACGATCTATCAAGAACGACTAAGCAAGCACGACCGCGAGCGCTTAAGCTATAACGATATGCACTTGACCAATCTTCTTTTCACTGATGTTCCTCCATCCAAAGGTTGCCTGGAAGAGGTCGCTTCTTAGCGATAAGGCCGCCCATTGTACATTTTTATCAGGTTTTTCTTTTTTTTTTGTCTGTTGGTGTGCAATAAAGAATTTTCATTCATTCATTCATTCGAAATCGCGGCGGGAAAAAGTAATATTAACTTACGAAGTACTCGCAGTAAGCAAACACACAGGCAGTTTGTAACACATCCACAGTGAGTAACTTCGTATCTCCTTTATCTGAGCTTAGAGGCATCTTGCGAGTGAATCCAACAAGTTTCTGCCAGTATTTGTGTGAAAGGAAGTTTAATCTGAAACAATTTTTTTTTTAACTTTCACTGTTCATCCCACTCATATAATTGCTGGCAACCATACTTTTTGGTTGGCAACTCGACGAGAGAAGTTGATGACAATGACAGCGGGTGACGGGAGTTCCGGCGGCGGTGGGGTGATTGGAGTTTGTTGTTGTTGAAAAATAACGAAGTAATTCAAGTAATTGATAAAACATTGGAATAAAACATTGGAAGAAAGCTAAGAGTTAATATAATAAAGCTGAAAATTTGTGAGTTTGTTTGGATGTTTGTATGTTTGAGTAAGGATCAGGCTCAAACGACGAAACAGTTTACAATGAAATTTGGTAAGGTGAAAGGTATAACTCCAGAATAGCATATAGGCTACTTTTTATCCCGAAAAACGTTAATGAAAACAAAAAAATATGTAAAAGGACAACGGGAATATTGCATAAAAACTTTAGCAGTACTCTGTTTGATACAAAGAGCACTGCTCTAAGGTTGCCATGACAACCAATAACTTTTGACTTTTCAAAATGGCGATGTCATTTCGTTCTCTATGCTTGCCTATTCAATCTCAAACGATGTCCCAGGCACGACAGTACCGTTGAGTGTAGGCAAAGTTTGCCTCCTGACGCTGTATAAAGCTAGTGTGGATGAAAAGGCGTAACAATCTCTGTGGCGCAGTGGGTGAAAGCCCGTTTGGGACGCAGAAGGTTGCGGGTTCGATCCCCGCTGCGGGATAAATGTTTGTTTGTATGATCTGCAAATATTTATCTCGGGTCTGGGTGTTTCTATGTATAATATGTATGTATTTACAAACAAAAAGTATATAAGTAATGTGGCGACCTCTATCTACCATCGCCTGAACTACAAGCTGAACTATAAGCTGAACTTCAAGAGATGTCAATTACAGCGATGTACTTCGGAGCTGTACCACTAGATGGCGCTAGGAACACGCAAAAAAGTATAGCTATATCTATAGAAAATTCTGAATCTTCTGACGAAGTTTACTGGACACTTCAGCCTATATAGAACTATCCGACTATAACTGTCGGCCGAAAGGCCCTAAGGTAAGTGTGCCAGTTGGGCAAACCTTAGCGAGGCGAGTACTCCCTCTTTGCCATGGATTGGGGGAAGACCATCCTACCCCCAAAACTAATATATCCAGTTATCTGGTTCCCATAGTACAAGCTTTGCTTTGTTTGGGGCTAGATGATGCTGTGAGAAATGTCCAGCATTATTTATTTATTTATTCAGTTTGTTTAATCTATGTATTGTACATACCTGATAAGTAAATGCGACCAATGGATAGTAAGTAAAGGAGCAGTTCTCGCAGCCTTTAAGCATATAGAATTCAAAGTATCAAGAGGTATGTTTTCATTGGGATTGTATAAACCAGTGTTGAGGCCTGATTGCTCATTGTGGAGGAGATTTTGTCCTGTTTTTGATGTGAGCGGGAAAAGGCAGCCATCTGTGAATATAATACCGATTTAACTAGCTGTTTAAGTTTTTTATTTGATCTACACTAATATTATAAAGAGAGAGTTAGCAGTGAAAGAGTGGATTAGGACGGCAAGGGATAGAGAGAGGTGGAAAAGCTTGGAGGAGGCCTTTGCCAAAAAGGGGCAAGCAGATGATGTCGATGTCGTATAATATAAACGTAGATCAAACGAAGTGATAGTTATAGTTAAGAAAATCTGTATTATAAGGCTAATAAATAAATAAAAATATATTAAAGAAAGACAGAGAGAGGCTGGTGGACATCAGAGAGAAAACAAATGTCAACGATGTAGTATCAACAACTCGTAGACAAAAATAGTGCTGGACGGGCCATATGATGAGATCTTTTAAGATCAAATGGGCTTACGTCTGGTACCCCAGAGATGGCAAACGCAATATAGGACGACAGATACAAGAGATGGGAAGTCGGCAGAACATGTCTGGGGCCGTATTCGCGTTCCTTTTTTCGTTCGTTTGATGAATATTCGGATGCTTCCCACTACGATTTCTGGGCCTTCAAGGGCCAATTTTTCGGTTTAGAATATTTGGTCTAAGTTAGGTCTAAGTTAGGACCGTGTTATAACGTTTGAAAAATTGGCCCTTGAAGACAGAAATAGTGGTGGGAAGTCAAAGTCAAAAAGCATTTATTCAGTAGGACCGCTGGGATCACTTTGAGCATCCGAATATTCATCGAACGAACGAACAAAGGAACGTGAATAACTTCGGAGCTTCATTGTATTCAGTCGATAAGATCAACGTTAACACACGGTCCTAGCCTAGGACCAAATATTCCACAACTAAAAATTGACCCTTGAAGTCGTAGTAAGAATCCGAATATTCATCAAACGAACGAAAATAAGAACAGGAATACAGCCCCAGGGCTATCAGGAATACTTTTCCCAAAGCAACTTACCAAATCAAATTGAGAAATTAATAAAAAAAATACTCGTCGCATTTGTAATTACGAACGTGGATTTGCCTCTGACTAGACATTTTCAACTTACCAGTCAAATGAAGCAAATGTTTCACATGTATAATAACATTGACGCATATGGAATACATCAACCTCGGAGTTTGAACCTTATTGTCTTCCTCTTCAAGGTTCAATTTTGCATCTTCATAGAAATTCTCAACTTCCAATATGGCGTATGTTAGGATTTTGAATAAAAACCTGTAAGAAATAGAATCAATTTAGTTTTTTTATGCTTTTTAATGTAAATTATATGTTTGTGTATGTATATCGTTCATTTCTTTCGTTTCATTCGTTCACTAACCCATTATTTTTCTTAAAATCAATAAAACAAGTTAAGTCTTTTATTAATGGAGCCCTTCAGGTTTTCAAAATTCTTTCAGGGCGTCTGGTCGAAGTGACGCGTGATCCGAGAGCTGGCACATTTTTGGCTCAAAGGATCAGCATTGCCATCCAGCGTGGTAATGCCGCCAGTGTTTTGGGCACGCTTCCGACAGACACTGACCTGGATCAGTTGAGCTATCTATAGATTGTTTCTAACGATCCTTAGATAGCCTAACTAATCCTGTTGTATTTTGTTTAACACTATAAAAAAAATCTATATTTTTCCATCCACTTTATTTAAATCCCCACAACTTTCATACCTGACTAAAATAACATCTGGCGACAAATTCGCGCAATTCTCATTGACATTTTGCACGTTCAACGGATCCACATCAGTTTTCACATTGAAGAATATCGACAATGGTGATATTGATGTCGCTTTCATATCGTTTATTGTGAGCAGGACTTCACTTTCTGGTATTAAAACTAGATACTTTCTGAGTAGTACTAGGGAAGATGCGAGGTAGCGTAATTTTAGTTTTGTTGGCGCGTTCTGGAATATATAAAGTGGTATTATTTTGGCTTACATATTGTTATTTATATTATTGTTGACGACCTCTGTGGCGCAGTGGGCGAAGGTCCGCCTGCGACGCAGAAGGTTGCGGGTTCGATCCCCGCCGCGGGACAAATGTTTGTATGACCTACAGATATTTGTCTCGGGTCTGGGTGTTTCTATGTATAATATGTATGCATTTACAAACAAAAAGTATATAAGTAGTATATCAGTCATTCTAGTACCCATAACACAAGCTCTGCTTACTTTGGGGCTAGATGATGCTGTGTGAAAAGTCCAGCGTTATTTATTT
Source organism: Epirrhoe tristata (assembly GCA_951394285.1). NCBI lineage: Eukaryota > Metazoa > Arthropoda > Insecta > Lepidoptera > Geometridae > Epirrhoe > Epirrhoe tristata. Next base: position 6,796,873 of record OX596159.1, on the reverse strand, counting down.
ATTTATATAATAGTGCGGGGACCATTAGTAACTGTCTGATGTATCAACATTTCTAAATGTTGTAATTTTGTTATGGTAAATAAACTATTTTGTATTTATATTTGAGATCCCCCGGCCAGGTGGAGTGACGATCTGCGACAGGCTGCCGGCAGAAGCTGGATGCCTATGTCCAGCAATGGACTGCCATAGGCTGGTGATGATGATGATATATTGAGATACATTTATTTTTAAAGAAAATATAGTTTTCTATGGGACTTAATCGCGTAATAAAAGAAGAAGAATAAAGTTTTATTATCTCCACACCAGATACAACAGTTACAATAGGTACTTAAATCTACATAATTTTATGTGGGTGAAAATACTACCCCTCAGCATTTGCTCAAACAGCTCGAGAGTGTTGGAGCGCTGGTTTGATTTAGAGTGTTGGCGCCATAAAAACTTACTTATCACGTCGTTTCTGAGACAAATATTTGCAGATCATACAAAATTATAGGATTATGTTATAGGAATATATTTTATATTTTTGATATATTTTAAAAATTATATAAAGTAAGTACGTTTATATATTATATTGCTGGTCTTCAACCAGTACAATTCTGTACTAGCATAAGTAAAAATTCAGTTTCTCTTTAACCACATACAAAATTAGGCCCGGAATTGAACCCGAAACCACCACAACTGGCGGGCCTTCGCCCACTGCGCTACATAGGTCGTCTAATAGAAGTTACTTACGTTTTCAGGGGGAGCTAGGAACAAAGTCCGTATCAATGTTTCCACTCTCGATTGCTCGGACAAACCGTCCGGAGATATACATTCAAACAGTCGCTCTAAAGCGCCGACACATCCGGGCGTTTCTAGTTCTACTGATCTGAAAATATGCAATGATCGCTTTTAGGTACGGTCAGCGACAGAAGTTCATGAACATTTGATATATTTGAATCTTCAATATCTTCGAAGTTTGTAGGGTTTTAGATAAATCTTCAGCTTACATTCGATATTTTGCCTTGCACCATTACTATTATTAAAAAAAATAGGCAATTTTCCCACAAATAATGATGAAAATGAAGCTTTAAAATCTCCAACTGCTCATGAACCTCTGTCGCTGACTGTACATAATTTATAATTATTTTATTGGTTTACAATAAAGTGTACATTCAATCAACGAAGCCGCTAGCATATGCTTGCGTGCAACTAACTCCTCGATTAACAATCTCACATACACACATAAACTTACACACAACCACACACACACAAACATACACATACACACCAATATATTTTTACACATACACACTAACATGTTTTCCCGAAACAAAGCCTGCTTAAATCAGAATTTCAATAAACTTTAAACATTTCAGGGGGCATTAAAAAATATTATAGCTTACCTCGCCGCGAGTAATGATAGTATAGTATCGCTAGCCAGCTCCGACCATCGATAGTAGCTTTCTGGATGTTCTTGCGATAGACACAGCACTACTGACACTAGATTTAATACCTACAACAAAATATATAGGGTCTTTGATTTTAAACTACACAAACTGACAGGGCCTCATTTTTGGGTTGTAAATAGACGTTTGACTGTATCAATTCAATTCCTAAGCCCATTTAAGTTTTCACTTCAAAGTTAATCATTTATTGATTTTTAGAATTGTTGCATAATGATTTTCAAGGAGAACAGACGTTCCACCAATCGCAGCGCAGCTACATCACGAATGGACTAAGTTATACAAGAAGCAACAATCAATTGAAAGGATAGTCTTTATCGATTTTCTCGGGATTTTCATAACAAAACAAAACATACTTATTACATAAATATTTTTTAATTTATTTTTTGAACCCGATTCCTGAATTTAGTTAGTATAAAATGAAAGACCCTATATAGTTAAAAAATTCACAGATTTTATAAAAGTGAATGTAGCGAAGAGAGTTCATATAAATTAAATGAAACTTAGGGACTCAATAACCTTATATTCTTAAATTCATAGTTAAGACAAGACAACGTCGTTGGGTGAGCTAGTAGCATAATTCAATTTCTGTATCTTTTTATTTAAATTATTTAGTGGCATTTTACATTAACAAGGAGAAAAACATCTTAATAAGCATTTTTTTTTTTAATTTCTTTTTAACCACCGCCTACGAAAAAAGCGGCCTGACTTTTCAACCGACTTCAAAAAAGGAGGAGGTTCTCAATTCGTCTGTATGTTTTGTTTTTTTTTTTTTTTGTATCTTGTTACGCGATTGTTCCGCCATTTGTTGACCGATTTGCAAAATTCTTTTTATGATTGAAAGGGTATACTCCAGAGGTGGTCCCATATAAATTTTATTCCTGAGGGATTGATAGTTTCCCCGTAAAACTCTAAACACCTTCCCTCCTAGCCATGTCACAAATAGAAAACGAATCGATAGCTTGACGCCCTGAGTCACACCGCGTTTCGAGTCAAACATTGAAGTCGGTTTTCTTTTTAGTATAAAAACGTAATTATAGGTTATTTTAGAGTAGGTTATATTTTGTATGTATAAGAATCTTTTATTTACTTTTAAGTTTATTGGGAAAGACCAGAATGTTATTTTATATTTATTTATTAGTTGTATTTTTATGAAAACTAAAAAGTAAGTAAGTTCGTATGAGTCAGTGGCCAACTCTGGTGACGGAGTTTTTAGGCCGCCTTAAGGCCTCCGACATGGCTTAACGACTTAAAAAGCCGGGACCGACAATTTAACGTGCCCTCCGTTACTCGGGACTACCGCGACACAAGCTTTGCTTAGTGCGGGGTCCTGGCTACATTTATATGAAATAAATTATCTTATCTAATGATCTTATCTTACCTTTTCTTGATGCATTGTTTTCTGCAGCATATAAAATAGAACTTCTCTCGTCGCTTGCGCTTCTTGTTGTTGCGCCCTTCCTAGCACGCTGCTAACTATAAAATAGTTACAATAAGAATTAGCTATAGCGCAGTTTTTAGTTTATGTGTGTGTGTGTGTGTGTGTGTGTGTGTGTGTGTGTGTGTGTGTGTGTGTGTGTGTGTGTGTGTGCAAGAGAAAAAGAATAAATATTTAGTATTTTTTACATAGATGATTTTTTTCGCTAAGGATATAACAACATAATTGAAACTTACCTCCCATGTTGCTAAACACTTTCACAGCTACGGGTTCCAAACCCGCTATACATTCAGCGTGAGCTCCCGATGCCATCAAACCATCACATAGTTGTATAAGCTGCAAACGAAAACACACCCTAATGTTATAACAATAAGGTAATTTTTCATATCAACCGTACGAGTAGTAAGAAGAAAGTTATGTGTAAAGGAAAATGTATGTAAAGTTATTTCCATTAAAATTAACCTTTTTTTACAAATGGTTATAGAGGATTGATACACAATAATTTGTGCAATGTTTACATGAAAAATGGACTCTATTCCAAGCCTATAAGGTTGTTTTTTCAAGTGCTATTATCATACGTGAGTTTGAATTACCTTTGGTATTTCAATGAGTTGTTTCGTGTGATGCTTTGATGATGACAGTTGGACTAGAAACATTAGTATACTATTGACGAGATCACAACAGTTTCTGAAAGAAATACAAATAAAATATACATTAATCAAATCTAAATCAAATAATTTACAGTACGCACAGCCGATCTTTAGCTCTGTGAAGTTAGGTGCACTAAACGATTGCGCAGGTTTGTGTGAGTAGGCGAGATAGGACGATGCAACAAACTAAGCAAGTGAGGGAGGTAGCTATACAACGCTGTCTTCGTTTTTTAGGCGTCATGAGTTCTGCGCAGCTACTTCAGAGAGATAAAGATTGGTTGTGCGTACTGTACCTATTTATTTCATTGACAAGCATACACATTTACTAAGCACAACGGATCTTTAGCTCTCTGAAGTTAGGTGCAATAGACGATTGCGCAGGTTTGGTAGAGTAAGCAAGATAGCACGATTTTATGCGTCATCAAAAATGGGTTCTGCGCAGCTACTTCAGAGAGCGAAAGAACTATTGTGCGTATTATACAATTGTATTAATTATACAATAGTTACAATGCGTGGTACCAACATTTTGAATAGCCTATATGCTATCTACGCCTATTCCAAGTTTCATCCAAATCGGTTCACTGGTTTAGGCGTGATTGAAACACAAACATACAAACACCCAAACATCTAAACAAACTCACAAACTTTCAGCTTCATTATATTAGTGGGATAAGACTTATACTGCGGGTAAATCATCGGATTTGGCACAAGACACAAATAAGGATAAAAAAATTGTTCACTCAAGTAGGAGACAGACGGATGTCGAACGCTGCCGAACGCAAAGGCCGATTGTGCTTCTTTGTCGCTCGTTCCGCGCTCTCGCTTGCACTTCAAGCCTTACATGGAACGCCTCAGAGCGAGGTAACGCCTCATGACGTCATGTTTTTTCGTGCGTGCAGCCGGCTCTATCGAATTATAAGACGTAGTCACGTCAAAAACTTACGGGATTTCATGTTGCTCAATCAATTCCAATTGCTTCAACAAGAATCCTATGAAAACTTGATCACTATCTAACATACAATAGTTCACACGTAGAGTTAGAAGTTGATTGAGGAGGGATAGCACTTGTCGATGATGCGGTATGTCGTTTTGCATCGTGTACGTCTGGAAATAAGGTGCACTTTTGAATGGCAATTTTCAAGTCAATATGTATGAAGCTGACTCAGATAGATAGAAGATATAATTACGTTTTTATACTAAAAAGAAAACCGACTTCAATGTTTGACTCGAAACGCGGTGTGACTCAGGGCGTCAAGCTGTCGATTCGATTTCTATTTGTGACATGGCTAGGAGGGAAGGTGTTTAAAGTTTTACGGGGAAACTATCAATCCCTCAGGAATAAAATTTATATGGGACCACCTCTGGAGTATACCCTTTCAAACATAAAAATAATTTTGCAAATCGGTCAACAAATGGCGGAGCAATCGCGTAACAAGATGCAAAAAAAAAAAAAACTCCTCCTTTTTTGAAGTCGGTTGAAAAAATACTTAATTGCACACAACATAAAAGTAAAACAAAAATATAAAACTTAACTATGATGACTTGACATTTAAATTACAGTTTTTTTGACATTATTTTTGACTGTTTGAGTTAAATTTTAATTGATCTAATATTTAATTTGATTTATTTTGAACTAGGTACTGCGCGCGGCTTCGCTCGCGTGGTATCATCATTTTGAATAGCCTATATTCTATTCCAGGTCACCATCTACGCCTATTACAAGTTTCATCCAAATCGGTTCGCTGGTTTAGGCGCGATTGGAACACAAACATATTCACAAACTTTCGGCTTAGTTATTAATTTATTATTATATATTACTAGCTGACCCGCGCGCGCCTTCGTCTGCGCATTGTTTCGTCAACGATCTTTGGAACTGCTATGCACAACCCCTAAGGGGAGTTTTTCAATTTATACCGAGTTTAGAGTGAATCAGACCAAGGAATAAAATTTTCCAAACTTGAACACCCTGTACACCATTTTTCCGTCATAAGAACCTTCTCCTAACAAAAAAAAATAACAGTGAAATCGGTCCAGCCGTTCACGCGTGATGGCGTGACCAAGGGATATAGGGATTCATTTTTATATATAGAGATTAAGGATGAATAACTTACGGCCTTATTTCTAAACGTGGGCCAAAGTTATGGCAGGTAAAAACTCATAAATTGTTTGGTTATTCTTAGGTATAATCTATGACACATTATACCTAAGAATAACGCTTTTTCATACAAAATCGGTCACTGCGCAGACAAACCGCTAACTTCACGAATGCCTAGAGCCGTTGGGCGAACTGTAATTGAACTATCTTACCTTCAAAGACTGTATAACCACCGGCTCAAACAATCTAATATATCTTTCCAACTCTTTCTTATTAGTACTCCATTTCCTATCCGACTTATTCTTGGCAAAATTCTCCATCGCAATCAACAGCTGTTTCTCCGCCGCCATCTTGGAATTCACATCCATAGACAATTTCTGACTGGCTGATGAACAAACACTTGACCTCCTTGACTCATCGTCTATGGATTTCAGCGAGTTTATTTTAAGAACATCTTCGAAGAAGCATGGTTTTGTTGTAATATTTTTTTTGTCTGATATAGACATGAAATCGTTGTACTGATTAATCATATTCGTTCCGAAAAGACATTTTAGTAGTTGTGTGATACAGTATACACTTAATTCGCCACAGAGAGGAAGAATTACTTTTAAATAGTACAGTATTTCCTCTGTTATGGCTCCTATTTCCTTTTCTGTGGCCAGTTCCAACTGTAACGCTAGACTTTTAAGCACTGTACGGAGGAAGGTGGAGAAAACGCTGCCCTTTGGGTCTAAATTTATCTGAAAAAAAAAAAATACGTGTGTCGTGGAACACTCGGTTGGAACGAAGTTTCAACTTTGACATTTGGCATTTGTCAAATAAATTATTGTCATACTTTCGATAGCCTCTTGGCCACCATTAAATAAATAATGCTGGACTTTTCACACAGCATTATCTAGCCCCAAAGTAAGCAGAGCTTATGTTATGGGTACTACATGACTGATAATTTTTGTTCGTAAATACATACATATTATACATAGAAAACATTCAGACCCGAGACAAATATTTGGAGATCATACAAACATTTGTCCCGCGGCACCTCGCCTTATACTTACTTTATGATTATTATAAGTAGCGCGTAAGTTTTCATAAAACTTCATATAATAAGGTTCATTGAAGAAATGCCCAACGAAGTTAGCTTTAAGACTCGTTGCAGCTGGTTTCCTCTTTGGACCTTTGTCATCACTCTCTGTCTTCATGCTGTTCTTTCTTTGAATTGAATCTGAAAATATCAAAAATTTTGATAAATAATCGATGTCATTTGGTAAATACTTATGTTAGAAATCAAAATAATAAAATGATGCTGGACATTTTACATGACAAACCACCCAGACCCGAGACAATTATTTCCAGATCGTACAAACTTTGTCCCGCGGCGGGATTCGAACCCACTTTCCGACCTGGAAAGGTTGGAAAGTGCACTAAATTAGCTTTTAACTGCTAAGAAGCAATTGTACTAAAAAACTTTTTTATTTTATTTGACATTATATTTTGTTGTAATGTATCATTTTTTGTTAATAAGTGATAAGTGTATATGTCAATAAATAACTCACCTTGCGTCTTCCTCCTAACAGGTGTACCAGGCAAAGCAATCCCACCCTTATTCAGATGCACATTAGGATTAACCTCCTCTATCAAATGCACCAACAAATTCAACATTTTCAATGTAACTTGAAGGAATTTCTCTGCTAGGTTGGCAACATCGTCGTTTTCGAGGTGTTGCCACTTTTTTGTAGTTTCCGTGTCGCGCTCAAAGATGTCTCGGTTGCTGGTTTTATGGCGCATTATGTTGTGGATTTTCACTGAAAAATAACATTTTGTTTGACACAGTTACTCTTCTTACGAAGTCAGGTTGGTCTTAATTGTGTGTGTAGATTTGTTTCTGTGTGCGTTGCGAAAGCGATACTGAGCGCTCATTTCATGAGCACAAGCGTTCCAGAGATGACACACACAGAAACAACGTGCATTTGTGTATCTACACACAAGCACAACTAAGCCGAACCGACCTTATTGAGATAAAACCACTATACTAATATTACAAATCTCAAAGTTTGTCCGTCTTATTACAGGAAAATGAACCGAGTTTAGAACGAGTTTAGAACTGTCCCTAGAAAAACGATCTTTAAATACTCGTGCATAGAACGCTTTTTTGTGGTAACAGTTTTGTTTTGACATGTGTCAACATAGAGTTCAACTAAGGTTTAACGTTTATGTAATAAGCAGCTGTATGTTTGTGTTTCAATCACATTAGCCAGTGACCAGATTTGAATTTGAATTTAGGCCCCAAACCGTGTTTGTTGCCCTGGTTCTTCACGGTATTGGTCGCGAAAGAACAGGAGTAGAATCACCTAGTTTTAAGACGTTTCAAAGTGATCCCAGCGGTCCTACTAAATACATGCTTTTTGACTTGACTTTGACCTTGAATGAAGGTTTAATTATTTACCTGGATAAATCATTCGACATAGGTCCAACAATACAGTCCGTACAGCAACTGATCCATTGCAATAGTCCAAGTTTTCTAGACAATAACACAATATACTTTGTTCTGTATAAACATTGATATATTGCCATGGTGGGTACTTCTGCGTTATAGTTTGTAGAGTTTCAAGGATCCCTTGCTGTGAATAAAGTTGAATATTTCATCGAAAAAATTAAATGAAAAGACTTATCATAATTACGTTTTTATACTAAAAAGAAAACCGACTTCAATGTTTGACTCGAAACGCGGTGTGACTCAGGGCGTCAAGCTGTCGATTCGATTTCTATTTGTGACATGGTTAGGAGGGAAGGTGTTTAGAGTTTTACGGGGAAACTATCAATCCCTCAGGAATAAAATTTATATGGGACCACCTCTGGAGTATATCCTTTCAAACATGAAAAGAATTTTGCAAATCGGTCAACAAATGGCGGAGCAATCGCGTAACAAGATACAAAAAAAAAAAAAAAAAAAACATACAGACGAATTGAGAACCTCCTCCTTTTTTGAAGTCGGTTGAAAATGTTCGATTCCGACGGGATTCGAACCCGTAATGATACGACGATCCTCTTAAAGCCGGAGCCGCCTTTTGCCAATTCGGCTACGGAATCCTTGTTCGTCGCAGTCAAAATTTTTGCTAAGCTCGGTTATAGCACCAGAAAGTTGGAAAGTCCGATGTTGAATATTGATTGAGCTTCATGATTTTTAAAAAGTACGTGAGTGTCGTGGAACACTCGGTTGGAACGAAGTTTCGACTTAGACATTTGGCATTTGTCAAATAAGATATTTATTAAAATCCTAGAAACGCTCTTCCGTACTAACAATGCAACAATCTATGGACTGTTTCGCGACTGCGCACTTCGCACTGTGACGTTTTGACATATACGTGTCGTGACGCAAAAATCTAACATTTTTTTTGTGATCCCCCATCCAATACTGTCCGAAAAGGAAATCCGTTTCAAAAACAAAGGAGGAAGGACTTTCCAAAAACAAATTATATATAAAAAAAAATATTTTGTATAAAAACTAAATGGATATATTGTATTGTATTTTTAATTGTTCCAACATCTTTAGGCCCACAGTTACTTTTAAGTATTTGTTTGCTATCAAATAGAGCATCCAAATAGACAAAAAATAAAATAAAAATATGAATAAAAGTAATATGAATAGTAATATTGAAAGTTTAAGAAAGATTTTCGTAACGTAAATTTTCATTTTTAACAATAATAAACCCCTTACAACATTTATTTCAATAACTACAAATATTAGCCGTTTAGCCCTTAAGACGAGAAAACTCACCTGTATATTACTAAAGCCTGTAGAACCTATAAAACATGAAACTCACCACCCTTTATATTGCTAAAACATGAAACTCACCGTAAAATAATTACAATTCGAAGCCATCATTTTCTCCACAAGCATAGCTACCACCACCTTCAAATTCTCTCCATCAATCTCCCTACCATTCAACTGTTCTGGTAGATCGCTATAGAAATGTATATCTCTGACTAGGTTTAATGCTGGTTTGTTATCATCGAATGATAAGAGGGTAGTTTGTAAAATGGCGACGCGGGTAACCATTGTAGAGGGGGTGTCTACGGGGGAGGGGAAGATTGACGGTATCACACTGAAAATGAAATGCAATTTAGTCAAAAAATTTGTAGATTATACATGTTTATTTACAGAAACTAAGCTACTACATATATATTTACAAAATACAACAGGATTAGTCAAGCTATCTAAGGATCGTTAGAAACGATCTATAGATAGCTCAACTGATCCAGGTCGCTGTCAGTCGGAAGCGTGCCCAAAACACTGGCGGCATTACCACGCTGGATGGCAATGCTGATACTTTGAGCCAAAAATGTGCCGGCTCTCGGATCACGCGTCGCTTCGACCAGATGCTTTGAAAGAATTTTGAAAACCCGAAGGGCTCCAGAACCCCACGGACCCTAGGTCTCAACCCCAAATGGTTCAAATATATAAACTCTATCAAGATTTGTATGTTTTTATTGAGATAGGTAAAGTGCATTCTAGTATTAGTGTTCACATTTTTATAGCTATTCTGTCACTATTAGCGAAGACCTATAATTGGCTCACTGTTTCTATAGTAATTATTACCACCATGTTATAGCTGTTGGTTTTCCAATAATTAAATAAATAAATAAATAAATATTTGCGCGTTTTGAGATCCTCAGCCAAATCTGCCGCGCGATTATACATTAATTGTTATGCCACCTAAATTGTAATTCTGTAATTCTTTATTGTACACAAGACAATGGTTACAAAACAATAATTAGAAAGAACATGTACAAAGGCGAGCTTAACCCTAAAAGAGTTTTCTACCAGCAAACCTTTGAGTCTAGGGAGAAGACATTAACAAATGTGGATGCACTGTGTACGTAATTGTTATACCTCATTACGTGTACCTACCCATCTGTAATGTGGATAAAATAAAATTTTATTCCAATCGGTGTCGCAGTAAAAGTAGAATTCTTTAAAGTTTTTTTTTTTAATAATGCTGGACATTTCACTCAGCATCATCTAGCCCCAAAGTAAGCAGAGCTTGTGTTATGGGTACTAGAATGACTGATAAACTACTTATATACTTTTTGTTTGTAAATACATACATATTACACATAGAAACACCCAGACCCGAGACAAATATCTGTAGGTCATACAAACATTGGTCCCGCCGTAGGGATCGAACCCGCAACCTTTTGCGTCGCAGGCGGAAATAAAGTTCTTTAACCAGAATTAAAATTTTAATTCAGAATTCGCGTGCGGTCGGCCCCAAACCGTGTTTGTTGCCCCGGTTATTATGTATCGAGACAGGAGTAGAATTAGAATCATCATCATCATCATCAGCCTATGGCAGTCCACTGCTGGACATAGGCCTCCCCTAGTGCGCGCCATTGCGCCCTGTCCTCAGCTCGACACAGTAGAATCACATGGTTTTAAAACTATTCTAAGTGATACCAGCGGTCTTTAACATACCTACCTAGCTACATACATACATACCTAGCAATTGCGTGGGATGCTGCATTTCTCACTTTATAATCCTGATCAGCCAACAATCGTACCAACATGTCTAGTATATCTGTACTTCGTCTGTGGTAGTCGGGGTACAACATAAATAACCTGGGAATAAAAAACAAGTACGTGAGTGTCGTGGAACACTCGATTGGAACGAAGCAAAGAGTACTTTTCTATACTGGGAATATAAAAAGTAGCCTATGTCCTTCCCTGGGATACAACCTTCATTCATGCCAATTTTCTGCCGAATTAGTTTGGTGGTTTGGACGTAAAAAGGTAACAAACAGACAGACAGAGTTACTTTCACATTTATAATATTAAGTATGGCTTTTAATAATAAATTGAATGACGAAATCATACTCACTTCCTATAAGGCAGTCTCTCACAAAGCTTACATAGATTCACTTTACACAACCAGTATCCATTACTCTCCACTTTGATGAGCGCATTCAATATATCGATCAGTAAAGTCCAATGCACACTATTTGATAAGGCAGTTGAAAGGGACGTTAGTGATGATAGTGTGTGATTCACAGTGGAGTGAATTTCGTCTGAAAGTCCCTGAAAATAACATAAAACTTTTATAACTCGTTATAGTCCGTGGTTTAACTCAGGGTAATTCAGAACACACGAATTACATATTTCAAGTTTTATCTTTCACACACAGTAGTGTAATTTCAATCATATCTTGAGCCATGTTGGTCGAATGGGGTTGTGCCTAGACTTTCAATCTGGTCGTGGGTTCGAATCCCGGCCGTGAGTCAATGGATTTTTCGTTTCGTAAAATTTATATGCGCTATAACTCTTATATATTATATTATTATAGCTCTTAACGGTGAAGGAAAACATCGTGAGGAAACCCGCAGCTTCCTTAGCTCCACACGTATTGACGTCGTCTTTCCTGTGGGCGGCTGATTAAGCTGAGACGATGGTTTAGGTGCTGGGCAAGCCTATTCCATCTCAAACATGTTCCAGGCACTACAGCGTCCCGTTAAATGTAGGCATGGATTGCCTCCTGACGCTGTATAAAAAAGTGTAGTTTATAAAGTTCTTACCTTCAAAACGACGTTCACTAAAACTTCTACAGATATACTATCACTCACATCTTTCGGTAGCAAATTCAGACATTTCCATCTACCATAATCCCCATGTGACATTTCCAATGCACTCATCAAGTAATTCCCTACACAGACCCTTAAAATACCCCTAATTTGGGGGTCTAAATGACCCTCAAAAAGTGTAAAAACTTCTGACATATGCTGACATTCAAATTCACTTTCTACGGACTCTTCGAGTTTCAATTCTGGAATACTCTCTATTATATCTTTGTCTTTCTTCTTGAATGACGACGCTAGATTATCCAAATTAGTTGTCGATTCTCCAAAATGGTCGAATTTCATGTCCAAATCTATACTTGATGAGAGAACATCTCCGCTACTTGACATAGGATATCCAGTATTACTTCCAGTCATACCACTATTCGTAGTGAAATTGCTATTAGTCATTATATTAGTACTGTCTTGGCTCATAGCGCTTGCAATAAGGTCGCTTTTCGCGTAGTTTTTGCAGTCTAAAATCCCACTTTGTATATTGCTTGAGGTTTTTTGGTCACTATCAGATTTTTCTTTATCTTTTCTTTGGGAGGGAGTTTGACTATCAACGCTTTTGAGTAAATCTTGACTGAGACTTTCTGACATGGAGTCTTGGTAACAAACATTTCTTTCTAGAACGTATTCGTTGGCGTTGTCTTGGGAATCTGCGCCTTCTGATAAGCCTGATGTAAGCAAAAATAAGTTTTATTGTAATGACTATAGAGTTTAATTTCATATTAGAATTGTACAGCTATTTGAGCTAGCTAGAGTAACCAATGGTAGTTTACCAAAGTAAGCATTTTAAGCTTTATTTTGACGTCGATAAAATTCATTTTCACATTTTTACAAGCTCAGAAGACGTAAATATTTGAGTTAATCTTGAACTTAGAAAAGAGAACTTTACGGCAATAGATATAAGATTCAAAGTCAAATAATCTATTCTCACCAGAAATATTGTGATTCTTCAAATCTGCGTCCTTATCTAAATACATTGTTATTGCTTGAGGGTACAACTTCAGTAGTTCAGATAAACAGTTCAATGCTGAAGACTTTACTGAGACTCTTATTGACCTAAAACCAATGTATGCTTCAATAAAATGTAGTCTTAAAATCCTTTTAAGATATCTAGTTCAAATAAAAAAAATATAGTAAAATAAATAATAAATGTTGGTGATTTGACCACTGTTTTTTATCTTTAGTTTAGTTAAATTATGTACCTACTTATACTTATATTTATGATTATTGTTTCGAGTAAATAAAATTTCTAATTCAAGTAAAATAAATAAATAATGCTGGACATTTTCTCACAGCATCACCTAGCCCCAAAGCAAAGCTTGTACAATGGGGCACAGATAACTGATATACTACTTATATACTTTTTGTTCTTAAATACATACATATTATACATAGAAACACCCAGGCCCGAAATAAATATTTGCAGATCATACAAACATTTATCAGCTTTGCTTAGTTTGGGGCTAGATAATGCAGTGTGGAAAAAAAAACCACCGCGTCTATTCCGTCCTATTCCGAAACATATAAACATACCTCACTAACTTTTAACGTTTATTTAATACTAGCTGCGCTCTCGCGGTGTGACCCGCGGTCCCTCGAGATTTTTTCATTTTTTCGGGATAAAAAGTAGCCTATGTCCTTCCCTGGGATACAACCTTTAACTATGCCAAATTTCAGCTTAATCTGTTCAGCGGTTTGGGCGTGAAAGCGTAACAAACAGACAGACAGACAGACAGACAGAGTTACTTTCACATTTATAATATTATATAAGTAATATATAAGTAATAAGTATGGATAGTATGGAAGTATGGATTTACAGAAACTAAGCTACTACATATTTATATATATTTACAAAATATAACAGGATTAGTCAAGCTATCTAAGGATCGTTAGAAACGGTATGTCTTATTTTCGATAATATTTGTTAGGTAACTGCTAAGTTTACCTGTCATGTATAATTCCTCCTTTATTCCCAGTAAGAAGAAACTTGGAAGTTAGCAACCTCGCGCAGTATTTCAATGGCACGTCATCATCGGACAATGATCCTATGTTAATCTGCAAATAATCTGAGGGATAAACATCGGCATAAACTTAGGGATATTAGGATAAACTTAAGTATACATTTAGGGATAAACTTGGGATTACTCAAGTATACATTTAGGGATAAACTTGGGAATACGTAAGAATACATTTTGGGATAAATTTGGGAATACTCAAGTATACATTCAGGGATAAACTTGGGAATACGTAAGTATACATTTAGGGATAAACTTGGGAATACTTAAGAATACATTTAGGGATAAATTCGGGAATACTCAAGTATACATTCAGGGATAAACTTGGGAATACTTAAGAATACATTTAGGGATAAACTTGGGAATACTTAAGAATACATTTAAGGATAAATTTGGGAATACTCAAGTATACATTCAGGGATAAACTTGGGAATACTTAAGAATACATTTAGGGATAAACTTGGGAATACTTAAGAATACATTTTGGGATAAATTTGGGAATACTCAAGTATACATTCAGGGATAAACTTGGGAATACGTAAGTATACATTTAGGGATAAAGTTGGGAATACACTTAGGGATTAACTTTATAACTTAGGATCAATCAAGAGCCTTTGAAGATGCCTCGCCGTTTAGAGCTAGTAAAAATACGCATATAAAGTTTCCAAAATGAAAAATCTATTTATTAGGGATGGGCCGAAGTTCGTTTCACATTCGGTTAAACCGAACTTCGGCAGCTTGAACCGAAGTTCGGCATTCGGCCGAAATTCGGTTCAAACTGCCGAAGTTCGGTACTACATAATATAGTAATCAAAAGTACGTGAGTGCCGTGGTACACGAAGCAAAGAGTACTTTTCTATACTGAAAACTTCAAATTCCAATCAAACACACTTCCGTACTAACAATGGACTGTTCGCGGTTGCGCGCTTCGCACTGTGACGATTTCGTGACGTGGCGGTCGTGACGGTAAAATGGAACGACATTTTTCTTCCAGCTCCAGCCTGTTTTTCTTCGATACCGTCATTCGATACATCACGATCGACAAAAGTAAATATAAATCTTACTATACTACTTACGGAACCTATGTTCAAAGAAGGACGGCAAGATCGGACCTCAAATTTTCCATAGATAAAAAATAATTATACCAATTCAGTACATTTTAGGGGTAAATAAATAGTCATTATTATTTTTCGGCTTGATAATAAGAAATTACGAATTGCATACGGCAAGTGGCTTCGTAAGCAAGAAATCAGGCTGTAGGTAGATCAACTCTGGAATCGTTAATTTTTGAGCCAAGTCACAGTTTGTATGGAAACGACCGACGTTCTTTACATCAAAATTGGTTAAAAAATGCGACCTGAATGACAGACAAAATAATTTTTTTGGCCAATCTCGAAACTGAGACGCTTCGCTCACTCGATCAACTAAAGTCACACACACAGTTAACACTATAAAATATTAAATCGGAAGGTTTTACAGTGTTAAACGTGTGTGTTATCGATTTATGCCAATTAAAATAGTGAAATGCGTCTTAGGCACGTACACGTACCTTCAGAACAGTCGTAGAATTGAAAAAAGTAGTTGTAACGACAACCCAATCATCCATATTTGTCACACAGCGAAAAGCAGTACAAGCACCACACTACATCTACTTTAGAAAACTTCAACGATCGCGTAAACAAGATTTGACGTATTTCTTTTGAGAAAATACAATGAAACTAGGTACCTACCGAACTTCGGCCGATATTCGGCCGAACTTTTCATTTTAACCGAATGTTCGGCCGAAGTTCGTATTCGGTTAAAACCACATTCGGCCCATCACTACTATTTATGCATTGCCGGCCGAGCGACCCACGGCATATCCACGGGTCGAAAGTCAAGGCTATCCTACTAAATCAACAAGACTTAGGTTTTTTTTTATAGACAGTTTTTTTTTTTAAGTTTGTAGGTACCTACCTTATAACCATCGTGGTGTGTAGTTTCAACTTGTTCATACTCTTTATGATCAGTTTCATCAATTTCTTGCAATTTTTCAGTGAGATCCTTGGATAGCTGTTCCGTTGTCATTTCTAACTCCGTTTCACTTTCGGGTGAATCTGGCGTCTGTGAAGTAAATAATGCTGGACATTTCACACAGCATCATCTAGCCCCAAACTAAGCAAAGCTTGTGCTATGAGAACCAGGTAAATGATATACCACTTATATACGTTTAGTTTGTGTTAATACATACATAGAAACACCGAGACCCGAGATAAATATTTGCAGATCATACAAACATTTGTCCCGCGGCGGGGATTGAACCCGCAACCTTCTGCGTCACAAGCGGGCTTTCACCCACTTCACAGAGGTTGTCAATACAGGTTAATAAATAATTACAGTTTGTTGAATATTCTTATGTTGATAGGACATTGGCATCATTAAAGTAAGTTTGTATGAGTCAGTGGCCAACTATGGTGACGGAGTTTTTAGGCCGCCTTAAGGCCTCTGTCGTGGCATAAGGGCTAATAGCCGGGACCGACAATTTAACGTGCCCACAGAAACACGGAAACGTTCAGTTGATAATGCCACTGGCGGTCACCCATCCACTTACTGACTGCAGTAGTTAATTTTTTTTTTTGTATTATTTAAAAGTACACAAACCTGAAAGGATAAATCTTCGCAGCTTAAGCTAGGAGTGTTAAGCTGTAACAAACTTCCAAGCTGTAGGGCTCCGGTGAAAGATAGCTCCAATTGTTCCCGGGGCTCCGAGGCGGGACTGGGGGCGAAGCGCGATGGAGTCACTGTTGGATTACCTGTTAAGAAAACAGTAAATACTATTATAATCAGTTACCTAATCGTACAAAAATGTTACAATTTTTTTTGTACATAATATTAAACATAGAAAGCACCCAAACCCCAGACAAATATTTGTAGATCATACAAACATTTTTTGTCTTGCGTTGGGAATCGAACTCCTCTAAGTAAATAAGATGATCCTCTAAATAAATGATGATCAAAGGTATCTCCCTTCCAAAGGAGTATAGTATTTTTAGGGTTCCGTACCTAAAGGGTAAAACGGGAACCCTATTACTAAGAATTCGCTGTCTGTCTGTCTGTCTGTCCGTCCGTCTGTCACGGTTTTATCTCATGAACCGTGATAGTAAACAGTTGAAATTTTCACAGATGATGTATTTCTGTTGCCGCATAGGCAGGCTTAGCTATTTTTTATATCAAAAACTCACTCAAATAATTCCTTTTCTCCCTCATATCCAATTGCACAGATGTAGGATGGTTTTCTAACAACGCGCGTGTGAACTGACTACTGGCACACATTAGCAGAGTAGACAAACATTCCATCGCACAGTTTTGTATATTGTGGTCGGTCGCTTGCTCTATGTAGAGTATACTGAGATGGTAAAGCTGGAAATAGATATGTTTTTAACAAATGGCGATCATTCTGTTTGATATCACACGTCAATAATCAGTGTAAGTAATTAAACCTTTGATCAGGAATACCAAGAATTAAACCCTTACTTTATCTACAGTTTTCCCAACGGATCTAGCCATTCGTGAAGTTAGCCGTTTGTCTGCGCAGAACACAATTTTGTATGAAAAATCGGACTCAGACAAACGGCTAACTTCACGAATGCCTAGATCCGTTGGGCGAACTGTAAGGGTTTATGTAACGCTACTTAGATTAATACTGCCGACAGTAATATTTGCAAATCGTTTAACATTTGCAGATCATACATTTTGTCGCGCCACGAAAATCGAACTCACACCTTTAAGTCACAAGCGGACCTTCGCCCATCAACATATTTTCCCACTTATTATGTTACCAAGCTGTTAGTTTCCAAAAGTTTATCAAAAAATATCGAAATGCTGTGAAATTTTATCAAATACTTACTTCCAGCTTGTCTCATCCAATTTGGTCCCATTTTTTCTCATCCAATTCGGATGAGACAAGCCAGAGATAGAGAAATGTGGAAAAATATGGGGGAGGCCTACGCCAGAGAGGCGACTATAACATTCTGAAATTAATAATAATTATGCATGCTTAATATTACAATGATAAACATTCTAATTTGATTTGATTTATGTACTATGATAATTATTTTCTCATTTTATAATCTTAATGTTATAGAATAAAGACTATTTTTATTTTATTTTATTTTATACTTACTTCCAGATAATCTTGAAGTCCAAACAGATCATTCTCTGTGAATTTTGCAATATCGTTGACTTGGAATATAGCTTTGATGACACAAAACCAGCCAAGAACCACTTTATTCTCTGTTGTCATCGGCCATAGTTTTTCTGTACAAAGAAAAGTAGATTATTAACGCTCAACCAATCTTTAGCTCTCTGAAGTTGGGCGCACTTAACATTGCACAGGTTTGCGCGAGTAGCCGAGATAGCACGATGCAACAAACTAAGCGAGTGAGCGAGGCAGCTATACAACGCTGTCTTTGTCTTTTAGACGTCATCAAAAATGGGTTCTGCGCAGCTTGCATGCCTTGTTCCCTAAGAACTTTAGAACGTGTCTACATCGCGGCATGAGATTGTATGGAAATATGTAGCACGATATTAATATCAACGTGATTCTCTCACTCGTAGAGTCATCCCTTTAGTCACAGGCGCTATATTGAATAGAAAATTTAGTAAGGGACGCAATAACACGGCTGTAAACGGTGAAGTAAAATCGCGAGGAAACCAGTCAGATTTTTTTTTACAACTTGTCACATACAGAGTGCTAGCTTCAGCTTCAGCAAAATATAGGCATGTGTATTAGACGGTCCTGATGACTACCCCCTTAGGCGGGCCCTAGACGCTCAATTATATTGAGCAATATAACGAATTGAGCAATATTATTGAACGTTTGGGGTTAATATTGAAGATTGAGCAATGATTTGATTTGAACGAAATTAATTTTTACTGCGCGTGTAGGGTCAGTACAGTGCAATATTTTTCAGTATTTATATGAACAAGAAGATATTTGTCGGGCTAACAACATTGCGCAATTATAATTATTGTGCAATATAATTGATCGCTTGGCTACGAAGCCCTTATTAATAATAAAATGCCAATAAAATATATTGTACAATGTTATTGTAGGCTCGCTTTAGACATCTTCAATGGATCTGGAATACATAAAGATCTGAGAGAATGTCTACTGCGTTTTGGGAATACAGTCGTGAAAATTATTTCTTCTGGACATTTCTTACCAAAAATGCTTGTCAGCAGGCTAGCCATTAAAGTTTCTCTATGAAAACACAGATGAGCTACACAAGTCGAGATTCCTCTCCTCACAGCTGGTTCCGTTGTTTCCACATGCGATAGTAAGGCTTTTGATAGATCTGAAATAATGAAAGGCTTATATAAAATTTTTGTTGAAGTTTTACAAACTTCAATTTATTTAAAGAAACTAAGCTACTACATATTTACATCCATACTAATATTATAAAGCTGAAAAGAAGAGGATTAGCGAGTTTATATGTTACGTTCCCCAAAACGCAACGATAGCGCGATCTAATTTTTCCTGTGGCGCCATCTATTATGTAGTAAAATGTGTCTGTCTGTCTGTCTGTTTGTTACCTTTTCACGCCTAAACCACTGAACAGATGATGCTGAAATATGACATGGATAAAGATTATGTCCCAGGGACGGACATAGGCTACTTTTTTTTTTCAAAACTAATCATGAAGGGCGTGAAATAAGGGTTGGAATTCTGTATGGGGACTTAAAGTGAAGTTCCAGTTGAAGGCCACTAGATGGCGTTGCTGTCCTATGGCTGAGGTCGAGATGGCGCTATTATTGCATTTTTATTTTTAAAAGTATCAGAAGAGAATCTTCTGAACAGCAGTTTTCAGTTCTGTTTTTATTAAGTATGTTATTTTGCTGACGAAGTCGCGGGTACCAGCTAGTATATTATATTTACAAAATACAACAGGATTAGTCAAGCTATCTAAGGGTCGTTAGAAACGATCTATAGATAGCTCAACTGATCCAGGTCACTGTCAGTCGGAAGCGTGCCCAAAACACTGGCGGCATTACCACGCTGGATGGCAAGGCTGATCCTTTGAGCCAAAAATGTGCCAGCTCTCGGATCACGCGTCGCTTCGACCAGACGCCCTGAAAGAATTTTGAAAACCCGAAGGGCTCCAGAACCCCACGGACCTAGGGTCTCAACCCCAAATGGTTCAAATATATAAACCCTATCAAGATTTATATATTTGCGCCTTTTGAGATCCTCAGCCGAATCTGCCGACGCGCCAGGCCTAACGGATGTCCCCGGTAGATGGGAAAGCGCAAGGGTGTCTACGCAAGTAGCGTCCCACACCAAAGGCCTTCCCCTCTCCCAAGGGACAAGAGTCATGCCGTCGGGTTTAGTTTTACATGCCTACTTGTACTTACAAAATCATCATCATCTTCCCGCCCTTTTCCCACATTATGTGGGGTAGGCACAACATGTGTTATTCTTTCATTCTCCTCTATCAGCCGTCATCTCAACACTCACTCCTTTCTTACTCATGTCATCCTTCACACAATCCATCCATCTTTTCTTTGGCCTACCTCTACTCGTAAATCCATCAACATTCATACCTAGCACTCTCCTAGTTACATGACCTTCTTCCCTTCTCTTTACATGCCCATACCATGCTAACCTGTTGCTCCTCATCTTTTCATTCACTGGCGCCACTATCACACTTCCTTTTATGTACTCATTCCTTACTCAGTCCCTTCGCGTCACTCCACACATCCATCTCAGCATTTGCATCTCAGCCACGTGTACCTTTTGTTCATCCGTCCCTTTTGTTGCCCAAAATATTTCAAATATAAATCAACGCAATCAAGAATCATCTGGCCTCAAACTAAGCATTGTATTTTCAACAAAATGTATTTGAAATAAAAGGATATTTTTTTAACAAATATTGTGCTTCTAACACGTGGAAATATAACAAAACTTTAATCTATTTGTAATCTGTAACTAAATAAATAATGCTGGAATTTTCACACAGCATCATCTAGCCCCAAAGTAAGAGCTTGTGTTATGGGTACTAGAATGACTGATAAACTACTTATATACTTTTTGATTGTAAATACATATTATACATAGAAACACCCAGACCCGAGACAAATATCTGTAGGTCATACAAACATTTGTCCCGCGGCGGGGACACGCAACCTTCTGCGTCGCAGGCGGACCTTCGCCCACTGCGCCACAGAGGTCGTCAAACGTAACTGTTAGTAAACTTTTCAAACTTTTCCTCTTAAAACTTTCTACATACCTCCAATTTCTTCATCAGTTGTATACTCCGCCAAAGCATTCAGTATTCGTGGCAAATTGGATTCTAGAGCTTCCACAATAAGTTGAATCTCGCTTGTATGCTTCACAATCGTACATAGAGTTGGGAAAAGAGCTTGGGCTTGAGATCTAATCTTGCCAACGCCGGGACGAAGCCAGATGTCTCCGAGGCATATGCGAGAAAGAACTGCTCTGATCCATCTGAGGAATTTTTTTATTTTTATTTTTTTTATTTGGGAAACAAACAGTGACCGCTTTTTCATATAAAATTGTTTTCTGCGCAGACAAACGGCTAACTTCACGAATGCCTAGATCCGTTGGAAGAACTGTATATGATTAAAATTAAACAAAAAGCATATAAAAAAATCAAGTTTCCACCGCTAAGTAGATATTATGCAAGTGAACAGAAATATCAACAATAGAGAGAGAGAAAAAAAAAAAATAACTAAATGATAAGAAGTTAGAAAAATAATTCTTAAAAGACAGTTTAAAAATTTTGTTAAGATAAGCTAGCTACTTAATAGAATATGGACAGAGAGATATGGTGATGAATCTTATTTATATGTAAACAAAGAAAAGGAGGATTATGACTGTATCTCCAAGACCGCGAATTATTACTAATAGCAATATAGGTAGGTGCTTCAAGGTTTTTATAAATGCTGAGACGAATTCATTGCAAAATGTATCTTGGAGATTACATTCTCATAGAGTGTTTAGAAATATAATCTAGCTAGAACAGTTCAAAGTCAAAGTCAAAAAACATTTATTCAGTAGGACTGCTGGGATAAATTAGTTGCAAAACTAATTTTGCTCCTGTTCATCGCAACCAATACTGTGAACTATTTATTTATTTATTTATTATTTAAATACTTTATTGCACAAAAAATATATAATACAATATTGCACAATTGGCGAACATAATGCCGAAGGCATTCTCTACCTGCTGACCAACGTGTTGTCGGAGAGGTACAAAAGGCGTGCAAAATAGGTAACAAACAACATAATAAACCTTAAATTTAACATAACATAGTATTTATAATATATAATATATAATTATAAATATAATAATACTTATAGTATAATCGAATTAAATATATAACTACAAAGAGTCTAGCAATAGTTTCTGAGTCTGCCTCTTGAAACCTTCTTTTGAGTCAATGATGGCAATAAACATGGTTTGGCCTAATAGTTCTTTTAGGTGATCCATCTTAAAACAAACAAATCCTATTAACCAACCTGGCGTTTCTATGACTCCCTATATTATTTAGAAGAACAATATTTGTTTTATGCAGATGAAACGCAAATGCTCCGACTACAGCGCGATTCAAGGCTTCATCTCCAGCCAAACGTACTTCCGCCTGAAAAAATCTTAAGAAATTAATAAATAGTGCCTACCACTGCTACCACTTTAGTTTTACACCTTCAATTCAAATTGAATGAAGAAAGTTTAAAATGTAGGGGTCTAAAAGTTTATATTATCAATGTTCTTAAGCCACGTTGACACAATCAGAGTATAATTTGACAGAGTGGACTCTGATGCGTACTAGGACGCTACTTGGATCGTGGCAACTCCAATCCGAGCGTACTCTGTTGACGGCGACCAATCAGAGCGTCCTAGTAGGCATCAGAGTCCACTCTGTCAGAGAATACTCTGATCGTGTCAACGCGGCTTTAATTAATAAAACTGAATACTTACGCTTTCATTACTGGCCAATAACAGTAATGTAGGAACTGCAGAGGGAATCAAATTAGCGTAATGCCGAGCATAGCTAGGTCGACTTCCTAGCATACCAAGACATCGTCCCAGCGTTCCAGCAGCTGTTTGTATCTCGTGCGGCCTGAAATAATCACATATTTAGCAGAAAAAGACAGAAAAAGACAGAATAACTGTAAAGGTTCTGTTTATTTCACATCAACTTACTTGGCAGAATGTTCGTTTGTTTTCAGGTATTCTAGGGCCTTTTCGGCCTTTTCCAAGACGTTCATAGCGTGATTTTAGTCATCCAGTATTCACAGAGTACATGAGTAGCATTATTTGTATCGCCCCTAGGTGAAAACACGAACAAAAATCGCGGA
Organism: Epirrhoe tristata; assembly: GCA_951394285.1. NCBI lineage: Eukaryota > Metazoa > Arthropoda > Insecta > Lepidoptera > Geometridae > Epirrhoe > Epirrhoe tristata. The sequence goes on along the minus strand of OX596159.1, from coordinate 6,773,251 downwards.
AAACGCAAACAAACAGATGGGAAACTGCAGTCCCGTACATTCCCGTCCCGGAAAATCGATTAGATTAGTTTAGTTTGACTTTGACATTGACATAATTTGACATTCGTTTATTTCGTCTAAAAACCACAACGTAGCTAAACTTAACTATTTGACATTGACACTGACATTTTTCAATATAATCCACCCCTCATATATCTCCATCTCCCTTTCTCACCTTCCCACCCACTTCCTCCCTCCACTCCACACAGCTGATCGATTCAAATCGATTGATTTTGATTTGATAAGTGCTTGAAGTTCAAGTTCAATTCAGTTTTTAATTTTATCAATAAAAATAAATGAATTGCTGTTTTGGACTATGACAACCACTAATGAAGAAAATATCGACGTCATGTACGGCTTAAAAACAGTTTTATCTCAAGTAGAAGCTGCGGTGGCCAAGAGAAGTAAGGTAGGTTTATGTGGCATTGCATTTTGTATACAGCGCTATTAGTGATCAAACTTCACTGCTAACCAATATATGTGATGAAAAACTTAGTAAGGCTATGTACTAATTCATCTACTTATATCCTCGAAACTTTGGCTTCTGAGCTGGCCTACATCATCTCCTCGTATAACTCAAAACTTGCTCCGCAATTCCAGGACTTACCGCAGATCATACCCAGATTAGTAGCAGTATCAAAAATCAAGCCTGCTACTCTTATCGTTGAAGCATATGAAGCTGGCCAAAGAAATTTTGGTGAAAACTATGTAAACGAGCTAGCGGATAAAGCTGTAGACCCGCTTATATTAGAAAAATGCAAAGATATCAAATGGCACTTCATAGGCCATTTGCAGACAAATAAAATTAACAAACTCCTTGGATCACCAGGGTTGTTTATGGTGCAAACGGTGCATTCAGAGAAACTGGCCGATAACTTAAATAAGCAATGGGAAAAGCTTAGGAAGGAAGAGGAGAAATTGAAAGTGATGGTGCAGATTAACACCAGTGGAGAAGAGGGTTTGTAGTTAATGCACCAAAATATTAATGTACGATGGAAAATAACATACTGACATGGTGTAGGTAGCCTGCTTTCTGAAAAAAAACATCATCACTATCAGCCTTTCTCATCCCACTGCAGCCATCGATCAATTAAAGCTACCACACCAATCGATCAATGTCGAACGATGTTGATCGATGGCATTGATCAATTGGTGTGATACACCCTAAGGTGTTTATGATTTACTTTTTATAATTTCAGCCAAAAATGGTGCAAAACCAGCTGAAGCAACGAAACTAGTGGAGCATGTACTCAAGAATTGTCCCAGTTTAGACTTCAAAGGCCTCATGACCATCGGACAATATGATTATGACACCTCTCTGGGTCCTAACCCTGACTTTTTGACTCTAGCCAAGTGCCGGCAAGAAGTGTGTGAAAATCTTAAACTGGATATCAATGAAGTTGAGCTGTCAATGGGAATGTCTACTGATTTTTCACATGCTGTAAGTATTTCAGAATGCATGCTTGTGCTAATCAATCCAGACTAATATCCATACTTATAATATTATATTATGTGAAAGTAACTCTGTCTGTTTGTTACCTATTCCTACATTGTGCAAGTTTAATACCTTAGGAGCCTATCAACAAAGGAAAATAGATAGGTAACAATCTCTGTTAACCATGAAACCATCTTGATATCTGTCCCTACACATTTATTTTTCTTTTGCAGATTGAATTAGGAGCTACTACTGTACGTGTTGGGTCAGTCATTTTTGGAGCCAGACCCCCAAAGCTATGAAAATAAATTGAAGATTTAGTACTATTAATAACTTTATGTACATAATATACCTACTACTGCTACAGTAGGTATGGGGACTAGTTAATTAGTTATTTTTAATTACTTGTTGGGTTTCCATCTACAATAATAAATGTGTAAGCCACAACAGTATTTTAAAATTTGTGTCTCAGTCATCTTGCCATCTTAGCTGTCTGAGCAATGAGTACTGTATTGAGTAGGTACTCAATACAGTACTCATAACACTACCCTAGCCCTAAAATTTATATAAATAAGTAATTTACATACCTACGTTGTCTAGTTAAGTTGTTGATAATTATTTGTTGGACAAAATGTGTCTAACTAATTAATTACTTAGAGTTTCTTACTTACTTTTTCTATCATTACACTAAAACATGAATCAAACAAACCTATGTAATAATGAAATAAAAACAAAATAACTCAATGTTATTATGAGTTCATAGCATTTCGAATTTCGTACCTACCTAATTTTCGTACAGTTTCGTACCTAGTTTTATTTTTGATGGCCATGTGTTGGCCACACTCCCCACTTTATTGCTTGACACATCTAACAGCTGTCACTGTCATCTCTGATGGGTCAGTCAAGTCACAGTCAGGTCAGTTAGTCCCACACACAGGTTAGTCCGTGGATTTCCGAACGCAACAAACACGTCTCCATAAACTCGTCTTGAATTAATTTTTTTGAGTTTTTTACGTAAAAAGAAAAAAGCATTGTTGTACATAAAGAAACTATTATGTATTTCGAGCGGGATTGATGCTGTTAGCGTATCTAAGATCGCTTTTGTAGTACTTCGTACGGTGTGAGTGTGAACTAGATTCTTGAGCTTGGTGAGAAGTTTTTGTGTCAACAAGTCCAACAGAGTTCTTCCCGAGTTGAAAGTTTTGTACAAACAAGGCCGCGTTGTAAACAGGTAATTTACAAGTACTCGATTTATTTCTTAAAATATTTTAATAGTTAGAGAAGTAACTTAGATAGGTAACTGCTTTAGGTATACACTTAGAGCCTTCGATCGTAAGGTTGTGGGTTCAATTCCCGTCGTGCAATAAGTTTTTCTGCCTAAAAACATACGTGCACTATGCCAGTACTCTCAAACGGTGAAGGAAAACATCGTGAGGAAACCGTCATGTCGTAGAACCTATAAAGTTCGAAAACATGTGTCAAGTGCACGAAAAGAGTCTTTGAGGCGCACATAAAATCCTTTCACCACACTGGTTTGAAAGAATTAGTGACATGATAAGAAGACACTACTTTTTATGTTCGTAAGTTTTTTGGTCACTGATTAAGTAAGATTATTTCAATCAATCTTAGAACTTTTATTAGCTTTTTAGCTGTTGTCACAGTTCCTATTGTTTTACTTTTTGTTTTTCCGCCTGCGAAGCAAAAGGTTGCGGGTTCGATCACCGCGGCGGGATCAATGTTTGTATGATCTGCAAATATTTGTCTTGGATCTGGGTGTTTCTATGTATAATATGTATGTATTTACAAACAAAAAGTACGTATATCAATCATCTAGTACCCATAACACAAGATCTTGCTTACTTTGGGGCTAGATGATGCTGTGTGGAAAAGTCCAGCAGTATTTATTATTTATTTACTGTAAATGTTGTGCATGCCTGTTAGGGGTATACATTCTTTAAGTATGATGACTTTTAAAATGTTCAATTTTAAATGTGAATTTTGTATGCAGTTGGCGTTGCCTAATAAATAAGTAAAATAAGCTCCTACCTGTATATCTGGGTGTTTGTCAGCCAATTTACTGTAGGTAAGTAAAGTACATAGCTACCATTCTTTGTTTTTGACTACCTACTCTATTCATCATCATCATCTTCCTGCCCTTTTCCCACATTATGTGTTCTTCCATTCTCCTCCATCATCTCAACACTCACTCCTTACTCATGTCATCCTACTATTTATTACCTACTTTATTTTAAGTTAAAATTGCACTAAGTTGTTTTGTCAGTCTGCTATGATAAGCGTGGCTAAGTTACGAAATCGGAAAAGTAAAAAAGTAAGAACAATAGTTACCTTTAAAAGCGTCAAGTGTGACGGATTGCTTACAAATCTTACAATAGAGACATTTTGTACATCCAGAGATTATGCAGTCAGTAAGTACCTACTCTATCAGATAGAAAGAAGATAACCCAAACCGTGTTTGATACCCTGGTTCTTCTCGGTATTGGTCGCGAAGGAACAGGAGTAGAATCACCTAGTTTGATCCCAGTGGTCCTACTGAATAAATGCTTTTTCACTTTGACTGCAGTGGCTGATACCGAGCTGAGATCATGATGATGATCAGATTCCTATTATAAAGTTTAACTGGCTGTGTTCCGCGGTGTTACCTGCTATTCCCTCGGAATAATTTACTTTTCTGGGATAAAATGTAGCCTCTTGTGTTATTCCAGACTATACCTACAGTTAAATCTCATTTTTCTCAACTTCTCGTCTAGATGATTCTAGATACAATATTTTTAGATTTTGCTGCAGTCCTGACATACTTCTTTAGCCACTACACTTTCATTACTATTCTTAATATATCTCTCCGAAATCTTCTACTATGTTTGGCATTATCAACTGCGCGCTTCCGTGTTTCGTAGGGCATGTTAAATTGTCAGAGCCATGACGGAGGCCTTAACGCGGCCTAAAAACATCATCACCAGTGTTGGCCACTGACTACCTAGGTTTTTAAAATAAACAATAACGTAACAATTGATTAGGTATTCCGTCCTGCACCTAACTTTGCAAACAAGACGCGTCAAGTGTTAGAAAGTCGAAAGTGAAACGCCCATATAAAATTGCGTGTTGAAGATATTATACCGTGCTTTAGCGATTGTTACACTTTTTATGGGGCAGGTAATCGTCTCTCTTATTCACCTTTAAAGCCAGCAAATACGTATGTAATTGAAGAAAGATCACGACTGTATTCGACGCGCGGCAAACATTGTCTTAGATCTTTAGGGCTTTAGGTGTATCACAAGCTCCTATGAAGTTGTCTAAGAGGGTAAAGAGAGTCACATGCAAATGAAGACTCGGGAGATGTCCATAATTTGATTCTTCTTATCGTGTCCCTAGATATTTGGAACTAGTGACGTGAAGGATTTTATGAGCGCCTCAAAGAGGCTCCTTTTTGCTGTGTAGCTAGCTAGCATTTCATACGTAAAAATATACCTGGGTATCACCATTTGAAATACTAAAATACCATAATTACAAAAGAAGAAAAGCTCGCTGTCACCATTCTATACCATACCTTCATCACAAGCGCTCGTGGTCATGCTTGCCTAGCCGTTCTTGATAGATCGTCGGAGTTAAGCAACGTTCGATCGGTCTGTAAGTGGATGTGTGCCCGCCAGAGGCATTTACATCTGAGCGCTTCCGTGCTTCGGAGGGCACTTTAAATTGTCGGTTCTGGCTATTTAAGTCATTAAGCCATGACGGAGACCTTAAGGCGGCCTAAAAACTCCGTCACCAGAGTTATAATAATAATAATAAATAATTACGTTTATTCAAATCAAGCAGAGTACAATCAACAATTGGTTAATCTTACAATTTTTTACAATTAGGTAGGTTGGTATATTTAATTAATAATTAGGTAGGTAGTAGTTGGCCACTGACTCACACGAACTTACTTACTTTTATCACACATACAACGAGTGATAAGCACAAGTATCGTCTTTGTGGAGCATAAAATATGGATGTACTGTACACCGACAGGAAAATGATGATGAATAACAATTTTACCATCAAAACAAAAAAGGTAATCCAATCACAGCCAAAATTCCTATTTCCAGAACAAATCGATGGCACACGGCATTCAAACGGGCAGTAACTGTACCTCTGCTAACCGAGCGTAGTAAATTACCTGTTACCTATCTCTTCTTCTTCTTATTTAAGGATTTACTCCTTGTCGGTACAACTGATGAATCCCTCTCCATGTATCTCTTTCCAGGGCTGCTTCCTTGACCTCTTTATACGACATGACAGCTACCTTCTCCTTCACTTGGCTCATGTAGCTTATCCTCGGTCTTCCCCTTCCTCTTCTTCCTTCCACTTTCCCTTCTATAATGTTCTTAATGAAACTGTCATGTCGTATAAGATGGCCGAGCATCTTTCCCCTTCTGTTCTCGACAACTTGCTGGTTATGTAATTGGTGGTTTACCCGGTACGGTTAAAGTGACCATGAGGTTATTGGCAGCTTTGAGCTGTGATATTAAGTAGCCATGTGCAAAACATATCTCCTAATTGAAAAGATATATACATATCTTTTCACCGCTGGGAAGTATATCTATCTTTTAGTTCAGTAGTTCAGTCTTTCGGCCGTAGCCTTCAGCACACACCAAAGTCCAGTAAAGCTGACCGAGGCCCCTAAGGCCATCAGCATCTGGGCCGACCCTAGTGTCACATCTCTCATTTTACAGAGTGTGCCCAAAAAATACATTAATTAAAACATACATAATTTTTTTTCTTTAACTTTTGTTATTTCTACAACAATAAACACATTTCATAAATATAATGGACAGTTCGATGTTAACATCGATTTTTTCTAATATCGATCATCCCTAATTCGTTCGACTCGCTCGCTGAACTACGGAACTAGATTGATAAGTACTTCTATCGTTCTCGCTCAGACTGAACTACTGAACTATAAGATTGATAAGATTGGAATAATATCATCTTGTCTCTTGTCTGTGTCTGCTTCTTTCTATCAATCTCGCTCTGAACGACGGATAAGAAGATGGATTGATAAGATTGGAATATATCACATATCACCTATCTTGTCTCTTGTCTGTGTCTGCTTCTTTCTATCAATCTCGCTCTGAACTACGGATAAGAAGACGGATAAGAAGATATGATTGGATTTAAATTGAACTAGAGATAGATGAACTATACGCAAAAGAAGTAGTCCAATTGAACTAATCACTCCGGATATACACATCGCTAATATTAAGATTACAAATCAAATCAAATTATTTATTACCGTCTGCCCCCACCAACTGCCCCACGCGGTGGCAGACGGTAATACTTATGGCTATCCCTCCTCCCCCCGGGGGTGGTTAGCCCATAATCATTCCCGTCTGCCACCGCGGCTCTAGACGCAGTGGCAGACAGAAATCATTTATTTGCCAGAACAATGTTACTCCTAAATGCGAAAGTTTTTAGATGGATGGATGTTTCATGCTCCTTCACGCATATACCCTGGATTGACGCATGGGCTTTTTATCCATTTGAAGTATTCCACGATAATTATTGTCCTATTTCACTCATACAAAATTGTTTAGTGACAGTTCGGCCGTAGTCCTATTTTTCGCGCGTTTCTGTTTATGATAATGAATTTCTTTAATTTGCGATTGTAATCAAAATTAAGTGGGTCTCAGACAAACAAGAACTGGACGAGTTATTGACAGAATTGAACAGAATTCCTCTTTCAACATTTTCTGCCGGTTTTTCGGGGGACGAGGTAGCACACGAACGCATTTTACACACACTTATGCATAAAAAATGACAATTCACTTTCATTATTACGCATACTCTTGCAAATTTCGTATATGACGTACGTAATAAAAACGCACATGATTCGGAATGGTGTAGGTGCATTTTGGCAGAAGAGAAATACAAGGTAAAGGCGCATCCCGTCTTTATGATCTAAGATGTATTCACTTTGACTAACTTGATTTCAAGGTTCTATTCCATAACTCTGCTACTGATAGCGTAGATTACAGATTAGTCTACCTCTGCTTTCATTCATGGTGGCTAGGCTACTTCTACAATCTCCACATTTGCCATCTTTAAAGCTTCCTTATCGGGAGCATTGCCTGTAATGTAACAGTTCAAAGTCAAATATTGCATCATTAACCAAGCATTACATAATGCGAAGGTACAATTTGCTTAAGTTGTTACATTACAGGCGAATACGCGTTAGCCAATGACATATTGGAACGCAACGCAATGCTCAAAAATTAACAGTACATTTTTACATTATGGTCTCCGATGAAATAGTATCTTTAGACGATAAGTTACGCAATATAAATATAGAAGGTAAATTAAAAAAAAAACCAATCAAACGTGCCGATCCCACTCAAGTACAATCAACAGAAAACCTCAGCAATGCCAATAAAAATACCGTTTACAAAGGCCATGTTTTAATGGTCAATCAGTGTGTGAACTAAATGGAGAGGTCGTGGTTAATGGTACCGAAGCATTGCTGTAATGTTTTTGATAATGGGATATGCAGTTAAAACGAATGGACCACAGATGTGTAAACTAATTTCCCTTAATTGCTATAAAACTGGCTCTACTTTGCCTGAGGCGACTGAATTCTACCGATTTAATACTAATGATAGTACTTCTTTAAATGTCCCAGTTCGGTTTGCTCAAGCAATTTCCTGGTTCTTGGTTTGTGAGCTAAATAAAATAAAATTTTGGGAAACAAACTTGTTTCTAAATTGTTTTCTTTACATGGTTAGAAAACGTTCGTATCACAAAGGCTCTATTAAAGTTCCCAAAAATAAGGGTCTCAGAGCCATCCCCTAGTTAAGCCCTCATGTTGAATAATTAAGGACCTAAACTCGTCCCCTAGATGAACCCAGATGTGGTTAACAAAAAGCTTTTTAGGTCATTAGTAATTTTGTAAAGTCGTAACGAGTTATATGCTTTGTAAGCGGACAGTTTGGTAAGGCTGCGTAATAAAAGCAAGACTTTTGCGAAGTTTCAACATGCCGATAAGGAAACACCTTCTGATCTCAAGTCTCTTCCGTGTAAGCGATACTGGGAAACTTAAACGAACTATTTTGTAAGCGTTTTACCTCTCACCTGGCTATAACCTGTAACATCTATCTTTAGAATCACGCTTTAAAATTTTTGCTCGATGTAGATTCTTTCATACTTTTGCTAGCAAATCTAAAAATTTTCCGAAATTCATTCAAAACTTCAAAGATTCTTATCCCAAATAATCCCAATACAGTATAACAGTTTCAAGAATTACAATGTGCATCTATCCATTCGATCTAACAACTCACAAGCTACGAGTATCACATCAGATTGATTTCAATATCAATTCGCTTGACCTTATTGAGAGCTCGCATGCAAAAGACTCTTAGTCACGCAAATTTGCCGGAACTTACACGATTTGTGACTCGCAATTCTTTGAATCGTGGGTAATATTAATTTCGAATTATTATTTTAGAAGTTTATTGTATAGGTTCCTTAGAACTAGAGACACGAAAAGAAGATGACGGTATAGGGCTCTATTTTAGAATAATATTCATTATGAGGCAGGTTGTCTGAGCACAAAGTAGCGCAGTCTACAATGCAGGAATGACTTTACTTGATGAGGCTGAGATCACTAATATTGAAGTTAGAGGTGACACAAGACCTAAAAATAAATAAATCGCTCTGAACACTACAGAGAATAATAAACCACAAAGTACGCTATGAAAACATAGCATGCTGATATTAAATGCCGTGCGATACGATATCGTATGGGTTGAAATCGCATCGTGTAAATGCACCTTAAGAGATAAAATTAGTGTGAACAGAATCTCACAAAATATTTCCAAACTCATTACACAATCTCAGACCTTCAAGCATTCACAAAGTCTTTGAAGGATAAAGAAGTACTTATTGCATGTGACAACACTCTGGGAAAAATTTGGGCTACAAAGCAACCAGTTGCTTTGACAACTGATACTGGGAACAATTTGGTTTTAAACACCATTTGTGACCTTCGGGCCCACATGTCAGCAGTTGGGTGGCCCGCCAGCCGTGACGCCTCATGTCCGTTACAACCACTGTCAAGGTTGACAGGGTGCGAGGTGCGAGCTTGTAACCTGAGTTTTGGAGCCTCACTTTTTCAAAACTTTCACGAAAGCGCAAAAAAGGTTATTTCTTTGAAAAAAACAGACACCGGGACCTTATCACTGATCTAGTGGAAACAAAAACACGTGAAGTAATATTAAGAGAGTCACTGATATGGCAGTAGGATGAATGCACGGGTAATACCAGAAGAAGTAAACCACAAAATTAATTAACGGATTCAGTAAGAAAATTGACAGATGAAGTTTGTTACAAATTGAAAATGGATATGCCTCAGGTATCATTAACATGATGTATGAACTCTATTAATGTACACTAATAATGTTAGAGATGAAAGTTGATAAGATTATGTGCCTCAACTCATTCATCATAATGACGGATCAATGAGAAAACAGTAACAAATAGGGAACAACGCATTTTTTCTGAAAGATAACAAAATCTGATTAACGCTTGAGATGCTTAATTTATTCAACGACTTCTAAGACTTTCTTGCCAAGTTAGTTCACCTAGTCCGCTCATTCAAATAGGCTTATATTTTTTGCATTGCATGCTTCTCATAATTCAGACTTTATTATACGAGTATTACAAGAATTTCGAGACTGTATTTTCTCTGTCACACTTATGTCAATAGAAGGAGAGATCAGTTTTAGCAGCTTTTTAAGCTGATCAGCATAAGATAAGCTAATTATGTGTGGACAAGCCTAACCATAGACAGCCATCTTCGAAGGATCTTCAGTTACATGATCTGGGAGAACTACTCACAACCAAATACAGACGTGATTTAACTACGACGAAGCAAGAATGACAAAGCAAGCCACTCCAAGTGATGTATCTAAAGATCTTAAACGGCATTCCTTACTATAATTTTATTACGCAATTATCGCATTAAGGAAGCAGAGTTTTCACGCTTTTTCCCACGCGCTATGGCGTTTCCTATGAATTATACATCTCGTGAAACCAATAGGAAATTGAATCTTATTGCTCTGATCATAAAGGCTTGATAAAGTGGGTCGGTATGTGGTCTTCCATGGGGTGAAATCGAAGCGTGCCTTGCATGTCTTGGAACGGAGAAAAAATCGATCAAGTGCGAATCGGACTTTTATACTTGAGCCAGATAATTATTATTTGCTTATGTATTATCATAATTTTGTTTATTGATAACAATAGGTAGGTATTTTTGAGATCAATGACAATGAGAGATGTAGCAACACCTAAAGGAACCCCCAAAAGCGTTTTTCATTCAAAATAGGCTTTTTTTCTGTTCAGAAGTTCTCTTTAGAACACTTGTCCGTGCTAACTTAGCATAGCTACTCAAGCACTCACTGTAGCACACAAAAAAATATGGGTGTTATAAGTTTGTCTATTTACGTATATCTTGTTGATGTTGAAAGGGAGCGTAGGGCGTTGTCGGTGAGGTGTAATATGGTGGCTCGCAGATTCGCACGTTGTACAGCGCCAGTCAAAATTACACTTTTTAAGGCTTATTGTACTTCTTTCTACACATGCAGTCTGTGGGCCAGATATACACAAAAAGCCTACAACGCCTTACGTGTACAATATAATAACGGCTTCAGGATGTTGCTGGGGCTGCCGCGGTACTGTAGCGCATCAGGGATGTTCGCGGACGCGCACGTGGATGGGTTCCACGCAATCATGCGCAAGCGGGTCGCATCCCTGGTGGGCCGCATGCGCAGCAGCTCCAACAGCCTCCTGGCCGCCATAGCGCAGGACATCCGCTCCAGCATCATGGGCCACTGGATGATGATGCTGAAACCAGTATCATCGCTAGTGGCTCAATGATCTGTTTGAGGCCGGCCATGTATGTATTCATTGTATGTATTTATTTTATGTAACTTAATTTTATTTTATTTAAATTTATTTATTTTTATTATGCATTGTTATTTATTTATTTTTAATTTTAAATGCGTGTTAATGTACCTAATGTAAAACTTATTCTATGGATCAAATGGGTCTGAAATAAATGATTTTTATTATTTTATTATTTATATCTGTCTCTGTCGCACCTTAGCTTCCGAACGGATGTATTAGCTTAGTTTTTAATGTTTGAAAGGTGACTTATCAAGTTCTTAGTTTTATAATAAATCTACAAGTTACAATTTAAAACTCCTATTTAGATATAACTAGTTATTCTGAATATGCCCCATATTAAAATACACTGTCTATGCAAAACCGTTATAGGCTGACCGTGCGTATTTTGATCGTTGATAAGTAGTCTAACTTTTACCGCAAACCGCATTGGGTTCCGTTGGTCATTGGAGAGTGAAAATGATGGGAGTGTAGGAGTAGAGACATATACTACATTTTCACTTTTCACGGGATGCTGTAGCTAATCACTAAGGAGTGAAGGATGCAAGTGAATTGCTTAGAAGAATAAAATCAACCTGTCCAAGGACTTCCTCATAGATTTACGAGTTTATGGTCAGGCAGGATCAGCTATCGATTGCATTTAATAATAACTACGACATTCTCATTGATAAATGAGTAAAAAACAGGTTTTCTGAATTAATCTATCATACGAGTATTATATGACACGTATAGCGTTTCACGGTCACTGCTTATAAAACACTAATGACCTCATCTCGGCTTTTAGTTTGTTTTTTAAAATGTTACACTAGTGTCAAGTGCATAAACTTGAATCGTGTTTAATAGAATTGTGAAAAGCTTCATCTTCACCGATTTATTCCTCGGCTGCTATCATAAAAATAACAGGAACACGATTGGGGATAGGGATTAGGGATAGAGGTCCTCTCAGAGTTTATGCATTTAAGATCAATGAAGATCTCTGCGGGGTATTTGTTTGTACCTCTAAACTTCGACAGTTCTTTATTTCGACACGTCGTCGCTAAATTCGAAAAGACATAGTTCGACAAGCGTTTGTTTCGACGGAACATTACTTCGACAATCTAGGGTTAGAAGGGTTTAGAATCTCGTTTTAAAATAAAATTACCGTGTTTTATTGCGTTCGCTGATCGAAAAAAACGGTGTAATTAGCTACCTGAAAAAATAGTGTAAAAAACAATGCAAGCATGTAAACGAGTCCAAACGTAACAATAGTTTAAGCAAACGTGATCATAACAATGATAGACATTTTGCGTGTGACGCCATAAAAACTGACATTAAACTAATTTGTTTTGATTGTGCAACACGTTTCTGGTGAAAATAAACTACACTTTCGTTTCATAATCGTTTCGGGCCGGATGACACGGCTGCTTGGACTGGCTTTGGTTTCGGTTGACTCTTCACTCGCTGATGTTGCGGCCACACCAACGTCCACGGCAACGGCATCGTCAATGCTTATCAACGCGTTGATCATCGCGATAATTTTATCGCGATAAAGTGGGTGGTCACACTAACGTCAACGGCAACGTCAATGCCATGTGATTGCCCATGTGTGTAAGACTATTTTCACGAAAAAAAATATATATTGTGGTAATCACTTTGATGTACCGCCACTCGCCGGGAAACAGCATTGTCAACGGCGTTCAACGGCATTGTATGCCGTTTCCCGTTGATAGTGGTCACAACAACGTTCAACGCCCTTCGACGCGATAATCGCGCGGCATTTCCCGATAGTGTGGCTGCAGCATGTTATTATACTATAATAACTACTAGTTAATATTTTCACTAGCCTCGTAAACACACGTGATTATCCGAATTAAGTACCTATAACTGCCTTTGGCGAGACTTTTTTTTGATTGGCTGCCCTCTAGTAGCCCACCACAGATGAACTGGATCATTGAGATTTAAAAGGATTGATCAGCTAAAATAAAGCAAGGATCCAAACCTTCTATTGCTCTGGTTTGTCATGGTGTCGGTCGCAAAAGAAACAATAGTATATTGTACCACAAGAGAGCAAAATTAGTTTTCTTGCGAGTGCTGAGTTTGAATCCCGAACAAGCGAAGGATTTCTAAGTTAGAATCCTGAGTGCAGTGAGGGATTCAAAAGCACAAGCAACAAATTATTTTGCTCTCGTGTGATACATACAGATTTTCACCTTACTAGCGAAAAGATACAAGATGTAAGGAAAACCAATTCCCGCTATTTTTGTTTTTTTGTCCCGCAAGTGGCAGGCTACAGACCAAAAACCAATCCATCTTGACATACTAATGCTATTCGATTCTCATTGCTTGCAGCATTCTGAATTCAAATCACCATTCCACATATTGTGAGCAAAGTAGAGTTTTGCTCACTGTTTTTACGCGGCAAAAGCGCTCTCTTTGAGCTAGTGAGGTGAAAAAGTATTTTTTATCAACTATCTTCAATTTTAGTACCTACTTCTTCCTTTGCTTACGTACTCAGAAGTATTTTTTTACATGACGTCGAAGTATTAAACCTTACCCGCCCATTCACATAGTAAATTGATATTGACTTTTACATCTACATTTACATAATTGATTTTCTTATTGTTTCAGATTTTCCTTCACATAACACGGAGTAACGAAGAAACATTCTGTTATGACAATCGCGTCTCCAACAATGGACGATCAACAAAGTTCCCACAAACTAGAAAATATCTAACAAAAACTCAATTAGCACGACAGTAAGCAATGTGACGTAACGCCATCTAGCGAAAAGTGCGCGAACTAAACAGTGAAAGTGGTTTGAGTCAAGATGAAGTTGAATTTGTTTAAGCGTTCCATGATATTCGCGACATTTTTCGGGTCGTGTTTGTGTATTGCGTTGATTGTGGCGTCCTTAGGGACTACACATTGGATCGATGCGAGAGCCAGGAGGCCTTCGAACTCGCTGTCAGAAGGTAGCATCAGCTTTGGACTATTCGAGGGTCATAAAGAGCTGAACTACGGATATGGGAAGAGAAATCATGATTTTAGTGGTAAGTTATCTTTGAAATACTTGAGTTTTAGGTATAAAAATACGGGATGGGTGGGTGGTACAATAATCCTACCGACCGGTAATAAATAAATAATAAATAAATAAATATTGCTGGACTTTTCACACAGCATCATCTATCCCCAAAGTAAGCAGAGTTTGTGTTATGGCTTCTGTAACCAGTATATACGTACATATAAGCCTTCAAACTAATCACTCATACATGCCTTCATATCCCAAGGCATTGCAAAAGCATTTGTTCAGTCGATAGCATCGGTCTAGCTGTTGCATTTCATGATGCAATCATGAAACCACTCCATTAAACTTGCATTGTATAAAGTTGTTAATTATTGTTTTAATTTATGTGGTCCGTTAAGTCAATAAGTTGTTTGATTTGCTTTGTAATTAATTAACTGTTTAATCGTTAAAGTTAATGTGCTGTGATAACAGTCACTTAGTTATTTGGTTAACGGAGCACTACAACAGCGTAAAATGTATTGCCCTCAAAAATAAGTGCAATTGTAAAGGTTTTTATAGAGTACTTTTTATGTCATTTGACATTTTATGCCCTTAGACATCTTTAAAGGATCTAGAATAAAAAGATCTGAGAGAATGTCTATTCGTGATCCTGTTGTACCTATATACTTTTTATGTAACGAAAGCTTTTGCATCTTTTCTAGATTATTTAAATAGATTCAGGAGAAAACCTTAGAACTCAATGTGACGCTGCTGGTTTGCCTGGATGTCGATGTAGATGCACGGTTAGGATTCTAACGACCGTAGGATACGAAATCCTTAGAACATTAAATTGTGTACAAAAGACAGTTTTCATTCGTGAAATCTCCGTATTCCAGTAAAGACCGGGACACACCCAGCGAGGCGATGGGCTTGGTGTGGCACAACAGCGCTACTTGGAGCCGCTCTGGTCTGCGCGGGTGGCGCGTGTGTGCTCGCAGCTTTAGGCTCGGCTGCTCGCGCGAGGTGTTCGCCCAAACCTTTGCTTATTGGGAATTCTTTAGCAGGTGAGATTGTAGACTTATAGATACTGACAAGGTCAACACCGTCACCAAATCTGGCAACTCACTCATACACAAACTACTACACGAACACTCATAACGAGCGAAGGAACATGGTGATTTTTTTATGTGTATTCAAATTTACAGTAGTAGGTATCGCCTTAGGCTCAGCAACACGTGGTGCTCAAAAGACTTTCTCATTTCAAACTCTTTGGCAGGTTTGGTTGTAGACTTTTCATACAGAGAAATACGAAAACTTGAGTTCGTATGAGTAAGTGGGCAACTCTGGTGACGGTCTGGAATTGGACCGACAATACGGAACGCACGGAAGCGCTGCATAACAGTAAAATATCAGTATTTCTGGCTCCTTTCAACCAGCTCACGAAAAGGCAACCCATTAAAAGCTTGAGGACTTTTTGCAATTCTGCTAGGCATCATAAAATTATCAACATTTATGAATTATGAATTGAAATGTTTCAACAACTTATGAATAATTGTTATCTTCCAGTGGTATTCACCCTGGGCGCGCTCGCGGTCTGGCTGACGGAGTACTTCCTCCGTCTGCAGCACAACGTGATGTCCGATGAGGACCTCGCGAATATCTGGTCATCTGACGGCATGGCCGATTTAGGACTCTCATTTTGGTAAGTCTATCCTCTAACTTAGTCCTTTTAACATCTGTATTAGACTAGCTGGAACCCGCGACTTCGTCAGCAAAATAACATACTTGAAAACCTCTAAATAGAACTGAAAACTGCAAGAATCTTCTGAAACTTTTAAATTGCAATAATAGCGTCATCTCGGCCTCAGCCATAGGTTAGCAACGCCATCTAGTTGCTTTTAACTAGAACTTCCAACTCCCCATACAAACTTTTACTTTACTTGGGGATACAATCGTGATACTGTTTACGTTTTGGAACAAAGTTCCTTTTCGGACTTTATCGGATGGGCTAGACGAAAAAAAAGTGTTAGATTTTTGCGTCACGACCCATGTATATGTCAAATCGTCACAGTGTGAAGTGCGCAGACGCGTAGCAGTCCATAGATTGTTACATTGTTAGTCATTATCTTTTTCTTCTGAGTTTTTAATAAATAATTTATTTGACAAATGCCAAATGTCAAAGTTGAGTGGTTCCAACCGAGTGTTCCACGACACACACGTACATTTTTTTATTAAATATTATTTATTTATTGTATTTTACATTCCAGGTTGGTAGTGGCCGCTTGTATCTCAGCGTTTGTGAACGACGTGTGCATATTGGTAGCGGCGGCGGACGCGAGGGACAACGACGCCACCGCGCCTGCGCTCGAAGAGAAGGTTAATGGAGCTATAATGCTGTACTAAATACAACAGGGGGTTTAATTAGCTAACCTATTTCATCCCACTGCTGGGCAAAGGTCTCCCCCATATCTCTCTAACCAACTCCCTTCGAGATCTCCCGCGTTTCTCTCTCGTAGGTGTCGATATCGTCTCCAGCTTTTCGGCAGGGGTTTAGGCAGTGTTTGAAGTTTACACAGCTTTTTATCGAATCTTTTTTAGGTAATTCAATTTTGACGGGTGGTTTTCGCTCTATTCCACTCTGATCCACTAATCTAAAAACGGAGTATTCCCGATGTCCTTACTGAGTTTGGGCCCACATAAATATTTTAATTTTATTGTCCCCAGTCACTGATAATGCTGGTGGGGACAACGGGAACAAAAATTTAAAATTTTATTAAAATGGCGTTGGACCTAACTCAGTAGGGATATCGGAAATACTCCATCAAAACCACTAAGGGATTCAATTTAAAATCCGACAAATTAAAATATCAAGGCACACGCTATTAGCATTCAAACTTCTGCGTCCAAGTTGAAAAGTGAAACAAACGTAAATTTAAAAATCTTTACAAACGTCACTTTTCGAAGAAGTTCATCTGCTGATGTGAATTCCGCTGTTCACTGAATTTGTAATCATAAAAATATAAGCCCATTTAACCCCTCTCTCAACCTCTTGACGAGTAGGTTGAAATGGGCTATGGTACATTTTATGTTTTGATTAGTTTAATTTGAAAACATTTTAAATGGAACATCAACCGGGTCGAGCGTTTCCTTAGCTTGTATAGAAAATATTGGTCTCTTAAACTTATAGAAGCTTATTACAAGAAAATGAGCCGAGTTTAGACCAAGTCTAACTAAAAAACTGTCCCTAGAAAAACGATATTTAAATACTCTTACATAGAACGCTTTTTTGTGGTAACAGTTTTGTTTTGACATGTGTCAACATGGGGTTCAACTAAGGTTTATAATGATAACTTTATATCAAGAAAGACTGCAAGTTTTGATACGACCATAAATATTGGAAATAAAGTAAACAATTTGTTTATTTTATGTGTAAAAATAGTGAAGCAACTTTTTCTGACATTCAACCCCTTCGAGGTTGTAATGGGTTGAAATGAGATATAGAAAATGATACATACTGAGCCAAGATTAGTAATACTTAGATTGTACTTTACGTTGTTCTTAATAAGGCTGATTTTTGCATAATAAGCGTTATACATTTTATTAGTACACTAAGTATTCAAATTTAAGCTCAAAAAAGACTTAATTATTACTTCTATAGCCATGTTTTCGGCATAAGTATTTTAATTTTAAACGTTCATTTTACTAATATTTTGAATAAGCATTTAAAATTCCGTCCATTTCGTACAAATTGTGCATTTTAAAATAATAATATTTATACCGAATTATAAGCATAAAACTAATGTAATTTAATCAAACATACTCAAAAAAAAAACAGCTTAACATGTATTGACGTTGTCTTTCCTGTGGACGAGGCCGATTTAGCTGAGAATGGTTTAGGTGCAACAAACCTCCATCTCACACATTGTCCAAGGACTACAGCGTCCCGTTGAGTGTAGCCATAGGTTGCCTCCTGACGCTGTATTAATCATCTAGTAAAAATATGCCGATAACTATGTTGTGTAGCATAGGCCTATACTTTCTAGTAAGAAGATAAGTATCTCGATATTTATGTTCATTTTATGTTAGGTACTTATAATAATAAATAATAAACAATACTAATATTAGAAAGTAACTCTGTCTGTCTGTCTGTTTGTTACGCTTTCACGCCCAAACCGCTGAACAGATTAAGCTGAAATTTGGCATAGTAGGTGGTATCCCAGGGAAGGACATAGGCTACTTTTTATCCCGAAAAATGAAAAAATCCCGAGGGACCGCGGATCACACCGCGGGAGCGCAGCTAGTAAACAATAAAACAACGTATACTAAGCACAACGGATCTTTAGCTCTCTGAAGTTAGGTGCGCAGGTTTGGTAGAGTAAGCGAGATAGCACGATTTTAGGCGTCATCTAAAATGGGCTCTGCGCAGCTACTTCAGAGAGCTAAAGAACGATTGTGCGTATTGTAATAGATATAATCTTTTTGTATAAATTTTATTTTATGATAAAGTTGTTCTATCTCAAGAAGGGTTGGTCTTAGTTGTGTGTGTAGATTTGTTTCTGTGTGCGTAATACGCTCATTCGTCCATGGAGCGTTCCCGAGCTTACGCACACAGAAACAACGTGTATGTGCATCTACACACACAATTTAAACCAATCCGTCTTCGTGAGATGGAAAAGCTTTACTTTCCGTCCAAAGTTTGTATATTGTCCTCTGTGCACGTTTAACTGTATTTGTGCCATTAGATTAAGCCACGTTTCTATTTTTCTAATAGTTTTAAGTCGAAAATGTATTTCTTGAATAAACTAATAATTTTTATAGTAAACTGTTTTTCTTGTAGATAATACGTGTTCTAAACGGTGAAGGAAAACATCGTGAAAAGCAGTTAGTATTCCAGTCTGTCATTCATCATCATCTCCCTGACCTTATCCCACGCTAAGTGGGGTCAGCACAACATGTCTTCTTCTTCCACTCACTCCTATCACTTGTCAGCTGCATATCCACTCCTTTTACATTCATATCATCTCTCACACAATCCAACCACTTCTTCTTCGGCCTTCCTCTTCTTGCATACCCAGCCACACTCATATTCATAACTCATATTCCATTCTGTCATTATGGAATACAAACTTCTTCAAAATGTGGGCATGTATCAAATTTGTATTTGGACATGCATCTGACTACCCCCTTATACATCTTCAAAGGATCTGAAATACATAAAAGATTTGAAAGAATGTCTACCGCACCTCGGGGACGCAATTTTATTTGCAGGTAAGCCTGTATCGCAATGCCCGAACGATTTGTATTGGGATCCTTTCAAATTACGAGCCGAAGCCTGGATTAGTCTTCAATCCCTGACCATTTCAGCCCTTTTTGAGGGTTCTGAAAAACTCTGAAATACGTGTGTCCATGTTATAAAAGGAAGCTACTCTCCAAATGTCAGCTTTTAGCTTCAGCGGTTTCGACTCGGCGATGATGAGTCAGTCAGTCAGGTCAAGCTCTTTTATATTTATAGATAGATTGAAAAATACTGGGTAAAACGACAAAGCTTGATTAGGAATGCCTTGAATATATTTTTTTGTGCCTATCTACTTACAATAGTGTTTGAAATCATTCGTTCACCGGGCAAACACTTCTTTTGAACCAATGCTTTACGAATAGAACCCAAGAAGTATATTTTTAGAAAGGCTGTTCAATCCCGAAAAGGATCAGTGTAAAAAGGTTTATAAACTAAACAGAGGTATCGTTTACGTTCTAGTCACGCACGCAGGTCCGCCATTGTGTTTATTGCGTGTTTTCACTTAGCGTAGGAGACCATAAAGGCCGAGAGACGATTGCACTTATTTTTACCTGAAAACTGCTGCGGCAAACGTTATTTTGCCATTATATATAGGTAAGTAGTGTACCTACCTACTAATGTCGCTTTTAAAAAATAGTACTTATTAGTATTCAAACCGAGTATCAAGCAAATCGCTCGACGCATTAAAAAGTTTAATACAAAAGTTTTCACCCCCTTTTCAACTCTTTGGGGGTTGAATTTCGAAAAATCCCTCCCTAGTGGGTGTCCATGTTAGAAAAGAAAGCTACTCTTCAAATTTCAGCTTTCTAACTTCAGCGGTTTCGGCTCTGCGATGATGAGTCAGTCAGGTCAAGCTCTTATATATTTATAGATCAATATTCATTTTCTTATATACCTACCATGGCACCAGTTCATGGGGTTTCATACCTAAGATGAGTCAGTTTCATTCGCGTTTGGCACCCACCAACATTTTGAAAAGCCCAATGCTTTTTCAGTCTACGATTTCAGTACTTACCAACATAGAAAAGAGCCTATTCCTACCTCAAAGGCCGGCAACGCATCTGCAGTGCTTCTTGATCCTGCAGTTGTCTGTGGGCGGTGGTATTCACTTACCATCAGGTGTGCCACTGGCTCGTTTGCCCCCTCTTCCATAAAAAAAAATAAAAAAAATAGAAACTTTCGTATTTTACCTAACTAGAGAACTAGAGAAGATTACCTACTAGAACATTTTAATAGGTATCAGGTAGGTAGGCAGGTGCTAGCTCTCGGCCTAAGCTCCTTTTAAGAATAGACCCCTGCACTGTACCCTTATTGGATTGGGACTATTCTAGGCCTATTGAAAAGTAGTCGTGCCTTACCTGGATTTAGGCAAGGTTCCTTCCTATCAGGCGCGGTCCCAGGGGGTCACAAGGAACAAAATTTGGGGGGGGGGGGGTGGATCCCCAAAATCGAAAAAAATTCTAACAAAATAAAAAGAAACATCTTAATAAAGTCAAGTTTATTTTGTGCCACAACAAAAAAAAATACACAGTATGTAGTTACAAAAAGCTTAATTTATCGGCAAGTAATATTTGCGTAGGTACTTTAGGTACCTATAGGTAAGTAGGTAGTTAGGTAGGTACCTACGATCAGGATTGCATTTTGTAAGGTGAACTGAGTAAACCGCTTACTACCTGACCTGATCACCCTTCTAACTACGGTAGAATGGAGTAAAATGATATAACTAATTTTGATCACCTAAATTATCGCTAGCCTACACCAAAAACCATGAAAAGCTATTTATTCACTAAGTAGGTATTCATTTCACTGACTCCTTTGAGAAAAGGTTAAAGCTTGAGATAGTACCTACTTATGCAGTTTCTCTACAATGTGGCACAATAGCCTTCCTTCCGTTGAAAGATTATGTTTGAAAGCTAATGCGTTTGGCACTTAGATAGATCGGACGGTCACCTCGGGCGGTTAGACGAGATAGACATGCAAAGATTTTACATTTAACTCTTATGCCGCTTCTCTACAATGTGGCACAAATAGAATAGAATAGAAAAATACTTTATTGTACACAAAAGAAACACATTAAATACACGAAAAC
The DNA here is from genome assembly GCA_951394285.1 of Epirrhoe tristata. NCBI lineage: Eukaryota > Metazoa > Arthropoda > Insecta > Lepidoptera > Geometridae > Epirrhoe > Epirrhoe tristata. Next base: position 6,751,455 of record OX596159.1, on the reverse strand, counting down.
AAGTAAGTAGGTACAATGGGCGGCCTTATAGCTAAAAGCTATCTCTTCCAGACAACCTTTGGAAATAGCCTTCCTTTCGTTGAAAGATTGGTTGACAGCTAATGCGGGCATCAAAGATTTTATATAGCTTCAGAGTACGTTTGTAGACCTACTTATACCTACCTGTAAGATTTTACAACGCGATGAAACTCAAAAACTCAAACCACTGTCATTTTACTTATAACAACCGTTGAGATAGAGTTAAGGGTGGATTTTTTTAACGTCTTTAACAAAGGTAATCCATAATAATATCACATTCAAAACTTTTAATGAATTGTCTTCTCAAATAGGTTCTTACATAAAAACAACTCGGCGGCGGGTAAATAAGTTCTGTCCTTAGTATAGGTAGCAATCTTCTCAGAATGTCATAGTCTGCTCGCTTTATAGCGCTGTTTATTTTTGTTGTTCACAAGCCTACTGTAGGTACCATCAAAACACATTACTCACTCATATAACCAACATTTATTGAAATCTTTCGCCACAAAGGACCTTTGAATCTAAAAACCAAACGATAGCGCGATGTAGAAACGGCACACATTTACTAGCGACATCTAGTTTGATTCACAGGTACTAATTATAATGTATGCACGATGTAGAAACGGCACACATTTACTAGCGACATCTAGTTTGATTCACAGGTACTAATTATAATGTATGCAGTTTGAATTTAGAATAATGACAATTTGATACTTAAAATTAAACATTTCGCCCACCAAAAACTCTGTTTTTCAATTCATAACTTAAAGAAAACACAACTTTAACTAAAATAAACAAACTCAAATGGAACAGAACTTAAATTTCTTCTAAAGAAAAAACAAAACTCTTATTCTTTGAAACAAAACTTAAATTATTCAAAACAAAAAAAAAACACAACTTATACATATTTATACATAACTAATACATAGGCAGGCATGCATAAAGTAATCTACTCAACAAATAACATATTAACATAAGGCATAATCATTAGGACTAACTATTTTGTAAGAAACTCAATTTATTTACAGGCCGTTTACATAATCCAGATTTGGTTTTCAAAGTTACAACTCTAGTTATGTTATCTTTTCCTGGATGTAAACTAACAATTTTTCCTAATAACCATTTTGCAGGAGGTAAATTATCTTCTCTTATAATAACAACATCATCAATTTTAGGTTCATTCCTTTTTGTAGACCATTTATATCTATTATTTAATGTTACAAGATATTCTTTAGACCATTTTCTCCAAAAACTATCTAACATTTTTTGACATAATCTCCATCTAGTTATTCCAAAAGTATGATCACGTGAGTAGTCTTCGTCAGGTATTACGATGAGAGGTTCACCAACTAAAAAATGTGCTGGTGTTAATGGTAAAGGATCGTTAGGATTATCACTCAAATAGGAAATAGGACGCGAATTTAAACACGCTTCGATTTGAGTAAGAACTGTTGTTAGTTCTTCAAATGTTAGTGTGGTATCTCCGATAACTGTTTTTAAATGACTCTTAGTAGACCTTATTCCTGCTTCCCATAACCCCCCAAAGTTAGGAGCATGAGGTGGTATGAAATGCCATTTAGTGCCCTCGTTCGCAAGCAACTGGTCGATCTCATCTGGTAGTTGTGACACAGCTTTGTTAAACATCTGATGCAACTCTTTATTTGCACCCACAAAATTAGTGCCGTTGTCACTATATAAGTCTTGACAATGTCCTCTTCTCGAAACAAACCTTCTAAAGGCAGCTATGAACCCTTTGGCTGACAAATCAGAGACTGCTTCCAGATGAATTGCACGTGTAACCATACATATAAAAAGACACACATACCCTTTATATGCTTTGGAACCTCTTCCAGGTGAGAATCTAATGTTGATGTGTCCGGTGAAATCCACGCCAGAACTCTTAAATGGTCTTGAAGGAGTAATTCTTGCTTTAGGTAATTGACCCATAAGTTGATTGTTGTTCTGTCTCGCGTATCGAACACAAGAAATACAATTTCTGTAGCATTTCTTGGTTAATTTTCTTGCACCTATTATCCAATATTTGGATCTCAAATAATTTAACATTATTTGTGGACCTCCATGTAAAGTCTTGATATGGGCATCTGAAATCACAAGTTTTGTAAAATGACTTTCATTTGGTAAAATAATAGGATGTCGTTTATTATATTCTTCATCTGAATGGTTAATACGACCACCCACTCTCAATATTTCATGTTCGTCCATGAATGGATTTATGTTGTGTAACGAACTTCCTTTTGGTACGTTTCCCTTTCCTCTCAAAATCCTTATTTCTTCCCTAAAGTATAATTGTTGGGTTTCTCTTATGCAAATTTTTGTTACTTCTTCCATTTCTTTCTTTGACACTATTTTTGTATTAATCTCTCTTTGTTCTTTAGGTATCTTTAGGTTTAAGAATCTTCTGCAGTATGACATAACTCTCAACATCTTTTGTAAATTGGAAAATTTTGTCCAGCTAAACTCTTCTTTCGGTTTTGTGACAGTTGTAGTCAACACCTTTATCGATTTCTCTTCTTCTGTAGTCGTAAATTCTAGATTTGTTTTGTAGTCGTTATCTTTCAACAAAAATTTTGGACCATTCCACCATAGTTCGAATTTGATCAAATCCTTTATTGACAGCCCTCGAGATGCACAATCTGCTGGGTTCACGTTTGTGCTTACATGATTCCAATGAGTTCCATCTACCATAGTCAGTATTTCGGATACTCTATTACTCACAAAGGTTGTCCATCGGCTAGGTTCTCCTTTTAACCATGCGAGAACCACTGTAGAATCAGACCAAGCAAATTGTTTTTCTTTTGGTATATTCATGATTTGAGATGTCTCATATAGTAGTTTAGCTGTAAGTAAAGCAGCACACAATTCAAGTCTTGGTATTGAAATCTCTTTATCAATTGGGGCAACTTTGGTTTTTGCTGAAACCAAATGGATATGTACGTTCTTATGCTCATCTTGAACTTTAATGTACACAGCAGCAGCATATGCAGCATTTGATGCATCTGCGAATGCATGTAATTCACAAGAATTTCCTTTTTTTGTATTCAACCATCTAGGAATCACAATATCTTGTACTTGATCTAAACTTTCTCTGAAAGTAAGCCACTCCTTTAGAAGCTCTGGTGATAATGTATCATCCCATGTAAGATTTGACTTCCACAGTTTTTGCATGAATATTTTTGCAACTACAATGACTGGCGCAATCCAACCCATCGGATCATACAGTCTTGCAATATCTGACAATACTTTTCTCTTTGTTATAGGCTCATTTGTTTTGTTGATTTTGTAGTTGTATTCAAATTGATCAGTTGTTTTATTCCAGCATATTCCTAAGACCTTCAGTACATTATCAGATTTAAACACTAGCTTTTGATTATCTTTCTGCTGTTCTTGTTGTATATTCTTCATTAAAGTTTCGCTGTTTGTACTCCATTTTTGTAAAGAAAATCCACCTGCTTTCATTAATTCATTCATTTGCTCAAATATCGTTATAGTTTCAGTTTCCTTTTCACACCCTGTTAAAAGGTCATCCATATAAAAGTCTCGCAAGGTGATTTCAGATGCTATTGGGTATTTTTCTTTTTCGTCTTTGGCCAATTGTTGTAGAGATCTTACTGCTAAATAGGGCGCACAAGCCGTTCCAAAAGTTAATCTCAATAGTCTGAAATGTTGAATGGGAAGATTGATATCTTCTCTCCACAGAATTCTTTGAAAATCAATATCCTTTTCATTCACAAGTATTTGTCTATACATCTGTGTAAGATCTGCTACTATACAGTATGGATGATATCTCCATCTCATTAGGATATGACGTAAATCATCTTGTAGTTTAGGTCCAACAAGCAGGGTATCGTTTAAAGATTTGTTGTTTGATCCTTTGCATGATGCGTCATAGACTATTCTCACTTTTGTTGTCTCTCTGTCTTGTTTTATCACCGCATGGTGAGGAAGATACACGGAATTTGGGTTATTTATCTCTTCTTTGCTCTTGATTTCTTCCATGTGTCCTTGCTCTATGTAATCGTCTATGACTTTTTTGTATTCTTTTTTCAATGTTTCGTTTTTCTGTAGTTTCTTCTCCAATAGGATAAATCTATTAAATGCTATTTTCTCTGATTGATTGTTCAAACATGGCAAAGGGTTTAAATCTTTGAATGGTAGGCATACTTTGTAGCGTCCATTTTCTTCTCTCACAGTAGTTTTCTCATATAATTCTTCGCATTTAATGTCTTCTCTCGTCATCTTTTTCTTTATTGCATCTGGTTCTCTCTCTATTTCCCAAAATTGTCGCAGAAGTTCATCTTCTTTCACTCTTATATGTAGGTTGACAATTCTTTGTCTCTTTGAGGATGTTTGATTTTCTATAGGACCAGATAAAACCCATCCAAGTTGCGTATTCTGAGCAATTGGACCACTATTTTCAGGGTGTTTTAAGAGGCCTTCCAGAATAATTTCACTGAATATCTCAACTCCCAGAATGATGTCGATTCGACCAGGTGCTCCGTATTTCGGGTCCGCTAAGGGCAACTCATTTATTTCTGACCATCCTCGTATGGATATTTTGCTCGTCGGTAAAAAGGATGTCAGGGTGTGTAATACGTATGCTTGAACCTGCACAGAAAAATTAGGATTATGAATCGACTCTAATGTTAAGAAAACCATATTTTTGATTTTCATCTCTCCATCGCCTACACCTGACACAAAACCACTCACGGGAATCTTTTTAAGACCTAAAGATTGTACAGTATCTTCCGTTACAAATGAAGCCTCAGAACCTTGATCAATCAATGCTCTTACAACTTTGGAATAAGAATTTTTATCTTTGATATTGATTAATGCAGTTGCTAATAATACTTCACTGAGGTTTTCCTTTGCAAAATGAGACACTATTTTCTTATCATGCTTTGTGATTGATTCCGTAGACACATTGTCTGATTTAGCACTATCTATTGCTGGTTGTGCCGGAGTCATGGTTCTTTCGAAGTGTAGCAAGGTGTGGTGTCGCCTTCCACATTTGCGACAACAGGTTGATCGTCGACAGGCTTTCACGCTGTGGTTGGATGCAAAACAGTTGAAACACAGCCTTTTGGATTGGATAAACTCTACTCTCTTGTCGATAGGCTGGTCCAGAAACTTTTCGCATTGGAATAGTAAGTGTTCGTTGGTACACATTAGGCAAGTTACTTTATTGTTGTTTGTATTGTCTTTCTTCTCCTCAACTTTGCAGTGGAATGTATTTCTCTTCGCTATTTGTTTACTCGATGTAGGTTTGTTTTCTCCTAGCATATCTAATGTTCTGAATCTTGATTCGAGGAAACTTACAAGTTCGTCCCATGTTGGCAAGCTATCTGACTCTTTTTTGTTTGTATCCAACTCCCACGCTTTTCTTGTCTCTGCATCTAGCTTTGAGAGTACTAGGTAATTCACAATTGTGTCCCATGTTTTGGTCTCCGTTCCTAGATTATTCAGGGCCTTCAAACAAGCAGTGGTGTTGTCCAATAGATTTTTGATTTGTGTTGATGATTCTCCCACTATGGATTTTTGAGCAAACAAACGTTTCATCACTTCATTGACATTGTATCTCTTGTTATTGTAGCGTTTTGTCAATTGGTTCCAAGCTTCTTCGTAATTACTTTCTGTTGTAGCAAGATTCATCAATAGTCTCTCTGGATCACCGGATAAACAACTCTTCAAGTAATGAAGTTTCTGCACTGGGTTTAAGCTGGAGTTTGTATGTATCAATGAAATAAACATGTCGTGAAACGTTTGCCATTCTTCATAGCTACCCTTGAACGTAGGCAGTTGAATTTGTGGTAATTTCACTTTACATTCAGCTTGACTTGTTGTTGTAGTCGAATCAGTAGACTTCATAGATGTAGATTTAGGCATATCCTCTTTCAATTTCGATTTGTACTCGGTGTAAGAATCCTCAAACTTGCTATAGATATCGTTCTGGAAATACTCCATTGTATGTTTGGTTTCTTTTGGTACTTTCGCAACTATATTTGAGTGTATTGTACTAAATTCTTTCCACAAAGTTTCCAAACTTTCCAGTCGTGTTTCGATATATGAACAAGTAATTCGACTTTTCGGGGATTTTTTGTAATTCATATGCGCCTTTTCTACATTTTCCAACAGGTCATCTTGTCTTCGTAATAGCGAATCCATTTTGTAAGATCTTTTTATAAATTAGCTCAAAAACAAACACTTTCTTGATTGTAAAACACACGTGTTGAATGTTTTTCTCAGTCCCACAGAGTATACACGTAAAATTTTTCAAGTCGAAACTTGAAAGTTCCACAGAGTATAAAACGTAAAAATTTTACAAGTCCAATAATGAGTAAAATTTTCTAAGTCTTTTTTCGATGTAATTTTTCTAAGTCCAGTGTTCAAATTTTAAAAACTTTACAAGTCCGGTATTGAGTAAATTTTTCTAAGTGTTTTAAGAAACTTAGAAATTTTTTCGTCACAGATTCTAGGTAAGTTGACTGTTTTTGGACACTTGTAATTTTTCAACTGTTTTTTCACTTCACTTGCACTTTAGTACTCACGGTTTTAAGGTCCAATTTTATTTACTTTCCTTTCCCGGGTTTCGGCACCATGTTCACAAGCCTACTGTAGGTACCATCAAAACACATTACTCACTCATATAACCAACATTTATTGAAATCTTTCGCCACAAAGGACCTTTGAATCTAAAAACCAAACGATAGCGCGATGTAGAAACGGCACACATTTACTAGCGACATCTAGTTTGATTCACAGGTACTAATTATAATGTATGCACGATGTAGAAACGGCACACATTTACTAGCGACATCTAGTTTGATTCACAGGTACTAATTATAATGTATGCAGTTTGAATTTAGAATAATGACAATTTGATACTTAAAATTAAACATTCAAAAAGCTTAATTTATCGGCAAGTAATATTTGCGTAGGTACGACGAATTGAGAACCTCCTCCTTTTTTGAAGTCGGTTGAAAATGAAAGACCCTATATAAGGTGAACCGAGACTTGCGACTATCAACTTTGAAGTTTTAGCTTCGTCCAGTAAGATTTGAAGAGAGATTCTTTGACCCTTTCAATCACCACAAAAATAAACAGCGCTATAAAGCGAGCAGACTATGACATTCTGAGAAGATTGCTACCTATACTAAGGACAGAACTTATTTACCCGCCGCCGAGTTGTTTTTATGTAAGAACCTATTTGAGAAGACAATTCATTAAAAGTTTTGAATGTGATATTATTATGGATTACCTTTGTTAAAGACGTTAAAAAAATCCACCCTTAACTCTATCTCAACGGTTGTTATAAGTAAAATGACAGTGGTTTGAGTTTTTGAGTTTCATCGCGTTGTAAAATCTTACAGGTAGGTATAAGTAGGTCTACAAACGTACTCTGAAGCTATATAAAATCTTTGATGCCCGCATTAGCTGTCAACCAATCTTTCAACGAAAGGAAGGCTATTTCCAAAGGTTGTCTGGAAGAGATAGCTTTTAGCTATAAGGCCGCCCATTGTACCTACTTACTTGTTTTCGTGTATTTAATGTGTTTCTTTTGTGTACAATAAAGTATTTTTCTATTCTATTCTATTTGTGCCACATTGTAGAGAAGCGGCATAAGAGTTAAATGTAAAATCTTTGCATGTCTATCTCGTCTAACCGCCCGAGGTGACCGTCCGATCTATCTAAGTGCCAAACGCATTAGCTTTCAAACATAATCTTTCAACGGAAGGAAGGCTATTGTGCCACATTGTAGAGAAACTGCATAAGTAGGTACTATCTCAAGCTTTAACCTTTTCTCAAAGGAGTCAGTGAAATGAATACCTACTTAGTGAATAAATAGCTTTTCATGGTTTTTGGTGTAGGCTAGCGATAATTTAGGTGATCAAAATTAGTTATATCATTTTACTCCATTCTACCGTAGTTAGAAGGGTGATCAGGTCAGGTAGTAAGCGGTTTACTCAGTTCACCTTACAAAATGCAATCCTGATCGTAGGTACCTACCTAACTACCTACTTACCTATAGGTACCTAAAGTACCTACGCAAATATTACTTGCCGATAAATTAAGCTTTTTGTAACTACATACTGTGTATTTTTTTTTGTTGTGGCACAAAATAAACTTGACTTTATTAAGATGTTTCTTTTTATTTTGTTAGAATTTTTTTCGATTTTGGGGATCCACCCCCCCCCCCCCAAATTTTGTTCCTTGTGACCCCCTGGGACCGCGCCTGATAGGAAGAGAACTAGAGAAGATTACCTACTAGAACATTTTAATAGGTATCAGGTAGGTAGGCAGGTGCTAGCTCTCGGCCTAAGCTCCTTTTAAGAATAGACCCCTGCACTGTACCCTTATTGGATTGGGACTATTCTAGGCCTATTGAAAAGTAGTCGTGCCTTACCTGGATTTAGGCAAGGTTCCTTCCTATCAGGCGCGGTCCCAGGGGGTCACAAGGAACAAAATTTGGGGGGGGGGGGGTGGATCCCCAAAATCGAAAAAAATTCTAACAAAATAAAAAGAAACATCTTAATAAAGTCAAGTTTATTTTGTGCCACAACAAAAAAAAATACACAGTATGTAGTTACAAAAAGCTTAATTTATCGGCAAGTAATATTTGCGTAGGTACTTTAGGTACCTATAGGTAAGTAGGTAGTTAGGTAGGTACCTACGATCAGGATTGCATTTTGTAAGGTGAACTGAGTAAACCGCTTACTACCTGACCTGATCACCCTTCTAACTACGGTAGAATGGAGTAAAATGATATAACTAATTTTGATCACCTAAATTATCGCTAGCCTACACCAAAAACCATGAAAAGCTATTTATTCACTAAGTAGGTATTCATTTCACTGACTCCTTTGAGAAAAGGTTAAAGCTTGAGATAGTACCTACTTATGCAGTTTCTCTACAATGTGGCACAATAGCCTTCCTTCCGTTGAAAGATTATGTTTGAAAGCTAATGCGTTTGGCACTTAGATAGATCGGACGGTCACCTCGGGCGGTTAGACGAGATAGACATGCAAAGATTTTACATTTAACTCTTATGCCGCTTCTCTACAATGTGGCACAAATAGAATAGAATAGAAAAATACTTTATTGTACACAAAAGAAACACATTAAATACACGAAAACAAGTAAGTAGGTACAATGGGCGGCCTTATAGCTAAAAGCTATCTCTTCCAGACAACCTTTGGAAATAGCCTTCCTTTCGTTGAAAGATTGGTTGACAGCTAATGCGGGCATCAAAGATTTTATATAGCTTCAGAGTACGTTTGTAGACCTACTTATACCTACCTGTAAGATTTTACAACGCGATGAAACTCAAAAACTCAAACCACTGTCATTTTACTTATAACAACCGTTGAGATAGAGTTAAGGGTGGATTTTTTTAACGTCTTTAACAAAGGTAATCCATAATAATATCACATTCAAAACTTTTAATGAATTGTCTTCTCAAATAGGTTCTTACATAAAAACAACTCGGCGGCGGGTAAATAAGTTCTGTCCTTAGTATAGGTAGCAATCTTCTCAGAATGTCATAGTCTGCTCGCTTTATAGCGCTGTTTATTTTTGTGGTGATTGAAAGGGTCAAAGAATCTCTCTTCAAATCTTACTGGACGAAGCTAAAACTTCAAAGTTGATAGTCGCAAGTCTCGGTTCACCTTATATAGGGTCTTTCATTTTCAACCGACTTCAAAAAAGGAGGAGGTTCTCAATTCGTCTGTATGTTTTTTTTTTTTTTTTTGTATCTTGTTACGCGATTGTTCCGCCATTTGTTGACCGATTTGCAAAATTCTTTTTATGTTTGAAAGGGTATTCTCCAGAGATGGTCCCATATAAATTTTATTCCTGAGGGATTGATAGTTTCCCCGTAAAACTCTAAACACCTTCCCTCCTAGTCAGTCAAAAATAGAAATCGAATCGACAGCTTGACGCCCTGAGTCACACCGCGTTTCGAGTCCAACATTGAAGTCGGTTTTCTTTTTAGTATAAAAACGTAATTATATTATAAACACACAATTTGACAGGGCCTCATTTTTGGGTTGTAAATAGACGTTTGACCGTATCGATTTAATTCCCAAGCCCATTTAAGTTTTCCCACTTCAAAATTTTCATTTATTGATTTTTTTGAATTGGTGCATAATGATTTTCAAGGAGAACAGACGTTCCACCAATCGCAGCGCAGCTTCATCACGAATGGACTAACTTATACAAGAAGCAACAATCAATTGAAAGGAAAGTCTTTCTCGATTTTCTCGGGATTTTCATAACAAAACAAAAAAAAATCATTACTTACATAAATACTTTTTAATATATTTTTTTAACCCAATTCTTGAATTAGGTAAGTTAGTTTAAAATGAGAGACCCTAAATAAGCTATTAGAAAAAAAAGAGGCCTAAAAATGACTTCCAAATAACTAAGGAACAAACAGGCTTCTGAAATCTGATAGCAATTCAATCAAATCAATAAGAGCTCGAGAATAAATTTTATTAGATATAGGTTTTCCTTGACTTTTGAACAATCCAATCAATAACAAAACAATCGCTCAAGAACTTATAACTTAGGTAAGTATATTATTAAAAATGCTCAAAGACATCCTCCATAACAACGTCGGATTACCTGGCAAAAATTAGTAGTGGGAATGAATGGATGGATATGTGAGTAGAGGTTGACGAAAAGATGGATGGATTGTGTGAAAGAAGATATAGTAAAGAATAGAGTGGATATGGATACAGAGATGACGAGTGATAGGGGAGAGTGGAAGAGGAGAGTATGTGCCGTATGAGCGGGATAAGGGCAGGCCAATGATGATATTAGTAGCGTCTGAACTGAATTATCATGGCCTTGTTATTGCTATTTTTCAGTTTCAATGTTTATTTTGTTGTTGAACCTGCTATATTTGTGTAGTGTTCACTCAACACCATTAATATTGTTTTGCTGTGCGCTCAAGTTATGGTACAAGCCAGATCTGAACTGTATTATAGACATTTGATTTTATCTATGTTTGTATCGTTTATTATGTGCCTAAATAAATAAAAAAAACTTGATACTTAATAAAAATAGGAAAAGGGTCAGATTAAAAAGGGCATTTTAAATGTTGGTAGTTATGGAGGTTGATTTAAGTTAAGTAGTGACCTCTGCCTAGGCCTTTATCTAGCTGATGCCACTTTCTGAATCTCCTAGCCAATAATCAAGTTTGGAAATGCGCACTTAAAATCCTTTTACCTACTTTACTTACCACATTGACTCGAAAGAACTAAGTATTACTTCGACAGTAAGTGACGCAGTGGGATGATTTCAGTTTTTTAGTTATATTTCCTCCACTTTAAAAATCCCAAAAAGACTAGTAGCGTAGTCAAAATCTCTTTTCATAATTACCCTCAAGCACGAAGCGTTTCCTTCGTGTGCAATAAACAACACTTCAAGCAGGTGCTGTAAAATTGTAATAACCGTTACCTACATTATACCTACCTAATAAAAATATATTTTAATACGCGCCGTAAAGCCTTACCTTAGAGTGGTTGTAGGTAAGTTTATGTATCACTATTATTATTCTTACAGATTATGGTGTAAAATTGTGAAAGTGAATAGTCATGTATGAATGAGGCGTCTGTGTAGCACGTTATGTTGTAGGTTGTGGGACTCTGGTGTCTGCTTACCTCTTTGCTAGAGATGAGTCTTACCTGCGTCAAATAAATAGTAAGAGTAAGTAAATGAGGCAAAAAAATAATGTGCTAAGATTGCAGCAAGTTAAGTGGCTTCTGTCTACTTGTACAGAAAAAGAGTTAAATGAAATAGGCCCAACGAGTTCATAGTTTTTAATAACAATTTTCAGTCCTTGACCCTGCGTTGTTATTTGAAATATAGCGTGCAATTACAGTGCTAGTTTTTTTCACAAGAGAATATAATCTATTAGGTACTAAATAAAAAAGCTACTCACAGTCTTAGTCACGTTTACTTTATATTATAATTTCGACTCAGGCGCAATGCCACTTGCTACGCAATTAAATACGTAGCACTTGCTACGTAGGCTCTACGAGTACAACAAGCTCATTGTTCAATGCAACAATTTATTAATAACTAGGTAAATGTTCAGTATCTTTTTGTGTACTACGAGTATTGGTAGTACTTAAGTAATTTAATTTACTTATACTTAGGTACATAAATCTTAAAAATATGTATCGAGGAAACAGTCATGATCACGTATGAGTCTGTTTGATGAGGATAGTATTTTGGTTGAAAAAACTCCGTACCTACCTAGGGACTTATCGTTCATAAGAGAGTGCCTAGATAACTTTGTCTCAAAGTAAACATAACTTCCTAGCAACTAAGACGTAAGTAGAAGAAAAATACTCAAGTTATGCCTTAGTTTCATTCATTAATTCACTTAGTGTCGGTCGTTGGAGTTTTATGAAAAGCGGAGACCATTTTTGGGCATATTTTCCAAAAAACATGGAGTGTCACGGGCTCAAATCTCAAATGGGCACAAATGGGTAGGTGAATGTTTTTCATAGTTGGTCAAATTCTTTAACAAGGTATGAAAAACAGCGAAGACCGATCGTATCCTCAAAGTACGGTAAACGGTACATTCTTGTGTATTCTTGTGCTCTCAAGATCCTGACTGAGTGAGGGGATTGTCGGAGTAAATCCCCATGTTAGCTTTTCATGACTGGTTGCAAGCCCATGGCCGCTTTATCACGCTTACCACTTATTAGTGAACCATCCTAACGTAGTCGAACAACCTACTTTAAACATACTTTGTTCAGTGATTTGTGATTACAAACAGGCAGGTCTCGCGAGACAGGTGGTGGAAGTTTGCCGATAGTTTTAGTTGAAATTGTTTTTGCGGTTAGGTATAAGTATAGGTAGGTAGATAGAGATGATTCGGTCTAAAAATGCACGTCCCTCCACTGAACGTGATTATTTAAATGTGTGAAAAGAAATATTTATTGCAATCGTTGACTTGTGTGCGTGAAGAAAACTAAAGAACCAATGATATTGACGAGGTTGCGTGTTTGGGGGTAGGTGGAATTCCCCCAAGTTATGGTTAAGAGGGAGTACTCGCCTCGCTAAGGTTTGCCCAAGTTCAGGCGATGGTAGATAGAGGTCGCCACACGTGTATTGCGTATGTACACCGATTGTGCATGTAGAGGTAAATACGTTGGAGGGGCGTGCATTTTTAAACTGATTTATCTCTACCTACCTATACTACTTATACCCAGATGATGATAGTAGATATTTACCTAGATGCTTATGTTTCAATACACAAGAAATGGGAGAATGGAGTTTAAATTTTGACGCCCTCTGTAGCGCAGTGGGCGAAGGCCCGCCTGTAACGCAAAAGGTTGCGGGTTCGATCCCCGCGGCAGGACCAATATTTGTATGATCTACAAATATTGTCTCGGGTCTGGGTGTTTCTATGTATAATAGTATGTATTTACAAACAATAAAACATTTTTGAAAAAAAAAATTGAACCGACTTCACAGAACACAAACAGAAGAACCTTCTACACACTAAAAAGAGAAAAATAAGAATATAATTTGAAGTCGGTGCCAACTATTCATTTACATCTAAGAAATTCAAAAGAACTTGGGTGCAAAATTGTATCCTGGTACGCTATCGCTCGATTTCTTTTTTTGATAGGTACTTAATCGTATTCACTTGGCACCGACTTCAAATTATATTCTTATTTTTCTCTTTTTAGTGTGTAGAAGGTTCTTCTGTTTGTGTTCTGTGAAGTCGGTTCAATTTTTTTTTTCAAAAATGTTTTATTTTTCACTTTTTAGTGTAAGTAAATAAATATTGTGTAAATAAAAGTGTATGTGTAAATAATATAGTAAGCTACGAGTACATTAAGACTTTGCTTATCGTAGCTTAAGTAGGAAAGGATAAGAGAAGTCATGGGCAGACCTACTAAAGGACACACCGGAGTTCAGCAAGGGGGAAAACTATCAATCCATAAGGAAAAGAAAATATTTTAGACTACCTCGGGTGTAATACCCTTTCAAACTATTTAATGTTTGACTCAGATTGTGAGTCAGGGTGTGTTGTGTAGTGAGATTGAGGTTTTTTGAATGTTACGGGAAAACTGTCAATCCCTCAGGAAAAAAAATATATGGCGCCACCTTGAGAGTGTGTCCTTTACACTTTCTAACAAAAAAAATTTTGGAAATCGGTCCACAATTTTCTTAAAGTTCAGTGATTGTTTTAGTTTTACGGGAAAACTATTAATCCCTCAGGAAAAAAAAATATATGGCGCCACCTTGAGAGTATACCTCTTTCTAACAAAAAAAAAATTTTGGAAATCGGGCCACAATTTTCTTAAAGTTCAGTGATTGTTTTAGTTTTACGGGAAAACTATTAATCCCTCAGGAATAAAATTTATATGGGACCACTATAAGAGCGATAATTTATATGGGACACCTTTCAAACAAAAAAAAATTTTGGAAATCGGTCCACAACTGACGGAAATATCGGTGAACATACATAAAAAAAAAAAAAAAAAAAAAAACATACATACAGCCGAACATATAACCTCCTCCTTTTTTTGAAGTCGGTTAAAAAGTAGGTATATAAGTCATCAGTGATGTAGTACCCATAACACAAGCTCTGCTTACTTTGGGGCTAGATGATGCTGTGTGGAAAGTCCAGCTTTTTTTTTCATCTATCGTGTCCCACTGCTGGGCAAAGGTCTCCCCCATTAGCTTCCACTTCATGCGCTCCAAGGCCACGGTTTGCCAGTCCGGCTCGAATGCATCCAGATCGTCTCGCCACCTTTTCCTGGGTCTGCCGCGTCGTCTTCGACTGTTTTCAGGCACCCACTGAGTGACAATCTTCGCCCAACGTTCTAGGTGCATTATTATTATTATATTATTATTATTAAGTTGTCATCGTATTACCCAGTTCATCCAAAGATATTTGGAAGAAATCAAAAAGTTGCCAATGTTCTTCAACTGACGATTATTCTGTTTTCTCGTCTCACTTGTCCTTTCAAACCAGTGTGGTGAAAGGATTAGAAGTTACAAGTGAACAGGTTGTTGTTGTTTTTAGCCTGCACTGTTATACTACTAGGCAAAGGTTGAGCGGATTTTCCATCACCTGCCACAGTATTATTGTCACAGAAAACCAGTGGCGTAGCTACCGAATGGCTAGGCGGTGCAGTGCACCGGGGCCCCCAAGCTCAAAGGGCCCTCGGACTCTGAGTCCCGAGAGTCCGGAAGGTTTTGTTCTTAGGAAACTATAGATATGATTATTTTGAAAATAAAACCAACAGCATTATTAGATTTTTTTAATAGTTATCCAGAAAATGACGAATCAAATCTTAAGGTTTTACATACCTAGTGTATTATAGTGTACTAGCTGTGCTCTCGCGGTGTGACCCGCGGTCCCTCGGGATTTTTTCATTTTTTCGGGATAAAAAGTAGCCTATGTCCTTCCCTGGGATACAACCTTTAACCATGCCAAATTTCAGCTTAATCTGTTCAGCGGTTGGGGCGTGAAAGCGTAACAAACAGACAGACAGACAGACAGATAGACAGACAGACAGAGTTAGTTTCACATTTATAATATAAGTATGGATTAGTTATTTTCTTTGGTTTTACACAAAAATAAATACGTTTACATTTTACCACACCCTGCATATTTTGACTTGATAAAACCTAAACCGTTCAGTTAGGGCCCCGGTTTATTTTGCACCAGGGCCCTTGACTACCTAGCTACGCTTCTGCAGAAAACCAGCGCAATAGTTAGCCTTTGCTAACTATTGCAAAAATGCTGAGTGGCGACCATTTTGTGTTGCATATTTATCTGGCTCTTTTTTTAATTTCATAATGTGTGAGTATTTGTTGTGTGTGACGCAAAATAAAGCTCTTTTTATTTATTTATTTATTACTTTTATGAAAAACCAGTTCATTTTCAACTAAAAGTACACAAAAACATATTATTTCAATATTTCCTTCATAAAAACTGAAAGGAAACATTAAAGGTATCATAAAAGTAAAATACACGTAGGTAATGGACGCAATGCTCGTTCGGATTTACAAGCGTTTAAGGGACGAAAATATAGTTATTGTTCTTCGTTATTCCCAGTTAAAGGTGCTGGGGGTCCAATAAAGGACGAACTTCAAGTTTTAACGTAAAGCTTATAAAGTAAGTTCGTATGAGTCAGTGGCCAACTCTAGTGACGGAGTTTTTAGGCCGCCTTAAGGCCTCCGTCATGGTTTAATGGCCTTAACAGCCGGGACCGACAATTTAACGTGCACTCCGAAGCACAGAAGCGCTCAGATGAAAATGCCACTGGTAGTCATCCATCCACTCTATCAAGAACGACTAAGCAAGCACGACCACGAGCGCTTATTATATAGAACTTATAAAAAAAAACTTAGGCCTTTACATATTTAATAGATGATTTATACAGCGTCAGGAGGCAACTTATGCCTACACTTAACGGGACGCTGTAGTGCCTGGGACGGACATTGTTTGAGATGGAATAAGCTTGCCCAGCACCTAAACCATCTGGCCCACAGGAAAGACAACGTCAATACGTGTGGAGCTGACTAAGCTGTGGGGTTCCTCATGACGTTTCCTTCACCGTTAAGTTTACGAAACGAAAAATCCATTGATGCAGGGCTGGTATTCGAACCCACGACCTTTGGATTGAAAGTCAAGGTTCAACCTCATTCGACCAACACGGCTCTTTTTTAGAACTTATTATAAGTACTCGTATTTGATTTATTAGGTGTACTTACCGTACTTATAACATTACTACCAGTAGTGTCAGACTACTTGGAGAGTTTCGACCGTAGACCTAATTGGGGTTTCTTTAGTTTTCATACCGTAGGTAGGTACTTTAGCTTTGACTCTATGTTCGTAAGTAGGTAATCAGAGTTTTGAAAGCGTTATACTAACCTACCTTGTAGAAGTAAAGAACTCTAATGTCGGTACTCAGTCACTAACGTCTAGTTTTATATCCGATGCGGTAACGGATATGGAAAACTTGTAATATGGAACGTTTTAGTGGCTCTGAGTGTGGCTGTAATACGGTAACGCTTCTCGACAGCCCCTAAACTAGCGAAGACCTCTAATGGACGCGTTATTGAGTTATAGCCATTAGGACACGTTCATTTGGGTCACCAAAGTTTAAGGTCATTATTGGAATAACAAAATAAAATTAGAATTAAAAAAACAAAAAGAAACAGGATCACGAATGTATGATTGAAGCACGGTAGACATTCTTCAGGTGAAATGAGCCAACTCAGCAAGTCAAGATCCTTTGGAGATGTGGCACAGAGACACCGTCTAAGTCCTTTTCACATAGGAACGGTTCCCTGTTAAGGCTGTTTTATGGCAATTTCTAAAATTACTTATTATTAAAATTACTAATGTTTTAGATCACTAGATTTCATTCATTTCAAAATGTTTAATTGTTGTACAGCGTAAAACGTAAAAGTTCTATGTGTCAGGGATACCCTAGGTGAAAAATACTATAAATAATTGTTATGCTGAGCTAGTTTTTTCCGTGACTGGCATGACTTGGATTAGTTGAGCAGTTCTTTCGAACCAGTGTGGATTATGAGTGCGACTCAAAGGACCTCTCACGAAAGGAGCCTCTACTTTCGTGCACTGGACACATGTTTTCGAACTTTGTAGGTTCTACGACATGACGGTTTCCTCACGATATTTTCCTTCACCGTTTGAGAGTACTGGCATAGTGTACATAATTTTTTCGGCAGAAAAACTCATTGGGGCATGACTGGGATTGAACCCACGACCTTACGATCGGAAAGCGGCCATTACCACCTCTTTAAGCTACCAGTAGATAGTTTTAGCAATCCTATTCTTACAGACCTAAAAAAATGTTAGCTACGCTTAGTTTATGCTCATTCTATTGTATTTGTAAATTTATGTTACTTGCTTGGAAAATAATAGGGGAGACCTTTGCCCAGCAGTGGGACAACATAGGTTAATAAAAAAAAAATAAAAAAAAAATGTAGGTACCTAAAGCTTAGTTTTTGTAAATAAATGTACCTACCTAGTAACTTAATCCTCCTCGTCGGATCCGACAATGGCAAACCTGGCTTGAAATAAAATTATTTTCGGTTATGAGCCCGATCGAATGTGGCTCGCATAGCCGAATTTGTTAAAAGCTACCTGTGGGTACCTACATATGTATATTCTATCTTTACATTATCCCAAGCCTTACAGCATCCATTTACAGACAAAATCTAGACTCAAGACTGTCAATTATAATACCAAAGTAAGTATGAACACATTCTATTCTACTTAGTCAGCAACGTGTTTGAGCAATTAGAGGCAATTTATCGTCCCTAGGGGTAGTCACGTCACGTCCTTAACTTTATTGCGAGATATCCCGCCGCTTTATTGTACTTATTTTGCTATACTAGTTCTGCACACGGATCCGTTTAAGTTATAAGTTTGTTTGAGATTGTGGCTAACTTAGTCGATATTACTTTAGACGGTACCTACGCAGGTAGAGTGGTGATGGGCTTGCAACCTGTCACGTATGGAGTGATAAAAACAGGATCATAACATAATAGAAATTCTCTCTGATGGTTACTTATGATGCATCAAAGATGCATAGGAAGGTAGTCAGAACAAAAAATAAGAAGAACCTGGCCTTCAACAGGCGGGCCTTCACTCATAGTTGATCACAGTGTTTTTTTCCCACAAACTTTTCTCTTACAAAATTTCTACGTGATTCTACACCTGTTCCTCTGACGTCGTCATAAAATATTTTTTTTTATAAAACCTTTGAGTAAGTTAAAAGAATAACTTTTCTTCCATCTCTGTCGCACGCCGGATATTGGAGGCTGCGACTCGCCTCCAGAATTAGAACAAAGGAAATATCGCCCCCTGGCGGGCGTAGAAAACTGAAAAGTTTAAGCGCTTATTACTGGGTCACTCGATATATTATTGACGCTCTTTACGAGTCCTGTATCTCGCATGTTTTATGGTTAGCCAAAGCTAAGAGGTGCCTAGTTGTTCTTGATAGGATAGTCACTATTGGATAAGATAAGATAATTTATTTCATAAAAATCAAAATCTTCTTGTCATGTCACTTAACTTCCTTTCACCACACTGGTCCAAAAAACTAAAAGGTAAAAGGATTATAACACTTAAATTTGATTTTGTGGCAATTGCAAAAGTGTGTGCAAGGTGCAATTGTAAAATTCTATGCTTCGTGGCTTCGAAATGAAACAGAAAACATAAATTTATCGAATGCTGCTCAGCTCTCGGCGTCAACATTACACAGATCGTTTAACTGACCCAAAAAATCAATATTGAGAATAAGCCCCTCTTCAATATCGAATGCTCTCAACTCGAGCACGTGCATTGTATTCGACACATCAGTATGGATATTCACGCTTCATAACTTGCTCTACTTTACATGCTTTTATTGATAAAATATTTTACAAATTATTGAAATAGCACTCCTGACTCAACAAACCTTAGCGGTGTGTAGTGACTAGTTCAGCACCGTATTAGCCTAAACCGTGTTAATTGCCCTGGTTCTTAAGGACGAATATACAATTTGATAGATGCCAGTTTCGGCCTGCACACAATAACAAAACACTTACGCACACTTTGAAGCCGTATCCCCGTTCGATTATTAGTTGAACGAGCTAATTTTGATACTTGAATGTTTTGAAAGTACAAAGTAAAAAATAAAGTAAGGTAGATGGTGTGCTATAAAACAATTGAAATATGGTAGGTAGGTAGGTAGGTGCATCTTTATTATTTAGCAGTTGTCCGAGTCTCACTCTAAATCTGACCCTCAATCTAACCCTTATCTCGCTCTCACTCTTAATGTGACTCACAATCTCACTCTCACATTTTAATCTGACGCCCCCATAAATCCACAAATCCATCAATCCCACTACCATTCTCACTCCATCCACAAATCTATAAATGAATTAACCCCACTTCCAATCTCACTCCCACTTAAGAAATTCCACACATACTTAATCACCGCCAACACCCTGTTTCAGGAATTATTTACAGCCCTCCCTTTCAACCCACCCCCTAAATACAAAAGTTCACCCCACCCCTACGAAATCCTAAAATGCAGCAGAAGAAGAATGTACCCTCCAAGTTTCAAGTTTTTAGGACTTATGGTTCTCATAGCAACTGTTACTCCCTCTTTCACCCATTTTATAGTGGAGTTTATAAAAAAATATATAAAAATGTTACTCAGTACTCACTCATAGCGAGTTTCAAGCGAATCGGACCACGCATTCAAAAAACCCCATACAAACATTAACACCTCCTTCTAGGGGTAGCTTTTTGAATGCAGACTTTCATTAAAACTGTTGAACTATCATAATTCTAAATTTCATGTCTCTTAAGTGCCAGGAATATGATTTTTTCCCGTTATTTCCCCGCTTTTTCCCACTTATCCCACATTATCCCATTTCCCCAAACTTTATCCCGCATCATTCCAATTTTCTCGCTTGAACCCGTTTTTTCCTGCTTTTCCCCAGTTTATCCCGGTTTATCCCACTTTTCCCAATTTATCCTGCTTTTCCCCAGTTTATCCCGCTTTTCCCTAGCTTTATCCCGCATTATTCCGCTTTTTCCAGGTTTATCCCCCTTTTCTCCCGCATTTTCTTGGTTTACCCCGCTTTTTCCCCGCTTTATCCCACTTTTTACCCACTTTATCCCGCATTATCCTGCTTTTTCCTAGTTTAACCTGCTTTCCTCCCGCTTTATCCTGCTTTTTCCCAGTTTATCCCGCTTTTCCCCCGCTTTTTCCCGGTTTATCCCGCATTATCCAGCTTTTTCCCTGTTTATTCCTTTTTTCCCGCATTATTCCGCTTTTTCCCGCTTTTCCTCCGCATTATCCCGCATTTTCCCGGTTTATCCCGCTTCATTCCACTTTTTCCCGCTTATCCCTTATACGTTATCCCTTCCCCAAATACCCCACTTCCACTCCCAATGGACTTATGGCTCACATATAATCTGTACTGTACTTCCCCTTTTTCACCCCCATTGAAGGGTAGATTTTGAAAAAAACATGCAGATATTATTTATTACACTACTACTAAATACTCATACCGAGTTTTGAAAAATTGAACCACGTATTAAAAAATCCCACGCAAACTTTAACACCCCTCTCACCCCGGTTTAGGGGTAGTTATTAAATTATTGGAGTGCGGACATTTTATATTTACATTTTTAAATAATCATACCGAGTTTCAAGCAAATCGGACCACGCATTCAAAAAACCCCATACAAACATTAACACCCCCTACATCCCCTTCTAGGGGTAGTTTTGAATTTTTTTGAATGTAGACTTTCATTAAAAGCGTTGAACTATCATAATTCTAAATTTCATGTCTCCAAGTGCCAGGAATACGATTTTTCATACAATCGTTTTTACCCCTTTTCACCCCTTTAGGGGTTGAATTTCAAAAAATCCCTTCTTAGTACACCCCTACGCACCAAGACGGACATACCCTCAAAATTTCAAGTCTCTACGACCAGCGGTTTAGGCTGTACGTTGTCTATCAGTCAGTCAGTCAGGACAAAGATTCTTATAATAATAGATTAAATTTTTAATCTCAAATATCTTAGGAAATCTAACATTTACGTGATTTTATCCCTCAATATTTTTAGAACGAAGTTCCTTTTCGGACGGTATCAAGGATGGGGGCTAGAAGAAAAAAAAGCGTTAGATTTTATCATCACGACACATACATAATAGGTCAAAAGATCACAGTGCGAAGTGAGCAGCCGCAAAGCAGTCCATAGATTGTTACATTTTGAGTACGGAGGAGCGTTTCTAGGATTTTAATACTTG
Organism: Epirrhoe tristata; assembly: GCA_951394285.1. Classification (NCBI taxonomy): domain Eukaryota; kingdom Metazoa; phylum Arthropoda; class Insecta; order Lepidoptera; family Geometridae; genus Epirrhoe; species Epirrhoe tristata. Next base: position 6,729,598 of record OX596159.1, on the reverse strand, counting down.
ACAATAATTTAATTGACAAATGTCAAAGTTGAAACTTCCATCCAACGAGGTTCCAACCGAGTGTTCATCACGTAACTCACGTACTTTGTCATAGCGCTTACGACGTTTTGGTCGCTAGAATAGTATACTCGTAATTTACTAACAAGCTGTTTAGTTGTCTTGCGAAAAAATAACCTATTCTTTTCATCACATAATTTGTGGGGGCTAACTACCCCCCCACTTCACCATTTATAATTCCCTATTGCACACTACTTTGCGCACTCTGCGCATTTATTTTATTTCTTTCAGCACTGCGCACTACTTTGCGCACTCTGCGCATCTATTTTATTTCGTGCAGCACTGCGCACCACTTTGCGCACCATTTTAGGCACTTTGCGCACTTTTCACACTACTTTGCGCACTTTGCACACTACTTTGCGCACTTTGCACACTACTTTGCGCACCTTTCACACAACTTTGCGCAGTGCTATGCGCACCTTTACTCGTTGTCAGTACTTTGCACACTTTGAAAACTTTTTACTACTAGTGGTTCTGTGAGAGTAGTAGACCTCGCTCCAAAAAAATTACGAAGAATGTACCTAAGTACCTACCTATCTACAATATTAAAAATATTTTTATTGAAAAAATATTTTCAATAGGTCCAAGCTTTTTATGGGTGATGAGCTGATTCATATGAGCCCAAACACGGATATTACTATTATCCACATGAGTTCCATTGAACAGCTCTTGGCTCCATCATCAAAACAGCTCCTGTCACCATACTTTCAAATTGTACACGAAACTTGACCGATTTACACAGCTTCAATTAAATCGGCCTATTTTCTGAGGAGTTCCGTGGAACAACACCTGATTCCACCATCAGATAAGCTTGTTGTCACCATATTTTGAAATTGTAGATGATACTTGATCGACAAACCGAGTTTCAACTCAATCGGCCTAATTTCTGAGGAGTTCCGTGGAACTGCTCATGACTCCATCATCAGATCAGCTCGCTGTCACCATATTTTAAAATTTGTAGATGATACTTGATTGACAAACTGAGTTTCAACGCATTCGGCCTAATTTCTGAGGAGTTCCGTGGAACAGCTCATGACTCCATCATCAGATCAGCTCGCTGTCATCCATAAATTATTGCATCATCTCCAAGGACTCATAGGTGTACCAAAATTCAGCTCTATCGGAAGCCGGGAAGTGGGTCAAATTAAGCTTGTAAAATAGGACCCGGACAAACATACATACATACAAACCTACGAACATACAAACATTGCAAGTTAATAAAAAGCTTTTAAAATGCGATTTGTATGCGAGAACAGAAAGACAGATGGACAGACGGACAAAAGCAATTTTTGCGAAACTCGAAAGGAAGGCGCTGCGCTCGCTTCGCTCGCTCGGTCAAATAGGCGCGCACCTATTATAACTGGGCATTGGTGCTGACGATTTACACGTGACGGAAAAAAAAAATTTTTTTTCCTTATCCTATCTTATCATCAGCTGTATCGTCCGAAACCAAAAGTATCAATATTTTCCAGTCACGGTATTCGTATTCATACAGAATTTTAGATAGAACCTTGTCGAACTAAAAAATTGAAAAATGCGATACACCCGTCCTTCTATAAGCACGTTTGACGTGCATCTGAAGCGTCTGAGCTCGGATTCGGATTTATATGGCAAATCGAGATTGCGCACGCCATAGAAAATGTATGGAGAGAAATCGTACTGTTTTTTGTACATTTTAATATACTCATAAATAAAAAACTAATTGATTTGGGATAAAAATAATTAGCAACACGCTTAGAGGACTATATAAGCTAAAATTTTCTATAATTTTTTTGTCAAAATTTACTGCATCTTTGGCTATTTTTGTTCCGATTCGGACCCCATTTTTCGTCATTTTTAACGATTCTTACGTTATTAAAAGCTTTTTTTTGTGGAATTTTTGTATGGGACTACCCAGTTTTTTTCACCCCGTGTAGATGAATACTTTACCTTTAATTTCGTACCACAATTTCACTACAGCTGTGGTTCCAGGCTCAGCAAATGGTACCGAAAAACCATACAATTTTGTATATTCATCCTTAACGGTCGAAAAAAAGAGCCGTGTTGGTCGAATAGGTGCCTCGACTTTCAATCCAAAGGCCGTGGGTTCAAATCCCGGCCGTGCATCAATGGATTTTTCGTTTTGTAAAATTTATATGCGCTTTAACACGAGCTCTCGGAGCTCTTAACGGTGAAGGTAAACATCGTGAGGAAACGAAACCCGCAGCTTAGTCAGAACCACACGTATTGACGTCGTCTTTCCTGTGGGCCAGGAGAGGATGGTTTAGGTACTGGGCAAGCCTATTCAAACAATGTCCCAGGCACTACAGCGTCCCGTTAAGTGTAGGCATGGATTGCCTCCTGACGCTGTATAAATCATCTAATATAGATGTAATAAAGGCCTAAGTTTTTCTTAACGGTATTAGTAACGAAGGAACATAGTAGAGTAGGTAAGTGAACACTTTGGTCCTCAGAAATTTTGCTGGCTTCTAAATCTGGCGATTATAATCCAAGAAGTGAAGTGACTTTAAAATTTAATAATAGACCCACGATTTACGCATAGAGTATTTTGTCACAAAGCTAAAACCGGCTTAAGTCTTTAAAAACTTACAAAAACCGCTTAAGCCTAGAGCTGGACTTTGTGCTAGTTCCAGCTCGCGGCTCGCCTAGATACTGCCTACTTGGGATCACCACAGAGAAGCTAAACATAGCTGATACTTTTTAGAACGAAGTTCCTTTTCGGACGGTATCGGACGAAAAAAAATGATAGATTTTTGCGTCACGACCCATGTATATGTCAAATCGTCACAGTGCGAAGAGCTCAGTCGCGAAACAGTCCATCGATTGAAACATTGTTGGTACGGAAGACCGTTTCTAGGATTTTCAACAATTTATTTGACAATTAGATAGATAGATAGATAATTCTTTATTGCATACCTAGCGAAAAAGACATAGGTACAGGAAAAAATGTACAAATGCCAAATGTCAAGTTGAAACTTCGTTCCAAACGAGTGTTCCACGCAACTTACACGACGCTCACGTTACTTTTTTCAAACTAACTTCATGTACAATGGAAATCTGGCAATAAAAGAAAATCTGAACCCTTAAAAAAGAGGCGTCTTTTTATACTTATCCTATGTCATGTCACTTATTGAAAGACATGGGTCACATACAATAAATACATGGTTATAATAATGGAGTTGAGTCGCGAATTTAAGATTGTTCTTACAATCGTGAAACAAAAACTCGACTCGACTTACTACCCGAATCCCGTCAAAAATATAACAAGTGTGCGAAAAGTGGAGATATCTACAATATGATTACCCCACCCGACAATACGATGAAAACTATCACTGACGCTTCTAATATTTGCTCACATCCACCACAGAATAATAGTCTAAAATTTCTCTAGCCACATCACACATCTTGTATTTCCGGTGGTGTTAGTGATCACTCAAGTGCTGTCTTGCTACAGTGGACAACCATTAAATGTGACGTAGATTGAACTGAGTTATTTGTTATGCCGGACAGGAAATCCTAGAGGTTAGGTTTATGTTATGACTGTAGGATTACACTTGGCACCGTGTACTACAAAACCTCCACAAATGCCTCCACAAAGTTTGGGTCATAGTTTTTTTAAGTGATCCATCATCAATGGGAATTTAAAAGTGAGTTTGGCATACAAGGTTCTTTTTTACAACTCTGTTCTACGCCTCTACACCTAGAGGTGCTATTCAGCTACAATTTGCCTTCTCACCATAACCTTGATCATGCTATTTATACGGTAAAAAAGATTATAATTACGTTGTTCCTAGAAACGAATACCTAAAAGAAAACCGACTTCAGTGGTTGGACTCATGTCAAAAATTAAGCAGTGAGGATTTTTGAGTTTTACGGGAGAACTATCAATCCCTCTCAAATAGATGATTTTGAGTTTTATAGCGGTTATCAGCTCCATTTGTCCTGCCCATGGTGCAAGAGTGAAGGAACTGCCTTCTTCTACACTGTGATTGTGAGAATCAGCATATTTTCCGCCGCGTCTACTGTGCAGTATAATTACCCACTTCGCCGCGAACAACGGGACTCGGGTTTTGTGCAGTCTACATAACTATGCATCAAATTTTCTTATTTTTATTTTAATAGCTTTTGCTTTCTGTTTCATTTGAGTTTGTGTGGATGAAAACGAAACGAGATCATGACTGTATTTCAAGGGCTGGTAGACGTGCTTTATACACTGCATTTGAGCATGTTTTCGGACACGATTTCTTTTCAAAAGTCGTTGAATTGAAAGTCAAGGTAGGTACTTCACTCAGAAAACACGGCTTTTGAAGGGCTATAAATGTTTATATTCACAAATGTCCAACAAAATAATAAATATACCTTTTGTTGATTATTTCGTAGTTAAACAGGTTACGCTGATAATTGTATTGGGCTGCAAGTCTAACATACAATCTGATTACTTACCTGACGTCAGTATTAGGTAACCTTGTATGGGAGTTAACTTTGTTGAATAAAGAACGAGTAGGTAATATTAAAAACGCAAAAGCTTGCTCTTGCGAGGTAGGAGATAAAATAATTAAAAAAAAAGTGACTTTTTAGTCCCATCATAGCTGACTTGATGATAAAACCCCTTTGGGAGTATCTACCTACTTACCTATACGTATACGTACCCATTGCCTTAACACCATTAAGAGCCGTGTTGGTCAAATGGGGTTGTGCCTCGACTTTCAATCCGAAGGTTGTGGGTTCGAATCCCGGCCGTGCATCACTGGATTTTTCGTTTCGAAAAATTTATATGCGCTTTAACACGAGCTCATAACGGTGAAGGAAAACATCGTGAGGAAACCCGCAGCTTAGTCAGCTCCACACGTATTGACGTCGTCTTTCCTGTGGGCCAGGCTGATTAAGCTGAGAGGATGGTTTAGGTGCTGGGCAAGCCTGTTCCATCTCAAACAATGTCCCAGGCACTACAGTGTCCCGTTAAGTGTAGGCATAGGTTGCCTCTTGACGCTGTATAAATCATCTAGTATAGATGTAAAGGCCTAAGTACGTACCCATACGAGTTGATAGGCCAAAGAAGAGAATGGACTGTGTGAAAGATGACATGAGTAAGAAGGGAGCTAGAGATGACAGCTGATATGATGGAGTTGACACAATATCAGTGATATGTGTCAACTCCACATAGTGTTGGACAAGGGTAGGAAAGAGGACTTCTTTCGCCATTTTTGAAGGAGCTAGTGGCTCTGCTTTTTTATTTAGTTTTCTCGTGTTTTACTAGGTTTTATTATGTAATTTCGGTGGCATTTTACCATGTTACGTATCCAAGGGGATACGTAACAAGAGATTTAGCAAATGGAATGGGGGAATATTCAAGAAGATTTCTCATTTGACGAAAGATTTCCGTTGGAGTTTTGAAATGACAAGCCGCCATGTTTTTTTTTCAAAAACAAATTGACATTAAACTTGACATTGGTAGAATTATACTGTTAATACAGTTAGTTGCCATTAATAAAAAGAAGAAGAAGAAGGGTAGGAAAATGATGATGATGACTAAACCTAAATCTCAATAAAAATATTTCGATAATGTTTGCCTGAAATAAAAGTGTGTTATCGAACTTGGCACTCTCTCCCCAAGGTTTGCCGATCTAGTTAGTAGGTATACGTAGCCTCGGGCCAATACTTTTTCAATAAACGGTGACCAGTTTATAGCGGTGGTAAAACAAGCTCAAACCAGTGTCCCAGGCTGGTATTCAAAGCCTCAAATCAGCTTAAGTTTCTGGTGTAGTTTGTGCACTTGTCTTCCATCCATGTCATAGGTGGTGACCCTAATTTTGATCTCAAAAATTTTAATTATTATTTTAGAATATAGCATAGCAAGTCTCGCATAACACTTCGTTCTGAAAGTGATATTTTCATTTATGAATATTTTATAGTCACATTATTACGAGCTCTAAACAGGAGGCGAAGAAAAGCAGTTCGTTCCATGATTTTCGATGCTACATTTATTTTCCTATGCTATGGTCGTAGCTTTTATGAAACCTGAGTGTAAGTGAATATGAAAATCTATTCGCGTCTATAACGCGTCCGGTGAGAATTCTCTCACACCATGATTGTGTGCTTATATGATTATCTTGTCCTGCTATCGCCCGCGGCTTTACCCACATATTTAAGAAGATGGATCACAGAAAGGAAATCTATTCTGTGTAAGTCTAGATAAATCCTTTCAAATGTGTAAGAGTGTGGGTAAGTCAACGTCACTTAACTTATCATTAGGTATTTATCAGTAGGATCCGTCGAAAATCTAGTTTCCAATATCGAATCCTTTTTTAAATTGGTTATGTAGTTTCCAAAATTCGAATTTAACGACAAAAAATAAACAAAAGGCACATGCAGTACCTACCACCAAGGTACCTGTTAATCGATCTTTAATTACATTTTAAAGCTTTCGTAACTGACTGACAGATCGTTACATAGCCTTGAAACTTGGTAAGTACATAATGTAGGGGAGCACTAAGAAAGGAATTTTGGCAATTCTACCCCTAAGAGGGTGCAAAGGGGAAAATATTGGTATCAAGTGAGCAAAGCCGCGGGCCTGCAGCTAGTAATGAATATAATAATAAGAAAGTTGGGCCTATAAGGCGCCCTTATCGGTATTCGATACCGAGCCTCGTATAAGATTATTTACCTCATTAGTTACAATAGGTACTTGCTGAAGCTATTGAGGGAAATGGGCAGAAAAAAAATGGGTGTTGAATTATGACTTTATTTGGAAATGTTTGTAAGCTTTTGTTAGGTTGTTGACCTCTTATACTCATTACCAATATACTGGCTATCTGCTGATATTGATATTGATATTGGTAGCCTTTTATTTTCAAATCTCTTTTTACATGGTTGCTTTAATATAAATAAACTGTGTCTGTTAGTATCTAATAGCTAATTTCTTATCCTATTGTTAGTAATTATTCTGAGAAATAGATCCCTGTTTGGGTAAAGGCCTCCTCCATCATCAGCCATGACTCTTCATCAGCTCCTGCTTCCATCCAGGCGTTTCCAGCTATGTCTATTATGTCATCAGTCCACCATCGACATGGTCTGCCAACATTTCTTTTGCCAGCTGGTCCTCTCCATTTTGTGGACTGTACGGGTCCATCTTTTGTCTTTTAGACGTGATATGTGACCGGCCCACTTCCATTTTAGCTTGAGGGCTTGAGTGAGTGCACCTGTTAGCTTTGTTTTTTGTCTGATTATACTGCTGGCTACCTGCTACCATTGTATAACTATTTACTCGTAAAATATTCTTACTGCTGCTGAATAAATTGTTGTTTTTTTTTCTATTTAAGCACGGAACATAGGGCTAAGGTATTATACCTACTATTGACTTACACTCGTTCACATCCGAACTCGGGGTTTGCCAGCGAGCTGTGGAGCGCAGCATCCTAGGCGTGAAACTAACCGATCGCATCAGGAACAGTGAACTGCACTCCAAAACAAAAATCGCAGACGTTGGACAACAAGTCGGCAAGCTAAAATGGGACTGGGCGGGCCATGTCTGCCGTATGTCGGATGAGTTGTGGGCACGAACCACCACAGAGTGAATCCCACGGAACAGGTCTGTGTTGGATACATTAATATGTATCCAACACAGACTTAGGTACACTAACTGCTTGTGGATAAGCTAGTTAGGTATTAATATACCTAACTAGCTTATCCACAAGAAAACGGCAGGAGGAGCTTTATGTAATTTATTATTAATAAGCTGACTCTAAATTCCCAGGAACTTTCATAAATGTCCGAGTCAACACTCCATCCGTTTGCTGCACAAATTATTCATTTAAATGTGAGGCCAAACGAACGAACTTTTTGAGTTATTAGTCGCGTAATATGACTCAATTCGTGCTTTACGTTAAACTGAAAGCTCATTTTGCATCGCAGTGAACTTTTGTAGGCAACCACATTCGGTTTCCATGCAGCGTGCGTGCAAAGCCCATTGTACATTGTCATTATTTGTTATATTTAATTATTTTGTTTCATAGTTTAAGGTGTACAATAAAGAATTCTCATTCATTCATTCATTCATTCAAAGCGCGTGGTGTAGCTTCCATAGTCATTGTTGATAGATCGTCAATGTGAAGCAATGTGCTGTGCGATCATAAAGTGGATCGTTGTTTATTTAAAGTGTGCCTAATAATAATTTAAAAGTATTGTAAGTTGCCTGTTTTTATGATGTCTTCTAAAATTGTTTTCAACACACTTGCTCATAAAGTGGCTCTATGGTCACTGCAATTAGGCACATAATGACACCCATAATCAAACTGTGACTTTTTCATTATTATAACTCACTAGTGAGTTATAGATTTTTTTTTAAAATTTTATTGGTTAGTTGCTTTGTTCTTAAAAAAGTTTTTATTCAGAAAAAAGATCGTGTTCAATAGAACAAATAAATTAATGTTCCTATTGCTTGCTCATTTCATGCAACTTCTTATTTAAATTGATAATTTTAACTCGTACGTGTTTAATAAATAAAACTTTCACTCAAATATAACTTTTGTTTTCTCTGTAATAAAAGAAAACTTTAGATTCCCCATTTTGTACGTGGCAGAATAGGCCGCAAACCCTATGCGCGGCACGGAAATATAGTCTGTGGCCGATCGCAATGCGCGCGCATAGGAAAACTGATTAATTTTTCCCGCAATAGCGAAACATTTTTCACAACTCATTTTCACTGTTGAAAATGAGTTTTTATTGTTATTTTATTCACAAGTGTGTTGAAAAACGTCGTATGATACACGTGTGTATTGATGATTACCTGCCTCGGCTCTGTTAAGAGCCTCGCCTAACGGCTCGGCTCTCAAATAACGCCTCGGCGGTAATCACCAATGTTACACACTAGTACCATAATGTACTATTATTATCTAATAAGTTATTTAAGCGATAAGACGCGCACTGAAAACCAGTGATCCAACACTTTCGAGCTGTTGGAGCAAATGCTGAGGGGTAGTCGTATTTTCACCCACATAAAATTATGTAGATTTATGTATGTGAAAGGAAATTATTACTAAAATTATTACTAGTAAATTATTACTGGGAAAGCGTGGGAAAGGACTGCACAGGACCGAGAAGAGTGGCGTAATAGAGAGGAGGCCTATACTCAGCAGTGGGTGTAACCGGGCTGAATAGATAGATAGAAGTATGTAGATTTTAGTATTGTAACTGTTGTATATGGTTTGGAGAAAATAAAACTTTATTCTATTCTTATTACTTTAGTGTCATTAACAACTGAGCACTTCTGAGGGTAGGTTAAATTGTAGTCGGTCTAAAAACTCCGTCACCATAGTTGGCCAATACGAACTTACTTTAGCGTAAATAACGCGACTCATCAAAACATTACGTTTGTTTGGCCTCACCCTCTCTGGGGAGTGGTAGGTTGCAAGTTTAAGCAATTTAAGCAAAAAATTGCTACTAGATATTCAGATGATTTATGTTTATTGCAGTCTAGTCTAGACGTTCAGGACTTTAGCTAAACCCGTAATTAAATACCTACAGCAAATGAAAGATGAGTTCATAATTATTAATTTTTTAAATTTTGTGTAATAGAGTCTACACGCGGCTTCATTTGCATATATTTGAAACCACTCCACACCTAGGAATTTTTTGATCATCACACAACAAAAAAAAATAATTACCTACCGACAATATTTGAACTTAAGTTTAATTTAAGTAACAACTAATGTAAACTTAACTCTAGTAATTTAACTAAAAACTCTACTTTTTCACAAAAAGGGTTCGAAAGAGTAGCATTTACGTAGCCTATGTGGACAAGGCTGATTAAGCTGAGAGGATGGTTTAAGTGCTGGGCAAGCTTATTCCATCTCAAAAAATATCCCAGGCACTGCAGCGTCCCGTTAAGTGAAGGCATAGGTTGCCTCCTGACGCTGTATAAATCATCTAATAAAGATGTAAAGGCCTAAGTTATGTATCATCATCAAATAAAATTCCTTCAAATTAAATTCTTTTTTTTTTATTTGTTGAAAAGACCAACAGCTACAAAGAATTACATAGTTAAACTTAATTAGTATAAGGTATAAACAGCCAATTATAGGTCTCTCTTGCTAGTACAGAGTTTATAAAAATCCTACACATTATCATACTATGATAGCTCATGTATGACTAATTATTATACGAGTATTAAACATTCAAATAAGTATAAGTACAAAAACTTTGCTAGTAAGTATTATTTTTCAAATGCACGGTGATATCATGCTTAAGTAGAATTTGTCACTTGAAAATTTTATTTCGGAACATAGATTCAAGGAGTTCAAACCCACATTCAAGCTGAATAGAGAATTAAAATTAAATAAATCCGATAAAACTAAGTAAGTTTGTATGAGTCAGTGGCCAACTCTGGTGACGGAGTTTTTAGGCCGCCTTAAGGCCTCCGTCATGGCTTAACAAATCCGTTGAAAATAACAGATGAAAATGGGACCTAAGTGTCAACATTTAGTATTCAAAGTGTTCACGACCACGTTTCATGGTTCCCGAAGGGCCCGCTAAGACCCGGGGACCATTCTCGTGCACGTGATCCGAGATGGAATATTGTCGCTCTGATCTTTACGTTCTTGTTCGTTTTATGGGCTTTTGCTTGTTAAATAGGATCCTACAATTAATTTTTTTTGATCCTAGTGAGTGTGCAGGAGCGATTTAAGCAATTTTGTACCTAGTTATTTTTTTATTTTTTTTTTTATTTTATTTATAACGGAATAACAAACAGCTACATTATAAAGCTTAACTAAAGAACTTATTGAGGTATACATTTCGGGAATGTAGATCTTATAATAACTTATTAATAATGTAGCCCACGGCGTTATCCACAGGTTAACTTAAATATGTCGTAAACAGAAAGTAAGGAAGTCGAAAGTGAAGCTTAATGAAGCAAAATAAAGAAAAAGAGAAAAAAAAAAACGTAACTAAAAGAAAACTAAGTAACTACTTAAGTAAAGCTTGACTCAAGGAGTCGGTATTAAAAATAATAGCGTTAACTAGGTTTTTAAATTTATAGATACCGTGGTAAAATATATCTATTTCTATAAAGAAGAGATTATAGGACTCAACCATACGACGAATCGGGACACGAAGACCAGAGTTTGTGCGGCAGGGAGTGAGCGCAAAGAGCGTGCGAGCGCGACTTGCTCGCGGAGTGCAGGTTCTCGGGACAACGTAGCATAGTCTTGCGACAAGATCTATGCAATCAAATTTATTATGCACAATGTTGTACAGCGTAATGGCTTCCAGGTATTTGCGCCTAGATTCAAGGGTACATAGTTTGTACCTAGAGAGCAAGTTGGGATACGAATCGTACCGATGAAAACATCTGTAGGTCATCGAACGTAGGTATTTACGTTGGACCCTCTCTATCGCCACAATATATTTGTTGTAAAAAGGGTTCCAAACCGGCACTGCGTATTCAAGTTGTGTGCGAACTAATCTATTATTATAAGAATCTTTGTCCTGACTGACTGACTGACTGATAGACAACGTACAGCCTAAACCGCTGGTCGTAGAGACTTGAAATTTTGAGGGTATGTCCGTCTTGGTGCGTAGGGGTGTACTAAGAAGGGATTTTTTGAAATTCAACCCCTAAAGGGGTGAAAAGGGGTAAAAACGATTGTATGAAAAATCGTATTCCTGGCACTTGGAGACATGAAATTTATAATTATGATAGTTCAACGCTTTAAATGAAAGTCTACATTCAAAAAAATTCAAAACTACCCCTAGAAGGGGATGTAGGGGGTGTTAATGTTTGTATGGGGTTTTTTGAATACTTGGTCCGATTTGCTTGAAACTCGGTATGATTATTTAAAAATGTAAATAAAAAATGTCCGCACTCCAATAATTTAATAACTACCCCTAAACCGGGGTGAAAGGGGTGTTAAAGTTTGCGTAGGATTTTTTTATACGTGGTTCAATTTGGTCGAAACTCGGTATGAGTATTTAGCAGTAGTGTAATAAAAAATAGCTGCATGTTTTTTTTTTCAAAATCTACCCTTTAATGGGGGTGAAAAAGGGGAAGTACAGTACAGATTCTATGGGAGCCATAAGTCCATTGGGAGTGGAAGTGGGGTATTTGGGGAAGGGATAACGTATAAGGGATAAGCGGGAAAAAGTGGAATGAAGCGGGATAAACCGGGAGAATGCGGGATAATGCGGGGGGAAAAGCGGGATAATGCGGGGGGAAAAGCGGGATAAACAGGAAAAAAGCTGGATAATGCGGGATAAACCGGGAAAAAGCGGGATAATGCGGAAAAGGCGGGGGAAAAGCGGGATAAACTGGAAAAAAGCAGGATAATGCGGGATAAAGCGGGGGGAAAGCAGGTTAAACTGGGAAAAAGCAGGATAATGCGGGATAAAGTGGGATAAAGCGGGGAAAAAGCGGGATAAACCAAGAAAATGCGGGAGAATAGGGGGATAAACTGGGAAAAAGCGGGGTAATACGGGATAAAGCTGGGGAAAAGCGGGATAAACTGGGGAAAAGCAGGATAATGTGGGATAAAGTGGGGAAAAGGTAGGATAAACCGGGATAAAGCGGGGGAAAAGCGAAATAAACTGGGGAAAAGCAGGATAATGCGGGATAAAGTGGGTAAAGTGGGATAAAGTGGGTTTTTGAATGCGTGGTCCGATTCGCTGGAAACTCGCTATGTGTGAGTACTGAGTAATATTTTATATATATTTTTTTTACTCCACTATAAAGGGGGTGAAAGAGGGAGTAACAGTTGCTATGAGAACCATAAGTCCTAAAAACTTGAAACTTGGAGGGTACATTCTTCTTCTGCTGCATTTTAGGATTTCGTAGGGGTGGGGTGAACTTTTGTATTTAGGGGGTGGGTTGAAAGGGAGGGCTGTAAATAATTCCTGAAACAGGGTGTTGGCGGTGATTAAGTATGTGTGGTATTTCTTAAGTGGGAGTGAGATTGGAAGTGGGGTTAATGGATTTATGGATTTATGGATTTGTGAGTTTATGGGGGGGCGGCAGATTAAAATGTGAGAGTGAGATTGTGAGTCACATTAAGAGTGAGAGCGAGATAAGGGTTAGATTAAGGGTCAGATTTAGAGTGAGATTAGGACTCAGACTCAGTCATCAAAGTTGAACTTGCAGTCACAGTCACTCAGTTTAGTTAATGTGATGAAAAGCTTAAGCTTACTCAAGTGATAAGGGCTATGTTGATATGTACCACGTGAACGAAGTCGCGGGCGTTCCGCTAGTGTATTATATAGATAAAGAAATGTTGATGATCGCTTAAAATCTGTAGAAGATCTCATGATAAAGCCATACATCTTAAACGCTTTATTGACAATACTCTGAACATGCAGGTCCAAGTGTAGGTTACTATCTAGGAGAACGCCAAGATCTTTGAGTACCGTCACTTTGTTTAGGGGAGCGTCGCAGAGATTATAGGTAAAGTTTATGATGTTGATATTTTTAGTAAAATGAATGAAGTTACATTTAGGCAAGCTGAGGTGCAGTTTATTGGCGTTACAATATGTTGTGAGTCTATTAAGATCTTGCTGGAATAGGATACAGTCGTCTATGGTTTTTATAGACTTATAAGCTTTAAGATCGTCTGCATATAAGAGGAATTTTGAATTTTGGAAACAGCGGTCGATATCGTTTATAAAAAGTATAAATAGAAGCGGCCCAAGAATGGAACCTTGAGGAACGCCTGAGGAGACGTGTACATCATTAGAATGGTAGCCGTTAATGACAACTTTTTGAGTTCTGTTAGTTATGTATGATGCGAACCAGCGAAGGAGGTTGCCTCTGATACCATTATATGCAATTTTGTTGAGTAGAATTTCGTGATCCACCTTGTCGAACGCTTTTTTAAAATCGGTGTAGACAGCATCCACCTGTACCCGCATGTCAAGCTGTTCGAAAAGTGTATTAGTAAAAACTAACAAGTTTGACATAGTTGAGCGCTGCTTAACAAAGCCATGCTGTTCAGGAATAATTACATGGTGAAGAGAGGGATAAATTTCGTTGTATACAAGCCTCTCAAACAGCTTCGACAGGGTGGACAAGATGGATATAGGCCGATATTGCTCAACATCATTTTTAGGACCATTTTTGTGGACTGGAGTAATAAAGGCGCGCTTCCAGACATCTGGGAAGATTCCCTGGGTAAGACATTTATTATAGATTATAGTGAGAGGTATATGTAAAGCTTCAGCTGTGTTTTTGAGGAAACTAGGAGGTATACCATCAGGACCTGGGCCTTTGGATGGATCAAGTGATTTTAATTCTTTGAGCACAGTTTCCTTTTCAAGGTGTAGATGAAATATGGAGACATTGTTACTATGTGTGTCAGAGGGGGGTTCCAAGTGACTTAAATTAGGTGACGCGGGTTCGAAGACAGATTTAAAGAAATCCGAGAACATATTACAAATGGTAACGGGGTCATTTAGAAACTCGATAGAAAATTGAACGCCTAAAAGACGCGCTCCAAATTTTTCACGGTAGTTATCTATTGTCGCGATAGGTGTCGAATCACCTAATAAGAGTAGACTGTAATACTTACCAAATATCTAAGAGAAAATACCTATGATAAGCCGCAAATTATTTCTCAAAGTAATTAGAAGTTTGTATGTTTGAGATAAACTAAGAGCATTCGCTAGTCACCGCAGTTTGCAATTTCCGAGTTCACACAAACTTAAATAGACAGGATTACAGAAAGAACTAAGTAATAAAAGTTAGAACTCTTGCGGTGTTGCGCAATAAGGAATCGAAGGAAAAATAAAGAAACTACGATAGAACACTTCTATAACACTTGGCGCTCTTATTTATAAATGTGGTAGGGTTAGGTTCTTTGTTGTATTGTACCGAAAACTCATCGTTTAATTTTTAGCTTGTCAGTCAGAAAAGAGCAACTGTTATATAAAGCAATATTTTAGCAAACTGAAAGACTGTTTTCAGAGATGGCTGAATTTGTTTATCCATGTTATATACTTACTCGTGTTAGGAAATATTTAGCTGCAAACTACTCTCATTTTAAATCTCGTCGCGCCAGTCAGCTGTCACATTATTGCGCAGTCAATGAAATCAACAAAAATCCCACTAATATAATAAAGCTGAAAGTTTGTGAGTATGTTTACATGTTGGTGTTTTAATCACGCCTAAACCAATGAACCGATTTGGATGAAACTTGAAATAGGCGCAGATAGTGACCTGGAATAGCATATTGGCTATTCAAAATGTTCGTACCACCACCGGTGCGTTACTATGATAATTTCACACAATTTTATAATTTTAATAATCTAGCTTTTGGATAACCTGTCTGCTGATAACCAACAATTAATAGTACCTAAGTACTACAATATATTTAAAAAAAATAAGTCTTTTGCCTAAATACCTACACGACCGGGATTCGAACTAACTTAACCTTCGTATTGAAGCATATTTATGCATATTGCAAAAATCATAACCCTTTCAAATATTTGGCTTAGTAGTCGGGTAAGTTCGTATATTTATTTGTGGTACAAAAAATTTTCAAACTTAAAAAACTCACCTGTATGAGCTTATCTCAAACCACACGTTACGTGAACAGAAAGAGAGCCCTTTTACCCCTAGTGAAAAATTTTTGCGAACAATATCACAATGAAAACTACTTCTAAACAACCATCCAACATTTTTACTCATCACTTCCTTATTTCAATGCTATAAAGTTCAGTTTCGCGTGTCTTGTGAATAAATGAGCTGGTTTTTGATAGCAGGTGATCTGTATATACATATATATGAATACGTACACAATGGTCCGTGTTTGTGTACGGATCAGGGTCGATAATTTACAAGCATGTTCAATTGAGATGTATTTTGTGCGAGGCTGTTTTTCAAATGTCTGTTTTTAATTGGGAAAGCGGGCTACAGACTATTAGTTATAACTGACAGTTTTAACTGAACAGTTTTATCCATACTAATATTATAAATGGGAAAGCTCTGTCTGTCTGTCTGTTTGTTACACTTTCACGCCCAAACCGTTGAACAGATTAAGCTGACATTTGGCATAGTTAAAGGTTGTATCCCAGGGAAGGACATAGGCTACTTTTAATACCGAAAAAATTAAAATCCCGAGGGACCGCTGGTCACACCACGGGAGCGCAGCTTATTATTATTATTATAACCTTTTATTTCCCAAAAAAGTTAATAAATTACAACATGCTTTCCTTACTAATAAATTAAATTATCCATCACACAAAAATATTTATACTATACCTATTTACTTTAAAATATTAATAAATAATTATTTCATATTATATCATTATTATTATTCTTTATAAATATTATTATTCTGCATTTGGGACCACCCATTTGCGGGTGAAGGTCTCCTCCAATCCTTTCCATTCTTTTCTTTGTTGAGCTAGTCTAGTCCACGTAGCGCCCGCTATCCCCATGATATCATCGCGCCATCGTCTTTTCGAGCGCAGCTAGATCATCATAAAAAAAGTACGTGACTGTCGTGGAACGAAGCAAAGAGTAGTTATATTTTGAAGATTCAGTTCAACTGTACAGCTCGCAGTTTTGCGTACACACGATACGTTTTAACTGAACAGTTCAACTGTTCAGTTAAAACTGTGTTTTAAACGAATGGTCTGCTATACAAAGTAAAATCTGACAAGCGTCCGATCAGCGTTTAAAAATAAAATTTACAATAAATCGTATCGGTTAAAATTCTTTTGTGTAAATACTGCGTTAAAATTATGGCATTGTGATTATACTCCTGTTTCTACGCAACCAATAGCGTGAAGAATAAGGGCAACAAACACGGTTTGGGGCCACTTTTAAGAGATCCATCTTAAACTTAGTCAAGCTTCAATCAGCCAGTAAAACAAATTGTGGCTCGTCAATGTCTATTAAATGCGGTTGGCAGCTAGTATATAAAATTGGTGTTCAATTTACGTTGGACACCCTTGATGGTTTTCAAAAGCTTAATAAGTTTGAACAAGCGAAAGACTATTTCATTTTGTTTTCCGAAGCTTCAATCTTCGGAAAGTAAATAAACGATTTCCTTCACAATTATTCTGAAGCCTTATTTAAAATACCTTCTTAATCGCAAGCCGGAAATGAAACCAACAATATCGTTATCAGCATCCTGTAAAATAAACGTTAAGACGCGCCGTTAATAAGGCGTTGGAGGAAAAGCCTTCAGGCTTTCATTTCCGCCGCATGGAGTTTCCGTAGCAACTATGTGGTACGGACCTACGAGTTTGCTACGAAATAAATATGAGAAATGCATGTGAATAAAAATATTATAATGATCTGAGCCCTGAATATAATTATCGACATAATCAAAATAACCTAAGTATAGCTTTTTTGGAATGAAGTTCTGTTTCGGACGGTATCGAATAAAAAAAGAATGAGGCTGGAAAAAAAATGTTGTTCCATTTTACCGTCACGACACATGTATAATATTTATATGTCAAATCGTCACAGTGCGAAACTCGCAGCTGCGACACAGTCCATAGATAGTTACATTGTTAGTATGGAAGAGCGTTTCTAGGATACCTAATCAATCGATAATTATTTTTTGAAGTTTAAAGAATAGTACTCTTTGCTTCGTTCCAACCGACCGTTCTTCAGATGGAAGCTATATTTAAAGATTATATTCAAAGTTTCTAACACATCTCTATGAATCCAAGTAAAGCTGTGAAAGTAGTAAGTTCGTATAAGTCAGTGGCCAACCCTGGTGACGGAGTTTTTAGGCCGCCTAAACGCCTCCGTCATGGCTTAACGACTTAAATAGCCGGGACCGACAATTTAACGTGCCCTCCGAAGCACGGAAGCGCTCAGATGAAAATGCCACTGGCAGTGGCCCATCCACTTACAGACCGTTTCGAACGTTGCTTAACTTAATTGGTCGCGAAGGAACAGGAGTAGAATCACCTAGTTTTAAGACGTTTCAAAGTGATCCCAGCGGTCCTACTGAATAAATGCTTTTTGACTTTGACTTTGACTTTGACTTTGACTTCGACGATCTATCAAGAATGACTAAGCAAGCACGACCACGAGCGCTTGTGCTTAAAAGCTGTGAACAGCTAACAAAGACCGGAATAACGTGTCCTTTTAGAATCTAAGCATTTTATCATTCCGTTCGATATCGTTCAATCGTCCATATTTCAGGCTTAACTGCAGTCCCCGTCTGGCCAGTAACATAAAATGTGATGGTTCTGTAACGCTGAGTCAGCATTTCCTATCTATAAGGTATTTCATTTTATACTAACTTAATTCAGGAATTGGTTTCAAAAAATAAATTAAAAAATATTTATGTAATGTAATTTTTTTTGTTTTGTTATAAAAATCCCGAGAAAATCGACAAAGACTATCCTTTCTATTTATTGTTGCTTCTTGTATAACTTAGCCCATTCGTGATGTAATGCGCTGCGATTGGTGGATCGTCTGTTCTCCTTGAAAATCATTATGCAACAAATCTAAAAAATCAATTAATGATAAATTTTGAAGTGAAAACTTAAATGGGCTTAGGAATTAAATTGATACGGTCAAACGTCTATTTACAACCCAAAAATGAGGACCTGTCAGTTTGTGTAGTTTAAATGAAAGACCCTATATATAAAAAAGAGCTAAGCGTGACTGACTGATTCATCAGCGACAAAAAGAAATTTTTAATGTTTTTGGCGGACGCTAAATAAATAAACTACAAAAAATTTAAATGTGGTTCTTAATGGGGTTACGAAGTTCACCGTGTCAGATAGTTTATTAGAGTTCTGTACACAAAGGGCCTTACTAATAAACGTGGTATAAAGTTATTCCTCGGAATAAAATATGAATAACCATACATTTTGCCAGTTTACACTCAGGAATAACTTTATACCAAGTTTATTAGTAAGGCCGATAGATTAAAACGGGACCCTATTACTAAGACTTCACTGTCCGTCCGTCTGTCTGTCTGTCCGTTTGTCACCAGGCTGTAGCTCATGAACCGCGATGTATTTCTGTTGCTGCTATAACAATAAATACTAAAAAAACATAATAAGGCTCCCATACAACAAACGTGATTTTTTTTACGTTTTTATAGATAGCTAACTAGCTGCACTCCCGCGGTGTGACCCGCGATCCCTCGGGATTTTTTCGTTTTTTCGGGATAAAAAAGTAGCCTATGTCCTTCCCTGGGATATAACCTTTAACTATGCCAAAAATTCAGCTTAATCTTTTCAGCGGTTTGGGCGTGAAAGCGTAACAAACAGACAGACAGACAGACAGAGTTACTTTCACATTTATAATATTAGTATGGATAGTATGGATGGTACCTATCTATGACAACGGAACCCTTCGTGTGCAAGTCCGACTCGCACTTGGCAGGTTTTTATAAAATCGTCAATTGCATGCTTCTAAATAGAACATTTCGAACAACGTAATCTAACCCCAAGCTTGAGGTCAGTCTATATATAGGTTATTATGTAAAAGTTTATGAAGGTATTTGAATATTACCGAAGAGATAAAAGGAATTTCTCATTATCGCTTCAAAACATTGTCGAGGCTCGAATACCTTATTTCGATCGGCCCGTAATTTCAATATAGACGCGATGGCTTCGGTGTCATCTAATAAGTATTTCTGAATATTTTGAGCAAATAACCTAAGTATTACAAATTAATTTGGGAAAATTGTGGGCATTACTGAGACGGGAATTAACGGACACGAAAGATGATTTTTGATCGGAATATTTATTCCCGTTAAAAAAAAAATTGGTTGTCTGTAAAGTCGGTTTACTGACGATAGTTGAACGTGACAACGTCTACGTATCGCTCACTCAAGTAGGAGAGAGACGGATGTCGAACGCTGCCGAACGCAAAGGCCGATTGTGCTTCTTTGTCGCTCGTTCCGCGCTCTCGCTTGCACTTCAAGCCTTACATGGAACGCCTCAGAGCGAGGTAACGCCTCAGAGCGAGGTAACGCCTCAGAGCGAGGTAACGCCGCATGACGTCATGTTTTTTCGTGCGTGCAGCCGGCTCTATCGAATTATAAGACGTAGTCACGTCAAAAATGTTGGAATATTTATTATGTTCAGTACGTGGTTCGACCGTAGGTGAGTCGAGGTGGTCTCAGGGAGGTGGGTAAGCACTCATTGTTTTCACTGTAAAAGTTAATGAGATCTCTACTACTCTTAGTAGTGCCAAGCCCCAAGCTCCGGTTTGTTTTGAGATGGGCTTATAAGTAGAAGTCTTTCTTTTTATGAACTGTTAGAGTTCGTATGAGTTAGTGGTCAACTCTGGTGACGGAGTTTTAAAGCCACCTTAAAGCCTCTCGTCATGGCTTGCGTATTAGCCGAAGCTGACAATATCGTATGAACTGTTCGTATGAGTTGGTGGTTACCTCTGGTGACGGAGTTTTAAAGCCACCTTAAAGCCTCTCGTCATGGCTTCAAACGGGACGCTGTAGTGCCTGGGACATTGTTTGAGATGGAATAGGCTTGCCCAGCACCTAAGCCCTCCTCTCAGCTTAATCAGCCTAGCCCACAGGAAAGACGACGTCAATACGTGTGGAGCTGACTAAGCTGCGGGTTTCCTCACGATGTTTTCCTTTACCGTTAAGAGCTCGTGTTATAGCGCATATACATTTTACGAAACGAAAAATCCATTGATGCACGGCCACGGCACGGGGATGGTTTTTGAAACACGGAATAGCTCAGTTATAATGCCACTAGCAATCACCTACTGAACGACAAAGCAAGCTATGCACGAACGCTTGTAGAGTGAGGGCATTATAGCATTATACTCGTAGGTAGAGTAAGTGTTTTTTTATGTTGAATTGTGGAAGCTAAAACGTTTTTTCAACCGACTTCAAAAAAAGGAGGTTCTCAATTCGTGTTTTTTTTTTTTTTTTTTTTCTGCAAAGCCCACATTAACATTCCAAGCGCTCTCGTTTCATTATCGCGACATCTTTTATAATTCACAGCTCAAAAGGGGTAGTTCAAACTGAAAAAACATTCTTTAGACAAAAATAAAATACTAAGTACTTATTTTGTATTGTTTGCTGATCAAACAAACATTAGCCCCGTTTCTGTATTCTGTGCCGTGACGGAAATCGTACCAGCAACCGACTGCGTCACCGGTGAACCTTTGCTTGTTACTGTTTAGGTAACATCCTGAAAATACAACCTCATACACTATAAAGGAATAAAAAGAAGAAGAAGAAGAAACCAAGAAGTGTAGTGCAACCAAGAAGAAGGACTTCTTTCGCCATTTTTGAAGGAGCTAGTGGTTCTGCTATTTTATTTACTTTTCTCGTGTTTTACTAGGTTTTATTATGTAATTTCGGTGGCATTTTACTAATGAAGCCTTGGATTACGTAACAGGAGATTTGGTAAATGGAATGGGGGAGTATTCAAGAAAATTTCTCATTTGATGAAAGATTTTCGTTGGAGTTTTGAAATGACAAGCCGCCATGTTTTTTCAAAACCAAATTGACGTGACATAATACATATTTGAGAGGTGAAGATACTTGACATTGGCAGAATTATACTGTTAATACCATATATATAGAAAAAGGTACCATGCTAAATCTATGGTTAATACAGTTTACATTTAGTTGCCATTAATAAAAAGAAGAAGAGGAAGAAGGAATAAAGGGAGGAAGAAGGAATAAAGAGAAGAAGAAGCTGGGGAATGAAGTGAAACCAGAAGAAACCAAGAAGTGAAGTGAGAGAGAAGAAGAAGAAGACTGAGCCAAGATGTTACTGATTGGGCGGTATAGTTGCTCAGCGACAAAGCCCTTTTCTTTTTTTGTAAATAAAAAAAAAGCCAACCCCCGTTATTTGCACCTTTGTCAGTACGTTTGTTAAATTGTTTCTAGCAATATTTAATATCATTGGTTTCTAGTAAAAGAAGTGGATTGGAGCTATTTAATAATTAATTTTTGTATTTAAAAAATGTACAGACAGCCTATAAA
Organism: Epirrhoe tristata; assembly: GCA_951394285.1. NCBI lineage: Eukaryota > Metazoa > Arthropoda > Insecta > Lepidoptera > Geometridae > Epirrhoe > Epirrhoe tristata. Next base: position 6,707,612 of record OX596159.1, on the reverse strand, counting down.
ATTATATTTTGTTACAATTTTTTTGTTTATAGAAGTTGGTCTCAATCTCATTGACGCTATTTTTCCAAAGTAACGTTCCTAATCAAATAATTATAATATTACAAAAAAATTAAAACCTGTTGGAACTTTCTGGTCATTGTTATGGATGGAAAATATTAAAATAAAATGGTTTTCACATCGGAGAACACAAAACAAATACATTTACATTACAATTCAAACGAAAACCCTAAAGTTTAGAACTCTACAATACAACCGTAGGCATTCGCCTAATCTCACCTTCGAATAGATAATAATAATGCTTAGAAGTGAATCAGCAAGATGGGCAGATGATAACTAGAACCAATATCGTAGGTCGTAGATAGAGATTAGCACAGGATCGTGTTGGATGGCATAAACAAAGAGAGGCCTGCTAGGCATAGCAGGGGTTAAAATGGGCTGTGGATGATGATGATGAATCTAAGAGTAAAAAATTATCACCATGTCTCGTATATTACAATACACTAGACATTAGCACGATTAGTGCCCGCGACGCAAAAGCATAGCTCTTCCAGCACCACACAGCTAGGAACGCATTAGTAGGCAAAAAGGAATTAAGCTTTGTCCCAAAGATAGACCCCACTGGGTGAAAGTGGGATAATAGTACATTATGGTATTAGTGTGTAACATTGGTGATTATCGCCGAGGTGTTTTTAAGAGCCGAGCCGTTAGGCGAGGCTCTTAACAGAACCGAGGACGGTAATCATCAATACACACGTGTATCATACGACGTTTTTCAACACACTTGTGAATAAAATAACAATAAAAATTCATTTTCAACAGTGAAAACGAGTTGTGAAATTATTTTGTATTAGTTGGTCAACTCTGGTAATGGAGTGGATAACAATGTGATTATGAATGCGGCGAAAATGCGTTTGAGGTTTGTAGTGAAAATCTGGGGACTAACCGTGAGAAAATGTACCTACCACATACAGTATCCCGCTGTTTCATATATTTTAGGAGTTTCATTTCTATGCTCATTCTTTTATTTGTTTATGATCAAGCAATAATCTCTTTTCCGTAAAAAATCCTACATATTCCACAAAACGGAGAACTTTTATCGAAGTTTTATTTTGTTCATAGAAATGGATTTTTTCAATAGAGCTTTTTGTGAGATATTTGAGATAAATATACAAGGTGTAAAAGGACGTCTACCGAAGCCGAAAGGGGTACAACATCCCAACACACAACCAAATCCAAAAGGTTTTTCCGAAAAAAACATTATATCCGGAGAAAACAGCGTTTGAAGATTACTGTTTGCGTATGTACTGGGCGCGTTGTTTTACGAGTACGTAGATTGCTGGATTTTGAGTTTAAATTGTTTTTTCTTTTAAAAATGAAATAATTAGGTAGGTATGGTCTTATTATGTTATACTAGTAGTCAATAACTGAAAATAACATAAAATGACCAAGCTAAGTCCCGCGGTGTGACCCGCGGTCCCCTCGGGATTTTTTTATTTTTCGGGATAAAAGGTAGCCTATGTCCTTCCCTAGGATACAACCTTTAACTATGCCAAATTTCAGCTTAATCTGTTCAGCGGTTTGGGCATGAAAGAAAAAAAAATCAGTAAAATCCATCGATAATAAATAAAGTGGTTTAAAAATATCAAGTGGTTCCCTATTTTTCCCCTAAAATTAAGTCCTTGCTATTCCTAGCACTTCACTCTGGTTCACCAAATTAGCATATAGAGTGTAGCCCGGGGCGTATAAGGTGTCTAAACTACCTCCTAGAGATACCTACTCGTATTTCGTGGTTAAAATCAAGGTTATTCCAGATTTTTGGTAAAACACTTTTATTTAAGTATATGGCTTTTAGATAAATATACCTACATACCGCTACCTCTGACTACTCGTTACACATCATCAAAGGATCGGGATAAACAATAAAGACTGAAATAATGTATATTGCGCTCTGGAACACAGCCGTGTTTTTTTTTATGAATGAGCATAGCACAGAGACATAAAAGTTTGTTTAGGTTTTTTGGAACAAAGTTCCTTTTCGGTCGGTATCGGATGGGGGCTGGACGAAAAAAAGTGTTCTATTTTTGCGTCACGACACATATATAACTCAAATCGTCCAGTGCAAAATGCGCAGCCGCGACACATTCCATAGATTGTTACATTGTTAGTACGGAAGAGCGTTTCTAGGATACCTAATTGACAATTAATTTATTATATCAAGTTGAAATTCCCAGTAGGTATAAAAAAATACTCTTTGCTTCGTTCCAACCGAGTATTCCACAACACATACTTTTTTTTAATTTTAATAACTCTATTAGAAAAACCATAGATTTAGCATGGTACCTTTTTGGTACATCCTATATATATGAGAAAAACCACAATCTTTTTGGTTTTAAAGACTGAACGCGTCTATCATGTCGTCCCTCTCTTTAATGAGAAAATTATTTATTTACCATTTCACTTGGATAAGGTACTCATGAAAAGTTTCCTCGTGCCTTAGGTAAGAACACGATTTTAATTTGCAGACAAGGTTGAAAAGCAATCAAAGTATTTTACATCGCAGGAGGAAACCCCTTAATTAGAAAAGTGTTAATCATGCATTTCTCTCTTGCCTCAGAAGTTTGAAGAAAACTTTTTGTGAAACAGTTTGTCTGTGACCAAATACACGGTAGACATTTTTAGCTCGTTTTTAAGGATTCAAGAACATTATATAACGAGCGAAGTCAGAAAAACGTATTGTTGTTGTATGATCTACAAATATTTGCCTCAGGTCTGGGTGTTTTCTATGTAAAATATGTATACAGGATGTAAAAAGACGTCTACCGAAGCCGAAAGGGGTAGGTACAGCTTCCCAACACACAACCAAATCCAAAAGGATTTTCCAAAAGAAAATCATTATATCCGGAGAAAACAGCGTTTGAAGATTACTGTTTGCATATGTACTGTACTAGGCGCGTTGTTTTATCTAAATTGCTGGATTTTGAGTTTTAACTGTTTTTTTCTTTAATACATGAATTATTAGGTAGGTATGGTCTTATTATGTTGTACTAGTAGTAAGTAGCCGGAAATAACATAAAATGACGTAGGTAGCTAGGTAAATTTTTTTACCGTTTTTTTTTCGCTATATATGTTTAGAATCATGGTCTGATTGCAACCCCTCAGTTTTCTGTAGTAGTCTTTTTACACCCTGTATATTTACAAACAAAAGTATACAAGGTGGATTTTCGCGATGGGCCACGAAGAGCAGGAGTCTTTTGATCCCTACATGAAACTGAATCGATTGGCATCAAAATTTTTTTTTACTTTTGCCATTTTGTCGCTGATTGTAATTCTTTTTCAAAATCTATGAATGCAGTTCAAAATGTCTCAAAAATTTAGGGAAGGTGTCCTAAGAACGTTTTCCTGTAGCTACAACGGTTATGTAACTGCCCTCAGTAACCCATCTCAAAAATCCACCCTGTATAAGTAGTATATCAGTCATGTAGTAGGTACCCATAACACAAGCTCTGCTTACTTTAGGGCTAGATTCTGTGTGAAAAGTCCAGCATTATTTATGGCAAAAAAAAACCTACAGCCAAACATTATTATTATTGTAACATAGAACTAATTCCCCTTATTTTTTGAAGTTAGCTAATCGCTATAATAGCTTAGACTAATTTCTTAAATTTCTTAATAAGAAACTTCCTCTAAAACAATCTGCCGTCTTCATAAATACACAAACCTTGTCTTACATTATTTATGTAAAGAAATACGAGTTGCTCAAATACGGATTACATTGATGTAAATTTTTTTGATGTAAAAATAACACGAGAAAAGTACCTTATACCTACTGCTTTCTGGAATCAGGTATCACGTCAGCTTTCAACTTTATCCGATTCATACCTCGGTTTTTATAAAAAGAAGACATGTATTTTTAACCGACGAAAAAAAAGAGGAGGTTATTTTTACACTAAATTGAAATCTATGAGGAAAATTTACTTGAAAAAAAAGTTATGCTTCTTCTAAGTAGTAACCATGCAGGATTGAAATTCAGGAAATGCCAGTTCGTAGCAATGCTCTACTCATCTGAGGTAATAGTCGATGTTGTATGAGAAAACATACAGAATTTCACAAGCTAATGTGTCTATGAATGACTCTACAAAAATAACGATAAAAACGGCTAGGTATAGAATAGTATCAAAAAATATAGTATTAAGAAATTCAGATTTATTATCCAGTAAAATATAACTTCTACCAAAGCGTTTGTTTTAAAAAGAACATACGCTAAAAATACGTTACATGACTCTCAAAATATACATCACAATCACAAAACCAAGTGATTTGATAAATCTTCAATTGCCGTTTATGACGTAACTGTTCGCCACCGAAATAAAGTAGATCCAAACTGAAACAAAAATGTTAAAATTACTTATTTTTATATTTTTATCAGTGACTTAGGGCTTCTAAGTCTAAACCTGGATAAACAGATCGAAACTTCTGGTCCATGAAAGAGCTTCTCAGGGGATCTCTCCCTCTAACACTAAAGCGCAAACTCATCGACTGTGTGTATCCTGCCCGTCCTCACCTATGGTGCACAAACGTGGTCATTAATCGAGTCTCAAATGTCCAAACTCAGGCCGAAATGTGATTGGGCGGGCCACGTGAGCCGAATGCATCCTGATACATGGGCTAAGATCGTGTCGCAGTGAGAGCCTGACGATGGGCGGCGACGCCGAGGAAGGCCTCGTCGTTGGCGTGACGATCTCGATGCATTCCGGGCTGATTGGTGGGACGAAGCTGGCGACCGCAAGTCTTGGAAAATAATGGGGGAGACCTTTTCCCAGTAGTAGGACAACATAGGAAAGTGAAACCTGGTAACCTAAACCATCCTATCGCATCCACAGACAATGACGGGTTCGATCCCCGCGGCGGGACCAATGTTTGTATGATCTACAAATATTTGTCTCGGGTCTGGGTGTTTCTATGTATAATATGTATGTATTTACAAACAAAAAAGTATATAAGTAGTATATCAGTCATGTAGTACCCATAACACAAGCTCTGCTTACTTTGGGGCTAGATGATGCTGTGTGGAAAGTCCAGCATTATTTATTTATTTATTTTATTTATTTATGTCAACGTCTGTGTTGGTTCCTGTGGCGATCAATTTCACCGTCACTACATATCGCTGTCTCCGGGGAATAAAAGGATAACTGCAAAAACACAACTTTACAGGAGAAGTAAAAATCATGTTTTCGTTGATAACTTCACAAATTGTGCAAAATGGTGCGCATAATAGTGCGCAAAAAAAAGAGCGCAGAGTGCGAAAAGTGGTGCACAGGGTGCGCAAAATGTCAAATGTACAAATTTCGTTCCAACCGAGTGTTCCATGACACTCACGTTCTTTTTGTTTAAATAATAACTTTCTTTCTTTGATCATCCATGACTCAAAAATATTATAGTCTAAAGCAAGACCATCATAAAGGCGTCAATTTCACTGATTTACCGACTTGTAAAACAAAACTTCGAACCCACTCGAGTGGAGCTCACTCGCTCAAAAGCCTCGGGGTGCTAGCAACTTCTAATTAGAGAAAAAAGTTGAGGATATTTCGGGCGCACAAAGTTATGGGGTACTTGAGTTTTGAGCTGGGTCACATTTTTTTACTACACAATATCGCAAAATCGCTCGGAAAATTATTTGTCTGCGTCGTAAGTCAAAGTAAAAAAGCATTTATTCATTAGAACGAGTTAGGACCGCTGAGATTTTGAGCATGGCTACTTTTGAGCATTAACTCATAGGAACTTTCTTTGTCTCATAATATTTTCGTCTATTTAAAGAGTACAGTCAGCTCAACAATTTCCAATACAAATGATTACAAAAGATTGAAGATAAATTAATGTTTCCATTATCCTAATTTATCAAGCTGTTACATAAAGATTATATTTTATAGTGTTAACCGCACACTTAATTTTTGGGATACATTTAAAAATCTTTAAGCTGTTACATCGCGAGATTTCATTTGGTTTTTAATTTCCATTTAATTTAATTGCCTGGGAGTATGAACATTGGACATAAAAACAATCATTGCACATAAAGTGCAAGCCGAACTCGCGCACGAATGGTTCCAAGGCAAAAAAATCACGTTTGTTGAAAGCCCCCTCAAAAAATAATTTTATTTTCGTTGTTATAGCGGCAACAGAAATACATCATCTGTGAAAATTTCAACTGTCTAACTATCACGGTTCAAGAGATACAGTCTGGTGACAGACGGACAGACAGCGGAATCTTAGTAATAAGCTCCCGTTTTACCCTTTTAAAGTAAAAATTTAACACAATAATAAAATACTATCAAATTAAGAAGGCACCTTATTTCAAGCATAGTATTATTGTCGTTCGGAATAAAACTATACCTATGTAATTTTCCTAAATAAGTAGGTCTTATTATGTGTTTTTAACGTGTCGTATTTGCAAAATGAATGAATTCTCCCTTGTTTTCTTCAAAAATATTCGTATTCAACTATTAGGTTTGATTTTGAAAAAGCTACAACTAATCTTAATTTGTGTTAGCGTGGTATAAAATATAGTGATATGTTGTGTCCAGACACTAAATAGTCGAGGAGATGGCTCGTCCGTGTAATTTAATTAAGTCAATTTGCAAATTAATTAAATGAACTCTCTTAGTCCATGCAAGCTACATCCTTTGATGTGAATGTTTTTGAAATCTGGTGTATTTATGCACAAAATAAAAAAAACAGATTCACGACTGTATCCCCAAGGTGCGGTAGACATTCTCTCAGATCTTTTTATGTTACTTATTCCAGATCCTTTGAAGATGTCTATGCACAAAATAATAAGTTATAAAGGCGTTGTTGGAACACAATGATATCTATGTTTTTAATTTAGTTGGTCCTAGTTTAAAAACACACACAACTTAGTACCAACCTTAGGTTAGGTTTCAATAACACAAATATTGTGTTTGAAATTGTAAGCCTACAAGAGCCACAGGTGTAGATTTAATGTATCCAGTAACTGATTTTCAGGCGCAAGGTGTCATGTCATTTTAAGTGCTTGAAATTCCAATATGCTAATTTCAAAGGTAATATCCACTTAGACCGCAAATAATTCAATCTAGAGTTACTGATAAGGTTAATAAAGTCTGATTAATATGGTAAAATTAATAATTCACAAGTTATTTTTAATAAATAAAGGTAAATTCATAGAACCATGTTGAACTAGTCAGCTAAGCCTTTGTATCCCCGAATTCGAATCTCGACCATGCATTAGGTTTTGCGTTCATGATAATTCATGAGCTCTAAATGGAGAAGGAAAAGATTGGCTGGTATTCGAACCCACGGTCTTTGGATTGAAAGTTGAGAAGGCCTTCTTATTAACACACTTCAAGCCATTAACATAGTCTACCTACATGAATATATTTTTACCTAACAACAACGAAGAGCTTATACGAGTATAAGACTACAAAAAATCCAATATACTGCCACTCACGCTAAAATATTTCAGAGCCGTTTCATTTTAGGACATTACGCCTTTGTTATATGGAAAAAAAGATACTGCAGATCTTGAACTGCCTAGTAATGTCTACCGTACCTTGGCGATACAGTCGTGATAATTTTTTTCTTGTTAGAAACACTAGTCAGTAGGTAATAATCGTTCACAGCATATACCATAAAGTCCTAGAAACATGAAACTTGGAGCCTACATTCTTTTTATAATGTGGGGAGTACTAAGGTTTTTTTTTTTAAATTCTACCCCTGAAGGGGTAAAAAAGGGTAGAATATTCGTTCACAGCATAGACCATAAAGTCCTAGAAACATGAAACTTGGAGCCTACATTCTTTATATAATGTAGGGGAGCACTAAGAAAGAAGTTTTGGAAATTCTACCCCTGAATGGGTAAAAAGGGGGTAAAAACGTTAGTGTTACGTGATCGAAGCTGCGGGCATGCTCCTAGTAATTAATATAGATGGCAGAATGCTGTCGCAACTGTTGTTTAATAAAATGATGGTTTTATGATTTAAGCAGCTCCGTAATTCCATCACCATTTCAATTAGCATATAACTCAAGTTCAATAAGGATTACTTGTTTGACAGGTTACTTTATTACAGGACTTTATAAATAAATAATAAATAAATAAGCATTTATTGATCCAAGCAAAATACACACTTAAATGTAGTCCTGACTCCCAAACTAGGGCTACCTGTATGTCAGGAGTCAGTCTTTCCCATTATTGGTACAAAACAATGGTTGCACTTCACAATGTTCATTACAATTTGAGAAAATCACAAAGAATAATAAAAAAGATTATTATTAATGAAGCCACATCACTAAGGTTTATTTATTTATTTATTTATTTATTTAGGCAACACCAACAGCATACATAATTCACATTATTATTAACATTTTATGAGTCTTTTTTATAGAATGTATGCCAATTAAAGGCATGCACAACATTTGTAGTAAAAATATAGGAACTGATGACTAGCTAAAGATAATTTAAAATTAAAATAAAACTTAAAGGTTAATGTACTTTATATGGTATAGACCAGTCGTTTTACCCCACGAAGGCGGGTTGGTCTTAATTGTGTGTGTAGATTGATTCTGTGTGCGCAAGCGATACTGAGCGCTCATTATTCAACGGTATTGGTCACAAAGGATCACCTAGTTTGAAGGTCTAAATCACAGAACTATATCTAAATATAGTTCTGTGGTCTAAATAATCCCAGCTGGCAAAATGTCATACTGAATAAGGGCTTTTTGGCTTTGTCTTTGTATTACATTAGTGTACATACATACATACATAAAATCACGCCTCTTTCCCGAAGGGGTAGGCAGAGACCACAGAGCTCCACTTGCTACGATTAGTGTAGTAGATTTCAAGAATGATTCCATAGTGATTTCAGTGCTATCAAAATCTATATTTTAATGAAATACTTACGGAATAAATACCCAACTAGGAAGAGCAGTAATCCTGATCCTGACAGCCAGTCCATGCCGCTGAGGGTGCAGACATCCTTGAGCATACACTCGCAGATTATCAGGAACACCAGTAAGAAACTGAAGACAACTGCCAGGAATGTTAACCACACGAAAATTTGGACGAAGCCATCGCTATCCTGGAAATATTTATTCTTAAAAACACGTTTCACTCAGTGAACTCATGTTTATTGTCCGTCAGAATCAAATGACGAAGAGATGTCGCTTTAGCTAAATCTATAATTTTTAAAAGTGTTAAACCACACTTAGGTATTTCATTGCGAAAGGAAAAGTCTAATCAAAATGAAATATCTAATTGTGGTTTATTTTTAAATTTAAAAATTAAAGTAAAGACGTTTTTCAACTCACCATTATCATCATCATCATCAGCCTATGGCAGTTCACTGCTGGACATAGGCCTCCCCTAGTGAGTGCCATTGCGCCCTGTCCGCAGCTTCTGCCGGCAGCCTTTCGCAGATCGTCACTCCACCTGGCCAGAGGGCATCCTACACTAATACGTTTGCTGAGTCGCGGTCTCCACTCACCATTAAAGTAGCGAAAAGAAGTAGAAGTCCCATAAGCATGAACACAATCGATATGAAAGTGACGCCGCCCGGTATAATCTGGCTGATCGCGGTATACGCTTGGCCTGGTGCTGGAAATAATATCGATGAATGAATGAATGAATGAGAACTCTTTATTTTACACCTTAAACTATGAAACAAAATAATAAGTATAACAAATAATGACAATGTACAATGGGCGGCCTTACCGCTAATAAGCGATCTCTTCCAGGCAACCTTTGGATGGAGAGAAACTCGGTGAAAGAAGGATTGGTCAGGTGTATAATGAAAAGAAAATGAATTTAAAGATGTTAAGTATAGGCTAAATACATATAATATATACAATTAACTTATAAACTACATAATAATAGGTACATAATATTTATAAAATATAAATAAAACATACATAGGTAAACCTAAACACATAAACATACTTATTATCCAACAATCTCAAAACGGTAAAGTAAGTAAATGCGTATGAGTCAGTGACCAACTCTGGTGACGGAGTTTTTAGGCCGCCTTAAGGCCTCCGTCATGGCTTAACGACTTAAGTAGTCGGGACTGACAATTTAACGTGCCCTCGGACACACGGAAGCGCTCAGATGAAAATGCCACTGGCGCTCACCCATCCACTTACACACCGTTTCGAACGTTGCTTAACTTCGACGATCGACGAGCGCTTCGAAACGTGCAGCTAAGCTTCGTTTTAAAGAAATAAGCATTGCATACGTGACTGGTTTCCCCACGATGTTTTCCTCAAGGTTTGAGCTCGTGTTGAAGCACATATAATTTTACTAAACGCAAAATCGATGTACTTAACTAACCCAACTTTTTTTATTGTATTTCGATGTGTTATTCCAGATTAATAAATCTATCTCTCTCCTAATTGTACCCTCTGGTAAAGGATAGCATAGGAAATAAGGAGATGATGGCTGTTGGAGAAGAAGAAAATTTGAAGAAGAATGCCGACCTCACATAATGTGGGTCATGAGAAGGAAGATGATGATAATGATTCAAATAAAATACCGTAGTTGAGTTCTAATTGAATGTAATTTAACAGAAACAGATTGAACGTATCTCGAAACATCCATTTTAGAAACCAATTAGAGTGAATTGACTTGAAAAAACTCAACATTTTCGCGGAAATTGAAATTCCAATAAATTTGATTATATAAAGACACGAAGTCTACTTTGATTCAATTATTTGGTGCCTTTGTTGAAGCAGTCTTGTGAAATGGAAAACAGCCGTTTTTGATATGAAACGAAACAAAACCTCAGGCAGGGCTGTATTCCCGTTCTTTTTTTTTTAAATTGGCCCTTGCAGTCAGAAATCGTAGTAAGAAACATCCAAATATCCATCAAACGAACGAAAAAGCGAACGGGAATAACCCCCAGGAAGAGAAAGGCCTAGCTACGCGAACATGCCTACTGCATGTTCTACGCCAAATGACGAATGCTCGTGAAGATACATTGTTTTTGCTATTTCAGAATAATGTAAAAAACTAAACTATTCTGTAATAGCTACCGCGCACGGCTTCACTCGCGTGGTATCAACATTTTGAATAGCTAGTTCCAGGCCACTCAGTTCACTGGTTAAGACGTGATTGAAACACAAACATACTCACTCACTCACAAACTTTCAGCTTAAGGTAAGTAGAATTAAAAAAAATATGTTTTTGTCGATGGACGCAAAAAAATTATAAAACTGATGACGCCAATTTGAAGCATAAAATTACTTACCTCTTATATCAGTAAGATTTTTCATACTATCGAAACTGGCATTTTTATTATTCATCTGTATAACACTCAATGCTATTGACCCCGTTATCTGAAAAAAAAACCTCAGGTAAACCGCACTTCAATGCTCATCCATAGTGGTTTTACCCCTAGTAAAACTCTGTATGATTGTATGATAGATACCTGTACAAGCATCAACCATTGCAATGAATTTAGTAGGTACCTACGGAACTAAAAAAAGTACGTGAGTGTCGTGGAACACTCGGTGGAACGAAGCAAAAAGTACTTTTCTATACTGGGAAATTCAAATCCAAATCAAACACTCTTACGTACTAACTATGTAACAATCTATGGACTGTTTGCGGCTGCGCACTTCGCACTGTGACAATTTCGTGACGGTAAAATGGAAAGAAATTTTTGTTCCAGCCCTAGCCTGTTTTTCCTCGATACCGTCTGAAAAGGAACTTCATTCCAAAAATACAACGAACTTGATAGTGATCCCGTTTCTATACGAACAATCTTAATCTCACAGTTTGTAGGAAATTCTCATTACACGATAACCCACAGTTGCTGTTGGAACAGTTTTTATAGAGAAACAATTTTCCTTCGTTGTTCATTAGAAGATGATTAATATTCCTTTCTCTCGCCTCATACATTCGAAAGATACAAATGGTTGTACTACCACAAAAAAAAAAAATTGATGTACATGTAGTTTCACAGTATCACGACTGTTTCCCCAAGGCACGGTATGTTTCATCAGATTTTTTTAAAGTACTTATTCCAGATTCTTTGAAGATGTCTAAAGGATTTGTCAGAGGCATGTCTGGATACTTATTTTACATTCACAGACATTTTTCAGAAGTTATCATTCCATTCGTGACAGGTTGCAAGCCCATCACCGCAAAGAATACTAAATTGTTTACTCGCGATGTTTCATTTTAGAGCTCGTGTTAAAGCGCCTATAAATTTTATGAAATGACAATTGATGCACGGAAGAAACTCACGGTCTTCGGATTGAAAGCCGAAACACAATCCCATTCGGCTAACGCGGCTCTAGAATATAATAATGTTCCATTTCGCAGTAGCCCTAACTATATATTTAATCTACTAGCCATTTGCTTGATGACGTAATCCCGCCAATCACAATAACGAACAGACAGAGCTAACTAGCTTTTTGTGTGTATGTGAGAACATTGTTTATATTCACAACAATGCGAATCTTGTTTATTTTTGTTTACATTTAATAAGAGTCAATAGTTTTAGCTCTTTGGAATTGATCGTCATTATTATTTGCTTTTTGTGTCATATCTATCACAATTTTTAAGGTGGTTTGAGATTGTATAGTGTTAAGTACCTATCATCTGCTAAGAAACGAAACCACCCTATACCCACGTATTTGTGGTGAACAAGACTTATTTTGAGCAATTTGTCTCTGACATAGAAAGAGAAATATAACTAAGAATGTGAGACTGGTTTCTGCAGAAGTTATAAAACCCAAAATTAGCAGACGTCATGTAGCTGAGATGATGATGATGATGATTAACGGTATTTGCCACGGACATAAACAGTTTTATTTTTTCTGAGTTGAATTTTGAACAAATCGCAGCGCCTGGTGGTCACGGGTAGATAGTACGTGATTATGAAATAAAAATTATATCGTTATTAACAGGAGGTTTAAAGTTATAAATAAATAAATAAATAATGCTGGACTTTCCACACAGCATCATCTAGCCTCAAAGTCAGCAGAGCTTGTGTTATGGGTACTACATGACTGATATATATACTTTTTGTTTGTAAATGCATACATATTATACATAAAAAACACCCAGATCCGAGACAAATATTTGTAGATCAACTATTTGTACCGCCACGGGGATTGAACCCGCAACCTTCTGCATCGCAGACGGGCCTTTGCTGCGCTACAGAGGTCACCATAGAAAATAGTTATAGAATACAGTCGTGATCCTGTTATTGTAAGCTACTTACAATAGCAGCAACTGCTATGAACAGCATCCCTATCCTGTAGGAACACACAAAACAACAGTTTTCCACCTCTGGGAATATCTCACACATGATTTACTTTTCAGAGGTCCTAGAATAATATAAAAATACACAACATACTCGCTATGATTTGACATGTTATGAAATGATAACGTGACTTTAGCAGACTAATAATTTTGACAGTTGAAAAGATGAATAAACAAAAAGGTATTTAGCAATTTTTTTAAAAAGGTCAGCTGTGCCATTTTAAATTTTCTAAGTGGCATGAAAGACATCGTGAGGGAACCAACAGTAAGACTAAGTGTTCAGGAAATCGGAGATGGCATGTGGAATGTGGAACGTATGCATGTGCCAAAAATATGTTTTTTGACGTGCCTCTTCTATATCTTCAAAGGATCTGGAATACAAAAAAAACCCGTTTAGATACAAAATAAGATTTTAGAAATGTAAATACATTGCCGTAAAAGTTTATCGAGTACGGAACTAGATGGCGCTACTGGTAGGTGTCGGTGAGCAGTCACGTGACTCGCACGCGACCTTTTCGAGGTGAACCCAAGAATTCATTCTCATCTCTTCAAAAATGCTCAACGCGCCTAAAGAAGTTTTCACTTCAAAAATCTGAGAAGTACTTACCGTATCTTGGAGATACATGGTACTCAATCGTACTATTTTTTCTGTTTCCTATTATCCTATAACGGCTTTCAATATGTGTTTAATTTCATTTTACTAAGAAAGCAAACTGTTTAAGCAATTCTCAGTAAGAGGTTACACTGAACCGCTACGAGACATTTTCGTAGCGCTACGAGCCATTTTCGTAGCGCTACGGAGCTACGAGAATACTACGACGCAAAGTAGAGGTATCACCTAAAGCTTTTATGCTTTATCAGCGTATATTTTGTGAGCGCTAGTGGCATTCATACTTCTGAGAGCGTGTTTACAAAAGTTATTCTACGGAATTTTATAAGCATCAAACTCATGTCACTGTCCTTTACAGCTTCTACGGTAGAATAGAGTAATTGAAATGTTATTTATTTATTACTAGCTGGTACCCGCGACTTCGTCAGCGAAATAACATACTTATTAGCAACGCCATCTAGTGCATTTAACTGGAACTACCAACTCCCCATACAAACTTTCAACCCTTATTTCACACCCACCATGATTAATATATAGATTTTTTCTGTCATAAGAACCTTCTCCTGACAATAACAAACACAACAAAAAAAAATAGTAAAATCGGTCCAGCCGATCACGCGTGATCCCGTGACCAAGGGAAAAAGGGATTAATTTTTATATATAAGATATACATATATTATATAGTTATTTTTTTGGGGTGGCCATGGTTAACAGGCAGGCTAAATTTAGCCACAACACTTTTACAAGTGTACATTTTTACGAGTTGGCCAAAAGCTCTCTCTCGGTGTAATCTTTTCAGTATGCCGATCTGTACCTACGACTATTATCTGGGCTACGACGTAGCAAATTGATTCCACAAACGCATTACACTCAAATCTTATTACGAAGCCATTACATTGAACAAAAGATTGTTGCCGATATAAAGGAAGATTTTATACAAGCTATGCTGTTCGGTTTCACCTGCAAGAATTCATCGTATAGGAATAAAAATGTCTGTGACGGTTAATGGCCGCGTTTCCTTTAGGAAAACTTCCACCTTCGTCTTAGTTATGTATAGACTAGCTGACCTGAAGATTCATTTTTTCCCGCGCAATTTTTTAATTTTTTTCTGTCATAAGAACCTTCTTCTGACAATAACAAACACAACAAAAAAAAATTTGTGAAATCGGTCCAGCCGTTCACGCGTGATGGCGTGACCAAGGGATATAGGGATTCATTTTTTGTATAGAGATTATGCACATGCACGTTGCTTCTGTGTGCGTAAGCTGCACACACAATGAAGCCCAACCCGCCTTCGTGTGATGGAACAACTACCACCTGCATTTGTTGCGTAAAGGGAAATGAAAAGAGAAATACTTACTTACATGATCAAGTACTCACAATAAGATTTTTTGCCTTCTTATTTATTGCATATTAGTATCGTTTTAAATTATGTTCTTTATATAAACTTCAGGCTTTTCCCATAATGTAGTGTAGGCGCATAGACGTTCTATAAATCATCCAGTACAGATACAGTCAGTGAAAGTCGATTTTTATTTTAAATTGGCGTATTCGGCATTGGGCTGCCACCGAGTTTTCTGAAGCTATTCACGATAAGTATACCATAGACCATGACTGAAAAAAAAACCATGTAAAATACATAGATAAAAATATAAATCAAATCACATGTAATTAAAAATAACTCGGAGATTTGTTTATAGATCGTCGAAGTGAAGCTTGGGGTCGTAAACTTGAATTGTCGCTCATGGCTTTGAAGTCGTTAAGCCCTAAGTCGACCACTAATTCATACGAGCCTACTTGATCTTCCCTTATTATATTACAGGGTTATTTGTAAAATTTCGTTGTCCTATCTCACTTTTAACTCTGTATTAAATAGGTCAATTTCAAGCAGCCCCCGCCGCCCTAACCCCGCTCCCCTGTTAGCCGTTCCATAGATTAACCCGGACAAACAGACAGACGACAAAAATATTAAAAAAGTTCGTTTGTATTTTAGTTTTCGTAAATTATATATGCACTGGAGAAAAATGAGTTATTTTGAAAACACGGACAGATACTTCAATTTTATTTATATTTATTGTAGATAAATAGATAAAATATAATAAGAAGCTTACCTAATAAAACAGCTGCACAGTACCCGATCTGCACATAGGCGGCATTCATACACTCCACCACGCACGCCATCGTAAACATTATGCAAAATGTTAAATGGTTGACCAGAAGTATCACAACCAGCGATATTTGAATCTTCAGAAGAATATCCTGTTGCTGACCCTAGAAACGTAAAAAAAACGTAAACAGGTTCACGACTGTATCCCCAAGGTGCGGTAGACATTCCCTCAGATCTTTTTATGTTACTTATGCCAGATCTTATGAAGATGTCTGATCCTAGGGTCAGACATCTAGAAGTATGAAGGTAATAAGTCTTCTAGAAGTTCTAAGTACTTCTAGAAGTATGAAGGTAATAAGTCAAAAAGCATATATATAGGGTCTTTCATTTTATACTATCTTAATTCAGGAATTGGGTTCAAAAAATAAATTAAAAGATATTTATCTAATGATTTTTTTTTGTTTTGTTATGAAAATCCCGAGAAAATCGATAAAGACATCCTTTCAATTGATTGTTGCTTCTTGTATAATTTGGCCCATTCGTGATGTAGCTGCGCTGTGATTGGTGGAACGTCTGTTCTCCTTGAAAATCATTATGCAACAATTCAAAAAAATCAATAAATGATAAATTTTGAAGTGAAAACTTAAATGGGCCCAGGAATTATATTGATACGGTCAACGTCTATTTACAACCCAAAAATGAGGCCCTGTCAGTTTGTGTAGTTTAAAATGAAAGACCCTATATTTAGTAACCGATGGGATCTATTAGTTTTGATGTGATTCCACTCCTGTTCCTTCGCGACAAATACCGGCAATAAAAACGGGTTTGGGCCTAGTTTTTTTTTATTAAATTAAATAGGTCAGCATTTGACCTCCCTCTGCCTGATGTTAAGCAAAGAGGTCTTAGATGGAGCATGCTTTCCTAGAAGAAATACTGTACTCGGCAATGAGTTCAACAATTTGTTTTCTTTAAGTTAATACGTTTTTTTTAAGTGATCTAGGTATCTAAAATAGTCAAGCTAAATTAAAACAAAAGTGCGTTGTGTGTCGTGGAACACTTGGTTGGAACGTAGTTTCAACTTAACATTTGGCATCTGTCAAATAAATTATTTATTAAAATCCTAGAAACGCTCTTCCGTACTAACAATTTAACAATCTATGGACTGGTTCGCGACTGCGCACTTCACACTGTTACGTTTTGACCATAATTATACATGTGTCGTGACGTGTGTTGTGACGTAAAAATCTAACACTTTTTTTCGTCTAGCCCCCATCCAATACCGTCCGAAATCAAATCAAATCAATTTATTTGTAGGAACATTATGTGTATTATGTGCTTAGGATTAGGTCAAACTTCGTTCCAAACTTCCTTCCTTACTGTCAAATCTCCTCGCCATGGCCCCTCAAGAAGAGAATTCACAGAGAACCACAACACTACGATGATAAAAAACCATGATTTAAAATTGATGCTGTTCATCTTTGGGAGATAGATCCACTTTTTGTACACAGTCAATATAAACAGCAAAAATGATACCATCTGAAAAATGCCATAAAAACATTATAATAGGTAATAGCTTCGAGAGATTATGATCGAAGGGTAATAGTTATAAAAAACTCACAATTGATAACATAATATAAGATATTAGGCCCGTTTTGAGATCAAAGTAACATAAAAACTTATTCAAAGTCGGTAATCGGTCGCACACAGCCATTTTTGTAATTATTACAAAATAAAAATGAAATGTAACCAATAAGTAAAGTAGACGGGATAAACCACAAACCAAAGAGAATAATAATATATAGGGAACCATAGATTTAGCATGGTACCTTTTTGGTACTATATATATGTAGGGAACCACAAACTATTAGGATGCTAAGCATATATATGTACCAAAAAGGTACCATGCTAAATCTATGATGCTAAGGATAAACGTAGTGTTATATTCTCTTTGAGGATAACTGCCATTGTCATTTAATAAAGAGGCTGGTATGTGCCATTAATAAAAAAAGAAGGTTATAGGTAGTTGGTCCACTTGGCCCTTTGAGTATAAATACTCAAAGACTTGGCCCAAGAAAATTTTATATGACACAACTGCTACCCCACAAAAAAACAACTTTTCAGACAGTATCGAGATGGGATCTAGAAGAAATAAAATACTTCCCGAGAGTGCCGGCAGAAGTGAAAACTTGAACTAGGTTTCGGTAACGGTTCTAAAATTAAAAAAAATATTACAAAAAGTCACCGATACACATGGAATTGAGCTCTGGGATGTCGCACCAGAGGCGGCCATTGTAACATTTCGCCCAAAGAGACTGTGTGAAATGTGACGAAATTAAGGTAGGTATAGAAGAGAGAGGTGTCTATAAATCGCGCTATCATTGCGTTTTGCTGTTTGGAAAGGGCGCGGCTCCATATTGCTTCCATGTTGTTAATTCGTTCCAACGAGTGTTCCATGATACTCACGTACTTTTTATATTTAATAATGAAAACAAATCGGGGCAGATGACGCGGGAACTTTGTTTTAAACTGTAGAACAACCTTGCGCAGGGTATAGAATCCATTCGTTTTAAATTGTGTAAAAAAGTTATATTTGTGCAAATGTAAGTACTCACCTAATACTTTACTTTGAACATAATTAACAGAACTTGGTTTAAAAAACCAGTAAACTGGATCTGAGAAGGTTTTTATGATGCGTTGAGGCTGTTCACTAGCAGAATCGAGTATGGTATAACTGAAAAATATAACAATTAATGAGTCTTCAGAAACTTTTTGTTCCGAAAAAAAACTATGTTTACGAAAAATAGACATTTCGCTTAATTCCCAGTAGTACCTACCACTACACTGAACCACCGGTGGTACTAGTGGGAAATACCATTGTCATAAGTACCACTATCACTACTTATTAATCTTAATAGTACAACTTAGATCGTACGTCTTCAAATGCAGTTTTCATTTTATTAAAAAGATCCCGTGACTCATAACAACTTTCTTGTTCCGTTCCCTGTTTCATATTAGGTTTAGAAATAATTAGAGGTATATTTAGAACGGAAGTACCTAAGCATGCAGTTTTATCTGATTTGACTATTATTGAAATAAAAAAGTCTTGTATTCTTACCTATGAGCAATATTACATAAAATGCCCAGTGGGCTAGTGCATAGTTTAATTCACAATTTATGTGGTTCAAGCATTCGAATGTATAAATTATACAGAACACCAAATGATGTATGAGCTGTAGTGGTGCTAAACCGTAGAATATCTTTTTAATCTTATTTTGGTTATACTGTAAGATAAAGAAATTTGAATTAGCTGAAAAACTAAGGATTCTATGAATGAATGAATGAATGAATACTTTATTGTACCAATTAATAACAAAACACAACATAAATAAAACACGTTCGAAATTAGTACAATGGGCAGCCTTATCGCTGAAAGCGTTTCTTCCAGACTATCTATGGGTATCTACTGGCTATCTACTGTATCTATTCTATGTATTTAATAATATCTTATTACTTATTTATATCGGTACGAGTTAATCGATGATCCTCACTAAAGTAATCATTTTAGTAGTAGCGTTGCTTAACTTTGTTCCCCATACAAACGTGCAACCCGTATTTTCTCGCCCCCTTATGATTATTTACAAAAAATAGTAGCCTATGTCCGTCTCTGGCGTTTAATCTTTATCCATGCTAAATTTCAGCTTAATCTGTTTAGCGGTTCGGGCGTGAAAATATAACAAACAGACAGACAGAGTAACTTTCACATGTATAATATACTAGCTGCGCTCCCGCGGTCCCTCGGGATTTTTTCGTTTTTTCGGGATAAAAAGTAGCCTATGTCCTTCCCTGGGATACAACCTTTAACTATGCCAAATTTCAGCTTAATCTAATCAGCGGTTTGGGCGTGAAAGCGTAACAAACAGACAGACTGACAAAGAGAGTTACTTTCACATTTATAATATTAGTATGGTTGGATTAGTATGGATGACCTCTGGGATCACATTTAAATTTTCTAATGAACTAGGTGATTCTACTGTAATGTTGTTTTTTCACGACCAATACCGCGAAGAACCAGGTTAACAAACACGGATCTAAAGCGTTTGTTACTCTGTTTCTTCGCGGTTAGATAGGCCTCAGCCTAGCTTTATGGTTTTAGATCCATCTTAGAACGAAATGTTCAAGCTCCAGTGGGTCGAATAAAAATTAGGTATATTTAGTTTAGGTACTCGTGAAGACTACCTAGCATATCCCTTCGTCAATTCAAGAAGTGAAGTGAGAGAGAAGAAGAAGAAGACTGAGCCAAGATGTTACTGATTGGGCGGTATAGTCGCTCAGCGACAAAGCCCTTTTCTTTTTTGTTCATATAAATAAATAATAATAAATAACTTACTACGAATGAATGATGAAGTTTGGACAGCAGGATGTTTGTTGTTCCATTATGCTAAAATCACTGAACTTAGGTTTAACGTAGGTATAGGCTACTTTTTATTCAGGAAAGATAAAGTGTTCCCGAGGTAGCATCGTTATAGCTAAGTAGGTATAGTAATTGAGAAAATCTTACACAATCATTACGATTAGTAGGCTATAAAATTACTAACACATTCATTAGTTTGCCAAGTCATATCTATGATCAAATAATTGAAAACCCATATAATAATGACAAGATAAAACCAAATATCGTAATCTACTCGTATTTTGGTTTCAGAAATTGGCATGACGTAGAACGGAGAAGTGAGTAGTATTATTAAACAAACTGCCTGAAAAAGAAAACAAACTTTAGGTAATACTCTCAAACGATGAAGGAAAACATAGATAGATAGAAGATAGAGTTAGGTTAGGTTAGGTTAGTAGTTAGGTTATTTTCGTTACTGAATTTCTGGATTCGGTGTCCACGCTCAAGGCCCGCGATAGAAGCTATGCAATAGCTTAAAAACATAAAAAGATAGGTGGCAGGAGAATATTTAAAGCGAAGTACAATCGGTCTTATCGCATCGTGAGGAAACATGTAGAGCCCAAAAAGTTTATCAACATGTTTTAAAACTCTTTGGGCTCGTAAATGCCTCACAATTAATGTTATAATCCTTCCACCACACTGGTTCGAAAGAGCTTGTGGCACGCCCAAGAAGAAGAATATAAAAAATCCGTGTTTGGCCTCACGGTATTGAAAGCTTTTAAAATACTTCTTATGCTGACCCACAGCTGGGCAAAGGTCTTAAGAGCTTGAATTGGTTACAATTGGTGGACTTTGGGCTGTAAGGTGGTGAAAGGGGAACATTCTGGGGATTTTAGTTGCCTGAAATAAATAAGTTATAGAATAGATTTTTTTATTTACTGATTACTGGGAGAAAAACGCTTCTGCGGCCGCTCTAGCGGTGCCTACACTCGCTCGCCTCGCACATTGAGGTCACTACTCAAACACAGCCTAACCAACTCATCATCATCATCAGCTTTCTCATCCCACTGCTGGGTATAGGCCTCTCTTCGCTTTTGCCATTTGCCTCTATCCTGAGCCAGTCTTGCCCATGTACGACTTGCGGATTTAAAGATGTCGTCGACCCATCTTGTAGGTGGACGACCGACACTCCTAACTAACCAATTCATTCCAATCAAAAAAGTAGGGTTTCCACAACTTGAAACTTTGCAGGAAGGCTTAGGCTCTTAGGTCATTATTTGTTTGCCATAAAAGTACTATGGACTAAAGATAAGCCAATTTTTTTTAGTAAGTAGGTAACTGAAACTTTGCCTGTTATACTCGTAGGTAAAGTTTTACTAACAAATAAACCATTCGCAAACAAGACAAGACCAAGTTTTACATCGATGCCTGGCAGGCATGTTTTCAGTTGCGGCAGTTTACACATAGTATTTCTAAAATACAAATCTATAGAAATAAAATATTTACAAACACATATAACGTCAATAATGAAAATGACAGCAAATGACAGTTCGAAATGTCTTCTAATACCGTCAATTTGTGAGTTTTGTGAAGAGTTTTGTTAGAATGCGTTCAAAATGCAGCATACTCAGGTTTGGATTGGATCTGGACATCTGGACAATTGCATAATTTCTCTTAGGCAGTCACGAAATAAAGAAAAATTAAAAAAAAGTTTGATACTAATAGGAAATAAAAAAAATTCGGACCCTTTTTGTGAAAAGTCGTGTTTAAAAGGCTACGAGACCTCTACCAGCAGAATAGATTAAGGTTTTTTTCAAACACAAATAAATGTATGGTCAGCGACAGAAGTTCATGAACATTTGATGTATTTGAATCTTCAATATCTTCAAAGTTCGTAGGGTATTAGATAAAACTTCACATTACATGCCTTGCTATTACTATTTAATTTATGAAAAAAAATAGGCGATTTTCACTCAAATAATGATGAAATTGAAGCTTTAAAATTGCCAATTGCTCATGAACTTGCCGCTGACTGTACCTATAGGTGATTTTCAGTTAAACGGCACCGCTAGCCCTTTATGGTTTAACGAAAAAAAAATTGAGATAGGTAAACATTATTTATGTTTTTACACGATATTAACATTACGATATTTTTTTTAACATTACGCATTGTTGACAATAAAATGTTTAAACTACACAACTCACAGACAATATGAGATCTAAGCCTCTGGTTATTAAGCTTGAAATCGTCTAGGATAACTGATCGAGTTTTGTAGTAGAGTAGGAAATTATCGAAGGAAATATAAAATTGTGATGACTAGATCGTAATTTATTTATGAGCTCCTAAACTATTTGACGTCCGTTGTGACGGTCGTAAAATAACGTTTCAGAATAAAAAACAGCTTTTATTCTGAGATTCTAACACCGGTATTCACAAACATTACTATGAGGTCTCACAGGGTCCCGAAATGAGTAGGTTTTTGGGACCCAGTGAGACCTCATAGTAATGTTTGTGAATACCTACTCATTTTAGGACCCTGTGCGTCTGCGCACACTGTGAATTTTCCTATTAATGTTTATAAATACCGGTGTAATACTTATAAAAAAGTACGTGAGTATCGTGGAACACTCAGTTGGAACGAGGTTTCAACTTTGACATTTAGCATTTGTCAAATAAATTATAAAATCCTAGCAACGCTCTTCCGTACTAACAATGTAAGAATCTATGGACTTTTTTGCGACTGCGCTCTTCGCTCTGTGACGTTTTGACCTATGTATGTGTCATGACGCAAAAATCTAACACTTTTTTCGTGTAGCCCCCAGCCTCTATACCGTCCGAATAGGCATTTCGTTCCAAAAAATCTATAAGTATTGGCAGTTGTTCTATCCCACGAAGGCGGGATAGTCATAATTGTGTGTTGTTTGCACACTTAGTGACGTCACTAGCGAGAGAAGATGATAAGTTACTTTAAAATATACTATGGAAATACCTATGTAGCAATATGTATCATTTTATACGTGACAGGTTGCAAGCCTATCGACACCGCACCGGCAAGAATACTAACTACTAAACAAAGGTAAAAACCATTTTAGAGCTACGTTTAGCAAACCCACGACGAACATTTTCAGTGTTACCCAAGGGAATTCCCCTGTGTGACAGTCTGTGACATTAGTGGCCATTTATCACGTGATCTTCCAAAACGATAGTAAAAAAACCATTCACAAAGCACTTTACTCTGAGATCTCTAAATAAAACAGATAAAGTGGGCAAGTAGCTGTTTTTATTTACTTTTAGCTCTCCGTAACCTCTCGACAATAACTTATCCGTTTGTATTTATTACTATACGAAAACTCAATCAAAACACGACTTTATCACGACCTAATACGATTCAAATCTACTTTTGTGTAAGTTAGATAATTTAACAAGCTAGAATAGGTTGTAAATTTGAGGGTTAAGGTTGATAATTGAATGTGTTGTGGTAAATGGGAAAGCTGTCAGCTACAGGTATCATTAGTCCTGTTCAGAGATGTTCAAATCGAGTGTGCTTAGGTTATAGTTTAAGTAAAACGTAAACAGGTTCACGACTGTCTATATCCCCAAGGTGCGGTAGACATTCTCTCAGAGCTTTTTATGTTACTTATTCCAGATCCTTTGAAGATGTCTAAGGGGGGAAGTCAGAGGTATGTAAAACACATAATATTTGATACATGCCCACATCTTGCAGAAGTTAGTATTTCATACGTGACAGGTTGCAAGCCCATCGCCGCATATAGCATATAGTTTAAGTTTGTTTTTACATAAATAAAAAAAATAAATAATGCTGGACATTTTCAAACAGCATCATCTAGCCCCAAACTAAGCAAAGCTTGTGCTATGGGAACCAGACGACCTCTGTGGCGCAGTGGGTGAAAGCCCGCTTGGCACGCAGAAGGTTGCGGGTTCGATCCCCGCCGCGGGATAAATGTTTGTATAATCTGCAAAAAATTGTCTCAGGTCTGGGTGTTTCTATGTATAATATGTATGTATTTACAAACAAAAAGTATATAAGTAGTATATCAGTTATCTGGTTCCCATAGTACAAGCTTTGTTTAGTTTGGGGCTAGATGATGCTGTGTGAAAATGTCCAGCATTATTTATTTAATTTCAAGCTAAAAAGTAGCTCATGTGCTATTATTATTGCTAATTATTATCTATCTGTGTGCAAAATTTCAGCTAAATTCATTCGTTACAAACACTCATGCATCAAAACAAACATTCCCATTTATAATACTTATTAGTAGAATAGGTACTTATCTGAATAAGCTAAGGATTGATAAGATACTTAATCCTTTCTTTGCTCTAAAACGAGGTTAAGGAAATTCTGTAAAGCTCAAGTTATAAATGTAGTATTTGCAATAATTATTGAACAAACTTTGGCATAATTTTAATTAAATGTAAATAAATAATTCTTACAAAAGTTTGCTGAAATCTGGTGGCCATCACATTAACAACGTAAGACTGGTGGACAAAAGCCTTCCTAATAGTTTGTGACTTTGACTTGTGAGTGAAATGAAAATTGAAGTGAAGAAGTGGAGGTGAACGCGTAGCAAACATATTGTTCAAAAATAACATGATAAAATGAATGCTTGTTGTGCCAATTTAGAAGTGAACTTGAGTTTTTACATGTGGCTGCTAAACTGATTAATCAATGCAATGAACCATCACTAGAACGAAGAAGTACTGTTTGTCGTAAAGAATCCTATGAAAAATCACGATTCTCGGTGATACGAGCCTAAAATGGGTCTCCTCATTTCGAAGATTTGGAGCTTGTTTGGCAATGAAGGTAATTATGCTAATGTAAACTTAAATATATTCATTTAATATTCTTGATATTCTTGGCTGCGAATGATGATGATGATGAAACTTAAATATTCACTAACATTATACGAATTCACATTATGAAATTGTCGTTATCATATCAGATGGCTACTACATTAGTTGTGTTTTTCGCAGTTATATTTTACACATCAGTCCCAAGTGTACTTTACTAATAAAAAAAAAATTAGGTCTATATTATCCATGTATTATGATTATATGATTTATACAGGCAAACTATGCTGACACTAAACAAGACACTGTATAGTGCCTGAAACACTGTTTAATGGAAATTAGTAAACCTAAACAGGATCTAGACATTAGCAGCCTTCACACGCACAATCTGCGCAGGAATGCTTGTGTACGCGTTCTTTCGCGCACGATTGTCTCACTCGCGATAGATTGTGCGTAAGAGCCGCTATTCTCTCATTTATTAACGGTCACAGTTTTACAAAAGTAAACGATTGAGAAACACGTAGCCAAAGCTGTCTCGTGATTGTGTGATTGTCCCTTGATTAAGCTTAGCGGGTGGCGCTGAGATGGCCTTCCAAACGTTAGGGCCACTATCCACTAGCTTTATGCTAAGATATAAAGCACACGATACGTCATTATAGGGCTAGATTAGGCTGAAATTTTCCCAGTATACATAGCCCTAGAACGATACCCACATTCTTTTAACTTCTTTCATGTTCGAGAATCGTTCTGACATGTATTGGGGCATGCACAGAATAATTTCAGCCTTCACTAAATGACGAAGGCCTGCCGGTCGTGGATCTTAGGTGGCTATAGATAAGGTATCAAATGTTTTTACATGATATTGGTAAGCATAAGAACAGTCCTACTTATGTAGTCAGCATGTGGATAATTATAGTGTAAGTACATATAATACTAAGCACCCATGTGGTTACTATAAAACACCCATAAACCGGCGTAGAGTAGAATCACCTTAGGCCTTTACATCTAACGGGACGCCGTAGTATCTGGGACATTGTTTGAGATGGAATAGGCTTGCCCAGCACCTAAACCATCCTCTCAGCTTAATCATCCTGGCCCACAGGAAAGACGACGTCAATACGTGTGGAGCTGACTAAGCTGCGGGTTTCCTCACGATGTTTTCCTTCTCCGTTATGAGCTCGTGTTAAAGCGCATATAAATTTTTCGAAACGAAAAATCCAGTGATGCACGGCCGGGATTCGAACCCCGGACTTTCGGATTGAAAGTCGAGGCACAACCCCATTCGACCAACTCTTAGAATCAACTAGTTTCTAAGACATTTTAAGTTATCAAACAAGTTCTATAATAAATATTTTATATCTGTGTCGAACAACCCTAAAATCCTTGATTGTGGTTGCGGATTGTGTTCTAATAATAATGAATGGGTAACTTGAGTCCGCGTTTTATGATTTTAATTGCATTGCTGTGAGTAGGTACTACATTGGATTCTCAAGCTGTTCTCAAGAAACGTCGACCGTTTACGTGACTGCCAGAATTGTATTCGATATTTTGCTAATCCGATTGCTTTTTTATATTATTATTTTCTTATCTTTAAACTAATAAATGTTTATTTACAGAAAAGCTACTACATATTTACATACAGGGTGTAAAAAGACTGCTACCGAAAACTGAGGGGTTTCAATCAGACCATGATTCTGAACATATTTAGCGAAAAAAAAACGAAAAAAATATTTTTACTTAGCTACGTCATTTTATTTTATTTTCAAGTTATTTACTACTAGTACAACATAATAAGACCATACCTACCTAATTATTTAATTTGTAAAAGAAAAAAAACAAATAAAACTCAAAATCCAGCAATCTACGGATAAAAACGCGCCCAGTTCCTACGCTCGACCAGCTGTGCGAGGTCGGTTTTCTCCGGATATAAGTAATGTTTTTTTTTTGGAAAATCCTTTTGGATTTGGCTGTGTGTTGGGATGCTGTACCTACCCCATTCGGCTTCGGTAGACGTCTTTTTACACCCTGTATATAGGGTATTTCATTTTAAACTACACAAACTGACAGGGCCTCATTTTTGGGTTGTAAATAGACTTTTGACCGTATCAATTTAATTCCTATGCCCAACAATCAATTGAAAGGATAGTCGTTATCGATTTTCTCGGGATTTTCATAAAAAAAAAAAAAATCATTACATAAATATTTTTTAATTTATTTTTTGAACCCAATTCCTGAATTAAGTTAGTATAAAATGAAAGACCCTATATTTACAAAATACAACAGGATTAGTCAAGTCAAGCTATCCAAGGATCTCTATTTCTTGAATAAGTAGCAATAATAAAACTTTATTTGCCTCAAGTTGATGAGAAACTTGCCTAAGACTAAAATCGTGTGTCTATTTCATCATTATTTTACTACTCTTGTAGGTACCATTTATTGCTGGGTCGGCACAACATGTAGGTATTCTTCTTCCATTTTTCTCTATCATCTCAACACTCACTTCGTTCTTTCTCTGTCATCTTTCACACAATCCATTCATCTCTTTTTCCTCTACTCGTGTATATATATTTATTTTATATCTACAAAAATAAATCCTTATTCAACAGTGAAATCAAAATATAATCCATTTTCATTATGTTTTCGGAGACCCAAATCACACGACTGTGTATCAGTGATTTATGTGCTATTGCTATAGAAATTTGGATCTTATTGTAATCGTAATAAGGTGGAAATGATCAGCGGTAATGGGAGTCATGGGACGAGCGAAACAAGAAATATTTGAAATGATACCGTAGAGACGAACAATTTCATTACGTCATGTCTATGACTATGTGAATACGTGAATACCTACTTGAATATTATAATATCTATCAGTGGATGTTACCAACATCAGGCGATATGAAGTTATGAAAACTGATATGAAGCCTATAATATGGTATGGTAACTCTATAACATTGTTATCAGAATGCCAAGTACGAATTTAACACGTAAACGCAGATTTTTATTGGTTTTCATTAGTTATGAACTATTATCATTAAATGAAAGCCCGCTTGGACGCAGAAGGTTGCGGGTTCGATCCCCGCCGCGGGATAAATGTTTGTATGATCTGCAAATATTTATCTCGGGTCTGGGTGTTTCTATGTATATTATGTATGTACTTACGAAAAAAAAAAGTATATAAGTACTATATCAGTTATCTGGTTCCCATAGTACAAGCTTTGCTTAGTTTGGGGCTAGATGATGCTGCGTGAAAAAGCCCAGCATTATTTATTTATTTATTTCTGTTTCAGTTCAAGAGAAGTTCGACAATGTAACTATCATTTTTATTTACATCAAGTCCGGACTTCTGAAAGTACATTGAATTACGTAGAATTTACGAGTTGCAGAGCTAATAAATGGTGACCTAGATGCAGCCTTGAGTATAAGTGCATCCTTGAATACAAGCATTTCTTGAAGACAATGTAGTATCACATTACGTTTCAAGATAACTCGAGCAGTTTCCTGAGGACAAACTAAAACTCTTTTAACAAGCTTTGCAGCAAGATAACTAAGATGCATTGTCAATATCTAATATCTACTACGTAGAATAGACATGTGGCGACTTCTAAAGGACCTCGTCATATTTGCTTTTTACTCGGCTCGTCGTTCAAAACCGCGTGTCAAAAACAAAGGCATGAGTAGGTAAGTTTTTCGCTGCCGTTACCGTTTTTAGTTCACTTCTCGATAATCGTTGGCTGTATTACAAACCGCACTGCTATCTATTTCATGATTAAAATCTAGTAGTGTTGCCAGCGCACAATTTATTAATCACTCAATGGCTGCATCTAGGCCTAGTTGAGGTCAAATTTGGGTTTTCAGGTCAAACTAAGGCTTGTATCGTCGTCCCATAAGTACTTAAATTGTATCATATTGTATAGTTAAGAGATGAATTTTGCTTCTACTGTAACGGACAATTAGACAATTATTATTTTTTAAACTTGGTTAACATCACAGGTAGGTAAGTTGGTATTTAATTCTAAATCGTTAGTGAGATCAATCATAATAATTTTAAAGTTAGTTAATTAAAATTACGGATTTTCGGTTTTGTATGCAGCCGAATTATTTTGAAAAGTAACCTGTCCTTTCCGGGGATGCAGTTTCATTAAAATCCGTTCAGCGGTTTAAACATGACAAAGGTAAAACATAAATAGGTAGATTTACTTTCACATGTAGTTATAATAATAAAGAATGAATT
Source organism: Epirrhoe tristata (assembly GCA_951394285.1). Taxonomy (NCBI): domain Eukaryota; kingdom Metazoa; phylum Arthropoda; class Insecta; order Lepidoptera; family Geometridae; genus Epirrhoe; species Epirrhoe tristata. Next base: position 6,678,167 of record OX596159.1, on the reverse strand, counting down.
TAACGTAAGATTCTTTGTAGGCATATCGTAAATAGGTACTGTGGTTTGAAACATCGATCGGTCTAACATTTACTTAATTGATGTAAATCATAGCTCAGAGACATTTGTTTACAGCATACTAGCAATTTTTAGTCGCCCCACTTTTTATATTGTAAATCACGACTCTTTCCCGTAACTTTCATGACCATAAACTCGTCACATCATTTTGAAACGGCTGAACTGATTTATGATTCATAGCATCATCATTTTTCATAATCCTCGATGAAATCACTTTTCAATAAAAAAAAAAAGAAATTGAATTCGTTCGAAGAATCGAAGTCCGTCTGTGAGCTCTTTAGGACCTGAGTGTCAAAGGTTTTGCATCGGGGGTAAACAGAAAATTGTTTGTAGGTATGATCAACATTCGTTCATGTAATTGGTAAAGCTAACAAAATTGCCAGTTCCAATTTTATACCCGTTGAAATTTGAATCAATACCAAAACCGTAGCCCATGCAAATACGGCCATTAGCGTGATCACTGGTGGACTATCTGTGACATCTATCCTACTAACAAAATGTTTAGGAAGGGTGTCTGTTTCACCATGAAAACTAGGTATAAGCTCAGCTCAAAAATACGACGAAACGCTTCGAAAAAGGGTGGTAGTGCTTCGCTTCTTTGTCTTGTCTTGGCGGGGGCACTTCCGTGCTCCCAGATATGTAAGAATTTCAGGAAGTATCTACCTACGGGTTTGTAGTAAAAATTGGCTGAAATAATCTATGTATGTTGGTAGGGATCCAATAAAAAAATTAAAATCATTCGAGCCGTCTGGTTATTATCAGATTTTTCTAGATTTAGCGATGTTTTCTCATTAAAGATCTATTGGCTTGTGAGTAAAGTCAGGTTAAACAACAGGCGTGAGCTAGTTACCTCAAATGTATGCGGGTGGGGACCCAGGCAAATAGATCAAAGAGACCTGTTTGTGTTTATGCGTGACTTTGGGATCCGAACAAGGATAGAATACGGGTTAGATCTGTATTAACATGAATTTTGAATGAGAAGAATTAGTTTAAGGCACAATACCTAGAGAATGTCTACTGCACCTTGGGGATACAGTCGTGAACCTGTTTACGTTTTTTTACCTAAAATACTCGTAGTAGTAGAGGTATTATACCTAAATCATCAGTTAGCAATATCCAATTCAGGCTTTTACATCTATGCTAGATGATTTATACAGCGTCAGGAGGCAACCTATACCTACACTCAACGGTACTATCGTGCCTGGGACATCGCTTGAGATGGATCAGGCTTGCATAGCCCAGCTCTTAAACCATTCTCTCAGCTTACTCGGCCTTGCCACTAGGAAAAACACCGTGTGGAGCTGACTAAGCAACATCCAATTATATCAACAGCCAATCATATCCCACGTATGTCGTCAACCCATCGCACAGTTGGATGTATCATGATTTTTTAATTTTTTTTTGCGAGGGCATCCTCGCAAACTTTTCATAAACAAAAACTATTTTTAATGGATAACTCTGTCATCTTGTCCTTTGACATTTACTCGATCAATCAGATACACAAAAATTCCAGTGATTTTCGCAATTTTGCTTAGAAAAATGTTGTGAAACATTGAAAAAGAGAGTGAAGTGTTTAAAGGGGTTTTTAAAGAGGGTTATATTAAAAATCCATGATGAGTTTCATGGATAGGTTACCGACTGTTATCAGTTGCTGCTTCTGCTGTTTCCTCAGAGCTGGGACGGTGATGATAGCTATATTTTCTTTTGTAAGTATCTAACTTACTACTATTTTAGACTTGAAATTGAAACTAGCTTTGGATTGTGGACCATGGAATTGATAATCACACATTTATAGTAGATTCGTAGTTTATAGCGAAGTTTCCAATATCAAGTATCTTCCACAAACTTGCAGAAGTCATTGACTACTGTTTCCACTGTCTGCGATCGTATACACTTACGACTTGCAGCAAGTTCGGCAAGTCACTAAAACTTGCAGAAGTCCACTTGCGCGAGCATTTACACGTTGTAAGACGCTTGCGCAAGTCAATTTCCCCAAATAGCTAGTGGACACTTCGCTTATGATATGGGAGTTTGAATGGAATTTGTTTCTCCGCGATGAAACGGTTAAATGGATTTGGATACTAATTGATATGTAGATACTTAGATCCTGGATAAAAAATGAAGCTCCTCTTTAACCTAGAAAAGTAGTTACCCATATGAAGCCTCCTGAAATCCAAGCGGGATGAAGTTACAGCACGAATGAATGAAATGAAATGAAATTAATAACAGATACGATAGACTTTCAATGGATTCGTCCTAAAACAATCAAGATCCTATTTTTGTGATATATTATTCTGTTTCCGAAACGCGGTGGCCGAATCGGGTGGTCCTCGGATTTCAATCTGAACGTTGTGGTTTTGAATCCTGATCAATCGATTTTGCGTTTACACGGTTTGTCTGAGAAAATGTTTACAGCACCTTAGGGATACAGTACTAGTAATTGAGTTTATTTAATTAACACGCTGTTATTCTGTTTCCAGTTAGTAGGCCTGATGTTTGCTCCTAACGTCAGCCAAACCAAAGGTTTCTGGGACCTCCAAGTGATCCTCTCCAGCTACAGCAATGCCACGGAGACTGCTATCCAGCTCACTCTGGGTGTTGCTTCCATCATGCTATGTATAGTCAGCATTGTACTGCTTGTTGGAGCTTGCTGCGTAAGACTTTGAACCTTATTCTTCAGCTAAAAGAGTCGATAGTTTTGATACTAAAACTTTAAATATGCAAGCATTAGGCTTCACCTGTTCCCCTATTCTCCCTAGCGTTTAGCAGGTCCTCTTAGGTGCAGGTTGTAGGGCACAGAGGACATGAGAGTAGGTGTTCCATGTCCTGAACGGGAGCCCCACAATCGCACTAGATAGGTGTAGGGTCCGGGAAGCCCCATCTGGCTAGATTTTCTCTTCTGCGTCCAACCGGTCCAGCAGCCTTATTGTCTAATTCAACTGGCAATGGACTTGGGCTTCATTTTGACATTTGAAACCCATTCTGGACTTCAATTGTCATTTTCCTATTATGTGATTGGTTGAGCTCTATTGGAATGACAAATGGGAATGGATTTCAAGTTATGCAATAGACCTGAGGGTCCGGAGTGGGTTAAGAGCTTTTCAAGTTGACCACTGCAGTTCACGGCCAGGAGGCAGGTGTTCGGCTGGGGTTATGAAATCTGGGGAGGCAGATAACCTCCACAGCTCGCGTCCGAAACGGCTAAATTCACGCAGGCCTAGATTCGTTGAACGTACCACGTCTGAATCCTTTGTCATTTTCTACTTAGTCTTACAATGAAGTCCTATTTATTTTTCGTTTTAAAAATATATTGTATGTTTCTCTAGAACCTTCCAGTGCTGATAGAGATCTACCAGTGGGGGGCCGTGGTGTACAGTGGAACAGTGCTGCTTCTGTTCTTCATACTGATTGTGCTGTGCTTCTTCGTGCATACCAACTGCTACCTGGCCGGCGGATTACTGTGTATTCTGATGGTTGTTAATGTCCTCTGTAAGTATACATTATTATTGGCTATTTTTCATCAATTATCATATTATGATTATGGTGACATCAATGACGTTTGGACTGAAAGCCTTGTTTCGGTTTTATTAGTTATTTTATACTTAATTGCATAATTGGTTATTAATTATTAGTATAATACCTACATAAGCAGAGATCATGAATGGTCAATATTATTTTTAATACTACATGCAGTGGTAGTGGCCTTCCGATCGTAATGTCATGGGTTTATACCCGGTCGTGCACCGTTGAGTTTTTTGGCCGATCACTAATCACTAATTAGTAATTTAAAAAATTAATTTTTTAAATTAGTAATTACTAATTATTAACTTAATCGTTTGAGAGTACTGGCATAGTGGCCAGTACTCTCAAACGATTAAGGAAAACATCGTGAGGAAACCGGCATGTCGTAGAACCTAAAAAGTTCAAAAACTGTGTCAAGTGCACGAAAAAGGAGCCGCTAAGAGGCGCACCTAAAATTCTTTCATCACACTCTGGTTCGAAAGAACTAGTGACAAGAAGAAGAAGTTGGCGTCATTCAGGTTTCACAGCAAAAAAGACTTGACGTTCATACAAAAAAAAAACTGAGATTTTAATATAAATAAATAAATAATGCTGTACATTTTCACACAGCATCATCTAGCCCCAAACTAAGCAAAGCTTGTACTATGGGAACCAGATAACTGATATACTACTTATATACTTTTTGTTTGTAAATACATACATATTATACATAGAAACACCCAGACCTGAGACAAATATCTATAGGTCATACAAACATTTATCCCACGGCGGGGATCGAACCTTCTGCGTCGCAGGCGGACCTTCGCCCACTGCGCCACAGAGGTCGTCAATATCTTTAGACACAAGGACAAATATATTTATTCAGCATTTATTCAGTTTTAAAAAACCTACTTTGATACCTAATGTACAGCTACAAACTTTATGGATATTTGCCGTCTTCTTACAAGAAAATGAACCGAGTTTAGACTAAGACTAACTAAAAAACTGTCCCTAGAAATACTCTCTTTCTTATATCTTTAAATACTCGTACACAGAACGCTTTTTTGTGGTAACAGTTTTGTTTTGACATGTGTCACCATGGGGTTCAACTAAGGTTTAACGTTTATGTTGAAGCAGCAGCTTGAAGTTTGTAAATCGACGTAATTATTTTTTAAACCAGTAATTCATGGTTTCTCACGATGTTTTCCTTCACCATTTTAGACTGGCATAATGCACTGCATTTAAAAAAAAAATCTCATATTATGAGGTTTTGCACGTGGTTACAGTTCGTAAACAAAGTGAAAGTAAACAAGATAAAGCTTATATAAATATATTGGAACGAAGTTCCTTTTCGGACGGTATCGGATGAAGGCTAGACGAAATAATGAGTGAGATTTTTAATGAAACAAGATAGAGGGTTGACGAACTAGTAATTTTATTCATATTGTACGATTACACATAAAACACATAAGATGGCGCTAGTAGTACAATTAGAGCAGATGGCTACTGCAATAAACTGCATTCATTTTGTTAAGGTGCTTTCTGGTAAGACCGGACAAGTAGTAAGTCCGGACAAGTCATGTAACTACTAAATTCAGCAATATTTTTAAATTATGGCAACATCACCGTACGCGCCATTTTGTTGTGCCCCTCCCTACAGTCTGCTTTTTACGCTATGCCCAGCAGAACGTGTGCTATTGTCGTTCAAAAAAAGGATGTACCAAAAGTGGAAAAAGACATGATCCGATCTTCCACCTGAAACGTTCTGTGAGCAATTTGGTAGGTAATTTTTGTTTATTTTTGAAGTTTTGCTGTTTTATTACCATTTGCGATGTTAGACTAATTGATTAGTACTATACAATCATGTCTACGACGTTTGTAGACAAAGATCCGATCTTTAACCTCGTAGGTTAAGATCGGACATAATCCACCGGTCATTCACTTTAAAGTGTTTCTCAAACTTTTTACTTTACATGCTTTTTATTTTACTTTCAATATTCGATTTGTCTGAATCAAACGTCTCACTTTCGCAAGCTTTTGTACGGATGTCTTGGCTGTTTTTGCCTACAAGTAAGTAAGTTATCAAAGTTACCTAAATTTATGATGTTTAAAATGTAACTTGTTTTACTAATAATGTTGTAAAAGTACTTACTTTTTTGTTTTTACTTAAAGAAGTATTTGTTATTGATTTCTTGTTTGTTCTGGATTGTATAAAATACGTAAGTATTAAGATTTGTTGACAGAATGTGCTATAATACTGCATATTTATATTACTTAATAATAATTTAAGTGGATTGACCGAGTTTGGAATACCACGCTGCGTTCAACGACTGGTATTGTCGACGTAGGGCGCAAAACAGTCAAGTTGAAGTGGGACTGGGCAGGGCACGTGAGCCGAATGCACAGCAAAAAATGGGCAAACATCTTAACACCCTGGAGACAACGCCGCGGACGGCCAAGGAAACGCTGGAGAGACGACCTCGACTCCTTCTATAGTGGGTGGTGGAACCTATCAAAGGAGAGAGATGGTTGGAAATAATTGGGGGAGACCTTTGCCCAGCAGTGGGACGGTATAGGTTAAATAAAAAAAATAATTTAAGAGTAAAGTGCCCACCTACAGACTGAAATGTTCGTCCTATTAAACAGTAGGTATTTAGTTATGTTCAACTTTACTTACATAAAGTTTTTTGATTTTTTGCTTATTTGTTTGTAGATTAAAATTTAAGCTTATAATGAATAAAGTTGATTGATAATATTTTTTTTGTTATTATTAGAGCTTGAAAATGCAAGTTTCAACTCAGAAAACTGACTTCTATTTTGTTAATTGTCTGCCTGCTGTAATTATGAGTCTAATGAGCCTTTAGATGTAAAAGTTTGAGATACACAAAAATCTATGTTTGAAGCATGCGGGGTAAGATCGGACATTTGGAGTAAAAAAATGTATTAAATCTTCGCTAAAACTTAAATTTGAAAACCAATTCAATAACAATTTGTACTATGTTTTTTATTAGGTAAGTCCGAATATTTTCCTGTGATAGAGCTTATTCTAGCTGTTACAGAGGTGATTTTATAAGGTAGTCCGGTCTTACCTTAACACGGTCCGATCTTTTACTTGCCATTCTGAAAAATTTTGCTCTGTTTGATCATTCATAAAACATCAACCGTTGTGTTTATCTAAACATTACAAATAAGAAATGAAACCTCTGTATTTTTGCAACAGTTTGGTTGCTATGGCGTTGTAAAAGAGTCACTAGAGGCGATACAATAAAATATTTTCTAAGACTCTTTAGGTTTTCTCAAAAATAGTCCGATCTTACCAGAAAGCACCTTACTAATATTTTCTACAATTTTTGCGTAACTACACATGTATGTCACAGTGCGAAGTGCGCAGTCGCAAAACAGTCCATACATTGTTACATTGTTAGTACGGAAGAGTATTTCTAGGATTACAATAATTTACTTGATAAATGCCAAATGTCAAAGTTGAAACTTCGTTCCAACCGAGTGTTCCACGACATTCACGTGCTTTTTTGTCTCTTTCTTTCCAGTGACGTTGTACTTCATAATAGTGACGAACAGTCTCCGTGTCTCTCTCAAGTTCCTTGCAAGTGATGAATACAGCAACGTGGTGTAATAATGATGATTTTTCTGCTTGTTCGGTAAAATGTGGTAATAAATTGCTGTACTTAAGTAAGTATTTTGTGTTTTTTGTAAAACTTATTATGATGCTATTAACATTTGGGGCGCAGTGGGTGAAAGCCCGCTTGTAATGCTAAAGGTTGTAGGTTTGATTCTCTCCGCGAGGAAAAGTTCTACTTGATTATAAAACAAGTTAAATTGTTTCACACAATTTTTAAATTGTTGCTGTAAACACTACGGGCATTACTAATAAACGTGGTATAAAGTTATTCCATGGAATAAAATAGGAATAACCATACATTTTGACAGTTTACACTCAGGAATAACTATATACCACGTTTATTAGTAAGGCCGTAAGTGTTTCTAAAATGTTTCTGTGCTCGATGGAAGTGGAGTGGAGAAACAAACCTGTTGCGCAACAGCTGTGTACAACAAACAAGTGTGGACGTGTATTTCTGTTGCAACATGGCGGTTATTTGGAACGACAACAGCATTTTAAATTTAGAATTATTTGAAACGAAGCCGGATTGTGCAACTTGCGATCGCTAGGTGTGGGCGGCCAAGTCCCCGAAACATTTGTTTCTGTAAACATCTACGTTTTGTTTTAGAAACTTTGTATCTGAAACATGTTTCTCAGTGAGTACATGACTTTACACCCCATGAAAACTTAATCCGACAAATAAAATGTAAATTCATAATTTGATAATAAACAAATAAAAAAATGTTACTCCAAAATACGAGCGTAACAATTGTGTGAACAATAAATTAAAAGTACTTTTTAGGGTCTAACAATCATTTCGCGGCAATGCATTATGACTTTAATTTCCTTACGGAGAAGGTCCAAAACTGTTTTTCCGACCTTTATGAGGTTATAAATCTGTGTGCAAAAGATATGAAATCCTGGTATGCGACTTTTGAGCGCGACTTTTTATGCCCGATAACTCGCTCTACCTTTGAATACTTATTTTCTGCCCTTGCTCGCATTTCTGCTAAAAGAGCGCTGCTATAATAAGAAATAGAAGTGTCAGTTATTAAATCCAAAGGTAGCTCCTACTAAATGATAGTGATTTACTTATACTTATTTTGGCTCTTTAGCGCGGGAGTCAGAGCTTCCTATCAACTCATTTTTATGTTCACTTATTGTTCTACTTACAAAATTATCTATTGTCGCAGTTAATATGTATTACGCGTACAGTACATGAACATTGATACTTAGGTATTTACTGAGATTTTGATTTGGTCAGATATGAAATTAAGAAATAACATGCGACTAAAAGTCGCGTCCTAAAAAACCACGAGCCCAAAGATATGATATCGGGTTTGAAAAATAATTTCCAAAAATAAATACAAAGTGTTTGCGTTCCATTCAGGGCTAAGCCTCCCTTCTGCGGTTTATTCGTGAATTTATCATTTTCGCGGTAAAGGATACTGTCTACTAAGGTTGATACTTATACACTACTAGCTGCGCTCCCGCGGTGTGACCCGCGGTCCCTCGGGATTTTTTCATTTTTTCGGGATAAAAAGTAGCCTATGTCCTTCCCTGGGATATAACCTTTAACTATGCCAAATTTCAGCTTAATCTGTTTAGCGGTTTGGGCGTGAAAGCGCAACAAACAGATAGACAGACAGACAGAGACAGAACTATTTTCACATTTATAATATTAGTATGGAAGTATGGATTTAAAAAAATCATGAAGGAGCCGAAGGTTGCGACTGCAAATCCCGGTAAATTTTCGATTAAAAAAGTATATTATGCGCATTAAACGCTGCAGGATAAGTGGCGCTGTCTGTCTGTCTGTCTGTCTGTTTGTTACGCTTTCACGCCCAAACCACTGAACAGATTAAGCTGATATTTGGCATAGTTAAAGGTTGTATCCCAGGGAAGGACATAGGCTACTTTTTATCCCGAAAAAATGAAAAAATCCCGAGGGACTACGGGTCACACCGCGGGAGCGCAGCTAGTACATTATATATGGACTCGTCACTCGCCGCACACGGTTGACGCTGGTGGCCGATACAATAAAATGTATGAAAATATCCCAGTGGCGGCTTTTTGTGGCTGTGGCCCGTGGCCCGTCTGTGGCGACACTAACTTAAACCCCGGTATGCGCATAATCATTAACACGAGCTCTAAATGCTAATACTAATAGCTCTAACTCTCGAGCAGTTGGAGCAAATGCTGAGGGGTAGTATTTTCACCCATATAAAATTATGTAGATTTAAGTACCTATTGTAACTGTTGTGTATGATGTGGAGAAAATAAAACTTTATTATTCTTAAATTAAGGATACGATGAAAGGAAAGTGCATGTAAATGAAATGCGAATGTTAAGATGGATGTGTGGGGTAACACGGTTAGATAAGATAAGGAATGAGTATATCAGAGGAAGTTTGAAAGTGGCACCTATTTCTGAAAAGGTGAGGAGTGCTAGGCTATCTTGGTATGGACACGTTATGAGGAGGGATGAAAACCATGTTACCCAAAGAGTTATGAAGATGAGTGTGGCTGGGTATGCAAGAAGAGGAAGGCCGAAGAAGTGGTTGGATTGTGTGAGAGAGGATATGAAAGTAAAAGGAGTGGATGCACAATTGACGAGTGATAGGAGTGAGTGGAAGAAGAAGACATGTTGTGCCGTCCCCACTTAGCTTGGGATAAGGTCAGGGAGATGATGATGAAATTAAGGATACAATCATAAAGTAGACTTACTATTCTAATGCAATTTGGAAAGACAGAAGGACTTGCGCTTTTAGAGATTAATTTTAAGTTTAAAGTTAAAAATATATTTATTTACAGAAATTAAGCTACTACATATTTACATATATTTACAAAATACTACAGGATTAGTCAAGCTATTTAAGGATCGTTAGAAACGATCTATAGATAGCTCAACTGATCCAGGTCACTGTCAGTCGGAAGCGTGCCCAAAACACTGGCGGCATTACCACGCTGGATGGCAATGCTGATCCTTTGAGACAAAAATGTGCCAGCTCTCGGATCACGCGTCGCTTCGACCAGACGCCCTGAAAGAATTTTGAAAACCCGAAGGGCTCCAGAACCCCACGGACCTAGGGTCTCAACCCCAAATGGTTCAAATATATAAACCCTATCAAGATTTATATATTTGCGCCTTTTGAGATCCTCAGCCGAATCTGCCGCCGCGCCAGGCCTAAAGCTAGTTTAAAGTTAGCTTTATATTTCATTAAAAGTGAGGAAAAAGTTAACTGAAGTAAATTCAGTGAATATCATCCTTAATCCTTTGAGGGCGGAATATTTAAAATTTTTTGAGTAAATTTACTCATGTCTGCAGAATATGTCGGAAAAAATAGCTTTATTCTGCGTTACGCGTATAATTTAATTAAAAGGATGGTTTGACGGTCGTTTTAATCGGAATTGGTTATTAAATATGGAGAAAACAAGTTGCTATCTACCCTGAAAATATTATATGGGTATTTTAATGAATGAATGAATAAATGAAAATTATTTATTGCACACCATTAATAAAATTAAATCAAAGAAAAACCAGATAAAAATGTACAATCGGCAGCCTTATCGCTAAGAAGCGATCTCTTCCAGGCAACCTTTGGATGGAGAGGAACATCAGTGAAAAGAAGATTGGTCGGGTGCATATGATGACAGATTATTGAATAAAAATAAGTTTCTTTGATAAGTATAACTTTTTAAAACATAGATTTATGTTATTTTTTTTTTTTTTTTTATTAAATGTAGCGGCAACTGCGCCGAAATATCTGGAAACGAATAAAATAGTGAATCATGGTTTCTATTCTTCTTTTCGTGTCACCAGTTCGAACCAGTGTGGTGAAAGGATTTTAAGTGCGCCTCAAAGAGCCTCATTTCGTGCACTAATTATGGTAAATATTGCTGATTCTGTATAAAATCTAAAACATGATATAAACCGTTAAAGTAAGTTTCTTATTACATCTACAAGAAAATCCTAAAATATTCAGGAACTAACAGAAAACGAATCATAAAGGTTACCTACCATTTTAATATTCCATATTACATTTTCATTGTTACCTACAACACTAATTTAGCCAAATTGAACTCTAATCCACTTAATATAAGGCCCATTTATCCATCCAATTGGCAGCGTGTATGAAATGGAATAGGGTAAGTTATTCGTAAATCGTGCCCTGAATCTTTATAAGGGACGAAACGGACTAATATATGGAATTTAAAAATTAGGTACGTGACCATTCGAGAGATCACTGAAATGTTTTGGTAAAATACCTTTCGGTAAAAGGAGAATAAAATTGCTAACATGAATTTCGGTTAAATCTGCTATTGTCAATCGGGTGTGTATATTTTGTACTGCCACCTATACAGGGTGTAAAAAGACTGCTACCGAAAACTGAGGGGTTTCAATCAGACCATGATTATAAACATATTTAGCGAAAAAAAAACGCAAAAAAAATATTCACTTAGCTACGTCATTTTCTTTTATTTTCAAGTTATTTACAACTAGTACAACATAATAAGACCATACCTACCTAATAATTGCATTTATAAAAGAAAAAACTATTAAAACTCAAAATCCAGCAATCTACGTATAAAAACGCGCCCAGTACACTAATCTTCAAAAGCTGTTTTCTCCGGATATAATGATTTTTTCGGAAAATCCTTTTGGATTTGGTTGTGTGTTGGGATGTTGTACCTACCCCTTTCGGCTTCGGTAGACGTCTTTTTACACCCTGTATAGGAGGAAGGAACTAAATTTTAAGACAATTCTAAGTGATCCCAGCGCAGCGGTCGTTCTGAATCTTTATTATTTTGACTTACTTATTTATTGTTTTGACTTTAAGAAAAATGCCTCTAAGATTGTATATACAAAAGTTCTATACAAAAATAAGATGTACAATTTTTACTTCTGCATACGACTCTCGACGGATTCTTTTAAAGGTTGCCTAGACGAAATAACATTTCTGTGGGTAATAAAGCCGCCTTATCCTATATTTTTTTTTACATACCTATCCATCTATCTTTTAAAAGTTTAATGTAAGTAATAGGTAAGGCTTGCATCCCAGTACCTACTTCGATACTCAAAGCAAATGACGAAAGTACGAAGAACGAAAGTAGAACCAACAAGCAGTGTCAATAACCTAATTCAGAGGTAAATCAGCATGAAAGTTAGCCTTTTTCCTACTGAAGTCTCTCGAGACCTGAGATAGGTTGGTTTGAGTTACCGAAAATACATATTTTATTAGGCTTCATTGCTCTCTTGTGAAGATATTTTGTGATAGAATATTCGGAATGCAACAGGCATATTATGTTGTACATACCTACATACATTCATGTTTTATTCCCACAGGAAACACAGATTTCTACTTGCTACGACTTCGATACACATATTTGGTCTCGTTCACTCGTTTGTTTACCATGGTACCATAGATACCATTGATGGTACTGTAGCAATTTTTATTTACCATCGTTCCATTACATCGATCATACCATTGCAAATAATATTCAAATTCAAACTAACATGGTGGCGTAGAGTAAACTATCTTTCGCAGTTTTGCAGGGTAGTTCCCGTGATATACCAAAATTAACCATGTACACCCATTTCAAGTCTCATCAAAATCAGCTTACTGGATAAGTAAATAAAAATCAGTTTATATACTAGGAACTATTACAGGCTGTACAAATCAGAATGAAGTCTCGCTAGTTTCATCTACTTTGGACCAGCCGCGACCCTCGGTCAACAATGCCCGTTCGACCTGAAGCCACTCAATTAATTGATAAGGCCCATCGATCGAAACCAATTATCCAGCCGTGACAAGACATTGACAAATCCATTAACTTGAGCACCTGAATCCTCGGGTATTTAGACTTCAAAAATGAAGGTTGAACCGTTGCTATGTGGTTTTTGTGTTCCGGTTCCGGTAATTTTAGTTTAGTTTCCATTATTGAAAGAGGGGGAGGATTGACGCGCAGGAGTGAAAGATAAAGGATCTTTGCAGCAGTAGGACGATTGATAAGTTAAGGTAGTGGAAGAACTTACTCGTAAATTACTAACGTAAACTTTTGCCCAGCTGTGGGAGTTGTGGGACATTAAGATTAAGAAAAAATAAGTTTTTGGCCGAGTGTTAGGATGAGCTTCATTATCATAGGGCAATCGTCAGGTTCAGTTTTTAAGTTTAACAAAATCATAACTAGAAAGCCACAATCAAAATACCATACATACATACATAATACACATACATATAAAATCACGCCTCTTTCCCAAAGGAGTAGGCAGAGACCACGGATCTCCACTTGCTACGACCCTGACACAGTACTTACATATTTGGACTGGATAACATTCATCATTGTATTTAGTACTTTCCCAGATTTTACCATACCATACTATGACAAGTTGCAAGCTTGCTAACTGATTTCCTAACGATGTTTTCCTTCACTATTATAGATCACCGTTTTGTTCAAACGCTTATGAATCCGAAATGAAAACTCCAGTGCTCATCCTAGACCCACAACCTTCACATCGAAAGTCAAGACTGCATCCCACTAAGGCAACACAACTCATATAGAAAATACATATAAATCGCTTCAAACTAATATTTCATCAATGATTTATTATTATAGTTAAATATTATTGTATTTCGCAAATGATTTATCACTCGACAGAACAGAGACAACATTTGCTAAACCCCGATTACATGGTACAGCATTACGTACTCATGTTAGAGATAATTCTCTATTTAAATCCGAACATAGCTTGTGAAGCATTCAACTACACTAAAACTAGCTGAGTGCGCGGTGTTACCCGGTCTCTCGGAAATACAATTAACCGGGATAAAAAAAAAGTAAGCTCGCATGATATATTGTCAGTGGCCAACTCTGATGAAGGAGTTTTTAGGTTTTAAGGCCTCCGTCATGGCTTAAAAAACCGAGACCGACAATTAAACCTGCCCTTCGAAGCACGTAAGATCTGAGATGAAATGGTCCGTAAGTGGATGGGAGACCTCCAGTGGCATCACAGGAGGTCTCCCATCAACTTACGGACCATTTAGGAAGATCTATCAAGAACAACTAAGCAAGCACGATCACGATAAATGTACGGATAAAAGTAGCTTATGTGTTATTCCAGGCTTTAATCTATCTTTATGCCAAATTTCATCAAATTCCATTCAGTATTTTTTGCGTGAAAGGGTTACAAACATCAATACATCTTCACAAACTTTCACATTTATAACATTGGTAGGATATTAGATAATTTTGCTTTATTTTAACCCAAACATGGTTTGTGAAGCGTGTTAAGTTTACACTTGAACGATCGCGTCTTCGGTTCAATTGAGTACAGTCGACTCGGAAATCAATAATGATTTTAGCATCATCAATGCTGAGGGGTAGCTGTATTTTCATCCACATAAAATGATGTAGATTTAAGTACCTATTGTAACTGTCAATGTCAATGGATTTTGCGTTTCGTAAAATTTATATGTGCTTTAACACGTGCTATAAACGGTGAAGGAAAACATCGTGAGGAAACCAGTAAGTGTTCTTATAGGCGGCGATGGGCTTGCAACCTGTCACGTATGGAATACTAACTTCTGCTAGATGTATCAAATATGTGTTTGGACATGCCTCTGACTACCCCCCTTAGACATCTTCAAAGGATCTGGAATAAGTAAGATCTGAGAGAATGTCTACCGCACCTTGGGGATACAGTCGTGAACCTGTGTTGTTTGTATCTGTTGTATATGGCGTGGAGAAAATAAAACTTTGTTATTCTTATTCTTATTATCTCACCCCAAAATGAGCTTGTGTTATGGAAATTATAAATTTAAACATTATGCTTCTCAGTTAGGTACTTACCTAAGTATATAGTTACTTACCTAAACTAAGTTAAATACTTATCATATTTCTATATCTCATTTTAAGTAACATTCTGTGTTCTTATGAGAAATAAAAATTCCTTAACCTCAAAATAAATGACTAATTTACTAGTCATATGCTTATTATTTTGGAAATACATATAAAACACTCAGACCTGATAGAAGTATTTGCAAAAACCTTTGTGCTTAGATTGGAATTGAACTTGCAACTCCCAGTCCACTCTCTCCAAGTCCCAGGCCTTTTATCTATGTATCTATTTCATACGTGACAGGTTGCAAGCTAATAAGCTGCTTATTAGAAAATCAACTACTTCACCATGTTTTCTTGACTTCCATTAAGAGTTCTTCAGTAAAATATGTTCTACCTTA
Organism: Epirrhoe tristata; assembly: GCA_951394285.1. Classification (NCBI taxonomy): domain Eukaryota; kingdom Metazoa; phylum Arthropoda; class Insecta; order Lepidoptera; family Geometridae; genus Epirrhoe; species Epirrhoe tristata. Next base: position 6,662,751 of record OX596159.1, on the reverse strand, counting down.
CAAAGGTAGGTTGGTCTTAATTGTGTATAGATTTATGTGTGCGTAAGCGATACTGAGCGCTCATTCGTCCATTTAGCGTTCCCGAGTTTACGTACACAGATACAACATGCATGTGCATTTACACACACAATTTAGACCAACCCGCCTACGATAGAACAACTGTACAGTAGTCACAACGAATCTTTAGCTCTCTGAAGTAGCTGCGCAGAACCCTTTTTTGATGACGCCTAAAAGTCGAAGACAGCTTTGTATAGCTGCCTAGCTCACTCGCTTAGTTTGTTGCATCGTCCTATCTTGCTTACTCCATACACGCAATATACTACATGTGCAAACCAGCACAATCGTTTGGTGCACCTAACTCTAAAGAGCTAAAGATTGGTTGTTCTTCTGTACCAAGTATTCACAGTAATTTTATTAACAGCAGAAAAGTGAAATGGAATTCAATATAACCGTGTCAGATGTCAGGTGCTACGGCGTAGCTCGTAGCGGGTGCTACGTGAGTTTACGGAACGCTACGCGCATGTTTTATTTATTAAAGTACTGATTCATTGATGGTGTTCCAAGGAAAATAAATATTGTATATCTACTTATAGCTACTGTGTCGTGTAAGATGTATGGATGTTGTTTTTTTTTAAACTAGTGAATGTATTCGGGCCTTTGACACAAAGATAGATTTTGAATATATAATTACTAGTTACTGCGCGCAGGTTCGCCCGCGTGGTATCAACATTTTGAATATATATTTTTTTACCAAATATTTCGAATGTTCGAATCCCGTCGTAATCGAAAATTTTGATAAGACTTTTCATTTCTCAACATTTTGAATAGCCTATATGCTATTCCAGGTCACTATTTACGCCCATTTCAAGTTTCATCCAAATCGGTTCACTGGCTTAGGCGTGATTGAAACACAAACATACAATAACATCTAAAAAAACTCACAAACTTTCAGCATTATTATATTAGTGGGATAGTGGGATGATTGAAATAGCTCATAAACATGTCAAACACGTCAAAAATTTCATTTTCATTTTCACATTACATGTGCATTATGGTTTATAACAAGCTACCTTATTTATATAGCTGATCTTAAAGAATTAAATGACCATTTGTTCAGTAATAAATAAAAAAAATGGCTTATCGACAAATGTTTTTACTCCGTAAATGAATACTTAAATGGTTAGGGACATCAATTATAATTTTTTTACTTATTATCATTTATCTTGACATTTAAAATTTGCATGCCTAACATTTTGGTAGGACACAGAATGGACAAATATAATTTTAAGATCTTATTGTATCACATGTGTTCGTGCAAATAAATTTCATTTCATTTCATTTCATTTAGAGCCGTGTTGGTCGAATGGGGTTGTGCCTCGACTTTCAATCCGAAGGTCGTGGGTTCGAATCCCGGCCGTGCATCATTGGATTTTTCGTTTCGAAAAATGTACATGCGCTTTAACTCGAGCTCAAAACGGTGAAGGAAAACATCGTGAGGAAACCCGCAGCTTAGTCAGCTCCACACGTATTGACGTCGTCTTTCCTGTGGGCCAGGCTGATTAAGCTGAGAGGATGGTTTAGGTGCTGGGCAAGCCTATTCCATCTCAAACAATGTCCCAGGCACTACAGCGTCCCGTTAAGTGTAGGCATAGGTTGCCTCCTGACGCTGTATAAATCATCTAATATAGATGTAAAGGCCTAAGTTTTTTTTTTTTTCATTTCATTTACATAAAATGTGTATGGTTTGTGTAAGGTCTATGAAATGTTTTATTTTTAAACAGGCTACCTACCCTAATAAAGGTAAGGGTACATAAATAGCTGGTACTAGCGTTATTGCTTCATAAATTCACTGTATGTAATCAGTTGTCACTTACACCTTATTTATGTGGGCGTAGAGCCTTGGCACAGATCTTTTAAATGGCTAGTTGATTTGCCCTGGGGCCGTATTCGCGTAATTTTTTTCGTTCGTTTGATGAATACTCGGATGTTATTTGTGACTTGAAGGACCAGTTTTTGGTTTTGGAATATTTGGTCCTAGGTTAGGACCGTGTTTTAATATTTGAAAAATTGGGCCTTGAAGTCAGAAATCGTAGCAGATAGCATCCGAATATTCATCAAACAAACGAAAAAATGAGCGCGAATACGGCCCCTGGAGCTTTTATTTGCAGCGCGTTCAAGAGCAACGCTTTAGCAAGAGTTTGAATATCTAGATGCTATTTAAGAATACAGTTTACATATTTTCTAAGTCCTATCGGAATCGGTCCGATTTATTAATATTATTATTTTTTGTATCTTATCCATACTAAGTATAATCCATACATATATACAAATATTATACATACATATACATATACATATATACATAATATATAATATAATATAATATTATAAATTTGAAAGTAACTCTGTCTGTCTGTCTATCTGTCTGTCTGTTTGTCTGTTTGTTACGCTTTCACGCCCAAACCGCTGAACACATTATGCTGAAATTTGGCATAGTTAAAGGTTGTATCCCAGGGAAGGACATAGGCTACTTTTTATCCCGAAAAAATGAAAAAATCCCGAGGGACCGCGGGTCACACCGCGGAAGCGCAGCTAGTTAATAATATAAAGAAGTAAAGGAGACCGCATTGGAAAGGGAGAGGTGGAGGAAGTTGCATCATTGCACCGACAAGAGCTGAGCTCTTAAATTTGATGATGATGATGAATAATATAAAATAATGTAGAATGGAAAAAATCTGCTGGACGGAGAAGACAACCAACATTGAAGTTGCGTAGAGTCGACGAAAAGAGATCGCTATTGCAAGTTGTCGAGAACAGAAGGGGAAAGATGATCGGCCATCTCATACGACATGATAGTTTCATTAAGAACATTATAGAAGGGAAAGTGGAAGGAAGAAGAGGAAGAGGAAGACCGAGGATAAGCTACATGAGCCAAGTAAAGGAGAAGGTAGCTGTCATGTCGTATAAAGAGGTCAAGGAAGCCCTGGAAAGAGATTGATGGAGAGGGATTCATCAGTTGTGCCGACAAAGAGTAAAATTCTTAAATAAGAAAAAGATGAATAATATCCAAAAAAAGTTACATGGCTTAATCATGACAACATATTCATTAACTTCCTTAATATGTGAAAGGAACCTTATGAAGCGCTCGTGGTGCTTGCGTCGTTCTTGATAGATCATCGAAGTTAAACAACGTTCTAAACGGTCTGATCGTGGATGGGTGACCGCCAGTAGAATTTTCATCTGAGCGCTTCCGTGTTAAATTGTTAGTCCCGGCTATTAAAGCCATTAAGCCATGACGGAGGCCTTAAGGCGGCCTAAAAACTCCGTCACCAGAGTTGGCCACTGACTCATACGAACTTACTTACAAATAATATTTTAATTTTGCTATGTCCCAGCTTTGTAATGTCTGTAATTAGAAGCAGAACCAAAGTAATAGACGCTCTCCAACATGCTCAGGCCTTAAAATGGAGATGGGCAGGCCACCTGATACGAAGAGAGGATAACAGGTGGACTCGAGAAGCAACTCTTTGGAAAGGTCCAACTGGAAAAAGAAGAAGAGGGAGACCACAAGAAAGATGGCAAGACGAAATAGTCGCGGTAGCAGGCCAACCGCGGTTCGAAAAAGCTCAAGATAGAGATGACTGGAAAGCTTTGGAGGAGGCCTATCGAGGGGTCCTTGATTAGTTATTAATACATATATTAAATATCTTAGATTTGAGATTATGTACATTGTTAATTAAGGAATAATAAAGGCTTTTGTATTTTTATTTTTATTTATTTTATTTATGTCCCAGCTTTTACGTATAAACTGTGTTCATATTTACGCTAAGCACATAATTGTAATGTTTATGTGCTGGATATTTTGTTCGCAATTCTTCTGGTAAACAAGTGTGGGATGATATCATTCCCTACAATATACATTCTTCATGTATATTGTCGCCTTTTGGAACAAAGTTCCTTTTCGGACGGTATCGAAGAAAAAAAAGGACTGAGGCTGGAAGAAAAAAATTGTTCCATTTTACCGTCACGACACATGTATATGTCAAATCGTCACAGTGCGAAATGCGCAGCCGCGACACAGTCCATAGATTCTTACATTGTTAGTAAGTAAGAGCGTTTCTAGGATATATAATTGACAATTAATTTATTATATTATTCCCAGTATAGAAAAATACTCTTTGCTTCGTTACAACCGAGTGTTCCACGACACTCACGTACTTTTTTTTATTGCCTTTGCTATCTTTTATGAAGCTTATTTTAAAAATAAAAACTAACATGATCACATGTATCTTCAAGGCGTGGTAGACATAGATCAAAATAAAAAAATGCCGAATAAATAATGCTGGATATTTTATGCAAAGTAAGCAAGACTTCTCTTTTGGGAACTACATGACTGATATAATATATTTGTTGGTTGGTAAAATAGTAGTTATAAGTAATACTTAGGCCTTTACATCTATATTAGATGATTTATATATTTATAAATGGTTGCCTGGAAGAGATCGTTTTCAGCGATAAGGCCGCCAGTTGTCTACCTATAAGTTTAGTGTCTTTTTTTTTCTTGTGTCTTTTACGTGTGGTATGCAATAAAGAATTATCTATCTATTCATACAGCGTCAGAAGGCAACCTATGCCTACACTTTACGGGACGCTGTAGTGCCTGGGACATTGTTTGAGATGGAATAGGCTTGCCCAGCACCTAAACCATCCTCTCAGCTTAATCAGCCGCCCACAGGAGAGACGACGTCAATACGTGTGGAGCTGACTAAGCTGCGGGTTTCCTCACAATGTTTTCCTTCACCGTTATGAGCTCGTTATAAAGCGCATATACATTTTTCGAAACGAAAAATCTTATTGATGCACGGCCGGGATTCGAACCCACGACCTTCGGATTGAAAGTCGAGGCACAATCCCATTCGACCAACACGGCTCTTAATATAAGTAATATACTGAGGCCCTTACTAATAAACTTGACATAAAGTTATGTCATGCATAAACTAAAAATTTGTATGGTTATTCATAGGTTATGCATGACATAACTTTATGTCAAGTTTATTAGTAAGGGCCTTATTATATTACTTATAAGTACTTTTTACCAACCTTTTGTTATGGCATAATTAAAAAAGAACTTGAACATTCTCAAATACGTAAACAAAACCGCGAACAGAAGCTAGAAGTTACCGTAAAAAGTGTAAACAATATTAACAAAGTTCTAAATACCTTTGTAATTTACACAGCTCAGTTAAAGCACTTCAAAAACTACAAATCCTAACAAAAACATCAAATAGAACCCTTAAACATCAAACACCTTGCCATTATAAACCTTACTACGTCCACATAATACCTAAACTATCATATCTTGGAATTAACAAGAAACACTTCAGTATTACCAACCTTAGTTTTATAATCTTAAGGTTGAATCTCGTGTCTTTGGTTAGTTTTGTGGACTAGACTGGTTTTGAGAGCTCACTTGTCTGCTTTTAATTAGAGGTAGCTGGATTCCTTTTTAGAAGCAAAGAGTTTTGAGAATGCTCTAGGTGTTTGGTCACGTAAACATGGGCTAGATAATAGTATTTACTAATAGTCCTTTTCACATAGGAATGGTTCCGTGACAAGGCTCTTTTATGTTTCTTAAATTTTTAAAAAATAAATAGACAAAAAAAAAATTTAACTATAGGCTACACTTTAAAGAAAAAATTTTTTGTCACGGATCACGGCTCATAAGCCGTGTTGGTCGAATGGGGTTGTGCCTCGACTATCAATCCAAAGGTCGTGGGTTCGAATCCCAGACATGCATCAATGGATTTTTCGTTTCGAAAAATTTATATGCGCTTTGACACGAGCCCATAACGGTGAAGGAAAAACATCGAGAGGAAACCCGCAGCTCAGTCAGCTCCACACGTATTGACATCGTCTTTCCTGTGGTTCAGGCTAACTAAGCTGAGAGGATGGTTTAGGTGCTGGGCAAGCCTATTCCATCTCAAACAATGTCCCAGGCACTACAGCGTACCGTTAAGTGTAGGCATAGGTTGCCTTCTGACGCTGTATAAAGCATCTAATATAGATGTAAAGGCCTAAGTAGTATAGTATTATCACTAGATTTTATTTATCAAAATATTCAAAGTTCCATGTATCAGGGATACGTTCCTACGTGAAAAATACTATATATAACTTAAATGCATATAAAAAGAGAAAATAAAATGAGCTATGTTGGCCTAGCGATGCACTTTTGACTTTATAAGAATAAGAATAAGAATAAGAATAAATTTATTTGACACACACAACACAATACAATGAAATTAAGAATAATAAACATTTAGACGAGTAGGTACAAAGAAACATACTTAATAAAAAAAAAAAAAAACAAAAATACGAAACAAACTATCCATTTAAACAACTTTCAATCCGATGGTTGTTTAAATACCAGCAGTGTATCGAAGTATTTTTTGTTGCGATAAACTTCACTCCATACTTTACTTTTTTTTTTAATTGTAGGTTAGTTATTAGGTTTGCTATACTTCAGTGCTCTATGTGTAATTTGTGTGATAGGTAGGTACTTAGTTTGTTACTGCTCTCTAAATTCGACTATCCTGTCCTTACAAATTGTTGCTAGGAAGAAATCGCTCTTAGCGATATGGCCGCTCAGTGTACAATTTGTTTATTTTTATATATTCTCTGTATAAGGTTCTTGTGTACAATAAAGCGTTAATCTATATATCTACTTTCACTCCATAAAAAATACTTCTTCTTCTTCTTCTTGTCGTGTCACAAGTTCTTTCGAAACAGTGTGGTGAAAGGATTAAAAGTGCGCTTCAAAGAGGCTCCTTTCGTGCACTTGACACATATTTTCGAACTTCACTACATAGTATAAAACAAAGTCGCCTTTTCTGTCCCTATATCCCTATGTGCGCTTAAATCTTTAAAACTACGCAACGGATTTTGATGCGGTTTTTTCCAATAGATAGAGTGATTCAAGAGGAAGGTTTATATGTATAATACATGCATCATATACTAAGGCAACATTGCTAATTTTAGAGGTTTCTAACGTGATGTCGTAAATTAACCTATTTTTTTTGGGCTTATTTATGCCCGTGCAAAGTCGGAGCGGGCCGCTATGTTTTTATATACAACGTTCATAGTTTTTCTGTAGTGTATTTAATTTAGTATCAGCATTGCACCCGTGCGAAGCCGGGACGGGTCGCTAGTACTAGATAATTTAGAGTCAGACAGCTACTTTCATGACAAACATCCAAACCCGTTCAGCATTTTCAGGTGAAGCAAACAAACAACAATTCGTCCATCTGATTAAGTTTTCCTTGATGTTACAAATATTTTGATTTACTTCCAACTTCGTTCAAATTGTTTTACGAGTAAAAGTACAGAAAATTTTAATTTAAATTATGTAATTTAATCTCACACAGGTGCCCAAATCTTTTGTAACTTTTAATAACAATGCCCTTAATATTTTTGCAGACTTTATCTTCAGAAATGAGGGTAAAAACTAGTATGTAATTTATTTTGTGTAAAGAACCGAAACTTGTAAGAAAATAAACTTTATTTACATTAAAACCTAATTGAGTCCTTTTCACGTAGGAAAGGTTCCGTGACAAGGCTCTTCTAAGTTCTGAAATGTTATAAAAGGAAATAGACAAAATCCTTTTTTTTTTTGAAGTTGTATCTCTTAGTACTATCTCTAGGTTTCATTTATAACAAAATTATTCATTGTTGTACAGCGTAAAACCTAAAAGCTCTGACCTCCTTATAATACCTACCTTCAAAAGATCTTTAATACCTAAATATATATTCTAGAGTCTACCACGGTCTGTATTCCCAAATACCTACCTTCATACTTATATTACCTACTTAGAATGATCCTGTTTTCCGGTTTTCCTACAATCGACAGGCTAGGTAATTTGTTGGTTCGACCCCCATCTAGGACCAATATTTTTTATAATGAATTTATGTATGTAAGTCATTTCCAATGCTTTTGAGTGACTTAAAAAGTCCAGCGCAAGATTCTAGCCAAAAAAGCAAACACAAGAGTACTAGCCAAAAAATATACAGTTTCAGTTCTAGTACCAATTCATTTTATCTTAACAAAGGATCAACAAGTAGGCCCTAACTTGACCTTTCTAGAACTTTCTCGACTTTGCTGAAGTTTCTGAATTATGATGAATAGCTCAATTGTTCGTTTGTTATCAATCTTGATAATACAATTCGGGAAAAACGAACGTAATATTGATGACTTTTCATTCAACCTTCTTGATAGATCGTCGAAGTTAAGCAACGTTCGAAACGGTCAGTCAGTGGATGGGTGACCGCCAGTGGTATTTGCATCTGAGCGGTTCCGTGCTTCGGAGGGCACGTTAAATTGTCGGTCCCGGCTATTTAAGTCGTTAAGCCATGACGGAGGCCTTAAGGCGGCCTAAAAACTCCGTCACCAGAGTTGGCCACTGACTAATACGAACTTAATAGTAAGTAAGAAGTGGAATGGAGTACCATTCTACTATTTATTTCCAAGCTTTTGTGAAGGCAGCGCTAAATAGACCCTTAAACGAGTGCACCAGAAAGACCACCAGCAGAGATGAATGGCGCAGAATTGTGAAGCAAGCCATACTACTCCTGACCTGGAGACCACGACCACTCTGCCAAGAGCGAAACGACGGAGAAGAAGGGTTACACTTTGAATACTACACAAAGTAGCATGCAGGATGATTCACACTTCATCCAGATGCATACAATTCGAAAACTTCTCTGAAAAGTGATGATTTTAAGGAGCATCACTTTTCAAAAAGGCCTAAGTAGTTTGAAAAGTTGCCTTGCACTGATATGTGTGTCCTCTAAACACGGTTAAGGTTATACTTAGGAACTGTTCGCCCAACGGATCTAGGCATTCGTGTAGTTATCCGTTTGTCTGCGCAGTGACCGATTTTTTTTCATACAATATTGTGTTCTGTGTTTGATCCGTTGGGCGAACTGTACTCTCTATTTTTCCATTTTCAACCGACTTCAAAAAAGGAGGAGGTTCTCAAGTCGTCTGTATGTTTTTTTTTTTGTATCTTGTTACGCGATTGTTCCGCCATTTGTTGACCGATTTGCAAAATTATTTTTATGTTTGAAAGGGCATACTCCAGAGGTGGTCCCATATAAATTTTATTCCTGAGGGATTAATAGTTTCCCCGTAAAACTCTAAACACCTTCCCTCCTAGCCATGTCACAAATAGAAATCGAATCGACAGCTTGACGCCCTGAGTCACGCCGCGTTTCAAACATTGAAGTCGGTTTTCTTTTTAGTATTAAAACGTAATTATAAAAATAAAACGTTTGTTTAAACTTGAACTCCATACATGTACGAGACTTGTAAATCCGCCACTTGGCAGTCAATGGCACCTGAGGGCTACTGAATGTGAACTGAATGTACAGTGGACCAAATTAATTTATCATACAGAGAGAGGGCTATGTTTGTGGGATCTACAACCACTGGAAGAGATATTCTTGTGACATCCTACTAACCTACTTAATAGTAAAACTGTTGTTTGTGAGTGAGTATGTTTGTGTTAACCAGTGAATAAAACTTGGAATAGGTTTAGACAGTGGACTGGAATAGTATATAGGCTATTCAAAATGATGGTGTCACGCGGGCATAGCCACGCGCAGTACCTATTTCATTATAGTTATTTCAAAATGATTCTAAGTGCGCCAAAAGAGGCTCCTTTCATGCTTTTGAATTTGGTTTGACGATATGCCGGTTTCCTCACGATATTTTCCATTCAACAACTTGTATTATCCAACAGATAGCGTTCAAATGTTCACAAGATTTAGATATCTACGGTTAAATTTTCTGATTCTAATGTGTTACTCAGGTACATTTAAAATTGCTAGTATTCAATGTTTTTCTAGATAGGTTAGATACACTATGACACTATGTATCAGCCACTTCATTAGCAAGTATTTGAGATTGGGCCGCTAACATTTAATTAAAGTGTTCTAGTTAATTAATATTTTATTTATTGTTTTCACGAAGGTTTAATGAGCTAGTTTGATGAAAATTCATCAATATTTTATTACAAAATATAATTGAAAATATCATATAATAAGCTAAATAAATATAGAAAACTCGAAATTAGCAATATCAAGTTGATATTTCTGAAATAAAATTAAATGTTTCAGTATTTGTTCCATATTATGTGTATTTAATTCAATGTTTGTATGTCCACACAATATTTTACATCTGTGAGTAATACTTCATTTCAAAATTATGATGATTGAAGGTCCCTGGCAGATTCGAATCAAATATTTATTTGATACGTGTTTCAAAAACAACAATACATATCAAATATTTATGCAGCAGACGTGTAAAAACTAACATAATCGTTTTTACAAGTAAAATATCAATATCATTAAAAAACGTGTTTGCATTCAAAATAACCAATGGTCCGTACGAAAGAACTTTGATTTAGGACCAACTTAGGTCGACCTTGTGTTGATCCCAAATCAAAGTTTGTGCTACGCTAAAAACAAACCTAGGGTTTATATCTAAATTAGATGATTTATACAGCGTCAGGAGGCAATCCATGCCTACACTTAACGAGACGCTTTAGTGCCTGAGACATTGTTTGAGATGGAACAGGCTTGCCCAGCAACCATCCTCTCAGCTTAATCAGCCTGGCCCACAGGAAAGACGACGTCAATACGTGTGGAGCTGACTAAGCTGCGGGTTTTCCTTCACCGTTAAGAGCTCGTGTTAAAGCGCATATAAATTTTTCGAAACGAAAAATCCATTGATTCACGGCTAGGATTTAAAACCACGACCTTCGAATTGAAGTGAGATAGTGTAGAAGTCTCCGATTATCCAATACAATTGAACATTGTCTCTCACTGTTCCTTATTTAGATTTATGAAACATTATACAGGGTGTAAAAAGACGTCAACCGAAGCCGAAAGGGGTAGGTATAGCATCCCACCACACAACCAAATCCAAAAGGATTTTCCGAAAAAATCATTGTATCCGGAAAAAACCGACCTCGCACAGCTGGTCGAGCGTATGTAGTGGGCGCGTTTTTATACGTAAATTGTTGGATTTTGAATGAAATTATTAGGTAAGTATGGTCTTTTTATGTTGTACTAGTAGTAAATAACTAGAAAATACAATTAAATGACGTAGCTAAGTAAAAAAAAAATGCGTTTTCCTTTCGCTAAATATGTTCAGAATCATGGTCTGATTGAAACCCCTCAGTTTTCGGTATTAGTCTTTTTACACCCTGTATATTTATGTCTAAAACTCATTTCGCTTCATCCTCTTTAATTTGGCCCTTTGAACTTTTACTAAAGTCTATAGAATTCTTGTAATTAATCCATTTTAGTCCATTCTTTTATGTCTAACTTCGTTTGTAACAAAATAACAATTGTATTTTGAGCGTATTGTTACCAAGTAGGTACAGTCTACCTGCGATATATTTTTACAAAAATATTTTTTTTTTATATCTAAGGTAGATTTTGGAGAACCGGAATGAATGGCGTAAATAGAGGGAGGCCTATACCCAGCTGTAGGATATTCTTGGCTGCGGATGATGCTTATATAAACAAGGTGTAAAAAGACATCTACCGAAGCCGAAGGGGTAGAGCATCCCAACACACAACCAAATCCAAAAGGATTTTCCGAAAAAATAATTATGTAAGGAGAAAACAGCGTTTGAAGATTACTTTATGCGTATGGGGCGCGTTGTTTTACGTAGATTGCTGGATTTTGAGTTTTAATTGTTTGATTATTTTATATATGTTTTGTTGTTCTAGTACTAAATAACCGGAAAATGACATAAAATGACGTAGCTAAGTCCATATTTTTTTGTGTTGTTTCGCTAAATGTGTTTTAAATCATAGTCTGATTACAACCCCTTAGTTTTCAGTAGTCTTTTTACTCCCTGTATGTAAGGTTAGTCTGGTTAAATTACACAGCAACATTATTTATTTGTTATTTATTTGTCTCGGGTCTCGTTCTCTATATATTTACTAAAAAAAGTAAATAAGTAGTATATCAGTCATCCAGTGCTCATAACACAAGCTCTGCTTACTTTGGGGCTGGATGATGCTGTGTGAAAAAGTCCAGCATTATTTATTTTTTATGTTGTTATTTATTTATTATGAGAACTAGAAAATAGTACCTACCTAAAAACATTTTTGTGTGTTATCCAAATAGTTTTAGTGTGATGTGAGTTTCTGCTATAAAAAAAGTAGTTGATCTTTTTTACTTTGCAGTTTTGGGCATTTATATGAAGCTTTTAAGTATCACTTTTCCATTATGGGCATTAATAAGATGAAGCTACAGATTATCTTCGATCGATTCGATCCACAGCCGAATCGATTGGTCTCGTATCAGGAAACTAAACCAGTTTAACCTTTGGGTCCTCTTCAAAGTTACAAATTGCGGGCGTTCTGTTTGTTATTCAATTGGGTGTGTAATTAATAGATTAATTAAAAGGATCGCATGTTTCTCTCGGACCTTTTTTTGTGAATCCAGATCTGTTTTTCTCCATCCGTTTAAAAAGAAATGATTTTAAAAAGATTTGTTTAACCATTTTTTTTAACCCGCTACCTACTATGTCGCAGGCGGACCTTCGCTCCTTCCCACTGCGCTACAGAGGTGGTTCATTAATTTATTACAGAGATAAAAAAAATAAGTAATTCTTTTACATTTTTTACCTACATTCTAGTGCCTAGGTAATTATGATGTACCGGGATAAGCTCTGTTTCATAGATCTAGAACCTACGTCTCTGTACTGAAGGGTCACAGTAACTCGGCTCGGGCTCTCTATTTAAAAAGATAAAAAAGTACGTGAGTGTTGTGGAACACTCGGTTGGAACGAAGCAGAGAGTACTAATACTGGGAATATAATAAATTAATTGTCAATTAGGGATCCTAGAAACGCTCTTCCGTACTAGCAATGTAACAATCTATGGACTGTGTTGTGACGGTAAAACGGAACAAATATTTTTTCCTACTCATTCTTTTTTTGTTCGATACCGTCCGAAAAGGAACTTCGTTGCAATAAAATCTCCTTTTTTTATTTATTTATTACGGAACAACAAATATCCAAGATTATATAGGTATACATTTTAGGAATGTAGATCTCTATAAAACATTTTTGAAAAAAAAAATTGAACCGACTTCACAGAACACAAACAGAAGAACCTTCTACACACTAAAAACAGAAAAATAAGAATAAAATTTGAAGTCGGTGCCAACTATTCATTTACATCTAAGAAATTCAAAAGAACTTGGGTGCAAAATTGTATCCTGGTACGCTATCGCTCGATTTCTTTTTTTGATAGGTACTTAATCGTATTCACTTGGCACCGACTTCAAATTTTATTCTTATTTTTCTCTTTTTAGTGTGTAGAAGGTTCTTCTGTTTGTGTTCTGTGAAGTCGGTTCAATTTTTTTTTTCAAAAATGTTTTATTTTTAACTTTTTAGTGTAAGTAAATAAATACTGTGTAAATAAAAGTGTATGTGTAAATAATATAGTAAGCTACGAGTACATTAAGACTTTCCTTATCGTAGCTTAAGTAGGAAAGGATAAGAGAAGTCATGGGCAGACCTACTAAAGGACACACCGGAGTTCAGCAAGGGGGAAAACTGTCAATCCATAAGGAAAATAAAATATTTTGGACTACCTCGGGTGTAATACCCTTTCAAACTATTTAATGTTTGACTCAGATTGTGAGTCAGGGTGTGTTGTGTAGTGAGAATGAGGTTTTTTGAATGTTACGGGAAAACTGTCAATCCCTCAGGAAAAAAAATATATGGCGCCACCTTGAGAGTGTGTCCTTTACACTTTCTAACAAAAAAAATTTTGGAAATCGGTCCACAATTTTCTTAAAGTTCAGTGATTGTTTTAGTTTTACGGGAAAACTATTAATCCCTCAGGAAAAAAAAATATATGGCGCCACCTTGAGAGTATACCTCTTTCTAACAAAAAAAAAATTTTGGAAATCGGGCCACAATTTTCTTAAAGTTTAGTGATTGTTTTAGTTTTACGGGAAAACTATTAATCCCACAGGAATAAAATTTATATGGGACCACTATAAGAGTATACCCTTTCAAACAAAAAAAAAATTTTGGAAATCGGTCCACAACTGACGGAAATATCGGTGAACATACATAAAAAAAAAACATACATACAGCCGAACATATAACCTCCTCCTTTTTTTGAAGTCGGTTAATAAAAATAAGCCCACAGCGTTATCCACATAAGTTAAATATGTTGTAAACAAAAAGTGAGAGTAAGAAGTCGAATATTAGACCACACACAATAAAAACATACCTACAGCCGACAACCTCCTTTCTGAAATCGGTTAAAAGTTACGAACGTGAAATAACGCTTGTCAGTTTCAAAAGCCGCTTCAATGTTTGCTATGGGACGGTTTCTATGGCAAACTTAGATACTATGACCTTTTTAATTAGTGGCTGGTATGAGATGAATTATAGATGAGTTATTTTTAGTGTTAGTCTACTTGACTTTTAGTCCGAAGATCAAACCAAACGCTACACCTTGAGTTTTTATAATTTAATACGTATGGAGAACATCGTAAGGAAACCAGTAGCTTAGTCAGCTGATTCACGGTACGGTCAGCGACAGAAGTTCATGAACATTTGATGTATTTTAATCTTCAATATCTTCGAAGGTTTTAGATAAAACTTCACCTTACATTGGATGTTTTGCCTTGCACCATTACTATTATGAAAAAAAATAGGCAATTTTCCCACAAATAATCATGAAAATGAAGCTTTAAAATCTCCAATTCATGAACTTCTGTCGCTGACTGTACCTAAATCTTTTATTATAGCTTCGTTGGTTTCGTTGTTTTATTAAGACTGGATTTAACATTGACCCTTTACATACATCAAGTGAGTATCAGTAGGTACACGCAACTTCAGATCGCAAATCTTGCGCATTGTGGTCATTGCGCGTGAGATCTCAGCTCGGGTTGAACTACTACGGGTATATAGGGTCTTTCATTTTAAACTACACAAACTGACAAGGCCTCATTTTTGGGTTGTAAATAGACGTTTGACCGTATCAATTTAATTCCTAAGCCCATCTAAGTTTTCACTTCAAAAATATTTTATTGATTTTTTAGGGCATGTTGCATAATTATTGTCAAGGAGAACAGACGTTCCACCAATCGCAGGGATAGATAGCTACATCACGAATGGACTAAGTTATACAAGAAGCAAAAATCAATTGAAAGGAAAGTCTTAATCGATTTTCTCGGGATTTTCATAACAAAACAAAAAAAAAATCATTACACAATAAATATTTTTTATATAATTTTTGAACCCAATTCCTGAATTAAGTTAGTTTAAAATGAAATACCCTATATAGGTAGGTACAGTCTTACAACAAGCTACCCTAGTTTATTTAACTTATCGTTTCTCTTTCAAACTTATAAAACAAACCTTCTATTAGCGCTTCAATCCAACTTTCATTTACTTCAAAGATAGCAATCGGGGATCAAAGAAACTATTTTTAGTTTACTGCGACTCCACTCTACAGTTCATCATTTTTCAATCCCTCGGGAAATCTTGCAATTCGATACTGATACAGTTACCAAAGGAAGTAATCAGATTTACAGATTTGTTTCAAAGATGTTTTGTGTTTTTTTCTGTGTCTGTGTGCTTGTTTTCGTACACAATGTTGCAGAAATATTTGATACATGCCCACATCTTGCAAAATTAGTATTCCATACGTGACAGGATGCAAGCCCATCGCCGCAACAATTAATATTTTAGAATATAATTATAAAAAACTTAGGCCATTACCTACATTTTTACCTACTACGAGTAGATGGTTATACCTACAGCGTTAGGAGGCAACCCATGCATACACATCAACGGGACGCTGTAGTGCCTGGGACATTGTCAAAGTCAAATCAAAGTCAAATAGCATTTATTCAGTAGGACCGCTGGGATCACTTTGAAATGTTTGAGTGATAGTCTTGGAATAAGTATAATATCTGTCCCAGTATTCAGTTACCTTGATTTCTCATCATAACTTCAGCAAACTAAATTAAACCCACTCAGTTCATAACAAGTGAATAAATGAACCAATTATGTAATTCCATTCAAAACTTTCCACTCTTCATAATTCATTGAGCCAGTGAATTTGAGTCAGAAGAAATTTCTGAGTTTTGTTCACTTCTTGTCTTGTCACTAGTTGTTTTTAACCAGTGTGGCGAAAGGATTTTAAGTGCCTAAAGGACTTTTAAGGTTCTATGATCGATTTCCTCACGATGTTTTCCTTCACCGCTTGAGAGTACTGCCCCGCGGTTCTATGCGGTCACACCGTGAATGAATGACCACTTTAGTGCCATATTTCCACAATACGAAATAACTACGCAATACCGCTGAATTTTACAGGTGTATCTGAATAAAAAAAATGATAGTATTTTAAAATAATTATATTTATTCAACATTACATTTATATTAAAATCTATGATAAATATTGCACATCGATTCCCAAAAGTCTCTACTCGTTTTTTAAGTACTACATTTCCATCTATTTACATTTATTTAATTACCTATTTTATTTACATTGTATTAAAATACTGATATAATTTTAAAACTCTTAAACATTAAAACTCTTGAGTCATGAGATTTGAACCTACATTACATTTAAAATGAACTAAAACTAGTTACACACAGGTAAACACAATTTGTATATTATGAAAAAAAAATTAAACAAAGGGGCCATAAGTGTGCAACACATAATTTTTTTTACACAGTAACCTTTGCACAACTAATGTCCAATTATAAAAAATTACATACAGTCGAAAAATGTCCAATCAAATATAAATATAGGTAGGTATTTGATATTTTTAAAACGGGAATAATTTAAGTACACTTCGCCCAACGGATCTAGGCATTCGTGAAGTTAGCCGTTTGTCTGCGCAGTGACCGCTTTTTCATACAAAATTGTGTTCTGCGCAGACAAACGGCTAACTTCACGAATGCCTAGATCCGTTGGAAGAACTGTAAACTTACTTACCTTATTTTGTTTTCCGATGTTTCGCATGTTCAAGGTGAGTTGATGTCATAATTACAGTAAAATTTAAGACTTTATGTCGTTTTAACATGTATTCAACACACCGTTTCAGCCATTTTCACGTTTGTTAAGCCGTGTCATCTGCGACCAAAAATAACAAAACATTCTAACAAAACGTGATTTCCGTCCGCCTCGGACAACATTTTGCATACAAAAAAGTTAGGCCACGTCCATTTTTTGTTCGATGTTTGATGTTAGGTGTTAGAAAACACAAAAACAGTGTCGCAGGAGACTCGGTTTAACAGTTTTTGTTTCAAAACGTGAAAATGGCTAGTTATTAACGTTAGGTATGTAGGTACCTAAGTTTTATTGATCACAATTCTACGAAAGACATGCAGTTGGACTTGGCAGGCGGTCACTTGGCTCGTAGCCAGCAGGTAGGCTATATTTCAGTAAAATCTACAAGCCAGTTTTATCACCACACTGGCTCTGCCTCTTTTGGGCTAGTATTGAGTTAAGAAATATTTTTTTTCGGCTAGTCTTACCAGTGATTATTTCCATAATTATGTTCTCTGTAGCGCAGTGGGCGAAGGCCCACCTGCGACGCAGAAGGTTGCGGGTTCGATCCCCGCGGCGGGACCAATGTTTGTATGATCTACAAATATTTGTCTCAGGTCTGGGTGTTTCTATGTATTCTTAATTTGTATGTATTTACAAACAAAAAGTACTTATATTAGTAGTTTCAGTCATCTAGTACCCATAACACAAGCTCTGCTTACATTGGGGCTAGATGATGTTGTGTAAAAAGGTCCGGTATTATTTATTTAATTATATATATATTTTTTACTTTCTCTGTCACAGGTTAAAAGGCCTGGGAAACTTGAAAAGCACAGGTTACGAATTCGGCCATCTTTTCGTAACAAATGTTTTGACATTGTAGAATGAATGTTCTAAGCGATCGATTAACCTGATCGCACACTTGGCCGCGTCGTACGCGCCACAGTCATTTTCTATACAAAAAATGCTGATGATGTCAGAAAATGCGGCTGGCTTCTGACGTCTCAGCATTTCTTCTATTGAATTGACAGTTCGGTGCGGTTAGGTCTGCGACCACCATTACACACACATGTTTCTTCGTATTCCAATTCCATATAGGATTCAACACAACTATAGTAACCAAACAATCGATCTTTTTTTATTTAAATAATGCGTTGAAATCCCTAAAAGTAATCTGACCTTGAAAACTTCCTACGAAATAACACCATCGATAGACCTAAATTATTTAAACTCAATCGATGACATTGAATTTTCTATGATTGTGTTCTTAAATAGCCTTTCAGAAAGTTTAAAATTGAAATTGTTTGTCAGTTTTCAGTAATGCTGAGCAAGCAATATATGAGATCATGATTACGTTTTTTTTAAACAAAAAGAAAACCGACTTCAATGTTTGACTTATAGGATGCGGTATCAACACGGCTCTTACTACACACCCTCAGAAACGCTCAGGGTGTGTAGTAAGAGCCGTGTTGGTCGAACGGGGTTGTGCCTCGACTTTCAATCTGAAGGTCGTGGGTTCGAATCCCGGCCGTGATTCAATGGATTTTTCGTTTCGTTAATTTATATGCGCTATAACACGACCTCTTAACGGTGAAGGAAAACATAGTGAGGAAACCCGCAGCTTAGTCAGCTCCACACGTATTGACGTTGTGTCTCCTGTGGGCCAGGCTGATTAAGCTGAGAGGATGGCTTAGGTGCTGGGCAAGCCTATTCCATCTCAAACAATGTCCCAGGCACTACAGCGTCCCGTTAAGTGTAGGCATGGATTGCCTCCTAAAGCTGTATAAATCATCTAATATAAATGTAAAGGCCTAAGTAGTGTGAAATATAGGTAGGTTGGTAGGTAATAGGAAACTATTTAAAATTATAAAATCGAATCGAGTAATGAAATCGGAAATTGAATGTCGAAAATTTAGGCCTAGTGAATATGTGATTGGGTCATGTAATGTAGCCTGTTTGAGTTTTATGATAATGAATTCTATAAAAATACTTCAATATGTACATTAAATTATTACACTGTACACGGTTATACCATTTAAAATGACGTTGTACGTTTAGATGACTACATTTAAGTACTTACATTATTTTATTCTACGTACGTAACTCATAAAATATTATAAACTTCATACAAAGGATAGTTAATTGCTCTGTAATATTTATTGGCTTGCAATATCTGCCACTTTTTTTTAATTAATTGAGGATATGCTTTTATTTAATCATATTTTATTAATTATAATCATACTATTTTAATTTATATACATTTTAATATTATTATTTAATCTCATTGTAATATCTACTGCTACATTAATGTACTAAAAATGCATGTTGTTGTAGGTACATAAAAAATATTTCGATTTTTTTTTTTAAATAAGTTTACTAACATTTTAAGCGTCTTCGTTTTCCCGAAAATAACATGATTTACTAAATGTTTATTAACTTATTTAATAACAAACATAACCAAATTCAAAAAGTTTAGAATAATACAAAGGTTGCCCAGCAGTGGGAAAAATCGGGCTATGGATGCTTCTTGTCTTGTCACTAGTTCCTCGAACCAGTGCGGTGAAAGTATTAAAGTGGCCTCAAATATGCTATTTTCGTACACTAATATTTTTGATAGATTGATGAATCATTTTCTCAATACTTAAGTGTTTTGTGAAAATATTTGTTTGTTCGTTACAAGAACAGGTATTTTGATCCCAGTTTAATGAATCTTAATGGAGAACCACTCAGCGCTTGTGCGACGTATTGCAAAAACCCTGTCTGATCCATTAGTAGCATGATTCGATTTGAGATTTAATTAATAAGATGATGTGAAAAGAAAATATTCAAGGAATACACGGCTAAATTTAAAAGTAAGTAGATCTTATAGGAATTACATAGATTGTATACTAAAAACATTTAGAAGAATATTATCTTAATATGTTTTTTGATTTTCAGCGCAAAATCGTTCAAATAGAAAAAAATATAATAAAAAAATCAATGAATGGAACATCTTTCTTTGAAGTCAGATAAAAAAATACAATTGAAACGATAGAGACTAGTGATGGGCCGAATGTGGTTTTAACCGAATACGAACTTCGGCCGAACATTCGGTTAAAATGAAAAGTTCGGCCGAACTTCGGCCGAAGTTCGGTAGGTACCTAGTTTCATTGTATTTTCTCGAAAGAAATACGTTAAATCTTGTTTACGCGATCGTTGAAGTTTTCTAGAGTACCTAGATGTAGTGTGGTGCTTGTACTGCTTTTCGCTGTGACAATTATGGATGATTGGGTTGTCGTTACAACTACTTATTTTCAATTCTACGACTGTTCAGAAGGTACGTGTACGTACCTACGACGCATTTCACTATTTTTAATTGGCATAAATCGATAACACTCACGGTTAACACTGTAAAACCGTCCGATTTAACGTTTTATAGTGTTAACTGTGTGTGTGACTTTAGTTGATCGAGTGAGCGAAGCGTCTCAGTTTCGAGATTGGCCAAAAAAATCCTTTTGTCTGTCATTCAGGTCGCATTTTTTAACCGATTTTGATGTAAAGAACGTCGTCGTCTCCATACAAACTGTGACCTGGCTCAAAAATTATCGTTTCCAGAATTGATCTACAACCTGATTTCTTGCTTACGAAGCCACTTGCCGTATGCAATTCGTAATTTCTTATTATCAAGCCGAAAAATAATAATGACTATTTATTTACCCCTAAAATGTACTGAATTGGTATATTTTTTAACTATGGAATATTTGAGGTCCGATCTTGCCGTCCTTCTTTGAACATAGGTTCCGTAAGTAGTATAGTAAGGCCGGCCTTACACTTGTAAGTTTTACGTAAGTTGCTTACATGAGTAAAACTTACAAGTGTAAAGGCGGCTTACGTTTGCAAATGTATTGCAAGTTTATTACGTAAGTTACTTACGTGAGTAAAATTTACGTAAAACTTACAAGTGTAAGGCCGGCCTAAGATTTATAGTTACTTTTGTCGATCGTGATGTTTGACTGGGGTGAAATGGGAGGGAAACGGGGGACTATACAGTCCTCTCCGCTTTCAAGAGGCGAACCAGTGAACACCAGATTCTACCTATTAGGACCAAGGGAACGCGCGTCGTCTATTGAGAAAACTAAAACGTACTTAAACGTCAAAAAAGTCTACCTTAACTTTTGAAAAATTCAAGCACCTGAAATACAAATTAAATTCGGACTTTCTTTTTGGATGGGAGGCCTTCTGCTCTCACAGAATCACTAGTTTTACAGTGTTCTGTTTTTTTCTCACACTTAGGGATCATTGAGTTGTCACACACAATGAAAAGCTGTTTATGTAATGGTTGAAACTTTGTAGGAGTACTTATACTTAATGCACTTAATGTACTTAAGTGTAGTAACCATCACGTCGATTGCACATTTGCTCAGTTGGTAGAGCGTCACTGGTTTAGTTTTATTATATTAGTCAAGCAGTTGTGTTATTGGAACGAAGTTCCTTTAGGGACGGCATCGAAGAAAAACAGGCTGGAGCTGGAAGAAAAATGTCGTTCCATTTTACCGTCACGACCGCCACGTCACGAAATCGTCACAGTGCGAAGCGCGCAACCGCGAACAGTCCATAGATTGTTACATTGTTAGTACGGAAGTGTGTTTGATTTGAATTTGAAGTTTTCAGTATAGAAAAGTACTCTTTGCTTCGTGTTCCACGGCACTCACGTACTTTTGATTACTATATTTTGTAGTACCGAACTTCGGCAG
This sequence comes from Epirrhoe tristata, assembly GCA_951394285.1. Classification (NCBI taxonomy): domain Eukaryota; kingdom Metazoa; phylum Arthropoda; class Insecta; order Lepidoptera; family Geometridae; genus Epirrhoe; species Epirrhoe tristata. The sequence continues at coordinate 6,640,918 of OX596159.1, read as the reverse complement.
TTTGAACCGAATTTCGGCCGAATGCCGAACTTCGGTTCAAGCTGCCGAAGTTCGGTTTAACCGAATGTGAAACGAACTTCGGCCCATCCCTAATAGAGACCATTGAAAGAGTTTGAGTAAGACCTTTGCCCAGCAGTGGGACGAGGAATGTTGATTAAAAAAAGCCTTTGCTAGCACTAACAGGGTTTTTCTTAAACGCGATAGGTAGAAAGTAATACCTTTGTCCGTAAACGCTTTGTCTGGTTTCTTATTAAAGAGCTATTAATTGATTCGTGAATAAATTCAAAGCATATTTCATAGTCTCTGTCACGGCCGGAATTAATAAATGTTGGGGTGATTTTTAAAAACAACCTGAGCGATAGGCGGAGCGGGTAAATATTGAGGTCTGATGATATTTCTAGTGCTTGCCCAACTGAATATTTTTTTTGTTCTCAGTCTGGACAAAGCCCGTGACAGGATAAAGATTTGAAATACATCCCAAAAATTTTATCCATGTGGGACTTGAACGCGCAACCTTTGCCGATCGCTCCAACGCTCCTTCAACTAAGCCAATGGGCAGTCGATGCGATTTCATGGCTAAAGGGCTAAAGGGTGTATCCCGGTGAATAACACAGGCTTCTTTTTATCCCGAAAAAATCCCGAGGGACCGCGGGTCACACCGCGGAAGCTCAGCTAGTATTACTTAAAGTTAGTTGCAAGTTTTGGGATGCATTCTTAAATCTGTTTGATCCCTAAGTAAGGACTTTAGAAATATAAAATAGTCTTCATAATTTGAAAGTGGGATAGTGGGAAATGATAATGATGAGTCTTCATAATTCGGTTATGAATTTCAAAAGTTTGTCGCTTCCCGCTCAGCTTATGATTTGACAGAGCTAAAGGGCTTGAAATGAGAATTCCGCAGACGTTCAAATGCACTTCATCAATCTGCGAGTGAATTGTCGTTATTTAATGTAAAATGCATTTATGTTATGTTATTATTATGTATTATGTTTTATGTTAAATAACATTAAGTACGTAAGCGAACGATACAACGATTTCATGGCACCAGTTTCAAATTGCATTCAAAACCCACACGAGAATTAAAAAAAATTTATACATAAATTGTGTGAAAAGTGTAAGATACATGTAATAGTCAACCCTTGATGTTTTTAGATCTTCAAAATATATTTACATTACATTTTACTGTAAAAAATATTTTTCTGCCAATACCAAATGCGTTAACAGTAGTGCCTCTCTCACCGGCTCAGATAAGTTTGTTGTGTGTAGGTCATGATGTACCATGAGATGACAGTTGACTCAACTGTCATCTCGATCTTGAGTGTAGTCATCAATGCAAAAAGCCGATGATGACGATGATTAAAAAGTCATAAAGTCTCTTAAAACGATATTTTGAAAATGTCTAAGAAGATCAGAAAGTTATAGAACAAAGAGCTACATCAAATTAATTAAAAACTCTCTTAGTATGAGTCGAGTCAGTGAGACTTTAATGAAAACAAACTCAATTTCCTGTCCTTGTTTTATGTTTTAGGGAAAATAAAAGAGATTGTACAGGTTGTAAAAAGACGTCTACCGAAGCCGAAACGGGTAGGTACAGCATCCCAACACACAACTAAATCCAAAAGGATTTTCCGAAAAAAACATTATATCCGGAGAAAACAGCGTTTGAAGATTACTGTTTGGGTATGTACTGGGCGTGTTGTTTTACGTAGATAGCTGAATTTTGAGTTTTAATAGTTTTTTCTTTTACTAATGAAATAATCAGGTTGGTATGGTCTTATTATGTTGTCCTAGTAGTATATAACCGAAAATAACATCAAATTTTTTTTATGCGTTTTTTTTTCGCTAAATATGTTTAGAATCATGGTCTGATTGCAACCCCTCAGTTTTCGGTAGTAGTCTTTTTACACCCTGTATACTTTGACAAGGTTGTACCCGATATCATCATACCTCATCACGCGAAGGTCAAACATAGTAAAGAAATGGTAGTACCTGCCTATACAAGGTTATTTGTAAAACACCTCTCTCAGGACTGTATTACTATCATCAAAAACAGCAACTTTTGTTCTATGACTTTTACAAAACAATACATTGACGGTGTCACGCGGCGGCAGCGCGGCTGCAGTGCTGCCGCCGCGCGTTAGTTTAAACAACAGGTTCACGACTGTATCCCCAAGGTGCGGTAGACATTCTCGCAGATCTTTTTATGTTACTTATTCCAGATCCTTTGAAGATGTCTAAGGGGGGTAGTCAGAGGCATGTCCAAACACATATTTGATACAAGCCCACATCTTGCAGAAGTTAGTATTCCATACGTGACAGGTTGCAAGCCCATCGCCGCCAATAAGAACACTAACTGTTTTCCTCCCGATGTTTTCCTTCACTGTTTAGAGCACGTGTTAAAGCGCATATAAATTTTACGAAACGCAAAATCCATTGATGCACGGCCGGGATTCGAGCCCACAACCTTCGGATTGAAAGTTGAGGTACAACTCCATTCGGCTAACACGCCTTTTTTTTTTTCTTCACGTTTTCTTAGGCTTCTTATTTAGTTTTTTGTCTAAAATTATTTTTCTTCATCAAAATCCATCGTGAAACGAAATGTACAATACTACTATTTTAAAACCGAGCGACGGCAGCGCGGCTGCAGCGCTGCAGACGCGCTGCCACTTTGCGGCTAATTTGAAGGCGCTCTTAGAGATGTGCTACTATTAAACATTTACTCTGTCCGATGTAGCTGTTCCCAATAGTTGTTAAACGACCTTGTTCTCACACGCTCGATCCTAATTACACTTTGATTTATGTTCTCCTGAAGGTTTGTTGGTCTAAGTTATATTTGATAATATGCTGTTGGACACGAGTGTGTTCCATGATAAATAATATATTATAGAATGTTAACCCGGTGAAACTTTAATTATAAAAACAAAAAAAAAACGAATTAATTTTGGACATCTGTACATACAGGGTGTAAAAAGACTGCTACCTAAAACTGAGGGGTTTCAATCAGACCATGATTCTGAACATATTTAGCGGAAAAAAAAAACGCAAAAAATTTTTTTACAGCTACGTCATTTTATTTTATTTTCTAGTTATTTACTACTAGTACAACATAATAAGGCCATACCTACCTAATAATTGCATTTATAAAAGAAAAAAAAACTATTAAAACTCAAAATCCAGCAATCTACGTATAAAAACGCGCCCAGTACATACGCAAACAGTAATCTTCAAACGCTGTTATAATGATATTTTGGAAAATCCTTTTGGATTTGGTTGTGTGTTGGAATGCTGTACCTACACCTTTCGGCTTCGGTAGACGTCTTTTTACACCCTGTATAGTTGAATAAAGAACATTAGCAGCCTTTATACGCACAATCTATCGCGAGGGATACAGCCAATCGCGTGTGATAGAACGCGTAGCTTCAAGCTTCAAAAAAATTATCATGCGCGATTGCGCGTACAGGCTTTCCCGTACGATAGCGTTTTGACAAGAACTAACGAGTAATCGCGCGTGATCTTTCACGCGATAATTTTGATGCTACGCGTTCTTACGCGTAGCATCAAAATTATCACTCGCGATTGCGTGCAGGCTTTCCCACGCGCAATCCTGTACGCTAAAGATTGTGCGTCTAAAGGCTGGTATTCTCATTCTTTAAGTTTTGGGTCTTCCGTTTGCGACATACTACATCTTTGTCAAGACAGCGTGATAAAATAATGTATTTTAAGAACATATAAGGTGGATAATCCTACCCTCAAAAGGGGTCACTCCAGATTTACACTCTACAAGTTGTAAGCTGAAACCTTGAGAAGTTAAACCTTTGTCTTTTGAAAACCTTTGTTGCGTAGTAGAGCTCTGGTTGGTATTAAGTGGGTTTGATTTTGAAAAGAGAAGTATAACTAAAATGTGTTTTTGTTCCTTTGAGTGTTTTATCCATGGACTAAAAATAAACTATTATGGAGTTTGAGATTTTTTGAAAATGTTCAAGAGTGACTCTCACCTGGGAACTTGGCCCGAAGAGTGGAAGAAAGGAAGAGAGGCCTTAATAATAAATAATAATCAAGAGTGCAGTCAAAAGCAAGTCCAAATACATATTAGAATACTAACTCATTGCCTCGCGATGTTTTCTATAACCGCTCAGAACTCACGTTGATGCACATTGTAACATTTACAACGGTTCTTTAGGTGAATGAAACTCACCAAAAAAGTCTAAAATAATTATTCATTTCGTTATAAGAACGCAAAGTAAAAAACTTTCAAAATTGTTAATTAAATTGAAAACCTGTACAGAATATTCGCAACTGTACCATCAAATCTGAACCTTTTGTTACTTTTCTTAAAGATGATAATAGAGTGCCATTTCCGTACCGTATCTAAACTTTGACCTGTTTACTAGGACTACTAGATTTACGACAGGAAGTAAAATGGAGCAAGATAAGGTCGTAGTCACACTGAAGACTAATACGAACAAAGAAAGAGAGATAATAATAAATATATGTATGTGCATTGCCATCCAGCGTGGTAATGCCGCCAGTGTTTTGAGCACGCTTCCGACTGACAGTGACCTGGATCAGTTGAGCGATGAACGATCTATAGATAATAGATCGTTTCTAACGATCCTTAGGTGGCTTGACTAATCCTGTTGTATTTTTTGTATGTAAGTATTATAGGTATATATGTCTCCATCATACAAGATCAAAATTGATAAATAGGCCTCTGTATGTTGGCTTCGGCCCCATGCATGCCTGTCAAAGGTCCGAGACTATAGTTCTGTGATGTTAAACTTTGACAAACAAAATAATAATAATCGACTTAAAGAACGAAATAACGCGCATGAGGCGCTTAAATGGCGTCTCTATCATCCCAATAGTACTCTCAACAACTGGTGTCATCTCAAAACAATTATTTCAATCATTAGCATCGTTAGAACTCCCAAAATATACATACATCAACTTGCAAAAAGCAGTTATTCTCAACACATGCAGGATCGTCAAAACGGACATCCCCAAGAAGTTTAACCCGGTACTGGGAAGCACTTGGCCTAGGCCCGTGCACTCCATTACTACCGGTTTAAAAACCGAGCAGCATAATAAATAATGCTGGACATTTCACACAGCATCATAGATAGGCCCCAAACCGTGATTGTGGATGTGATTCTTGACGGTCGCAAAAGAATGAGAATCATAGCTTTTGAGATGATTTTAAGGGATAAAAGTGGTCCTACTGTATGAATTCTTAAGGACCAATGATTTTAAAAAATATAGACACCAAAAGTGAAGATTCGATAACGTCTCAATTGGAACTTTTTTTCTTACAAAAGAAGAGATAAGTCACTCCGCTTTGATCCAGCATACACTGTGCTTCGAAACGCGCAAACGCTACCAGTGTATTTCAACCTTATATTTCACATGTTTTGCTTCCAAGGCAAATAATATCAATGGATAACAGGAGTTTCTTTGAGCACAGTTTTACAACTTGATGGTAATTTCATTAGTTTTTTATTTGCTTCAATATATTTTTATTTCTTCCTGTGTACAAAACTCTACTTTGTGTATTCATTCAAATGAAAGACGAATATTTTGTACAAATAATAAAAATGATGCGAGATTTGTGAAACGCGCTGAATTTCCGCTTCAAAAAGTCGTAAGTACTTTGTTCTATCAAAGGGATTTTATTTCAATAACATTTCAAGAAAATGAATGATGAAAACTCGACTTTAATAGCCGTTTATCATTTACACATTTTTTGATGAGACTCACTTATCAAAATCTATTCAGCGATTCACGAGAACTCTGTACACAGGTATACGCGATAAACATAACCTTGACTATCAAGTCAGGGCTATATTGACTATCAAGTCAGCCGGTTAAAAAACATAAAGCCTTGTACGGACTACGCCTTCCAGGCAACGCGTTCTCGCATTCCAAACACGTGCGTGTCGATTTATAATGTCAAAATGTATACGCGTTGCTGCCGGCTACGCGTTTATTGGAACGCGGGAACGCGTAGTCCGTAAGCAGCTTTATGCAAAACAATTCTTTAAGGGCTTTCCATACATTCCTTCGTACCTTTCCAAACTTTTCGGTATAATATGCGATAAAGGATAAAAACTTTCGCCTTTGTCATCAAAACATTTTTAAGCTGGCAAAATTCTCTAAGTAGAGCGGTTTCTTTCGCAAAGTTAGGGGTTTTGCGAAGATACCTTGAGACAAAGTTAACTAAGCATGCGTTATTATATCCATTCTTTATTTTAATGGCAAAAGTTTGAACTGAACTCACTTCGTTTTCCCCTCTATTGGGTCCGTTGAACAAACTTGCCAATTGTTTTGCCAGTTACCGAAAATGTGGCTAGGTATCTACTATATACTAAATGCAGTAAATGCGAATAACACTATACTTAAAAAATAAAAATGAATTTATTTGTACAAAATAAATGAGAAGGTACATTTATGATGCACGAACATAATTATCTTCAGATTAAAAAGTGTTTTAACTGAATTCGATGACGTAGATCATAAAAAAGCTGGAGAGAGTAGGTACTTACATAATATTTTCAATTTGTCGTAAAATCATTTGATTCGATATCGGAATTTCATTTATCATATCTCTGATCGGAATCAAAGCTGATGCTGCTTATTATAAAAACGTAAAACCTTGGTTGAACCCCATGTTGACACATGTCAAAACAAAACTGTTACCACAAAAAAGCGTTCTATGTAGTTAGAATTGGTCTAAACTCGGCTCATTTTCTTGTAATAAGCCCTGGATGAGTTTTAAGTAAATGTCATCAGACATCGTTGTAAATGTCACAAGATTTCTTAACAACGCGTGATATTTGTTGCATTAATTCGACACTGATACATGAGTAGACTAAACGAACCTCTTATTTTGTTTTGTTCTAGTGAGTTTATGACGCACACAAGACAGCCAACTATACAAATAAATAAATTATTGCAAATATTTTGTTCATAATTTAACTTTAAACAATGATCTTTTAAAAGATCATTGTTTAAAGTCTGATTTAGTTTCATTCTGTGAGCTTAATGCAATTAACCATTTTACACCTTTTGAATATCCACACTAAAGATATCGCATCATACATTCAGAGTATTCTCGTTGTCCCCACTGAATTAGGACAACTGGTAGGGCCAACGCCATTTTAACAATTTTCAAATAGCAAAGTATCACTGAAGTGTGCTTTGTAATTTTAGCCTTAAAGTCTTTTGAATAGAATGGCTATTCGATTGAAGCTATCTATGTCCATCTCTTTCTGTGCAATTTTATATGTTTATGCAATTTTAGAGGCGTGCGATATCCTTGTAGGTATTTTTGATCGAAGGTTACGTACTTTTACTTATTTTACTACATTTCACAACCTTACACACCATATCTAAGGTATCAAGAATCACAACCTACTGTCTACACTAAAGGATCTATTTACATCATTAAACAACGTCCTATTGAAATAACGCAAAACCTGATGTATTTTAAAACAAATTGGGTTATAAAAAATGTTGGTTAAAAACACTTGTAGTGTATTTAGTGAAAAATTGCGAGACTCTAATTTAGAATAATCTAGAATTTCTATTCAAAGTTTTCAGGTTTTGCGTTATTTCATTCAGACGTATTGAGAAAACTGTACAACATTGAGAAAATAAAATATCTATATATTACATAAAATCTTTCTTATTTTACATGACATGTTGATGTATGACACCCAAGAAGCTTAAAAAAATAAGTATAAGCTTCTTTATGACACCTTCTATATCTCTATATATCTATGGTATCTATTTTAAATCTATCGTATCGATTTTTAATAACCTATTTTTGTGACTGTGTCTTTTATGCATAGTTGATGAATCTAATCAAGTTTTTATGCTATTAGTTCAAACACAATTTTTCTTGCATAAAATAATGTTCATCAATATCTCACTTGCATTAGAGTTCACTTTGCAACAATTTTGTCACTCAATACCGATCTTTACGCCCTTGCCTTAAAGCTCACGTTCCAAACACAATCTCGTCAGGTTTTGACGATGGTTGAGCTCTGAGTAGATCAGCTGACGTGGACTTGATGCAATTGTTCATGTGAATGTCTGAAGATGCATTGCTATGGTGATGCTCGCGCCTTGGACGCTGCCAACAGTACCGACGACCGATGTCACCACATAACGTCCTGGGGAGATTGATCCTTGGGTCAATAGAAATAAAGTTTATTATTATCTAGCAATTATAATCAAAAACTACCTCAGCAAATTATCGTAATCGGTAAAAATAAAAGAGTAGTTCCAATAGCACCACTCCAATTTTTTTAATTAAAAAGAAACTTAGGCCTTTACACCTATATTAGATGATTTATACTATACAGCGTCAGGAGGCAATCTATGCCTACACTTAACGGAACGCTGTAGTGTCTGGGACATTATTTGAGATGGAATAGGCTTGCCCAGCACCTAAACCATCCTCTCAGCTTAATCAGCCCGGCCCACAGGAAAGACGACGTCTATGCGTGTGGAGCTGACTAAGCTGCGGGTTTCCTCACGATGTTTTTCTACACCGTTAAGAGCTCGTATTAAAGCGCATATAAATTTAACGAAACGAAAAATCCATTGATGCACGACCACGACCTTCGGATTGAAAGTCCAGGTACAACCCCATTCGAGCAACACGGCTTTGTAAATTAAAATATCTCATAAGGCCTCCCCCCCCATTTTAAGTGTACTAAACTTCTCGATGTGTGTTTCGAGAGAATCAGCTGTTTGTAGTGCCAGCAACTTGTGATTGTAGAATAGGAGTATTTTATTCTTCCTCCACTCCCACTCCACAAGGTTAAAGAGGACGTCAACGTTTTGGGGAATTGACTCTTGTGCTTAAAGAAATAGAGCTCTTTCTTCAGCAAGATTCTATCGTGTAGTTAGATTAGTTACAATGACGCAAAGATTGACCGTACAAGTCACATTATTTATGAATGAAGACCTATATATATAATTTCTGTAAATACGAGTCTTCAATCACCTCGGAGTGGGCGTGCGGCTTATTATCATGATTTTTTTATGATTTTGTAAGTACTCAAAGGAAAGGTATTAATAACATAATTGTGATTTCTGTGACGCTTACTACTTACTACTTATACTTATGTGTATGAGAATTCCTAGACTTCCCACTCATATAATAAAGCTGAAAGTTTGTGAGTTTGTATAGATGTTTGGATGTTTGGATATGTAGATGTTTGTATGTTTGTGTAAGGATCAGGCTCAACAGTTTACAATGTTTATTTGGTAAGGTGAAAGGTATAACTCCAGAATAGCATATAGGCTACTTTTTATCCCGAAAAACGTTCCTGAATACCAAAAAATATGTACTTAAAAGGACAACGGGAATATTGCATAAAAACTTTAGCAGTACTTTGTTTGACTCAAAGAGCAGTGCTAGAGCACTGCTCAAAAGTTATTGGTTATATATTAATATAATTATAATTATATAATTCATTATATATTAACCAATAACTTTTGACTTTTCAAAATTAAAAGACTATTTGTGGGGTTTGTGATGCCTAAATAACTTTTTTAATAAATAGCGAAACACGTATTTATTATTTTTGCAAAACTACCCAAACCCTTAGATGGGTACTGATTTATATTTATCAAAGACAGCAAATCCAAAAATGAATTCAGTGTTTTTATGGGTTGTATTGGAACAAGTAGTTCTATCTCTAAAGTTTGTATGACGAAACAATGTGCAGACAAACTTGCAACCGGGTCCACTAGGTATGTCTAAAAAGCAAATCATTACTTTCAATAGACTTTAAATTAATCTCGCGAAACAGTCTTCAACAAATATTTGCAAACAAATCATCTGGAGTCTTGACGAAGATTCCTTAATTTAACTTTGTATCAATCCTTGATGAGTTTTGAATTGACTTCGCTGATAGCTTTGTCAATAACATTAATTATTGTTATATAAATAAACCTGGAGATGTAATTAGACTACTCAAAGTCTGTCAAGAGATTGAAGATAGGCGCAAGGTAGAAGAGGCTGGCTGAGTAGCCCAGTACTACTACTGGGCTACGACCTGGATTACCTACGTAATACCAGGTTGAAATGATGATTATGAATGCCCGTCAAAAAAATACCTTACCGACTCGTATAACATTGATACATACTCGTACCTATATCATCTAATGCCAGTTCTAAGCTTTAAATGCCAGTTCGTCTAGCATGAAATGCAATTGCAAAACTTCGGACAGAAATTGTAGGCGACTGGCACTTTGAAACACATTACTTCCAAAATTGGTACTGATGTTATACTTGCGAAACGTATCTTACCATGAAAAACCATAAACAACGTTTTTCAACGTACGAATCGACTATGTTGATGGTTGGCCTAGGTTCAGGAAATAGGATGAAATAACAAACCTGCAGCAGGAGTCCAATGTTTTCCTGAATGCAGCTCTAAAGTCCCTATTGAAATAGGCATAGATGAGAGGGTTGAGAGCCGAGTTGAAGTACCCTACCCAGAACACCGCAGCTACCACTGGAGGAGGTGATGGGCAGAGCGTATCTCCGCATAGCGCTGTTATTATGTACCTGTTGGAAAATAAACATGGAACAATTGAAGAAGTTTCTAATAGGTTGCCGTGAGCTGATTCATATGAGCCCAAACACGGATATTCACTGAGGAATTCCATTAAACAGCTACTGGCTCTATCATCAGAACAGCTCACTGTCACCATAATAAAAAATTGTACACCAATGTGCCGAGTGTTAAATAAATCAGCTTAAAATAAACATCTACTGACTCCATTATCACATCAGCTCGCAGCTCATGCATTTATTTTTACCACGAAAAATGCAGCTTCCTAAAAGGTTAAGCGTACCTGACTACATGAATTTTGTGATCTGAGATGGCTTGTAGATAGTAACTTGCATCGTGATGATCAGTCATGAACAGCTGTGCTTACCATAAAAAGAAGGGTAGCCAGCACGCAAGAAATGCTGACATGATGATGCCCAGTGTCCTGGCTGCTTTGCGTTCCCTCTTCATCTTGCTGCTCGCCATTGGCTGCATCTGTTCATCAACGATTAGATCATAACATAACATGAGATACATTTTGTCAGCTTAGTTTGCGCCGCACTAGCAGTTACCCATCCAGTTTGGGACTGCGCAGAATTTACTTGGAAGATCTATCAAAAACAGGCAAGCCACACCACGAGCGCATCGTTGTAACTTGCGTAATAACGTTTTAAAAACTAGAAAGAAACTAACCTCAACTTTTGGGAAACGGTCCACAATTAAGGAAGTATTTGGTGAACATACAAAAAACATACCTACATACACTCGAAAATAGAACTTGCATCTTATTTTGAAGTCGGTTAAAAAATAGATTTTTACCTGTATGCTCTGCCGCTCTCGCATCACCTGGCCCATGGAGATGCCGTTGATTTGAAGGTGTTTGTCCAGCAGTAGAGCTGCTACTTTACTCCTGCGGAAAGAATAGAAGATATAATAATTTCGGCCTTTACATCTATACTAGATGATTATTGATTAATCAATATAGATGTAAAAGAAGCGACAGAAAGAGATAACACATTTAAACGAACTTAGTATAAAGTAAGTTCTTATGAATCAGTGGCCGACTCTAGTGATAAATTATTTGGGCCGTCGTCTCCTAAAAAAAGATTGAACATCTAATTCTATCAATTTCACACGTATCAAAAATAATATAAGTAGTAGGTAGGTACCTACGAATAATCTGGTTTATTTGTAGAAAAAGGATTACACGAAATCTTTAACAATATGAACACAAAACGAAATACAACTTTTCCGGCATTGAAAGAAAATTTACGAGATATTTTTATTGTACGTTCAAATAACACATTTTATACATTCTGGTTGCGTCTCAGAGCGGATAAAGGAATTCTTTTACCTCTCATGTTTCTGAAGAACTGAAAACCATCTCTAATCCAATGTTCCCATCACAAAACATATTGTATATCTCGGACTCCTATTAGGATAAGACTACTATCGAAAACTGAGGGGTTGCAATCAGACCATGATTCTAAACATATTTAGCGAAAAAAAAAACGCTAATCTACTTAGTATTCTAATTCTCTAAATATTAACCCAAATAAAAACAATTCAAAAAGAGTGAATTTGATAAACCTATTTTATTTTTACTTGGTACACCTGAGTCTTATATTCTACAATTTGTTTATTTGTTATATTATCTGTATTATGTTCTTGTGTACAATAAAGAGTTAATCTATCTATCTATCTATCTTATTTTTCTTATTCATTTTACTAGTACTGTACGTCTAGTACGTTTATCTTGTATTTTAATTTGCTTTTCGGCATCGAACATTTTTGCTTGCAGTCACTAAGGATCATCTGTCAGTTGCACGCTCACTTGAGTGATAAGAGAAGGTCGATGCTCGTGTGAAAGCATCTTTATCGTAAGGTTTTTTTCATCGTTATAAAGAGTCCTGTCACTTTAAAATAATTCTGCAGCTTATAAATATTAAGATACAAAATAATCTTTAGCACCTACTTGCGCCAGTGTTTTGAGCAGTGAACCGGATTAGCTGAGCTATCTGTACATCGCTTTCAACGATCTTTAGATACCCCTGAATTTATGTACATAACTAATCGAAATATTCAAACTGAATTAGATAATTGGATTAGAAACTCTATCTAGATATGGATTTCAAATGCAAATCAGTCAGTCGGACAGTTTAGCATAAAGTTTGACTAGTTCAGAATTGAATAGATTACAAATAGTATTGTATAGATTTAATTTAAGAGGACTTCTAGGTGAAATTGGTATAAGACTAGACATTGCTATCTGTTATAAAATAATACGTTTCAAAAACTAAAACAAAAAAACAGATTTAAATTTTGGACTAAGGTCGAAAATTAAGCTTAATCAATGATTTTTGATTTAACTTTATTTTTAATTAATATTGTGCGTTTTTATCCCAGCCAAGCGCGAAGAACAACGTTCATAAGTGCTCGTTTACCCTGCGATTTACTATTGAAGTGTCCTACGTCACCGGTGCGCAGCGGCGCGGCGCGATTTACTATTATGGGTCAAAGTCAAAATCTAAGTCAAAATTAGTTTATTCATTGAAATCACTTTGGATTGTTTAGAATCGTCAATTTTAAATTTTTATATATTTTAGCATATTAATATATTATAGATTATAGACTGACCAACTAATAGATTATTTTGTAATGGTTTTATTATTATTTTGATAAACATCAAAATTCATTACGTATTTCGAATTAGCGCATAAACAGGGGGTTTATTCGCGTTCGTTTTTTCATCCATTCGATGAATATTCGGATGCTTCTTACTACGAGCTACATTGTATTCAGTCGATAAGATCAACGTTAAAACACGTTCCTAACCTAGAACCATATATTCCAAACCGAAAAATTGGCCCTTAAAGTCGGAAATTGTATTAAGAAACATCCGCATATTCATCGAACGAACGAGAAAAAGAACGCGAATACGCCCAGACAGAAAGTCGAAAACGACTTTGTATATGTAGAGATTTTGAAGCAAAAATGTAAATTCACAATCAAGAATTTACTCAAAACTCAAAACTTCCGGAACTCGCCAACAAATTTAAAAGGCAAATTAATGATGAAACACTTTTGACTTCTGTTAAATTAAAGGGATCATTTAATTAACTGGTCTGTTTATTATTAAAATTGATTTTGCGGTTTGCTTTTATTGGTGGTTAAAATTATTTTGAGTGGAAACCAAAGGCTTTCTTTGATAGCACTAAAGTAGCATAAACAAAATGATATATTTTACGTGTAAATGCTCATCACGAAGGCGCGTTGGCCATAATTTTTTTTTATGTTATGGGTACTGATAAACTACTTATATAATTAATGGATTTTTCGTTTCGGTCGTTTTTTTAGCTTTATATTCTTGTGATTGCTATAATGTTCCTTTTTTTATCCCTAATCGGCTTGAAGTGCTAAAAAGTTATCTTCCCTTTGTTTTACAAGTTTAGCGCTTTTCTGCTGAACAAGTATTTCGTATGACCTCTGTGATTGAGTGGGTGAAGGCCAGTTTATGACGTAGAAGGTTGCGAGTTTGATCCTTGCCGCGGGATAAATGTTTGTTTGATCTAATAATATGAAATATTTGGGTTAGATGTTTTCTTTTACAATATTTTTTAACAAAATTTATCTGATAATGTCTACCGTAGCTTAGAGACACAGTTATGATCTATTTTGAGGTTTACATAACATAAACTTTGCATAAACATGTGAGCGTTAGTCTTGAAAAAACATGGGGAAACCATTGCGAGAGACAGTGTAGGATTTTATAAAAATGTTCTCTCACCTGTACAACATCCTCTCCTGCCGATCAGCCTCCATGTATATCCTATAATACATATAAAGCATTATCACACCCGGGATCCAGAAACTAACACTACTAGATATCACTGCGTACACTCTGTTCACTGTGAAACTACACACTTTAGGAAACCTCCTTCGAAAGTCTAAATGATCCTCTGTTGTGTACCAGCCCATAAATATAGGGAGGAATGAAACTAAAGCTGGACTACACCAGACTACAGCTAGCATGATCCCAAGCTTCGCTGTCGTCATTATCAGAGGGTAGTCTAACGGTTGCACGATCGCGTAGTATCTATCAACGCTGATGCAGCATAGATGAAGTATTGAGGCGGAGGAAAAGTACACATCTAAAGAGTTCCACACATCACACATAAAGTATCCGAACAGCCATTCTCCGTTCGTTATTTCTACGGAGAAATTGAAACACATCGCCCATATTGCAACTAACATGTCAGCTAGCGCCAATGATACCACGAAATAGTTTGTTATCACTCGCAGTTTCCGATGTCGCATCACTGACACTATCACTAATAAGTTTCCGAAAATCGCAGCAATTATAATAAATAACATAATCAAACATTTTATAACAACAAGAAACACGATCAGCGGTTCGTCTCTAAACGGACTTGTAAATAAAACTTCTTCGGATGTTTCGTTTACATCGATCGTTTTGTTCACGTATCCGTCCGTGAGATACATCGAGGTGGAGAGATCTCTAAAGTCCAATGTGAAATTGTCGATGTTGAGTTGGAGAAGTGGCTCTTGCATGGTTCACATTGCTATACGATTCTGAGTTTTAAGCATTTGTGATTGAGCACATTTTAGCTTCAAGTCTTGAATTCTTTCAGTCGGTATTTTTCACTGAGGTGTGAGCTTCTTTCTAAGACGACCATTGTACCTGCAAATAAAAAAATATTTGAAGGGCTTTCGCACGGGTTTCTAAATGCGAAGTCTTAGAAGGATTTTGTTAATTAAATAAAGTTTATAAGAGGGATTTTGTAAGTAAAGCGAAATCAATTCTTAAAACGAGCTTTTAAATCCTAGATTTATTTACACGAGATATTTACTTTCTTTAGGAAAACTCAGTGAGGGCCGGAAACACGCTCTAATATTAAATCGTGAGATTACTTTTTTACACGAATATACAATCAGAGGTCCCACTTTCCACACATTGAGTTTTGAGTGAACTTTTTGGCCCTCATAAATTCCTTATATTATAAATTTGAAAGTTTGTGAGTAGTTTGAACAGAAGCCTTTGCTTGTTTGATTAGTACCTGAAACTCCTTTGAAATGCCTTTACATTTTTTTACATTATCTAGATACACCACTACGCCAAAACAGCTCTCAAGCCCATAAACTAAGATAAGCCAGTAACCACCGCTAAGCAATAGAACGGTTGAACAACGCTCGAATGGTTTCCCCACAGCTGTTATCGAAGCAAACAAGTAATCTACTGTTAATTTGTAAAGGGATAAAGTGTCGCTTGACGGCACAGTGGGGAGAGGAGTACGGGTTTGATACCCGCAGCGGGACAAATTTTTATTTTGAGGTTGAGTGTTTCTATGTAAAAAAATGTAGTACATATAAAAAAAGAATAATCAGTCTCGTGGTTTCTACAACAAAAGCTCTAGTTACAGTTCGCCCAACGGATCTAGGCATTCGTAAAGTTAGCCGTTTGTCTGCGCAGAACACAATTTTATATGAAAAAGCGTTCACTGACAAACGGCTAACTTCACGAATGCCTAGATCCGTTGGGCGAATTGTACATGTGCCATGAAACGTCCAATCACAATACAGAAAAAGCTATAGAAGTAGTGATCACTGAACGATGAATGAGATAGTTCAAAATATATAAATTTTTCGTACCATTTTCTATAGGAATCATGAAAAAGCACGTGTAAGCATAAGCACTTTCAAAAGATGAATGGGATGTTGTTTTTCAGCCTTCAAAGGGCGTATTTACAAAGGCACTGAATTTTCACGTCTGCGAGCATCATTGATAATTGAACATTGAAGCTTTGAACCTTAAAACAAAAAGACGTAAATCACAAAGGTATGTAGAAACAAATAGAGGGGAGAATGAGCAAATAAAATAACATTTAATATTGGAAAATGGAATACGTTGAACTTTAAAAATGCTAATAAACACGGGCATAAAAAAAGGGAAAGAAATATAATATTAAGTCTTTCTTAAAACCTACCTATCTAACTTTTATATTATTTCCCAGCTGTTTTCGACTGTTGGCATAACCATGTTAGTGAGTGTGTTAGTTTATATGGGAAACGTTTTCATATATTATGCCATATTCGGACCGAATTTTCACCCCACGTCTTTAAATAGTCTTTACTCGTCCCACACGATAATATTTGTCCATATTCGGCCCGCATACCAAAATCATCATCATTATCTTTAGTCACTGACTGATAATTACGATGAAAATAAAAAAAAAGTTACTATGAATTTGCAAAAAAAACTTTCTAAACGGATTTAACCCCTAAAAATATTTTCAACCCTTTCATAAACACTGAAATAACAAATACCGAGATACGTTCTGCTACCAAGTTGAGCTAAACGTCTCAACTTACACTGGGAGCACTACGAATTTCCACCCTATCTTGTGAAGCTTAGTTCTCAATATCGTCTGAAAAATTATGTCGCTTATGACGAAGACTTTCAACGTTCTCCTATCCGGTTTTTCGCACTGTCAAAGTACTAAACCGCTCTAAAGGTGTATTTACATTGTATCAACTTCCGTAAACCGTTTGTGGAGTTAAGAACGGTTTTGGCGGGAACATCAAGTCTTTATGACGTCACCCTTTAAGTATCTTTTAAAGCATATAGCCCTGGAGTATTTAAAACTGTTTTGACAGTGGGTCAGCAAACGTAGGACCTTAAAATGTATGCTACAAGATTAATACAGCTTCAGGAGGCATCCTATATGAAGTACACTCAATGGAGTGCTGTAGTGCCTATTATGTCTCAGATGTCGTTTGAGATAGAATAGGCTTGCCCAGAGCCGCCTTGTCCACAGGATACACAATGTCAATACGACACGTGTGAAGCTAAGAGATCGTGATAATGCGCATAAAAATTTTACGAAATATAAAATCCGTATCCCTAACATGTGTTTTTTTTTCAGATTAAAAGTCGAGAGTGAATCCTACTAGATAGAACAACATGCCTAAGAGAATGTCTACCGTGCCTTGGAAAATCGTGATCCTATTATTTTTTTTTATAAATCCACACAATAATCCACTAAAAAAATTCACACATGAACTATCATTAGAAAATGTTTAAAGTTCAAAAGAGAGTTACAATAATGCCTCGGTAGTTAATATTTAGTGCTATTCGCACACATATCATAAAATTTTAGGATAGGTCTTTGTTATTTTTTGGGATACAGTCATTTTAAGATAAACTTAAAATACCTAAGTCTTCTTACGAACTAGCGGTTGAACCGCGGGGCGGCTAGCCACGTCACGGGCCGCTTTTCCAGTTTTAAGCAACCGCTTGTGATTGTACGCACTTAGCCGCCACAAAATTGTACTAAAATTTTAGCCACGCAGCTGGCCGCCCCGCGTTTCAACCGCTACTGCGCTTTTCTTTGCCAGTGAAGTTTTAATTAACAAAAATATTAATATAATGTGTGATATTTACACAAAACGCAGATTATTACCGTCTGCCCCTACCAACTGCGCCCACGCGGGGGCAGACGGTAACGCCGCCAGCTTTTTGGGAACTGTACTTGGGGTCGGTGATTTGATCTCTGTTTTCTAACTGACATGTTACAATGAAACACGGAGGTTCAGAGCCAACTGAGGGTAGGTATTTATTCAATTACTATGCGAGTACAGAGTACCTACCCGCATTACAACTAATCCTATACATAACACTGTCCTCTCTTAAATTACTATTTAGGTAGGTACCTATTTCTAGTATCGTACCTACACATAACAAAGTAGGTTGGTAAAGGGTATTTTCTTATCTAAATTAAAGTATTAGTTTATTCTTTTCAAGACACTTAATAGCAGCTCTCCGACGCACTCGCGATGTACTGGCCGGCGGCGAGGTCGGCGGCGTCGCCATCGGCGGACTGTGCGGACTGTCCGGCGATGGCGAATGCGACGCCGACGGCTGCGGGCTGCCCGTGACCGCTCGCGAATAACTTTCACAATCTCTCCTATCTTCCCTGCGCGAATCAGACCCCTGATCACCGAGCTCCAAGTCACCGCCCTGATAGACATTCGATAAAGAGAATCGCGATTTTGAGTTGCTTTTATCGGCGAGCAGCTGGTCCACATGGCGTCTGTGTACTCGTCCGTCCGACGTTCTCACCTTGTAGGAGACCGGCCCCGAACGATCGACTACGATACCATCGGTCCATTTCTGCGCGTGCGCAGAGTAGTCACGCGCCAGCACCGGGTCGCCGGGCGCCAGCTCGCGCAGCGGGCGCTCGGTCGCGTCCCGTGTCTCGCGCTTCAGCTGCGCGTCGCGCACCGCCTCGCCGGGGTCCGCGCGCAGCAGGTCGAGGCGCCCGCGCAGCCGCCGCCCGAACATGGCCACGGCCGGCTCGCGGCCGGTCGCGCTGTGCGCGCTGTTACGATACATGAAAAGAAACTTACTCAGGGCCGTATCATCATCGACGCCCTCGAGGCACGCTTTCTTCAGAACCCTCTTTATCGTTCTGACCGCGTTTTCCGCGGCGCCGTTGCTCGCCGGATGATATGGCGCGACCGCCGAATGCTTTATGCCGTTCCGCTGCAGATACGTTCCGAACTCAGAAGATGAGAACGGAGGTCCGTTGTCGGTCACTATTCGCTTAGGCAGACCGAACCGGGCGAACAGATGCCTAAGCCCGCGGATCACGTTCTGCGCCGATGTGCTTCCGACCTTCTGCACCTCGATCCACTTCGAATGTGCGTCCACTATGACGAGGTAGTGCTTACCGCGAAAAGGACCCAAAAAGTCCAAGTTCAGCCTGGCCCAAGGTTCGTGCGGCCACGGCCAGGAATGTAGCGGCGCGGGCGGCGGCGCGGCGCGCTGCGAGCGGCACGCCGCGCACGCCGCGCAGGCGCGCTCGATGTCCGCGTCCAGCGACTCCCACCAAACGTAGTTTCTAGCTATCTGCTTCATTCTCACGATACTCGGATGTCCGTCGTGTATCTCACTCAACACCGCCTCCTGCAACGCCTTAGGTATCACGATCCTATAGCCCCAAACTAGGCAACCTTGGTCTGAATGCAGGGCCTCCTTTCTGCTAAAGAAAGGTTTCTCCTCTTCGATCTTGGTATCTAATGGCCAACCAAACTTTACGTATCCATTAATTTTGTTCAGTAAAATATCCTTCGTTATTTCTGTTTTGATCTGGTTAAAACTTACCGGTAGGGAATCCTGCACAAAATTCAAGTAGCTACATTCTTCGCCCTTCCTCTCAGCTCTGCCCTCGGCTGCTGCGAGAGGGAGACGCGACAGCGCGTCAGCTACCGAGTTCTGTTCGGATCTGACAAACTCGATGTCGTATTCGTAAGCCGCCAACTTTACCGCATAACGTTGTAAACGACTGGCAGCTGTCACGGGTAATCCTTTATTTTTACCTAATATGTAACTGAGAGCTCGGTGATCGCTTCTAAGTAAGAATTTTCTCCCGTATAAGTATTGATGATGCTTAGTGATTCCAAAAACTATGGCTAAAGCTTCCTTGTCCAACTGCGAGTAGTTAGACTCGGCCGCATTGAGTGTCCTTGAGGCGCAGCTGACGGGCCGCTCGCCGCCGTCCGCGTAGCGCTGCGCCAACACCGCGCCCAGCCCGTACTGGCTACTGTCCACCGACAGAATTAACGGCAGGCTCGGGTCGTAGTGGGCTAACACCGGAGAACTGCTTAACATTTTTTTTATCTTAGTAAAACTCTCGTTACAATTTTTATCCCAATTCCACATAGTGTTCTTTTTTAATAAGGTATACATAGGTTTTAAAATATCGCTCGTATTTGGACAAAATTTAGAATAGAAATTTACCATGCCCATAAAACTTCTCAATTGAGTGACATTCGTCGGTACCGGAGCAGCTACAATGGCATCAATTTTCTTCGAGTCTGTGTGCAAACCAAATTTATCTATTTTATAACCTAGATACGTCACTGACTCCTTAAAAAATTGACACTTTGAAAAATTTATTCTAAGTCCATTTTCTTGTAATCTTTGAAGTACCGCTCTAAGGTTAGACATATGAGATGCTTTTGTTGGGCCAGTCACACAGATATCGTCAGCGAACACAGCCGTCGACTTCAATCCACTCAAAGTCTCTTCCATAATCTTCTGAAAGTTTTCTGGAATGCATTTGATACCAAAAGGAACTCGCGAATAGACAAAAGTGCCTACATGAGTTGTTATTGCTGTCAACGGCTGCGAATCACTATCTAATATACATTGTTGAAAAGCGTTAGATAAATCTAGCTTCGTATAGTGTTCGCCCCCACCTAACGTGGCCAAAAGGTCCTCGATCCGCGGCAGCGGATAATGAAAGTCTTTGAGCCGCGGGTTAATGGTCACTTTGTAATCACCACATATACGAATGTCGCCATTAGATTTAACTACCGGAACTATTGGCGTGCCGTAGTCCGATCTATCAACCTTATAAATGACCCCCTCCCGCTGCAGCCGATCGAGTTCCCGCTCGACACGCTCACGCAGCGCTAAGGGCAGTGGCCGCGCCTTTACAAATACCGGCGTCTCGTCACTCAAATGCAATCGAATTTGCGACTTACAAGTACCTAAGCCTTCCGCAAAAACCTCGGGAAACTCATTACGAAGAGAGCCCGCCATTGAATCTTCTTTGGTTATATTGTGAATCGTATCATTTTGATTTTTAAATAAATTTAATTTTAAATGTTTTATCCATAAACGGCCTAACAAAGGAGGTCCGCCATTGTCGATTACGTAAAGCTTTAGATAAGCGGTCTCCGAACCGCATTCAACTTTTACAACAATATAACCCAAGGTCTCGATGACGTCACCCGTATACGATCGAAACGTAAGAACCCTATGCTCGATAGGTATAAGTGAAAAATTCGCATCGTAAAACTTCTTAGATATTGCCGAGATCTTACTACCAGTGTCTATCTCAAATTTACACTTCACATTTTCCACATTCAACATAATCACATAGGGCTTATCGCCAACACAACTGACCAAGTTATAAAAGTGAGAATCGTCCTCGGAATCGGTATCGTTTAAAAAGTACTGACCTTTTTTAACAGCCCTGTTACCATCGTACTTTTTGCACATCGCCTTCAGATGTCCTTTCTCACCGCACTTGTCGCACGAGTAAAACCTGTACCGGCACCTGCCGGGAACATGCGCGGACTTGCCGCACCGGGAGCACGGCTGGCGCGCCGCCTGCGCAGCCTGCGCCGCCGCTGACGCCGCCGGTGGGCGCGCGCGCGCTCCGCCGCCGCCTCCGCCGACGCGGTGCAGTCCCTCCTCCTTAGCGGGCTCGACGCCGACGCTCAGGCTCGCAGCCGGGGCGCCCGCCACGCTCGCGTGCCGCTCCGCCGCCTCCAACGCCAAAGCGAGCTCGACGCCCCGCTTGTAGTCGATGTTCTTCTCGGCAAACAGCCTGGATCGCATGTCCTCGCTGACCAATCCTGACACGAACTGATCGCGCAGATTTACTTCGAGCGAGGCACCGAAGTTGCAAGTCTTAGCCAGATGCTTCAGACTCTGCAGATACGATCGGATGCTTTCACCTTGCGCTTGCTTTCTTTGCCTGAAGATGTGTCGCTCTGCAATTTCGGATCTCTCCGGTTCCAAATGATCTTTGACCAACTTTACGAGTACGTCGAATGTTTTATCTTCGGGCAGCTCCGGAGCACATAAATCACACATCAGATCATAGCACTGAGACCCGACAAGAGTCACTAAAGTAGACACGTGTAAGGTTGTCTTGACTTCATTGAGTGTAATAAATTGTTTCACACGACGCACGTAAGTGTCCCAATTTTGATTATTTATATCAAAACTTTCTATTTTTCCGAGTGGCATGATAATAAGTAGCCAAAACGCGTTTTAAACCAGTTAAATTAATTAATTTCCGTCCTGTCGCCAGTGATATGTTACAATGAAACACGGAGGTTCAGAGCCAACTGAGGGTAGGTATTTATTCAATTACTATGCGAGTACAGAGTACCTACCCGCATTACAACTAATCCTATACATAACACTAACATTAGTTGAATTCAAAATAGGTAGCCATAAGTGTTATCGTCTGCCCCTACCAACTGCCCCCACGCGTTGGCAGACGGTAACACTTATGGCTATCCAGCGAGAGATAGATAAGATATCTATTTTGAATTCAACTAATGTTAGAAAACAGAGATCAAATCACCGACCCCAAGTAATGCCCAAAAAGCTGGCGGCATTACCTCGTTGATAGAGTGAAACAGTGTGAAAAGCATGTTCAGTTGTTTGGGCATGTAGAAGGGATGCTTGAAAGTTGCACAACTAAACAGGTGTATAAAGCGTGTGTACGTAAAAGGGGAGGCTTATGCTAAAATGTTGGGAATAAATTGGCGACTGTAAGGACGGGTCAACGTACCCTAAGCCGACGAGCTTGTATGAAATGTTGTTTCTAGAGATTACACATTAGGTACAAACAGACAAATACTTATCCTACTATATAAATCTGAAAGTTTATGAGTAGGTGTGTTTCAAAAATGTTGATTTAGTCAGCGTTACCAACTGGTAACTCCCTTGCACGAGGCGTGCAGATACAAACTGACCAAAGAAAGGAGCTAGCCTTACCTGTCTCCTACAAAGTCATCCCACTAATTTTATAAAGCTGAAAGTTTGAGAGTTTGTTTAGATGTTTGGATGTTTGTATGTTTGTGTTTAAATTACGCCTAAACCAGTGAACCGATTTGGATGAAACTTGGAATAGGCGTAGATCTCGTAGCATATATTCAAAATGCTGGTACCACGCGGGTGAAGCCGCGCGCAATAGCTAGTATTTTATATTTATTTTAAGTTGTAACTTAGAAATGAGAGCAGTTCATTCCTACTTAAAAACTGACAATGATTGACCGACACTTTGCTCCTGAGGGAAATCAATCTTCTAAAAAGCGAAATTGCCTTAAAATTCCGTGGAACACTTGGAGATAATTGTTTTGAACAGAATAGAAAAAGTTTTATTTTTATCATCAAATACAATACAATTCTTATGGACTTATGGAATCAGCTGTCATAAAAACGCGCCCAGTACATACGCTCGACCAGCTGTGCGAGGTCGGTTTTCTCCGGATATAATGATTTTTTTGGAAAATCCTTTTGGATTTGACTGTGTTTTGGGATGCTCTACCTACCCCTTTCGGCTTCGGTAGACGTCTTTTTACACCCTGTAGATAGATCTAGATGTATGATTTTATGTATGTATGTAAGATTTTGCACAAGTGTTTGCTGTCTAGACTTGTTCTCCAATACAGTGCTTCAATTTTATGTAAAATATATCTAAGAAATAATAAACAGAGTTAGAATTTCATGTTTTTGTGCATTATCTTAAAATGAAAAAGGCAGCAAATAATGGCTCTTTAATAGCTGTAGTACACCTTACTGTATTTTATTTGTTTTATGATACGATCTATAATAAGCATGCGAATAAAATGTTTGACTGAAATTGAAAATCCAAAAGTCACGATTTCGCTATGGGCCGTTTACATTGATCAAGTAGGTACAGTGGCAAGTAACAAACTGGACACTGGATAGTGTAAAAGCCGATCAATTTTTGGGGTTCCGTATCTCAAAAGGAAAAAAACGGAACCCTTATAGGATCACTTTGTTGTCCGTCTGTCTGTCTGTCTGTCTGTCTGTCTGTCTGTCAAGACCCTATATCTCGGGAACGCGTGGAGTGAAAGTGACTTACCGTGTCATGTTTGGTATCGTATGAAAGGGCTTCATTAGCACAAGCTAAAACAGATTTTTAATATTTTTTATAATTTATAGTTTTCGATTTATGGCTAAAATAAGGGTTGAAAGTTTGTATTTTGTCCAACATTGAGCAATGGCGCGACCCTATTTCGCCCGGACCGCCTGACGACTTTTTGCACTCTACATTTTTTATTTATTTATTATTATTATTATTAGATAATGGTACGGAACCCTTCGTGCGCAAGTCCGACTCGCACTTGGTCGGTTTTTTTTTGTGTAGGCTCACTTGCCACTGTAGGTACTTCTTTATAACTCCCTTAAGATCACTTGCATGTTTTAATTGCTCTCGCTTTTAAAAGCCTACTTTCATACCATTATTAAAGTAATTAGCCTCTTATACCCCAAATTACAACTTATCTTTTCAAAACGAGGGTCCCTCAGCCCTAGCGTGCATTTATCACTCATAATACCCCACAACTTTGGGGTCTAACTTTGACCATCAAAAACTTGTTCCAGTTTATCAGCGTTGAGCTTTATAAGGGTGGTACAACTCTTATTGAAGCTTTTGTAAAACTCTCCCGTATTAGCTTGCTTAGTCGCTCATGATATACTGTCGACGTGAAGCTAAGTTCTGTACATAAAAGGTGACAGCTAGTGGCATTTAACAATTGAGCGTTTCGTAAAAGTGGTCTGGCCCTTGATTCATAATACAGCGGAATGCATTCGGTTCGGAATCGACCGACAGCAACCAATCACAGTGCAGGAATTGATCCGAATTTGACGTTTCTTGCACTGCGATTGGTTGCTGTCAGTCGATTCCGAGCCAAATGTATTCCGCTGTATTAGGAATCAAGACCCTGGTCTAAAAAAAGTACAGGGTAATTTCTTCGACCATAAATATTATGAAAACCCGATGGGCCTCGGTACCTGAAGGTTTACCCCGACGGTTCAAACATTATAAATCCTACGAGATTTACATATATTTGCGCCTTTTGAGATCCGTATGCCTAGCGATAACTATACAGGATGTAAAAAGACGTCTACCAAAGCCGAAAAGGGTAGATACAGCATCCCAACACAACCAAATCCAAAAGGATTTTCCGAAAAACTCATTATATCCGGAGAAAACAGCGTTTGATACTGTTTGCGTAGGTACTGGGCGCGTTGTTTTACGTAGATTGCAGAATTTTGAGTTTTAACTGTTTTTTTCTTTTATAAATGAAATTATTATGTAGGTATAGTCTTATTATATTGTACTAGTAGTAAATAACCAGAAAAAATATAAAATGACGTCAAAATTTTTTGCGTTTTTTTTTTTTTCGCTAAATATGTTTAGAATCATGGTCTGATTGCAACCCCTCAGTTTTCGGTAGTAGTCTTTTTACACCCTGTATATCGTACAGTTGTTCTACGAAGGCGGGTTGGTCCTAATTGTGTGTTTAGATTTGTTTCTGTGTGCGGAAGCGATACCGAGCGCTCATTTGTCGAGCTTACGCACACAGAAACAACGTGCTTGTGCCTCAACACACACATAGAACAATACCTACCTTTCTCAACATAAAACAGCATGCAAAAGGTGACGAGTCATAATTTCTGTTTCAAAGCTCACATAAAAACTTCGTTTTGTACCAGAGTGTGAGTTTCGTGTAACTTCGTGATTTGTGAGTTGTTAACGAAGTTGCTATAGAACTTTTGCGACTGCTAAAAGGCCCTGAATAACTAGCGAGAAAACTTCTGCCTTTAATTTTTAATAATGACGTATTTCTTGCGAAACAATCAAATGGATAGAATAAAATATAGAATAGAATATTTATATTAACAAAAAAAAATAACTAAAATGATTTACAAATACAATAAAATGGTTTACATCGATTGAGATACATTTTAGTGGGAATGTAGGAAGAAAGATTAGTACCTATGTACATTCAGCGTCACCTATTGGTAACCCTAGTAGTAGTAGTCAGCGTCACCAATTGGTAACCCCCTTAGTAAAGCGGTTTGTACTGCAGGGAGGTTACCAGTTGGTGACGCCATAAAATGGACGTACCAGACTTTTAATAGTACTCTCAAATGAATATTTTATCTGTTAATCTCGGTTTAAGTTTTAGATTGGGGTTAAATCATATTTTAGTTCAAGTTACGAGTAGTTGTTTTAGGTTTAGACAGTTTCACAGTTGGAGTATAGTTCAGTTTAGGTTGTCCTTTTTTATGATGAATGGGTTTGCTCTTGACCCCGAGACTTGTGTAAGTCTCGCTCCATCGTAGACCTCACTCTTGCCTGTGTAGGCAAGAGTGAGGTCTACGATGGAGCGAGCCTACCCAGAAGGTGCCTATTAACTCTCTTCTTAAAAAAACCGGATCGTAGCTCAGCGGAAATACAGAACCTTGAAGCTGATTCCAAATGTTTGCAGTGCGCATAATAAAAGAACTTTGAAAGCGCTTAGTTCTAATTAATGGAATATCAATCAGGTGAGGATGGTTATCAGCTGTGTGTCTCTAAACATTACCTTTTAACAAAAAGTGTATGCAGCAAATAACTACGAGTCGAACTCAGTAAAATAAAATGCAAACATAGGTATTTATGTCTCTCTTCAAAGAGCGCTGGTTCGAAAACTTTTAATGAACGTAAAGAGGATACAGTATATGAAAGGAATTTCTTTGAGGTGGACCATCTTTTCACCACATTGGTTCAAAAAAAGAGTGACACACAAAGAAGACCTGCAAAGTGGCTTGGAACGACATAATTCAAACGAAATAAACAGTGGAAGAAATGTAAATTTCAATGATCACGACTGCATCCCCAAGGCGTGGTAGACCTTGTATAAAAGTATTAAAATTAAAAGTCTCTACATTTTTGCAAAAGATCCATTCTTCTTTATGTATTTGAACTGAAACATTATTAATATGATCAAAGCCTCAAATTATGCTGCAAAGTGGAATTTATTCCTGCGTTTTCATATTGTAAATTATGCTTAGTTATTCAAAATCAATAGAAGCTAGAGAAAGACCGTGGTCCAATGGGTACGAGTATGAACAAAAATTGACTCCCAAGAGAAAAATTACTATTGGTTTCATCTGACGAAGGCGGGTTATATATTATACTGTATATTAATAAATATGGGCCAGGCAACACTAAATATTAAATACTAGCCCCCTTACTAATAAACTTGACATAAAGGTATGTCATGCATAACCTATGAATAACCATACAAATTTTTAGTTTATGCATGACATAACTTTATGTCAAGTTTATTAGTAAGGGCCTGTCCGTCGCGGTGTTACCCGCGGTTCCTCGGAAAACTTCACTTTCCCGGGATAAAATATAGCTTATGTTCATCAGGGATACTGTAGGATTCTAATGGTGAAAGAATTTTTCAGATCTGTTCAGTAGTTTCTGAGCCTATTCAATTCAAACAAATAAACTAATATTTCCACTTTATAATATTTGTGTAGATACTCGTTGTAGACAAGGATAACTTCTTTGTTTATCATAATTTTCTGTGTTGCCTGTAATAAACGATTATTATTATAAAAAGTAAGTCAAATTAGGAACGTTTTTAAACCCTTACGTGTGTGTTTGTGTGATCAAAGTATGAACAAAATATATTTCCAGCGATACTTATACAGTTTTTACTCTGAGGAGCTGATTAGATTTGCAGATTTTGCATTTAGATCGGGGATTTTATAGTCGCCTGAAATTGTTTTCAAATAGAAGGCAAGTGGAAAGCTATGGCTATCCTTATTGAGATTCTAAACTGCTTTTCGAGAAGACGAGGTGAGATGAGTTTAGTCTGTTATCGAATCTTTAACTAACTGGTAAGTTGTTATGCTAGTTTTGGTGGTAGGTTGTTCAATTACACAACTGTTCACTTAGACGTTGAGTATCTCACTGACTACGACAAAGTCAATTGAGTGATTGTGTTATTGACTCCATAGTAGTGTCAAATTAAATACTTATTACTTAGAAATAAACTATTCAGCGTTTTTTCTGCTCTTTATGTCAAAGTCAAAGTCAATAAGCATTTATTCAGTAGAACCGCTGGGATCACTTAGTCTAAAACTTTTTTTTTTATTTACAAAAAAAAAAGGGCTTTGTCTCTGAGCGACTATATCGCCCAATCAGTAACATCTTAGCTTAGTCTTCATATTTTTCATGGTTTCACTTAACTTCTTGAATTCTTCTTCTTCTTCTTTTTATTCCTTCTTCTTTTATTCACTTCAAATCTTTCTTCAAATATGTCACGTCAATAAAAATTTTACTCCTGTTCTTTCGCGACCCCTTTCGTATGAGTTCATTTTGTTTGCGCGTAAAAGCCGCTCTAATATTGCATAAAGCATACTCATCACTGTATTAAAAGTAAAGATTATTGAACAAGTATATTACCAGTGTATTAATTGCAACACAGTCGCAAAGTTCCATTTAAAAGCACTCATATTCACATGAACATTTTCCATTCACAAAATGCACAAAGAAGCAAAACAAAAAGCTATCGCAATAAGCTCACTGAGACGAAAAGCATATTTTTCAATGGAAACCTTCCCGATAACCCAGAGGGTTATTTTATGCGAACATAACCTTTTTGGTGTGGGATTAGAGTTGAAAATTGTCTATAGTGTTATGAACTCAATGGACCGATATGATAGGCGCTACTTGCGGATACCGATTTGAATAAAATGAAGCGTATGAAACTAACTTTAATAAAACTTGAAGAATATTTTTTACAGGCTTGTTTATTCTAAAAAAAACATTAAGTATTAAAAAATTTAATTATTAAAAAACATTTATTCTAACACAGGCTATATTTAAATGTATTCTTCTTTTTCCCGCGTTTATCCATCTCGTTATGTGGGGTAACGCATAAATCTTAAAAGAAATATTTTAAAGATTTATGCATTATCATCACGCTAGCATCCATAAGGCGCGGTAGACATTTTATCATATCTTTTTTTATTCTTGTTATTTGATAACGGGGCATTTCTCTAGATACATATTTGGTACATGCATGTCCACATCTGAAGTTAGTGTGCATGTACTCTTAAGTGACAAGTTGCAAGCTCATTGCCGCCTTTTAGAATACTAGCTGTTTCCTCACGATGCTTTCCTTTTTTTTATATTTTTTCTGTTAAAATCACTTGCAAGTTTAATCTATTGATATAAAGATTATATTTTTATAGTGTTAACCGCACACTTAGGGTCGATTCACATCTGTCGGAAAATGCGTCGCATATTATCGGTCGCGAATAAACAAATATAGCTGCCAACCTTTCACACTGAACCGATGATACGCGATTATGTTAAACGAAGACCGCTGAATATGCTCGACGTATTTTCCGTCAGATGTGAATTGATCCTTAGGAATATCTAAAGATTTTGAAATGTATCCCAAAGTTTTTTTTGTATGGATGCGGGATTTGAACCCACGTCCTTACCGAGAACTAAACTAATGGGTAATCCACGCAAATGGTTGGAAATTCCTAGGAGTACATTTATTTAGGTAACTTATTACAAAAATTTAATGCAAATTTAAAAAAAAAAAAAATTTTAAATCATACATATGCGGGATTCAAGCCGGCTTTTGAACAAAAATAACGTAGATAGAATTATCTTCTTTCCCAAAATTCGTACGTGAGCAAATATAAATCAGCTTTGTCTACACCATTAGGTAGTAAAAGCCCTTTGTACGAACTTTTTTTGGTTAGGGTCTTATAGGGTGCTAAAGTACTACCTACAGAAAATAACATGATCGGACTCTTTTTCAAATGAACAAAATAATGTTGCCACATAGGTATGTCTGCATAGAAATAAGTAAGTTTGCATGAGTTAATAGCAAACTCTGATGACGGATATTTAACGCCGCCTTAAGGTTTTTATCATAGCTCAACGACTTCTTCTGCTACAATAAACGTGTTTTTGTATTAAAACAGGTTCACGACTGTATCCCCAAGGTGCGGTAGACATTCTCTCAGATTTTTTTTTCAGTTTTTTTTTTTTAATTCTATTCAAACATTGTAGAATTTGCAATGTTCGTAGCACTTGTTTTGGAAGCGTTCCAACTGCAATCCAACTCAGGCCTTTATCAGAGTTGCGTCCCCAAGCATCTTAGGTAGCAAAACGAAGTGATGCGAATGAAATTGACTTATAGAAAACAATTTTTCGTTTTCCCTGTTTTCACGGTTGTACCACAAGTACAGTCGCCTGCAAAAATATGTCCATTCCACAGTTTATATATAATAATAATGCTGGACTTTTCACACAGCATCATCTAGCCCCAAAGTAAGCAGAGCTTGTGTTATGGGTACTAGATGACTGTTATACTACTTATACAGGGTGTAAAAAGACGTCTACCGAAGCCGAAAGGGGTAGGTACAGCATCCCAACACACAACCAAATCCAAAGGGATTTTCCGAAAAAATCATTATATCCGGAGAAAACAGCGTTTGAAGATTACTGTTTGCGTACTGGTTTGTTAGGTACTGGGTGCGTTTTTTTACTTAGATGGCTGGATTTTGAGTTTAAATTTTAGTTTTTTTCTTTTAAAAATGAAATAATTAGGTAAGTATGGTCTTATTATGTTATACTAGTAGTGAATAACTGAAAATAACATAAAATGACAAAGCGAAGTCAAAATAAAATTGGGTTTTTTTTTTGCTAAATGAGTTCAGAATCATGGTCTGATTGCAACCCCTCAGTTTTCGGTAGTTGTCTTTTTACACCCTGTATACTTTTTGTTTGTAAATACATACAAATTATACATAGAAACACCAGACCAGAGTCAAATATTTATAGATCATACAAACATTTGTCCCGCCGCGGGGATCGAACCCGCAACCTTTTGCGTCGCATGCGGGCTTTCGCCCACTGCGCTACAGAGGTCGTCAAAATATATATACGTAACATGTAGCGGTAAATATACCTACTTTATGTTCAGCAGCCAGAAATCCCTTTACAGCTTAAGAAATGAAGATTTTGTTTTTTTGTAATATATTCGTTATGTTGGGACACTATTTTTGAAGGTATAGTGTATTCTTCTTATTGTACGCGACCGTACAGCAGTCGCCAAAAGCGGCTTGAAGTGGGTAGACATTGTATTTGCGGATACATTATTAATTTCTGGCTCATTATATAAAAACTCTGAAATAGCATTCTCGTTATTTCTATAGAGATTCAGGAAAATCATATTGTGATTTTCAGAGAACTTTCACTTACGGAAATCTATATATAAATTAAAAAAAAAAAAATCAGAATCATTTCTTTTGCAGTTCCCGTATCACGAAGACGAATTGATCATAGTCGTATTTGTAGATGCACATCGAGCATGTATGTGTGTTTCTCTGTGTGTATGCTCGGGAACGCTCCATGGACAAATAAGCACTCAGTATCGCTTACGCACACAAAAAAAAATCTACACACACCAGTCCCAAAATTAACTAAAAAATATACTTATTCACAAGTCTAAAATGTGACTCAAGGCGAGATAAAATTCAGGACATCAATTTATCCCACTCATATAATAAAGCTGATAGTTTGTGAGTTTGTTTAGATGTTTGGATGTTTGTATGTAAGGATCAGAATCGAACGGCGAAACAGTTTACAATGAAATTTGGTAAGGTGAAAGGTATAACAACAGAATAGCATATAGGCTACTTTTTATCCCGAAAAACGTTCCGAAAAACCAAAAAATATGTGAAAAGATAAATAATAATAAGAGAACTGCTCTAAGGTTGCCATGTGTACCAATAACTTTTGACTTTTTAAAATGGCGATGTCATTTCGTTCTACTATGCTTTGAACAATTTTAAAGACAGCAAATCCAATAAAAAATTTTGAAAAAAAAATTGAACCGACTTCACAGAACACAAACAGAAGAACCTTCTACACACTAAAAAGAGAAAAATAAGAATATAATTTGAAGTCTTTTTGTAAAGTTAAGCGTAAGTGTAAAGTTAAGTAAAGCTAAGTGAAGTTTTTTTGTTAGAAAGAATTGACCTCTTTCTAACAAAAAAATTTTGGAAATCGGTCCACAATTTTCTTAAAGTTCAGTGATTGTTTTAGTTTTACGGGAAAACTATTAATCCCTCAGGAAAAAAAATATATGGCGCCACCTTGAGAGTATACCTCTTTCTAACAAAAAAAAAATTTGGAAATCGGGCCACAATTTTCTTAAAGTTCAGTGATTGTTTTAGTTTTACGGGAAAACTATTAATCCCTCAGGAATAAAATTTATATACCACTATAAGAGTATACCCTTTCAAACAAAAAAAAATTTTGGAAATCGGTCCACAACTGACGGAAATATCGGTGAACATACATAAAAAAAAAAGTTAAAAATGAATTCACTGATTTCATGGGTTGGATTGGAACAAGATAGTTCTATCTCTAAAGTTTGTATGACGAAACAATGCGCAGACGAAGTCGCGCACAGGTCCGCTAATTTTGAATAAGTATGGATTTATTTTCAAAGACAAGGTCTATTTTCCAAACCCAGGGCTAAAAGGAATGAGTCTATGTTT
Source organism: Epirrhoe tristata (assembly GCA_951394285.1). Classification (NCBI taxonomy): domain Eukaryota; kingdom Metazoa; phylum Arthropoda; class Insecta; order Lepidoptera; family Geometridae; genus Epirrhoe; species Epirrhoe tristata. The sequence continues at coordinate 6,608,116 of OX596159.1, read as the reverse complement.
CCATCAATAGCAGAAAATACAATGACAAAAGCAAGGCCGGGATAATCCCAAAAAGGGACGATGTTGATAATGCCAGGCAGGTTGGGTGTGACAACAAGAACTTTATAATTAAGGATCTAAGACAGCTTGTTCACTCTGTCTAGTATGAAACACACTCGTAAATAGTTGGAGTAGGCAGTCTTAATTACATTACGTACAATCAAGCCTTTTGTAAAAAAACATTTATTCAGTAGGACCGCTGTGGGATCACATATCCATTGAACTTGTTATAAAACACTGTCCATCTCTGTGATTATATAAATAAATAAATAAAAATAAATAAATAATGCTGGACTTTTCACACAGCATCATCTAGCCCCAAAGTAAGCAGAGCTTGTGTTATGGGTACTAGAATGACTGATAAACTACTTATATAATTTTTTTTTGTTTATAAATACATACATATTATACATAGAAACACCCAGACCCGGGACAAATATCTGTAGGTCATACAAACATTTGTCCCGCGGCGGGGATCGACCCCGCAACCTTCTGCGTCGCAGGCGGACCTTCGCCCACTGCGCCACAAAGGTCGTATGAATGTAGAAAGTGGCGGATTTTATGTCTGTTTATTTTTGTAAATGTAGAATATGTTTTTATTTTCAACAATAAGTTGGTACAGTTAGCAATGAAAGTCGATTAACAGTCTGATTTCTTAAAACACCGTTTGGTTTCGATTTCTAAAAAAGGGCTGACACTTATTCTTCAAATATTTGTCAAAATATTGGTCCTGATGTTACGGATTTTAGAAATATTGAGATTTGATAAGTCATTTGTGAAACTCATGTCAAATGTTAAGCGACTTTCGTTGCTGACTGTACTAACCTACAGAACACTACGTAACCAAGGAGAAACTAAAGTACTTATTAGTGTTGTCGGATGTCATATAGCGGACTTCTTTCCAAGGACGAATCTATTTTCCCAAGAATCAATTTCTTAGGAAATGAAGTCTAAGGATAAGCCCCTGTCCAAATATGGCCTTTGTTGTCAATGAACCCGAAAATTCTTGTAATAATCTTATGTGTCTATCTTCCATTTTCATCTTATATCTATCTTTTACAGATATTTGTAGGTCTAGGTTGTCACTTCAATGCGTTTAGATCGTCGAGAAAAATAAAACAAAAGGTAGGTGATAAATACCCGTTACAAAAAAAAATTACCTAGAATAGAATAGAATAGAATTCATTTATTTGCGTCCTACCTAGGTCATCATAGAGTCGATTGCCCATTAGCTCAGTTGGTTTAAATTCCGAATGGTTGCCAATCACACTTCTGATGATAGTCAAAGATTGAGAATCATTTGAATCAAACAGGAATAAAAACATTTAGTTTTAAAACGATTCAAAGCGATTCCAGCGGTTCTACTGAATGAATGCTTTTTGGCTTTTGACTTTATAGTCAAAATGTTCTGGATCTCACGTAGATATTTTGAAACTAAATGAATGATGTAAGGTACATAAGCCTGTACCTACCGCTAAAATAAGATAGCTTGCGACAAAAATAGCAATATTAAACTAAATAGCAGATAATTCAACAAATCGCGACCCAACAATCAAAATAATTGACCTCAATTCTGAACTCGCTTTGCAGCTAATTTTAGTCGCAACTGTCAATAATTAGCCAGCGTGTTTATTCCTATTTAGATAAATATTGTACTAATAATATAAATCTGATAGTTTACAGATTGAAATAAAAATTGATGAGAAAAGAAAAAAACTTGGAATTGATTTAGATTACCTCAACCCTCGAATAGCATATTATTCCCAAAGCTATTTAAAATGTACTAACTATGTTTTAATGAGTGTTGTGTTGGAACAACGCAAGCGAACCTGCAGGCGAAACAAAACACCATTGTGACTGTACCATCGTCCTTGGACTGTAGGTCAAGGTACAGTCAGCCACGAAGGTCGATTAACAGTTGGACTTTGGAAAATGACTTTTTTTTTCGATAACTTAAAAAAACTTAACTTTTCTTACTAATTAACGAACCAAGACTTTATCTTCAAATATTAGTCATAATTTTGGTCATGATGTTACGGATTTGTGAAATATAAAAATTAAATAAAAAATCAAATGTTAATTGACTTTCGTTGCTGACTGTACAGTAGACAATCAGGGCCTTACTAATAAACGTGGTATAAAGTTATTCCTGAGTGTAAACTGTCAAAATGTATGGTTATTTTTAGTTTATTCCGAGGAATAACTTTATACCACGTTTATTAGTAAGGCCGTCAGTCTATAAGATCTTCAGGGACTTCAGTTATCATTGAAATAGACAAATACCTTCCAGATATGATTATAAGTATTAAAAGTCAATCGTGGTGAGCTAGTTTTTAACTCAGTTATCTCTATCAAACTTAGCATTCTACAGCAACTTAATTCAAGAAAAAAAAAGAAATTCAAGAATCGGGTTCAAAAAATAAATTAAAAAATATTTATGTAATGATTTTTTTGTTTTGTTATGAAAATCCTGACAAAATCGATAAAGACTATCCTTTCAAATGATTGTTGCTTCTTGTATAACTTAGCCTATTCGTGATGTAGCTGCGCTGCGATTGGTGGAACGTCTGTTCTCCTTGAAAATCATTATGCAACAATTCTAATAAATCAATAAATGATAAATTTTGAAGTGAAAACTTAAATGGGCTTAGAAATTAAATTGATACGGTCAAACGTCTATTTACAAACCAAAAATGAGGCCCTGTCAGTTTGTGTAGTTTAAAATGAAAGACCCTATACAGGTATACCTACTATATCCGAGCTTATCAATGACTCCAATTCCCTTAAGAAAGACCGCTTCCTATCTCGTTCTATTCCTTATTCATTTCCTAAAGGTAGCTACATAACCGCAGTACGGAACATACAGGGTACTCCAATTGCTACAGTTCAAAGTTAAATTATTGGTAAACTAGTGAAAAATTAAAAAAAAAAGAAGAATAAAAATACAAAGGAATTAGGTAATTATTATAAAAACAGATAAATTAGGAAATAACATAACTATGTAGTTTTAAGTTTTCACTCACACTTCTCTTTGATGATGCTTTTTTATAGAAATACATCAATGTTTTTTATATTGTAAATCATTTCTGAGACGGTATGAAGTTTGCAGGGCTATTTTATATTCTCACAAGACTGCAAGAAAGTGACGTCATTCTACAAATACCAATATGTCCCAGGCACTACAGCATCCCGTTGAGTGTAGGCATTAGTTACCTTCTGACGCTGTAAAAATCATCTAATAATGTAAAGCCCTAAGTTGGATCCAAAATGAAACACCCTGTACATCCGTTTCGATTCGACAGTCTAATTTTATCTCCGACGCAAATAGGTCAACCGGTAAATTTTTCGAGAGAAATTAGACTCGCTTGAATATTTTAGGGTTGACCGTAGCGTAGCGGGTAGAATTCCTAAGTGTATAATAAGGCGTAGAAGGACGTTATTGAGTTTATGTTTGATTATTTTTAACCCCTTAGGATCTACCTTCCTTTCTGGTAAATATGCGCATTTGAACATGAATGCTCTTTTGAAAAAATCACGAAATCTAGCTTTTGAGCGGTCACAAACCGCGATGCATAAGCAGCTGAGCGTTTCTATGATAAACATTTTTTAGGCCCTGGCTTCGTGGATTCCATAACGGAGCAACGACGAAGGCTGAGTGACTTAAAAACTCCAGCACCACAGTTTTGCCAAAAAAATAAGTAGGTAAGTACATAACTTATATTTGACAAGTTTTATCATAAAGTTAACAGCGTCAGTATTATCTTGTTGTAGATATAAAATCTTTCTATAATATATCTCAAACAATGTCCAAGGCACTACAGCGTCCCGTTAAGTGTAGGCATGGATTGCCTCCTGACGCTGTATAAATCATCTAATATTGATGTAAAATGCCAAAGATATAAAAACCGGGAGAATCAATCACTATAGTTAAACTAAAATTCAATGGAACTAACAAATAAAAGCCAACTAAGTTCTACTTGACAATTTACAGTGCGGCTTTCCTGGAAACAGATTTATACTAAGCAGTTAATTTTAGAAACGATTGAACTTGTACTATTGGTTACAAAAGTGACTTTCATATTTATTAGGGCTCCATTTATTTTCAGAAACGCTTGGAAAATATTTACAAATCATACAAATATTTTGTCTCGCGATTAGAATTGAACTAGGCTTAGGCCTTCCTAAGCCTAGTTCAATTCCTGGCAGGCCTTCCTGTAGGTAGTACCCAGCAGTGAGTGAAATCAGGCTGTGGATTATGATGATGATGATAGGCGAACTCACAACCTTCTGCGTCACAGGCCAGCTTTCTCCCACTCTGTTACATTTTGTCAAAAATAAATAACTCTCTTTCGTTAGCACCTGTGCAAAGCGCTGTGTCGATCTAATAAAATGTTTCTTTCACAAGAAAGGTATACAAGATGCAAATTGAATGAGCAAGAATGAGATGGAAGATAAAAGAAACGTCGCAGTGCCATTCATTAATAAGGTGGTATCGAGCGATAAGCTTAACACTTGGTTTTATTTCCGACTAAAAAGCTAGGTCCGAAACCGTGTTTGTTGCATTGGTTCTTCACGGTATTGGTTTCGAAGCAACAGGAGTAGAATCACCTAGTTTAGATTCTAAGTGATCCCAGCGGTCCTACTGAATAAATGATTTTTTTACTTTGACTGTTTCCCTAAAATACGTCCGCTTTGAATGGTGAAATCATACAAACTTTCACCTCTAATTACAGACCGTTCATCATTATTTTTGGAACGAAGTTTCTTTTCGGACAGTTTCAGATGATCGGATGGGGGGCCATACGAAAAAAATCATGGCACTACCATCCTTTTCTCAAAGCATACCGTCGTTCATAAAACCGTCAAAGCTTCGGTCCGGATCTAGGCTGGCTTGGTATGGACACGTTATGAGGAGGGATGAAAACCATGTTACCCAGAGAGTGATGAATATGAGTGTGGCTGGAGATTATGCAAGTAGAGGAAGGCCGAAAAAGAAGTGGTTGGATTGTGTGAGATGATATGAATGCGAAAGGAGTGGATACAGTTGACGAGTGATAGGAGTGAATGGAGGAAAAATACATGTTGTGCCGACCCCACTTAGTGTGGGATAAGGGCAAGGGAATGATGATGACTGCTAGAAAGCTGAAATTTTCAAGATAATGTGTCCTTGGTTGATTTATCAAATATACCAATTTTCATTTATCTGGCTAATATGGTTTTAGATTCATTGATTTTGAAAAACGTGAATAACCTATATGATATACCTAGCACTCGGTCATTTATTTTTGTGAGAAGGAAGTATTTTAAGTGAGTAAGCTACTCGTAATATCAATGAAAAGAAGGATATTCTTTTCTTTTGGAATTATCGTGTCGAAAGTAAACAAGTTCAATATCAACGCAAGTTTTATCAAATAAATCATTTTTATCGAAAACCTATTAATATAGGATCATTAATATTGCTGTCCAAATAACGCCCTGTTGCTGTCATCGTCATGATAAGGCGTCACCAAAATTATCGCTTTTATATCCTACGAAAATGATCTACACAATTTTTGTCTTAATTCTTGATACCATTACCTCTTCTCAGACATTTTCATAGGATCTTAAACTCCTTAGATCTGAGTAAAAGGTCTACTGTTCTTTGAGGATATAGCCGTGATCGTGTTTGTTAAAACAAAGTAAATAACAAAGAGATATTATCCCCAAACCAATGATACGTGAATTTATTACCTCTAAAACTCTACTTACGTGTCTTAGAACATGAAAACTTGAGTAGTTACATAAACGTACTTTGTCTAGCCGTACTTAATACGATTGGATCTTGACTATTTTAAGAGGATGAATTATCAAAAATAAAGGCCACAACCATGTTCATTACCTTGGTTCTTCGCGGTATTGGCTAATAAGGAACAGGAGTAGAATCATCTAGTTTTAAGACCATTCGAAGCTTCAACAAAGATTTTTAGGTGATCCCAGCGATCCGTCCTACTGAATCAATGATTTTTACTGTGATTAATACCCCACTAGGACGTATTACATCTCTTTAAAACCGGTACTATACCGGTAGGTACCGGTAATCCGCAGATACAAGCTCAGGTATCGTTGTCCCATTATTAATTACTCTCGTTAATCCAGCGTGCAGTATTGATGGCACCGTACTCATACCAACTATCTGGCTAACTATTTTTGACTGCTTGTATATGTTTTTGTTTATGAAATGAAATGAAAAAAACTTTATTACAATACAATGTAGATACCTAAATACTTAAATATAGATTATTACATAGATACCATTGTGTGTAATTGGCGGTCTTATCGCTGGATAGCGATATCTTCCAGACAACCTTTTAAACTAGGCTACAACTAAAACTAAAGCTAAATTTGCAAATAAGCATACTGGGACCCCCACAGTGACTGCAAAGTTGAGTATATGTATATTATGTTCACTGATTTGATGGTGTTTTCCGTAAAGTAAATACGAGAAACCTGTAATTTTCGGGCAAATCAAGAGAAGTTTAGTATCCCTTATGTTTAGTTAATATCATACACCACAGACAAAACAAATTCGACTTTGGAATTGAGAATTTCCACCTTGCAAATTCAAACCATAAAAGATGGTAAGATAAACTTTATCTTTACAATCTGCGCAAATTCCACTTGGAACAGTTTCCAACCGTAAACGTAGGTAATTTATTATCTGTCAATAAAGATAATTATGAATCTTTTATGAAATTTTATTGTTTGTTTTCATAGTACCAATGTAATACTTAGATAACAATTTATAGCAGCCACTTGTGCTAGGAAAAACAAATAGAAACAATTTGATTTGGGTAACAGCAGGGTAAGAAGTATGAAGCTTGCTATGTTCTTGATATATCGTCGAAGTGAAACAACGTTTTGAACAGTCATACTGAATGGTATTAACGACTGACCGCTTCCGTGCTTCGGAAGGAACGTTAAATTGTTGGACAATCCCACTATCCCACTAATCCCACTAATATAATAAAGCTGAAAGTTTGAAAGTTTGTTTAGATGTTTGGATGTTTGTATGTTCGTGTTTCAATCACGCCTAAACCAGTGAACCGATTTGGATGAAACTTGGAATAGGCGTAGATAGTGACCTGGAATAGCATATAGGCTACTAGCTGCGCTCCCGCGGTGTGACCCGCGGTCCTCGGGATTTTTCATTTTTTCGGGATAAAAAGTAGCCTATGATCTTCCCTGGGATACAACCTTTAACTATTCCAAATTTCAGCTTAATTTGTTCAGCGATTTGGGCGTGAAAGCGTAACAAACAGACAGACAGAGTTACTTTCACATTTATAATATTTAGTATGGATTCAAAATGTTGGTACCACGCGGGCGAAGCCGCGCGCAGTAGCTAGTCAAAAATAATTATCAAAATTAATTGATGGTACATCCACAGGGCTGTAAGGCGTCCCTCCGTCACCAGTGTCGGCCACTTACTCTTACGAACTTATTTACAACACAAAATATTATTGGACTCTCTACCATTGACATGGGGTGATACTGGTAAGCAGGTTTTCACACGATTGCTTTCCACAGTTTAGAGCTTGTTCACCTTCCGCTTATCAGTAATCTCTGAATTATGAAATATGCCTTCTTGAGCACGTGCTGCTTTAAATTCAGATGCACGTGCTGAGATTAGAACCCAATGTCTTGGGAAATACCTTAGCTAAGATCAATGAAAATTGGGTTATCTGTACAATCGGAACAGAGCTCATAAAGACTCACGATCAGATTTATCAATGATCAGAAAATTAATAATGAGGATCAATAATTAATCAAATGGATTGGATCAGTTGAGTTATCACTACACATAGTTTGCGATGGTTGTATACGGCAACGGATGCTTGTATGTTTTATTAGATACTAGGCTTAGTTCATTTTAATTTAGGTACCATGATAATTTACCAAATTAGGTTTTACAAAATATTCCTGGATGTAATTTAACTTAACAAACTATAAAAGTAAATATTTAAGTTAGAAAAAGAAAAAAGTAAATTATCGACATTTAGTTAACTATGTTTCCTCGATTTATTAAAAAAAACTCAGCATTTAAAATTAATAAACCAAAACAAATCCCAAACATTTCACCCTAAAAAACTATAGTTTAACTCCAAAATAAAAAAACACTTACCACAAGAACCTAAATCAAAAACAACACAAATTCACACAATCACTTTCGTCAAAGCACACACGTATTCCTTATAGAGCGCCGACACGACCGATCGCGACCGAGTCGAGGGACAGACTGAAAACGCTGCAGTGATGAGAAGGCGCAGTTTTGAAATTCGAACACCTTTCATAGTGCAGTAACTTTGATTCTTGGAACTTATATGGTGAAAGAGAATATGCGGATATATGGTGGATTTAATTAACGCTTTTCAATGTCACAATCATTGAGTTGCTGCCCGAAATCACTCAGATTAGCACAGATTGGAAGTCTGTGGTTTTAAATCCGCATGAGTGACACCTTCGCATAGTGCAGTAAGATTATTGGAACTTGCATTTATTCCACTGGAATCAATTATCACGGATCGATGAAGATGCTTTCAAATTCAGGTATAATTTTTTAGTAGCATTTTAAAAGCTTGCATGATCATTAAGTTTAGAATCGAACACTATCAAAATGAAGTTCGTATTACATCGTATACTATACCGTAAAGAATCCGGCAACAAACACGGTTTGGGATTTCGTTTTTCTTAGGTGATCCAGGTGATCCCATTTCATGTGACTTCTCTATTTTAGTGTTGTGTTGCTAATTATTTTCTACTTTTCAACCGACTTCAAAAAAGGAGGAGGTTCTCAATTCGTCTGTATGTGTTTTTTTTCTTTTTTTTTTTTTGTATCTTGTTACGCGATTGTTCCGACATTTGTTGACCGATTTGCAAAATTCTTTTCATGTTTGAAAGGGTATACTCCAGAGGTAGTCCCATATAAATTTTATTCCTGAGGGATTGATAGATTCCCCGTAAAACTCTAAACACCTTCCCTCCTAGCCATGTAACAAATAGAAATCGAATCGACAGCTTGACGCCCTGAGTCACACCGCGTTTCGAGTCAAACATTGAAGTCGGTTTTCTTTTTAGTATAAAAACGTAATTATTTCAGTTACGATAATAACTTATGTTTTCTAATTTCAGGGCCGGTTTTCTTACAGCATATTAAGCAATGATCAAAATGAGGTTTTCCTTATTTCGCAATTTGTATGAGTTTTTCGCTTTAGTAAAGATTCTACGTATTACGTTACCTATTACTCGTGTATGAATAAATTTTATACGGTTGCTGTGGTAACGCAACATTAAGAAAATAAACAATAAAACCGTCCCCTTAAATGTAATTGTTTGTCTGTTTTTAAATCTTATGTCATTTGAACACATTTGGGTATTATATAAATGATATAGAAAGCTTTCATTTACCGAATGAATTTGACACACTTCCTTGAGCTGAATTTTGGTACCTTACCTTATGACATGTGTCGGTGACAATGCAATAATATGGTGACAGCGAACTGATCTGATGATGGAGTCAGGAGCTGATCAATGGAACTCCTCAGCGAATAACAGGTAAATATTCGTTTTTAAGCTCATATGAAACGACAACCTATCGAAAGCTTAGGTACCTCTGTAGCACCCACTGCGCTAAAGAGGTCGTATAATCTAAGAGATATACTTACACAAACAGATAAATCACAATACACTGTCTAATGAGCGGTAAACATGCTTTTAAAGGTTCGTGAACTCTGAATATTTTAACGAAATCATAAAAATGCTAATAATTAATATTTTCATGTGAAACCTTCGCCTTTACCTCTGTAGGATTTTATGGTTCAACTACCATTTAATTTATGTTACGATTCTCTATGATAACTGAAATAAATCATAAAATTACTTGAACTTTTATTTCTACAACTACACACATAGGTAAGTATATGTAGTAAAATAAAGTAACCTCTTATGAATGAATGAATTAATTAATAAAAAAAACTTTATCGCACAATACACAGCTTAAAACTACAAGACACAGTAGAAAAGAAAACCATATATTATTACAATATACAATGGGCGGTCTTATCGCTGAGAAGTGATCTCTTCCAGGCAACCTTTGGATGGAGCGGAGTGTAAATGCAATGCTCGTATGAGTTTCAAGTACACTTGAGAACCTTAAAGATTTTTGAAAAAGCCAGACCCCAAACCGTGTTTGTAACTGTTTTATCTTTATTTCAAATGAAGCTTCTGAATATATATTTTTTTTTAATGCTGGACATTTTCACACAACATCATCTAGCCCCAAACTAAGCAAAGCTTGTGCTATGGGTACTAGATACTGATATATTACATATATACTTTTTGTTTGTAAATACATACATAGAAACACCCAGACCCGAGACAAATATCTGTAGGTCATACAAACATTGGTCCCGCGGCGGAGATTAAACCCGCAACCTTCTGCGTCGCAGGCGGACTTTCGCCCACTGCGCCACAGAGGTCGTCAAGGTAAGATGAAGTAGAAGGTACTAGATACTTTAGATATATTACTTTATATACTTTTTGTTTGTAAATACATACATATTATACACAGAAAACACTAACATAATGACTAAGTGAGTTATGCTCATTTAGTTTATTTCAGCTAAAACATGGCTGCATTAACAGGTGCTTCGCATGGCAGATATTAATTTTAAAAAACAAGGTAATTGAAACGAAAATCCAATTTCTGCAGCACCTTAATTGGGTGTGCAGCTTAAATTACTGGTGTTAAATTCTCTGTTATACAAATTTGCCGAATTATGAGAACTTCATTAAAATTCCTCTGCCGAATAAAAAAGAAATAATATGAGTTTATTTGTTAGACCATATTTAGTTATATATATTTGAAATGGCATTTTTCGTCAGAAAACATCTCTATCTTTTCCCACGCATGGCTGATATGGTAGTGCGAAACAGACGTGATAACAGTAAACTCCAAATGCCTAATAGTAAGACTACTTTCCTACAAAAAAGTGTAGTCTATCTATATGTCACGTGCTATTTATAATAAAATACCTAAATCATTGAAAGATCTTGGCGACAATATGTTTAGGAGTAAATTGAAACAATTATTGATTAATAAATGTTATTATAATATTAACGATTTCATGACAGATAAATTTTGACATTACCTAATTTCTATTCTAATATTTGACCTGTTACAATAACTAATACCTAACCAATGTTTAAATTACAAATCTATGTGAAAATTAATTTGAATAGTTACTTAATATTAATCTGAATAGACCAACTGTAACATTTGCATGCTAATCCTAGTAGAACATGATTGAAACCAAAATATTTCAACACGTAACCTACATTGTGTTCAAGCAAATAAACCATCTTTATCTTTACCACTTGAAACTGTTATACAAAAATGTATAAAGGCAAATACATTTTACAAGTAGCTATAGCAATCAAATCAAGAATAATCTTTTTTTTTTTATTTGTTGTTAAAGAATATCGTGTTCCTGTGGAATGTACGTACTAGAACTATTGGACCGTAAGTAAATGCACAAAAGTGAAGTAAATTGAATAAGAAAAAATAAAGCTAAGTCACTTAAATACCTTTCTATGGTCAAAGAAAATACTTTTACCCGAATCCTTTGGATAACTAAACGCTTTCCAGATTCCCTTTCACACATGTTCAAAGCGATTTGTTCTCAATCGTAACATCAAAGGAGAATAGGATTTCTATTTAAAGTTTTCCCAAGACGAGGCGAAATAAAACTCTCAAGGCGAGTGACTGTGGCGAGCATTGTTAGATAGGGTTGTCAAACCTAAAAAAAAAAAACAGGATTATAACTAATCTTGTCGTATCATATCATTTCTTTCGAACCAGTGTGGTGAAAGGTGTAAGTCGTTCTAATGCTCATATAATTTGACGCTATTGATACGTTGGGGCTCGGACTCGCAAACTTCGGATAGAAAATCAATACTCCCACTGAGGCCAAAACGGCTCATAATAATATTGAAATTAATCATTTGAATATTTAATATTATTTGTATTGTTTCGAGCTCTTATTGATGAAGGAAAACATCGCGAGGAAACCCGCAGCTTAGTCAGCTCCACTACGTATAGACGTCGTCTTTCCTGTGGACAAGAACGATTAAGCTGAGAGGATGGTTTAGGTGCTGGGCAAGCCTATTCCTTTTAAAACAATGTCCCAGGCACTACAGCGTCCCGTTGGGTGTAGGCATAGGTATGTATAAATAATCGTATATAGGATCTTTCATTTTATACTAACTTAATTCAGGAATTGGGTTCAAAAAATATATAAAAAAATATTTATGTAATGATTTTTTTTTGTTTTTTTATGAAAATCCCGAGAAAATCGATAAAGAATATATTTTCAATTGATTGTTGCTTCTTGTATAACTTAGCCCATTCGTGATGTAGCTGCGCTGCGATTGGCGGAACGTCTGTTCTCCTTGAAAATCATTATGCAACATTTAAAAAAATCAATCAATGATTAATTTTGAAGTGAAAACTTAAATCGGCTTAGGAATTAAATTGATATGGTCAAACGTCTATTTACAACCCAAAAATGAGGCCCTGTCAGTTTGTGTAGTTTAAAATGAAAGACCCTGTAGATGTAAAGGCCTGAGTATCAACCCTACACATACGGGTCAAGAGTCTCACTAGCCTGGCTATGCTATAGAGACACTATGCAACTGACATCTTTACCCCCTTATTCGCTAAGAAGCAGTCTTGTTACAGCGAAAACAGGCTCGCGACAAAAGGTGATAGACATCCGAAGATCTTTGCTTTCAAACAGGATCACGACTGTGTCTCCGTATATAAAATCACAGGTCCTTTTATGTCTAGGAACTCTCCTCTCTTTGCCTACCCAGGCAAAGACACGTTCATGTACAAGTATGCGATATTCAAATAGTTTTTCGGTAGATATTTTTACGAGAAAATTGATTTTAGGCATTGATCGGGGTTCGAACTCACAACCTCAGACTAAGGTAGAAAGTCCATCCCACTAAACCAACACGGTTTCTTTTTCATGCATAACCTCAGCTTATTCTTTAAATATGGTGTATGCGTAGGTAGCTAAACCGCGAAGGTTCTTATATACTCGTATTTTGTACTAGCTGCGCTCCCGCGGTGTTACCCGCGGTCCCTCGGGATTTTATTATTTTTTTCGCGATAAAATGTAGCCTATGTCCTTCCCTGGGATACAACCTTTAACTATGCCAAATTTCAGCTTAATCTGTTCAGCGGTTTGGGCGTGAAAGCGTAACAAACAGACAGACAGACCAACAGACAGAGTTACTTTCACATTTATAATATTACTAGCTGACCCGCGGCAAACGTTGTTTTTCCATTATATCGCTATTAAAAAATAAGGGTTGATCGTAGAAGGGTGAAAATTGAGGATTGTATGTATTTTTGTATGTTGTATCATAAAAAAATGGAAATTAAAAATTTTGTCTAAAAAATAAAAAAAAATTTAGTGGTGGACTACCCCTAACATTTAGGGGGATGAAAAATAGATGTTGGCCGATTCTCATAGATACCGGATAAGCACAAAAAATTTCATCAAAATCGGTCAAGCCGTTTCGGAGGAGTATGGTAATGAAAACTGTGACACGAGAATTTTATATATTAGAAGATAGTAAGTATATATATTATATTGTATAATAGTGTAATATAATATATAGTATAGTATATAGTAAGTATGGATATGGATGTCAATGCGCCTATACGGTTAATGAAAATATACCTCGTCGTGGGGGCGTTAATACTTTTACTTTCAAGTAAAAGTATTAAAAAAGTAAAAAATAAGTAAAAGTAAAAAGTAAAAGTATTATTTTTCAAAAAGGAAACGTATTTTAGGCTTTGTAAAAAACTTTTCTTCGCTACCATAGTGTATAAATATACCTACAGGGTGTGGCAAAATTTTACCTCATTGAGCAGCTACCTTTTCTTTTGTAGTTTGAAGATTGTATTGTAAGGAAACTAAGACTATTTTTAAGCAAAAAATCTCCTAGCCTTTTATGTGTTTAGGGTCGGCACAAAATATTATCTTCTACCACTTCATTCTATCGGCCATCAACATTCAATCCCTTCTTCCCCATATCTATAACACAGTTCAGTCTATGATAAAATTATAGAGGAGAATGGAAGAAGAACACATGTTGTGCCGACCCCACATAATGTGGGAAAAGGGCAGGAAGATGATGATGATGATGAGTCTATGATAAAATTATATAAGTTTTATAAAAATATATTTAATTATTTTTTTCTAAAGGTTTTGAATAAGGGACGGGCTGCATCGGACGAATCAAGATCTTTCAACAAATTGGGGCGATATCTCTGTGGTTACTTTGTGCAACGCGAGCTTTTTTTCTATAGCGAGTTATCTCAAACTCGCTATAGAAATAAAGCTGAGGTCTTAGTTTCCTATATCTCAGTAGATTTTCTAACAAGAATTTCAGGAAACGTAGCCTGGCTACAATGGCCGCTCATCTACTAGGTTAGAATTGGTTTTCAATTCAACATCGATATTGAATGTTTATAGTGTGATTCAATCTTCTTCTTGTTGTGTCACTAGTATTGTCGAAACCAGTGTGGTGAAAGGCTTTTAAGCGCGTCTCAAAAAGGCACAAAACTGTTGTGAAAACATCTGTATCTCGTACAGACTGTCAGACATTAGTTTTCTTGCTGGGTGTCCTAGTTTTAACCAGATTAAAATACTTTCATTATAATAAGCATCAATAAAACTGTCCCCTATTTAATCGCAACGCCTGCGCCGCGAAACTAAGCTATTTCATTCCTTGCGTAATTTGTCTAGCAGACACCAACACACTAATTGTTTTATTCGGTTTTATTGAGTTATTGCCCGAACCAGAGACACTTGGACACAAATTTAAACGAAAATTACACTTAAAGGGGATCTCTAAAAATGCTTTAACATAAAAATAGAACTGGCACAATAAATATTATTTTTATTATTATTTAGCCTACTGCAGGGTAAAGGCCTCCCTTCCCTTCTTCCACTCTTCGCGATTTAACGCAGTAACAGGCCAGGTTCTCAGGTGAGAATCCAGCTCGTCCCGCCATCTCATCCTAGGTCTTCCACGTCTGCGCGTCATATTTTGTGGGGTCCACTGCGTGGCTCGTTTTGCCCACAAATCGTCTGACATGCGACAGACGTGTCCGGCCCAGTTCCACTTCAGGCTGGCGGCTTTGTCGCAAACGTCAACAATTCTGGTTTTAGAGCGCAGTATACTGTTCCGCATGCGGTCTGACAGTTTTACACCTAAGATACTGCGCTCCATGGCCCGTTGACAGACCCCAAGAGCGGACTTCTGACGTTTTGTCAAAGACCAAGTCTGAGCACCGTACGACCCATCCTTCTATCTATCTATCTATTCAGCCGGTAGCACCCACTGTTGGGTATAGGCCTCTTCTCTTTCACGCCACTTCTGGCGGTCTTGTGCCAGCCGGATCCACTGTTCTCCCACCGCCCCCACAATGTCGTCTGACCATCGGGCAGGTGGTCTGCCCCGAGGCCGCCGCATATCTCTTGGCCACCACTCGGTAACCGCCTTGGTCCATCGGTTGTCGTCCCGTCTGGCCAAGTGCCCCGCCCATCTCCACTTAAGCCTCGCTATCCGTATACCTACATCCTCGACCTTAGTGCGGCGTCGAATCTCGACGTTTGGTATACGGTCCACGAGGTGGATACCTAGCATGGCCCGCTCCATGGCTCTTTGAGCAACCCTTATCGTGTGCATGTGCTCATTTGTGAGAGGCCATGTTTCGGATCCATAAGTAAGAATGGGAAGGACACATTGGTTGAATGTCTTGGTTTTGAGACATTGCGGGATTTTGGACTTGAAAACATCTTCCAATTTACCAAAAGCAGCCCACCCCAGTTGGATGCGCCTAGCAATTTCCCTCAACTGGGAGCCCCGGCCAAAGGACAAACGGTGACCAAGGTAAACATACTCATCGACTGTCTCTATTCGGTGGTTGTCGACATCGATGTTAGGTATGTGGGACGGATTATTTGTCATTACCTTAGTCTTCGACATGTTCATCCTAAGGCCGACGCTCAAGGAGGCCTCATGCAGTTGGGCGAGCATGATCTGGAGTTCTGCGGCGGACTCGGCAACAAGGATAAGGTCGTCAGCAAACCGCAAGTGTGACATGTTCCGGCCGTTAATCCTAACGCCTCTCTCTTCCCAATCTAAAGTTTTCATAACATCCTCCAAAAGACACGTGAAGAGTTTCGGGGATATCGTATCTCCTTGACGTACTCCACGGCTTATGGGTATTAGGTCGGATAATTTATGCATGCGTACTTGCATAGTTGCAGATTTATAAAGCTCCCGAAGAATATTGACGTAGCGCTTGTCAATATTGCAACGATGGAGAGAGTGAAACACCGCCCAGTGCTCGACGCTGTCGAAAGCTTTTTCATAGTCTACAAAAGCAAAACACAGTGGGCGGTTATACTCTCTACATCTCTCCATCAATTGCTTGACAGTGTGTAAATGGTCTAAGGTAGAGTAACCGCTTCGGAAACCTGCCTGCTCGACTGGTTGGTAGTCGTCGAGTGTTCGCGACAGTCGATTGCATAAGACCTTGGAGAATAACTTATAGACCTGGGAGAGGAGGCTTATGGGCCTATAGTTTTTTAAATTAGTTTTATCGCCCTTTTTGTGGAGTATCGAGACGATGGCATTTTTCCATGCATCTGGTGTGATGGTCTCAGATATAATTTTATTGAAGAGGTCAGCAAGTGGTTTAAGTACCGTTAGTCCTGCTGCTTGTAACATCTCAACGTAAACGCCATCTTCGCCAGATGCTTTCCCGCGCTTCATTCGAGATAAGGCAAACCCAATTTCGTTTTCGAGTATGGGAGGTATTTGTTCCGTTTCCATACGTTCAATTGGGTTTGCTCGAAGGTCCGGAGAATTTGGCGAATTTGGTTCCACTTCTTTGGACGAGTATAACTCGCCATAGAACTCTTCAACGATTTGAATAATGCCGTCTCGATTTGTCACAATTTCACCAGTCCTGTTTTTAAGCTTATTTATTTCTGATTTATGTGTCGCTAATTTACGTCTAAATACTTTTGGGCCTCTATTTTGCTTGATAGTTTCTGTAATAATTTTAGTGTTAAATGTTCTCAAATCATATCTAATGGATTTTCTAATAGTTTTATTCAAAGTTTCTAACTTTCTTTGGTCTGCAATATTATTAATTTTCATATCTCTTCTTTGACTCAATAGTGACAGTGTATGTGATGTTAACTTTTTGTGCGTTGGCTTTATTCCTCCTATGTGTTTTTTGGTTGTGCTGGTTACTATTTCAACTAAGTTTTTATTTAATGAATCAACGTCCATGTTCACTTCTCCTAATGCATCAAATTGATTTTTCAGGTCAATTTGGAACTCTTTTTGTAAGAAAAAATACGCGTTCCTGTCATACTTTTGGTGTTGCGGCTTGACCATCTTACATCTTTCTTTATTGAGGTAACATCGGAAAGTGGCACGAACCATTCTATGGTCGCTACTAGTTTTAAATCTCTTTAAAACGTTGACATCTGTTATGTTCTTATTATGTTGCGTGAGGATATAATCTATTTCATTTTTTGTGTATCCATTTGGACTCGCCCAAGTCCATTTCCTTGCAGTGCGCTTTTGGAAAAAGGTGTTCATCGCAAAAAGTGATTTTTTCTCAAGGAAATTAACCAGGGTTTGTCCTCTTGAATTTCGAGTACCTATCCCAAACTTACCTACGAATTTTTCATTTTCCAAAGGAGGGCCAATCTTGGCGTTGAAGTCCCCCATAATCACTGTATAGTGGCAGGGGTTTTCATCATACGCTTTCTCTATTTCTTCATAGAAAACTTCTACTTCGTCATCGGGATGCGTTGAAGTAGGAGCATAAACCTGAATGATCTTTAGGGAATACCTTTTATTGAGAGATACATTAACATAACATACTCGAGCTGATATACTCGTAACATTAGTTACTGTAGCAGCATTCCTTTTGTGTATGAGGAATCCTACTCCGCCATATGTCGTATCGTCGTGTCCTTTATGGAAAAATAGATGACCACTTTCAAGTTTACTAAGATGTTCTCCTATCCGTCTAACTTCAGATAATCCAATCACATCCCAATGAATTTCTTCTAATTCCTCTAATAACTCTAAAAGCCGATCGTCAGTACTCAGGGTTTTCGTATTATACGTTGCCAAGGTCAGTGTGGTTGGGCAGCAGGGAATCTTCCGGAGATTCTTCGCACCCTCTGCCCCGCCGGAACCGGAGCCGCTGCCAGAACTCGGAATAGCGGGGCTGCCGGGGACTGAGGGCCGTTTGTTTAGGGCGTGATTCATAAAGAGAAGGTTTATAGCCTTAAAACACCACGCTGGCCAGTGCGTCTTGGTGAGTCGCCAGAGCCTCGTTCGTCTGTCAGCAGGGTACACCACGTGCAGGTGAGGTTGGCTTGGGTGGCAAGATGTTAGAGCCCCCTTATACCCCCATCCTTACAATAAATAAATAAATAAATAATGCTGGACTTTTTCATCAAGCCCTAAAGTAACTAGGTTATGTTATGGGTACTAGATGACAGATATACAACTTATAAAGGTACTTTTTGTTTGTAAATATATACATATTATAGATAGAAACACCCAGATCCGAGACAAAATATTTGCAGATCATACAAACATTTATCCCGCGGCGAGGATTGAACCCGCAACCTTCTGCGTCCCAAGAGGGCTTTCATCCGCTGCGCTACCGAGTTCGTCAAAAAATTGAGCTTGTGAGCTAGTGTGAAAGAATTATGTATTCCATACAAAAGGCTTCCTTCGTACTCTTGACACATGTTTCCAACTAGACAAACGATTTGAGAGATAGTCTACAAACTACTAGTGACACTTGAAACCGCTTAGCATCAGTGTAGGTACCCTTAGAAGGGAGCTTTTGAAATACGGGTTCCGGAAAGGACCGGACTTATTATAGAGAAAAGACACGCTCGTCTTTACAGCATAAATTAAAATACAAGCCCGTAGATCCTGCTACGAAAAAACCCCCATCACTTCTAGAAAAATTAGACATAAGGAAAGATCTTCAAACGGCTGAACAGATTTTCATGAAACATAGCTAAGAACACTCGGAATAAAATTATCAATAACACAAAAAAAAACTAAAAGAAAATCGGTTCATCCGTTTGGGAGCTACGATACCACAAACAAATACACAGACAGACACGTTAAACTTACAACACCCCTCTTTTTGCGTCGGGGTTTAAAAACAACAAATCACACAGCAACATCTCAAACTCGATCGATTAATCCATACTAACATAGTAACTCTGTCTGTCTGGCTGTCTATCTATCTGTTTGTCTGTTTGTTACGCTTTCACGCCCAAACCGCTGAACAGATTAAGTTGAAATTTGGCATAGTTAAAGGTTGTATCCCAGGGAAGGACATAGGCTACTTTTTATCCCGAAAAAATGAAAAAATCCTGAGGGGCCGCGGGTAACACCGCGGGAGCGTAGCTAGTATAAGAGGAGGACCGGGAAGAATGGCAAAAGCGAAGGGAGGCCTATACCCAGCAGTGGGTGAAATCGGGCTGCGGATGATGATGATGCTGATGAAGCAAATTCTTTGAATTAGAGGCCAACACTTGTGATGGCTAATATGACACTAGCGTTCACTCATCCAGTTTTTTTGTGACCCTACAAAACGTTCTGAGCCCCTTAGCTCCTAAGATTTTGTCACTTGAACTTTATATTGTTCAATTCATAGCCTTTGCTCCACTCAACTCCGTCTCAGTGAAAACGCGCCCTTTTACCCAAATGCTATCTTAAACTTAGTTACTTCATCAGCTGTTCTTGTAAGCACTCCCCAGTTTCAATAAGATTATCTTAGTTTGTACATTAATTCTGCGGTTTATCTAGATTATTCAGTAATCATAATGTTTAATAAGATTAGTTGGATTGAATTGATCGTAATTTCTATTTATAAAATGAATCCCCATATCTCTTGGTCACGGCATCACGCGTGAACGGCTGGACCGATTTCACTAGTTTTTTTTTTGTTGTGTTTGTTATTGTCATGAGAAGGTTCTTATGACAGAAAAAAATAAAAAATTGCGTGGAAAAAATTAATCCCTATATCCCTTGGTCACGCCATCACGCGTGAACGGCTGGACCGAATAATGCGCAGACGAAGTCGCGCGGGTCAGCTAGTAAATTATATTTATAAATAGAATCAAGGTAACTAATCATAGACAAAGATTTCTCTCTATTTTTGAATACATCAAGAACTTCAAGGTGGTAATTATCTAAATAAATACTTTATTAGGATAGGTAAAGGGATATAATTTTAATACCTTAAAGTCAATCGAATGTATTCGGAAAACAGAGAGAAATACGAAATCAATCGACGCTCTTTATTGATGTAGTTGTACTGTACACTAGTGTTTTGTGGTGTTACTGTCGCAAACAACTGGTTTAATCAGCCATTCAATTAAACGCCTAGCCATTTCATGAAATGACGCCGTTCTAAACGGCCTGAATGATATTCAGCCGTATGATTAGATACAAATGTGACGGCCTCCTCCATCCGTAGGAATAAAAAGAAGAAGAAGAAACCAAGAAGTGAAGTGAGAGAGAAGAAGAAGACTGATGAAGATGTCACTGATTGGGCGGTATAGTAGCTCAGCGACAAAGCCCTTTTCTTTTTTATTTGTAAATAAAAAAAAGAAGAAGAAGAAGACTAAGCTAAGATGTTACTGATTGGGCGGTATAGTCGCTCAGTGACAAAGCCCTTTTCTTTTTTTTTTGTAAAAAAAAAATAATCTATTCCATCACTAAATCCGGCCCTGGCATGAGTGCGGCGTGGCCTAGAACTGACGCCGGCCCGAGGTCCAGCCTAGTATTAATTGAACAATAATAAACATAGGGTTAATGTTGTTATACCATTTTGTTTGTTTGTTTGAGGTGAGGTTACATTAATTGATTTTTCTCGATATACATATGTTTGGCATGAATTAAGTCTGTCAGCCTGCGCCAAAAATGATTACCACAGATAATAAACACAGATTCAATTGTCAAATTGTCCATTCTAACGTCACGTTTCGCTTGAAATTACTAAAATATTTTTATAAATTTTTCGAAAACTAGGCTGTGCCGGATGATAAAAGTGGTAGATAAATAATCAAGAAGCAAACCCTAACCGATTTTAAGCCTTTTTAATCGTCAATTCACAAAACCTTACCCTAAAGTGGAACCAATCTTAGTACAAAACTCAGTGTTATACATACCTCGAGCTATACAAACATGAATCATTTAAAAGGCGTTTCTAATATTTCTGGCGCATCAATTGAATAATTATTTTATCTTCATTACCTAAGATAATAACTTGGCTAGGCAAGTAGTTGCGTAACGACACCTCCACCGCCAATCGAATGGATTACCCCTTCAAAAGAAAATTCATCAAACGTTGAATGATATGACATCTATCAGACATTGATTTGACATGAAATTGACATGTCGTCTTAATTACATGTCGTTTTGTCGTATTATTTCATCATTCTGTGTTTATTTCTCGTTCTATAGCGTATTTTATCTGTCGATTCGTTATTTGTTTTTGAGATGGATGTGTTTTCGTTTCGCAAATAAATATACAAAAGGATATAATTACAATGGTTTATATATTTACTTTATGTAATCTGATATAAAGAAAAACAAATATGTGTCTTGTTAAGCCGTAAGTAAATATTTATATTTCATCGTCATATTTCTAAACAATATTACCTATGCCTACACTCAACGGGACGCTGTAGTGCCTGGGACATTGTTTTAGATAGAATAGGCTGCACCTATCCTCTTAGCAGAATAGAATAAAAATCGGCATCATCCTCAGAAAAGATAACGTTTATACGTGTGGAGCTGACTATGTTCGGGTTTCCTCATGATGTTTCCACGTACCTAAGTATAATTATGTAAATAAAAAATGGAATATAACTCGCCACGCTTGGGATGAAAGATGAGAGCATGCCCCACTAAGTCTTCACAGCTGTTGGGCAGAAGCTTTTTTTAAAACTACGTAGGAAACCGCAGAAGAGGACGGCCCCCCACTAGATGGAAAGACGATCTGGTAAAGGTTGCTGGGAGCTGTTGGGTGCAGGCTGCACAAGATCGATCGCTGTGGAAATCGATGGGGGATAGGCCTCCCCCATCGATTTCCACATCGTTCAGGGATCGTATTCCCGTTCTTATTTTCGTCCGTTTGATAAATATTCGGATGTTTCTTACTACGATTTCTGACTTCCAGGGCCAAATTTTCGGTTTGGAATATTTGGTCCTAGGTTAGGACCGTATTTTAACGTTGATCTTATCGACTGAATACAATGTAGCTCGTAGTAAGAAGCATCCGAATATTCATCAAACGAACGAAAAAACGAACGCGAATAACCTCCCAGCAGTGGACACTAAATGGCTGACGTGATGGTCATGATGATGATGACGTAGTTTTTGTACCTAGATGTGCTACAATGTTAAAATGTAACCTATTTTCTTGTTACCTATTATATTTTCATTCTATTTTTTTTTAGTTCATTTTGTTCCTCGTTTTCTTAGAATAGACGTGTGAAAAACTGAAGTGGAAAAGAATAGGTTTACGTATTTCTTTATTTGCTAGATTTTATTGGTTTAGTGAAGTGAATCTCTATCAATATACAGGGTGGAGTTTTGAGGTGGGCCACGGAGGGTAGGTACCTTAACCGTTGTAGCTAAAGGAAAACGCTCTTAGGAGACCTTCCCTAACTTTTGGAGATATTTTGAACTGCATTCACAGATTTTGACAAAAATGTACAGTCAGCGACAAAAGTCAAAACAATATTTTTTTGATGCCAATCGATTCGGTTTCATGTAGGGATCAAAATACTCTATCGGGCCATTTAAGGTTTAAGTACTAGAAAAGTCAGAAATTAAAACCTAAGTTTATCGTTAGCACACGCTCTGCTTACTTTGACGCCTGATGGTGCTGACCAGCATTATTTATTTTAAAACTTATTATTTTTAATAACGAGAGTTTTTTTTTTCAGGTTCAATATCTGCGAATGCCCTCCAACCATCAGCTTCGAGGAGCTGGCCATCAAGCCGAGCCTACGTACTCCGCTGGACAAGCTAGGCTTCCCGCAGAAGTGCTGCGGCTGCATACCCGTCAGATGTGCTGTCATCATCATCTGTATATTATCCTTTGTAAGTATTGATGACGTCACTAGTGGCGTAGCTACCGAAAGGCTAGGCGTTGCAGTGCACCGGGGCCCCCAAGCTCAAGGGGCCCTCGGACTCTGAAGTCAAAGTCAAATTCAAAGTCAAAAAGCATTTATTCAGTAGGACACCTGGAACTTTGAAACGTCTTACAACTAGGTGATTCTACTCCTGTTCTTTCGCGACCAATACCGTGAGATTTGAGTCCCGAGAGTCCGGAAGGTTTTGTTCTTTGGAAACTATAGGTATGATATGAAAATAAAAACAACTGCATTATGTATTCGAAAATACGTGTACATTTTGCCACACCCTGCATATTTTGACTTGATAAAACCTAAACCGTTCAGTTAGGTCCCCGGTTTATTTTGCACCAGGGCTCTTGGCTACCTAGCTACGCCACTGTTCACTAGTTATTAGTATTACCACCAGTTTGATGTCAATATCATACTGTCGTGGTGTGTGTGGTAAAGGTTGCTGGGAGCCGTTGGGTGCAGGCTGCACCGATCGCTGTGGAAATCGATGGGGGAGGCCTATGTTCAGTAGTGGACACTAAATGGCTGACATGATGATGAT
The DNA here is from genome assembly GCA_951394285.1 of Epirrhoe tristata. NCBI lineage: Eukaryota > Metazoa > Arthropoda > Insecta > Lepidoptera > Geometridae > Epirrhoe > Epirrhoe tristata. Next base: position 6,584,197 of record OX596159.1, on the reverse strand, counting down.
GATGATCATACTGTCGAAACTTTTGTAACTCTTTGATGTGGTACTAGTATTTACCACCAGTTTTGTAGCGCTCTTGCTTAGTCGTTAGAATAGAATAAAGTTTTATTTTCTCCACATCATATACAACAGTTACAATACGTACTTAAATCTACATAATTTTATGTGGGTGAAAATACGGCTACCCCTCAGCATTTGCTCCAACAGCCCGAGAGTTTAGTTAAGCAAGTCAGTAAGTGGATGTCACAAAAGTATGGGTGACGTATCATTATCAACTGAGCGCTGCCGTGCTTTGCAGAGCTCGTTAAATTGTCGGTCCAGCAGCCTTATTGTCACACTTGAAATCCATTCCCATCATCATCATCAGCCTATGGCAGTCCACTGCTGGACATAGGCCTCCCCTAGTGCGCGCCATTGCGCCCATTTGTCTGTTTTTTCAGTTTTTTCTCATTCCCATCTGTCATCCCAATAGAGCTCAACCAATCACATAATAGGAAAATGACAATCGAATACCAGAATGGGTTTTAAATATTAAAATGAAGCTCATGTCCATCACCAGTTAAATTACACAATAAGACCCCTGGCTAATCTTACCAATCGACTGAAGACGACTAGCGAACTGCCACGAGAATTAAACTTGTAATTCTGTCTAAGTCGAGCAAACTCGCCCGCCACGCTCGTCATAAGAGCTACATGATACCACAGATTTTATAAAACATGCTTAAAAAAAATTACATAAAGTATTTACTAGAATGTATCTACAGGGTCTAAAAAGACGTCTACCGAAGCCGAAAGGGGTAGGTACAGCATCCCAACACAACCAAATCCAAAAGGATTTTCCGAAAGAATCATTATATCCGGAGAAAACTGACCTCGCACAGCTGGTCGAGCGTATGTACTGAGCGCGTTTTTATCCGTAAATTGCTGCATTTTGAGTTTTAATTTTTGTTTTCTTTTATAAATGAAACTATTAGGTAGGTATGGTCTTATTATGTTGTACTTGTAGTAAATAACTAGAAAATAAAATAAAATGACGTAGCTAAGTAAATTTTTTTTTGCGTTTTTTTTTTTCGGTAAAGATATTGCGATTGGAAACGAGAACCTGGAGATTGTAGACTCATACGTCTATCTCGGCCATGTTTTGTCTTTCGGGAAAGAACTACAGTTCAAGGAGATCTCTCGGAGAATACAGCTGGGGTGGGGCGCGTTCCACAGGCTGGATGACATATTAAAATCCCACACTGTTCCACAATGTCTGAAGACCCGCCTCTTTAACCAATGTGTTCTGCCAACTATGACTTACGGTGCCGAGACATGGACGCTCACGAAGGAGACTGTGCACAGGATGCGAGTAGCACAGAGAGCCATGGAGCGTGCCATGCTCGGCATCACACTTTTAGATCCGAGTCCCCAATACCGAAATTCGCAAGCAGACAAAAGTCCAAGATGTCAGCAAGCGAATATTGGGGCTCAAATGGAGTTGGGCAGGACACGTGGCCAGGCGTGATGATGACAGGTGGAGCAAAGTGCTTACTGAGTGGTGGCCTAGAGATGGAAAAAGGAGTGTCGGTCGTCCACCTACAAGATGGGTCGACGACATCGTGAAATCCGCAGGTCGTACATGGGCAAGACTGGCTCAGGATAGAGGCGAATGGCGAAAGCGAAGAGAGGCCTATACCCAGCAGTGGGATGACAAAGGCTGATGATGATGATGATGATGAAAGATATTCTGAATCATGGTCTGATTGCAACCCCTCAGTTTTCGGTAGCATTCTTTTTACACCCTGTATACAATTTATAGGTTCACCACGACTGTATCAAATAAAGTTGGCAAAAAAAAAACATTACGATTAAGAGTTTTACATTTCAATTCACTCAACATTTTATATTTACTATGTCTACAATACAAAGTCACTCACGTATTTACAGTTAGAACAAGCCATAAAATAAAACACCCAGTTTTTATTTCATCCCTTTTCACAAAGCATTTATACAACATCTGCTACGCAGCTCGTAGCGAGCGTAGCGCTGCTACGCGCGTAGCTCACTCATCCGTAGCACTGTTACAATTACGATGTACGCATAGATATGTAACTCCGAAATTCTAGTAAAATACACTCGGGATAGCTATGTACCGCATATAATTTCTTTAACACAGAAAAGAAGTACACTTAGACAAAAACAACATAAATAAATTGATCAAATAATTGGTCTGCCTATCCCTTCAGAAAAGAGACGTGATTTTTTGTATGTATGTAAATTAGACAACATGATCATCAACTCGTAGGAGAACTCGGAACTATGTTGATTGTGGACCATATTACAATAATGAAAACTTCAGAACTTTATCAGAGTCGCATCTATACAATAACAATTAAAAATCCAGATACAAATGAAGCTTAGCTATTTTAATAACCTAGTTTCGCTTCTATATTGCTACAAATGGCAACTCAGTGTACCGTTACGATTATTAGCGTAAAATACTTGTGTGCGCTGAGCGGTGACTGTTTACTTTTATGAATGTTTTTATAAATGACTGCGAGTTTCATATTGATGGCGTTTTTTGGAATTCCGCTTCTATGCATAGTTGCGTTTATTAGTCTTTTGTCGAATGTGTCTTGACTTTCGATAAAAAGGTCATGTATTTGAATCCCAACCGTGCCTCAATAGATTATTTATTTCAGAATATTTTATTCAATTCCTTTCAATATAACACAAATTAAAATAATACCAGAATCGTGAGAAAACCAGTTAGTATATTAGTAAGATTGCGGGTTCGATCCCCACCGCGGGACAAATGTTTGTATGACCTACAGATATTTGTCTCGGGTCTGGGTGTTTCTATGTTTAATATGTATGTATTTACAAATAAAAAGTATATACGTGGTATATCAGTTATCTGGTTCCCATAGTACAAGCTTTGCTTAGTTTGGGGCTAGATGATGCTGTGTGAAATGTCCAGCATTATTATTATGAAGTAATGGCATTGTCTACATCTACATGCATTCAAAAAGTTTGAATGTGCATATTATGATTAACACTACAGACAAACACAGGTTCACGACTATATTCCCTAGGTGCGAGACATTCTCTCAGATCTTTTTATGTCAGTCAAACTTTCGTATTTATAATGTTAGGTTAAGTTTTTGTATTGTACTAGCTGCGCTCCCGCGGTGTGACCCACGGTCCCTCGGAATTTTTTCATTTTTTCGGGATAAAAAGTAGCCCTGGGATACAACCTTTAACTATGCCAAATTTCAGCTTAATCTGTTCAGCGGTTTGGGCGTGAAAGCGTAACAAACAAACAGACACAGACAGACAGACAAACAGATAGACAGACAGACAGAGTTACTTTCACATTTATAATATTAGTATTAATTCTTGACCGTTATTTGAAACTTTATGGTTGTAGAAGGCACTTCCGTTTTCTGCTGTCAGTTACCTCAGTTTCCGTCATTATATTGCCCTCTCGCTCGCACATCTCTCCATCTCACCTGGCAGAGCGCTGCGGATATGCCGCGCGAGCTTCCATCATTGGCGTCTTGTTTTCTGCATCGCACAGTCGTGTCTCAAGGAGTTCCTACCTACCTACTTATATATAGATAGGTATATACCTATACCTATAATAGTGCTTGATTATTTTATTGCATCTTTGTTACTTTGTATCACAAAGCTGGTACTTTACTTGTTCAGACTCCTTAAAACACGACATTCTTTGTGTGTGAGTGAACCTATCACGTGAGTAATTTTACCTCATTTTTTAAGCTGATAATTCTGCCGTGCAGCCACTAAAGCGCAGTAACAGGGTTTTTGGCGTTTTTGAGCTGAATATGCAGTCTTGACCGGTATGCCATGAGGAACAGCTTGGTGTACCGTAGGTTCTGATCTGATGATTAATAGGATCATAAAATCAATATTTCGAAAGCAGTAACTCAACATAGCAGGCCAAAATCTAATGATATGCCAACTAAAATACAGTAACAGCATAAAATAGAGTAATATCCCTACACCGACCCTTCACTTTACCGAGTAAAATGCAGCAAACACCCTTATTACCACATAAAATCTGTAATCTACTCTTGAAAAACTATTCTGGCATACAAACTAAAATGCAGTAAACAGTTTTTGTACTGGAAATGTTAATACTGCAAAGTCGATCACTGTTTTATTTAATATAAAATACAGATTAAAATGCAGCAAATAGCTTGAATGTAGCACTTTATTTCGTTTTTTTACCTTATACAGGGGATGAAAGAGGGAGTAAAAGTTGCTATGGGAACCATAATTGGGAGTGGGAGTGGGAGTGGGAGTGGCAGTGGGAGTGGCAGTGGGAGTGGGAGTGGGAGTGGGAGTGGGAGTGGGAGTGGGAGTGGGAGTGGCAGTGGCAGTGGGAGTGGCAGTGGCCGTGATGGCGTGATGGCGTGATGGCGTGATGGCGTGATGGCGTGATGGCGTGACGGAGTGATGGAGTGACGGATTGATGGATTGACGGATTGACGGATTGACGGAGTGACGGAATGACGGATTGACGGATTGACGGCTTGGCGGATTTGTGGATTTGTGGATTTGTAGATTTGGGAATTTGTGGACTTATGGATTTGTGCTGTGGATTTATGGGGGGGCGTCAGATTAAATGTGAGAGTGAGATTGTGAGTCACATTAAGAGTGAGAGCGAGACGAGGGTTAGATTGAGGGTCAGATTTAGAGTGAGACTCTGACTCAGACTCAGTCATCAAAGTTGAACTTGCCGTCACAGTCACTCAGTTTAGTTAAAGCGATGAAAAGCTTAAGCTTACTCAAGTGATAAGGGCTATGTTGATATGTAGTATGTAGTATGTACCACGCGAACGAAGTCGCGGGCGTTCCGCTAGTTAATAAATAAATACTTAGGTACTGATTTATGTTTTCTTTTGGTTTTGGTAAAAATAATACCGAGTAAATCGTACTACTAACATGATTGCCTTGCCATTATGTTTAATTTGATTATGCATGCCTTTTAGATGTCTAAGAATAATAAATATTTACCTACATACACAGATTCTGTGTGGGTATCGTATTCCTTGCAATATTTTGTGATTTTATTTTTAATTATGTGATATTAGAGTACCTTGAGATCTCTTACTTTATTAGTTCTTTTAGAGTTTCTTGCTAAACTAACTCAGTTAACTTTTTTATTTAAGTACTTATTAGTCATTTTAAGCAAAGTCACATGTGTTAAGAACACCTAAAGTTATTTTAGAATTAGCTTAAATGTTTATAAAATAAACGTTATTGTCATACATACAAAAAATATTTGTTTGTTTTCAATAATCCCGATATGACATAGGGTTCCCTATCGTAAATTACGAAAAGTCGTAACATACTACGAAGCAAATAGTTAAAGATACTAATTAAAATGCAGTAAAAAAACGTCCTATGCTGCAATTTAGTCTGCAAAGTAGCGTACAATCAAACGTTTTTGCAGTATCAAGTATTTATACCGCATTTTAGTCTGCATATGTGTATCTTTTAGCATGCAGTAACAGCTATGTTTTTGGAAAATACCTTTTTATTTCGAATGTATGAAAGAAATTAAATATTTTTTTTTCAAAAATTAATCTTCGATAACACTTGGTTCTCGTCAGTAATAAATATTTCACAAAACTAATTTGGTACTATAAAATAATCAGCGTCAAAACTGTTTTTGCCATTTTCTCGAAACCGCAAATTTGCTCTTACTGCGTTTTAGCGGCTGCACGGCAGAATTATGATATTTTAACGGTGTTACCGTTCGATTTTGTTTTAGAAAATGAAATATTTTATGAATGTAGATTCAAACAAAGTCTATTTTTAGAATCGAGACTCCTGCTTAATTTTGAATCTACCCTCACAAAACTTCAGATTGCATAATTTTGTTCTTGTATGTTTTATGTGCTAATTTAGGTCATTTTGATTGCCCCAGATAACTGTGTCGTGTTTTTAAATTGTTCGAAATGAGTGATAAAGAAGGAGAATTCTCTAGCAATAACCATGAGTACACAAGTCATGATAACGATATTATTTCGAAATCGCAAACGACGAATACCGTCAGTGGCGGGTCTCGTAACGATAGAAAACGGTCTAAAAGACGGCGTAGTCCTTCTAGTAGTAGCTCTTCGAGCTCTTCAAGTGAACAAGATTCCTCTTCGTCATCTAGTTCCGATTCTCAGAAGAAGAGGAAATCTCATAAACATAAAAAAAGGGGGGGCAAACGTAATCGTCATCGTCAACGTGACCGCCGCCTTTTGAACAAACTGACACAGGAAATTCAGGAAATTCGAGAACGAACAAATTTAAATTATGTAAATTCGGAAGAATTAGTAGATGATAACGTTAGTGGTGAACTTTTCAATGAGTTTCAAGGTAGTGAGATCGAATCGATCCCTAAACAATCGGAACCATCTACGGAACCGAACTTTGTATTCGAAATTGAAACGAAGCTCAAGGAACCCTCAGTTCCAAAAACTCCTCAAAGTTATTTAACGACATTAAAAGAGATTCAACGATTCGAAAGTAGTGAGTGGTGTGAAGTTCGTTATGCAGAGACTCAGAAGTCATATAATCACTCTCCTGGTTTCGTAGAACTAGAGGCCAACGACGAGATTAAAGCGTACGATTCATTGCGACATCTTGCCCATTCTGATAAAGCATTCGCTGGCTTAACATTTTGCGTTCCGAAACAACGTGAGGTTTTACAAACTACCCTCCGCAATCTTCTGCAATGGGCCCAAAATTCTGAAATAACCTATGAAGCGCTTAGTGAGAAAATAAATGAACACTTTTTAAATGGTGAGTTTTATAAAACTTCATCGGAATTGCTACAACTCGTTTGTGGTCATCGAGCGGAGGTAGTTCAGATGAGACGAGATGGCATAACAAATTGTTTACGGGATCCTTTAGTCAAAGTTGCCGTGAAGAAAGTACCCCCTTCCTGCCGACATTTATTTGAAGTCGAGTCACTGACCAACGTATTGGAAAAAGCAGGTGGCGTTCGAAAAGCCTTCTTGCCTCTGAATAAACAAGGCTCAAATGCTCCCGCTTCGCAAGCTGGTCCGAGCAAGCCTTCACATCACCCCCCGCAGGGGTCGATGAATCGAAATGTGCATTCTTATGGATGTTGCGCTTCCGGGCGCATTTCCCATACAAACCAGCCCTCGCAGGGATGTTACCACTCTCATCCCTCGCAGGGACAGAGATATACTAACTACAATGACAACCGCCCCACAGCTTCGAATAACTACAGAAGTTCGTTTCGTCAAAGAGGGGGCCGCCAGGGTAACAGGCCTCAGGATAATACCAAGGGACAATATAACTATCCGAAACGTCTCACGACCTCTTCAGAGAGCAACTCTAGAGGAAGAAAACGTAAGTTTTGACAATCAAACATTCAGAGCGGGTCGACTACTTCTATACCACCGTCGGTGGGCTCAACTGGGCGCTCCGAATTACATGCAGAAAATAATCCAGGGGTATCGCATACCCTTTTTCCAAAAACCGCCTCTGGTAATACCAAATCTAGCAAACAAACAGTTTTGTACTCCGACATCAAACCAAATGACAATTGTTCTAAATCAAATGTTAGATCAAGGTGTTTTAGAAGTAGTCAACCCTGCACCAAGCTTTATTTCGAGCATGTTTCTGGTTCCAAAAAGCAACGGGTCTCTCCGACCCATATTCAACCTGTCAGCACTCAACAATTATGTAATAACAGACAAATTCAGACTAATAAATGTTTACCGAGTCCCCGACTTTCTTCAGTCCAAGGATTGGATGTGCAAAATAGATTTGTCACAGGCATATTTCCATCTACCTATAAGTACGTCCCACAGACGATTTCTTCGACTTGTTTACAAAGGCAAATTGTTACAAATGTCTTGTCTACCCTTCGGTCTGAGCACATCTCCAAAGGTGTTCGCTTCCCTAACGAATTGGGTGGCACAAACGCTGAGAGAGGAAGGGATCCGTATTATCGTTTATTTGGACGACTTTCTCCTAGCCCACCAGAGTCGTCAAGTCTTGCAATCTCATGTGCAAATGGTTCTGGAGAGGCTTCGCTACCTCGGTTGGCAAGTAAACCTAGACAAGTCAATAACAAAACCCCAACAAAAGCTCATATTTTTAGGAGTCCAATGGGATACTTGGACAAACGAGAAATCTTTGCCACCAGAAAAAGGTCTCAGTCTCTCTCTAAAGATTACAAATATTTTGAACAGCAACCGGATTGTAATAAAAGAACTGCAAAGTTTAGTCGGCCTTCTCAATTTTTCAAGCTTTGTGATTCCCAAAGGGAGGCTTCACTATCGGGGCCTACTCGACCTTCTCAATGCCTTTTCCAAAAAGACAGTCAACAGCCGGATTCCTCTTTCAAAGGAAGCTTTGAAAAACCTTCTTTGGTGGCTCCAAAACCACAGTCTACCGTCCCTTATCCATTTACCGCCCCCAAAACATTTTCTGGCGACCGATGCATCCGACTTAGCTTGGGGAGCACAGTTGGACAGTCACGCTCTTTCAGGACAGTGGACCGATCAAGAACAAAACTTGCATTGCAATCAGAAAGAACTCCTTGCTGTACTAAAAGTTCCACGAATTCAACATCGATACTTGGATCGATCCACAGTTTTATGGCAAAGCGACAACCGAACAGCTGTTGCCTATATTCGGAACGAGGGTGGCACAAAATCTACAGCTCTCATGAAAATAACATTCCAAATTTTTCACTTGTTAGAGCTTCATCAGATCCATCTCTCTGCTCATTACATACCGGGCAAGTACAACGGCCACGCAGATCATCTATCTCGTTACCGGTCACCTCCGGAATGGCACCTTGTTCCTGCTTGTACAGAAATAATTTTCAGAAAATTCGGAATACCTGTTATAGATCTTTTTGCCTCGAAAGATGCACATGTAGTTGCCAATTATGTGTCCTTAGATCAACACGACAATCAAGCATTGTTTCACAATGCCTTTTCCCACCAATGGAATTACCAGCTAGCTTGGGTTTTTCCTCCACCTTACTTAATACCCAGGGTGCTAGCACATCTCAACCAAGCACAGGGCACATTTCTTCTAGTAGTCCCGTGGTGGAATCGCGTGTTTTGGAGGTCAGACCTCAAGTCCAGGGCATTGGCAGCTCCATTCACGATACATCATCTGGATCAGTACCTGATAGACACATCGACAGGCCTTCCTCCTCCCAACGTACGGGAAATGACTTTAGAAGTATGGAAATGTGGGGCTGGTCAAATGACCTAACCAGCTGGAATGATTCTCAATTAGAATTATTATTGTCATCTTGGCGTCCATCCACACGTAAGACATACAAAGCAGCATGGAACAGATGGCTTACTTGGGCCAAAACTTCCAAAGTTGATCCATTTAGACCTAGTGGTTCTAGTTTAGCAAAATTCTTGGCTGACTTACATTTAAAAGAAAAGTTGTCATATAACACAGTTTTATTGCATAAATCTGTTGTGTCCACCCTATGTAATACGGAGTTATCCGGTCATTTAAGCTCACATGTCCTAGTTAAACATGTTCTAAAATCGATATCCTTGATAAAACCTGTAGATCATAAGAAATTCGTTTGGAATATTGATGTTCTCGTGTCTTTCTTAGAAACACATAATATCGATGAAAACAATTTGTTTCAAATATCCAGACATTGCGCGGTCTTGCTCCTCTTATGCTCGGGTCGACGCGTGCATGACCTTACTTTACTTGCCGTAGATGATGATCATTATGAAAGACATGACAATCATCTTGTTCTATGGCCAAATTTTGGCTCTAAAACTGATAATTCTGATTACAGACAGTCGGGGTGGAAATTACTAAAATCCCCAAGAGGAAAGAAGCTAGATCCAGTCTTTTGGGTAAACCACTGTAAGGAGCTTCTTCGTGACAGGCGTGAGGCAGCAAACTCCTCAAACTTATTTCTCCATCTAAGAGGTCAAGCTAAAGCTGCGTCTCGGACAGTGATTGCTGGATGGGTGAAAACGTTATTAGTTGAAACCGGAATCATCGCTTCTCCGGGTAGTATTCGATCGGCGTTGCGGCAAAAAAACTGGGCTAACAACGTTCCTATTGACGACATCCTCTCGCGCGGAAATTGGAGATCCGGGAATACTTTCAGGCAATTTTATAGGCGTGAAGTTATGAAAGCTCCTACTAATAGCAGTATTACTAGCTCCTTTGTTCCATATGATTAAGATTGAAATTTTTGCTACTATTTTGTCAAATTATTTTGATTGTACAATTTTTGCTACCTACTTATCTGATCTAATCTAAGTTTGTACCTACTTGTCCAGGCAGGTACTTAAATTATGTCTTAAGTTCCTACTTATCAAGTTTATTCTAAAAGTTTCATCATTGTTTGATTACTTTCATGTGTACCTTTGAAATACAAGATTTTTCTCGCACATCTTTATTTTAATATACCCTTTAGGTACTTTAGGTACATTTCTGTTGAATTTCTTCATAGGTCTGTATTTTTAAGTATTTTCCTACACATTCTATTGTAGTTAAAACAGTCACATTGGCGTCCATCTCCACCAGGCGATAACAAACACGTCTTCAACCATAAAGTTTCAAATAACGGTCAAGAATTAATAACAGCGTTTTACCTATAAATAAAACGCTTATTAATACTTACCTTATTTGAAACTTTCATTTTTAATTCTGCCTGGGTGGGTTTTCGACTCAATGATGGAAGCTCGCGCGGCATATCCGCAGCGCTCTGCCAGGTGAGATGGAGAGATGTGCGAGCGAGAGGGCAATATAATGACGGAAACTGAGGTAACTGACAGCAGAAACGGAAGTGCCTTCTTCAACCATAAAGTTTCAAATAAGGTAAGTATTAATAAGCGTTTTATTTATAGGTAAAACGCTGTTATTAAGTATGGATAATGAATACGATGAATATCTTATAAATAACTCAAACAAACGTAAAAGAATTGATTTGAATAAAATATAATTTTACTTAAACGATATCTGTCTGGATTACACTCAGAAATATAATTATGTCATGATTAATTTGATTCATTACTCGCGGAGAGCCTAATTAAACCATGTTTTGTAATTATATTTTATTAGAGATAGCCCGCACTGCGAAAGGCATTTTAATTATTTATTTATTAAAAGTAGAACAGTCGAGTTATCTTCATCATCATCATCATTGGCAGCCCAATTAAATCTTAATTTGAAATAAACATTTTAATTTCTTACTTTGTTACAAAAAAATCACTTTTCAAGCGCTATTCAATGTGGTTTTTTTTTTAATTTAAGTAAAATAGGTCAGCATTTGACCTCGCTCTGCCTGATGTTAAGCAACAGTGAGGTATAAGATAAATAAATAAATAACGCTGGACATTTTCACACAGCATCATCTAGCCCCAAACTAAGCAAAGCTTGTACTATGGGAACCAGATAACTGATATACTACTTATATACTTTTTGTTTGTAAATACGAGTACATATTATACATAAAAATACCCAGACCCAAGACAAATATCTGTAGGTCATACAAACATTGGTCCCGCGGCGGGGATCGAACCCGCAACCTTCTGCTACGCAGGCGGACTTTCGCCCACTGCGCCACAAAGGTCGTCAAGGTAAGATGAAGCATGCTTTCGTAGAAGGAACCTATTTACTCTTGATTTGCCCCTCTATTGTACTTTTCTTTATTTTTATTAGTAAGTCTGAATAATAATAAACAAAATCCATACTATCCATATCCATACTAATATTATAAAATCTGAAAGTAACTCTGTCTGTCTGTCTGTTTGTTACGCTTTCACGCGCTTTTATCCCGAAAAAATGAAAAAAATCCCGAGGGACCGCGGGTCACACCGCGGGAGCGCAGCTAGTAATACATAAAGTTATATCAGTATAAATAAATTTGATTATTCATGTGAACTTTTCGCAGTGCGGACTTAGCCCATTGGTCATTTTAAATTAATTCAGACAATGATAAAATTGTTTTGAAAGTAATATGATTAAGTTAGGTTATTTTGACCCCTGTTCACTTCGCACCCTTGTCACGTATTTTATTTTATCGCTGACGATGTTGGCCTAGTAATGATACTCTCAACTTTTGACAAGAAATCTAAAAGTTTGTATCCCTTAGGACACGAAAGATAGGAGTTCAAGACGCGTCGAAGGTATTGACTTTTTTTCGGAATATCAATAATGTACCTGAACTATTACGGTGAAGGAAAATATATTATCTTACTAGTGAACCCGGGCGCGACTTCGTCTGCGCATTGTTTCGTCATACAAACTTTAGAGATAGAACTATCTTGTTCCAATCCAACCCATGAGAACACTGAATTCATTTTTGGATTTGCTGTCTTTAAAATTGTTCAAAGCATAGTAGAACGAAATGACATCGCCATTTTGAGAACTCAAAAGTTATTGGTTGTCATGGCAACCTTAGAGCAGTGCTCTTTGTGTCAAACAGAGTACTGCTAAAGTTTTTATGCAATATTCCGTTATCCTTTTACATATTTTTTGATTTTCAGGAACGTTTTTCGGAATAAAATGTAGCATATATGCTATTCTGAATCAATTTCCCAGGTACTTCAGCTTTTAAAAAGTAGGCATAATTTACCTCCTTAAGCTGTATAAATCATCAGAACTTATTTAAGAACAGCTCTACTGTTATTAAAAAAAAACCGGTCAAGTGCGAGTCGGACTCGCGTACAAAGGGTTCCGTACCATTATCTATAAAAACTCCAAAAATCACGTTTGTTGTATGTATGGGAGCTCCTTAAATATTTATTTTATTCTGTTTTTTAGTATTTTTTGTTATAGCGGCAACAGAAATACATCATGTGTGAAAATTTCAACTGTCTATCGCGGTTCACGAGATACAACCTAGTGACAGACGGACAGACACGACAGACGGACGGACAGCGAAGTCTTAGTAATAGGGTCCTGTTTTACCCTTTGGGCCCGGAAGCCCCAAAAAAGTAAGTTTGTATGGATGTTAATGAATGAATGAATGAATGAGAATTCTTTATCGTACACCTTAAACTATGAAACAAAATCCATACTTCCATACTAATATTATAAATGTGAAAGTAACTCTGTCTGTCTGTCTGTCTGTTTGTTACGCTTTCACGCCCAAACCGCTGAACAGATTAAGCTGAAATTTGGCATAGTTAAAGGTTGTATCCCAGGGAAGGACATAAGCTACTTTTTATCCCGAAAAAATGAAAAAATCCCGAGGGACCGCGGGTCACACCGCGGGAGCGCAGCTAGTAATTAAATAAAACAAATAATGAAAATGTACAATGGGCGGCCTTATCGCTAATGAGCGATCTCTTCCAGGTAACCTTTGGATGGACCTTTGGATAGCCAGCTCTGATGATCGAGTATTTAAGCCTTAGTCCTCTAATGCGCATCTATTTTTATTTAATGGTATTTTTGGTTACAGATCTGGGTAACGTATGAGATACAGTCGACGGAGAAATTCATGGGGTCAATCTTCACGTCTCGTGGCGATGGTTTCTTTTACTGCAAGGTGTTCTACCTACTGTTATGTACCTGCTTTCTGATCGCATGTGGTGCGCTTATGCTAGGCCTAATAGTAGTAAGTATCATTCACGCATCATAATTTGTCGAGGCATGAACTTTTTGTACTACTGACAAACCTCACTTTTGTTCGACTGGCTCCCCACTGGAGCTTGATTATTTTGTTTTAAGATGGATCACCTAAAAGAATGCTAGGCCCCAAACCGTATTTGTTGCCCTGGTTCTTCACGGTATTGGTCGCGAAGGAACAGGAGTAGAATCACATAGTTTTAAGGCGATTCAAAGTGATCCCAGCGGTCGTACTGAATAAATTATTTTTTCTTTAATTTTGACTTTGATACAATTCACACAGTTGAAGCGCGTTGTCACTAATCTTTACCTTATGTACTCGTTTTTTTTAGTTTAACTATTGTGTCCTACTGTTGGGCAAAGGTCTCCCCAAAAATTTTCCACTGGTCTCTATCTTTGGCGATCTCCCACCACTCGTCAAGATCATCCAACGCCTTCTCGGCCGGCCTCGTCGTCGCCTTCCGTTCTCGGGCAACCAAGGAGTGACGGTGTTTGCCTACTTCTCAGATTACATCCAGCTAACGTGACCAGCACAGTACCTACTCGTAAAGTACAAAAATATTACGCCTCTGAAGTTCGTCTGGCATCGAACGCTATGCAATTTCAGCCTCTGTTTTAACTACGTTTTTTAATTTCAGTCGCGGTATGAACTATTGAACGTGTATGTGTGGTGTGCGTTCATATTCTGCTGTATATACGTCCTGATTATCGCGATAGCCACCGTCGCCAGCGTCTTCAGCTCCGGTTCTATGTGCAAGAAGGTCACGATGCAAGCCGTATTATGTATTATATGGATTTGCCGTGAGTATTTCATTCATCATTTCTCTTTCTTTATCCCTCCTATGTGCGGTCGGCACAACAGGTTTTTCTCGTCCACACTGCTCTTTCCGTCATCTCTACACTCACTACTTTCTCAATTATCTTTCACACAGTCCATCCATGTATTCTTTGCTCTGTATCTTACGCTATATCCCTCCACATTCAAACCTAACATTCTTCTCATCATGTGAAGAGAGTCATGGGACTCTCTTCCCTCCTCAACATGCCATGACAACCTATTACCTACTCAATTTATCCGTCATTCAAACCATTCAACCAACCACCACATTCAATCTTCTATATCATTATCAAAAGTAAACAAACAGGATCAGGACTGTATCCCAGAGGCGCGGTAGACATTCCCTGAGATCTTTTTATTGGGATACGAATCCACGACCTTGAGATTGAAAGCAGAGGCACTTCCTCATTCGATGAAGACGGTTCTCTTCTTATTGTCATTTCCATTAACCCTTTAGTTCGCAGACAAAAAAAATATGTAAAAACGTTTTTTTTCTTTATTGGGGGGTTAACCTTAAATATGAATATGCCTACAGATATTTTAGAAAAAATCTACCTATTATAGTTTTCGAGAAATATTATGTTGGTAAGGTACAACATTGCGAAACATGCCTTGATGTACGTAGCAAATTTTATGTTGTACACAACCAACACTGCGGCTTCTATAGAATCAAGGATTTTTAAAGAAACAATAAGAAAAATAAAATAAAATAAATATTTTATATCAAAATACCACATATCAGGCTTATTCTGTATTGTCTTGCAAAGTGCTATGACAACTTTAGCTCCAAGACCTAAGCTGTCTTCGTAATCCGTAAAAGAATGATTCCTGAACGTATCTTCGCCACCATATGGAATGAAATCGTAGATCAAACCAGATACCCCTGCTCGTACAAATATTTTAAACCCCCACTTCTTCGGTTTATTTGGCAGATATTAGCGCCTAATTCCCGCTCTCATACCTTTGTACGAGGTCATCATTTCATCCACACTGTAGCGCCCTTCTTCTGCGAGTAGTAAACAATTGGTTCGGATTTTCTCAAGAATGGGTCGTACCTTGAAGTTCATGTCTGTGTTATCGACAAAGTGAAAGTATTTTCTAATTAGTTCATATTTTTTCAACGTCATAACATCAGCAATTGGGGAATATATATAAATTAAAAATTAGTTTCATCACTAATCAATTAGCAGTGTTGGTTTGGAACAACATTCAAAATGCTCAGTACTTTACAAGATGCATCGCAGTGTTGGTGACAAGCAACATACGGGTTATCAACCTCATAAATCATTATTTTGTTATCCAAATTTGATGATATACACATGCATCAATAAAATATGTATTTTAGAAGGAAAAGCTAATGTGCTACAATCATAAAATTTGGAAAACCCTATTATTTCAATAAATATTTACCTTCGATCCGCACGGTAAGGGTAGCCTCGGCACCATCTTGCGAAAATGAGATGACAATAGGGACTAATCATGCTAGCTTTTAATGTTACTTGGTTGCGTTTTGTTTTTGCTATGACATAGTCAAAACATGTCAAAGTAAAGAGATAAAAATACCGCGTCAGAATTTTTTGTTTATTATGTTGGTTAGGGTTGTCACTGCGAATTAAAGAGTGGGAGTGGGGGGGGGCCTTTGCCTAGCAGAGGAACATTGAGGGCTGATATAGATAGATAAACGCTTTATTGTACACAAGAACCTTATACAGTGAATATATAATTTATTTTAAAAAATATTTATTTATATTGCTAAGAACGATTTCTTCCTGGCAACCATTTGTATGGACATAATAATAATAATATCGGATATAATGGAGCTAAATAAATGCCTAAAAAATTAAAAATCAAAAAACAATAATTTAAAACGTGAAAAAATGTGTATTGTTATTTTCTATTTCAGTTTTCGTGTACTTCATCATCGTTGTAAACAGTTATAAGCTAATTTTATGGTAAATAAATATTATAATTTATTTATAAGTAAGTTTTATTCATTGTATTTCAATAATTTAACATTTTAATTAGGTATTTACTTTCAGGTATAAACATCTTGGTTTATAATAAATTCTCCAACCAAATAAAAAATCTAATTTTATTTGAAATACATCTAATACCTTTGAAATATATCTGAGACATACCTAAAAGTATGGTTAAATTTAGTTTAGTTAAATTATGTAACTACTTATTTATTTTTATGATTATTGTTTCGTGTAAATATTTATAAATACAATAAACCAGGAGTCATCTTCATCTTCCTGCCCTTTTTCCCACATTATGTGGGGTCGGCACAACAATAAACCAGGAGCAAAGTAAAAAATAAATAAATAAAGTATGGTAAGTACGTATGTAATAGTTTAGTTCTTATTGCAAACAAAAAATATTTAACCTCTAAATCGGTTTTGGTAGGTCCTTTTCCTACCTCCCTTTAGGTGCCTAATACTGTTTCAGAAAAGATAAAAACTTTGCCTGAAAAGAATACTTTGACAATCTCGTTCTTCACGAAAAAAAACCTACAAAAGTAATACAGTTCCACAAAGCTCTTTCCCGCCACTATGAAGCAAAGAGACTCGTTACGGCCTAACAAGCGAGTGAACGAATGAATCAAGGAGTGAATGAACAAATATTTGATCTTGGCTCAATCTAAATCCATTTGAATAATAAAATCCATGATGGGGTGTGTAAATGTTTTGATTTGAGGGGAAAAGGGTTGAAGTGTCGCGATGCAAGTAGGTAAATGAATTGGAAAGTGTTAAGACTTTTTGAGTTGTGTATGTATGTGTTGGGATTTCACATGACTATGGCCCGTATTAATAATCGTTACTGAACCATGTACTCAAGTGCGATATCATTTGATACGCCATTATGACGTCATCAGCATTTCAAGATTGATATCAAGTGCGGCCTCTTGAGCTGAGTAAGGATTATTAATATGTTCCTTAGAGTCTTTTAAATTATAGTGGCTATTTGGCAGTAGTTATCTGTAACCATCTTTTACATCGCGTAAAATAGTATGCTACGTTGTAGTATGCAATGTTCAGAGCAGCGTTCAATATCTTATGTTTATAGAAGGAATATTATTTTATTTACGACTTTCAAACATTTGTTTGTAAAATGTTGGAACTGTATACGTTTCAACCGCATTCGCTCTCAGAATAGATAAAATGCACTTTAGATTCGAGAGTGCAGATCGAGACAGATGCTTCCAACTCTTTGCGATGTGCATAATAAATGTACCTAAAAAAGTTATGGTGTGTTTCATTTTAAGAGAGTGCAGGAGCCGCCATTTTGTAAGCGGCTCAGCGAGTGTGATTTGTTCGGCGTGTGAGAAGTACAGAGCTATAGATACGCAACGTCATTTACAGCGCCAAAACACTTTTTACCTAATTACAAGTTAATTATACAACCAATCGAAACATGAAAAGACACAACTAAAGAAATACTTGTAGGTTTCATGACAAAACAAAATCCCACCAAAAAAAGTGGGGTGTTCCTAAGATAAATAGCAAAATGTGTGCAAAACATGTATTTTTAAAAAAAATATATTAATTAGAAAACTTTCACCAATCGTGTTTTTAAAACATGTAATCCAAGATAAGTTCGAAGTATCATTTCCCTAAATATGAAGGTTGAAGCTTTCACAGATTCTGAGATAAATAACTACAAAAATGCTTAAATCGCTCCTGCACAATCTGGTTTTTTCAAAAAGTCGAGATAGGTTTTGCTGTAATAATGGCTGTATGATAATTATTATGTTGACGTAGTCTTGTTGTGAGTCAGGCCGGAAATTACAATAATCTTAATAGTAAAACACGTAAACAGGTTCACGACTGTATCCTCAAGGTGCGGTAGACATTCTCTCAGATCTTTTTATGTTGCTTATTACAGATCCTTTGAAGGTGTCTAAGGGCATGTCAGAGGCATGTCCAAACACATATTTTATACATGCCCACATCTTGCAGAAGTTAGTGTTCCATACGTGACAGGTTGCAAGCCCATCGCCGCCTATAAGAACACTAACTGGTTTCCTCACGATGTTTTCCTTCACCGTTTAGAGCACGTGTTAAAGCGTATATAAATTTTACGAAAAGCAAAATCCATTGGTGCACGGCCGGGATTCGAATCCACAACCTTCGGATTGAAAGTTGAGGTGCAATCCAATTCGGCCAACACGGCTTAATAGTGCTTACCTTTAATATTTTTGCAAACCTAACTTTGAACCAAACCAAGTAATATTTTAACATCTTTCAAAAGGTTTCAACTCGAAGTTTTAGAGTATGTCGCCATAAAAATTTCAAAAGGCAAATTGATCATTAAGGATTCAAGACTGCAAGTTCTCCAGCTGTAACTTAATGGCACAAGCTGAGTTGGCTGAGTGGGGTAGTGCCTTTCGACCATGGGTTCGTATACAGTCGTGCATCAATTGAACGTGAATAGTCTTCTTCTTCTTCTTATCGTGTCACCAGTTCTTTCAAACCAGTGTGGTGAAAGGATTATAAGTGCGCCTCAAAGAGGCTCCTTTCGTGCACTTGACACATGTTTTCGAACTCTAAAGGTTCTACGACATGCCGGTTTTCTCGATGTTTTCCTTCACCGTTTGAGAGTACTGGCATAGTGCACATACGTTTTTCGGTAGAAAAGCTCTTTGGTGCACGACCGGGATTGAAGCCACGACCTTATGATCTTCCGATCATGCGGCGGGGCCACCAGTTCTCTTACGTAAATAGTGAACGTACGAGTTAGATTCTCGTTGTGGGCCAAATGATTTCATGATCTGCAGATAGGTATTGTTTTGGGTCTGGGTATAATGGCTAGTGTCTTTCTAGTTGTCAACTCTGGCAATTTGGCCACCCTGACAATATTTGCAACAATATGCCATACTAGCTAGTGCGCGCGGCTTCGCCCTTGTGGTACCAACATTTTGAATAGCCTATTCCAAGTTTGATTGAAACACAAACGTACAAACATACTAACATTCAAACATCCAAACATCTAAACAAACTCACAAACTTTCAGCTTTATTATACTAGTGGAATTGAGTGCCAACCTTCGCTAGTCGGAGGGGCACTACAAGAAGAAGTAGACAATATTTGAATCTTGAGTTTATTTATTATTGTTTGCTTATGGTATTATTCAGTCATTTTTCCCACACTAGTTACTTCTATACCTTCTCAATCTTCAAACGGTTTTGCTTTGACTTTATGAGAAAACAATTTAGTTGATATTAATCTGTAACACATCGTACGTCTCTTGCTTATAAGCTGAGTCTTACGACTCTTTGATAGCTGTCTTCTCGTGACAATCATGAGATTCAACACTGAAAACGGAAGGACTTCTTTCGCCATTTTTGAAGGAGCTCTGCTATTTTATTTAGTTTTCTCGTGTTTTACTAGGTTTCATTATGTAATTTCAATGTCATTTTACTAAAGAAGCCTTGAATACGTAACAGGAGATTTGGCAAATGGAATGGGGAAGTATTCAAGAAGATTTCTCATTTGCCGAAAGATTTCCGTTGGAGTTTTGAAATGAAAAGCCGCCATGTTTTTTTCAAAATCAAATTGACATGACTTGACTTGACATGACATGATTGAATACATATTTAAAACTTGACATTAGCAGAATTATACTGTTTTACAGTTAGTTTCCATTAATAAAAAGAAGAAGAAGAACACTGAAAACGGAATTAAATCTGTCTTCATATGTTAGGTAAATGTTTTTGATAAATTAAAAGAAGAGGTTTGTATAATGAGGACTTTTTGAGCCTAAAAAATGAGCCCAATGCAGACCCCCCTCAAAAAGTTGTCCTAGGTGTAAAGGTCTCCTTAACCTAGGTATTTTCATACAAATTATATTTGTATTGACGTCGAACTTTAGTGAGGAAGTCTGTACCATTAGGCTTCAATCACGAGAGTGTGGAGATCGTTGCGCAAAAGGAACCGGCGGTTTGAAAAGTCCATTGTTGCATCAGCCTTTCTAACTAGACATATCCGAAAGTTTGCTTAGAGTAAAAGGCTTTTTAACGACCTTCGGAATATTGGTAGTTTCAACACTTCATCCATAACGGAGTGATCTTGCATTCGCTTCTGCAAATCTATCTTTAATAAGCTTACTGACTCGGTTCCGTGCGGAGCGTGCAATGATATAGGTACCGAGAAGTTGGTCGTATTGACTTAATCAGAGCAACTTCCTCTTAAGCATCTATTTCTGACTTAGTACCTACCTAATACTCCGTAGTTTCAGTTTTACCCTTATAAACCTTTTAAGTAAGTTTTTATGAGTCAGTGGCCAACTCTGGTGACAGAGTTTTAAAGGCTTCCATCATGGCATGACAATTTAACGTGCCCTCCGAAGAACGAAAGCGCTCAAAATGTTGCTTAACATCGATCTATCTAGAACGACTAAAGCAAGCTAGGTAAGTAGGTACTAATAGACTAGTTTCTTGTGACATACGATGGGTGGATACTGGATATCATTAAAAAAACGCTGGACATTTGAGGCCATAGATAAATTGCATTTTTTTGTAATATTCAGTTCAGTTTGAGGGTGAACAAAAATTACCTATCTACACTTCTTAAAATAACTTCCTTTTTTCCTGTTCGTTTACAGGTAAATAAAAAGCAAAATAATAGGGTACACTTAGCTTACAGTAAAAGTTAGCTCTAACATTCTTTCACTCTTTGCCCACACTTGGAAACTCGACGCGATATTATTGGTCAAGTGTGTCGAGTATTTGAAAGGTTCCGTACTCAAAATACAAAGTACTAAATAGCATCAAAGCGTGGTATTTGATGTATATGCAGGTACAATCGTCTGTAATAAAACGTTGGTCTATTATTCTCACTATACTTACAAGTCATCATCATCATCATCATTAGCCTATGGTAGTCCACTACTGGACATAGGCCTCCCCTAGTGCGCGCAATTGCGCCCTGTCCTCAGCGCTCGACGCATCCAGATTCTGACGGCAGCCTATCGCAGATCGTCACTTCACCTGGCCGGAGGGCGTCCTACACTACGTTTGCCGAGTCGCGGTCTCCACTCAAGAACTCGTTTACCCCAGCGGTTATCGGTTCTTCGGCATATATGGCCAGCCCACTGCCACTTCAGCTTGCTGATTCTCTGAGCTATGTCGACAACTTTGGTTCTAAGTCGGATAGTCTCACAGATACTTACAAGTAGTTCTCTAGAACCACTAGTCTGATGAAAAGATTGAAAGAGGCTTCTGTCGTGCACATGACTCATGTTTTCCGACTTATGTTCTACGATATGCAGATTTCCTATCCTAATCTCATCGACAATAGGTACCTAATCAAAGAAAAACATTAGAGATTTGAACTAAAATCTACTTATATACTTTTTGTTTGTAAATACATACATAGTATACATAGAAACACCCAGACCCGAGACAAATATTGTAGATCATACAAAAATTGGTATCGCCGCGGGATCGAACCCCCAACCTTCTGCGTCGCAGGTGGGCTTTCACCATAGGTGAAGCTCTTTAGCGCAGTGGCGCTACAGAGGTCGTCAAACCTGTCGTAACTTAACACCACGTTTATTAATAAGACCGTAACAGCATACCTTAAGATTAAATACTTACGTTCATTCTCTATTTCAGTATGTAGGTACAATTATTTTCATATATCATTACCCAAAAAAAAAGCGAACGAAACTTGTAAATAACAAAAACGGATAACAAGTTCACCCTGTTCCATATTTAGTAACCTACTTTATATACTTACGACCTATGTACCTACATATATACCTACTTGTGAAGTATTTTCTGCGGTAACGGACTAACTTCTATTTTCGCTACCAACGGAAAAATAGAACGCTTAATAATAGAGTGCTGAAAAGAGATTGTTGGCTGTCTGGTATGAACATTGTTATTTTCTTTGTATGAACTGTACTTAACGTTGAAATTGGAAGCACAAAGTATGTCACGGAATTTCTTTGACGGATTTCTTTTTAGGAGCCGTGTTGGTCAAATGGGGTTGTGCCTCGACTTTAAATACGAAGGTCGTGGGTTCAAATCTCGGCCGTGCATGAATGGGTTTTTCTGCCGAAAAATTTATGTGCACTATGTCAGTACTCTCAAACTTAACGGTGAAGGTAAAAACATCGTGAGGAAACCGGCATGTCGTAAAACCGAAAAAGTTCGAAAAACATGTATCAAGTGCACGAAAGGAGACTCTTTAAGGCGCACTTATAATCCTTTTACCACACTGGTTTGACAGAACTGGTGACACAAAAAGAAGAAGAAGACGAGGGAAGTCATTAGAATTATAGTACCTAGAAACAGTTAATATTATTGTGGTTATTCTGTTGGATGTCTCAAAAAATAAACCAGTGATCATCATCATCATCATCAGCCTATGGCAGTCCACTGCTAGACATAGGCCTCCCCTAGTGCGCGCCATTGCGCCCTGTCCTCAGCTCGACGCATCCAGTTTCTGCCGGCAGCCTTTCGCAGATCGTCACTCCACCTGGCCGGAGGGCGTCCTACACTACGTTTGCCGAGTCGCGGTCTCCACTCAAGAACTCGTTTACCCCAACGGTTATCGGTTCTTCGGCAGATATGGCCAGCCCACTGCCACTTCAGTTTGCTGATTCTCTGAGCTATGTCGACAACTTTGGTTCTATGTCGGATAGTCTCGTTGCGGATTCTATCCTTCAGAGAAACTCCGAGCATAGCTCGTTCCATAGCTCGCTGAGCGACTTTAAACTGGTGGACTAGCCGTACTGTGAGTGTCCACGTTTCGGCTCCGTATGTCATGACAGGTAGGACGCACTGATTGAAAACTTTCGTTTTCAAACACTGTGGTATGGGTGACGAGAAAAACCAGTGTTAGGCTGAGCTATATCTAATCAAACAGCACTCTGCCGATTAACTTTTATGTAGGTCGGTGTGAGCCAGCCGTATTATAAATAGCGGGAACGCTGGTACATTATTCAGAGAAAGTTTAAGGAAAAAATCGCATTTCTCAGACCTCGTAATTCTCGAAATTGAGGTATTCGGCATGCGAAGATACTAATTAGTTTTGTCCGGGGATTTCCCTGAAATCCAGCGCCAGAGTAATTTGTTTTGATGGAGGCATTTTGTTTTATTTTTTACCTTGAGCTTTTGTACAAACAGGCTATTTTGGGTCTTTTATGAATTTGTTGTATAAATTCTCTGTGTGGATTAGGTATTTAATTTGCCTTGAAAATATATTATTTATTTAATCGTATGACAGGTACCTACAGGCGTATTAAAACTAAAACTAAAATAAAACTATTCTAAATTCAAAATTAATAACTACTTAGTTCTTAATTACCTACCTAACTCTTAAAGTTTATTACTATGAAAGTCCCATTTGATTC
Source organism: Epirrhoe tristata (assembly GCA_951394285.1). Lineage (NCBI taxonomy): Eukaryota > Metazoa > Arthropoda > Insecta > Lepidoptera > Geometridae > Epirrhoe > Epirrhoe tristata. Next base: position 6,560,385 of record OX596159.1, on the reverse strand, counting down.
GTGAAATCAAACCAAAACCTCTTTCGTGTCATAAGTTCGTATGGTTTTTAGGCCTCCGTTGTGGCTACTTGCTGACAACCGCCACTGGGGTCAAAAGTGCGTCTTATTTTTATAAAAATGCTTCTACATTATTTCCGTCGACTCTAATTCACCATCCATCTGCTATCGAGCCAATTTATCAACAGGTGAGGCGATACCTACAAGGAATCTTTAATAGAGCCGAGCCATAGAGCGTTATATAACCATAAACTATGGAGGTGGTATAACGGTTGCTCTAGATTTGGTTTGAAATTCGAAGCTTTCATGATATATCTTTGGTTGTTGCATAGAGAAATATACTATTTTCACCTCACTAGCTCAAAGTAGGCGATTTTGCCGCGAAAAAACAGTGAGCAAAACTCTACTTTGCTCACACTATGTGGAAAAATGATTTGAATTTAGAATGCTGCAAGCAATGAGAATCGAATAGCATAGTAGGCCAAGATGGTCTGGTTTTTGGACTTCAGCCCGCCACTTGCGAGCAAAATAGAGATAAAATAGTTAATTTTGTGCCACAACAAAAAAAATTAATACATAGAATGGAGTAACAAAAAGCTTAATTATAGGCAAGTATTTGCGTAGGTACTTATAATAAATGGCAACAAAATCGGCCGCCACTCAGCATACTTTTATAGTAGCTTATGTAACTAAGCTATATATATGTAAGTAACGCTGGTCTTCCGTGACGCCAGTGATCTTGGTAAGGTAAAAAAGTTGTATGTATCACACGAGAGCACAATAATTTGTTGCTTGCGTTTTTGAATCCCTCACTACACTCAGGATTCTAACTTAGAATAACTCGCTACGCTCGTGATTCATTAATGGAATCCTTCGCTTGTTCGGGATTCAAACTCAGCAATCGCAACAAAAACTAATTTTGCTCTCTATTGGTTTGTTGATAGATCTTTCGTGTCACTAGTTTTTTCAGTGTGGAGAAATTATTTAATGTGACTCATTTTATCACAAGAGACTCCATTTTGTGCCAGTAGGTACCTAGGTAGGTAAGTACTCTCAAACGGAACCCATAATGAACAAACTTTTCATTTTGAATCTTTCTCTAACACGTGCACCACATGACCCACATTTTTTTTCCTGCCTAAAATTGTTTCCTATTCGTGTACATAATAAGGTCGAATTTACTTCAAAAGTTTGTTTTCCTTGTGTCTACGGTCTATCATTGTAGCTTTGTAGCACCGTAGCACTGTAGCTCCGTAGCAGCGTAGCACTTATCATATCCATGCCTCTCAACCTATGCGTGGGTGTAGACTGTAGGTAAAATATATCCCAACTTAAGTTTGCCTTGCCAAGTTCTTAGGGTACAGGTGTCACTAACTTGATTGAGGAAAGGTGGCCTCGGTGTTTTTTATAATATTATTTTAAGAAAAATAAAATAAAATAAAGTAAATGAGCTCGATTACCGGCCCGGATTTTTGGTTTGGAAAATATGTGTGAAATTCCAGGAAATGGCAATGCTTGGCCGATGAAGGAAAACATCGTGAGGAAACCAGTTAGTATTATAATAGGCAGCAATGGGCTTGCATCCAATAACGTGTGGAATGATAACTTCATGTTTTAGAAGAATCATGGTAGATCAGACCTCAAATTTTCCACAGATAAAAAATATACCAAATTCAGTTGATTTTAGGGGTAAATAAATATAGTAATTATTATTTTTCGGCTTGATACAAACAATTTACGAATTGCGGTAAGTGGCTTTGTAAGCAAGAAATCAGGCTGTAGACCAATTCTGGAAACGAATTTTTTTTTTTTCGCCAGGTCACAGCTTGTATGGAAATGACCGATGTTCTTTCCAATTATGGTTTTAGAACGTGTCTGACTACCCAATAGACAACTCCAGAAGATTTTGATCTCATTGATTTTTTTGAATAATACATCTGAGAATGTCCATCTGATACATCCTGTTCAGGAGTAGGGTTTTATCGACGTTTATCGCTAAAGTAACAGAAAACTAGTTTAAATAGGAATCGTGATCACACCACATTGTCACACCGGTTGTGACTAGCAGCAATTTATTTACTACTAGCTTCGCTCCCGCGGTGTGTCCCGCGTTCCCTCGGGATTTATTCATTTTTTTGAGATAAAAGGTAGCCTATGTCCTTCCCTGGGATACAACCTTTAACTATGCCAATTTTCAGCTTAATCTGTTTAGCAGTTTGGGCGTGAAAGCGTAACAAACAGACAGACAGACAGAATGAATGAATGAATGAATGAATGACTAGTTTCACAGCATGGACTAGTGGACACACTACATTGCAAGGGATCACACATGACCGAATCAATTATAGTGATGTTCCCCGTCTTTCCTCGTCAGGAGTTCTTAAAAGGTTTCAGTATTTAAGATATTTTAAGACTTAGTAAGGTTCTTTGAAGGCGTTGAATAGTTTATGAATGAAAATAAACATAGATATACTCTGCTATTCATAATGGGATTGCAGGGTAGGTTTTGTTCGCCTGTTCCACATATCCCTACTAGTAGGGAAGAACGGATTTTTGTTCCACCTATTACTACTAGGGGGATACTTTTTCCACTAAATGTAAGTAAGTTCGTATGAATCAGTGGCCAACCCTGGTGACGGAGTTTTGAGGCTGCCACTTATATTCACTTTTAAAATCATGCAGTGAATAGGTACCTACTTCTTTACCGTGAAAACTGAAGAAACTCTTTCAACGGATCTTTAGCTCTCTGAAGTTAGATGCAATAGACGATTGCGCGTTTGGTAGAGTAAGCGACATAGCACGATTTTAAGCGTTATCAAAAATGGGTTCTGCGCAGCTACTTCAGAGAGCTAAAGAACGATTGTGCGTATTGTACCTACTTCATCAGTGAAGGTTATCATCGTAAGGAAACCCGTAGAGTAGCTCACTATTGAGGCCACATAAGCTAAGAGGATGGTTTAGTTAGATGCTGTGCAATGCAAGCCTAATCCATCTCAAACTATGTTTCAGAGTTACAACGTCCCGTTAAGTGAAGGCATACCTTTATCATCTACTTAGTTTTCGTAGATGTAAGCCCAGTGGCGTAGCTACCGAAGGGCTAGGCGGTGCAGTGCACCGGGGCTCCCAAGCTCAAGGGGCCCTCGGACTCTGAGTCCCGAGATTCCGGCAGGTTTTGTTCTTAGGAAACTTAGGTATGATTATTTTGAAAATAAAGTCAACTGCATTATTAGATTTTTGAAATAGTTACCCCGAAAAAAACGAATCAAATCGTAAGTTTTTACAAAAAAAAACAAATACGTTTACATTTTGCCACACCCTGCATATTTTGACTTGATAAAACCTAAACCGTTCAGTTAGGGCCCCGGTTTATTTTGCACCAGGGCCCCTGGCTACCTAGCTACGCCACTGTGTAAGCCTAGTTACCTCGCATTTTCATTATTAGTTAGTTATGGCATTATTTCTACGAGTAGGTCCTAAAACCCACTTAAATATAGCGTGCGAAAGTGGTCTAATGGAAATACACCTCATAAGCGAACCTTAACCTTTGCGCAACCTCTGCGTGATTGCCGAAGTTATTTCTAAGAAGTTAATAGGAACCAATTTTCGACCTACTTCACCTGCCAACAATTAGGTACAAAAGACACACACACACACTGTCGGTTAATTACTTTGTTTAATATAATATAAGGTAAATTCGTTATTGGCTTTAAGATATATCTATAAGTTTGGTAAATACTTAGTTTTAGAGCTGTGGATTTTGTGAATAAATAAATAAATAAAGACGCATTTGAGCTGGAAAAATAGTAGGTAGAGCTAAAATTCCCCAAAAAATGTAGGAAATTTGACGATGTATTACTTAGGTACTTGGTACGTTGACGAACACTTCAAATATCTAATTTGTGACTAAGTACTATAAATACTACCTACCTACCCTGACATTACCTATTACTTTTGACTTAATCTAATTTACCAATTAAATTTATATACTTACAAAATTGACATTGCAGTGCCCAACAGGGTGTATGTACCTCACCCACTAAGTCTACCTAGACCTAAGCTACACCTATGTACATAAGCAATGAATAAATGAATATGAATAGTAGATATAACATTTAGGTACTTTAAACTCTTTGAGACGCACTTAGGTAAAATCCTTTCCCCACACTGGTTTGAAAGAACTAAAGTGACACGACAAGAAGACTATTTTAAGCTATTTAAAACATGTCGGAAAACAATTCTACCTACTTCATTTTATGTTTTTCTTAGATGTTGTAAAGATGGCTAAGTTCTTATTTCTTGTAGAATTAAAAAGGTAAGGGATACAAAGTCATTATTAATAGATTTTTATTGTAAATTGTAATATTTACAGAATTGAGCTTATTAATTTAAATTGTACATTTTGTTAATAGTTACCCTTATGTAAGTAGAGTAAGTAATCCCTAGTAATGGTAGAGCCGATTTTTTTTATATATTTGATACTAGCTGCGCTCCCGCGGTGTTACCCGCGGTCCCTCGGGATTTTTTTATTTTTTTCGGGATAAAAAGTAGCCTATGTCCTTCCCTGGGATACAACCTTTAACTATGCCAAATTTCAGCTTAATCTGTTCAGTGATTTGGGCGTGAAAGCGTAACAAACAGACAGACAGACAGACGGACAGACAGACAGATAGACAGACAGGCAGAGTTACTTTCACATTTATAATATTATAGTATGGATAACTGGTCAACTTGTAGAGTACCTATGCAGGCACTCTATGGCCTCATTCATGATTTAGAACTGGCCCCTATAACCTAAAGAGGAGTTTTTGAATCCCACAAATAGTGCGAGCCTAATGAACTCAAGTTTTGTATGATCCCACTGGGATACAGTGGCGTAGCTACCGAATGGCTAGGCGGTGCAGTGCACCGGGGCCCCCAAGCTCAAGGGGCCCTCGGACTCTGAGTCCCGAGAGTCCGGAAGGTTTACTATACCTATAGTTTACTAAGAACAAAACCTTTTGGACCATCATACCTATGATTATTTTGAAAATAAAAACAACTGCATTATTAGATTTTTGAAATAGTTACCCAGAAAATGACGAATCAAATCTTAAGTTTTTACAAAAAAATAAATATGTTTACATTTTGCCACACGCTGCATATTTTGACTTGATGAAACCTTAACCGTTCAGTTACGGCCCCGGTTTATTTTGCACCAGGGCTCTTGGCTACCTAGCTACGCCACTGCTGGGATAATGAGAGTGGGAGCATCATGGAATAAGCCATCTAAACAAGCTATCAAGGCTTAAGTCTTACGGCCTATTCAAACAAAAATCATCTTTAAAATTAACTACCTACCTGTCAATAAATCTATCGTTTTTGTTATTATTTTCTTTATTTATTTTAATGATTTCCTTATTTTTATACTTGATTTTTAAAGATATTCTGTAACGGAAGAGCGAGACATCCTAATACAGGTATTTTATACTAAAGTAGATTTAGTTACTGAAATAAATATATTTGATTTGATTTTAAATCTATCGTCTATCTTGTCATCATTCGACCAATGAGGACTAAGTTTAATCGGTTTGTCAATTTGAAAAGCGTTGGAGAAACCGGCTGTTAGCTAGTCTTTGCAGAGAATTGATAAACTAGTTAAAGGGACTACATAAGCAGGGTTATTTGTAAAACACCGGGAACCTCTGCCTGCACCTCGACAGCTGATGTGTGCACAATGCCTTTGCTATCTTGAATAGCTTTTTGAATTTTACTAACTTTACTTTTAATTTTACAACTAAGTTAGTTAAGAAATTAGCCTAAGTTTAGATCTAAGATGGATCACCTAAAAAAAGCTAGGCCCCAAACCGTGTTTGTGGAGTAGAATCACCTAGTTTTAAGACGTTTCAAAGTGATCCCAGCGGTCCTACTGAATAAATGACTTTGACTTTGACTTAAATAGCCGACTGCGGACTCTGAATAAAATAAAATACGGATTATTTTAGAGTAGAAAATACTAAAATGGCATTGATATACTTTATTTAAACATACATACAGAGTTATGATATTCAACCCTACTATAATTACAATAAGTCTTATTGAGGCCTTTTGATAAACCTGATTTCTTAGGGCTAGACAGAGTCCAGTTTAAACTATTATGTACAAAGTCTTAGCTCATCGTGGCTTAGTTATATAAAAAATGCAGTAAATAGTCAAGAATACAATTTGTCTAAAGAATACATAAACATAATATCATACGATTGTCCAGCAATAACTAAAATATACTTTAACATAATGTGAATAAGGTTCTTGTAAGAACTAAAAAAAATGGAAAAATATGAAACAGAGATTTTATCTATCGTGATCGTAATAGGCGGTTTGCTTCTCTATTTTATATTTTAACTCAGAAAAACCTACAACTAAAACTGTACTTTAATACACGGTAACAAGATCTATATTTCTATAACTCCACAACTCAATCCTTCACCGATCGCAATTTTTTTACCGAAAAATTTCATAGTTCGGTTCAATCACCCACTTCAATCTGTTTATCACATTTTAGTCTTTTCGCACTAGGTTCATTTGATATTGTCACTTCCTCTATTGTATTAAGGTCTAATTTTCTTTTCAATTTACTACTTTCTATGCCATTTGAAATTAGCACATCTTGATTTGTATTAGAGTCTATTTTGCTTTTCACTTTAGATTCGGTCCCATTGGATAGATCGTCATCTGAATCTTTCTTCTTTGTTAATTTTAGTTCACTCGAATTTGACGCTTCGTCGGCTGTGTTAAAGTCTTTTTTCTTTTTCGTGTTATCATTAATTTCGTCGGCACTTTGGCATCTAGATTCGTCGCTTGATATTGTAGCGTTTTTAATAATAAGTAAGTCTTTTTCAATTTCGGTCAATTCTTTAGGTTTCGGTGGTCGACCAACTGGTTTTTTCACTTTGTTTTTGACGCTGGTTGATGGAGATTCATCTAGATTTTTCCGTTTCGTATACTTTCTTTTAGTTAGACCATTCTTTTTACGTTGAGATTCATCCTAGAAAAAAAATATTTGCTTTGAATATGTTCAATGATATATTACTATCAAAAAGCATAACTACACAGGGAATTAGTGCATTATATCATATATACGCACGATATATATATGTTTTTTAGTGTTTGTTGTTATAGAGGCAGAAATACATCATCCTGTGAAAGTTTCAACTGTCTAACTATCACGGTTCATGAGATACAGCCTGGTGACAGACGGACGGACAGACAGACAGCGAAGTCTCAGTAATAGGGTTCCCGTTTTACCCCTTTTTGGGTATCTACCCTAAAAAGTGATACTTTTGGTAGAGCCACGGATGTTTTCGAAGATCCGCCATGCAGGATATTAAAATTATGATTATTTATTATTTTCAGCCTGGATGATGATCCAGGATCCTGCAATGTGATCCCATTGTAGGGAAAAGGCCTCCCTATCCCCTTCCACTATCCGCGGTCTCAAGCGGTTGTATGCTAATCTTTTGCGAAAGAGTCCAGCTCAATAGCAGTCTATTAAAAGAACAAAATATATCCCTGGGTCGCGATAGAAACTCTAAGATCCTATGTATTTCAGATTTTTAAAGGGTTAGTCAGAGGTAAGATTATAAATAGCTAAAATTAATGTGTATAATTCTTACCAATTGTTTAGGCTTAGCTCCAATATACCCTGAGCAACGCTTGGCGCCACACAAACACCGCTTCTTCTCAATTCCCGTACATTCCAAGTTGTAGTTGAATGTAACTTCACTATTCTGTAATATACAATATAAATTGTATTCTATTCTAAAAAATCACACGTAAAGGCAATTAGATAAAGTTAGGAAGTTCGTATGAGTCTATGCCAACTCTGGTGACCGACAATATAACGTGCCCTCCGAAGCACGGAAGCGCGCGGTACTAATAATGTAACAATCTATGGACCGTACGCGGCTGCGCACTTCGCACTGTGACAATTTCGTGACGTGACGGTAAAATGGAACGATATTTTTCTTCCAGCCCCAACCTTTTTTTCTTCAGTACCATCCGAAAAGGAACTTCGTTCCAATAAATAATGCTGGATATTTTTCACACAGCATCATCTAGCCCCAAACTAAGCAAAGCTTGTACTATGGAAACCATATAACTGATATACTACATACTTTTTGTTAGTAATTACATACATACCTACTCGTATTATACATAGAAACACCCAGACCCGAGATAAATATTTGCTGATCATACAAACATTTATCCCGCGGCGGGGATCGAATCCGCAACCTTCTGCGTCACAAGCGGGCTTTCACCCACTGCGCCACAGAGGTCGGATTATTACCGTCTGCCCCCACGCGGTGGCAGTAGTAAATTATATTGGCGGGACCAATGTTTGTATGATCTACAAATATTTGTCTCGGGTCTGGGTGTTAATATGTATGTATTTACAAACAAAAAGTATATAAGTAGTATATCAGTCATGTAGTACCCATAACACAAGCTCTGCTTACTTTGGGGCTAGGTGATGCTGTGTGAAAAAGTCCCGCATTTTTTTTTTTATTTTAATATTCGTAGATACGTACCGCTTTAATATCGTCTATTGCAAAGAGTCCCACTCTAATATCGCCGAGTACCGTCCACTTCTGAGTTTCACAGTTCGGCTCGCAACAGTGATTCATAAACCTGCAAACATTATGATATGAAACATTTCCTTAGCCAATGTATGAAACACTAGCTTCTGCGCGCGGCTTCGCTCGCGTGGTACAGTCAGCATCAAAAGTTGACTAACATTTGAAATTTCCAAAATCAGGATATTTCCGAAATATGTAACACCATGAGCAAGATATTGACAAACAGTTAATGATTAACTCTTAGTCCAAAATAATTTCCCAAGCGCAGTTTATTAGCAATCTAAAAGAATTGGCGCTTTAGAAAAACAAACTGTTAATCAACTTTTAATGCTGACAGTACCAACATTTTGAATAGCCTATATACTATTCCAGTGGGGCTATGATGAGCAACGTGAAATTGTCACGGCGTGAGATAAGAAAATTTGTCATGCCGGGATGTTTACCATTTTGCGCTAATATGAGCGCCATGACAGAGACTATGTCACACTATCTCACAATTTTCACTTTGACTTCACTTCAAATCTTTCTTCAAATATGTATTACGTATGTCAGAAAAAGGAATAAAAAGAAAAAACCAAGAAGTGATGTGAAATGATGATGAACACTAAGATGTTTGTTACCGATTGGGCGATATAGTCGCTCAGCGACAAAGCCCTTTTCTTTTTTTTGTAAATAAATAACAATAATAATAACACAATTTGACATTACGATATGAAATAACGGGATGCGCATGACGACAGACACAGTTATGACGATTTTTAACGAGAAAATGAGACGAGAGACTTCAGTCACGGTGCTCATCAGGCCCACTGGTCACTATCTACATCTTTTTCAAGTTTCATCCAAATCGGTTCACTGGTTTAGGCGTGATTGAAACATAAACATCCAAATATCTTTTTTTTCCACCATTCTCTTACTAATACGTAGACATACCTTAATTTCGTCACACATTGTATCTTCACAATGGTCTATTTGTGAGTGAGACTGCCCCGAGTTCGAATCCCAGTGGGAGTAAAACTAAAACTTACCTAGCTAAATTCCCCTTAGGACCAGCATCAATCATTCTCTCCTTATCCAGTGTGAGGAAATAAAAGTTCTCGTCCCGAATCTCGTGTTTCCTCGCCATACGCCTTTGGAATTCCTCTTCGTCAATCAATTCCCCTACATACTCTATTACGAATTGTCCTGGAAGGAACATTATAGGTATAAATATTAAAAACTTAGGCCTTTACATCTATATTAGATGATTTATACAGCGTCAGATGGCAATCCATGCCTACTTAACGGGACGCTGTAGTGCCTGGGACATTGTTTGAGATGGAATAGGCTTGCCCAGCACCTAAACCATCCTCTCAGCTTAATCAGCCGCCCACAGGAGAGACGACGTCGATACGTGTGGAGCTGACTAAGCTGCGGGTTTCCTCACGATGTTTTCCATCACCGTTAAAATAAAATAAATATAAATAATAGGTAAAGTAAAAAAAAGTACGTGAGTGTCGTGGAACACTCGGTTGGAACGAAGTTTGTACATTTGTCATTTTTGACATTTTGCGCACCTTGTGCACCACTTTTCGCTCCGCTCATCTTTTTTTGCGCACAACTATGCGCACCATTTTGCACATATAGTGAAGTTATCAACAAAAACATGTTTTTGCTTCTCCTGTAGTTGTGTTTTTGCAGTTATCCTTTTATTCCCCGGAGACAGCGATATGTCGTGACGGTAAAATCTATCGCTTTTTTTTTCTAGCCTCCATCCTCGATACTGTCCGAAAGGAACATCGCTCCAAAAGTAAGTTTATGAGTCAGTGGCCAACTCTGATGACGGAGTTTTTAGGTCGCCGTGAGGCTTAAACAGCCGGGACCATCCACTTACGGACCGTTTAGCTGTGTAAGTATCACCAACAAGTACCATAATACAAATATTTGCTGATCATGCAAATATTTGTCCCGTCGAGAGAATCGAACTCGCATCTCTCGTTTATCTCACAGTTAATACGAGTTTGTGGTATGAAATTACTTTGCCTAGCAGGAATGGTTATTAAGAGCTCTCAAATTATTTCTTAAATGATTGAAGAGGTTTTGTAAAACTTAAACCATACCTGCTTTGATATCCTCTAACGTTTTCAACCCCCACCCCCTATGGGAAGCTCTGTAGGGGGTTAGTTTGGGGTAAAGACGCTTCTCAAACGCGCGGTTACTGCAGCGATCGCCCGCTCGGCAGGTTGGCCCGCATTCTGTTAGAAGCATTCTGAAACAAGAGATTTTTGAAGTGAAAACTTCTTAAATAAATTCTTGGATTCGCCTCGAAAAGGTCACATGCGAGTCACGTGACTGCTCACCGACACCAACAGCGCCATCTAGTTCCGAACTCGGTAAACTTTTACGGCAATATTTTTACATTCACAGCTCATTTTATCACTAAACGGGTGAATAAAAATGCATAAAAAAATTTGTTCTAATTTTCACTTCTCTCGGCACTCCCGGGAATGCCACGGTCTTTCTTTCAATATTGGAAACTACCGCTAAATAACTAAAACTTCACCAATGGTATGTTTGTGCCTATGAGTTCTGTACACAAAATAAATGTTTTTTTTTTAATTCTTCAATGGGCAGGACACTTGGAAGAGATGACGGCCGGTGGACAAAGGCAGTGACAGAATGGTGGCCAAGAGACGCACATCGACCACGGGGCAAACCACCAGCCCGTTGGTCAGACGACATAGTCGGCGTGGTTGGACGACAATGGATGAAGATTATGAATGTTTATTATTAGAGTTATGTTGAATTATAATATTGTACCTAAATGAAATATCTAGCTTTAATAATTAAATACACAGGTTAAGATCACAGTACTCTTCATAAAACACTAACATCTCTATAATCTGTGTATCCATACTATATACTATATATACTATATACTATAATATTATAAATGTTAAAGTAACTCTGTCTGTCTGTCTGTCTGTCTGTCTGTTTGTTACGCTTTCACGCCCAAACCGCTGGACAGATTAAGCTAAAATTTGGCATAGTTAAAGGTTGTATCCCAGGGAAGGACATAGGCTACTTTTTAAAGCGAAAAAATGAAAAAATCCTGAGGGATCGCGGGTCACACCGCGGGAGCGCAGCTAGTCACAAATAAATGATTTGAATTTGAAGATAGCACGGAGCCGAGAGGAGTGGCGGGTTAGAGAGGAAGCCTACACCCAGCAGTGGGTATTAATAGGTTATTGATGTTGATGAATTCATTCTTTTACTTACCTATTGATACACTGTGAGTTAGGACCGCAGCACTCAGCCTCATTGGGATTACACTCGCATTGTGTGAGCGATAGCGACGGGTCTTCAATCTTGCGACCGAGCAGCGATCCGATCGGCTTGTTGCATTTCAACTTAACGTAGTGGGGCGGTAGTAATGATGAGGCGATATCTAGTGATTCTTCTTCGTCTGGTTGTGCGTCTGAAAATATCATCATTATAAATAATGCTGGACATTTTCACACAGCATCATCTAGCCCCAAAAGCCCAAAGCTTGTATTATGGGAACCAGATAACTGATATACTACTTATACATATACTTTTTGATTGTAAATACATACATATTATACATAGAAACACCTAGACCCGAGACAAATATCTGTAGGTCATACAAACATTTGTCCCGCGGCGGGGATCGAACCCGCAACCTTCTGCGTCGCAGGCGGACCTTCCCCCACTGCGCCACAGAGGTCCCTTGGCTCTAGATGGAAGAGCGACAATACTTTGAAAAATCAGGACAATAAAGACGAATGAATGAATGAATGAATGCATTCTTTTAGGGATCAATCTTCTTGCAACTATTTTATACTAGCTACTGCGCGCGGCTTCGCCCGCATGGTACCAGCAACCATTTTGAATATTATGCTATTACAATTCACTATCTATGGATTAAAGTACAAACATACTTACAAACTTTCAGCTGTAGGAAGTAAAACTAAAAAACTTAGGCCTTTACATCTATATTAGATGATTTATACAGCGTCAGGAGGCAACCTATCTATGCCTACACTTAACGGGACGCTGTAGTGCCTGGGACATTGTTTGAGATGGAACAGGCTTGCCCAGCACCTAAACCATCCTCTCAGCTTAATCAGCCGCCCACAGGAGACGACGTCAATACGTGTGGAGCTGACTAAGCTGCGGGTTTCCTCACGATGTTTTCCTTCACCGTTATGAGCTCGTATTAAAGCGCATATAAATTTTTCGAAACGAAAAATCCATTGAAGCACGGCCGGGATTCGAATCCACGACCTTCGGATCAACACGGCTCTCTGTAGGAAGTAAGATAGTAAATAAATAGTTAGAAAAATACTTGTACTGAAATTCGACTCACTTTTCAGAATTTCAAAGGCTCTTTGTGCATGTTCCATCGCTGTTGTGAATGCTACGTCTATTTTTGACTTCTGACTTGATATTCTACCAGAATCACCTGAAAACAACAATTTATTATCATTTAAATACTATTTCAATAATACAGGTGTAAAAAGACATCTACCGAAGCCGAAAGGGGTAGGTTCTAGGTACAGCATCCAAACACAACTAAATCCAAAATGATTTTCCAAAAAAATCATTATATCCGGAGAAAACAGCGTTTGAAGATTACTGTTTGCTTGTGTACTGGGCGCGTTTTTTTACGTAGATTGCTGGATTTTGGGTTTTAATTGTTTTTTTCTTTAGAAATGAAATTATTAGGTAGGTATGGTCTTATTATGTTGTCCTAGTAAATAACCGAAAATAACATAAAATGACGTAGCTAAGTCAATTTTTTTTTTCTTCGCTAAATATGTAAAGAATCATGGTCTGATTGCAACCCTTCAGTTTTCGGTAGTAGTCTTTTTACACTCTGTATACTAACCTACAAATTATAACTCGCAATACAGCGACAGCTTAGTACTTAATAGGGACATTAGTTTATTTAAATTGATCTTTACAAGTTTTAAAATGGTGTTATGAAAATAAACACCATGAAATCTTAACCTCACCTTCTTGATACGGAAATACTCTTCCCCTATTCACCCAATAATGATCGTATTGTCCAAAGAATCTAACTACAAATTCTCCTAAGCCATGTTTGACTGCCATTATATTGTCTGCTATTTCTGACGGATGCAAAATAACGCCGGGCCACCATCTGTAATAAATAATTGTAATATAATAGTATATTTCATTACAAGTGCGGAAATGCTGTCATTGCAAAGAGTTCCGACAAATGTTGCAATGACGGTTCCGCACGTGTACTGAACGACTATTTTTAATACAGCTGCGAAAAAATGAAGCAATTTAATAAAATAATAAAAACACAATAAACTCAACTTATAAAAGTTATAATTCACTATACATTAAAATTATTTTGACAGTTGGGAAAGAGAACGCACGAGTTCGGGAAAGGTAAAAAAAAAGCCCACATCCCGAACGCTATACGTCCCTGCAATACGCCACTTTTTGAGCAACTGTATTAAAAAGTATGTTTGTATGAGTTGGTGGCCAACTCTGGTGAGGGATGCAGGCCGCCGTAAGACCTCCGTCATGGCTTAATGACTTATAGCCGGGACCACCAATAGGCACGATGACAATTTTTCAAAATCTGTTCTATTTTGTTCAGAATTATTTGTGTGTGTGAAAAGAAATATCATATTTCAGTAGACAATAAAGGTTTTTAAACAAAAAAAAAGTCTGTTTTTTTCTACCTCTACCAACAAGGCGGTGGATAATCTAATGTCTGTACTAGAAGATGACGTCACGCGCTGATTGGTGTACAGCTATCATGGCGGATTATAAATAATTTAATAATCTCGACATTATTAGGACAATAAATGCATTTTTCTCAATCCTTGAATCCTACTTTATTAAATCAGTTAAATATTTTGGCGATTCTTGAATACTGTCATCATGCCTATTTTACGTGTCTTACGAAGCACGGAAGCACTCAGTTGATGACGCCACTAGCGGTCACCTATCCACTTACAGACCGCGAATGTTGTTTGACTTCGACGACCTCAAGGGAACGACTATACAAGCTGTAATGCCATCCGAAACGTCGGCATCAAAAAAATATAAGTAAGTAACCTAAAAATGAAGTCAATAGATGATAATAGATTAAACTAGCTTCTGCGCGCGGCTTCGCCCCCATGGTACCAACATTTTTAATAGCCTATATGCTATTCCAGATCACTATCTACGCCTATTTCAAGTTTAATCTAAATCGGTTCACTGGTTTCGGTGTGATTGAAACACAAACATACAAACATCCAAACGTCCAAACAAACTCACAAACTTTCAGCTTTATTATACTAGTGGGATGTTGTGTGAGTATTATCTAACTTACCGATAATGTCCCAATTTGACCCACACCATCTCCCCATAGAGAGGCAAACGACCCGTTTCGCAATCCTCGCACATGTAGTTACCTAAAACAAACAACAAAATCAACTCTATTCCTCTTACCATAAGGTTGATTCTAGGAATTAATTAGAATTTGACTGTGAAAAGACAGAGGAGCGTAAAACGCAGCAGGATTATATTAAAATGAGTTTTATTCTTAGTGCGGCAAAGATAAAATCCGCTTGGCAAAAATCCCCAGTATTATTCGCAAATTTCAACTCTATTCCCTAAGAAATAAGGCGTATATTACCTTCTGGTGGCTTGATATTCAAGCATTCGGCGTGAAACGATGTGGGACAGTATTCACAGCAGATCAATGAACCACCCAACGCGCAAATGAAACACCATCCTGTGTTAACGTGACATGGGACTTTTCCCGGCCTGCGAAGTAAATTGTACCGATTAGAGTTCATTATCCTGTGTCTCGATTCGATTATAAGACTTTTTGAAGTAAATTCCAAAAAGCTTTTATTCAGTAGAACCGTTAATCACAACTCACTAGAAGTTCGTATGAGTCACTGGCCAGCTCCGGTGACGGAGTTTTTGCCGCCGTCATGGCTTCAGGACTTAAATAGCCGGAACCGACAATTTCACGTGCCTTCCGAAGCACGGAAGCGCTCAGTTGATAATGCAGCTGGCGGTCACCCATCCACTTACTGACCGGTCAGAACATTGCTTATCTTAGACGATCTATCACGAACGACTAAGCTACCAGCGTTTCAATACCGTGAAGAACAAGGACCACAAATACAGTTTGGGGGTTTTTAAGTGATCCAACTTATATTGACGACCTCTATGGCGCAGTGAGCGAAGGCCCGCCTGCGACGCAGAAGGTTGCGGGTTCGATCCCCGCCGCGGGACAAATGTTTGTATGATCTACAAATATTTGTCTCGGGTCTGGGTGTTTCTATGTATAATATGTATGTATTTACAAACAAAAAGTATATCAGTCATCTAGTACCCATAACACAAGCTCTGCTTACTTTGGGGCTAGATGATGCTGTGTGAAAAGTCCAGCATTATTATTATTATATAATTAGTCAAGTAACTGGGTATGCAAGAAGAGGAAGGCCGAAGAAGAAGTGGTTGGATTGTGTGAGAGATGATATGAATGTAAAAGGAGTGGATGCACAATTGACGAGTGATAGGAGTGTGTGGAAGAAGAAGACATGTTGTGCCGACCCCACTTAGTGTCAGATAAGGTCAAGGAGAAGATGATGATCTAATTAGTCAAGTTTTAATGGCGAAATAGTCAAGCTTAAATGGCTAAACATGAAACCTTAAGAAACTCACCTATGCTCATAATGCCTTGGGCAAATGATAAGAGATGCGGTCAAAATCTGCGTCCCAGCTGGTAAACATTTATTGAACGAATGATAAGTAGCAGGACAACGAACACATTTAGCAAGTTTATCCCCACTAAACCGCGTTTTACAACCCCTAGGGTCATCAGACACACAAGTATGACAAACATGTCTTGGACATGTCAAAGCTTCTTGCTGTTCAGACTTCTTATTGCTTTTCGACCATTCGCCAGCGTTGAATTGCGTTTGAGGCCAATGATCTAAACATTCTAGATGATAATAGTTATGACAGTGTGCTACGTTGCATTTTTGACGGATTTTTACATCATTTTTGGACACAGCAGATTTGCAGACGAAGCACACAGGTTTGCTATGTTTCTGACAGTTATTGCACTTGAAATTTGTGTAGTCCATAGGTGGAGTTCTGCGTTTTAGTTTTATATCTATCAGCTCGCATTTTCCGGGTAAAGTTTCCGACCAATCGATACCCTCATCGCTTGAGTATGAATCGTAGTTTATCGCAACTTCGTTGTCCAAAATCTCTTTCATTTTAGCTTCGATTTGAGCTTCTATAGTCGCAGCGTCTATTGTAATACTTTCATGTACAGGCTCTTCAAATGATATGTTTTCTTCTGATATATCCTTTTCATCACTATGGTCTGAATCGTCTAGATTTTTCGGCTTACGACCATGTTTCTTCTTTTTCCTTCTACCTTTATAGATAGTTGGTGTTTCAACGGTTTTAATCGTTTTTTTAACGCAGTCGTAATGGAAGGTGCCGTTGCATCCTTTACATTTTATAAGATTTGAAATATCTTCGCAGATTTCGCAAACCTTTTCACGTATTAGACCTTTGAATACACTTGGTTTAGGAGATGTTAGCTGCTTGAAATAGAGTTCAATTTCGTCTAGCGTGTTTATTTCTTCGCCAACATCTTCTTCAGTGTTTAGTTCTTCTGATTTTGTTTCGGCTTCTTCTTTTTTAGGCGAATTACTTTTCGACACTACTGTTATTGGAGTTTTCTTTGTTTTGAATATCTCAAAAACTTCCAATTCATCTTCAATATCAGAAATGAATGCTTCATTGTAGTAACGAGACACCGTTTTTCTTCTTGGTTTGTCTTTGGGAACAATTTCTTCCGCGTCCATAAACTTTTCAGTTTTAGGTTTTCGTCTCTTTCGTGTTGGAGCTGGTTCATTGTTCAAACCTTTAACTAGATTAGAAGATTCAAAATCATCGTTCTTTTGTATATCAGATTTAGATTCCTTTTCGTATATCCATGTTTTGTAAAGATACGCTTTGATTTCATTAAGTGAAAGCTGTGGATTTTCATCTATTAAGTTGTCTTGTTTTAGTTCAACGTATTTTAGGAATTCTGGGTCTTCGTAAGACCCTTCGATACTTTTATCTACTTTCTTTGGTCTTAGTTTGAGTAATGGCTCATCGGAGCTGACTGAAGCCGTATCCTCATCATTCACTTCAAGTAACTCTTTCTTTAGTTCATTTATTTTGTTCTCTTGTATTACTTTAGATCGTAGCTGACGTAACGGTAGTTCGCTGTCAGAATCCATAGACTCAGTATCGTTGTCTCTTTCGGGCTTTGTATCAACTTCTAATTCTATCTCTTTCTCATGTTTTACTTCAAAGTCACATGTAATTTGTATATCTGGTTTATGCGTTGCTTCATTTTTGAATGTTGTTGTTTCATTTTTGTTTGTTGTTTCTTCGTTCAGAACCTGTTTTATATTTGTCTCTTCATGTGTTTCCAACTCTGGTTTCTGATCATCTTGTTCTTGTTTTATGTTAGATTCTAGCTCAGGTTTTGTTATACTTGGTTCATCTTTCTCATCTCTTATTTCAAAGGGTATTGGTTTGATTACAATATGTTGTTTCATCTCTAACTGTTCGTTCTTCATTGGACTTATAACAACGACTGGCACTCGTTTATTCATTGTCATTTCGACTTCTTTCGGCGACATCTTTAAATTGATCTTTGATTCTAAAACTTTAGGAGAGGAAGTTTTCTTCCGAAGTCTTCTTGAAGTTATAGGTTCTTCTTCGGTGTCATTAATAAGTTCAACTTTCATACTTTTAGTTATATCTTGAGGCGATTTAGATTTGGAATGTCTTTTAATAGAAATGTCGCTTTCATTACTATCTTTACTATTACCAATACCAGAGTCAACGGGTGAAATAGAAAGGATTCTTCTCTTTTTATAATCACTATCTGACGTACTTTCTGATCTTTCTGAATCAAAATCTATTTTCTTAGCGTTCTTATATTTTTCACGGAAGAAACTTTCGATTGTGTTCTTAGGTTGAATCGACTTTTTGGATTTCTTTTTCGACGGCGGTGTTTCTTGCTTCACCGTTTTCAACAATATAGGCGATTCTTCTATTTTGATATCCGATTTCAAGTTCTGTGTGTACGCGAACGTTTTATACAAATATAAAACGATATCGTCCATTGATAATTCTGGATGTTGTTCTATCAAATCATCTTGTCTCAGTTCCATGTAAGTCAGAAATTCAGGGTCTTCTAGCCCACTCTTTTTCTCTGGTCTGGCACGCAAACTTCGTCTAGCAGGTACTTTTTCTTGAGGTAAGGATACTTCGCTATCTTCAGAGTTGACTGACGCTTCTTCGACGTCAAAGTCATCATCCATTTGCTCAGGCGTGTCTACTCTCGAATGGAATCCATTTTCTTTTATATCTGGGATACAAACTTCCCCATTTTCAATTGGTAGTCTAGTGGGTTTGTTTTTCATGATTTCCTCTATTTGGTCTATGGTTTTGTATCGCGGGTTTATAGCGTGATCTGTATTGATCGTGTTTTCAGCTTTATCTCTTTTCAAAGACAATTTAAGTTTCTTTTTGTCTAGCGGCGATTTCGGGCTGTTTTCGGATGCTTTGCTTATAATATTGAGTCCATCAATTACCTCAGTTTTAGTTTCTTTAGAGTCATCCGATGTTTTCGTAAAATCATTAATAGTTTCATCGTTTGCAACTTTTTCAGACTTGAATGCAGTATCTACGCAAACACTTTCCGATTTAATTTGTTCTTCTATTTTTGTTTGGTCTGTCAAATTGAAATTACATATTTTATGTATACTTGTTTTAACATCGACAAGCTTGGCTTTCGATTCTTCGAGTATAGCAATTTCATTGCATACTTTTACAAGTTGGGCTTCGTCTTTCTTATCTGTTATGTTACTTTCAATACACAGCATGTGCTGGCGGAAATCCTCCGTTATTTCGTCCCCTAAAGGCTCATATTCGGGTGACGGTTCATCATCAGAATCTTCGTAATCACTATCAATGTTTTGGACAGTTAGCAAATCCACTTTAGCTGCTTTGCTTTCAGTTGTCAAATCAGGTGGTATGTTGATCTTTTCTTTGCAAAAATAATTATCTTTCCCCACTACAGTATTTTTAACGTCTATACTATGACAATCACCTAAAAAAGAACTCGATTCATTATTACTCGTAGCTGAAATAACATTTAATTTCATTTCATCTATAACATTCAATCTTTTATTTTCACATGTAGCTTGAACAGATTCTGTTTTCGTATTATTCAATGGTAATGCTTCTTCTTCAATTCGTTTTTTATTGCACAATATATCATCAACTATTTGCAAAATTGATGCCGATTCACCGCTCTCATTAAGAAGATCTCTTTCATTTGATGTAACATTTCTATCTTCAATTTTATCAATGGACATATAGTTATTTTCTGTATTTAATGCTACTTTTTGATTCTGTGTGTCACTTTCGATAGATATGTCTTGATTTTCGATCATGAGTTTTTTATCGCACAAAATATCATCACCTATTTGCAAAATTGATGCCGATTCACCGCTCTCATTAAGAAGATCCCTTTCATTTGTTGTAACATTTTCGTCTTCAATTTCATCAATGGACATATCGTTATTTTCTGTAGGTAATGCTACTTTTGCAATCTGTGTGTCACTTTCTACAGATTTAGGTTGCTTTTCGATAGAATTGTCAGGTTCTGTAATATTCACTGGTTTTTCTATACTAGTTTCATGTTTTGACGTAACTGAAGCAGAGTTTACAACAACTTTTTCAACGAAATCTTGGTCATTATTTTTTTCCTCAGCTATATCAGTCACCACTTCTTTTTTTTTTAAATCTAAAGTCTCACTATTTGCCATTGATGTATCCATATCATTAATATTTACATCTTTTTCTATCTTATCTGCATCACTTTTAAATGCAGATACATTTGTTAAGTTGCTATTGTGATCTTGAAGATCTACTGAGTTATATTCTTTTGTCATTAAGATATTGTCACTTTCATCTGTTATATTAATATTATCGGGTATTGACACCATATCATTTTTTTTTAGAGGTTTTTTTTTTGAAGTTTGAGGTGTTGTTGAATGTATAGGATCACTTGTATTTTCAACTTCATTATCTTGATTTTTGATATCTGAAGGAGTCATGTCTATATAAGACTCAGTTTTGACTGGACTTGACCCAGTTATGACTGGGCTAGATTCAGTTATAAGTGGAGCTGACTCATTTCTGACTGGAACAGACTCAGTTCTAACTGGACTGGAGTCAGTTATGATTGGACTTGAGTCAGTTATGACAGGACTGGTATCAAGTTCAACTGTACTACTGATATTTTTTTCCGTTTCAGTTAAATATACTTCAGTTTTGATTGGAACATCAGGAACAACATCCACATCTGTTGCTAGATTATTTTTGTCTTCAAGTTTACTATTATTTATTTGATCACAATCCATAACTTCAGGTTTTATATCATGTTCATTTACTTTTTGTTCATTGTCTTTGGTTTGTTCTAAGGTATTGTTATTTGGTTGCAATTCTCCTTCTGTTGTGGAAGAATCTTCAAGAAGTTGGTCTATTGCGTTTAAAATAGCATCACTGTCATCATTACATGTTGTCTTATCATTTGGTTCTTCAACTTTAACGTCTATCTCTTTCATGTCGTCGGCTTTTTTTATATCTAAACCAAATGTAGGGTCACTCATCGCATTATCAGTATTGGTGTCATTGATATTTTCTGTATTCATTTTATCTGAGTTGGTTTCTTCCCTACTTGTTACTATGTTGTCGTTTTTTGGTTCCATTTCATTTTTAGTTTCACAGAACGAATTTTGAGATTCATACGATCTTCTAAGACTATAAATTTTAGTAATTTTGACCTCTTTTGGTGGAAGTTTCTTCTTTTTATTGTTACTAACAGGCTTTTCTTTTACTTCTACTTTTGGTGTGATAACTTTCTTAGTTTGTGGGGCAACTTTGATTGGTGTCACTGTTTCTACTTTTGGTGTTATGATTGGAGTTTTAGTCTCAATCATACTTTTGACTTTCTCTGGAGTTTTTGACTTAGCTTTCTGCAACCACCTGTCCATATGCGATTGCCTTTGTATCTTTATATTACCGGTCTTCGCCGCCATGTTGTCTAAGCACGCGGTTACAACATCAGAAACATCTAGCGATCTATTTCTGGACTTATTTCTTAAGCGCATACCATCATCTGTTTTGCTATCGTCTTCGGAAAACAAGGAATCGTATAGACTCTCGCTTAAAGACACATCACTGTCTGTTCTAGTGATCCTTCCACTCTTCTGTAGTTTCTTAGAAGCTCTTGCTTGGTGCAGCATTTCATTGAAGATATCTATCCGTAGATCTTTCAGCTCTCGGTTCAACGTTTCGGCTTCTTCAACTGACGTATTCCAGAGGCTTTGCTTTTTCTCCGATATGAAGAAGGCGGAGTATAATCTTGGATCTTTTTTCTTGTCCTGAAAAATATTGCAATTTTAGTAGAGAATCGGCGCTAGGTTTTAAGGGTTATTATAACAGGTACCTAAGTACGCCAACAAGTTTACTAGTAAATAGTTTTCTTCAAAGACCAGCAGGCTATTTATATTGCAAGGCTATTGTATTCTTTTTTTTTTACAAAAATAAGGTACCTACCCTTTTGTGTAGTTGAATATAATATAATAATATATATGACGACCTCTGTGGCGCAGTGGGCAAAAGTCCGCCTGCGACGCAAAAGGTTGCGGGTTCGATCCCCGCCGCGGGACAAATGTTTGTATGACCTACAGATATTTGTCTCGGGTCTGGGTGTTTCTATGTATAATATGTATGTATTTACAAACAAAAAGTATATGAGTAGTATATCAGTTATCTGGTTCCCATAGTACAAGCTTTGCTTAGTTTGGGGCCAGATGATGCTATGTGAAATGTCCAGCATTATTTATTTATTTATTTTTATTTTTTATATTGCTACTTAACCTTATGCTTAAACTACATAAAAATAATAGTTTCACTAATAAGAAATTACCTCAGCAGTAAATGTATCCCTGGTTGAAAGAAACTCTTCAACTCCCGCATATTTTCGAAGCATATTATCCACAACCCAGCTTCGCCTGCCATTGTCCGCTAAGAATGTCACGTGTAGTATATTGTGTTCTACTCTACCAAATACTGAAAATAAACAAACAAATTAATACAACTCGGGTCCATAGTAATTAATTTGATCTATATTGTTTTTATTACTATTATTTTATTAACAATGTTTTATATGAAATAAATTTATCTTTATAAAGATCTTATCGTAACTGATAACGTTATTGTAGGAGCACTCTCAATACATTTTTTAAACAAATTCATTCTATTAACAAAATTCAGCTCAGTGCTAAGGCTGCCATATTTTAATACACGGATTATTTTATTTTTGTTTCTTTGTATAATACACACAATAGTTCTTTAGCTCTCTGAAGTAGCTGCGCAGAACCCATTTTCGATGACGCCTAAAATCGTGCTATGTCGCTTACTCTACCAAACCTGCGCAATCGTCTATTGCACCTAACTTCAGAGAGCTAAAGATCTGTTGTGCTTAGTATACAATAAAATTATGCTCTATTCCATCCTCTTAATACTTTTGGTATCAGAAAAATATGTTTAGTTAATTACATTGAAACAAAACTAGCAATAAAATCACTAATCTACATAAAAATTTGTATATAAATGTGTACAATTCAAAGATAAAGTTCAAAGTTATGTTATCTAAAGCCAAATGTTATTTTATACTTTCCGCTTCAGTTTTGTTCATTGTTTTAAGCCTATTGCAATATAATAAGGATATCACATACATAAAAAAAATATCTCTTCCATAAAAAAAAGACCACAATTCTTGGGTCCTTCCTTGGTAGATTTTTCAAAAAAAAAATGTTATTTTATTAAGAGTAAACCTGGCACTGTGCCAGGTTTTTTTCAACCTGTCATGTCCCACTGCTGGGCAAAGGTCTCCCCCTTTAGCTTCCACTTCTTGCGCTCCAAGGCCACGGTGATACCACTTATACAGGGTTATTTGTTAAACACCAGTAGCCTCTCAGGACTGTATTACTATCATCCTAAACAACAACTCTTAACTGGCCACAATCTTGATATTCTCATTTACCTCACTAATCAAATCATTTGTTTTAAATAGTCTAGACCACAAACTAGGATTTACTGTGTCATTGGGATTAAATTTTCAAACCTCCTTGTCTCTTTTTTTTTCATTTAAAATGATTAAGTGCAACCATGACTAATGATTTAACTAATATTGTGTTTGGACATGCCTCTGACTACCCCCCTTAGACATCTTCGAAAAGGATCTGGGAAAAGTAACATAAAAAAAATCTGAGAGAATGTTTACCGCACCTTGGGTATACAGTCGTGAACCTGTTTACGTTTTTTTTATATTTCGAAGTATAGGACAAATTGTAGGCGAATGCAGTAGTGACTTAAAGGAAGTGCTTAATGTACGTATGTATTAATACTATGATACTTACACTTTTTCCTAACAAACATATCACTTTCCGGATCTTTAGTTATGATGCCGGGCCAAAAAGGAAAGGTGCCCATTCTTGCCCAAACCAAATCACCCACTTGATATAGGCAACTTTCTTCTTCAGATTGCTCTGGTTTAGGTATTATCTCAACTTCATTACTTTCTTTCCTCTTTTTGTTACAATCAAAGTCTTCTTTGTTACCAATCAAGTCTTTATTGTTACCAATCAAGTCTTTAGTGTTACCATCAGAGTCTATTTTGTTACCACTGAAGTCTCTTTTCTTGTTATCAGATTCTTTTTTGATAACTGAATTAAGTTTATAGCAACTCGAATCTCTTTTATTATGATCCGAGACTTGTTTATTGCCATCAGAATATCTTTTTTTCATTCTAGAGTCTCTTTTACTATTTTGAGGATCCTTACTGTTACCATCAGACTTTCTTTTGTTACTATTCAATTCCTTCTTACTTTTGTTACCATCAAAGTTCAATGCTTTTACAACAGAGGCATTTTCAATGTGTCCATTTTGTTTAGTTAAACTTAAGTTGAGTTTTTCCGCTGATCTCTTAAGTGCTTTGCTTTGTATTTTTCCACTTTTAGGAGAGAAAAGATCTTTGATCAGTATCACATCATCATCATCATCATCTCGGTTTTGAATCAGATCTGTTCTTATGTAGACTTTGGGAAATTTCTTATCGGTTGATGAGCTTTTTGGTAAAACTTCCGGGCTGTTAAATCGACTCAAAGATTTCTTACTTTGGTACGAATTGACGTTATCCGATGAGATCTCAAGAGCTTTTTTAGGTGTATCTGTTTTATTAGCAGAGTTTGTAATAAGTTTTGTGGTAGGTGGTTGTGTAACCGGTGTATTTTCTGACTTCGGAGATTTCAAAGTTTCAAACATACTTGTTTCATTCCCATTTTTAACTCTACGGGCTCGACCATAGCGACTGGTGCTCACACCGTCTCCAATAGTGACAGGTGATGTAATCCGAGCTGTCATATTGGTCTCCAGTTCCCGTTCAACAAGTGACCGTTTCTTTGCTTTCTTCACCGCAAACGGGTTTAAAAATTTTTTACCCTGTTGGGTGTTCATTTTCTCATTAGATTCATCCATTTTGTTGCGATTATTATTTATCATGCGCTTTGATACGGCGCTGACGTAACTCTATAGAGACATCGTAAGACGAAACAAAAATAGCATTATTTCACACAATTTCCATGTTATTGTTCCAGAAAAATAGGAAATATAACCTCTGCAGTCTATTTATAGACTCCAACCATTGGAACCCTGATATCTTGCTCCACTGAAACAAAAGAATAGAAATGAAGTTTCGTTTTCAAAGCCAAATAGGTTAATACAATATTTGAACGAAATATCTCCATAAACCGTGAAATATAGAGATTTTATGAATTAAAATCGTTTATTGTCGACTCACCGATGCGGTATGTAGATTGATAGCGTCACAAGGCGTAATTTGCACTCACCAAGTCGCCTGCTAGGCGGCCTTCTTACCCACAGAGCAATCGGCCCAAATCGAAAACTTAGTTTCCTTTTTTACACGAAACTCACTACAGTTGGAATTATCCAGACAGCACTCCTAGAATCCACTATTAGCACAGCTCCGAGAATAATTATTGTAATGGATAGCGTCTGAAAATCGCATGAGCAAAGTCCCAATATCAACGAGAATGCTCCCAGTGATACAGTCAAACACGCGCCATTATTATTTTCTCACAAAACGAAACTAGAACGTTAGCCCATTGTTATGATTAACGCGGGTATAAATTTTGCACTCAAGAAATTGAAAAAGCAGTATTGAAAAATACTAATAGTTTCCAAATAATTCAAATTATTTGAGAGTTCATTCACGGACGCTCTCACTCAGCTCACAGTACCGCGAAAACTCACAATATGCACACAAATGCTATATTATGTTGGTAGTGTGCTGTGTGTGTGCGACAGTGTCATAGAGATGTCATACTGTAAACAAGTGTAATAGATTCACACATGCGCATTTCTGCATCCATATCCATATCCATCTATTATTATAAGAATCTTTGTCCTGACTGACTGACTGACTGATAGACAACGTACAGCCTAAACCGCTGGTCGTAGAGACTTGAAATTTTGAGGGTATGTCCGTCTTGGTGCGTAGGGGTGTACTAAGAAGGGATTTTTTGAAATTCAACCCCTTAAGGGGTGAAAAGGGGTAAAAACTATTGTATGAAAAATCGTATTCCTGGCACTTGGAGACATGAAATTTAGAATTATGATAGTTCAACTCTTTTAATGAAAGTCTACATTCAAAAAAATTCAAAACTACCCCTAGAAGGGGATGTAGGGGGTGTTAATGTTTGTATGGGGTTTTTTGAATGCGTGGTCCGATTTGCTTGAAACTCGGTATGATTATTTAAAAATGTAAATAAAAAATGTCCGCACTCCAATAATTTAATAACTACCCCTAAACCGGGGTGTAAGGGGTGTTAAAGTTTGCGTGGGATTTTTTAATACGTGGTTCAATTTGGTCAAAACTCGGTATGAGTATTTAGTAGTAGTGTAATAAATAATATCTGCATGTTTTATTTCAAAATCTACCCTTCAATTTTGGGGAAGGGATAACGTATAAGGGATAAGCGGGAAAAAGTGGAATGAAGCGGGATAAACCGGGAAAATGCGGAATAATGCGGAGGAAAAAGCTGGATAATGCGGGATAAACCGGGAAAAAGCGGGGGAAAAGCGGGATAAACTGGGAAAAAGCAGGATAATGCGGGATAAAGCGGGAGGAAAGCAGAACTAGGAAAAAGCAGGATAAAGCGGGATAAAGCTAGGGAAAAGCGGGATAAACTGGGGAAAAGCAGGATAATGCGGGATAAAGTGGGGACAAAGTGGGATAAACTGGGATAAAGCAGGATAAAGTGGGGAAAAGGTGGGATAAACCGGGATAAAGCGGGATAAAGTGGGGACAAAGTGGGATAAACTGGGATAAAGCAGGATAAAGTGGGGAAAAGGTGGGATAAAGCGAGAAAAAACTAGATAATGTGGGATAAAGCGGGATAATTCGGGATAAAGCGGGGAAAAAGCAGGAAAAAACGGGATCAAGCGAGAAAAATGGAATGATGCGGGATAAAGTTTGGGGAAATGGGATAATGTGGGATAAGTGGGAAAAAGCGGGGAAATAACGGGAAAAAATCATAAAATCATATTCCTGGCACTTAAGAGACATGAAATTTTGAATTATGATAGTTTTAATGAAAGTCTGCATTCAAAAAGCTACCCCTAGAAGGGGGTGTTGATGTTTGTATGGGGTTTATTGAATGCGTTGTCCGATTCGCTTGAAACTCCGTATGAGTATTAATTAGTGTAATTACAAAATGTATGCATTCAAAAAAAAATCAAAACTACCCCTAGAAGGGGGTGTTAATGTTTGTATAGGGTTTTTTGAATGCGTGGTCCGATTCGCTTGAAACTCGCTATGAGTGAGTACTGAGTAACATTTTTATATATTTTTTTATAAACTCCACTATAAAGGGGGTGAAAGAGGGAGTTACAGTTGCTATGAGAACCATAAGTCCTAAAAACTTGAAACTTGGAGGGTACATTCTTCTTCTGCTGCATTTTAGGATTTCGTAGGGGTGGGGTGAACTTTTGTATTTAGGGGGTGGGTTGAAAGGGAGGGCTGTAAATAATTCCTGAAACAGGGTGTTGGCGGTGATCAAGTATGTGTGGAATTTCTTAAGTGGGAGTGAGATTGGAAGTGGGGTTAATTCATTTATGGATTTGTGGATGGAGTGAGAATGGTAGTGGGATTGATGGATTTGTGGATTTATGGATTTGTGAGTTTATGGGGGCGTCAGATTAAAATGTGAGAGTGAGATTGTGAGTCACATTAAGAGTGAGAGCGAGATAAGGGTTAGATTGAGGGTCAGATTTAGAGTGAGACTCGAGACTCAGACTCAGTCATCAAAGTTGAACTTGCAGTCACAGTCATTCAGTTTAGTCAATGTGATCAAAAGCTTAAGCTTACCTACTCAAGTGATAAGGGCTATGTTGATACGTACCACGTGAACGAAGTCGCGGGCGTTCCGCTAGTAATATTATAAATGTGAAAGTAACTCTGTCTGTCTGTCTGTCTATCTGTCTGTCTGTTTGTTACGCTTTCACGCCCAAACCGCTGAACAGATTAAGCTGAAATTTGGCATGGTTAAAGGTAGTATCCCAGGGATGGACATAGGCTACTTTTTATCCCGCAAAAATGAAAAAAATCCCGAGGGACCGCGGGTCACACCGCGGGAGCGCAGCTAGTCACTCTATAAAATACACGCTAGACGCTAGTAAGAATTTTGTTTTGACTTTTTGAAAAACTGCCATCGAGTAGGATAGATTTTATCATGATTTGATTCTACCTAACTTCTCGATTACCAACCAAGCTGAACCCAATGGCTGAACCTCGTCTCGTACAATGACCTAAGAAGTATAGTCTCGTGACACAAGTTGAGGTTTTGCAAAAGGTTCAATAGACCCCAAAAACTAAATAAATAGACATGAATAAAACGTAGTGAATAGATTATCTTTGGCCATGATTATGTAGGTAGGTGTAATGTATGTAGGTCCAAAGGTACCAAACTTAATATTAAAATTTATAGAAATATATAATACTAGCGGAACGCCCGCGACTTCGTTCACGTGGTATATATCAACATAGCCCTTATCACTTGAGTAAGCTTAAGCTTTTCATCACATTAACTAAACTGAGTGACTGTGACTGCAAGTTCAACTTTGATGACTGAGTCCACTCCGTCCGAGTCTCACTCTAAATCTGACCCTCAATCTAACCCTTATCTCGCTCTCACTCTTAATGTGACTCACAATCTCACTCTCACATTTTAATCTGACGCCCCCCCATAAACTCACAAATCCATAAATCCACAAATCCATAAATCCATTAACCCCACTTCCAATCTCACTCCCACTTAAGAAATTCCACACATACTTAATCACCGCCAACACCCTGTTTCAGGAATTATTTACAGTCCTCCCTTTCAACCCACCCCCTAAATACAAAAGTTCACCCCACCCCTAGGAAATCCTAAAATGCAGCAGAAGAAGAATGTATCTTCCAAGTTTCAAGTTTTTAGGACTTATGGTTCTCATAGCAACTGTTACTCCCTCTTTCACCCCCTTTATAGTGGAGTTAAAAAAAAATATAACTCAGTACTCACACATAGCGAGTTTCAAGCGAATCGGACCACGCATTCAAAAACCCCATACAAACATTAACACCCCCTTCTAGGGGTAGTTTTTTTTTAATGCATACATTTTGTAATTACACTAATTAATACTCATACCGAGTTTCAAGCGAATCGGACAACGCATTCGATAAACCCCATACAAACATCAACACCCCCTTCTAGGGGTAGTTTTGAAGCTTTTTGAATGCAGACTTTCATTAAAACTGTTGAACTATCATAATTCTAAATTTCATGTCTCTAAGTGCCCGGAATATGATTTTATGATTTTTTCCCGTTATTTTCCACTTATCCCACATCATCCCATTTTTCTCGCTTGATCCCGTTTTTTCCTGCTTTTTCCCCGCTTTATCCCGCATTATCCTGCTTTTTCTCAGTTTATTCCGCTTTTCCCCCACTTTATCCCGCATTATCCTGCTTTTTCCCAGTTTATTCCGCTTTCCCCCCGCTTTATCCCGGTTTATCCCACCTTTACCCCCTTTATCCCACATTATCCTGCTTTTCCCCGGTTTATCCCGCTTTTCCCTAGCTTTATCCCGCATTATCCCGCTATTACCCAGCTTTTTCCCGGTTTATCCCCCTTTTCTCCCACATTTTCTTGGTTTATCCCGCTTTTTCCCACTTTTTCCCCACTTTATCCCGCATTATCCTGCTTTTTCCCAGTTTAACCTGCTTTCCCCCCGCTTTATCCCGCTTTATCCTGCTTTTTCCCAGTTTATCCCGCTTTTCCCCCGCTTTTTCCCGCATTATCCCGATTTTTCCCGGTTTATCCCGCATTATTCAGCTTTTTCCCTGTTTATTCATTTTTTTCCCGCATTATCCCGCTTTTTCCCCCGCATTATACCGCATTCTCCCGGTTTATCCCGCTTCATTCCACTTTTTCCTGCTTATACCTTATACGTTATCCCTTCCCCAAATACCCCACTTCCACTCCCAATGGACTTATGGCTCCCATAGAATCTGTACTGTACTTTCCCTTTTTCACCCCCATTAAAGGGTAGATTTTGAAAAAAAACATGCAGATATTTTTTATTACACTACTGCTAAATACTCATACCGAGTTTCGACCAAATTGAACCACGTATTAAAAAATCCCACGCAAACTTTAACACCCCTTTCACCCCGGTTTAGGGGTAGTTATGAAATTATTAGAGTGCGGAAATTTTTTATTTACATTTTTGAATAATCATACAGAGTTTCAAGCCAATCGGACCACGCATTCAAAAAACCCCATACAAACACTAACACCCCCTACATCCCCTTCTAGGGGTAGTTTTGAATTTTTTTGAATGTAGACTTTCATTAAAAGCGTTGAACTATCATAATTCTAAATTTCATGTCTCCAAGTGCCAGGAATACGATTTTTCATACAATCGTTTTTACCCCTTTTCACCCCTTTAGGGGTTGAATTTCAAAAAATCCCTTCTTAGTACACCCCTACGCACCAAGACGGACATACCCTCAAAATTTCAAGTCTCTACGACCAGCGGTTTAGGCTGTACGTTGTCTATCAGTCAGTCAGTCAGTCAGGACAAAGATTCTTATAATAATAGATTTCCAGGTACCTACTCAAAATAAGGTTTTTTTACTCATTAGGTAGGTAGCTGTGTCTTATCAAAAGCCCAGTGGCCCTACAGTATTTTGTTTAAAAGTAGGTAGGTACCTATTATGATAGTCGAGCGAGACTTAGACTCTCTAATACTAGTAGATTCCAGATTAGTTGTTAGTTTTGAACTTTCATTATAATTCTAGGGTTAAAATTACATGACTTTTCAGTAGGTGGCCGGCAAATATCACTACCAAACCACTTATCTTACAGTCACTGTCAGTGCCAACCATAACTATTTGTTTGTCATTGTCAAAAATGACAAACCAAACCATGATGAAACCACTTGTGTCTATGTAAAATTCACAGATTAGGTACAGATAAATTTGCAAAACACTTTAATTATATTATTCATTTCCTTTTTTTCAGCAACTTAGATTTTTGATAAATAGAAGCACTCATTACAATAAAAAACATGTCGGCTTCAACAAAATCGAAAGATAACAAGCCTGAACCTATAGCTTACAGTGAAGCGGCGCTTCGAAATAATGCAGTTGTTGTTGAATATTGCAGGACTTCTATGGCTGCTCTATCTGGATCCACTGCTGGTAATACTTACAGTCTTTTTAATTCCATCCTTTATCGCTTGGTTCAGTAAAATCAATCATAATTATAAATATTACCAATGAGACAAAATGGCACCAGTTTCGCTAAAGTTGTACATAAAACCATCATGGCAGACATCACACTGGATCCTTCGCATTCAGAAATCTCTCCGATGCAGGCTTTGATAGCATCTGAATTCCAATTCCAACTAAAATTTTTACTTAATGAACTCTCTAAATTTGGTGATACCACAAACAAATATAATGCTGGACTTTTCCACACAGCAAATGGGAGTCATGTGTGTAATAGATTATAGAATAGAATGGGAAATGGAGTTGTAATGTCTATGTTGTGACAACTCAGAGCGTTGCCATCATAATAATAATGCTGGATTGTTTCAAAGAGCATCATCTAGCTCCAAAGTAAGCAGAGCTTGTGTTGTGGGTACTAGATGACTGATATAAGTACTATTTATATACTTTTTTTTTGTAAATATATACTAATAATACATAGAAAACACCCAGACCTGAGACAAAATATTCATACAAACATTGGTACTGCTGCGGGCGCCGCGGGGATCGATAAAACAGGAACCCGATTACTAAGACTTCACTGTCTCTGTCTGTCCGTTCGTCTGTCATCAGGCTGTATCCCATGAATTGTGATACCTAGTTTTTTTTTTTTTTTATCTATTTTAATTTAGGGAACTGTGATAGTTAGACAATTGAAATTTTTTAGATGATGTATTTCTGTTGCTGCTATAACAACAAATCTCTTCCCTGGAATACAACCTTTAACTATGCCAAATTTCGTGGGATGAAAGCGTAACAAACAGACAGACAGACAGATAGACAGAGTTACTTTCATATTTATAATATTAGTATGGATGGTACGGAACCCTTCGTGCGCGAGTCCGACTCGCACTTGACCGGTTTTTGGTTTTGCAGTCCTTTCCCATGCTTTCCCAGCTATGTTAACAATGTCATCTGACAATCGGAAAAATAAATAAGATTTTTTTTCTGTTTCAGGAGTCCTAGGCCTCACTGGTCTCTATGGCTTCGCGTTCTACGTGTTTGCAGTCGTCAGTCTCTGGTTGATGTTTATGATCAAAGCCGGACCGAAATGGAACAAGTACTATGTATCCCGACAGAGCTTACTGACAAATGGATTCTTCGGAGCGCTCTTCACTTATGTTCTGTTCTGGACTTTTATTTATGGGATGGTACATGTGTATTAAGTTTAGTTAAATGCTTTATAGTCAAATGTATACTACCTACACTCGATGGATCTATAGGCATTTGTGGAGTTAGCAGTATCTGAAATAGCATCATTTCATTTAAAATTGTGAACTGATTTTATTTTAGTAGTCTGTAATACTTTTGTAAAATGTAATATATTCAGAATTAATAGAAAAAAAACTGTTTATACAGGGTGTAAAAAGACGTCTACTGAAGCCGAAAGGGGTAGGTACAGCATCCCAAAACACAACTAAATCCAAAAGGGTTTTCCGAAAAAATCATTATATCCGGAGAAAACAGCGTTTGAAGATCACTGTTTGCGTATGTACTGGGCGCGTTTTTATACGTAGATTGCTGGATTTTGAGTTTTAATTGTTTTTTTCTTTTATAAATGAAATGATTAGGTAGGTATGGTCTTATTATGTTGTACTAGTAGCAAAAAACTAGAAAATAAAATAAAATGACGTAGCTAAGTCAAATTTTTTTTTTGAGTTTTTTTTCGATAAATATGTTCAGAATCATGGTCTGATTGCAATCCCTCAGTTTTCGGTAGCAGTCTTTTTACACCCTGTATAAATGTAAACTTCTTTACTTATATCACCTTTGTAAAGAGGTAAAGTTAAAAAATCATCAGATTTTAGTCACAGTTTCATGGGATATTTTAAGTTTATTACAATAGCACAACGGATCTTTAGCTCTCTGAAGTAAGGTGCAATATACGATTGCGCAGGTTTAATAGAGTAAGTGAGATAGCACCATGCATCAAACTAAGCGAGTGAGCGAGGGCGAGGCCCCTGTCTTCGTCTTTTAGGCATCATCAAAAATGGGTTCAGCACAGCTACTTCAGAGAGCTAAAGAACGATTTAAGTTATTGCATGAAAATGGTACTCAAGATGTATTTAATTTATTTCATTCCAGAAATATTGTTGGATTGTAGATGTAAGAGTTGTATCAATAAGTATTGGTAATAAATAGGTAAATATATTTTAAAATTTTCATTTATTAAACTACAGTTAATATAATACATTTTCTAAGCTCTTATCACCATTTGTGTGCATGAAAGGACACACTTCCTTTCGCCGCAATGGTTTGAGAAACTAGACGGTAGGATCACGACGATTTTATCCCTAATGCGCGAGACATTCTCTCAGATCTTTTTATTTATTCCAGATCCTTTGAAGATGTCTAAGGGGATATAATACGCACAATCGTTCTTTAGCTCTGAAGTAGCTGCGCAGAACCCATTTTTTATGACGCCTAAAATCGTCCTATCTCGCTTTCTCTACCAAACCTGCGCAATCGTCTATGCACCTAACTTCAGAGAGCTAAAGATCCGTTGTGTTTTGTAAAGGAGGCTTGTCCACATAGGTACATATTTGATACATGCCCACATTTTGCAGGAGTTAGTATTCCATACTCGATAGGCTGCAAGCCTAGGCTTTAAAACCAGTTCTTATAGCCTTTAAAAGAATACTATCTGGTTTCCTCAGTGACGTAAACTTTATTCACCTACGTTTTCTTTCACCGTTAATTTGAAACTGACTTGCTTATACGATACCTAGTATTAAGAACAGTGGCGTAGCTACCGAATGGCTAGGCGGTGCAGTGCACCGGGGCCCTGAAGTCCCGAGAGTCCGGAAGGTTTTGTTCTTAGGAAACTATAGATATGATTATTTTGAAAATAAAAATGATTTTTAAAATAGTTACCCAGAAAATGACGAATTAAATCTTAAGTTTAATAAGTTCCCTGCATATTTTGACTTGATAAAACCTAAACCGTTTAGCTAGGGCCCCGGTTTATTTTGCACCAGGGCCCTTGGCTACCTAGCTACGTCACTGATTAAGAAGTGAAGTGAGAGAGAAGAAGAAGACTAAGCTAAGATGTTACTGATTGGGCGGTATAGTCGCTCAGCGACAAAGCCCTTTTCTTTTGTTTGTAAATAAAAAAAATGTTTGTGTTTAAACAAAATAGGTATTTCAATTACTGTTTAATGTTCAACGTTCCAAAGCCTTGTTACAAACAATCTACCAATCTAGCCGACTTAACCTAATTCCTTTGCTCGTCGATACATCGCCTGATAGTTTAACTTGAGCCTTGTTGAGTGCCGATGCGCTTATTATGTTGACATTTAGGTGTAGCGACACGATTTCCGATGAAAAAAAGTACTTTTGGCGTCGTAAATAATATTATGTAATTTACATTCGAGTTCTTGTTTGATTTATTTTTAACTGCTTTGTATACCTAGGACCTAGGACCTATCATGCGTCTTATGGTATGGAAGGCACTAATAATAAAATAAAATTCTTTGGGTCCACATAAAAGAAAAATTTAAAAAATATTGCATACTCTGTTTGAACTTGAAGGCGCCACTGAAAACCAGCGCTCCAGCACTCTCGAGCTGTTCGAGCAAATGCTGAGGGGTAGCCGTATTTTCACCCACATAAAATTGTATAGATTTAAGTAAGTACCTATTTTGTAACTGTGTATATGTGGAGAAAATAAAACTTTATTCTATTCTATTCTATTCTAACTTTCAGTTCTGACTGAGGGCGCTTGGCTCTTCATATTGTTTTCTGAAACAGTACCTACCTATTGCTATTCGCCGATAGATGGCGTTAATTTTGTTTATTGGCCTTCAGTCTTTCAGTAAGCCTTCAGTGGCAAAATGGTCTGCCTCCAAAAACTAGTTTTGAGAGAAAATACATTTTGTTTAAATTAATATAAAAATAATGCTGCAATACCCATACATAATTTTATCTTGTTAGAAAAAAGCGATCAATCTCAGTAGATCCAAGTACCTACAGATCCAACATGGGTCTAGTGAGATATTTTTTTCTCAGTAGATCCATGTTATGATAGTGTGGATACAGATTTGAAAGCAGAGGTCTACTTGGGGAATTTCTTTGTCACTAGATTTGTAGCATAATGTAAAGAAGCTGATCGCAGCTTAGATCCAATATGCAATTATGAAGTTGCTATACAGCCGGCATTTTGACCGACTTTGTGAAACTGGAATAGTTTTTGAATTGCATTGTTCAACAATTAACTTAGTGTTTTCAGCTGGTGCGCAAGTTTATCGAATAACAGCCGCACTCAGAGACATTAATGGCTACTTAAATCTTACTTGATATTCTATTTCCATATAAAATCTTTAAGAACGATTTCAGTAGGTAGCCATTAAAAGTCTCTGAGTGCGGCAGGTAACTATTATATTAGTCAGCGATGTTATAATGTAGTCAAGCTAGGTAAGCAGACTCCCATGTACCTACCTACCTACCTTACCTATGCAAAATGTAGGTAGGTAGCTAAGTAAAACAGGTTCACGACTGTATCACCAAGGTGCGGTAGACATTCTCTCAGATCTTTTTATGTACCTACCTAATTCGGTAGTCGACTGACCAAGTGGGGATTTGGGGTGTCACTGAATGAAACTCTTAAAAACCTAAAAAGTTCAACAGCTACTACGATTGCTACACTAAATGCTACGCCGTAGCTACCTGTCTCTTTTGGCGCTTAGAGGTACACCTACAAACAAACAACTTTCCAATAACTACTGATAATAATAGGTATCAATTATCTAGGTATGAAAGAAAAACTAAAGGTCTGCTCACAAGAATCCCATTTAAGACAATGAAATGGATTTTTCTAGAAATCCAATCGACAGCACCCGCCGAGTGCTTCTCCAATATTTGCGCACACTGCAAATAACGTTGTTCTCACACGAGTCGATCTGTTTTTGTTACGTCTGCAGTCTATGGTATTTTGTATGCGAGATTAAAATGTATTTTGGTTTCAATGGCTTTGTGTAATATTAAGGGTGCATTTACACGATGCGATTTTTCGTACGATTTGCTAAGCTCCGCCCATTGAACGTGCCGATGAGCGTCGCACTAACTATGACAAATCGCATACGATGAGCGTTTACACGTGAAAAAATGCCGTGCGATACGATATTGTATGGGTTGAAATCGCATCGTGTAAATGCACCTTAAATGCTTATGGCTATTCTATGTCATATACCTAAGTAAGAGTAAAAATTTATTATACTTATTATTTTTAAAGGAATGGTGTTACAAAAACGTATCTCCCGCGCTAGATTAAACTGTGTTACTTTTTTTTTACTTTACGTACTTTTTACCTACAAAGGCGAGCTTAACCATACAATGAGTTTTCTTCCAGCAAACTTTTTTTTATTTTCCCATCTACAATTTTACAAATACCTACCAGTCTTGATCCTTTGATCCTGTAAATTTTTGTGTCCCAACTTAAAGCCTAAAATACCAAGAACCTATTATCATTAGTTCATTGTAGTAGTTAAGTATATTAGATTCTAAATATACAGCCACAATGTCACAAGAAATTAATTGAAGCCCTCGAGACCAATTAGATTAAACCTAAGTTCTAGGCACCGCAACAACCCCAACGCGCTTAGATAGACCCGCAAAATGAAAACCAACCCTTAATAAATTTTATAAGGTCGACGATCTTAAAACAGCCATAAACAGCCTGCCTTTTAAGTTACACCTGAGAATTTAAGTAGTAGGTACGTACTTATTTAAGTTTTAGCAGGTTATTAAAACCCAGCTGATCTGTAAATACTTAAGTATCATAGACTTTACCTACTTTACTTCGAAATAAAAATTTAGAAAGCTTAATAAAGATTTCTACATTTTTATTTCGAAGTGAGCTTTTAATACGAAGTAATAAAGTTTAATTTTCGTTGGATTTGTCGGATTTCTTGATGATGATTCGACGCAATCGTAAATTGCGCTAAGCTTGACAGCATCCACAGATCACATTGTCTACGATAAACCGACAATTTATGTTACACACTGTGATGCGGATATTTTATGATTGTACATAATAATTATCTTAAATCGAACATATAATACATAGGTAACGGTAAGTAAGTAGGTAAATGGCAATGGTCGTTGGAGCATTGTTTTGGATTATTTCAGAAACGATAGGATGATTTCAGGAAAAACCGCTGAAGATCATGAAGTGGAAGGTGATGGGGAGGCCTTTGCCCAGCCAGTGAAGCATGAAATATTAAAAAAATCAGAAACATGAACCGTATCAAAATATTACAACGTGGCGTGGATCAAAATATTTAATGATCCACTCAGTCAATACCGAGTTATCTCTTTGCCCTCAAATTCTTTACAAATCCTCGATATACGCCAGTTTAACTTGATAACAATGACTGAACGGATCTAATTTGATTCGGGTCTGACAGTGAGCCGTAAAATAAAGTATCAATATCATATTCTTGCATAATAGAGCTGTCTGTTATTGGATAGATCTGATTATAATATTATTAGGATTGTAACTTAAAGATGGTGACATTATTGATTTCAACTTGGCGGTTTGCAATTCAAAAACCTTTAGAAGGCCTTTACATCATCTGATGCACTCAACGGAATAAGACATGGAAATGATTCAAATGATGCGCTTGTGGTCATGCTTGCTTAGTCGTTCTTGATAGATCGTCGAAGTTAAGCAACATTCGAAACGGTCCATAAGTGGATGGGAGACCGCCAGTGTCATTTCATCTGAGCGCTTCCGTGCTTCGGAGGGCACGTTAAATTGTCGGTCCCGGCTATTTAAATCGTTAAGCCATGACGGAGGCCTCACGGCGACCTAAAAACTCCGTCACCAGA
Organism: Epirrhoe tristata; assembly: GCA_951394285.1. Classification (NCBI taxonomy): domain Eukaryota; kingdom Metazoa; phylum Arthropoda; class Insecta; order Lepidoptera; family Geometridae; genus Epirrhoe; species Epirrhoe tristata. The sequence goes on along the minus strand of OX596159.1, from coordinate 6,521,912 downwards.
GTTGGCCACTGACTCATACGAACTTACTTATGATACGAATCCCCGAAGTGCATGTCCCACTGCTGAGCAAAGGTCTCCCCCAAACTCCTCCAATGGTCTCTATCTTCTGCCACGTTCCACCAACTAAATGGATTCAAGTTTAGTAAAATGTCTTAAGTACCATTACTTAAAATGTACTTAAAAAAGGGTAAAAAAAGGTGTCAACCCAATCTTTCCAACGTTAGGTGCCACAAAGTGTTACACGTCGCTTGTACAATGGAAAATGGAAAAATCTTTTATTCAAGAACATGGCTTAATTTCGTCAGATGGCATTTTTTTATTGCGAGGAGAGTGTTATTGCATTGCTTACATGAGTTTATTATTTGTTCAGCAAATAGGACGATTTGGTTTTTTCAGTTTATTTTTTTGAAAGTAAAGTAGAGATAAATAATTTTTGGACCTTTTTTTTAAGTTTTGATTACTTTTGATCCGTTTATTCAATAATTCAATTATTCAGTAGGACCTATCTGATCAGCTACATAATTACTTAGTAAGTATAGATTCTACTTCTGCCCCCTTAGCATGGCTGGTAATTGTTTTTTTCTGTTGTATCAAGGTGATGTGGTCGCTAAGCGACAATCTTTTTGCTGCTTATTACATAAACGTTAAACCTTAGTTGAACCCTATGTTGACACATGTCAAAACAAAACTGTTACCACAAAAGAGCGTTCTATGCACGAGTATTTAAATATCGTTTTTCTGGGGACAGTTTTTAGTTAGTCTTAGTCTAAACTCGGTTTATTTTCTTGTGATAAGAAGGTTTATGTCAGTTCTTTTTAGGTAAAATTGTCTGTAATTCCGTGATCCAAATAGTTTTAAAATTAGTTACAAAGGGTTATCTGGATCGCAATAAGGCCTCGGTCACAATTCCTGTCCTAAAGTACTTACGTTATTTTTTCCGGCAATTTGAAGAAAACACTTATGTAAGTAGTTTTATAAGCCTCTGTTTTTTAAAAACCGACAACCGCTATGTTATGGCCATGAAAAATTGTAGCCTGAAATGAAATGATGAATGTAATGTACTCGCAGTTACATTTAGGTTACGTCACGTCAATTTGCGTAATACATATTTTGAAGAAAGATTTGAAGTGAAGTCAAAGTGAAAAGAAGAAGAAGGAATAAAAGAAGAAGAAGAAGAAACCAATAAGTGAAGTGAAACCATAAAGTACATAAAGACCTATATGATGAAGACCTAGACCTAGATGATGTTTATTACCGATTGGGCGATATAGTCGCTCAGCGACAAAGCCCTTTTTTTGTGAATACCTAAATAATAATAATAATACATTTAGGTTATTTTCATAAACTCGGACCGCGACATACTAGTACCTAATACGGTTTTAAAATACCTACATCAGTTGATTTATCCTAATTTTTTAAGCCTCCAGACAACTGTAAAATGCTATTAACACGATACCATTTCTGACAAACCAATCTTGCCGTTATTAGCTTTGCTCCGTCGAGTTTGAGAATGAGGCAACAATGTAGGTATGCCAGAATGGTATCGTGTCGTTAAGGAAATGGCTATTCTTAATTTATGAATAGTTATTTTGTAATTTAAAGGGTTGTTACCTACGCTGAATAGAATAAATAAGTATGTCAAACTAAAACTAAAATTAATACACCTAAACTAAACGAATGTGTTGATATTAAAATAGGTAGGTAGGTAGGTTTAACCGCTATCCTACGGTCGTCATCACCAAAACATCGGAACAGGCATGGTCCATTACGCATGGCCTCGGCACTACTCGGCTTTTACACGCCGTAAACGCAAAAACAGGACATAGGACGTAAAGACGGTTTGGGATAAAAAATACGGCCATTGACTTCTGATTTTCGTGTTTGTTTGGCTCAGTCTGAGATTCGATTACTAACGTTATATTCCAGGTAGAGTTGGAGATGTTCTACGAGTATATACTCGTTTTTATAGTGATGGTAAAAAAAATTGGACGTTATAAGTAAATATTAGTTTACCCCTTTTAACGTAACAAAAGGGGGACGTGTAACTTTTCGACTAATAAAATTAACTTTCTGTCTTCCTCTTACGATAAAGGGACTAAGAAACTCTTTTTTTGAAAATTATATGGGGGTAAAAAGGGAAAGAAGCCTAGGGCGTGCGATAAAGGGGAGAATTAAGAAAAAGGGGTAAAAAAACTTCGGTTCTACGTGAGCGAAGCCACAAGCGTGCTTCTAGTACCTATTTTATAAATGGTAGGTAAAGTAACATAAATTCGTATTAGTAGCCAGCGGCTTGAAAAAAAATAGTTCGCTTGCTCATTGTTCCCGGATATCCCACTATAACAAAGCTGAAAGTTTGTGAGTTTGTTTGGATGTTTGTATGTTTGTGCTTCAATCACGCCTAAACCAGTGAACCGATTTAGATTAAACTTGGAATAGGCGTAGATAGTGACCTGGAATATCATATAGGCTATTCAAAGTGTTGGTACCGCGCGGGTGAAGCCGCGCGCTGTAGCTAGTTAAGAATAAAGCAACTAAAGGCAACTCCACAGTCCCCTAATAGGTCTATTTGCATATAAATTGGGTATAAAATAGCAGTAATAGAAATACAGACGATATTACGAGCTAGGAACGAGACGTTTTCATAAAATCTACGTGAAGCTTACTGATTTTGTCTGCCTATTTGGGTTGAGATGAGGATTATGTTTTCAAGAATTTAGAATAGAATAGAATACAACTTTATTGTACACCATAAAAATAACACAAATAAAAAATAAAAAACATGCAAAAATATAGTACAATGGGCGACCTTATCGCTAAAAGCGATCTCTTCCAGGTAACCTTTGGATGGACAGGATAAATATTAACAAATTAGAATTTCTAGTATCTAGGTAATTATTTTTTTTATCAGATTTTTTTGTAAGTACTTTACCTATGGCCTTTTTGAACTCCGAAAATTGTATGGTTACTCCTAAGTTACACCTGGCGTAACTTTACACGTTTATTAATACGGACCTAAGCGTATAAATTTTTGCGTAGTAGGTACCTAACAAGGAACTCGTAGTTTCGCTATGTCCGTGTGTCTGTTTATCCATGTTTTAGAGGCTCTGCTGCTTATTATAAAAACGTAAAACCTTGGTTGAACCCCATGTTGACATATTTTTCTAGGGACAGTTTTTTAGTTAGACTTGGTCTAAACTCGTCTCATTTTCTTGTAATAAGCCCCTGAGTTTAAAATAAGTAAAATTTATTCATAGAAATTAAGCTAAAATTAAATGACATAAGTAGGTACTAAGTAGGTGCGAGTACCTACTTTTCAAAATTACGTATTGGTATCTAGGTAAAGTAGACCTCTTCTACATTAGGTACCTACGTGCTTACGCATATAATGACGGGCACCTACAGAACCATGTCGGTAAGCTATGCCTGACACGCACTTGATCAGATTCTTAGGACAATTAGATCGTGACAAATAAGTTTATTTGTTGGAAGCCTATAAAAGCACTTCCGATGCCAGCTGAGACGCGGAGAGCTTTCTGATTGATTGAGAGTGGACCAATCTCCGCTTTAGATATAAAAAAGTATGTGAGTGTCGTGGAATACTCGGCTGGAACGAAGTTTAAATTTGACTTTTGGCATTTGTGAAATAAATTATTGTCAATTATTTATACTTACTAATCCTAGAAACGCTCTTCCATACTAACAATGACTGTCTTGCGACTGCGCACTTCGCACTGTGACGATATGACATATACCTACATGTATGTCGAGTGTCATGAGTGTCGTGACGCAAAAATCTAACACTTTTTTTCGTATCGTTTCGTATCGGATGGGGGCATCCGATACGAAAGGGAACTTCGTTCCAAAAAATATTCGAAACTGTATTGTGACAGTAGGGTTGAAAACAGACTGGTTCTGCAGTGGCTGTTAGACTTCCTAATTTGATTTAGATGTCCTAATTTGCTATGCATAGCTGTTTGGTGGTCTAAGTGATAGCGACCCGCCTTCTGATCCTAAGGTCGTGGGTTCGAATCCGGTCTTGTACAATGAGTTTTACTGTCCAAAAATGTATGTGCACTATGCCAGTAGTGATTCGAAAGAAAGATAATCAAATGGAAATACCTACCTATAAACTAATCAAATAAAACTGAAATTGAATCGGAATTTAACGCAGTTAGTGCACCAACGCATTGGCATGCGACAGATCGCATTGTTTCGCATTGCGATGCGAAACTACCTGACCGATTTTTCGTTGGTTCGCATCGTTTCGCATGCGTCGGTGTACTAACAGGGTAAAGGCACGATCCAGCCGAGCCGAACGCGCCGAACTGTCAAAAAAATGTTGAGACGTCAGAAGCGAGCCGCATTTTCTGATGACATCTGTATTTTTTTTTGTATAGAAAAATGACTGCGGCGAGTACGGCGCCGACAAATGTGCGATCAGCTAATTACGCTTTAACCGCGTCGGTTTTAGACATTTGTTGAGTGTCCAAGATATGAGTCTTGATTCTGTAAAGGAAAACTATGAGACAAATCTCCAAGGCCCCGTCACGTTCCAACCAAACATCCGCCTTCTTCGTTTGATCTATGGTCCTTCTAAACTTGTTTCCTGTACACTCACTTTCTGTGAATACCTAATAAGATTGTTCGTATTTTTATAAGGAGAGGGAAATAGATACAACTGGGTTGAAGAAACTAGGAATTATAGGCTTTTCTAGAAAAGAGATTCTATTGTATTTTATATGTAAATACCTACGTAGCTTAGTTTCTGTATTCGACTATCCTGTCCATACAAATGGTTGCCAGGAAAAAATCGCTCATAGCGATATGGCCGCCCATTGTAGGTACAATTTGTTTATTTTTATATATTCTCTGTATAAGGTTCTTGTGTACAATAAAGCGTTAATCTATCTATCTAAATCTTTCAAAAAAGTGTAATAAAATATTATTCACTAGATGTAGCGCAGTTTAATTCTGTAGCGCAGTGGGTGAAGGCTCGCGACGCAGAAGGTTGCGGGTTTGATCCCCGCGGCGGGACAAATATTTGTATGATCTACAAGTATTTGTCTCGGGTCTGGGTATTTCTATGTATAATGTATGTATTTACAAAAAAAAGTATGTAGAGTAGTATATCCCTGATTCCCATAGTATAAGATTCGATTAGTTTGGGACTAGTTGTTGCTGTGTGAAATGTCCAGACATATTTATTTTTTTATCATGTAAGTACTTACTTAAAAAAGAGCCTGGCTTCTAATATTTTATTAAAACGACACATTGAATAACAATTCAATTGACCATTAAACTTAAAGTTTAAACATGTTTTAACCAGGTAGATCAGGTTGGATTCAACTTGGAATGAGCTTAGATCGTAATCGTAACAGAATATAATATACCTACCTAAACTATTTATAATTTAGCCATCACGCAAGTGTGAGAGAGATGTTAAATAATTTTGAAACTTAAAGTTAGTGGAATAAAGCTCATTATTCTACGTAAAGTTAATCTTGTCCTTATAGTAACTTTGCCCTTTGGTTACCTAAATGTCACGATCCATTATATCGCTAAGCCATCAATTAATAATGTTGTATCGTTCTCAATTTAAGCAATTATGTATGGTTTCATCTATTTATAAATATAATGGAATATTATAGATATTACCGAAGCATTATAATTATAATATTAAAGTTTAACTTACATTGCATAATATTAACTTATACATTTTGTAAAGGTTGTAATAAGTTTATAATTTCCAAAACCAATGTTATGAAAATATGATTAATTTTTTAACTAATACATTTACATTCAAATTCTCAATCAAATCAGGAAAGCTTATTTAATTTTATAATCAAAATCATCATTTTAGAATTAAATGATTTTTTCCCTTGTAGATACTACCATACTACAAAAAAAAAGTTTTTTTTTTCTTCTTCAATTACCTACTTACTTATTCAGTAAGTAGGTATAAATTTTCATAAGACCTCTGAGGCGCAGTGGGCGAAGGTCCGCCTGCGACTCAGAAGGTTGCGGGTTCGATCCCCGCCGCGGGACAAATGTTTGTATGACCTACAGATATTTGTCTCGGGTCTGGGTGTTTCTATGTATAATATGTATGTATTTACAAACAAAAAGTATTTAAGTTGTATATCAGTTATCTGGTTCCCATAGTACAAGCTTTGCTTAGTTTGGGGCTAGATGATGCTGTGTGAAATGTCCAGCATTATTTATTATTATTTATTATTTATTAAAATACTTTAAAAATTGTTCATAAGACCCTCTTTTTTGTAGGAAAACAGTATTTCAGCATCCTGCTCGAGTTATTAATTTCACCTTATTAATTTCATAAGTTAAATCACTCCATTAGTAGAGAATGTATGCATAAGTAATTTACCTACTTCAAACTACAGTCTATAGACGGACTCAGTGGTACAGTCAGCAACTTTATGTTTCACAAATTTGAATATTTCCGAAATCCGTAACATCATGACCAACATTTTTACTAATATTCGGAGATAAATGGGCGAACGCCATAACACCTTGGCAGCCCAATGGGACACGGGGTCGCGGTCGGCCGAGGAAGCGTTGGCGGGACGATCTCAACGCCTTCGAAAGAGAATGGTGGGAGATCTCGAAGGAGAGAGATGATTGGAGGGATTTGGGGGAGACTTTTGCCCAGCAGTGGGACGAAATAGGTTAATTAAAAAAAAAAAAAAAAAAATCGGAGATAGTCTTGATTCATTATAATTTCCCAAGAAAAGTTTATTTTTTCTTAGTTATCGAAAACATAAGCCAAAAAATGCTGATGACGTCAGAAAATGCGGCTCGCTTCTGACGTCAGCAGCATTTTCTATATTGAATTGACAGTTCGGCGCGTTCGGCTTGGCTGGACTGTGCGACCACCCTTATGGTGCATTTACACGATGCGATTTTTCGTACAATTTGCTATGCTCCGCCCATTGAACGTGCCGATGAGCGTCGCATTAACTATGACAAATCGCATACGATGAGAGTTTACACGTGAAAAAATGCCGTGCGATACGATATTGTATGGGTTGAAATCGCATCGTGTAAATGCACCTTTACGGCTCGTCTTACGTGGGCGGTTTGACGCGAACGCGAAGCGGCGCGGTGCGGCGCGGAAAAAATTAAATAGTCCATTTACTACGGAAGTGTCCTACGTGAGCGGTGGATAGATGTTGCCACAGATTTGTTTCCACTTCGACTGTATTCCTGATCTTTCAAGTTTTTAAAACAGAAAATCAGTAGGTATAGCTTTTTATGCTACCACTCCATCTAAGTCGGCGCTACGGCAGCTCCATTTACGATGCATCCGTAATCACATCAGCTACAAGCAACGCTATTTACACAGCGCTTGTATCGGGCACTGCAGTCTCTTTGAGTGTAGGCACAGAAACTTATTAATTTAAAGAGAGGAAGCGAATTTACTGTATGTTCTTAGCTACACAATATCTGAAACCACTAGATCTAAGTATTTGAAAAATAAGTTTATCATTACTTACCTAATTAAAAAAAATAATTCCATGTGTCTTCATTCATTATCAATGGAAATTTCTGGACCAAATGTGGATAGTGTACGAATCTGCGGTTCGTGTTCGTCTCTCCAGAAAAAAAACTTAGGCCTTTACTTACATTACCAAGATGATTAATACAGCGTCAGGAGGCAACTTATGCCTATACCTAACGGGACGCTGTAGTACCTGGGACATTGTTGATGCAATAGGCTTGCCCAGCATCTAAACCATCCTCTCAGCTGAATCAGCCTGGCCCACAAGAAAGACGACGTCAATACTCGTGGAGCTGACTAAGCTGCGGGTTTCCTCACGATGTTTTCCTTCACCGTTAAGAGCTCGTATTAAAGGCAGCTAAACACATATTCAATCAATTTCATTTGGTTTTGCTTTATCAAATTGCCCCACTAATACTGTAGTCAATTGAAAAAATATACCCCACTTATAAGTAAATAGAAAAGGGTATCATTTAAGCTATCACCAATTTAATTAGTTTTGTGTTTCTTAAATAATAGGGTTTGTCCTCAAAATAGTAGATCTGTCACCAAAATGTAGTCACCAAACAATGCAAAATCAGTTCCACAATAAATCACCTAAAATCCTGAGATATAAGGTCTAGTACCAAATAAATGTTTTTGTATGTATTATAATAGGTGTGTATTATAATAGGATAACTTCTAATGACCCTTTCGTCAGATTTATTTATTTCTGGCGCTTCGGCGGCCGCTGCCGCGGCACACTCGCTTCGCTCGCTCGCCTTGCGCATGGTTTTTTCACTATCCTAACATAACCTAACCAACGACCAATTTGATAATTCATACCTGGGAACAATTTTTGTTTATCTGAGAACGAAAATATTTCGTGGCGATAGATCTATTTATTAGGTGATACAACTTGATGACAAATATAAATTTTGGTGATAGAAAATATAGTTCCCAATAGAAAACCCACTTAAGAAAGGTCTGAAACAAACGGACCATTTAAACATTTTCCAGCCAATAAACAGCTGGCCGGGTTCTACTATGAAACTGGCCAGTCGCGTGTGTTGCCCTCATATTGACTATCGGGAAAAGAGTGGTGGATTTGTGCTACTCAGAAAGCTGCTTGTAATGTTAGTAATTCACCCACTTCTATAAATAAGTACTTACTTTACACCCAGGAACCTGGAACACACAACACACAAATTGTAGGTACCTATATTGAAAAATGACCTGAGGGTAGGCACTTAAAACAAAATGACCTATGTACGAGAGGAGCCGCTTTGAGTTTGTCAATCACAGAACACTATTACTCCTAGCGTAGCGTTGTCTATCCAGAGTCCAAATAATTGTTACACCACCAGTCCTCAGGATAAGGTACATAAATACAATACATAATACATTTTTTTTAGTTGGATTATAAATCAAGGATATTTTATTTTATTTTTATTTATTGAAAAGACCAACAGCTACAAAGAATTACATAGCTAAACAAGAAGCTTTCGCAGTAGGTCTAGCTGTGCTTATTACTTTTGTCGGTAGAACTATAGCATGACCTGACCTGCACATAGATGTTATGGGTCACGATTTTGAGATTTCTTTGCTTCCCTACTGAAATAGGGCGATATTATGATATTGGAGTTAACATGAACTCTAATTTTCAGGCAGTTTATGAACAAGATATTTTCCAAGGTTTTTATGCGTTTAAGATACTTTCATGGTCTAAGAGTTGGTAGCCATTGATGGCTAGCCTAGTGCTCGAACCTACGTCATTTTCGGCCTTATTAATAAACGTAGGGTAAACCTATGTTACATCCGTCGTAACTTTACACCACGTTTATTAATAAGGCCTTTCGAGTTTAGCTTAGGCGTAGGTAATCCTGTTTTCTTAAACTTTATTGATTCAAATCATTGATGGAAAATAGTTATTTCCGATTACAGTGATAGGGTGTAACTGTGTTCGGTAGTAGTCGGCTATTTCCGGAGGATACGACACTCGCATGACCTTCTGTCGAGGTCACTGTCGGAGTCTACTAATCGGAAGTTTATTGACCTTGGGCCGTGATATCTTTTTCTGAAATGAGTTAAATCTGCAATTTTTTAATGATTGGTGATGTAAAAACAGCGAAGATGCTGTCTACTCAGCTGAGAGGCTAGTCAAAAAAGTTATACATCAAATAGTGTTGTTGTTTTTAGCCTGTACATCCCGCTGCTGGGCAAAGGTTGTGACCTTTGCCCAGCAGTGAGTTCTTAGTTAATCTTATTGTTATATTATATATTAATCACGCCTTAACCAGTGGACAGAATTTGAATGAAACTTGGATTAAGCAAGGTATAAGTAAGATAGTGGTCTCGAATAGCATTCTTAAATAAATAAAGTTAGTTTACACGTACAGTCGAAAAACATAACATTTCCTCCGGCGCAGTCGTTTAAAAAAAAACAAACCATTCTTCGGTTCATTTACAGAATAAATCCAATTTTCAGTTCGTTCGAATTTCAAAAATCAAACCACCTGTCGTTCAAAACAAAAAATTCAATTTTCTTTTCGTTCAAATTTGAAAAATCGAATTTCACTGTCAGTTATCCAAAACTACTTTAGACTAGGATATCCGTCTCGGGGAGTTTTCTCTCTATTCCGACATTTTGTACACCTTGGTACAGTCACCTGCAAAAATGCACACACTCAGATATTTTGAAAAATAATCATAATTTGCCTACCTTCATCCCATTCATGGGGTTCGGCTAAATGTCTTCTCTTCTCCCACTCTTCCCTATTAATCGTCATCTCCGTATTCGCTCCTCTCTCACCCATCTTTAAAATAATCCTTACCTTTGTTATTTTGAAAAATAATGACACTCTAAACTACTAATAGACCGATGCTGGTTCAAAATATTTTACATGTAAATACTAGCGAAATCAAAAGAATTACCTGAAAATAGTAAGATATTTTTACTTACCCATGGGTCAAACATTGTGTTTGTGGAATACATCATGCAGGTGACTGTACGTCTCTTGCATCCGTAGGGGTTTCGTAGAGCCTTCGTAGCGGCGTAGCAAGATTTTGAAGTGACTGACACATTCTTTTACATACATTTACCACCTGCTCGCTTCACTTGTGTAGCATATAAGACGTCCCTTCGTAGTCTTTTGCTTGCAGATGCTTCGTAGACCCTTATTTTGAGCGTAGCATGATTTTGAAACGACAATACTATAATGCAAGATTTTTTGTACCTATACTGTAAGAGAGAGAGAGCTTAAAGTTAAAACAAGAATACAATCTCTCACATTATTCGTTCAGTGAAAAAGAATTAAATATTTTTTAAAAGTACAACTGATTGTAAGTTTCAATAAAGATAAAAAGATTTTTCCCGAGTCGCTACATTAAAAATATCTATAAACGTGATGAAAAAAATATGTTCTAAAAAGTATTTTTAAAATCCAAGATCTACGTCTTTTATACCACTTCATAGCATAAGTATGAAGAGGGATAGCCTTTCGTATATTCTAAATGATCGCATAAACTGGTTTATTTGGACTTCGCAGAAACATTTAAATAGTATCTTGGGAGCCCATCTTAACATTTTTGTAGAAAAATCTGTAAATATTCTAAAAAAATTACGTAAATCAGACTTTGAACTCAGGGTATCAAAACCGAAGATTGCCACCGCATAGATAGTTAAAAAAATATTTTGTGTTCACAAAATATTTTTTTAACCCGAAAATCGGCCAAGTGCGAGTCGAAACATGTTTTTTTTATAATATAATGTCAAGGAACTCGTGTGAAAATTTTGGTCAAATCGGTAAAAAATGCTACATGTAGTCGTGAACAGACAGACAGACAAAAGCATTTTTGAAACTTAGACGCTTCGTTCACTCGCTCGGTCAATTAGGGTTGTGGGCATGCCCATAGTTCCCACTATAGTGGATCCACGCCTGGTGTCGACTCTATTTACCATTAAGTTTAGCAGTATAACGATTTATTCTCGGGTAGGCAGTTATTCTTGGATTATGATTTGTTTGTACAAAATTTTCTTATTTCTAGATTAATTCGCATTAGGTAAGAATTATACTGCGATTGACTAGTTTAGTCGAATTCACCCTTAAGTGTAATAAGGACAGATAGACGATGAAAGTACTGACTAGTTTCATAAACAGAGTTAAGCAACCCTTCTCACCTTAAAGGTTTGCCTTACAAACTAAGTTTATTAAAAAACATTACACAGCTCTAGTTACCTCGTACAGTGACTATGACCTCAAGCCGTTAAATGTAATCCATTCCACCCTTTCAAGTACGAGGGTTTAATCACCAACTTATATGCCGTTTTCGTCTCTATTTTCATAGCTTTAAGATTTTAAATCTCTTGATAAAATCAGGTGTTATTGGCAGTACCATAAAATGGTAGATAAGTTTCTATTGCATATTTACGATGGTTTTTAACAGGTTTTCGAGAGCGTGTTAAATTGCTCTCGTACGATTGGGACTGTCATGACATCTTGTAAATTTATGACAAAATCGCTTGAAAAAACGGTGAACCGTAAGCGGTTGTTTTACTGTTATCAATTCTCAATTTTTTTTTTTATTCTATGGTTTTTTTTTTGTGTGTTTCGTAAAAAGTAAGAGAAGATTTATCGCGACTCTTACATGTTATGAAACACACCAAAAAGAGCCTAGACCTATGATTATCGCGATCAAGTCCAATTGATTTAAAAAGCACTCAATATTGTGTAAAGCCATCGAAATCATATTTCACTGATTTAAAAAACATTTACATCCTATGTAAATGTTTACATTACAGCTTTCATCATTCATCACGACTGTCTGTTTGGTACAAGTTGTAAACTAGAGCGTGAATTCAATAATGTAATTTTTCAGTTCATTCGCTATCAATACCATGAAAAAGGGTAGGTACCTAATAAACACGAGCTTTCTTTTCAATTAGAGGATGAAATCTATAGGTAGTAGGTATTATTTTTGTATACATTGTTATACTTAGGTACTATTTTTTCTTTTTTATTAACCTATACATCCCACTACTGGGCAAAGGTATCCCCCAATTGCTTCTGTCTGCCACGGTCTTCTACCACGTCCCACCAGTCCTCTTCAAAAGCATCCAGGTCGTTACGCCAACGTTTTCTTGGCCTGCCCCGGCTTCGCCGCCTATCTGGCACCCATGGCGTGACAATCCCTGGTCAATCAATATGGTCTAAACCCCCCAATTATTGATAAAACTTAGGTACTACAAATTAATAATATTTTTGCTTAACTTATTCTGCCGAATGACACTATGATTTGGCTCCATTTTCAACCGACTTCAAAAAAGGAGGAGGTTCTCAATTCGTCTGTATGTTTTTTTTTTGTTTCTTGTTACGCGATTGTTCCGTCATTTGTTGACCGATTTGCAAAATTCTTTTTATGTTTGAAAGGGTATACTCCAGAGGTGGTCCCATATAAATTTTATTCCTGAGGGATCGATAGTTTCCCCGTAAAACTCTAAACACCTTCCCTCCTAGCCATGTCACAAATAGAAATCGAATCGACAGCTTGACGCCCTGAGTCACACCGCGTTTCGAGTCAAACATTGAAGTCGGTTTTCTTTTTAGTATTAAAACGTAATTATAGTTTTACAATTTCAAAATAGAGTTTATAACAAGACATTTGTGAATTGTTTAAGTAGGTACATCTTATTGCATTCGACTGTACCACAGAACTGGGGCCGTATTCCCGTTCTTTTTATTTTGATAAATATTCGGTTGCTTCTTACTACGAGCTCCATTGTATTCGGTCGCTAAAATCAACGTTATAACACGGTCCTAACGGACCACGGACCAAATATTCAGAAAAATTGGCCCTTGAAGTCAGAAATCGCAGTAAGAAACATCCGAATATTCATCAAACGAACGAAAAAAAGAACGGGAATACGGCCCCAGTTCTGTGGACTGTACCTTCTTTGCTTCCGTGCTTCGGAGGGCACGTTCAATTGTCGATCCGGCTATTTAAGTATTTAAGCCATGACGGGGGCCTCAAGGCGGCCTTTTAAGGCCGTTTAACTCCGTCACCAGAGCAGTTGGCCACTGACTCATACGAACTTACTTTTTTTACTGTACCTTCTTGTTTGTAGCAAGACTTATTTTGGTTTAGACAACGCACTATGAAAATAAACTGTAACTGTGTACTGAACTGTGTATCCTGTGTACATTTGAACCTCTTTGAAGTCGATGTATTTGAAGTAAACATTAAGCAGTGAAAAGAGAATGTTTATCAGAAAAAAGTAAATATTATTTCAGAAGTGTTGGTATTTTCATAGCATTAATGTTTGAAAAGCTCCAGAAAAGTTGTAAACAAAAATTACTCTAAATGTCGTCCGAACAAAAACGTCATATTTCTTGTTAGGAAGTCGAACGGTCTGGGTGTTTCTGTGTATAATATGTATGTATTTACAAACAAAAAGTATATAAGTAGTTTATCAGATGATGCTGTGTGAAAAAGTCCAGCGTTATTTATTATTATTATTTAATAATATTTAGTAGGTAGCATAGATCCCGTAAATAGTTTTTTCTAGCATTGATATGAAACTATTTGATACCTATCATAAAGCTATCCGCATCATAATTTCTTCATGTTATCCGACAAAATGATAAATCACTCTATTCGCAACGACATTCTGTTACTAATATTTATTTAAATAAAAAAATGTAAACATCCCATTACAAAATCAACACAAACATTTATCATTTAAAATTATTGCTTGCTTTGATTTTTTATTAGCTTACATTTCAACAAATGTATTAGGAAATGGGTAATATCACGGAAAAGTTGCATTTTTGTTATTTATGAGTATGTTACTTTATGTCTAAAACCAAGGAGGTTGATATACTAACATATTATTTGAGCCTAAAATAAGATTGATGATTTTGGTCATCCAATAAAAAATACAGCGTAGAATAATGTTTTGATTAAGCTAAATCAAACTTAATGTTGGCTCCAATTTGTTAGAAGATAATATTTTCTTTACATTATAAAATATTAGCGTCTCGCCTACCTATGGCTTCTCTTATGTGCTACCAACACAGCATAGCCTATTTCACATAGGTGTTTACATTTACGAGTATTATTAGATGATATAAGGTGCATTTAGACGATACGGTATGACGCACGTTTTGCTAAGCTAAGTCCATTCAGCGTGCGGTCTCCAGTTAGAGTTAGCGCATTTACACGACACGGTATACCGTATGACTAGGTTACTTAGTCGCACGGTGAGCGCGCCGGGTGGCTAACACCTCGGCGAGTAGGGTTACCATACGGAAAATTTTAAACGCGGACAATGACCAGAGAAAAAAATCTATTTCAATGGAAAAGTCGCGAGTGCGTGGGCGTTTTCGTGGGCGTGGGCGTGGGCGTGGGCGTACGCGTGGGCTCAGAATTTCTCCTATGACAAGGTCTATGTTGGTAACACGTAAGTGAAGCCACGTGCGTTCCGCAAGCTCACATACCTAAATGTACGTATAGGTACACGTTGATAGTTTTATCTTAATAATAATAATCGTCCTGTTGTAGGTGAATTTGATTATTTTTCTACTTAAAAAAAGAATCTTAAACATATTTTGTATCCTATTATCTTAGAAAAATCCTGATAATTCTAAAATAAAACGACATGTCTGGAGAAATTTTAACGTATGGTCACTGTAAAGTAGGCCACAGATTACAGAGAGTACCAGTCATAGTTACCTAGTCATGCGTTTTAGCGTACGGTATAACGAGACTATACGATATAATGTTGTATGAACCTTTTTAAAATTTCGGCGTGCAAATCAAGTACACTTTGGTGTAGAGGTCTTGTCAGCCGGTTCTCAATATGAGATGTGCCGGTTCGATACCATTAGAAAATTATTTTAATTTTGCTTTTTTTTTTTGCTTTACTATTTTGTATTTTTTTTATGTTGATTGCGAAAAAAGAAAATAAAATTTAAATTCAAGTTCCAAAAAGAGGTACCTACACTACTTGCCTAGAATAATTTTGTTTTATTTTTTCTTCACTAGTTTGTAATTATTTTATGTTAATGACGAAAAAAGAAAATAAAATCAAATTTCAAGGTCCAAAAAGAGGTACTTACACTACTTGCCTAGAATAATTTTCCTTTTTTTTTTTCTTCACTAGTTTGTAATTTTTTATGTTAATGACGAAAAAAGCAAATAAAATCAAATTTCAAGGTCTAAAAAGAGGTACTTACACTACTTGCCTAGATGGTAATTTTATCAATTTTAACCTGACTATCATAGGACAACGTACCTACATACCTACCATTCCATGATACCTACGTACATACCTAAATGGTATGGTTCCTATGACACCTACCTATCTAATGGTAGGTTTACCTAATGATGCTCATACCTAACAGAAAAAAGTGAAGCAAAAACTAAAAGAAACTGGTTCACGACTTCCAAGGCACGGTAGACATTTTTTTCAGATCGTCACTCAAGATCCTTTCAACACTTTAAAGTTGTCAAAGGGGTAGGTAAATCAGATAGGCTTCCAAAATTAATAAAAAGTAGGTAGGTACTTGGGTAAGTAAGTTCGTATGAGTACTACATAGGTAGGTAGGTACCTACTCGTACCTCCGTGGCTAAGTATGTAACTAAATAAGTAGGTAGCATCTACCTATTTGGTTACATTTTTTTTTTTTTTTTTTTTAAGACATTTTCACACAGCATCATCTAGCCCCAAACTAAGCAAAGCTTGCGTACTATGGGAACCAGATAACTGATATACTACTTATATACTTTTTGTTTGTAAATACATACATATTATACATAGTAACACCCAGACCCGAGACAAATATCTGTAGGTCATACAAACATTTGTCCCGCGGCGGGGAACGAACCCGCAACCTTCTGCGTCGCAGGCATACACATAACATATATATTACACATAATATTGTACTTACACACGTATAGGCATAGATCATATTATGCTGTTATAGGGAATAGGTTTTGATGTGGATCTACCTAGGTACAGCACCCTACAGTTAAAACTGAGGAGTTGGCCACACTGCCTGTGGCTGTGTATCTAACTATAGAAGTCTAGAGAAACGACAGAGAGTTGCTTCATTAATGTGTTTCTAAATAGGCAGGTACTTATCTACTGGGAAATTTTGCGAAATTGTGAATAAGTAGGTACCTACCTACTAGCTACTAGTATACTTACCTTACCTATAAATGTATAACCTACCTACCTAGAAGCCGTGTTGGTCGAATGGGGTTGTGCCTCGACTTTCAATCCGAAGGTCGTGGGTTCGAATCCCGGCCGTGCATCACTGGATTTTTCGTTTCGAAAAATTTATATGCGTTTATACCTGAGTACCTAGGTACCTACCAACAGGAATACTCTACGTAGGTACCTATTTTGGTACCATACTACCAATGTTGGTAGGTACACTAGGTACCTAAATAAATACTTACACGTACCTAAGTAGGTAGATAGACGAGAATATGTACTTAGGTATGCTACCCGGGTAGGTAGGTACCTGCATACTTCTAAGTAGAGTTGAGAACCGTGTTAGCCTAGTGAGATGTACCTACGTACCCTCATCAACCTACCTCCGAAGGCTGCGAGTTCGAATCCCAGACGCGCAGATATGTAAATTTATACCTAGGTAGGTACAAACTTTCCTAACTGTGAAGATTTTATTCTATAAAAATTTGTAGGTAACTTCACGAATGTCAAGATCCGTTGGAAGAACTGTACCTGTCTCAGCTTCCTTAGCATCATAGTAGCGAATTGTCTAGGTACCTACCGGAGAATAGATAAAAATGACAGTAATAATGACACTGTGAATGACACACACCACAGAACTATAGTTCTGTGACACACACTAATGCGTAGTTCGGACTAGTCTTGTATTTTAGTCGAGTAGCGAGTAACTTATTACCAAAACGTGTCCGAACAAAAAAGTAATTATCTAAGTACTACACTACCTACCTACCTACCACATTGTTGGGATGGTAGGTACCTACCTAGTAGGTAGGTAGTTATGTGATACAGCTTTATGATAGTACCTAGGTAGGACCGACCTACCTGAGTACCTACCAACAGGACTAAACCTATTAAAAAACTCTACGTAGGTACCTATTTTGGTACCATACTAGTACCTACTTGGTATCGAAACAAATGTACTTGAATCGAATCGAATCATGTACGAACGAACGGAACTATTTTTTTGAACGCATCTTATATTATACAACCTATGAACGCGCCGCAATCCTCGTCAGTGCGTCATCGCCCGCCACTAGCCAGCCAATAGCAGCCATTTGTTTGTTTGATTGAGCCAGCCTTATTGGTTCGATTGTCGGGATATTTCCCCATATTTATTTTCTGACATTGTCTGTAGTAGCAACGTCAGTGCCGAGCGAAAGTCTTTTTTCCGTACCTAAGGGACTAGCAGCTTTGGGCACACGAGAAGGTTGTCTGACATAGTGCTCTAGTACAGTTCGCCCAACGGATCTAGGCATTCGTGAAGTTAGCCGTTTGTCTGTGTAGAACACAATTTTGTATGAAAAAGCGGTTGCTGCGCAGACAAACGGCTAACTTCACGAATGCTTAGACTCGTTGGGCGAACAGTAGGTACCTAATGTAGTAGGTACCTACCTACGTATCATAATATTATGTACCTATCTATCTACCTACAATTTTTTATAGAATAAAATCTTCACACATATATATATAGATAGGTAAGTTTGTACCTACTTATGTATAAATTTACATATCTGCGCGTCTGGGATTCGAACTCGCAGCCTTCGGATGTAGGTTGATGAGGGTACGTAGGTACATCTCACTAGGGTAACACGGTTCTCAACACTACTTAGAAGTATGTACATAGGTACCTACCTACCCGGGTAGCATACCTAGGTACATATTCTCATCTATCTACCTACTTAGGTACGTGTAAGTATTTATTTAGGTACCTACCTACATTGGTAGTATGGTACCAAAATAGGTACCTACGTAGAGTTTTTTAATAGGTTTAGTCCTGTTGGTAGGTACTCAGGTAGGTCGGTCCTACCTAGGTACTATCATAAAGCTGTATCACATAACTACCTACCTACTAGGTAGGTACCTACCATCCCAACAATGTGGTAGGTAGGTAGGTAGTGTAGTACTTAGATAATTACTTTTTTGTTCGGACACGTTTTGGTAATAAGTTACTCGCTACTCGACTAAAATACAAGACTAGTCCGAACTACGCATTAGTGTGTGTCACAGAACTATAGTTCTGTGGTGTGTGTCATTCACAGTGTCATTATTACTGTCATTTTTATCTATTCTCCGGTAGGTACCTAGACAATTCGCTACTATGATGCTAAGGAAGCTGAGACAGGTACAGTTCTTCCAACGGATCTTGACATTCGTGAAGTTACCTACAATTTTTTATAGAATAAAATCTTCACAGTTAGGAAAGTTTGTACCTACCTAGGTATAAATTTACATATCTGCGCGTCTGGGATTCGAACTCGCAGCCTTCGGAGGTAGGTTGATGAGGGTACGTAGGTACATCTCACTAGGCTAACACGGTTCTCAACTCTACTTAGAAGTATGCAGGTACCTACCTACCCGGGTAGCATACCTAAGTACATATTCTCGTCTATCTACCTACTTAGGTACGTGTAAGTATTTATTTAGGTACCTACCAACATTGGTAGTATGGTACCAAAATAGGTACCTACGTAGAGTATTCCTGTTGGTAGGTACCTAGGTACTCAGGTATAAACGCATATAAATTTTTCGAAACGAAAAATCCAGTGATGCACGGCCGGGATTCGAACCCACGACCTTCGGATTGAAAGTCGAGGCACAACCCCATTCGACCAACACGGCTTCTAGGTAGGTAGGTTATACATTTATAGGTAAGGTAAGTATACTAGTAGCTAGTAGGTAGGTACCTACTTATTCACAATTTCGCAAAATTTCCCAGTAGATAAGTACCTGCCTATTTAGAAACACATTAATGAAGCAACTCTCTGTCGTTTCTCTAGACTTCTATAGTTAGATACACAGCCACAGGCAGTGTGGCCAACTCCTCAGTTTTAACTGTAGGGTGCTGTACCTAGGTAGATCCACATCAAAACCTATTCCCTATAACAGCATAATATGATCTATGCCTATACGTGTGTAAGTACAATATTATGTGTAATATATATGTTATGTGTATGCCTGCGACGCAGAAGGTTGCGGGTTCGTTCCCCGCCGCGGGACAAATGTTTGTATGACCTACAGATATTTGTCTCGGGTCTGGGTGTTACTATGTATAATATGTATGTATTTACAAACAAAAAGTATATAAGTAGTATATCAGTTATCTGGTTCCCATAGTACGCATACGCAAGCTTTGCTTAGTTTGGGGCTAGATGATGCTGTGTGAAAATGTCTTAAAAAAAAAAAAAAAAAAAATGTAACCAAATAGGTAGATGCTACCGACTTATTTAGTTACATACTTAGCCACGGAGGTACGAGTAGGTACCTACCTACCTATGTAGTACTCATACGAACTTACTTACCCAAGTACCTACCTACTTTTTATTAATTTTGGAAGCCTATCTGATTTACCTACCCCTTTGACAACTTTAAAGTGTTGAAAGGATCTTGAGTGACGATCTGAAAAAAATGTCTACCGTGCCTTGGAAGTCGTGAACCAGTTTCTTTTAGTTTTTGCTTCACTTTTTTCTGTTAGGTATGAGCATCATTAGGTAAACCTACCATTAGATAGGTAGGTGTCATAGGAACCATACCATTTAGGTATGTACGTAGGTATCATGGAATGGTAGGTATGTAGGTACGTTGTCCTATGATAGTCAGGTTAAAATTGATAAAATTACCATCTAGGCAAGTAGTGTAAGTACCTCTTTTTAGACCTTGAAATTTGATTTTATTTGCTTTTTTCGTCATTAACATAAAAAATTACAAACTAGTGAAGAAAAAAAAAAAAGGAAAATTATTCTAGGCAAGTAGTGTAAGTACCTCTTTTTGGACCTTGAAATTTGATTTTATTTTCTTTTTTCGTCATTAACATAAAATAATTACAAACTAGTGAAGAAAAAATAAAACAAAATTATTCTAGGCAAGTAGTGTAGGTACCTCTTTTTGGAACTTGAATTTAAATTTTATTTTCTTTTTTCGCAATCAACATAAAAAAAATACAAAATAGTAAAGCAAAAAAAAAAAGCAAAATAAAAATAATTTTCTAATGGTATCGAACCGGCACATCTCATATTGAGAACCGGCTGACAAGACCTCTACACCAAAGTGTACTTGATTTGCACGCCGAAATTTTAAAAAGGTTCATACAACATTATATCGTATAGTCTCGTTATACCGTACGCTAAAACGCATGACTAGGTAACTATGACTGGTACTCTCTGTAATCTGTGGCCTACTTTACAGTGACCATACGTTAAAATTTCTCCAGACATGTCGTTTTATTTTAGAATTATCAGGATTTTTCTAAGATAATAGGATACAAAATATGTTTAAGATTCTTTTTTTAAGTAGAAAAATAATCAAATTCACCTACAACAGGACGATTATTATTATTAAGATAAAAATATCAACGTGTACCTATACGTACATTTAGGTATGTGAGCTTGCGGAACGCACGTGGCTTCACTTACGTGGTACCAACAACACACGCGACTTTTCCATTGAAATTGATTTTTTTCTCTGGTCTTTGTCCGCATTTTAAATTTTCCGTATGGTAACCCTACTCGCCGCAGACTTAGCCGCCGGCGCGCTCACCGTGCGACTAGGTAACTAAGTAACTTAGACCCGATGACCGTCGCACTTTTTAAGACATTTAGCGTGCGGTGAGCATTTACACGGGAAAATTGGCATGCGATGTTAAATCGTACGTGCTTATACCGTGTCGTGTAAATGCACCTTTATTCAGCGTCAGAAGGCACCCTAGTATTACACTCAACGAGACGCTGTGCCTGGGACATTGTTTGAGATGTAATAGGCCACCTAAACCATCCTCTTAGGTCTTATGATACGGCATAGATAAAAAACAAATGAATGCCTATTTTATCTACATACCTTGTACAATCAGTACCTAGGTACTTTTAGTACAAAAACTTTTATTGGAATTGAATACAAGGGAGGCGTTTTACCAAATTACATGGATTGCAATCGATTGAAAAGGGTTTCGTTAATACGCTGCTATATACGAGTGTAATATCATTTGGATACAACTAGTCGGTGCTGTGTTTTTTCTTCGGTTGCACGAAACCACTATGGAGAATTCTACAGAATTGTCAGCCTCCGCAAGGTTACCTTATCTTTAAAGTAGAATAGAGAAAATTACATTTGGCAAGTTTTGTCGCGGTTGTAGAACAGATATTTTATTTTAAACTCAAATTCAGTTTACCTGCTTTTTTCTACAGTACCTAGAGTTACGGTGGTCATGGCAAGCAGGCAGTATGTATTAACTAATGCTATCATATCATCTGCCTCTTAAGCCGCTAAAAGCGTGATACCCTACTAAATAAACGAATTTAGCTTTCTTGATTTAGATCAAGAAAACTAAATTCTGTCGTGTTGGTCGAATGGGGCTGTGCCTAGACTTTCAATCTGAAGGTCGTGGGTTCGAATCCCGGCCGAGCATCAATGGATTTTTCGATTCGTAAAATTTATATTATGCGCTTTAACACGAGCTCTTAACGGTGATGGAAAACATCGTGAGGAAACCCGCAGCTTAGTCAGCTCCACACGTATTGACGTCGTCTTTCCTGTGGGCCAGGTTGAGAGGATGGTTTAGGTGCTGGGCAAGCCTATTCCATCTCAAACAATGTCCCAGGCACTACAACGTCCCGTTAAGTGTAGGCATGGATTGCCTCCTGACGCTGCATAAATCAACTAATATAGATGTAATTTTTTTTTACTAGTTCAATAACGATCCTATAAGGAATTCTGTGGTAACGATAGTTTTGTGTCGCCATCTTAGATAAAAATGAATGCATGCAATGTCAAAAATTGTGCAATAAACTAAACGCAGACGAGTCCTAATAAGATCTATTGTATTTCCAAAAACGAGAACAAGCTAAATCTAAACGTTCAAATCAAACTCTTTTTGTGTAGGCGACTTACCACACCACTCAAATATCAAATAGAACGCAGAACAATGGCGGGAAACTTAACCAATAAAAAAACTTTGTACAATTTTGTTGTGACTCTGAAATAATATTGGAGTTGCGGCGTCACATTTAGTTAATTTACTGAAGTTTTGGGTGTGCTAACTACTTTGTAGTGGCTTTTGGAGGTCAAGTTGACTGTACTCGGTGTTGTTTTTCAGTATAGTTTATTTTTTGGTAGGTAGTACAAAATAAATAAATAATACTGGACTTTTCACACAGCATCATCTAGCCCCAAAGTAAGCTTGAGCTTGTGTTATGGGTACTAGATGACTGATAAACTACTTATATATTTTTTGTTTGTAAATACATAGGTACATATTATACATAGAAACACCCAGACCCGAGACAAATATCTGTAGGTCATACAAACATTTGTCCCGCGGCGGGGATCGAACCAGCAACTACTTAAAAAAATACATAAAATCTGGGTCTCGAGCGAGAAACATTCTTTAATCAAGCGTTTGCCTGAAAGCTCCATCATCCGAGTCCTTTGCACATAGGAACGGTTCCATGACAAGGCTCTTTTATGTTAATTTCTGAAATTATTAAAAAGGAAATAGACAAAATCCTTTTTTTAAGTTGTTGTAAGTTGTACTTCTGTTTAAGTATATTTTAGTATTATCACTAGATTTCTTTTCAAAAATTTTCTTTGTTGTACAGCGTGAAACGTAAAAGTTCTATGTGTCGGGGATACGTTCCTACGTGAAAAATAC
Source organism: Epirrhoe tristata (assembly GCA_951394285.1). Taxonomy (NCBI): domain Eukaryota; kingdom Metazoa; phylum Arthropoda; class Insecta; order Lepidoptera; family Geometridae; genus Epirrhoe; species Epirrhoe tristata. The sequence goes on along the minus strand of OX596159.1, from coordinate 6,498,518 downwards.
TTTAACTTATACCGTTTTCAAACTGACGAAGCAATCAATAAGCATTCGTGGTCCATTACATAACGTTTCTTGAGTTATAATAAAAAGTTATGCGACCCATTACGATATTCATTGCTCGCTCCCATGAGTGATGCCAACATTACAATATTAAACAATCGGCTTGTTATAAGGGCTGCCAACCTGCAAAAACAAATATAAGATTTTTTTTTATGTGCTTTCTAAGTTTTAGTTTAAGTTTAAGTGGCCAACTTTATCGACGGAGTTTTTAGGCCACCTTAAGGCATTTAACGACTTAAAAAGCCGACAATTTAACGTGCTCTGAAGCTCGGAAACGCTCAGTTGATAATGCAACTAACGGGTCACCCATCCACTTTTGTGACTGCAGTAAAAGTTGCTTTTGTCGATCTATCAAGAAAGACAAAGCAAGCTACACTACGAGCGTTAGACAGGGGCCTCGAAACATTTGAATATTCGGGCCAGATAAAATACCGAATACAATGCTACCTCGTAGTACCTATTGTAACTGTTGTATATGATGTGGAGAAAATAAAACTTTATTCTATTCTATTCTAGTAGGAAACATCTGAATATTCTACCGAAACATCGAATTCCACACACCCAGGTGATCAATGATGTGACAACCCTAACTGCGGAAAATCCAACCCATTGCCCAACAATTCCATTAAAAAGATATATTAACCAATTAGCGCTTGATTCGTATAAGACCTTTGACATCATAATTATGATTTAAAGCGCAGTTCCTGACCACTATTATTAAGATAAAAATTTATCATCAAAATATTTTGATAGGATTGTCCTAGTTATTTTACACACACACACATGGCACATATTCTCAATTTTCTGAAGATAATATTTGAGGTCTAGTGTTTCACTGTCCATCTCCGGTAAAAGACTTGAGAGGGAGACCAAAAACCACATGGCCAGCTGTGTTGGAACGAGGCATGAAGGCATGCAACATTACACTGATGACGTCATGGATAGGGTGAAGTTGAGGAAGAGTGTTAGGAAGTCTGACCTTACCACCATGTGGGATGAATAGTCGGGAAGAGAGAGAGAGAATATTTGGGGTCTAGGTAAGTAGGTAATGTAGGTAAGTATTCTTAAATTATTCCTCACTTTTAATATTATTACCTATTGAGAAATGAAAAGTCTAATCAAAATTTTCGATTCTGACGGGATTCGAACCCGCAACAATCAAACGATCCTCCTAAAGCCGGAGTGCCTTACCATTCGGCCACAGAATCCGTGTCGTCTCAATCGAAATTTGCGGCGGAAGATAGTCAATACAAATCGATACTTCATCTTGTTTAAACCGATATAACTATAATGAGTTCCAGAAGCTACAGATCTAAAACGGATCGTTATTATTTGAAATCCTGCTCTCTCGTTCCCTTTCAGGATAACGTCAAATCCTTTAAGCTTTGAGATGATTCCATTGAGGGCATATAGACTGATACTGGCTTTATTGATTTATTTAGACAGATAGATTTACTCGTAGGTATAACTGAAAAAATAGAGATAAAAAGTAAGTTTGTATGCGAAAAGAGCATTACACGGAAGAACTTCAAACGATACGATTTAGCGCACTGCAATTTTTACTTGTCAACGGTCATTGGATGCTAATAGTCTTGAGTTCCTCGCACATGAGGCATTTGTTTATACTAGGCGACCATATTATTGCCTCGAAGAAATCGCGCTCGCATGCGAGAAACTCTCCTTGTGTAACAGCCGGTTTAGTAACTGCGACGCTCGCTCGGCCGCTAAATGGCATCGGTTTAGCAAAACAAGCCAAAAATTGTATCGTGTAAATGGTCTGAGTAAATTGCACAGATTAGTTTATTCCATATAAAGGCATTCGCCAATTGAATGTGCCTTCCGGAACAAGAAAGCGCTCAGTTGATAATGCCACTAGCGGTCCCCCATTCTGTGACCGCACGAGAACGACCTCAGGGTACATCCCACTAGATCAACACGGCTCCTAACTTACTGCAACTACGGTTTCGCCACAATGTAGCGATGATGAGCTTTGGTGCTTTTTAACTTTGCAAACTACAAGTTTAGAAGTTCTTTAGCTTGTGAAGGCTGTATTCGCGTTCACAAGCATTTTGCAGCAGTTTAAAACCAGCTTTCTGATATAAAATAAAACCTGAAAACGGTTTTAAATAAAAATTACAATCGATTTACCGAATTAACGTAGCAAAAGTCTGTTCGTCCTTTCTCGTGCATAGCATTAGTGAAAACGGTCACATAGTTTCAAAGCTCAGCTTTCACATCCTCCGAGCATTGTGTGAAATGTCCAGCATAATTTTATTTATTTATAGCTGCATTTCATCTCTGGTGGAAAAGCAACCTAAGAGCGGTTTCTCATTATCCGATCCGATATCGGATCTAGTTCATACATTTTACTTGCCCCGCCATCGTATCGGCGTCCGATACCGATATCGGATCGGATAATGTGAAACCGCTCTAAGGGCGATCTTCCTTCAAATTTTAATTTACTCCTGCCGACCTAATTATGAGTGTTTATTTTATACACTTCACTCAGAGTAATGAGTTTCGTAATTAAAAATTAAGGGCAGACACGGCATTTCCAGCCTATTTTAAGAGCCATTTTAATAGCCATTTTAATTTATTTTTATGTTGGCTACACACGCGGCTAGTTTTACTTTCTCTTATAGGCATCTTAAGTTTGCTTACAGTCATCTTTAGCTTTGATGGTATGTCTAAGGCGTTCACTGCCTTCCCTTTGACGCAGCAAGTGTTGCTGAACCTGATGTGGTGTGTGGTGTCGTTGGATATTTCTTTCCAAAATATTGTGGGTGCTGGAAACATTTTTCGATGCAGTGAACCGTTTGAAAAATATTAAACTTTAAATTGCAAATATTTGTTAAAATCAAGTCTCTCTACTAAGTTAAATGGTGGTTTTAAGATATGTGAAGAAATACATGGTCGTTGGAAAACTATAACAGCTACAGGTATAATTATTAACCAATGTATATTTTAAGAGACATTCAGCATGGTAATGCCGCAAGTGTTTTGGGAACGCTTCATACTAGCTGTGACCTGGATCAGTTGAGCTATCTCTTTTGTTATTATTGGTGAATTATTGATGTATGTTATTATTTTATTTTAAGGAATGTTAAATTATATACCTACTCTCTCTATCGTTTTAGGTTATCCTGTAAAGATAGAGTTGATGATGTAAATAAATAAATAAATAAAAATAAATAAATAAATAAATAAATAAATCTATAGATCGTTTTTTACGATCCCTAGCTTGACTGATTCTATTGTATTTTGGTTATTTATGTACTTAAATATGTAGTAGCTGAAAGAGCCATGTTGGTTGAATGGGGCTATGCCTCAACTTTCAATCTGAAGGTCGTGGGTTCAAATCCCGGCCATGCATCAATGGATTTTTAGTTTCGTAAAATTTATATGCGCTACACGAGCTCTTAACAGTGAAGGAAAACATCGTGTGGAAACCCGCAGCTTTGTCAGCTCCACACGTCGTCTTTCCTGTGGGCCAGGCTGATTAAGCTGAGAGGATGGTTTAGGTGCTGGGCAAGCCTATTCCATCTCAAACAATGTCTCAGGCATTACAGCGTCCCATTAAGTGTAGGCATAGGTTGCCTCCTGACACAGTATAAATCATCTAATATGTAATTGATGTAAAGGCCTAAGCTAAAATTCTGTAAATAATAATATATCCATCTATCTGTTTTCACTTCAAGGGAATCCAAGCATCTGGTAGCAATCCCAAGCCCACTCTATCCATTACGTCTCAGCGGAGCGTCGGTGTGGGTAGCATAAGCGTATCACTGTTGTCGTATCGGCTTACTATGTTCCAGTTTGACATGGTTTGAAGACGATATATGCTAAAATTCTAGATTTTATTATATCTAATTTGATTTCGAAATTACGTCCCTAGTCAAATTCACAATAAAAAAGTAATTATTCAAGAGGACCGCTAGATTCACACAGAATAGTTTTAACGGCTAGGTGATACTCCTGCCCCCTAAGCCATGTTACAAATATAAATAGAATAGTGATCGAATCGACAGATAACGCTAAGACTCTACCATGCCAATTAATGCCATTAGACGCAGGTGCATTATCTGTCGATAAGTAGGGAGGGCTGTTTTTTCCTGTTATGGGTAGATGTAACCATCCACCCTTATTCAAAAAGTTGGATAAACAAACATACTACTTACTCTTAGTAACAGTATTCGTCGCGAGTATTCCCCACACGATCTCAAATAAATTCGATTCCCTCTATGGGTTCTGTAACCTTTGAACTGTCAACGATTCTGGATAAATCATATTTTTGATATGATTCAAACAGTTATCAATTTTCACTTGAACTTTTTATAAGTAGTTTTAGTTTGAAAGTAGGTAATAGTCGTTACGTGATTCTATAAATACTTACAGCGATGATATGATGTGTTTGCCTAATTGGGACTTTCAATATAAAGGTGGTGAATTCGGATCCCGGTCGTGCATCAATCCAATGGATTTTTGTTTCGGAAAATTCAGAGCATAGTTATTCACAACTGCTCTAAGGAAAACGTCGTGTGTAAGCAGTTCGCATTCTTGTGGCGCTGGGCATAAAACACATGGAGTGCTCACTTTTGCCAAACCTTTATTGTACAATACCCCTACGGGAAAGAAGCGTTTTTGAATGTACAACTACAGGAGGCGGCCTTTGCCCATCTGTGGGATAGTACAGGCTAAAAACAACAACAACTCCAACAGGAAATAATGTTTTTTGAATGTACAAAGCTAGGTAGACTATACTCGCTAAGGTGTATAAGTTCCTGTACGATGATGGGTATACCACTATTGAAGCGTACTCTCATGATGAAAGTACCTACTCGTTGAAATGAAAGCACGGTTCACTCACCCCATGGCTGCGTAATTATAAAACTCATTTGCACCTTAATATCTCATTGTAACTGGAAACTATGAAATTATACGACACTTAGATTTTCTGAGAAACGGTTGAACTTTTTGACGACCGTAAAAAGTTTGGCGTTGGTTCATTGGATACGTAGTCTTAGGTAGGGACCAGCATTTTGATCATTGGTCATAGCCAAAAGAGTGGACACCGGGAATAGACGAGCAAGGGGTTAAATCGTATGATGAGTTAGGTGAGAGGATGGTTTAGCTGGGCAAGCCTATTCTTACTCAAACAATGTCAGGCACTTGCAATGCACACAGCAGCAGCGTCTCGATGAGTGTAGGCATAGTTCCTGCTGTATATACAGGGTGTAAAAAGACTGCTACCGAAAACTGAGGGGTTTCAATCAGACCATGATTCTAAACATATTTAACTAAAAAAAACACAAAAAAAATTTGACTTAGCTACGTCATTTTATTTTATTTTCTAGTTATTTACTACTAGTACAACATAATAAGACCATACCTACCTAATAATTGCATTTATAAATGAAATAAACTATTAAAACTCAAAATCCAGCAATCTACGTATAAAAACGCGCCCAGTACATACGCAAATACTAATCTTCAAACGCTGTTTTCTCCGGATATAATGATTTTTTTGGAAAATTCTTTTGGATACGGTTGTGTGTTGGGATGCTGTATCTATCCCTTTCGGCTTCGGTAGACGTCTTTTTACACCCTGTATATACATCATCTACAATATAGATGTAAAGGCCCAAGTTTATGATGAGTTAGTGACCTACCAAACAAGGGCTAGCATAAAATAACGATCGCTGTATAACAGTTTTAAGACTTTCATGAATGAAAGACAACGAGAGCTTTATCGTTCTGAAATCTACATTTGAATTTATAGTAAGGTTCTAGGATGAAATTAAGCAAAACTGGCTAAAATTATTCGACGCTAGTTGCTTTCAAAATATGAATCATTATTATTATATCTTTTCTTGATGGAACGGAACCTGCTATTTTAAGTAGGATCCTAGAGGTCATATTTTTTTTTCTATTAAAAAAAAGAATTTATTTACAGAAACTAAGCTACTACATATTTACATATATTTACAAAATACAACAGGATTAGTCAAGCTATCTAAGGATCGTTAGAAACGATCTATAGATAGCTCAACTGATCCAGGTCACTGTCAGTCGGAAGCGTGCCCAAAACACTGGCGGCATTACCACGCTGGATGGCAATGCTGATCCTTTGAGCCAAAAATGTGCCAGCTCTCGGATCACGCGTCGCTTCGACCAGACACCCTGAAAGAATTTTGAAAAGCCGAAGGGCATAGAGGTCATATTGAATAAGCTTTTTGAATTTGACTTTGATCCCCAAAGCACGGTAGATCTCACCCTTATATTAAAAACCCAATTATTTGTCTAAAATTTTATTGAAACAAAGTTCCTTTTCGGACGGTATCGAAGAAAAAAAGACTGAGGCTGGAAAAAATATTTGTTCCATTTTACCGTCACGACACAATACTTGTATATGTCAAATCGTCGCAGTGCGAGATGCTCAGCCGCGACACAGTCCATAGATTGTTACATTGTTTTTTTTTGACAATTAATTTATTATATTCCCAGTATAGAAAAGTACTCTTTGCTTCGTTCCAACCGAGTATTCCACGACACTCTCGTACTTTTTTTTGATTGCGTGACAACATCGAAGCCTTGTTGGATCTGGTGGGAGGCAAGTGAGCGGTCCTTGAAGAAGATGGCGGAGACCTTTGATAGCACTGAGTAAAATATCCTAGAGAAAAATTAGTATAGTAAAAGTTATAAATAACAGAATCCTTTTAACATACCTCTTTCTCTTTAATTTCGAATATGATTTGCGTTAGAAAAACCGGCTGTTATTCTCTCTTAAACTTTCGCGATCACAACTCATATATTCGTACCAGGTTTATCTCACTTTTAAGTGTATTTCTCATACGTACGACAAACTATCAACAGTTCGTCTACCGAAACAACCTGTCTTTCATCCCAGCTATTAAGTTGACAAAAGGATTTCATCTTCGCTCGGATCATATAAAACATAAAAAGACTTTATAGTATTTTATATCAAAGAAACCGTTTTAAGTTATCGTGCGTGGAAGAAAATAACTCGAAACATAAAGCATGAATTGATGTTGTTTTTATGTACTGTCTTTAACTACTCTCTTTTGTTACTAAGATAGATTTACATTCACGAAAAATGTATAGATGTAGAAAGATCTCACATGCATGTTAAATACGCACAATCATTCTTTAGCTCTCTGAAGTAGCTGAGCAGAACCTATTTTTGATGACTTGTATAGCTGCCTCGCTCACTCATACGCTTATACTGGACATAAAATATTATATGACTAAACCACTTGACAAGGTAAACAAAAGTACAATACGCACAATCGTTCTTGCTGCGCAGAACGATGATGACGCCTAAACGTGCTATCTCGCTTAATCTACCAAACCTGCGCAATCGTCTATTGCACCTAGCTTCAGAGAGCTAAAGATCCGTTGTGCTTAGTATAGGTTTATTCCTACTAAAAATATTTTATTTAGTAGGGCCAAACCTATTTCTGTCATTTGACCATACGTGACATCGAGTAGGTCGTAAGACCTATAAGAACAATTAGCTGGTTTCCTTAGATATGTATTTCACTTACGTTAGTATTCAAGGAACAGACGTAATGATAGGCTTTGTCTTTTTGAATCCAAAACTGCGCTACTAAGTAAAAGTATAGTATGCATGGCACCAATAATTTACAATAAAATTCCAAAGAGCTACCAGCAACTTAATGATAATGAATTTAAAAATAAATTTAAAAAACTATTAATTGAAAAATGCTACTATAATATTGATGATTTCTTAAATGATAAATTTTAATTGAAATGATATTATTACTTACTTACCTATTATTTTTCTATTGTTAAATGAATTATGTACCTACTTTGACGAACATGATTAATTGACATTATTCCTAATATTTTAACTTAACTTTGATGCCACTCTCTCGGTTTGCACACCGAAATCGGTAAAACATGTTGCTTCCAAGACCTTCCTTATGTAATCATCTTTTTTACCTACACATGTTTATGCAAATAAATAATCTTTATCTTTATCTTCATTCTCAGATCGGACACAATATCTCACAGTACCACAAAACACTGTCAATTGAAGGTAGCACAGTAAAACTTGAGTAATTCTTCGACAACTTTATGAAAATTCAAGGCTTTACGAGTTTCATGAGAAAACATTGAAACTTCAAACATTGTCAGACATTTTTCCATTAAAACTAGCTGAGCGATGTAAAGCGGTTCTTTGTGATAGCCAATAATTCGACATCCATCGTCAATGATTTTCAATCAAGTCGCGAGACGCTAGGTAGCCATTCAGCGTAGTTTCACGATCCGAAGCTATCAACGATAGTGATGCTGTGAGAGAAATATCGATTTAATCTTGTGTATTTTATCGATATTTGAAGCATTGAGATGAGGTGGACACAATGATGATGATCATTCTGAATGATTTTTATGACCTGAAGCTATCAAATATAGGGTTGGGATAACCGAGATATTTAACAGTGTATTCATGTAAGTATAATTTTATGTGTATTTAATCAATATAGAAATTATTTAATATTATTAACTCATCTTCTCAATGACGAAAACAGGTTTCAATTTGAATTTATGTTTGTTAAAGGTAATCATGAAAAAAAGATAACTTACCTACTTAAAATAACTTTTAATTATTTTTTTATTGTAAAACCCATATCGATGCATCGATAAACGTAAGTGTCCATCCCTATCCGGTAGTAAGACGACCGGCAAATGACAGTCTTTGTCGAGTCGATAGCACCTCACTACGCGGAGACCACGACCCTAAGCACTAGTTTCCCAGATAATTGCAGTGTTTATGACAGTAAATATCTAGAAAGCTCTCTTGCTTTCTTTTTTTTATTGTCAAAAATAAACCTCAACAATTTTTACTATATCAAACGACTATTTGTGGGGTTGTGATGCCTTAATAAGTTTTTTTTTAATAAATAGCACGTATTTTTTATTTTTTCAAAACTACCCAACCCCTTAGATAGGTACTTATTTATATTTATCAAAGACAGCAAATCCAAAAATGTATTCAGTATTTTCATGGGTTGAATTGGAACAAGGTAGTTTTATCTCTAAAGTTTGTATGACGAAACAATGCGCAGACGAAGTCGCGCCCGGGTCCACTAGTCTCAAATAAATCTATGAAAATATATGGGGACCAGTCGAGATCTGTTTCAGAAACCAGTGCTAAGGGTCAGTGAACCGAGGTGCAGTAAAAGTTAGCTTTTGTGACTGCAGCATATCTTTACTGGGACATTAGTTCAGTGCAGGCTGGTGGGTTCAACGTTACTGACCATCGGTATAAAAGTTCGTATGAGTTAGTAGCCAACTCTGGTGACGGAGTTAAGCCATAAGGCCGCCGTCATAGCTTAGCTTAGTTTGGGACCGTCAATTTAACATGCCCTCTGAAGCATCAATCACAATCAACTGAGCGCTTCCGGCTCAGTTGATAATGCCACTAGCTGCAAATTAGGTAAGTAAAAGTAAGTTCGTATTCCAACTCTGGTGACGGAATTTTAGGCCGCCCTAAAGCCTCCATCATGGCTTAACGACTTAAATAGCCGGGACCGACAATTTAACGTGCCCTCTGAAGCACGAAAGCCCAGATGAAAATGCCACTGGCGGCGGTCACCCATCCATTTACTGACCGTTTAGAACTTTGCAAGAATGACTAAGCAAGCCAGGAACGAGCAGTTTATAATGGTATCGAATTCATCACATCACTATCTCAATATAGGTAACGAAGCTCAGGGTGACCGCTAGCGAGTTTTAGTTAGTTTATGTATTAGTTTATTAAATTATTATTGTATGTATAAGGATTAATAAATTATTTGTGTATTATTATTATTATCTAAGTAATTATGTTTACGCGATGTTGCAAAATCGCTATTAGTAGTACCTACCTAATTTATATTATGCAAACTGCCTTCCATTAAGTCGTTTATGCTTTTCTCACTTAAATGGTTGCCTGGAAGAGATCGCTTTCAGCGATAAGGCCGCCAGTTGTCTACCTATAAGTTAAGTGTCTTTTTTTTTCTTGTATGTCTTTTACGTGTGGTATGCAATAAAGAATTATCTATCTATCTATCTATTATCAACTCTGAGCGCTTCCGTGCTTCGAAGGGCACGCTAAATTGCCGGTCCTGGCTATCAAGTCGTTAAGCCATTAGAGGTTTTTATTTAGCCTAAAAATTACGTCACCGGAGTTGGCATTCATACTTACCTACTACCTCAATAATATTTTATTTTGTCTCGGAGAAATCTGCTCCAGCCTGTAGAGTATTATAATTAGATGCTCTTTTTGACATCTCCCTTTACGCTAACCAGCACTGACATAATTAAAACAACATAAATTAATTTTGCCGTCGGTCGGTTTGAACGTGACTTTATACGGAACCCAATTAGATGGCGTAGTTACACAATGGAACTGCAAAAGGAAACGGTTCTTAAGGAACGTGACTTTCTATCCTTCTATGCAAAACGGAAGATTAGAAAAAGAATTTTCTAGGAAATTCTTTTGAAATGGTCTGTAAACTGTACAGTCAGCATGAAAGAAAATAACACTATTTACACAACACACTAAACCTAAAAATATGCCTAAATTATGTTTTACAATTGTGCGCAGAGTCCAAGTAAATAAGGCCCAAACTCAGCATTGTGCTGGAGACACTGGTGTGCCTTCCCAGCGCTGATTCAGTTAGATCCAAAGGACCTAAGTTATGACCATCACTACTATGTATAACTAAATATCTACTATTATGTCTGTAAAAATATTTTTCCGCATGAGTAAAAAAAAAACTTAAGGCCTTTACATCTATACTTTGATTTGGAGGCAAACTATGCCTGGGTACACTCTACGGCACTGTAGTTCCTAGGATATTGTTTGAGATAAAGAAACGTCGATACGTGTGGAGCTGATAAGCTGCGAGTTTCCTCACGATGTTTTCCTTCATCATTTTCCGTTAATCCATGATGAGAAAAGTTGGTCTTGTGTAGTTCCAGAACGAATAGCTAAATTAATTGCGAACTAAAAGATAGATATACTTACTTCGCAGCCATCAAAAGATCAAGATCTTTTGATTACCGTCAAGTAATAATAAAAGTGACACTGACTTAGTCAAGTCAAAGGAAGGGCTGATGCCACAAAGCGCTAACTCTGTTCAATTGTTTTATTTTATTTAAGTACCTATTTCTTGTTATTTTCTAAAATGTAACCGCGCGTGATGTCACCCATGTAAGGCCCAGTCTGAAAATCAGCGCTGTCTCCCTCACCTGGGAGCAGCACTAAAGCTGAGACTGGACCTTTTTGGCACCACACTAAAATAGGTAGGATATGGATAGTTTGTTTTTATTTTTGTTTATTATTTTTTTATTATGTTTCTTTGTACCTGCTCGTGTTGTCTAAATGTTTGATGTTCTATTTTCATTGTATTGTGTTGTGTGTGTCAAATAAATATATTCTTATTCTTATTCTTTATCTATCTTTTCAATAAGGTGACATATTTTGCACATGGCTACGAAACATCAATTTGTTTTATTCGGTAACATTATAGGCTATTTTCTCGGAATGAGTGGCGTCACTCCATCAATCTTTATATTCCGCGCCAGGTGTTTGATAGACACGAGTCATCGCCCACGTACCGATTACGATTATACTACAGTTATGTTCTATCTTCAGGCGGGTTGGTCTGAATTGTGTGTGCAGATTTGTTTCTGTGTGCGTAAGCGATACTGAGCGCTCATTCGTCCATGAAGCGTTCACGAGCCTACGCACACAGAAACAACGTGCATGTGTATCTATATCTACACACAAAATTAAAACCAACCCGCCTAGGTATATAATTATATTCTATATGGCATGTTACTTTGGGAAAAGTAATCCTGATGGAAAATAGCGTTCATTGACTACAAGAAAAAAAGTAGCTGTCATAAATACGATAACATTTTGCAACATCCTGTACACATAGATAGATCGAAACACTATTCAAGCTCGCCCTCGCTAATGTCGATTCTTGGAAAAGTTTCAAAGTTTAGACAAAAGTGCGTATAAAAAGGCGTTGAAAGATGGTGAACGTCGAAAGCTCCACATTTATAAAGTGCACGATCTTTTTACAGAAATAAACCATCAATGAATCACGAATACGAATAAATGTCGCGTTACACATATTATTTTGAGCTTATCGCCTTCGGTGAGTGCGATGTAGTTAACCCCTCAGTTTTAACTGTAGATCTACAGTTTTTTGGAAATGTTCACAGTTTTTAGTTTAGGCATTTAGGTTTAGTTTTTTATAGGTACTCGGGAATCCCCTGCTTTGTCTGATTCCAATATATTCAATAGATTTTCAGTTTTTAAATCAATAATAGGAAAAACTGTGAAAACTGTATACCTAAATACAGTTTTCACAGTTTTTCCTACGCAAGTCTGCAGTTTTTCACTGAGTTGGAGTTGGCAACACTGGGTGAGTGCAATTGATGGAACAGATAAATAAAATGGAAATGTTAATCCTCAACTCACAATAATTTATAGTAGGTAACATTACCTAAGTTAAATTAAATTTTGTTTAAAAAAGACAGTCCATCTCACTAGGCCAGTTACTTCCAGTGATAACGACAAGCTAAGTGATACCTAAGCTTAGATTTCCTCGAATTCGACTTAAGTGTGAATGATCTCGAAGGCTTTGCCTAATCCTGGATTTCTTTGAGTATTTATTCAAGCCTGAGTAAATACGAGACGGAATATTTGTTAAAAGTTGGACATTTCCCTAAAGCTTTGACCTGAATCGAATTTATTTATTTAGTAATTAGTGCAAAATTTAATTTAATGTAGGATTTTCTCTCGTAATATTGATGATATTGGTTTTTAGATGACTTTTACAGATATAGCATCCCATACAGATTGCCAACCCATCGCTTAGAAGTACGCTATTTATTCAATAGGACCGCTGGGATCACTTTTAAAAAGTTTTTTTTTTATCACAAGATCAAACACAAGATAAGTACTTAACATCTAAAAACCACAGAGTTTTAAACTGATGCTAAAATTACGTCTACGTAATTACTACGTCTACGTAGCTTATACAATTTCAAGTACGTAGGTCTTGATACTGGAACGCAGCATTCTCGGCTTTAAGCGGATTCACCGAGTCCGGAATACCACGCTGCGTTCAACGACTGGTATTGCCGACGTAGAGAGCAAAACAGCCAAGTTGAAGTGGGACTGGGCAGGACACGTGAGCCGGATGCACAGCGAAACTCCTTCAATAGTGGGTGGTGGAACCTATCAAAGGAGAGAGATGGTTGGAAAGAATTGGGGGAGACTTTGACTTTGCCCAGCAGTGGGACAGTAGGTATGCTGCTTATTATATAAACGTAAAACCTTGGTTGAACCCCATGTTGACACATGTCAAAACAAAACTGTTACCACAAAAAAGAATTCTATGTACGAGTATTTAAAGATCGTTTTTCTAGGGACAATTTTTTAGTTAGATTTATTCTAAACTCGGCTCATTTTTTTGTAATAAGCCCCCATAGTTTTAATAAAAAAACTTCTTGGTACAGACTATATAAGAATAAGTAAGTACCTACCTAGTTTTTTAAATCCATCCTAGGTGATTCTACCCATGCCTCTTCTCTTCATGTTCCTATGTTTTTTATAAGGTGGAATATTTTCTACGAAAAACAAAACCTCGGCTTCTACGTCCGCTGTAAAGCTTGTAATCCAGGTAGACCGAATAACATCCATGTCCGTGAAATGTACTGATTGAGAGAAATGGCGCGCGATCATTGACCTCTAGGGAGGGGACTACGATGATATTTTAATGATTTTAGTTTTTTGTCGTGATAACTGATTCTTTTTGTTTATCTTTCTTTGTTGTTTGAGCTAGAGACGCTAAAAAAGTAAATTCTTTTGAGTTAGTGGCCAACCAGAGTTACTCTAGTGGCGGAGGTTTTAGGCCCCTGTCATCAACGACCAAACAGCTGTGACCTACTATACCATGATAACGTGCCCTCCGAAGCACGGAAGCTCATTTATACTTTTTTATAGAGGACACTCATGACACTTTTGTGACTGTACATTACGTTGATTAACTTTGACGATCTATCAAGTAAAGTAATATCTATTTATTTACTTATTAATTAAAATATTTCAGTTATTATATTACTTAAGTAAACTAAGAAAAGATTTTTCAAATAGAAGAAATCTAAATATTTCATTAAAATTATCCATGTATACCAACAAGAGTAGATGAAAAGGTTACTTATTCAATAATTTTAATTGAATCATTTGTTTTATATCATAATAATGTGCGTTTGGGGCTAGTTTCACCAAACTTTATCTAACAGAGCGTTAGTTAATTTGACATCAAATTTACTAAGAGAAATAACAACGGATTAAATATTTAACAGACCATTACGATTGCTTTGTGCTCCATCATGCTCTAACAAAGGAATATCTTCATTAACTTAGTCATTAACTTAGTTAGCCAACTAGCAGTTGACATCGTAGAAAATTAAAAATATGTCACATCAACCAAAAATCCGAGAGTGACAGAGAGCCGTTTGTCTGCGCAGAACACAATTTTGTATGAAAAAGCGTTCACAGCGCAGACACGGCTAACGGCCGATTTATTAACCAGCTGTTAAACTTGACTTTGGTGAAACTGGCCCTTATTAATGCGTTTATGTGATAAAAATAAATTGGTTGCCTGTAAAGTCGGTATACGGGCGAAAGTTTTACGTGACAACACTTTTTATGTCTGTCTCTCTCGCTCTTAGGCGGGCTAACCATGCCCGAGTGGAAGGGACGCGTGCCTCTCACTCGCTCTCATTGTGAGCGCATAACGTGAGCGGAGCGTAACGCAGTTTCTTGAAGTGTCACCCGGCAAACCAATTTATAAGACGTTTGTCACGTCAATAAATAGGTAGGTAAGTAAATGTAGTTTATTCCAAGTAAATAAGTATAACCTACTTGGACTAAATATCAATACATCATTCAAATCTCTTTAACAAAAGCTCAAACATATCAAAGGTCACGTAATACTAGGCTCAACTAGTTCCTAAGTAAAGCTGAGTGATAGATGGCGTTAAGCGGTGATCTTCGACACTTGACCGAAAAGCGGGATGGGCGGAAAATTATGATAAATGAGGGTAGGCTGGGTCAGGGCTGGATTATTGTTTGACAGAGAGATTATTATGCGAACAGTGGAATATATTTGTACAACAGAATTTTGTATTAAATATTGCAGAAGATTATTATGAAGACAGGATTACAATTTCTCCAGGACAAAGTAGATGATTTCAGATCTTTCAGTACAAAAGATTATTTTCCAGGATATTTATTGCTTGTATGTAAAACAAATTAACTCGATAAGATCATGCCCCTCCCTATTCTCATTGTTTTACTACAGAATACAAAACCTTTTACACTGGTCAGTAGATATCTAATATCAGCTGGTGTCGTGCCAAAACTGAAAGAATGCGGTAATGAAACAAACGATTTATTTTTACCATTCAAAAAATGCTGTAAATCATTCGAGATTACAAAATTCTTATCCATTGAAATTCATAAAAAATGTTGGCAAGACAATGGTGATTTTTTTGGTAACAATTTGAGGATTCAAATTATTTTTAAAATAAAGGCAATCAGTCGGTTTTCTGACTACAGCCATATTTTTCAGAAATTAGCACGCCATAAGTGACAGTTTGCAAGCTCATCGCCGCCTAAAAATGCTGACTGGTTTCCTTACGAAACATCGGTGAATCTAAACTCTGTTTTCTACATTTTCTTTTGTCTAAAGATGCAATTTTCTTGACTTTTAACACTATTAACGGGAAATTTACCATGATTCCATTTATTTGTTTTAATTAATTATTAATTATTTATTTCAATTAATTTTTTTGTGGATAACCATGATAGTTTAAAAAGGTATATCAATTTCCTTTATTTATCTTTTTACTTCTTTATAGCATAACTAGCTGCGCAGTCCCTCGGAATTTTTTCCTTTTTTCGGGATAAAAAGATTTCCCTGGGATACTACCTTTATCCATGCCAATTTTCAGCTTATTCTGTTCAGAGGTTTGGGCGTGAAAAGGTAACAAACAGACAGACAGATAGACACAGCTACTGTCACATTTATAATATTATACTAGCTGCGCTCCCACGGTGTGACCCGCGGTCCATCGGGATTTTTTCATTTTTTCGGGATAAAAAGTAGCCAATGTCCTTCCCTGGGATACAACCTTTAACTATGCCAAATTTCAGCTTAATCTGTTCAGCGGTTTGGGCGTGAATGCGTAACAAACAGACAGACAGAGTTACTTTCACATTTATAATATTAGTATGGATAGTACAAAAGTACCTACGTATATAGTACTTATGGATGGAAGGATTGTTTCCGTTTACAACAATAATATTTTATTGCTTACTCAAGAAATATCAGTGAGTTTATATCTGAGTCAATTGTGAATTCTGAATCATTAAAATAAAATAAATGCATTAGATCGAGCGAGACCATGTTTTATTCATTCCACTTCTACCAGACGAATATCGGTTGTTTTGATCTAAAAATAGCTTAGTCAGTGGTATATGTATAGTAGGTCGTGGGTTCAAATCCTGGACGTGAATTGTATTTTTAGTTATAAGGAAGTAAGCATTACATTTTTTATCAAAGATTTTGAATGCATCCCAAAAATTGCACGTATACGGGGCTTGAACCCTCGACCTTCACTAAGGCTGCTCGCCCATGGCGACTTTTTGTAGCAATGCTGTCGCGTGTTTTTTAAACGCGTGACTGCATCGCTACTTTCGCGTGTACCTAGGTATAATCACATACAAATCGACAGAATCGTTACTGTATCGATGCGAACGCGCGACAGCATCGCTACTGCATCGCTACAAAAAGTCTTAATTCTTAATTCTTTATTGTACACAAATAGATACACACAGGATAATAACATAAAAAAGGACATGTACAAAGGCGAGCTTAACCATACAAAGAGTTTTCTTCCAGCAAACCTTTGAGGCTAGAGAGATGTACAAAATAGAAAAAAGTCGCCGGTGGCGAGGGCCCTAATCCGTGGAGACGCTGTGGTGTAATTTGGGATGCATTTTAAAATCTTTATTGTGGTTAACATTTGTGGTCTACATTGAAAATGTGATGTTGAAAAATCTCAGATTTTAATTACTTAAGTACACTTAAGATTCTAATCTTTGAACATTTTTAATATTCAAATCCGAGATGATGGTGAGTGTGCCCAGGAGCTACACGACCTTATTCCGCCTTCTCCGTTCTTTTACAGGGACTTCAGACGCACAGCTGATTATCATCCTCACCTGGTTGATATTCCACTTATTAGATCTAAGCGCTTCGAAAGTTCTTTTATTATGCGCACTGCAAAAATTTGGAATCAGCTTCCAGCGTCCGCTGAGCTACGACCCTATTGTTTTTAAGAAGAGAGTTAATTTATACCTTCTGGGTAAGCTCGCTCCATCGTAGACCTCACTCTTGCCTGTGTAAGTCTGAGGTCAAGAGCCGACCCATTCATCTTAAAAAAAAAAAAAAGATTTCTACAACATTAAGAATGTTTACGTAAATCGGCAAATAATAATTAAAACACAGATTTCAACCAAAATAATTCGAAGAATAATTTACGTCTTAAGAGACGTGCTTCGTATTAATAAAGTCATTAAGGCAAAGTGATTCTGTAAATTAAATTATAGAATTGCATTCATAAATGTGTAGTAATACTGACAGTGGAACAAACTTTATGTCCCAATGAAGTCTGTCCGCGACAACGCCTATTGTTACATCTAGGCATTGGCATAGGTAAATTTAACGTGTGCTATTTTATTAGGAACTCTAAAGCCAGATAAACCTTTGTAAGTAGCGAAATGACACTTTAAATTAAAAAAAAAACTTTGTAAGTAGGTATCTGATATCTGTATTACACTTATGGAATTCTAGTTTCTGTAATATATTTGAACATGCCCTCAAAATCCTATGACATAGTCAAATGAACTTAATCAAGGCACATAGGCGACACTATACACAGTACAGTTTTTTTGTCGCTGCACAATCAGTCATAAAACGTGGGAGCGATGCAGATAGTATTTCGCTCTTTCTCCCACTCATTATTATTATTGTTCTTCCTATTATTTTTTTTCTTCTAGCCCCAAATTAAGCAAAGCTTGTACTATGGGAACCAGATAACTGAAATACTACTTAATATACTTTTTGTTTGTAAATACATACATTATTATACATAGAAACACCCAGACCCGAGATAAATATTTGCAGATCATACAAACATTTATCCCGCGGCGGGGATCGAACCCGCAACCTTCTGTGTCCCAAGCGGGCTTTCATCCACTGCGCCTCAGAGTCGACTCATGTCTTTTAATAGCACCATTTTGATAGACATTTGTTTTTTTTCGTATTACTACATATTTTTGAGTCACTTTGTACTCCATAAGCACAATGCCATTTACATTTAGGCATCAAATTCGTATCAAGTGCGATTAAAAATACAATTTAATGTAAACAAACAAGTTTAATTCGGATTGGGCTTTTAATTAAAATAATAATGCTTTACTTATTTTCGAAGCTTACATATTAATATCTTGGTTTTCTTAAAAGCGGTGAACGTTACAATACGGACATACGGCTAACCTATTGTATTTTTAGTTAAAAACCAAATTGTTTGAAATTTTTTTTTTAGATATAAAAAAAATCTGCTCTTATCCTAAATCAATTACGTACGTAAATTCAAACACAATTGTTATCATAGTTTAGATTTTAATAGAATTCCTTATAAATATAATTATCTAAAGAAAGATGGTCTAATTTGGCCGTGTTTACTTGTCTTATATAGGGTCTTTCATTTTATACTAACTTAATTCAGGAATTGGGTTGTTTTGTTATGAAAATCCCGAGAAAATCGATATAGACTATCCTTTCAATTGATTGTTGCTTCTTGTATAACTTAGCCCATTCGTGATGTAGCTGCGCTGCGATTGGTGGAACGTCTGTTCTCCTTGAATATCATTATGCAACATTTCAAAAAAATCAATGAATGATAAATTTTGGAGTGAAAACTTAAATGGGCCTAGGAATTAAATTGATACTGTCAAACGTCTATTTACAACCCAAAAATGAGGCCCTGTCAGTTTGTGTAGTTTAAAATGAAAGACCCTATAGTACAAAATCAAGACTCAATCTCTACTTTGACTTCCACACACCGTTAAACTACAATCGTCAAATACCGGACTCAATTTTCCCGTGATTCAAGTTTTATTGCATTTTAATATTTTGTTTTTATGAGCGAGCATTATGTCTTAAGGATCTGGTTTGAGTGTATTTGACCATTTGCAAACATAATCAAAGGATGATCGTAACTAAGGAGCGAAGGAACGAAGTTCCTTTTCGGACGGTATCGAGGATGGAGGCTAGAAAAAAAAGCGATCAATTTTACCGTCACTACATATCGCTGTCTCCAGGGAATAAAAGGATAACTGCAAAAACACAACTTTACTGGAGAAGCAAAAAACATGTTTTCGTTGATAACTTCACAAATTGTGCAAAATGGTGCGCATAGTAGTGCGCAAAAAAAGATGCGCGGGGTGCGAAAAGTGGTACACAATGTACAAACATCGTTCCAACACACTTACGTACATTTTTAATTTATATATTTATTTTATTAATATAATATTTTACTACATAAAACCAATTAACAGAGATCAGAGATTTATGTATGTTCAACGATATCTTCGTCAATGATTGTAGACCGTTTTTCAAAATTATTTTATTGTTTGAAAGATAGGTACCATAAGATGCATTTACACGATGCGATTTCAAACCATACGATATCGTATCGCACGGAAATTTTTCACGTGTAAACGCTCATGTATGCGATTTGTCATAGTTAGCGCGACGCTCGTCGGCACGTTCAATGGGTGTGGCTTAGCAAATCGTACGAAAAATCGCATCGTGTAAATGCACCTTTACTCTCGAAGTGGATCTATACTATGTATATAATTATTTTCTCGCCGAGATTGATATTTTTACCGTAAAACTCAAAAAACCCTCAAACTTGGTCGTTTATTTTTTATTTTTTAAACCAAATTTTTTTCACTTGATTTTTGTTTTCTTTCATTTGTGTTATTTTGTGTTATGTAACTGATACTTTTTATAATAATGATACACTTTTTATTGAAATATCAGCTTAATATCTTTTGCTTAGCTTAATATTAAAATTGTAATGCTCACTAACACATATTTATGTTTGTTAAGTAGCCGTTGAATGGTAAAAAAGGAGTAAATAAAATAAAATTCCAGTTCAACGTGTTTAAATATTTATGGAGAGTTTTTATGCTCATATTTGAAACGAGTTTGGGATTTTTACGAGCCACGGAATATGGAGTTTTTGTGTAAGAGTTTTTTGGGGAATTATCGGGAATCCAGTGGATTTTTTTTGGCTATGTACAGTCGTTTTTTATTTGTTTAGTTTTTAGCGAAAATCTAATGATTTTCGATGATTTGCTCACATCAATAATAGCGGTTTGTGGTTCCGAGGATTATCTAACACAAGTGGGTGAAGAGCTTACGACGCAGGTGATGGTTTAATTCCTGTCGCGGATCTTTTTGTATCTTCAACTAATTAAATCTACATACATAGCTTATCGAGCAAAGTGAGGAACGTAGAAGCCGAATAAGTAAGATATATTTTCTAATACTTTAACAATATTTTTTGTTGGAATTTAGAATCAACAAGTAACATACATTTTAACTGAAAGCAATTCCCTTCGGAACTGCCTACTGACAGTGAGTAATAGCAGAACTTGAAGCTGGAAACCAGGCTTTAAAAAACTGCTGCCGTGTTATGTTGTAACGCGCGTGTGGGCCAAGTTGTGTCACTTGTACCATCAATGGTACAAATCAATGGTACTACTGACACTAAGCCGATTTAATATGAAGATAGGAGCGATAAAGGAGAGAAGTATGATGGGTAAGAAACTATCTGATAGAATTAGAATTACTACTTTAAAAAAACAAAATATAGGAAAAGCGGCCCGCCACGCGGCTAGCCGCTCCACGCAATAATAAATATGTCCAGTTACTAGAACTTCTACATCAAACTCAAATAATATGTTTTAATATCTTCTTTACAATTACAAATTCATTGAGTTGTAAAACTTTATATTGCCAGGTAAATTAATATTTATTAACAAAAGTAAACCCGACTCTGAATGCTCGGCTCTAAATAATTATTACTTCAATTAACGGCTAACAAATAACGGTGTCCGCTTCACAGGAGAGATGAGATTAACGAGCAGCAAACAAGACGAGCATGACGGCGAATACCGATGGATAATTGAGATAACTTACGTCAGAAAATACATTTTTTTTAATTATTTGGAATTCGCAAAACATTTGGAATAGACATTTTAATCACATGGGTGTAAAAAGATGTCTACCGAAGCCGAAAGGGGTAGGTACAGCATTCCAACACACAACCAAATCCAAAAGGATTTTCCGAAAAAAATATTATATCCGGAGAAATCAGCGTTTGAAGATTGCTGATTGCGTACCTACTGGGCGCAGTGGGCGCGTTGTTTTACTTAGATTGCTGGATTTCGAGTTTTAATTGTTTTTTCTTTTATAAACGAAATCATTAGGTAGGTATAGTCTTATTATGTTTTACTAGTAGTAAATAACCGGAAAGTAACATAAAATGACGCAGCTAAGTCAAAAACTTTTTTGCGTATTTTTTTCCCTAAATAAGTTTAGAATCATGGTCTGACTGCAACCTCTCAGTTTTCGGTAGTAGTCTTTTTACGAAATGAATTATACAGCGTTAGGAGGCATTGTGCACGGTCTGTATAGTAGTAGGTATAAACCTATATGTGTTTTTTACGTTTTTACTGTTATTCATATAGGAAAAACCACTGTGAGACAGTGTATTATAACAGAGAAACAGTGTATTATATTGAGTTTAAGCCTATTAAGTTTACCTATTTTATTTATTTTCACTGTGTAATTAATGTGGCGAAAGGAAGAATAGGCCATAAACATTGCAGTGGGTAAAATCAGGCTTCGGATGATGATAATGTAGGTATCAATGAAATAACTAATTCAATTATTCATCACAGGAAGTCTGTGCTGCATCCATTGCATGTTTGCTGATTGTTTGTTCCGATGAAATTTTACTCAATATGTTGCAAAATCAATATTGTTTTGGGCACGCTTCCGACTGACAGTGACCTGGATCAGTTGAGCTATCTATAGATCGTCTCTGACGATCCTTAGATAGCTTGACTAATCCTGTTGTATTTTGTAAATATATGTAAATATGTAGTAGCTTAGTTTCTGTTTATGGTATCTTTAAATTTTGTATAAGATTTTATATTGTAAATTATTTAACCCAACAACAAACTTACACACAACTATCCCCATTCTATAAATTGATCAATCATTGATATTAATTTAGTTCCTGACAGATCATTTTGTGTGTCAACAGTCAACACTGACGCTCAATTACATTGCGTTCCGAGTGCGCACCTATCACTCAGTCACAGGGAAGATAAGGATAGCGTGTCCACTAGTGTGACATACGACAGCGAAGCATTAACTTAATGAGTCGACTTTTATAATTACGGGAATGCGCTCATGGCGGTTCAAACATGGCTCTCCTGATTCCTTACAAAGCATTTATCAGACGGGCCGACTATTCTGTCTTAACAATTCTACTCCAGTGCGTATTCGCGTTCTTATTTTCGTTCGTTTGATGAATATTCGGATTTCGGATGTTTCTTACTACGATTTCCGACTTCAAGGGCCAATTTTTCGGTTTGAAATATTTGGTCCTAGGTTAGGACCGTGTTTAATCGTTGGTCTTATCGACTGAATACAATGTAGCTCGTAGTAAGAAGCATCCGAATATTCATCGAACGAATGAAAAAACGAACTCAAATAACTCCCCTGATCTTTTGCAACCGACCATGAAGAACCAAACGCGCCTCAAATAAACTCTCTTCCTCTCCTCTCCTTTGATGCTGTTGACTCCATGTTTTGGAAATTTTAGGTGCTACGACATGCTGGTTTCCTCACTTTGTTTTCCTTCATTGTCGAAAAAACTTAATACCATATAGCGCATACACATTTTCTTCATCATCACATCTACGACCGGATTTGAACCCACGAATGACCGACGAGATTGGTCTTTTGTAGATGCTTGCATAAGCTTGGAGTACAAAATATTGTTTGTGTAGCCTTGACCTAGATATTTCTAATTGTCTATGGCTCAGCACTCCATCAACGCATCGTGTCTATCTGACATCGGATAATGCCATCTATCCTGGATTTATGACGTCATGGAATCAAACAATCAAGATCTACAATCAAGTATACTACTGTCCATTATCCACCGTGATAGTGGATTAGAGTGAAATAAAAACAGGAGTCCGTCCCTGTCGTATAATCTTTATCCATGCCAAAGTTCAGCGGTTTGGGCGTGAAAAGGTAACAAACAGACAGACAGAGTAACTTTCACATTTATAATATTATATAGTACGAGTATAGTATGGATGATGACACAAAACCAATAAGATTTTAAATGCTCAGCAATGATAATGATGCTCAGATTTATAATATTAGCCGCATTTACAACTTAGCCTAAGTTTAGATCTAAGATGGATCACCTAAAAAAAGTTTGGCCCCAAACCGTGTTTGTTGCCCTGGTTCTTCACGGTATTGGTCGCGAAGGAACAGGAGTAGAATCACCTAGTTTTAAGACGTTTCAAAGTGATCCCAGCGGTCCTACTGAATAAATTCTTTTTGACTTTGACTTTAACTTTGACATTGGATTTATAGTCAAAGTCAACATTTTTATTCAAAAGGACCAGATTGATAACCTTACTTAGCGGTATCCATTTTCACCTGTCTTCCTCACGATCTTGTCCAATCCTTAACCATTTAAGACTACTTACGTTTACGTTTTTTGCAGCAGCTGTTGGTTACAGGCGAAATCAAAGGCAAACGTCTGAGAGGTCAGATGGTCGGACCAAATCCGCTCTACGCTGACCCAAGCTTCATGATGCGCTCCACGATGCCGAAGACAGGAACAGATGGCACGACTTGATCAAGAAAAAGCTCCAGGGGATCATGACCCTCAGCAATGAGGATAACGATGCGAGGAGGAGGAGGTCAAAATCAAACAAAATCTTTTGAAAACACGTGTATTCTTTGCACATTAGAAGGCGTAATTAATATAATCGCATTTAGGTACTCAATTCATGTAAATTCTACAATACTAATACTACTTTCTTTAGAGCCTCGGAATTTGGCACAAACTTTACTTTTACCTTTCCATAACTTAGGCCACCTTAAAAATATGAAAAAAAAACGTAAACATGTTCACGACTGTATCCCCAAGGTGCGGTAGACATTCTCTCAGATCTTTTTATGTTATTTATTCCAGATCCTTTGAAGATGTCTAAGGGGGGTAGTCAGAGGCATGTCCAAACACATAATATTTGATACATGCCCACATCTTGCAGTTAGTATTCCATACGTGACAGGTTGCAAGCCCATCGCCGCCTATAAGAACACTAACTGGTTTCCTCACGATGTTTTCCTTCACCGTTTAGAGCACGAAAAATATGAAAGTTGTTAAAATTTTTGATTTTTTTCGCACCTTTCAAACTAGCATTTGATATGGACTTAGACTCGTAATACATATTTTTAAGGCTGCTACAACATTTAAATTATTATCGTTAGTCACACTAACATTAATTTTCCAATAAAGAAAAAAAAATTGTGGAATGAAAAGTTTTTATTTTTTACGTTTTTTTAGTAATAATTACTTCGATAATCAAATCTTTACAAACATATTTTAACAGTTAATTCATTTAAAATGCAAAAAAAACAAGGGCTTTATTGATTTTACATTTGAAACTATGATTTTTGCACAGAATAATGATTATCAAATAAAATAGCATAGATTAAGTACAATTAAAATTATAAGTAAAATAAAATATTAAGTAAGTACAGTTTTATTGAACATATCTTATAGAGTGGATAGTTTTTTTCGATCGAAAGAATGCCAGATTTTAATCCAGCAAATGCTTGAAAATTGACAAAAGAACCCACAGATTTATGTCACAAAGAAATTCCATTTTCATAATAAAAACCGACGCCTAATGGAATGGTCCATGCTCATTAATCATATTATTTCAAGTCGTTTATCAAGTCTGAATCAAATACAGCCTTCTTAAGCCATCCCAATTCCTAAATGCATTGATTTATTTGGCAATCCGCCAAATCCGAGAAAAATCTTATAAAACCTTAAGTTACTTATCGACCGAAAGCGAACTTTTACAATTGATGAGTAATTTTACACGGCACTATTCAGTGGGTATACCATTTTTGCTTCTTGGCACAGAATTTAGCTCTTGTTTTGTTAAGTTTGAGAAAGCAAGATGCAAGAATGGTATGACAGAATGGTATTGTGTTCATAGCGTTTAATAGACCTATTTATGGCAGTATAGTACTTATAATATTTTTATTACTGCAGTTAATTTTGACATTGTTATGTGTTTTTGAACCCTGGCAGAGAAATGAAACTTATGCCTTTACATCTCTAGATGATTTATACAGCGTCAGGAGGCAACCTATGCCTGTTTAAGATGGAATAGGCTTGCCCTGCACCTAAACCATTCTTCAGCCAGTTAGTGGCTTGGTTTAATTTTTCGATTTTCAAATACCATTTCTTTATCAAGAAACATCGAAAGTTCATTTGTAGCATCAAAGTGGTCAATAGTTTATTGTCCTGAACAATAAAATTTACCGTAATATGATAATTATTTAAAATAAACCTTACTACATAATTCATTCGTTCGTCTAATTTCGTTCACTCATTATTTACATTACTACTTGTCACTAAAATGTCTGGCAGTGTGAACTTCAATTGTCTTTTTATATATTATATTATTTTGTTCGCTCTCAGTCCTTCAGCATCTACACAAAACTCTCTTTGCTAGTATAATCGTATATAAATATATTTTTATTATCTCTATAAGCGGGCACACATACAAACTTGTTCTTTCCTTCCTCACTTATATCTAAAGTTATAGAATAAACATTATTTGTCTTAACATCTAAATTCAATATTTGTAGTTTATTGTTCTCATTGGCAGTATTATCGTTAATTGGTAAATCTTCGATATTCTTCACTTCTTGTTCATCATTGAACTCGTTTAATGCAGCTATTATTTTCATACTATTCCTTCTAGTATTTTCAACATTGATTATTTCACCAACTTTAAGTAGTTGCGCGCTTTTATCATCTTTCACTCTCTTACTTTCTCTGTTAAGAATATTCTTTTGAGAAGACGCTCGATTGCTATATCTCCTCCAAAACGAATCGGATGTATTTTGGCTGCTTGAAAAACCAGTTGAAGTAGTTGTATTGAAGGTATCTCGTCTTTGCATCGTCTCTCTCAATGTCCTACTGCACCTCATCAGTTTATTTATTCTGAGTAACTTCATAAACCCTTCGCGGAACTTCGACGACATCAAATTATATAAAATAGGGTTTATAGCAGAGTTTAAATACAACATCACTCTACAAAAGTATAAAAGTATATAATACCCATCCACTCCTAAAGAAACTATAGTCTCAGGAGGGAATACAATGATCCATAGAGTGAGAGCTTTGAACGGGAGTAGACAGATGAAGAAAGACAAAACAACAGTCCCAAGCATGAGGATGACTTGCTTCCTGTATCTAACAACATGGCCACTGCTGGAGTTTTTTGTGTTCTGGGCGATGATAACAGGGTTTTCCATGAGGTTCTTGGCGATGACGCTGTAGAGAACTAGGAGAACGCCGAGGGGGATGATGAAGAAGACAGCAATGGTGAGGATGAAGAACAGAGCAGACCAGAAGGTGTCGGCTTGCGTGAGGCAGACGGGGACTCGGGAGCCGTCTTCGTATTCTTCGTACTCAAAAGATGCGACTGCCAGGATTGGGCTGGAAAGGAAAATTAAAATTAAACATGATATAAGAGAGGGTATAGAGAAGTAGAATGGTCACGTTTGACCAAGTTTGTGGGGTGTTGATGGAGATACGTAATAATTTGAACCGTATTCAGAGTTCCTCTTAAAACTTCTTTGACTTTCATTATGAGCAGAAGTAATCTATACTGATGATTATTTTTGTGATTCTATTGTCGTCGTCTCTGTTTTAATTTTTGCTGTTGTCAAACGACAGCGAAAGCAACTTGATGGACGAAGTAAAAAAACATTTTTTTGGCGCAGTCGCCCCCAAAATACGTACGCTGTATGACGTTCCCCTTTTTATAGAGACTCTTAGTTTTGCCAGTTATGTGAACGCTGTTCACACAAATTACGTTGAACGCTCATTCTCATACCTACAAATTTAGTTTACCTACGCCGTAGAACTTCGTAGCAGTTCGTAGCAGCCCGTAGCTCCGTAGAGATTCCAAGTTACACGTATGTAATCTGTGGGTATAGTGCAGGAGACCGCGGTTATTATGAATTATTAACTAAGTTTCATGAATACTAATTGATCTGTCACTGTCTATTGCACAGAAATTGTGTTCTTTTTATCAAATTTAGTGCTAACTAAAACTAGAAACAAACAGAAAAACCAAAAACACTTTTAGATAATTCCTAAGGCATGAAGCTATATTTTATGCATATTATTTACTTCTAAAACAAATCATTATTCATAAAATCGTCGCTCATTAGTCTGCTTTTGTCAGGAGTCACTTAATTTTTGTCATCTTTTGTTATGAAGAAATTGGGGCACTCAGAATACTAAACATAATTAGGTCTGTCTTCTAGAGGTTAAACGTTTGTTTTCAATAAACAGTAGATGTTATATCACGACCGTTATCCATAAAGTTACTTCAACTCGAGTCGAACTTATCTGTTTGCAAGGAAAATAAATAGCAATCGACGTAAGTTTGTACGAGCAGATAATAATATATCTAATCATCATTCATTTAGTTCATAGTTCATTTATTCCTTATTACAACAAAATACATTGCATGCGGAAATACAAATAAAAATGTAAGTAGTCAAAAAAAAAAAAAAACACTAAATATAACAAAGCTAATCACAAATAAAATAAAATAAGTAGGTAATCAAGATAACATGGAGACTAAACTAGGTAAGTAGATGAGATTTTGAAGTGATCAAGTCCAAGATATGTCAAAGTTCATCAAGTGAATAGAGACATAGGCCTCCCTTCTTTTATGCCAGTCTCCTCTCTCTTGCGCCTCTCGCGTCCAAACATTCCCTACGACCTTCACTATGTCGTCGACCCAACGTGCTCTCGTAATATATCTAATTCTATTGAGAAAATTAAAGGCTTATCAAAAATGTCGAATGTATTAGATTATGAAATAGAGGTGCTTTTATATGTTTTGTTTTCGATAGCTAAATAATTAAAATTGTTTGATGTAAAATTAGTTTGGTTTTGTTAAGGCTTTTGCTTTTATTTTAATGATTATAAAAATGTCCGTGAATTGTAAAACTTCCCCTTTATTAAAAGATTTCAATAAATACCTACGTCCTAATTACTATACTTATGATTGTATCTAAATTCATATATTGATTTATGATAAGGTTTGTGCTAATCTTTTAAAATTTTTGGAAATATTTGGATGTACCTACTTATACAAATTACACTTCCTTCACTGTAAGATTGAAATAAATACGTAGGTGATCCTTATTGTACATACTATGTGCCTAAATTCATATTAAGATTTATCATAGGGTTATGTGTAGATTAGTTAAATGATTAATGCTAAAATGTAATTGAAAAATAATAACTTCCTATCATTAAACCACGCCCATGTTTAAAAATGTGATATTATGGAATGGTGGGGCGGACCGATGGTTCGAGGCAAGGCCTGTTGGACAGCTCATCATTCCGCTCCAGACCAGCAAGTTGGAAAGATATCCAAGCAAAAGGTATAATATTATACTTATTATATTATAGTATATAGATCTAGATATTCGCTTGTAATATAAATACTTGTAAGATATTATTAAAAAAAAATAATGATCTGTAATTATTAGTTTACTGGTATTCCTATCTCCTTGTAAAATCCTAACGTTGTGGTTCAAATAATAAAATACGATTGAGTAAATTATCTTTTATTTCATTAAATTCAAGTAATAGGTCACCCATCTTAGGAAATCTTAGGTTCTACATTAGTTAATCTAACAAATGCATCGTTACGGCTCGTCTTACGTGGGCAGTTTGACGCGAACGCGAAGCGGCGCGGTGCGGCGCGGAAAAAAATCAAATAGTCCATTTACTATGAAGTGTCCTACGTCACCGGTGCGCCGCGGCGCGGTGCGGTTTGAAGCGAACGCGATCAGTTTGTTTGACTTTTACGCGCGAACCGGTATACTCAATCTGAAGTCTGTAGGAAGATTCGCGCGCACGTAGGACAGCCGCGCCGCGCCGCGCCGCATCGAATCGCGTCGCTTCGCTTCGCAAACGCGTTTGCGTCAAACCGCCCACGTAAGACGGGGGGTAAGTGACTTTTAAGCTAGGACTGATAAATGAATCAGGGGCATTACCGTGCCATCAGATTACTTAAAAAAATAAAAAAGGTTTTTACAAAAAACATGACGGTGGCTGCTTTTTGAAGTTATCAGCTTTCCCGAAATTGTGCGGGTAATTAGATACCCCCATTTACGGCCTCACAAAATATGAATACCGAAAAACACTCGCTCTTAAACTTTAGCTTCATTTGAGCTGAGGCTAGCTAAAACTTTATGGCGCAGTTAAATACAAGCCTTTTAAAACATTTAAAAACCTTTTTAGAACCCAAAACGAGAAAACAGCTGTATTTTTGAGCTAAAAAATAACGCGTTTATGTTATAATTACTATTGAAACGACATGGTGAATTAATAAATAAATAATGCTGGACATTTCACACAGCGTCATCTAGCCCCAAACTAAGCAAAGCTTGTACTATGGGAACCAGTTATATGATATACTACTTATTTTTTTTTTTGTTTGTAAATACGTATACATAGAAATACCCAGACCCGAGATAAATATTTGCAGATCATACAAACATTGGATTATCACCGTCTGCCACCGCATGGGAGCACAACACTTATGGCTATCCACCGCCGCGGGGGTAGTTAGCTTATCCCGTGGTGGGGATCGAACCCGCAACCGGCTTTCACCCACTGCGCCACAGAGGTCGTATTTGAGAGCACTTACAATAATGCTAGGTAGAAGCACCACAGAAGGTTTCCTACTGACATTGTAGTAATTATCATTTATAAAGGACGATGGTTCGGAATTTTTATTCTTCATTGATATTTTTCGCAGTTTATTTTGAGAGCGTGTAACCCTAGAAAATAAGTTTTCGGAACAAGGTTGCGAGTTCGATTCTTGTCTGTGACTCTCTGCCGCCCATTGTGCTAATTTCAATCGTGTTATATTTATGTTGTGCTTTATTTTTAATTGATGTACAATAAAGTGTTCATTCATTCATTCATTCTCTACTCTGACTACAGAGACATATTCAAAGGATTTGGAATACAAAAATGACCTGAGAGAATGCCAACAGTCATGATAATATTTGTTTTGTTTGCTTAACAACATCCATCCACATTGAACCCATGAAAGTCTTCACTCATGATACACCAACATTCTCATTAAAGACTGTCCAGCGCCGAACTATTACACATTTGTAGAAGCTGTAACTACGTACATAGCTTTGGTTTCCGAAAAGCGAAGACCGTCATTTGACGACTGTTAATGTCTATCGTTTTTTAGCTTTGCTATCGTATCACGAGTTTTTTTTTGAACCTGTGTGGTAAAAGGATTTCAAGTGCGCATCAAAACTTTTTAAAGTTTCTACGACGCCGGTTTCCAAATGATGTTTTTCTTCATCGATTAAGCTGGCATAGTACACTTACATTTTTGGTCAAAAAAACTCTTTAGCCGCGTACTGACTGAGCGAGCAGTCTCACGAGGCAAATCCTCGGTCGGTCAGGACGTGTCTCGCCCGCTGCAAACGCACGCTCTGCCTTGCGGTAAAAGTTGCGCGGCAAACGCCTGAGACAAATGCTTGAGGCTGCTCGCTCAGTCAGTACGCGGCTAGTAGTGTACGACCGGATTCATGGCTTTACGATCGGCATACTTTACTAGCCGTTATATAACGTCCAGTATTCCAGAAATGTTATCCAATAAGGGTCGTCGCTTGCTAATTGCTAGCATATTTGCCTTTATGCAGCGCTAGTTGCCAAACTGAACAATACAGCTCGTATTGAGGCAATAGTCACTATGTTGTCGTTTGAAATTGCAAGCAAACTATGTGATATTAGAACATTCGTTCGTCGAACGTTCAAATTGAAAATGGTGGAAAACATCTTGCTTATTATCATCACAACATATTATGAAACTCAGGACACCAAGTCCCATAGTGTAATCTGTGTGTCATCATAACCATAATTTTCTTTAATCATAATTTACTCTAGGTTACACTGAAACTATTTGTTGTTTAAAAAGCATCTAGCAAAATCTTTGGTACGTCACAAAAGTTTCCAATAAGCATACTTATGTAGGTGGGGGTGGAAAATTCAAGGACCTGAAATTCAATTTTGAATTGGCCTTTTTTCGTTAATATGACGACCTCTGTGGCGCAGTGGGCGAAGGCCCGCCTGCGACGCAGAAGGTTGCGGGTTCGATCCCCGCCGCGGGACAAATGTTTGTATGACCTACAGATATTTGTCTCGGGTCTGATGTTTCTATGTATAATATGTATGTATTTCCAAACAAAAAGTATATAAGTAGTTTATCAGTCATTCTAGTGCCCCTAACACAAGCTCTGCTTACTTTGGGGCTAGATGGTGCTGTGTGAAAAAGTCCAGCGTTATTTGTTATTTATTTTTATTTTATTATTTATTATAATATTGTTCGCGAGATCTACTGGTCTCACAGTTATAATAAGTAACCATAGCCTTTCTCGTTGATATTTCTTAAAAACGTAGGCGAAACGTCAGAAAATAAAATACGTAAACAGGTTCACGACTGTATCCCCAATGTGCGGTAGACATTCTCTCAGATATTTCTATGTTACTTATTCCAGATCCTTTGAAGATGTCTAAGGTTTCTAGTCAGAGGCATGTCCAAACACATATTTGATACATGCCCACATCTTGCAGAAGTTAATATTCCATGCGTGACAGGTTGCAAGCCCATCGCCGCCTATAAGAACACTAACTGGTTTCCTCACGATGTTTTCCTTCACCGTTTAGAGCACGTGTTAAAGCGCATATAAATTTTACGAAACGCAAAATCTATTGATGCACGGCCGGGATTCGAAAAATAAAAAATAAAATAATTAGGTACTCAATTTTAGTACCTTCTATAGGTAAAAAAATACATCAAGAACGACAAAGCAAGCGCTTTGTTGAGTAGATTGAAAGAGTGTAGGTGTATCTAGGTATCGTAAAAGCAACTAAAACTATGGAGAAGAGATATATTTACGAGTGATCCCGATCTAGATTGTGGGTAATATTTTATTATCCACTAGTACGTTATCTGTTTTAGTGGCCATTCCATTAGCTGTACACTGTAGGGTTGTCACGTCTATTACAAAAATATATTTTTAATATTGAATCAACATTTTTACAACACGGTCGATGGATTCGTGCATCGAAACGGCTAACCACTGATACCTAGAGCCGTTGGTAAAGTAAAGATTAATTGCGTGAAATAAGTAAATTGTAGTTGGCCTATGGTATTTTTAAGATCCCCCCCGATGGATTCCAATCTTGACGCGATGGGGGGGCTTAGTAACCGTGGTTTGGAGGCCCACGGTGAAGCGAAAAGGAATCCCAGGCGGGGACGCCCTGGTGGCGTCTGGCGGGTAGGGTCGCGGGTGAAGAGGCGTGTCGGTGTTTCGTTGCCGCTCGCCCTATCTCCCGCGACCCAACGGTGGCGCACCGTAAGATGCGTCGGCGGCGGGGCCGCAGTGGAAGAGGAGTGTCGGTGTTACGTTGCCGCTCTCCCTGTCCTCTGCGGCCGTTTTTGGAGGCTTCTCCACGCGCACCTCTTTAATTAGAGTGCGCAGTGGACGAAGGGAGCGGAGAGCTCTGGTGGTGAGTAGCGGACGCAAGGTGTGGGGGCACCTTCGTCCGCCTTGCACTACTCACCACTATGCGGGGCCGCCTTAAGGGCGGGGATCGCCAGAGGGGGACTGGACGTAAAGGCTGTGCCGGTTTCCCAGACCCCCTCCATTCCAGGCGACGCCGGAATGACGCTGGGTCGTTTAGTGGGTATACCGGGAGTCCCCGGGGAGTCCCACATACCCCTCTCGCCCCCCGGCGGAGGGGATGCGTAATGCATTTTTCCCAGCGAGAATAAAAAAAAAAAAAATGGTATTTTTAAGATGTCTCAATCATCATTAATGGCCTGACAAACTCATGCCGTCTTATTAGAAGAAAATGAACCGAGTTTAGACTAATACTAACTAAAAAACTGTCCCTAGAAAAACGATCTTTAAATACTCGTACATAGAACGCTTTTTTGTGGTAACAGTTTTGTTTTGACATGTGTCAACATAGGGTTCAACTAAGGTTTGACGTTTATGTACTAAGAAGCAGTGGGTTTATTTTAATGTGTACTAGGTAAGTACATCTTAGATTAACATTGCATCTACCTACATTTATTTAAATTCAATTTATTTCTTGCTTGTGAACATACGTGATACTATGATCCTTCACTGTAAACTACTAAAATATTTTAAGAACTTAGCGATAACATGTGAATACGAATAGTGATCGTGATGTGAATAACTATATAAATAATCCTTCAGAAAAATATTTTATGCTTACTAACATTTGCAAATAGAGAAAAGAAACGCAAAAGAGTGTATTCCTAAGGCAACAATAAGATCTTTAGGCAATCTTTTATGTTTGAGGGAGTAGTCAGAGACATCCTAACACATTATAGAAGCATAGCCTACATTTTGCAACAGATATTCATGAAAGGTTGCAAGCCCATCGACGCTTATTAAAATATAAGTTTCCTCAATGTTTTCTTTCAATAATTTGTGGCAGCCCTAAATATTATATTAATGTGACGTTCGTCATTTTTACGATGGTTTTTTATCTAGCCCAAATTAAGGGCAGCAGATAAGCAGCTAAGGATGAGTGTTCTTCTTTGTGACTTGGTTCCGTACTATTTATGTACGTGTTTTGTTGTACAGCTTAATTTATGTTGAGATATAAATAAACATAAATATGTTATGTTGTTGTCGTGGTCCTAATACTGTTTAGTATCTATATTAGGTACGCTAGGGTCTGCAACAGTGTCTCTTGCGTAGGACTAGCTTTAAATAGCCTAAGTTTGCAATTACAGCCCACAATCTAGATTTATTCAAAGATTAATCCCAATCGGTTTACTAACCAACATCCAGATTTATAAAATAGTTGTAAGTTAGACCGTAGGTACTTATTACCGCCCGCCATTGAGCAGTTTGTGGATTTTGCATACTGTTTTAGGTCACTGACAGTCGGAAACATGCTTAAAACACTGGACTACGCGAAATGGCAGCTTTATTGTTACACTAGCTGCTCTCCCGCGGTCCCTCGAGATTTTTTCGGGATAAAAAGTAACCCATGTCCTTCCCTGGGATACAACCTTTATCCGTGCCAATTTTCAGCCTAATCTGTTCAGTAGTTTGGGTGTTATAAGGTAACAAACAGACAGAGTTACTTTCACATTTATAATATTAAGTATGGATTATCTATTTAAAATAATACAGGCTCCATTAAGCGCATGAACGCAGTAGCATAGATGTGTATTGTCAGCACAATACGCACATAACTTAGAGTCGCACTTGCTATAACTGCGCGGATGCTAATCTTACTTGCATTGTTTGGGCACAGAGCAAAAAAACCAGAAGAAGATACGTATACTTCATTTGTTCTAACGTGGTTTTTTAAGGTCTACTATCGTCAACGATTTATTCATTTTATCATTTGTCATTAATTCGTTTATTAGTTCAATAGTTCGTTCGATTATTCATTCAATAGTTCGTACGTTCGTTTATTCGTTCATGCATTCAACGGTTCATTCGTTCTCTCAAGTGTAGATCATTTCATAGGCGGCCCTTCGTCAAACATTATAATATTCTACTGTTGTATCTTCACTCTGCCTCAATGTATGTTTATCGTTCATTCGTTCATCAAAAAGCGTTCATTCACTACGACTAGCGTCTACTACTTTTAGCTACTAAATTCTAATAAGCTATATATTCCACTGTTTTATTTTCACTGTGGCTCAATGCAGTGGGAGTGCCCTCATAATGGCTATAAATATGAGCACCGTTCAATGGAGCCTGTTCACACTACAGATTTACTATAGCAGATAACCTCGATGCTTTTGTATTCTGAAAATCGGTCACCGACATTGACGACCGTTATTCTGTTACCTACAGCAAAACCACATTTTAACTCTTATTATCTTTTGGATATCTTCAAAGGATTTGAATATACGAAAAGATCAGAGAGAGTAGATCTCACTAAGCATGAATTTTCTTTATAAAATCCACGAAATGAAAATGAATCAGGATCATGACTGTATTCCCAGGCACAATAATATACATACTCTCAGATTGAATCTCCTTAGGTCAGTCTTCAATACGAATAAAAAAAAACTTAGGCCTTTTACATCTACATATATTAGATGATTTATACAGCGTCAGGAGGCAACCTATGCCTACACTTAACGGGACGCTAGGCTTGCCCAGCACCTAAATCATCCTCTCGACTTAATCAGCCTGGCCCACAGGAAAGACAACGTCAATACGTGTGGAGCTGACTAAGCTGCGGGCTTCCTCACGATGTTTTCCTTCACCGCTAAGAGCTAGTGCTATTAGCGCATATAATTTTACAAAACGAAAAATCCATTGATGCACGGCCGGGATTCGAACCCACGACCTTTAGATTGAAAGTCGAGGCACAACCCCATTTGACCAACACGGCTCTTTTACTTATTATTGGAATACGAATAATAATGATAATAATTAACCCTTTTTATGGCAGTGCGGTTGTTAATCGAAAAAAAAAACTGTAAAACAAAACGGTTGCCGTTTGTCAGAAACGTGAGTTGTATTAAGCAGCTGTTTGTAAGGATGATCTAATGGCTATTATATTCAATAGCCCATCATTAATTTATAATGCAACTGTGTTTGATAGTTTAAAATTCAATTTGCTGGCAAATAAATTATTTTGTATATTTTGAATGACAAACAAGTTTGTAGGAGGTCAATCTCAAAAGGCAAAATTATTTCACTAATGCATTTTTGGTATGTGCCCAAATTTTGCAGAAGAAGAGCCCACAGTTAGCATACCATACGTCAGATTGGGAGCCCATCACATCTTAGGTATGCAAGCTGGTTTCTTCACGATGTTGTCTTTTGCCATTTTAAGGGTGTAAATTCACATAATATAATTTTGTCAAAATTCAAATGATTTCGATAGAAGAACGCCTTCAAATCAAATGAGCACAAAACTCTAGGCCAACATAGCTGAAGGACGAACTTCTTCACATAGTTCATATGAACTTACCTTGGAGTTCATTGAACATTGTACCATTCAGAGAAGTCGCGGCATAAATGCAGTGGTTTTAAATATCATGACTGGTATCAAGATTTTGGCGATATGGCTGTGAATATCGAAATCTAGAGCATACCTCCATTTCAAAATTTAGAATAATGTCATTCTACTTTTGACTTTTAAGTAGAGTAGGGTCTGCGCTGATTCGTGTAGGTATTAATGTAAGCTGACCTCAAAAATGGTTGATTGAGAGGTTTGAGTCTAAAAAACACAATGACATGCCCAACATAATTAGGTATATCAGCGCAAAGAATTCGCATACCGGTCGCGCTGTTTATATACCAACTTTGGTATCGCGGACGTTTCGTTGATCTGTCTTGACCCAATATTGGTATGCGAATTTTACAAAAAAAAATATTTATCGGAGCAATCTGCCGGTTCGATGCACTATTATCTGTATTGTGAACGTCAACGTAGTGTGAACTTACACCTTTCGAATGATAGGATACTCTATGGTCCTAGAAGACTTTTCACTCAAAAAAAAGAAAAAACGGCCATTTTTTCTTACCGCCATCTTTTTTTTTTGGAAACTTCCTACAGTTCGAGGGGTTAAAAAACGAAAAACGACCAATGGTACAATGTGAAATGCGGCGGGCATCAGTTATTGGTCGATAAATTACATTACTGGTCAATAGACATCATTTTATACATAATTTTGTTCTGAATATACATACATACAAAAAAATCACACTTGTTTCCCGAAGGGGTAGGCAGAGACCAGGGATCTCCACTTGCTGCGATCCTGACACACAACTTTTGCCTCATTCACTGTCATTACATTGTCCATACAAGCTCGCCGGCTTAGGGTACTTTTGACCTAATGTCGCCAATTTGATCCAAGAAGGTTCGCCTAGGCCTTCCCCTTCCAGCTGTCCCATACACACTCGCCTCATACACTTGTTTTGTCAAACGACTGTCATCCATCCTCTCTACATGCCCAAACCATGTTTTGAATATAGGGGTAAATTTACTAATTCTAAGACTGAGTTTTGAGGACAGACTGTTATGACATAACTCGCTGAAATTTTCTTGCAGGTGGAAACACGGCCTTAGATCTAATAAAATAACATATTTATAATAAATTTTATTATTATATTTGGATATTCTTTATTCAAATAAATAGGCAATTTCAATCACATTTACAAACGCTAATTCTAAACTAAATGAACGTGAAATATTAAACAGAAAAGTCTTTCATATTGTAACTACATTTTTATTTTAACTATTTACAAGTACAAAAATTAGGTACAGTCACCAACAAAAGTAGATTAAGCTCAATAAGAAAGAAGATATCATTTTGATTTGTTTATTGAATAGTTTTATTTATCCGGATTCTAAGCATCAGGGCAATATTTAAGATGTTAACAATGTTATTATAAAAATGTCATATTATTGTTAGAAATCTTTTATTTGCATTGAACATAGCTTATCAACTTTTGCGGCTGACTATACTAAATTCTAGTTCTAGTTTTTTTATATCTAAATGTGTAGTAGTGATTTATTAGGCATTTACAGTGATATTGTGTATGGAGTCATTTAGGGGCCAAAAAACTCCGTCACCAGAGTTTCCACCAACCTATAATTATTTTCGTGTATGTATGTATGAAAATCTGTGGTTCCAACCATACAGAGTAGGGCATGTAGAAATAGAAATAGAAATATTAATTGCACTTAAGGATTTTATTAAGGAGGTGTGTATACATACATGTATTGTATTCACGGTCGCTCTTGAACGTACTTTTTTGTGAAATAAAAAAAAACAGTTTTTCTTGTATTCAGTTCCAATACGATATAACAAAACTAAGCTAATTACAAACGCTACTTGTCATGCCATTTTGATGCTAAACGTGAAGAAAATAAGAACTTTTTACCGAAGCTAATTATCAGCAGTAATCTAAAAGTACAAATATACACAAAACTGTCCTGGTTCACATTACAAAGCAAATATTTAGGCACATCTTATCTTTGAGAATATACGTGAAAGATTCTGGTTATAAATTTCCTAAAACGAAAACATTTAATCAGCCTTTCTTAAATACTTTGATAAATAAAGGTGACTTTTTATCTCTGTTTATTCTAAGCATAAAAACTTAGGCCTTTACATCTATATTAGATGATTTATACAGCGTCCGGAGGCAATCCATGCCTACACTTAACAAGACGCTGTAGTGCCTGGGACATTGTTTGAGATGGAATAGGCTTGCCCAGCACCTAAGCCATCTCAGCTTAATTAGCCACCCACAGGAGAGACGACGTCAATACGTGTGGAGCTGACTAAGCTGCGGGTTTTCTCACGATGTTTTCCTTCACCGCTAAGAGCTCGTGAATTTTACGAAACGAAAAACAATTTCTGATTTTTGCACCGGTTTATACACGGATCATATTTTTGTGTTTGTATTCTTGGATAATACGACGCGAAAAAATCCTTTCTTCCACGATACTACCCTATTGTTAGTTATGGCAATAGGTTCACGATGTATTACAGTTAACTTCAGGCTTCAGGTGCTTATCAGATCTAACAATAGGACCTTCTTAGTTCTTTCAAAAATATCTCTTTTTCCTAAATTATTAGTGGCTTATTTTATTTAGTGCTAGGTGGTGTTTTTCTTAATTTTTAGTCCGTCCGTCCGTAAAAAAGTTCAAACAGAAACAAATCAATCTGTTAAATTTAGAAGTAACTAGGTAAGTAAGTTACTTACTTACTTTTTAATCTATTCTTCAGCTACTCAAACAAAGCTCTCAGGCTCGCGCTCCACACTCCCCGACTTCTGAAACGCAACCACACAATCAACCTTCACCTTTTGATAGCAAACTCTCTTATCATCCACATTCTTAGCTTTAGCACTATTTATCAACACACTACGCCTCAGCGAGCCATGGCGGTCGTCCTCAATTTTATTGGAATGAATTCTGCTTGTATCTTCTAAAACATCTATATTACCTTCGCTTTTCATTCTATTTATAACTGGGGTTTTTGTACTTGTACAGATGGGAGCAGATTGTTGTCTTATAAACGTTTTGTTCGAGAATATTCTGTCGAAAAGTGATTTGTTTTCCGCGTCATCTTTTGACTCTGATTCTACGTCGCTTTTATCGACACTGCCACGATGGCTGAAGAATTTCTTCAAACTATTAGTAGTCCTTG
Organism: Epirrhoe tristata; assembly: GCA_951394285.1. Lineage (NCBI taxonomy): Eukaryota > Metazoa > Arthropoda > Insecta > Lepidoptera > Geometridae > Epirrhoe > Epirrhoe tristata. The sequence goes on along the minus strand of OX596159.1, from coordinate 6,458,623 downwards.
TCAAACTACTGCTCGTTGTAGACCCGTTTGTAATAGTCCTCTGGGTTCTACGATCCAAATCCTCGGACTTTTTATAGCAGATGCAAACTTTACAGAAACCAATTCGGAATTTCGAAGACATTAAATTGTATAGGATCGGATTTATCGCCGAATTTATGTATAACATTACTCGGGAGAAGTATAAAATGTTATACCATTTCTCTGGTGTTAAATCGTCGTAAAATTCAGCCGGAGACATAATGATCCACAATGTTAAGGCTCTATACGGCATAAGGCATAAGAAAAAGCACAATACAACAGTTCCTAGCATCAAAATTACTTGTTTTCTTGCCCTAGCGTTGTATGGATCGAACGTTTTGTTCATGACGACTTTGGATGCTGCTGTGATGAGGTTCTTAGCTATAATACTGTAGAGTACAATGAGAATAATCAAGGGTAGAAGGTACAGAAGGATGATGATCATGATAAAGAATGCGATAGGCCAGAAGGTGACGGCTTGGGTGAGACACTGCGCGTAGTTGCTACCATCTTGTCTGGTCACGGTGTGATGCTCAGCAATGGCCAGGATTGGACTGAAAAAGAAAAAAACAAATGAAATAAACTGTAAAAAGTAAATAACAGTGCGTTTCTATTGGTGCAATGTGCAGACAAGAGTGGTGGTAACCAATAATTTTCGAAGAATTTTGCATCGTAAGATCAAGTGTGAAAATGGTTGCGTGAAAACAAAAAATATAGTGCTACCAAAATATACATAAATATACAAAATATATTCAAAACTATGATAATGTTCAATAGTTCTAATAACTAATTTACGTGCATTATGCCTTTTACACTAAACATGGCAATGATCAATTTTGAGTAATTAAAAAAAAATATTTAAAAAGTTGTCGATTGGTATGTCAGAACACTACATAAGATTTAATCATGAAGGTGGTGATGGTTCTTTACTAAAGCAAGAGCTGTTAAACTTATAAACTTAGACGCAAACCCAATTTAAGTCATGTTCTGCCATGCCATACGGTACAGTCAGTAACAGAAGTTCATGAACAATTGGAGATTTTAAAGCTTCACTTTCATTATTATTTGTGGGGAAATTGCCAATTTTTTTCATAAATAGTAATGGTGCAAGGCAAAACATCCAATGTAAGGTGAAGTTTTATTTAAAACCCTACGAACTTCGATGATATTTGAAGATTCAAATACATCAAATATTCATGAACTTCTGTCGCTGACCGTACTAAGTATTATATAAAAAAACCACTCTTGTCTCCAAATTAGAAAACGCAGCCTTGATATTTACAGTATTACATTATCTACACACAATAGAAATATCTACACTATACATATATGTATTTAAATATCTACACATTTATCAATAGGATGATCGCATATTTACAACAGAGACAAACATAACATTTGATACTACAGGATATGTATAAAAGTGATAGTCCAATAAAAAAATAAAAAAAAGACGTGTGGCACTCGGAGACTGCCGCGGTAAAGCTATTGCATAGCATTTTTTATCAACTTATGCAATTATAATTAAAAAGTATCACCGCTGTGCCGGTCGGAGTGGGGGGTGTTAGGTTATTTTCGTTACGGAATTTCTGGATTCGGTCTCCACGCTCAAGGCCCGCGATAGAAGCTATGCAATAGCTTAAAAAAATCTCGTGTCGGGAACACTTCACCTTTCCGAGATAAAAAGAAGCCTATCCGTATACTTATACCATAAATAAACCATCTGCATCCGTTAAGCCGTTTCTAAAACAAGGTAGGTAGATAGTAAGATAGTTTGTTTATTATCACTACATCTATTGTTACTTACTATTAGTAGATAATACTCGCTCTTACTACTCGTAATATCTTTAGTGCTACAACTTAGTAAAGCCAAGATGGTCACGAAGTACCAATAGCTATCTGTTGACCTATCTATAGATGACCTTACGTTCCGACCTCATAACTTACAGCCGTTAAAAATCCGGCATCAATTTCGGGAGACACTTTCTGATTGAAAAAGGCGATCAATATTCTACATAAGGACGTGTATGTGTTTTTATAAAAGATAAAGGTCTAATTTTTTTTTAAGGGCTCAGGACTCGATAGAATTAACTTCTCATATTCCATTTTTTTTTTTTGTTTTTATCTAACAAACAAATCACAACTTATAACAGAATCGCAGTAGATATTCTTTCATATCAAGTTACAGTACAACTACATTAAAAAAGCGCTTCGGTTGGTTTTGTATTTCTCACTATTTCTGAATACATCTGATAGATTTCAAGGTAGTAATTATTATATCCCTTATCCCTAGTTTAGTATTTTTTTTTAATAATTACCACCTTGAAGTTCTTAATGAGATCCTGTGAGAAAAGTCCAGCATTATTTATTTTATTTATTTTTATATTTCACTTACATCATAAAATAACAAACAAGCAATGATAAAATTAACCAATAGAAACGCGTGAAAATCGAAATATTAACGCAGTTTTATTGGCTAATTATTTCAAATTCTGCTGTGGTACAATACGAGTATAAATAGCTATTTACAGTGCGTATCAGATGTTTTTTTTTATGGAATTTTTAAAAACAAATTGAATATAAAACATTTTTGAAAAAAAAAATTGAACCGACTTCACAGAACACAAACAGAAGAACCTTCTACACACTAAAAAGTGAAAAATAAGAATATAATTTGAAGTCGGTGCCAACTATTCATTTACATCTGAGAAGTTCAAAAGAACTTGGGTGCAAAATTGTATCCTGGTACGCTATATATATTTTTATAGGTACTCGTACCTATAAAAAAAATAAATCGAGCGATACCTAATCGTATTCACTTCAAATATTCTTATTTTTCTCTTTTTAGTGTGTAGAAGGTTCTTCTGTTTGTGTTCTGTGAAGTCGGTTCAATTTTTTTTTTCAAAAATGTTTTATTTTTCACTTTTTAGTGTAAGTAAATAAATACTGTGTAAATAAAAGTGTATGTGTAAATAATATAGTAAGCTACGAGTACATTAAGACTTTGCTTATCGTAGCTTAAGTAGGAAAGGATAAGAGAAGTCATTGGCAGACCTACTAAAGGACACACCGGAGTTCAGCAAGGGGGAAAACTATCAATCCATAAGGAAAAGAAAATATTTTGGACTACCTCGGGTGTTACCCTTTCAAACTATTTAATGTTTGACTCAGATTGTGAGTCAGGATGTGTTGTGTAGTGAGAATGAGGTTTTTTGAATGTTACGGGAAAACTGTCAATCCCTCAGGAAAAAAAAATATATGGCGCCACCTTGAGAGTGTGTCCTTTACACTTTCTAACAAAAAAAATTTTGGATATCGGTCCACAATTTTCTTAAAGTTCAGTGATTGTTTTAGTTTTACGGGAAAACTATTAATCCCTCAGGAAAAAAAAATATATGGCGCCACCTTGAGAGTAAAAAATTTTGGAAATCGGTCCACAACTGACGGAAATATCGGTGAACATACATAAAAAAAAAAAAAAAAAAACATACATACAGCCGAACATATAACCTCCTCCTTTTTTTGAAGTCGGTTAAAAATTACGTACAGCCATCTATTGTTACTAAATATTTTATGTGAACGAAGAATAAAGTTTCTTATCGAAATTGCTCGCAGACTTATGGGATTCGTAATGAAAGAAAATTGCCCGTCAAAGTTTTATGGTGCCGTAGTCAGTTCATTGAATTCGTGAAGGATAAACAAATTTTAAACACCAATAAAATAAAGGGGTTTCGATTTCACTCTTGGGATCTCGATCCTAAATTTGTCGGAGAGAGAACAATGAATTTACTTTCTATTAGTGTAGTAGTAAGTTCGTCTGAGTCAGTGGCGAACACTGGTGACGGAGTTTTTAGGCCGCCTTAAGGCCTCCGTCATGGAGCCGTCATAGCCGGGACCGACAATTGAATGTGCCCTCGAAGCACGGAAGCGCTCAGGTGAAAATGCCACTGGCGGTCACCCATCCACTTACAGACCGTTTCGAACGTTACTTAACTTCGACGATCTACCAAGAACGACTAAGCAAGCACGACCACGAGCGCTTCGATTAGTGTAGTGGAAAGAGTTTTTTAGTAAAATCTTTTCTACATTTTGGGATTGATTGTACTTACAGGAAATACATAACATTTAATTTTGTGGAAAATGTGTAGATTTATTTTTATTAATAACTAGCTGGTACCCGCGACTTCGTCAGCGAAATAACATACTTATTAGCAACGCCATCTATTGCATTTAACTGGAACTACCAACTTCCCATACAAACTTTCAACCCTTATTTCACGCCCTCCATGATTAATATACTTATAGATTTTTTCTGTCATAAGAACCTTGTCCTGACAATAACAAACACAACAAAAAAAATTAATGAAATCGGTCCAGCCGTTCACGCGTGATGGCGTGACCAAGGGATATAGGGATTAATTTTTATACATAGAGATTTAAAAAAGCTATTGCTACACGACGGGTATTGGGCGGGACACCTGGCAAGATGTGGTGACGACAAGTGGTGTAAAAAGATGACAGAACTGGCAAGATAAGTGTCGGACGTCCGGCAGCGAGGTGGGCGGACGATATCATTAACGTCGTAGGCCGACAGTGGATCAGGCTGGCGCAGGACCGGGAAGAATGGCAAAAGCGAAGGGAGGCCTATACTCAGCAGTGGGTGAAATCGGGCTGCGGATGATGATTGCTACACGACACTAAAAATCCATTTGGTGATCCGTGAGTCAAACTTAAGGAGGATGAACTTAGGAACCACTAAATACTTAATTTGACCTTGACTGACTAACCAACCTCCCTTTACGTCAAAGGTGCGATCTACGAGTAGGAACGTTTACCGTGACTCGGGGAAGTAATTTCTTTTTTCTTGTAAATAAAACTCAATGAGGATGAATCTTGAGAAAAACAGGTCATTGCCCTCTTTAGCTAAAAGCTAATCATTCTATGGTGTTAAATTGGTACAATATTAGTGAACACATTCCCTTTGGGTAAGGTTTCCCCGAAATGTATTCTAATTATACTAAGGGATAACCCAAATAAACAGTTATTGGTAGGAAGGGGTATATTTATGAGGTTTATACCTCTTATTTGTTAAAAATAAAATAGAAAGGATTTTTTCTGTTCAGTTTTATTATTTTCATTATTCAGTAGTTGTACTGTACTTCAAAAAAGGGAACAACGGGGGCTTGACCAATAACAGCGGAGTGAAAAAATTGTATACCAATCAAAAAAATGGTTGTCTGTAAAGTCGGTTTACTGACAATAGTTGAACGTGACAACGCAAAGGCCGATTGTGCTTCTTTGTCGCTCGTTCCGCGCTCTCACTTGCACTTGCGCAAGCCTTACATGGAACGCCCCAGAGCGAGGTAACGCCTCATGACTGACGTCATGTTTTTTCGTGCGTGCAGCCGGCTCTATCGAATTATAAGACTTCAAAAAGTGTATACCTTTTTTTGGCTCACTACAGCACACAGACCACTCACCTATGTTGGTGCTCGACTGCTCGTATTAACACTCGGTAGAACGAAGTTTCAACTTAGAAATTTGGCATTTGTCAAATATTAAAATCCTAGTACGTAACAATCTATGGACTGTTTTGCGTCTGCGTACTTCGCACTGTGACGTTTGAACCTATGTGTGTGTCGTGACGGTTTTTTTTCCTAGCCTCCATTTTCGATACCGTCCGAAAAGGAACTTCGTTCCAAAAAAATCGTTGCTTTGAACGAGGATAAGCCACGATTAATACCTACAATACCTAACCTAGCATTCAAATATGATCGATTAAATAATCGAGAGACACAAATCCATAAGTAAACATTTACACACTATTTATTGGTTTGTCCCACTAATGGACTTCTTGTATTTCGTAGAAAGCGGGACATTACCCTTTTTGGCTTTGAATCAAATAAATGAGTCATCCTAATGACTTAGGAGATTGTACACCAATTGGTCGATTTTTTAATTTATTTTCGACGAATTTGGAACAAATTGTTAGTCAAGAGGAAAAGAGTTGAATCACTTAGTTTTTAAGGAAGGAACAAAACCCAAAGGTTGTTTGGAAATATTTAAACATTCAGGTGTAATTAATTACATAAAAAAAAAACAAATCTCTCAAATCCATAATTAACGTTAAGAACCTTTGAAAAGTGTTTTAAGGTGATAGTCAGAATTATTTGTCTGGTAACAAAATAAATACATTTGAAGGCCAAAACTTATGAATTAGTATTGAAACCGGTTCAGCAGCCTTATTGTCGACCAATCATATAATAGGAAAATGACAATTGAAGTCCAGAATGGGTTTCAAATGTCAGGTCTAGCGTACAAGCCTCTTAACATGTTTGTCGTCTATTTCCACCCACTCGATACTTCCTAATGGGACATGAAGTGCCTTAAGCAGCAGCCAAGATACTTGTAATGGACATTCCATTTTATCATACATTAAGTTCGTCTCCGCTTTCATATTCTAACCGTTTATCTAAATATCGCTGCCCCCGGGGAATAAACGGATAACTGCCATTATCTTAGTTTTAGTGTTATGCCATATTTGGGATCTCTGGGTGCTAATACATCTGCTCAATTTTTTTCGTAACATTCGTACAATTATTCACGGAGATACAAAATATTACAATACTTTTCGATGTTTCTAGACATGCCTAAACTTACAAGAATAAAGTTGTAATATAATATTATCAAAATGTACCCACACCTTTTAATATGACAAAGAATCATACAATTATATTCGCGTAAGAAATATTCGTCTATACAATGGTAAACGCAGGTTATCATTTTATTCTCGTGAAAACATGTCCATTAGAGTCTGTGCGAAAGGGAACCGTCATAAGATTTGATTGATAAAGCGGTGTATAATAACCGTATTTGTTAGGTTGACAACATTTAAGTGCGATTAACGCAATTTTGAACATTCTAGGACGTCAACTTGCAAAAAAAATCAATGGTATGGATCAATGGTTATAAGATTTTGTTAGGTAGGTAACTAGTTCTATTTTAAATTAAACCAATCGTGGTAGTCAACAACTAACATACAATTAATGGACTACCGTGGGCTGATTAATATGAGCCCAAACTCGGGTAGTTTACTGCTACTCACTGAGGAGTTCCATTGAACAGCTCCTGATTTAATCATCAGATCAGCTCATCGTCACCATATTTTTAAAACATCAGAGTTGAAACTTGAACGATGTCTTAAGTTCCAACTCAATAGGACTATTTTCTGAGGAGTTCTGTTGAACAACTCCTCACTCCATCAATATGGTGACAGCGAAATTATCAGAAGCTCACTGTCACCATACTTTTAAATTGTAGACTAGATTGTGAAACCCTATGTCCAGTCTACTTCGATTTTAAGTAATTTCCTTGATGTGTTCTCCAGAACGACGATAATATTGACTAAGATGTTAAAGAGGATGAATACGTGATGAATAAAGTTGCCACAGGTCTCAGGGACGATATGCAAACCAAGGAAAAGATGGATATTAGGAAATGCAGAAGATGGATGAAAGGAAAGTGCATGTTACCGCAAATGCAAATGAGTTGGATGTATGTATGCTTGTGTATCCCACCCATGGTTAGATAAGAACAACCTTTTACATCTTTAATAAATGATTTATAAAGCGCCATGAGAAAACTTACCTATGCCTAGGCTCAATAGGACGCTGTAATGCCCGGGACATTGTTTGAGATGGCTTGAGGCTTGCCTAGCACGTATAGACAACTTCTTCGTATATTTACGTAGTTTAGAGCTGATTAAGATACAGAATTCTTCACGATGTTTTCCGTCATCGTTAAGAGCTCATGTTAACGGGTAAGTAAGATAAGGAATGAGTACCTATATACGGGGAAGTTTGAAAGTGGCACCTATTTCCAAATAAACGTGAAAAGTGCTAGGTTGGCATGGTAAGGACAAGTTATGAAGTGGAATATGAGTGTGGCTGGAGGTATGCTTGTATAAACAGGCTAGAGAAGAAGTGGTTGCAATGTGTGAGAGATGATATGAATGTAAAAGGAGTGGATGCACAGCTGTTGACGAATTATAAGAGTGAGTGGAGGAATAACATTATGTCATGGACCAGAGCGTGAACTACCCCCTGTGTCGACCCCTCTTATCATAAGATAAGGGCAGGGGAATGTTGATGATGAAATATGCTAATTGCTAATGTTTTTATGTGATTTTATGTCTGATTATTATCGTTATTATAAAAAAATTAAAGTAAATCTAGAATTTTTTAATGCTTGACATAGCTGAAGGCTTGAAAAGACTTATGAAATAGTTATGGTAATTTCTTACTCATCATAATTCTATTTCAAGGCAAGGTAACCCCGTTCTAATACTTTAGAACAGTTTTGAAGAGGTTTGCTAGTTAAAAAGTACTCAAAAACATCTTGAAAATAATAAAACAATAGGTGATTACTTCTACCTAACTTTATTTAAAAGCGCTTAACATAAACGAAGTGACACAATATTTACGAGATTAGAATTATAATCACCTATTATCATATACACTTCGACCTTAAAAAGCGTTGAATAAAATGGTAGGACCGTGGTAAATATTAGGTTTACGCTAGAAAATACGGTGAATAAAATGATAACCGACATTAGGCAACATGGACGATGATTAATTTTGACTAACAAGAAGATAACTTCTTGTTTTCAAAATATCTCTTCTTAGGCATAAATTACGCGTGTGTCAGCATAACATTCAGATTTCATAAAAAATCAGCTATGCTTAAAGCTATCAACCATCCGTCTACGTCCAGTATTAGTGAAGTTATTAACGAAAACATGTTTTTTGCTTCTCCTGAAAAGTTGTGTTTTTGCAGTTATCCTTTTATTCCCCGGAGGCAGCGATATACAGAGTGTAAAAAGACAACTACCGAAAACTGAGGGGTTGCAATTAGACCACGATTCTAAACATATTTAGCGAAAAAAAAAAACGCATAAATTTCATTTTTAGAAGAAAAAAACAGTTAAAACTCAAAAGCCAGCAATCTACGTAAAACAACGAGCCCAGTACATACGCAAACAGTAATCTTCAAACGCTGTTTTCTCCGGATATAATTATTTTTTCTCTCTCAGGAAAATCCTTTCGGATTTAGTTGTGTGTTGGGATGCTGTACCTTTCGGCTTCGGTAGACGTCTTTTTACACCCCGTATATACTAAATTTTTTTTTTTTTTATAAATATATTTTTAGTTTTTACATAAATAAACTTTTAAATAAAATAATATTGGTAACGTTGTAAGTTCACAAAATTGAAACAAAACTTTTATACTACTGATACCTACTTATATTATTTATGAAATTACCCTTAGTTTCACGATGTTTCAATCTGTATGTCTGTCAAACGTTCGTATGAATTAATATATTTACTATAGTATATAATTAATAAATCATATTCATTCGTATAAACTTCGATATATTTTTATTATCTTAACGCTTTCAGCGATAAGGCCGCCCATTGTTATACCTATGTTATTTTCTGTTTTTTTTTCTTTATATAATTATGTTTACTTGTTGTTTTAGTTAGCTATTTATCAATAAAGATATATTCTATTCAACAATTTATTCCACTCGAAACAAACTGTCTGAAAACTTTTGTAAACACACATAAAGAAAAATATTTACATAAAACTTCTAATATTTCAAAGGGAATTAGATTAAATAAGTGTAAAATATGAAGTCAAACAAAAAAAAAACAATACTATTTTACATTCACAAGTCAAAATAACTTAATTTAGGTACTTTTATCAGAAAATCAAGAGTGTTTTTCGTGAAAATGTATATCAAAACACTATGAAATTATACTAATGGAGTGGCTTTGACATTTTTATAAGCCAGTGAATTTTCTTTTAACCAACTTTAAAAAGAAGGAGCTATTATGTTCGACTGTAGGTACCTTTCAAAATTATTTTTGTAAGACCTACTCTCGATTATAATAATTAAGGTCCCGTTTAATATCATTCCTGTAGAAATGCTAATTTTTCCTTTAAACTCGAAAAACCTTATATAGACTGATATAATATAATTATTTAGTTATTAAAATGTGGGTGTAATTAAAAAGTTTTCAAAACGTATTTTTTATGTATGATGAATAATGAATGTAAACAGAATTAATTTAATTAATTTAAAGGATCAGCATTGCCATCCAGCGTGGTAATGCCGCCAGTGTTCTGGGCACGCTTCCGACTGACAGTGACCTGGATCAGTTGAGCTATCTATAGATCGTTTCTAACGATCCTTAGATAGCTTGACTAATCCTGTTGTATTTTGTAAATATATGTAAATATGTAGTAGCTTAGTTACTGTAAATAAATTTATGTAATTTAATGTTGGTAAAAAAAACATCGAAATAGAACCATATTAATGTAGATATCAAAATTTAGCGATTGATATAAACTCGGATGATATAATTTGGTTTTATGGCAAAATGGCCGACATGATGATCCCAGGCAAATACTACTGCATAAGGACTTATTCTACAATATTATTTTGATATTTCTATATGGCTAATGTGTGCCAAATGTATTTGGCTTTGACTATCCGCTGGACTATCACACTATCAAAGGATCTGGAATACGTTAAATATCTGAAAAATATTATTATTTTATGTATTTATATTATTATTAATATATTAATATAGTTTTTCATTTAAAAACAATTATTAAATTAATTTTTTTAAATTAATTAACAAAAAAATTAATTAACAGTGCTCATTAAATTATTTTTTTTGTACGTGACGTGACGTACTTTCTTCTAGTAATTTCTGTCCTATCCATACATAGGTTACCAGTAGGAGATCGCTTTTAGTGATAAGGTCACCCTTTGTTAAACATTTTGCTATCGAGGTTTTTATTTTCTGCTTGTTACTGTTTATGGTGTACAATAAAGTTATAATATATCTATCTATCTATCTATTTATAAACATTTTGGCCTTGATATAAATTATTAACCTATTAATATAACCTAGATAAATCTGAAAATTTTTAAAAACTTATTGCATGTTTATGTACTCTTCCACCGGGTCAATTTGAATAAAAGGATTTATAGTATACAGGGTGTAAAAAGACTGCTACCGAAAACTGAAGGATTGCAATCAGACCATGATTCTGAACATATTTATCGAAAAAAAACTCAAAAAATTGTTTGACTTAGCTACGTCATTTTATTTTATTTTCTAGTTTTTTGCTACTAGTACAACATAATAAGACCATACCTACCTAATCATTTCATTTATAAAAGAAAAAAACAATTTAAATTCAAAATCCAGCAATCTACGTATAAAAACGCGCCCAGTACATACGCAAACAGTGATCTGCAAACGCTGTTTTCTCCGGATATAATGATTTTCTCGGAAAATCCTTTTAGATTTGGTTGTGTTTTGGGATGCTGTACCTACCCCTTTCGGCTCCGGTAGACGTCTTTTTACACCCTGTATACATTTTTACGAAATTTTGTTTAGTCAGCAACCGAATCGACGCCTATCTTTCAATTTGCGCGTCTCAGTTACATAACTTTGGCGCCAAAAGTCTTTTATTCATGAACAAAACAGCGGGAACAAATGTTGCCATTCGTCTACCTTTCCGTTCGCGAGGCGGCGGCTATTGTTTGAATTTTCCGGAAGTTCGTAGCATGGAGGAAATTACTGCACAATTTTTTTAATACTATTTTTTATTTATTAAGTACAGCATTTTATTTGTATGTATGACCCCTGGCCCCTGACCATGTTTACCCAAAAGAAAGGTCTAAAAGTAGGGATAAAAGTGTAGAAGTAGGAGTAAACGCAGCTAAAAGGGGTATAATCTACTCTCAGGCAAGGGAAATATTAATCGCCGTAGGACAAATATTTAATTTCTGCTAATATTATTGTCGATTACGGTTAGCCAATTTAGGGCGCCTTTAAATTAGCAGTAAACCTTTAAATTAAGTAGGGCGCCTTTAAATTAAGTAACCGCTTAGTGCCGCGCGGTGGCAGCGCGTCTGCAGCGCTGCAGCCGCGCGTTTTACATCTAGCGGCTAATTTGAAGGCACCTTTATGGATATATTAACAAAATTGATGCCACCTAGTTTTCTAAAACAAAGAAACTTCCTTATACAAAAGAATATAATTTGAATAGAATCGAATTGTATTCAGAGTAATTGGCAAGCCTCAAGTTCCTCAAAGCCAGGCAATGTTCCAATTTTATTAAGCTAGTTTCAATAGTCTTCATGATTATTATCTTAACTAAAGTTTATTACAGTGGCCATTTATTGGAGACAGTACCTACCTACAGAGATTTTATTATTTTCTAGTTTTATTGAGCTATCTATAGATCGTTTCTAACGATCCTTAGATAGCTTGACTAATCCTGTTGTATTTTGTAAATATATGTAAATAGTAGTAGCTTAGTTTCTGTAAATAAACTAATATTTTTTTCCTACCTAGGTATATCTCGTTTTATTGTATATAAATATTTATTCTTGATTGTAGATTCTCTCTTCATTTATAAAAACTGCATAGGCAATAATGAAAACCATCTTACATAATTCTAAGTAGTTAATTATTTTCCCAGCCCTAATTTAGTGATCAAAATAATTTTGATGGTAGACTTATACACCGTGTACGTCCGGTGCGAAAATAGGTCTACAACGTTGGCTTAAATTTCACAAAGACTCAATCTGTTCCTTCACTGCCCATCAACTTATCATATGAATCACAGCTTGACCAAAATATATGGAAACTTCAGTTTATATCAGGACCATCCCTCGTTTATCCAGGTCAGTGTAAGAGCTTTTCATATTGGACATTTTGGAAGCGTTGAGTTTTGTCAACAGATATTCTGGCTTGTATTAATTAAAACTGGCTTTAGCTCGGGGCTTCGCACGCACCTTTGCACATGTACTATGATGGATTACGCTGATCAGTAGCTATAAGCTATCCCAGGCTATGATCTACATCTATCTCAAGTCTCATCCAAATTGCTCCACTTAGGTGATTGAAACACAAACATATTATAATAAATAAATATAAATAATGCTGGACTTTTCCACACAGCATCATCTAGCCCCAAAGTAAGCAGAGCTTGTGTTATGGGTACTAGATGATTGATATACTACTTAAATACTTACATATTATAATTTTGTTTTTTTTTTATTTTTCTAAAGATATTCACATATATTTACAAAATACAACAGGATTAGTCAAACTATCTAAGGATCGTTAGAAACGATCTATAGATAGCTCAACTGAACCAATCCATTTTGTTTGTAAATACATACATATGATACATAGAAACACCCAGCCCCGAGACAAATATTTGCAGATCATTCAAACATTGGTCCCGCCGCGGGAATCGAACCCGCAACCTTTTGCGTCACAGGCGGGCCTTCGCCCACTGTGCCACAGAGGTCGTCAATATAATAACAAAGCATTTGTAGTGTTATTACACTACAAATGACATTATACTCGTAGTGTTGCCAGGGTTTAAGACCAGTCTGTCGCCTCCTTTACGAAATAGCGAACAACCGGTTGACAAAGCGTTACTCGCAAGTCCTCTGCATTTTATTGCCGCTTGTAAAACTTTCTAGTGTTCAGTTTAAGCTAAAACTGAATGTTCAAATTGATCATTCGGAGCGCGTTTCAGAGTTTACGAGGGTATTGCGTTTATAAGGGGTGAATAGTAGTTGGGCAATTTGATGGTCTGTTTTGCGATGACGTCTTGATAATATGTTCAGCCGAGCAAGGCAAAATGCTTTTTCTATTTTTTTTTGACATAACATACATTAAACATAACATTTGCGGTAGGAGATATCTATTCTATAGTATTCCAGATGGAATAGATATCCACACATCTGTTGGGAGATCATTTATGGGAGAGCAAAAAAAAGAGGTCCATAGTGTCATGAAGTGAAGTCAGGTTGCGGATGATGTTTTACATTTTGTACCTATATTATTACTAAACATTTAAAAATGTATCCTAAAAACACATGGCGACCACGGATCGGCGAAGGTAGTGAGTTCAAATCCCGTAGGTGTAATTTTTGGGATTCGTTTTAAAATCTATTCTTTATCACTAATATAAGAATATACTTTGTGGAATTTAGTATAAGTACGGTTGAAGTCAAGCACAAGTGCTAGTATTCAATAAGTACAAAAGAATTGCGAGGGTCTGACTTCGCTGGTTGAAGCCAAGAATGTTAGCCAATACCCAGCAACATACTGGGTAAACCGCTCTACATTACTCTTCAAGAATTTTTAATACTAACTGTTTATGGAGGGACTTTTAGTTCCGAGACAGATGGCGCTGATATCAACTTTTTGAATAAGACTTCTCAGTCCTCATTCGTACGAGTCCAACTGAAAGATAATGATAGCATTTTCAAGTTTTGAAATATAAATTCTTAGCCTAATCTTTAAGGCATACTGAACTGATAAAAGGCTTAGTATAGAAATCCCCTTTGACAATTTCATTCGCAGGGGATTTTAAAGCTTTTTGTCTAAATATCTCCTGCCTCCACTCGTATGAAACGCTGGGGGATTTTTAGACGAGAAAAATCAATTTGATCATTGATAAAGTGATAAAAATACTAATTAACCTCCTTTTTTGTATGGCCCAAAAACATAGGTACCTAAGTACATGATAATACCAGCCGAAAATGTTTTGTCCCCAGGCTGGAATCGAATCTTTTACGTCACGCGGGGCTTCCACCCAATGGAGCCATAGAGGTCTCCTATAAAGAACTTCCTTACGTCAGTTAATTTGAATTACATTTTCAGTAATTACTGTCCACTGCAAAGCAACAACCTTACATCCTACTCTTCGCGATTTCAAGCTTAAAGTGCTTTGTAGAGTTTACTGTTAAATACAGAGATAGGAGAGAAATACATAGGTACCTAAAGAGAATTCGGTTCGACTTTTTTAAACGCAAAACTTCACAAAGCTTTCATAAATATTTTTATTTGAAAACCTTGTCAAAACTAATTTCTAAATTCTAGTGTTATTATACCTATATATATAGTACCTACGCTCATTAGTTTTCCGAAATGAACATTTAGGTATAATTGTTGAGGCATAAAAAACCTACTAAAAAGAAAACTTAAGTATTTAGAATACTTACCTACCTACCTATTAATAGGTTGCGCTAAAGTTTTAGAATTATACCTTAATTAGGTAAATGTACCAACATTGATTAAATACCTACTAATAAAACCGGTTTGATTACCAACATATTATCTCTAGTATTTAGTTAGTATTTAAGTACATTCATTAAAATTTTTATAAAAATACATTTTATAGAGATTTACCTCGTTATAATTCTTAACGTAACGCATAATTTCTTAGATAAAAATATCAAAACACCGTCTAGACATTGTTTTATGATTGCCTATTAACATTTTAAGAACTTGAGCACGATCTTCATTTTGCAACACAAAAGTTTCGCACACGATGTGTTGAAGTCAGCAATAATATCGAAATGAAGTCACACGCTTGAATTTCAGCAAAATGAGCCTCGAACTTCTCTTTGAGAAAGTTGGGGATTCAAATGAGCCAAACGCGTCTAGCCTTTCGACATTTCCTTTAGTTTATGTGCGCCTGGTACTTTAGTTTGGAAACGCAATCCACGAAAATGAAGGGACTTCTCAATGACTTACATTGTCTAGGGGAAATGTAGTACCTACATTTAATTTATGATACCCTAGTTGAATAACAACAATAATGTTGTATCTTTGAAAAAATTTTGTTTAGAAATCTTTTCAAAAGTGACTTGGTTACTTGTAAGCAAATATTAGTAATTCTGACTGTTAAATCCCATTATAAATGTTTAATTATATCAAGCCTCCATCTACTAAATTTGTTTAGTCAAAGGAGTCAATAAGGACACAACAGTAATTTCTGATGTTCAGAAATGCTATTTTAGTGGTTACATTGAATTAAATAGAAATAAGTACGCATAAACAAAGTCAATCTGTTTATTACAAAGCAAAGCATTTGTACAGTACATTGGCTCAACAAAAATTGTGCTTCACACATACAACATTAATAAGCAAAACACACATTAATAATATCAAATTACTTACTCGTAGTAATCTTGTTTCAAGCACTTGTGTCACCTTTTCAGCCACAGTATCAGTGACCTTGTGGATGAAGAAAGCACCAGTGCGAATGATATCACACGTTAGTCCAAAATGCGCACTATGGTCATATCCATATTATCCATCATTTCAATTCAATCCAAAGCTGAATAATTGGAAAATCATCGAATCGAATTTTAATATCGGCTCAAAAGCTTCGAACATAGAGGCTTTTTCGGAGTGAAATACGCGCGTTTTTGCTTGAATTAGTATACGCTCATGTTTACTTTTACGCTGACGTCCCAATCATAAATTGCAATATTTTTCACAATTTAATAAGTATATATATATATGTATTTTTGTTTTGTTTTTACAATAATGTTGAACCTATATGCATAATTGGCTTAATCCTGCGAGGATGCGACTACAACACTGAATAAATCGTTTTAGTAGTCGTCTATGGCGGATTAAAATGTGGCCTGATTTATTAATCAGATTCATAATACACAATAATACAATAAATAATAATAATTAATAATACACAATCTGCGGTCTCAACTCTTACTTGGATCAAGGACAGTGGCAAGTAACAAGTAGAGTTACAGTGACAAGTGATATGCACCTAGACAGAAAAGTTGACTCGCCAGTCGCCACTGTCCTTTCGGTTTACACTACTGTATTTGCCCGCTGTACTTGTTACATGCCACTGTCCTTGGTCAATGTAAACCGTTTATTGTAAATACCTATTACAAAAATAGTACCCCCTTAAGACCGAAACGACAGCGTAAAAATAATGGCTTAAATATTTTTTCAAATACTTAAGCTATTTTTTAGGTCTGTGGTTAAACCTGATGATGGATTATTCTGACGAAGGCTTAAGCATCACGCATCAAGTCCATTTTGAGCGTTCCAGGCGTCACTTGTACAGTCACTTACAAAAGTTCACAAACATTCTGGTTTTTTTTTAGTTTTTGAATGCTGATGGGTATAATAACACGTTTTATTGCGTTTATTTAAATACGCTTATCAATCGGTTTGCCTCACGCCATTTAAGTTACTTACCCTATTCGGTCTGCTTTATACGGTCAAGCATTTGATACCCTACAATGTTCGCCCAAAGCCAAGCTAGTTTAAAAGTGTTCAAAAATATTTAAACGTTTATAAACTTTTGTGTCTGACTGTACGTTCTTGATCACACTGCAGTCCTGGGTTTCAATTAGGATTAGCGAAAATTCACTCAAACATTTTTAATCACACCTTGCTCTTACTAATAAAATCATTTTATAAACCGGCAACAGTTTAGCTCTTATTTCCTTTAAGTAGGTACTTATAGACTTGAATATTTAAGGTGCATTTACACGATGCGATTTCAACCCATACGATATCGTATCGCACGGCAATTTTCCACCGTCGGCACGTTTAATGGGCGGGGCTTAGCAAATCGTACGAAATATTATATCGTCTTAATGCACCTTCACTTGTAACAGAACATCGAGCATTCACCCTTTTTAAATTGACGAACTTTTTAAACATCGCTACGAAAATTTTCACAAACATTCTAGCGATCGCTCTCTCATTCTGAGGCTCTAGTCAATGAGAAGTACGACTCCATTCGGCTTGATTTTATTAATAAGAGCATTTAAGCGTAGCATTTCTTTAGCGGAATAGTTTAGAAAATCACATTCAGTTTCATTTACTTTTTCACAACACATCACTTTAAAATTGAACCTTATTTGTAAACATTTAAGTTACACTTTTCTATCAATAATAGATCAATGACGAACCATAGAAACACATTAAAGTATTGAAGACTGGCGCTTTAAATAAACACCAAACCATGTTTCAAAACCACGTGCTTGTTGCTATTTCTTACTTTTTCTGGCAGCTGTAGATAAGTCTTACTTATAAGGTGCTATTAAAGATCCCTAAATTCCTAAAATTAGAAATCAAATCAAATATTCTTAAATTAGTAGTTCGTGAGGAGTAGGTCGTTCATAACACTATCTATGAAATAATAATCTAATGGTCTGTTTCATAAAAAGTTCGGCGTCGTCCTACGCGATCATCGTACGAGTAAGCGATGCGACCATCGCTTAAATCTATCAATCATTTGAACGTCAATTAGGACACCTATTCTACATCATTATATGTTTGATCGCGCGTATGTCTGATTTCGTGCGAACACTTACGATGATCGCGCTTTCGCATTTTATTAGACTTAGAGTTCATGTAATATAGGTATTGGCATACGCTAAAGTTTTAATGAGACAAACCATAGATAAAAATCAAAGTAGATCAAACCCTACCTGGTAAACAGTGCCGCGAAGAACCAGACCAGTGCGCAGATGAGAGTGGCCCGTGTCTTAGTGCAGACGTATCCAGCTCGAAGCGGCTCGCAGATCGCGTAGTAACGCTCAAAGCTGATGGCCAGGATCGTCAGCACAGACGCGTGGGTTACCGTCAGCTCCACGAAAGGCACTGCTAGACCTGGGGAAGATATAAATAAATATTAAATATAGGGTCTTTCATTTGAAACTACACAAACTGACAGGGCCTCATTTTTGGGTTGTAAATAGACGTTTGACCGTATCAATTTAATTCCTAAGCCCATTTAAGTTTTCACTGCAAAATTTATCATTCATTGATTTTTTTGAATTGTTGCATAATGATTTTCAAGGAGAATAGACGTTCCACCAATCGCAGTGCAGCTACATCACGAATGGGCTAAGTTATACAAGAAGCAACAATCAATTGAAAGGATAGTCTTTATCGATTTTCTTAACAAAACATAACAAAACAAAAAAATCATTGCCAACCCAATTCCTGAATTAAGTTACTATAAAATGAAAGACCCTATATAACACTTTACAGTCACATACAGACCTCACTCTAGGAGAACACTTTAGGACCCATGGCACAAACATCTGCAGATCATGCAAACATTTGTCCCATTTGACGACCCCTGTGGCGCAGTGGGCAAAGGTCCGCCTGCGACGCAGAAGGTTGCGGGTTCGATCCCCGCCGCGGGACAAATGTTTGTGTGACCTACAGATATTTGTCTCGGGTCTGGGTGTTTCTATGTATAATATGTATGTATTTACAAACAAAAAGTATATAAGTAGTATATCAGTTATCTGGTTCCCATAGTACAAGCTTTGCTTAGTTTGGGGCTAGATGACGCTGTGTGGAAAATGTCCAGCATTATTATTATTATTATTATTTTGTTTGTCAAAGTTTAACATCACGGAACTATAGAGTCCCGGACCTTTGATAGGCATGCATGGGGCCGAAGCCAACACACATTATTATTATTATTATTATTTTGTTTGTCAAAGTTTAACATCACGGAACTATAGAGTCCCGGACCTTTGATAGGCATGCATGGGGCCGAAGCCAACACACATTATTATTATTTTGTTTGTCAAAGTTTAACATCACGGAACTATAGAGTCCCGGACCGTTGATAGGCATGCATGGGGCCGAAGCCAACACACATTATTATTATTATTACCTATTATTATTTTGTTTGTCAAAGTTTAACATCACGGAACTATAGAGTCCCGGACCTTTGATAGGCATGCATGGGGCCGAAGCCAACACACATTATTATTATTATTATTATTATTATTATTTGCTCCTCCGCTGTTACCTGCGCTCCTTCGGGTGTACGTAGGTACATAATTTAGTTTTTTGGGAAATCAAACCTATGTTAATCCAACCTTCATAATTTATCCAAATCCATTCAGCCGTTTTACGTGTACCAATACATCCGTCCAATCATTAAGGTCGTGTTTTCACCTGCAAGAAAACATTCACGAAAAATGTCTGACAGTCTGTCTGACAGCAATTTGCTCTTTAAGCTCTGCAGCCTGTAGCAAGCAGCTACGAAAATGTACTAACAGCTTTGCATCTGTCGGACAGATTGACAGACATTTTTAGCGAAACTTTTCTTGTTAAAAAAATATTACTTGTAGGTATGTGCTTGCAAGTAATATTTGCTTGGAAATGTGGCCTCATAGTAATAATATGTTGACCTCCAGTGTCGTGACGATCAAGTTGTCAGTGACGCTATAGATGCCTTTCAAACCTAGATTTAAAATGCTTTCAAGTTTGTATACAATTTTCCATACTTTCCAGCAAAAATAAAATACAAAACAATTGCCAAGCGCATGTTGAAACATCGAACATCAAATCGAACGCTCAAACGCTTTTAAGCGCAAAACGCTAAGTGCTGACTTTAAATACATACACTGTTTAGCACTATGACGTCACAGATTCTTTACGTCACTACGGGACGAAGTGCAAGACAAAAAGTAGTTGTTGAAAAATTATTTTTAGAATACAGGCTAATTAAAATGCTTTTAGGTTACCGTGAGCTAAATGAGCACAAAAAATAGATATTTTACTGTTCATATTTAGTACTGAGAAATTACATCGAAAAACTCTTCATGATTTTTGACGTGACAACGTCTTATAATTCGATAGAGCCGGCTGCACGCACGAAAAAACATGACGTCATGCGGCGTTACCTCGCTCTGAGGCGTTCCATGTAAGGCTTGAAGTGCAAGCGAGAGCGCGGAACGAGCGACAAAGAAGCACAATCGGCCTTTGCGTTCGGCAGCGTTCGAGATCCGTCTCTCTCCTACTTGAGTGAGCGATGCGTAGACGTTGTCACGTTCAACTATCGTCAGTAAACCGACTTTACAGACAACCAATTTTTTGTTTCGTTTAAAATCCTAGCCGCTTAGTGCATCAGTGAGTTGTTTTTTCGAACAAATATGCGCCATTAAAGCGAACTTTAAACGGAAAAACTAAAAAAAAAAAAAACTTAATATTCGGTGGCAATTGGCTTGCAACATGCCACGTAAGTTCATCAAAATATTAGCATGATTGAATTGTTGACCTGTCTAATCTAATCACCTATAAAGCATCTTCAAAGGATTTTGGGTATCTTGATTAAGATAATATCTACCGTGCTTAGATAGAGTAGCAACCCTATTTCAAACTCACAAACATCTTTAAAATTGTTTTAGATTCAAGTCTGTTATTTTCTAAGCGTCTTTACGTCTCGTTTCCGTCCCGTCGTGTTATGAAAACATCGATGACAGCTAAATGCATCGAAATGTTTGTTTTCTGCCATCGGAGCTGCAACTAATGTTTTTATTCCGCTTCACTTGTCTTTGAAAGCAATCGCTAAGAAAAGTATTATTTAGACATGTTTTTGGGTGAAATATCCATGGGAAAAGTTTGATGCTAGGTGAAATCTTTTAACCTTATCGTTTTTGGAATAAATCTAGGTTAGTTGGTACCTATTCTTTGAGAGTTTTATCTTTTCATCATATTTTATTTCAGAGCAAAATGCTCTGAAACACGATGCAATTTTGTCTTGTTTTTTTTTAATGATGAATAGGTCGGCTCTTGACCTCGAAACTTACAAAGGCAAGAGTGAAGTCTATGATGGAGCGAGCCTACCCAGAAGGTGCCTATTAACTCACTTCTTAAAAACAACAGGGTCGTAGCTCAACGGAAATACAGACGCTGGAAGCTGATTCCAAATTTTTGCAGTGCTCATAAATGTTGTCTTGTTTTGCTAAAGCCGATGCCATTTATCGGCTGAGCAAGCGTCGCACTTACTAACGCGTTTATCCATACTAATATTATTAATCTGAAAGTAACTCTGTCTGTCTGTTTGTTACGCTTTCACGCCCAAACCGCTAAACAGATTAAGCTGAAATTTGGCATGGATAAAGGTTGTATCCCAGGGAAGGACATAGGCTACTTTTTATCCCGAAAAAATGAAAAAATCCCGAGGAACCGCGGGTCACACCGCGGGAGCGCAGCTAGTAGGGAATAAATTGCAGTGCGATACTAAATCGTATCGGTTTAAATTTTTCCGTGTAGGCTACATTGCTATCGACAGGATATGAAGAAAAAGTATTCTTTGAAACCTCAAAAAGACAAACATATAAATCAAGCCCGCATACCACTTCATAGTTTTCACATTAACTAGTTTCGTACCTATTTACGACGAGATAAAATTGTTTTTTGGCCTTCAGTGAACCAAATAAGAATATTCTACTACATTTCTATAAGTTTCTAAATTGTTTTAGCCGTGATAATTTGCCTTCAATCGTTGTTACAAAAAATCGATTGATTGTGCTATTTTGAGTATTAAAGATAATCTTGATCCTAATTTAATGCTGGATAAAATCAGAGAAATTATATTTAGATTTTTGGTTTTGAACAAACTAGCATAAAAGCCCACACTTGTATGTTACATTATGTAAGTGACGACAGTTGAGTACAGTCAGCAATGGAAGTCGATTTACAGTTGGACCTTATTAAAATGGCTATTGTTTTCGAAAACCAAGAAAAAATAAACTTTTCTTGGGAAATTATTACGAACAAAACTTTATCTTCAAATATTAGTAAAAATGTTGATCATGATGGATAGGATTCCGGAAATATTCAGATTTGTGAAACATAATTTCTTAATCGACTTTCGCTGCTGACTATACCTACAGCAACAGCTTGAGAATTTTAAGACATTATTCATCACGTGCTGTGTGAAAATGAGAAATATTTAAAACTCAAAGCTAAATTGCACAAAGACCATGAACTCCCAAGAAAACTACGTAAACGTAAAACGTAAACAGGTTCACGACTGTATCCCCAAGGTGCGGTAGACATTCTCTCAGCTCTTTTTTTTTGTTACTTATTCCAGATCCTTTGAAGGTGTCTAAGGGAGTCAGAGGCATGTCCAAATACATTGATACATGCCCACATCTTGCAGAAGTTAGTATTCCATACGTGACAGGTTGCAAGCCCATCGCCGCCTATAAGAACACTAACTGGTTTCCTCACGATGTGCTGTGTGAAAATCAGAAATATTTAAAACTCAAATAACACAAATGCCATTTGAACTCCCAAGAAAACTTAAATGTTTTAATCTAATATATAAAATTCTCGTGTCACAGTTTTCGTTGCCATACTCCTCCGAAACGGCTTGACCGATTTTGATGAAATTTTTTGTGCTTATCCGGTATCTATGAGAATCGGCCAACATCTATTTTTCATCCCCCTAAATGTTAGGGGTAGTCCACCCCTAAATTTTTTTTTTTTTAATTTTTTTACAAAATTTTTAATTTCTATTTTTTTATGATACAACATACAAAAATACATACAATCCTCAATTTTCACCCTTCTACAATCAACCCTTATTTTTTAATAGCGATATAATGGAAAAACAACGTTTGCCGCGGGTCAGCTAGTATAATATAAAAATCTGTTCTAGAAAGCTATTCAACTTCGAACGGCAATTTGAAAAATGAAACGATTCAATACTAAAATACAGCCACAATACTTCTAAAATATCCTGGCCACTCGTAAGAAAGTCTTACTTAGCAAAAATAAATCTTAAGACGACGGGATTGAGTATTTATTCCCGTAAACAATAATTTCAATAATGCTCTAATTAAAGTGCAGTAAAATAATTAAGGTGTGTTTACACTGTTCAACATTTTCAGAGCTAAAGTGTTCGAATTACTTAAGCTATGAATATTTTATAGTAAGGGATAATCAGAAGTGAGTCCAAAACGTTTGGCCATATTGTGCAGAAGCTAATAATATTCATTTTTAAATGATCTGGAATACATAGGTAAAAAAAATTTTGAAAAAAAAAATTGAACCGACTTCACAGAACACAAACAGAAGAACCTTCTACACACTAAAAAGAGAAAAATAAGAATATAATTTGTGTTGTACAGTGATTGTTTTAGTTTTACGGGAAAACTATTAATCCCTCAGGAATAAAATTTATATGGGACCACAATGAGAGTATACCCTTTCAAACAAAAAAAAATTTTGGAAATCGGTCCACAACTGACGGAAATATCGGTGAACATACGAGTACATAAAAAAAAAAAAACATACATACAGCCGAACATATAACCTCCTCCTTTTTTTGAAGTCGGTTAAAAAATCAAAAAACCTGACTGCAAGAAATATAAATTTTCATTCTTGCCAAGAATGTCAACTTTTGAGATTTACTACTTGCATGACTATTTGCATGCATTAATTGCAAATTTGTTTACAACACTAAGTTGAAACTTAAGACTATATATAATTTTGTAATCTCCTTTTAATTTCCTTCATTTTGATACCCCACTCGATATGATTGGTAATTTTTTTTCTATTAACATATTTCTATTTCGCTCCTAAGATCCGTCATTTTGTTTTATATATAACAAATATATATTTTTGTAATCTCCTTCTAACTTTCTTGATTTTGATACCCCACTCGATTTGATCGGCTAATTTTCTCAGTGTTACTATTTCACGCATAAGATCCGCCATTTTGTGCTCTACGCATCTTGCTCTGCGAAATTTTGCGCACGACTAAGCACATTGCACAATTTGTGAAGTTATGAATGAAAACATGTTTTTTGCTTCTCCTGTAAAGTGGTGTTTTTGCAGTTATCCTTTTATTCCCCGAAAACAGCGATATGTCGTGACGGTAAATCGATCGCTTTTTTCTAGCCCTAGTCTCCATCCTCGATACTGTCCGAAAAGGAACTTCGTTTCAAAGATACTCCATTATGAACTGTTCCTATCCCAAAGAATACCTACCAGTTCGTGGAAGCGTGTGGCGATCATCAAGCTATTGGTATAAGCACCGTTTAATGGTCTTTTGCAATAACTTTTAGTGGCCATTATATAGGAAGATCCGGTGTGTTTTTTGCTTTTGCTACAGTCATTGATAAAAATTCATAAACAATAATAATTCGAGACTAACTTTTTCATCATGGCGATTCTCTATGTAGGATTATTATTATTTTTATGGAAGAGGGGGCAAACGAGCCAGTGGCACACCTGATGGTAAGTGATTACCACCGCCCACAGACAACTGCAGCATCAAGAAGCACTGCAGATGCGTTGCCGGTCTTTGAGGTAGGAATCTCTTTTCTTGAAGGTGCCTAAGTCGTATCGGTCTGGAAATACCGCTGGCTAGTAGGTATCTACTGGTAATAATAAAAAAAATACTAAGTACTCTACGACAAAGATTATAGAAAATTCAAAAACATCAAATGGCCTTTTGTCGCTAACTGTACCTACCGATTTGGATTACAATACACGTATGAGCATGAATGGTTGTGAATGAATACAAAAAAAATGCAAAAAAAAATATAAGACGTCACTGTACTTCATCATCATCATTCACTGCCCACAACTGGGCATAGGCCTCTCTAGCTGTGCTAAATTGAGATAAATTCACACATTCTTCTTGTCGTTACTAAGTTCTTCCGAATCAGTCAGTGAGTGAATTTTAGGTTATCAAAATCCGTTCAGCTGTTTCACTTAGCAAGTACTTCTTCAGCAAGCTGCTCAACGACTGTCTGCCGCTAGAGGTTATTCAGAGCAATTGCTAAAAACATCAGTATAATTATATAAAAAAAAATTAATATACTAAAAAAAAGATTATTAAAGATTAATTAACTTGAATTTATGTAAAATTATACTTATTACTTTATTTTCTCAAAGAGTCTCTTTAGTAAGAGCAAGTGCGCAGGCCAGTGAGGGCAGTGTTTGCACGATCTAAACATCCAAAAATCTATTCAACCCAACTTCCATAGAACAACAAAGGCCTATAACACCTTTCCAGGTTTTCTACGATATTCCGATTTCCTTACGTTGTTTTCCTTCACCCTAACTGGCACTATATAAAACTATATGAGTGTATTATTTTATGAATCGTTTGAATGTTCACAATTTGGCCAGCGGTAAACTGCAGTGCGATTTGCTCACGCGCCAAAAGCACTGAATAGCCCACGCTTGTGAGCGTGTGCTTTTGTCATGCATGTAGGCACTTGGCAACGAGTAATACTTTATTTTTTGAAGTTAAAACTTCTTCAGGCTCGTTGGGCATTTTTGATGAGACGAGAATAAATTCTTGGATTCGCTTCGAAAGGTCACGTGCGAGTCACGTGGCTGCTCACCGACACCTACCAGAAGCGCCATCTAGTTCTGTACTTGGTAAACTTTTACGGCAATATTTTACATTCTAAAAGCCCGGGGTCTGCTGATACAATCAATATTTAATTCTTTAGTTTATTTTCCATCCAAAAGTTGCCTATTATCTTAGTGCCACCTTATTTATTTCTCTTGTGTTTTTTTGGTGTATATAGCAATAAAGTGTTCATTATTTTTAAGCAGCACGCATTGAATCGTGCTAATAAAGCCAACTTCAATATTTATATGACAACGCTCGATCCTTCATTAGCTATGGCATTTTTATTTGTGGACAAAATGCCACTTTGTTACCGCCTCTCACAGCTTCTCATAACCAACAATAAATTCTGATATTTGGGAGATAACAAGCGTACAGTGTAACACAACTCATCGCACACCCTATACACGCTACGCTACAAAACATGTATTTTTAACCGACTTCAAAAAAAGGAGTAGGTTCTATGTTCGGCAGTATGTATGTTTTTTATGTATTTTCACCAATATTCGTCATTGTACAAGCTTTGCTTAGTTTGGGGCTAGATGACGCGTGTGAAATATCCAGCAATATTTTATTATTATAGTGATCGAACTACATAATTATGTCAAGGTGGTTCTCGATTGCGAACTAGTTTTTTAGTTAACCTATGCTGTACTAATAAAAGAAAAGTTTAAAGTTCTCCCCCAAATTCCATCGAAACTTTTCTCTTTGATAAGTTTCACCAAATATTTTGAAATGAATAAAACTAAACTTCTAAAACCTTCTAAAAGGCTTTCGTGATTTGATGACATAATTAATTTGAGAATAAACGGGTTTTTATCACGTACTTGTTTTATTTGGTCCCGACGTTTCGAACGCGTTGCAGCGCTCGTGGTCACGGGAGAACTGGTGCACGGCGAGTCAGTTTTTTCTATTGAGGGTAGGATCCGTATTTACCCTCAATTCGTCCTCAGAATCCGATAAATCCAAGTTCATACTCCGACACACGACTAAATAAAACATGTACGTGATAAAAACCCATTTATTCAAAAATGAATAAAACTAAGACACTCCAAAACTGTGTGCCACTCTACATTATTATGCAGAATCCATTACAAAGTTTTTGTGTTCGCTTAACGACAATTTAATGTTCTATAACATGTCCTCAGTTCCAGATGCAGGCATACGCTTAAAATATGTGTTTTTTTTTTTAAATAGCGACCGTCATCTGGCGTTGGTAGTTATCACATTAAGATCTAAGCAAATATCAAATGTAGTCAAATTGTGTTCTGGACAGTCCAAGACCTAAAAACGCTGAAAATATGATTTTTGAAAAACGGTGACGTCGGATGCATAAAAACAAAACGTAATTATCCTGATTGTCCACATCAACCATTCATAGTGGTTACCATGTCATACGCAAGATCCTTTGAAGATATTATTTCAGGAGTTTTTAGCTACTTCTTATATATTATGGATCGGCGCAAGGAATATTTTTTTTCATACAAACTTTAACACCCTGTATAACACTCTTAAGGGTTGATTTTGAAATGCTATACGCCTATATGTTATTCTACAACTTAAACTATCTTAAGTCCAAATTTCATTACAATCGGATAAGTCGTCACCGAGATACGCGAGGACAAACATGCGCACACACAGACTCGCATTTATAATATTAGTAGGATAATAGACCTTGGATTTCTAAAACAGTTTAGAATAAATGCGCATGTTGACATAATTATTATTATCATCGGGATCATCGTCAAAATACGGTCACCGTTTCTCAAGAAAATACATTGTCCAAAATACCAATCCTTTTTTGGAGTAAGCAAGTCCAATGGTTAATGCTTTTAGGATGGTACTCGTCTTTTGGGATCTAAGTGGTACTTTACCATTTCAATCTCAGCATCGATGTGGTTTTGAAATGTCCTTTTATTTTAAAAGAGGTAAAATAATAGCATTCCAATCTATTCAGGTAACATTTTAGAGTTTAAATTAATAAAATTTGATCCGAACGAAGGTTGGTTATAATACCGGTCACAAAAGTACACAAATGTATCTGACTACGGCGGTAAAATTTATAAGAGCTCGTCGAATGAGTCAGTGGCCAACTCTGGTAACGTAGTTTATAGGCCGCCTTAAGGCCTCCGATAAGAGCTACTTACATAGTTCCTTGCCCAGCACCCAGGTCTCCGGCCGCGAGCTGACTTCCACCAGCACAGTGGGCGTACACACCAGCAGCACCATCAGATCAGCAATACTCAAATTCACCAGAAAAATGTTCGTCGAATTCCTCATATCCTTAGTCTTCAAAATCACTATAGGCACCATCACATTCCCTATCACGCCCAAACACATTATCACTATGCAAAAGGTCATTGACGTTGCTTTTATGTAATACGGAATTTCAGCGTACTCTGTGAAGTTTGAATCGGTAATGTTCGGGATGGTATAATTCGACACGAACTCATCCGAACGGAACTCGGTGAGATTCTGAAAGGTGACATTTTGTAGGTCACCAGTGAGATCTGTGACATTTTTGAGTGTGTGTGTGAGGTTTGTGTAAAGATTCACATCTGTAGTCGTGTGTGTGAAGTTTGAAGAAATCATGTGTGTCGATTCATTATTTCACATTTTTTCGGCGTTAGTTTTGTTGATCAACGTAGCATTGTTTCCTCTTTTCGTATCTGAAACAAGAGGTACAATTGAGTAACAATATAATTTAGTAGGTCGAATTCGTTTGACTTCTGCAAATTGAGAATAAGATAATTCTTAGTAAGGACCTTCCTTTGCAATGAAAACCAATTGACGACACTGAAAGACGCCAGGGGCATTTTGTACCTCCTCTGCGCTACTTTAAGCTACTTTGGGATAAAAATATAGGAACAAAAGAATGAAATGAGTAAGTAATTTGAATCACGATTTTATCAAGTACGCTCTACGAATATCTAATATTCGTGGTAGGTAAAGTAAGCAGTTCCGATTGGTTTTAATTCAAATGTTTTGATAAATGACGATGAAATAACAAATCAACAAGAATCAACGTAATATTTCAAAATGCTTAAACTGGGTATTGAACCTGCTCTCGTAAACAAGACAGAAGTTAATCTATGGTGTTATGTGGAAATATTGCTGTCTGCCTAAAGACAGCTTCTCGCTCAACCGGCACGTTTTCAGGATTGATCGCGAAAGAAAATTATTTTATCGGTCTGTTTATTTCTTTGAGCTTACGGAATGAAATATTGTACAAAATATTCGAAAACATGACATAAATAACTACGAAAGACGAAAAGGTAATTAAATTTCCGAAAATATCATAATCTTCTTATACGAGTAGCTTATTTAAGACAGATTAAAACCAAAGCAGGCGCGGATCCACTATAGCGGGCAATATGGGCATGCCCACAACCTTAATTGAACGAGCGAGCGAGCGAAGCGTCTCAGTTTACAAATTGGCCAAAAAATGCTTTTGTCCATCTGTCTTCTCGTCTACAGATCGCATTTTTCAACCGATTTCACCAAAATTGGCACAAGAATTCCTTAAATTACTAAAAAAATACTAGTGATCACCCCACGGTTTTGCCCACTTGAACGTACGAGTAGGTACGTATACATTGTACAAAATCTTGGTCAGGGCGTCATCTATTTGTAATTTATATCTCATTTGTAGGAATGCACTACATTATACCTAGATCATGAGCGAGTTCATGTTTCGACTCGCACTTGGCCGATTATCGGGCATACCCACAACTTTTTTTGAGGGCTGGATCCAAGAGAATCGAACCCACGATCTCCTTTCTGACCTTAACGAAGTCTATGCTATTTTTCTTAACAACATTATTTTGGCCAAACTTTACTTTTCAACCACCACGACCCTAATGACTTTTCCTCCATTCTTCCGTAGATAGTTATGAGGTCATTGACCTACAAGGAAAACAAAAGAACCAGTTTAGTTATTCTTATCTCATGAAGGCGGGTTTTTAATTGTGTGTGTAGATCTATTTATGTGTGCGTAAGCGATACTGAGCGCTCATTCGTCCACGGAGCGTTCCCGAGTTTACACAATGAAGACCAACCTGCCTTCGTGAGAGCTGTACATCCAAGTTGTTCTTCTATAAATATTCATTCATAGTGTCGTCGCTTTTCTTACTTACGTCAAAGCAAACTTTAACTGCTTTACAATGCTGTAAAAACTTTTAAGTTTAAGTTTAAATTCTATTCTCCTCTTACATAAGTGACAAAGGATTTCTATAACCGACTTCAAGAAGGAGGTTCTATGTTATTGTTGCATTACTGATGATGATCAGAAACAATTCAAGGACAAATAATTGTACCTCCTCCTTGCGTCGTTTCCCCAGTGCTGGGGGTCGTGACCCATCACGGAAGTATCTTCTCCCGTACGATGTTGCGCCATTTGTTTCGGTTTTCAGCAGCATGCACAGCTTCCGGCATGTTGAGGTCGAGTGTGCTGCGGATCTGGTCTGACCAACGCATCGGGCTCCTGCCTCTTGGCCGCTTTCCCTCGACTTTACCCGTGACTATGAGCTTCTGGAGATTGTCTCCGGGTTTACGGGCTATATGGCCAAAGAACTCGCGGATCCTGCGAAGGCACACAGATGACAGGCGTAGCTTTTTGTCCAACTTGAGTTCCTTTAGCACCGATGATAGGTTGGTTCTGTGCGCAGTCCAGGGGTAATTGTACCTACTTACAGGTCAAATCATTTTCAACGTAGTTTGCCCGCACTAGGCCAAAGTGGGATTTGGGTGTTGGAGCATCAACAGTACCTACGTACTCGTAGCTCACAGGAATCTTAGTGTGGGATCAGGATGTATGTATGTGTCATTACTTTACGTACTGGAATAAGTTGCCTCTTGTATTGATTAGGTACTTATATTAAAAACATTAACTTAATCAGTAATCCGTGCTGGCCGAATGGTTATACCTCAACTTTCAATCCGAAGGTTGTGGTTTCAAACCCCAGCCGTGCATCAATGGATTTCGCGTATTAAAATGTATATTGTGCTTTAACACGTGCTCTAAGCGGTGAAGGAAATCATCGTGAGGAAACCAGTTAGTGTTCCTATAAGCGGCGATGGGCTTGCAACCTATCACGTATGGAATACTAACTTCTGCAAGATGTGGGCATGTATCAAATATGTGTTTGGATATGCCTCTGACTACCCCCCTTAGACATCTTCAAAGGATCTGGAATAAGTAACATAAAATATCTGAGAGAATGTCTACCGCACCTTGGAGATACAGTCGTGAACCTGTTTACGTTTTACTTAATCTGCAAAACTGGCTAACCATTTCGTAAAACTGCACTAGGTATTTATTAAAAAATTGCTGCAGCTTGCAAGAAATCTGCTTGTCCAGGGAATTCGATGAGAATTAACTGCCCATTTCATAATTTGCGCTTAAATTTTGCAAATAAAACAGACATTTTTATTTTCCCCACGGTGAATAAAAAATGAATTTTACTCAGAAATCTACTTTGCTAAAAATAGCCACTTTACTAAGCTTACACACTGATCTCTCAAGCCTTGCATTAGACTCCTGGACCCTTAGCATCAGTTTAAAAAGTCTTTAAATTGTAAGCGAGTTCGTCATAATGAAGGAAATCATAACATTTACTTAATAAATACCTACACGAGTTTCAAGTCATCCTTGATTAGAATTATGCACAACTGAAATAAAGGCCTGCAACTTTTTCTAAATTCACGCAAATACTACAGATGCCTAATAATGCCTATAAAATGAGATGCGCATAAAAAAATACGTGATTGTCGTGGAACAACTCGGTTGGAACGAAGCAAAGAGTGCTTTTCTGTACTGGGAATTTCAAATTCCAATTCAAATTAAACGCTCTTCCGTACTAACAATGTTACTTTCTATGGACTGTTTGCGGCTGCGCACTTCGCACTGTGACGATTTCGTGACGTGACGGTAGTGACGGTGAAATGGAACGATATTTTTCTTCCAACCCAAAGGAACTTCGTTTCAAAAATGGAGCACAATTAGAATTCGAACTCACGACCAAGCTAAGACTCTACCCCACTCATTATTACTTGGTATATTATAAACAAAATTAAAAAGGCACACTAGGATGTCTCCATACGGATTTCAAGATTCTTTGAAGATGTCTAAGACAATAAAAAGTCTAAGCAAATGTTTTTCCAAGACCTTAGCATTCCATACATTGCAAGCTCATCACTGCCTACCTACAGCACTGACGTCATTCTCCACGTCACGCTTCCTGTTCATGACGTCAGTAACTAGTGCTATCTATCCCGCTCGTCTAGACAACGATGCCCACGCGATCAGGGGGATGCAGGAGCAGGCATGGACTCAGGGTACTCTGACTGGACTCCTGAAGCATTTTCTAGAATCTAAACATTGGAAAGACGATCTGATAAAGGTTGCTGGGAGTCGTTGGGACAAGATCGATTGCTGTGGAAATCGATGGGGGAGGCCTATGTTCAGCAGTGGATACTAGATGGCTGACATGATGATGATGAAACATTGTAAGTCTTCTTGCCCATTTTTCGAACCAGCTTGGCTTTTGGCTTTGAAGTTCTGTAGTATTTTATCTTTTTAATAATTTAGTATGCAGTTCCATATATCTGTAAGTAGTCCGAAACCCTTCGTTTGCAAACTCGACTTGACACTTAGCCAGTTTTCTTAATAAGTAGATACCTACTGAATGAGTCCCTGTAATCGTGTGGGAGTATCTAATTGTTATTTATTTTGTAGTGTGTGGTGAAGACAATCTAATTAAATGCTCAGTTATTTAGTAGCGTACATAGTTTTAGTCTCAATCTAAATTGAGTATCTTGAAAGGTTTAAAATGTTGGAACGGGAAAGGAATTCCATTCATTATAAAACTACTTAAAAATTACCCAAATTAGCCTGTCTTCCTACTCCTCTATTTATCTATCAGAGCATGCTAATTATTTAATTGACTAGTCATTTTAGAATAGAATAGAATAGAATAAAGTTTTATTTTCTCCACATCATATACACAGTTCCACAATAGGTACTTAAATCTACACAATTTTA
Organism: Epirrhoe tristata; assembly: GCA_951394285.1. NCBI lineage: Eukaryota > Metazoa > Arthropoda > Insecta > Lepidoptera > Geometridae > Epirrhoe > Epirrhoe tristata. The sequence continues at coordinate 6,425,494 of OX596159.1, read as the reverse complement.
TGTGGGCGAAAATACGGCTACCCCTCAGCATTTGCTCCAACAGCTCGAGAGTGTTGGAGCGCTGGTTTTCAGTGGCGCACCATGAGCTCCAAATTAAGCAGAGCTTGTGTTAATATTTGCAGCTGCAGATTATACAATTCAGGCAACCTCAATACCTCCACAGGCAAGCCTCAACTGCGCTATCAAGGTCTAATATTTGCAGACCATACAAGCGCATTAATCGCGCGGTGGAAGTTGAACCCACAACCTTCTGCACCTCAGTTCTACTGCGCCATTGGGGTCGTATAATAAGCGTAAGCGACTCCACAATTAAGTTTAGTCGACATCACAGTAAATTAATCGACGGAATGAGTTTCCGAGACATGATGAACCCCCACAATGCAGTTAGCAACAACATTACCCATTAATAAAGGACCCGAGAGATGGAGTAGGTCAACCTGGGTCAATATTGACACGTGTCTGGTGATATAGTGAATGAAGTTTGGTATAACCTAATGATGCTACCAGAGAAATGATAAGCTATGTAGTGACGATGCTACTGACTGAACTGTACACCAATGACAATTTTATTTACGAAATTCGTGAAGAAAGTCACTTAGATCTGTTATTTTGGGAAAAGGTGATTATATGATTTGTTTCAAACGAGATTAGGTAGTACTTTAGAAAAATCAGACCGATACTAGCAGCAGTCCGGCTCGAAATATCGTGTAATTTGAAAGCGCTTGGAGGGGTTTCCACCGCGAGAGGAGCAGTCTCCGTTGATGGTTTCCATGGTACGTATTGTTTTTGTGGCTAGAAATTGACAGTTTCCCATTTCTCCGCTTCGCTCCAACTCAGCTCATTCCTCGCTCGCAAATTCCTTTTGCGGTGGAATTCTTAAGACAAAAGTCTTTGTTGATGGAAATCTAAACCTATTTTATAGAGTCAAATCCATTTACACTTTCCACGCTTAGCCATCTCTTGCTCATTACCCTTTCTCGGTGGAAACCCGACTAATGTTTCGATTCTTTTGATTTGTCTTAGCGGAAACTCTACCGTTTCTCTTCTATTATTTATAATATTCACAAAAGTAGGATATTCTGTAAAAGTAGGATATCCGCCTTCTGCCGTCTGTCGCATGTCGGACGACTTGTGGGCAAAGACCACAACCGAATGGGTGCCCAACGCAAGACGTCCGCGCGGCAGACCACCACGGAGATGGCGGGACGAGTTAGATGTGCATCTTCCAGATTGGCCCACTGCAGCCATGGATAGGAAAAACTGGAAAAAAGGAAGGGAAGCCTTTGCCTTGCAGTGGGACAATACAGACTGGAATAAATAAATAGGATATTTTTATTCGTTTCTCAACTTACGATAGTTTTAGATTAGACACTGCCAAAAACTACGCTGTGTCATGTTTGTCTGTTCGGCACGACATCGTAAATCACCGACTGGCTGCGGGACGCCATGTAAGTTCCCCTCTTGCTTACCGAGCAACCTACTGCCATAGTTTCGTGGTAGACCAACCTTTTTTTCAATTTTGTAATAGTTTTGCCCGCGGTTTCGATCGCGTTATGTTTATAAATCTTTATACTTACTACCAGCCCCCTTAGCATGGCGATTGTCTAGGTACCGGAGAATAGATAAAAATGACAGTAATGACATTAGAGTGTAGATAAAAGTAACTTTTATCCACATTCTTCCCGTTTTATCTACACTCTATTATTGTCATTTTTATCTATTCTCCGGTACCTAGACAAAGGCCATGCTAAGGGGGCAGATATTAATCACTAATTCGGTCCTTCAGGATTACTTTCGCAGAATTAAAGTTAATTCGAGGTATGAAGATACCTTAATCATTTTCATTCCTGTTCAGCCGTTTCTGCGTGAGGGAACAATTCTTTTTTTTTCAACCGACTTCAAAAAAGGAGGAGGTTCTCAAGTCGTCTGTATGTTTTTTTTTTTTTTGTATCTTGTTACGCGATTGTTCCGCCATTTGTTGACCGATTTGCAAAATTCTTTTTATGTTTGAAAGGGTATACTCCAGAGGTGGTCCCATATAAATTTTATTCCTGAGGGATTGATAGTTTCCCCGTAAAACTCTAAACACATTCCCTCCTAGCCATGTCACAAATAGAAATCGAATCGACAGCTTGACACCCTGAGTCACACCGCGTTTCGAGTCAAACATTGAAGTCGGTTTTCTTTTTAGTATAAAAACGTAATTATGGAAGAGGGAGCAAACGAGCCAGTGGCACACCTGATGGTAAGTGATTACCACCGCCCACAGACAACTGCAGCATCAAGAAGCACTGCTGATGCGTTGCCGGCCTTTGAGGTAGGAATAGGCTCTTTTCTTGATTCTTCCAAACTTTCGCTAAGTGTAGAAGATTCATGCCGTTTCCATTACATGAATTCTAGAATTTCCTAGATGTAGAGCTTACCCATTGTACTATATTTTTGCATGTTTGTTTTTTTTATTTGTGTTATTTTTATGGTGCACAATTTTGTACAAGTTGTATTCTATTCTATTCTATTCTATTCTATTCTAGTACTAACATTCGTAAGATTGATAAGTAGACCCGACAGCACGTATAAACAGTCTGACTGTTAATTAATTGTCTACCCTCATCAGACCTCCTTAGGTACTTAACTTACATACTTATAGTACCTATACAATAGTGAACATTGTAATATTACACTAGAAATACCCCAAATTGTTGTGACCAGTTACAAGTTGTGTGTAAGCTTTTAGGTTTGTCAAAAAAGATTTAAAAGTTTAAAAAGTACTTACTAAATTAAAATACTGACCAAGTACTGATTACAAACATTACAAACAGATTAAAATCACCAAGCTAAATTAAAAAACTTCTAGAACTGTCCTGATATCTAATCTTATTAAAAAGTTGACTATCTACGGAAAGAACTATCCAATCACGGCGAGGGAATTCAATTTAATCGCTATCTCGGCGTTCTTAATTCAAAATTGAATTATTTTATTACAAACGGCCATTATGACACGCAGTTTGTTCGATAATGGAAGAAGTCATTCGATGTTCTTGTTTTTTCTATTATTTTAACATCCATTCTAGATTATTTAGTACCGTACTTACTTATTTTAACACACGTCATGTAGATTATTACAGGTACGTTTTAGAGAATGCCTTCAAGGTAAGACGATACCTACGTGTTTTTACCCGACTGTCAAAGAAAGGTTTATGTTTTTCGCGCATATCTTGTGTGTATACATGTATGTATATTGTATGTATGTAATGCGTTAAATTTCTTTGATTGTTCTTTTTTGAGATGGAAAGGCTTGCCCAGCACCTAAACCATCTTCTCAGCTTAATCAGCCGCCCACAGGAAAGACGACGGGTTTCCTTACGATGTTTTCCTTCACCGAGTTTGTGTTAAAGCGCATATAAATGAAATATAACATACACAAAAAACTCCTCTTCGGGTAGGCAGAGAACACAAATTTCCGCTGATATAATATTTTGGCTTATTCTGTCTCATAACATTCTTCATACAAGCCGGTTTATGTATCGGATTTTAATTAAACAAAGTCAAAGCTAAGCCCTGCAAATTTCATTCAACAAAACTACTGGTTTAAGTAAACTCGGTTTAAACTTTCGCCCAGAACTCTCCCGAGTAAGTATTTCTCTGACGTGCGAGTTATTTTAATTATTTTCACACTGGTTTACCTGAGATGACAGTTGTTTACTCTGTTATTTGAGGTCCATGTTCTTTGAAATATTTATGAGTTATTTTTTGGAACGAAGTTCCTTTTCGGACGGTATCGGATGGGGGCTAGACGAAAAAAGTGTTAGATTTTTGCGTCACGACACATGTATATGTCAAAACGTCACAATGCGAAGTGTGCAGTTGCGAAGCAGTCCATAGATTGTTACATTGTTAGTACGGAAGAGTGTTTCTAGGATTTTAATATATAATTTATTTGACAATGCCAAATGTCTAAGGTGAAACTTCGTTCCAACCGAGTGTTCCACGACACTCACGTACTTTTTTTTTATTCTATGACATTTTCCGATGTAAGTAAGCGCCACTTAAATTCATTCAATTCAATAGGACCGATCACCTAGAATTCTCTTATGTGTTCAAAATCATGGTCTATTTCAATCAACTCTACAATTTCTTCGTTATTGATAGTAGGTAATCTTTAAACACCCTGTGTCGGAGACAAATCGTCGTAGCATCGTCCGACAACGCGCCTATGGGACGCGGCGAACGAGGTCCGGGGGACGAGGCGCGACGCGCCCCGCCACATCGAGCCTACAAGCACTACACCAAAAGACACGGGACAAACTAGGCACGCGTCATTTATTTCCAATACACCTATTGTCCACTTTTATTTCTATCTACCACTGAGTATCCCCAACACCCTGTTTTGTTTGTGTTCACAACTTAATACAAAAAACTTAAAAACTTGAAGTGTTTCAAAGTACAAAACTACTTACTTAAATCTTAAACTAAAGATTATGGCGTTAGTTTTCAACAAAATGAGTTATTTCTTCAGCGAAAGTTGAAATACAAAAAGTTCGGTGTTCATTTCAACAGTACGTGGGTACAAGAAGGGTCGTGTCCGTAATAATTAAACTTGCAAACTGAAAGGGTGTAGGGTAACTAAACGTTAGGTGAGACGCGACTTTTTGTCGCGACATTCTGCTAAAACAAACTTCCCGCAACTATCCCCCTTTCCACCTCCCCCTTTTGGATTTTTTTTTCATAACATCTTGTGTAGAATTTTAAAATGTATTTATTTATTTTACCCCCTTTCTCCCCCTATTTTCGCCCCAATCAAAAATCGCAATCGACAAAAGTTTTCTGATCAATCAAGGAACCTGTTTGCCAATTTTCGTCAAATCGGTTGAAAAATGCGACCTGTAGGCGATTACTGACGGACAGAAGGACAAAAGCATTTTTGGCCAATCTCGAAACTAAGACGCTTCGCTCGGTCAATTATTACCTAGGATATTTTACTGAAAAATATTACGACTATTTATTAAGATATTATTTTATATCCAACACAAAACCTTTTGGAGATGTCTTTGGTAATTAAATACTCCAAATACTTACATATCTGGCTCGGCCGAACGCTTTCCAGTCCAGATCTAAAAAGCTTTTTATATAGTTTAGTGCGACTTAAAGTCGCGTCTAATGTTTTTCGCTCCTGGCTTAAGCACTAAACTTTTTACGAGCCAACAGAAATATTCATTACAAGTAACACCTGTGTTGGTTTGTCACAATTTATCTGCCACATACCGCATTCTTGGAGAATGGAAAGGATGTGGGGATCATTATGAACGGCAGAATAAAATACGGGTTAAATTAGATAAATACTTTCATTTTAAAATGTTCGACAGCCTATTTAGAGAATGCAATGGTAGTCTAGTAGTAGCGGCCCCGCCTTCCGTAGGTCGTAGTGCTAGGTTTAAATCCGGTCATGCACGTGAAGCCTCTCAGGCGCACTTATATTCCTTTCGCCACACTGATTTGAAAGAACTAGTTACAAGATAAGAAGAAGATTACGAGAGTTAAATAAAAGCCACAGCTTTTTAAAATATTAATGAAAGTTTGGCTTAAAGAAATTTAATTCTAAATGCTATACTACAATAAAATCTCTAATCATAAAGTTGTCATATCAATATTAATAATGGGATTAAAATGATTCAACATTTTGTAACAAAAAACTTAACTGACTACTTAAAATAAATAAGAGTTATGATCGCCAAAGTTTTAAGTTGTTTAATCAGTAACAAACTTGAGTTGAAAATATTAAAACGGAATTACACGTCTCTTCTAAAAATTATGTTCATCTCATAATTCAACGTGATGAAATGTGCATTTATTTTCTAGGAAGAGAATTGTCATAGAGCTAAGAAACGAGTGTATGTGAAATACCTAAATTAAATGTTTTTAACTGAAACACACCATATCAATTAGTTCTTTAGCAGGAAAGGTGCATTTACACGATGCCTAAGCCCCGCCCATTTGAACATGCGCTTACTATGACAAATCGCTTTAGTACGATGAACGAAAAGATGAATAGTTGCCGTGCGATACAATATCGTAGGTATGGGTTTAAATCGCTCCGTGTAAATGCACCTTAACTTACAACCTGTCACGTACTCCAACTCCATGTGTATGTATTTGTTGGACGCGTCTCTGTCTACCTACCCTTAGACATCTTCAAAGGATCTTGTGTGACTTGATCAGAGAGTCTACCGTGCTTTTAAGATAACAGTCGTAAAAAATAATAATGTCATAGTATAGGCAAAAATGAGTAGCTAAATTCTACATTGGGGCATCATTGAAATCGATGAAGTTGTGTTTCCATTCGAATTTCATTCAACTTCTCTACTACGGAAGAGGCTTTCCAATCTCTACGTAAGTAATTAATTAAACAGGCAGCGCGGGATGAGAGAAATGTTTTGCTTCCCGATTTCAGAAGTCGCGAACGCCGCGGGACTTCTCTGAGTAAACTTATAATTTATGCTTATTACGCTTGCATTTAATTTTTTTTTTTTTAACTTAGGGCCCTCGCCCACGGTGACTTTAAGAAGCGATGCAGTCGCGCGTTTGTGAAACGCGTGACTGCATCGCTACTAACGCGTATATAATCACATACAAATCGACAGATTCGCGACTGTATCGATACGAACGCGCGACAACATCGCTACAAAAAGTCGCCGTGGACCCTTACTCAAGTCACAGTCACAGATAGGTAGTATATTGTCTGTGGTATTGATAAGAACAAGATCCATTTCTTCTTCTTTTGGGTTGATGTAACAACACACAGATGTAACACACACATATAAATAACTATTGGCACGCATTCGCTCACGTATCACCAACGTTTTTCCAATTCTCACCCCTAAAGGGGTAGAATTTCCAAAATTCCTTTCTTAGTGCTCCCCTACGTCATGAAAGGAATGTACTCTCCAAGTTTCATGTTTCTAAGACATAAGCCGTAGAAACACATGTACCTATGTACCATGGCTTAGGAACAATGAGACTTTGGCTGTAGGTTGATACCCTATGTCGAGTCGGTCACTAAAGCCTTATAATAATATTATACATATAATACCTACTTAGAAGCTGTTTTACACGCAAACCCTGCTGGGTCACCTTTTCTTGTTCTCACCCAAACGCCTAGCCTTACATAATTAACCTAAGCTCCATTATTCTGCTGACAAAATCACTTCGCACCTTCATCCCAACATTTTCACTACTTTTCCCACAAATCTTGAGTGTCCTGTCCTTACAAATTAGACCTCTGGGCGTCTCATCCCAGGGGATCCTAGTGCGTGTCTTTGTTGGAAAATAAACTATGTTGATTTAAGATTTTGTCAAAATGTCAGCGGTGATTGATTTACCTTTCACCACACTCTGGGCAAAATGTAGGTCAGTGACCTCATGTGATTTATGATTATGATAGTTAATTTTGCGAAGTATGAAGTATTTTTGCAGATGAAAAAATAATTGTAGATAATATGCTAATTTATGTTATTCCAGCCAGTTTATGGTCAAAATTCATTATAATCTTATCTGCAGTCAGTCCAAAATGATTGAATCATACGGTTATGCCATTTATAAACTAGCATAGTAGTTAGAAAATATTAACTCAGTTGGTAGGTAATTGATTAATCTATCCAGTCATAATTCAAAATTACGAAAAAGTTTAATCAAAAACTTGTTAAGCGATTAACGGTCTTACATCATCGAGGATGTTAATGACTAATTTCTCACCAAACGATTTATAAATACCAAAATACCTACCTAGTGGTACTAATACTTATTATAAATCTCAAGTTTGTATGTTTAGGCGTTTTATTGTGTAGTGCAAAATTATGCATTTTGCACTTACCTTTGAAATAATATTTGACACCTACTGCGGGTTCCGAAAAAAAAATTCGCTGAGTCAGCTGAATAAACTAGAATATAAATTATACTAAGGATTTCATAACGTAGGCTTATTATAAAACCTCTCACCCCAAACGCATACTTATACAATTCAAATTAGCTAAAAGTACTTACTTATACTAGGTAGGTAGGTACAAAATATCATGAGATATAATGTGTAGCCCGTTGGCTACTCAAGTCTATTCAACGAGATAATGTCGCCAGCCCTTTGAGCACTTTACCTGCGGTCGGTGATTTGAACTGTTTCGTTTTAAGTCTATCCTTAGTTTAATTTCAATAGGACGTTTTTTGTGTTTTGTTTGATAATCTATGTCTCTGTACCTATATCATATATCGGTTACCTACACAAGCAAAGCCACGCGCGGCAGCTTGTACATAACAATTTATGCGCTGACCTACAAAACTCCGTGTTTGAAGAATAGAAAGTTATGTTAAATGACTTTTTAAGGAAGATTGAAGACATCATATCTAAGTATACATTAGTTATTTCATTTTTGGTATTTCATATTCATGTTTGCGATTTTTTATGTGTTTGTGCCTCTGTATGGGTGCTGATATAGGTACCCGAGATCGCCGTTAATACACCTACATCATCAGTTTCACAATTCGCATGTTACGTAGCTAAAGGACAATGTCCTTATTTTGAAGAAGTTTGTATTCCATATTGACGGGTTTTCTTCGCCGATTGCGTAATATTTTTTTCTAAAAGAAAGATTCCGTTGATGCATATGTCAGTAAGAATTATTTTTACATCGATTCATGGCATCGCACCTTATCTAATTGGTAAGATTAAGATCCCATTGTGTAGTACTTAGATAACCTTATAAAATAACACCCAATTATTATCAGCAAATTATTTCAGAACATGTTACAAACTGGTGCAAGATGATCTGATACGGAAGATTTATGATATGGCGATAAATAACGAAGGAAATACGACAATTTGCTGCTTACCGAGTTCCTGATTTACTCGACGATTGTTTTCGATATTCTTGTAGCCGATAAAACTTCGGAAATAGGTTATCGAAATGAGAACTAAAAGACGGGTAGTTAATTTATGCTAGAAAAAAAACTGACTTTTTGTATCAAAAAGCTCATAAAAATTGTATTAATTATTTTTGTCATTCAATTTATTCAATTCTGTATCCCCAGTCTTTCCTTAAGATTCTTAGATTCTAGAGATTATGGTTTTTACAAGACATCTAAAAGTCCATATACTTATAATAATAATCCTCCTGACCGATTTTGGCTCTTGACCTCGAAACTTACACAGGTGATACGAGGTATGAGGTCTACGATGGAGCGAGCCTACCCAGAAGGTGCCTATTAACTCTCTTCTTACAAACAACAGGGTCGTAGCTCAGCGGGAATACAGACGCTGGAAGCTGATTCCAAATGTTGGCAGTGCGCATAATAAAAGAACTAAACTAAGTATTAAGTATTACTAAGTTTTTTTAATCTATGGGCTTGGATGTTTAGCCTGAATGCTGCTTATTATAAAAACGTAAAACTTTGGTTGAACCCCATGTTGACACATGTCAAAACAAAACTGTTACCAAAACAAAGCGTTCTATGGACGAGTATTAAAAGATCGTTTTTTTGGGACAGTTTTTTAGTTACACTTGGTTTAAACTCGGCTCATTTTCTTGTAATAAGCCCCCATATGTCTAATATAACCTATTTTACCGCTAAAGGTCCGGTTACAAGGAACGCAAGTTAATATGCCATTAACAAAGTTATAATTTATATTGGCCAACGGTCTATTTTCAAGATGTTCCCATATAGTACATTATTAGGCACATTCCATACGTGACGGGGTGCAAGCCCATCGCTGCCTGTCAGCGTCCAGGGTTAACAAAGCTTTTACAATAAAGCAAAATTTGATTGACATCAATACATTTTTCTATTAAATAGCATAAGAATAAAGTCAGTACACAGTAACGCACTTAGCCGCGCTCTGGGTGTTAACATAAAGGCGCGCGACTAACTTAGCCCCACTCAGGGGAAATTATGACTTCTCAACAATGATTTAGATGCTGGACTCGTTTTGTCCAGTGACTTGGACTGTGGCACTTTCACATTCATTCACAATACAAAAGGTATCTAAGTTACCTAGTACATTAGTCATGTGGTTTCGATAACATAAGCTCTGCATACTTTGGGGCCAGATGTGCGTGGAGTACCTAAGTAAGCAGCTTTACAAGCACTATCAGGGAGAACAGAAAGAGTAGAGCGATAAATGTCAAAGTACCCTCAATCTACAACTTTGTTTAAAGAATTTAGTGAAATAATATTTTTATGATTATTGTTTCGTGTAAATATTTATAAATAAAAATATTGTTAGTAATTTTGAGTCGGTGACAAGCAAATTAATTAATTATGTCACCTACTCAAAATTACTTAGATATACTAACATTAGTTTGAGAACAAAATGAGGGAAGATATTCATATCTCGGGATCGTAGCCAGTGGAAAATGTGGAAATCTGTGGCCTCTTCCACCTCTAGAAATAGGAGTGATTAAGTAAGTATGTGTTTTATTTATTGCAAAAATAAGTCGAATTATCTGAGCTATAAGCCCAGTTTACGGTAATCTTGTCCCTCTGTAGAGTTAAGTTAATTTGTAGATTTGGAGCGCGAATTTGAGACCTCCATTTTATACTCGAAATTTACAAATTTAATTTTGTTTTGGCCTAAATTTACAGAAATAATTTATATCTCTGTAACCACTGGAGACAGTTATTTATCTTATCAGGAAGTTTATTAATTTGTAAAGTATTTAGTGAGTACTGGCTGTAAAAGGGATACTGATTATTCCGAGAAATATTGAGAAATTAAAAGTCTTATCAAAATTTTCGGTTCCGACAGTATTCGAACCCGCAACGATCAGACGATCCTCCCAAAGCCGATAAAATATGAGCTTATCAAAAATTTTGATTGTGACGACAGGGATTCTGTGGCCGAATGGTAAGGCACTCCGGCTTTAGGAGGATCGTCTGATCGTTGCGGGTTCGAATCCCCTCAGAATCGAAAATTTTGATAAGACTTTTAATTTCTCAATTAAATACCAAGTGTGGTTTGACACTATAAAAAAATATAAATTTAAGAAATTGACTTGTTACTCGTAACTTAAATTTTAATTCTAATTCGAAGTGTAATTACATAACGTAAATACACTTCGAATTAGAATTAAAATATAAGTTATCCCGTCAAAATTTCTTAGATTTTATTAATAAGAACGTAAATTACGTATAAATTATGTTTTTTATGGACCTTGAGTTATAAAAGAGACTTAGGAAAACTAAAAATAATCCGAAAAAAACCTGACTTCAATCAACCATCAAATCATTTTGAAATTACTGTTTTTAGGAGTTGTTCCAAAACACTGAATTCTACAAAAATATTATTTCAATACTAAAAAAATAATGTGTAACTGTACTAAATATCGCTCAGGATATCCTTTACAAAAATAAGTTGATATCGCTTCCACATCAGCGATTATAATCACTGGGTTTCGTTTCCTCTCAACCTACGAACTTTGACCAAAATAGAACAGTCAAAGTGTCAGTCTGTTAATAGTACGCGTTGTAACAAGGCTTATCGCCATTTTGAAACTTTTTGAGGTCAGTGACCCCAGAACAATTTTTCATGTTCGCACATTACTTATCTCTTGTCACGTCATGTACACGTACAGTCACCTGCATGAAGATGTGCTCACAAATTCTTTTTCTAATATAGGTAGGTGCCAAATAGTGAAGTTTTCCAACTACGTTTACCAATTTCTATTGATTTCCCTTCGAAAGCTAAATAATGTTATTGAGAATTTGAGACTGCTCCTTTTTGGCTAACACCTGCACCAAAGACAATATATACACAGACGTCTTCCTTTTTGTGTTACCTACTTTTAGTTTCCAATATTTTACTGTTTAGCTCATTTTCTGTTTTTTTTCTGTTATGGTATATGGTAAGTAGGTACCTCTAGGTTCATATCTACCTACTTCTATTGTTTGTTAACTGTCACCTACTTACCTCACCTACTTTGTTTATTTAGTGCCTACCTATTTTTTATTTTATATTCTGTTCGATTGTATTTGTACCCACATGATATACCTACACTACACACACATTACCTACTTATCCCACATGCATACCCTTTCTTTTTACTCTACACACACTAGGTACATAAGCTCACTCTCTATCACACCGTCCCCTCCCCCTCCCTTCCCTCGGCAACACTGAAAAACAGCGTCTGATCCCTGGATCTAGGCAAATAGCTGAGTAGTTTAGCTGCCTATTGAACAAACATTTTTCACTTGTTATTTTTTTTAATTGATTTATTTTCTGGTGTACTTTGTATTTTGTTTGTATTTCTATTGTTAGATGTACCTATGTCTGTCTGTCTGTTGTTGCCAAATAAATGTATATCTATCTATCTATCTATCTATCTTATTCCTTGTTGTATTTGAATAAGTTTATTTAAGTAATGAAATATTATTGAATGTTTTAAAGTGTTTATTTATTTTATTAGGTATATTCTTTTTGTACAAATAAAAACTTATAAGTACATAAAAGAGATGTAATGTAATGACAAACGCGAGCGAAGTATAATATTGCTTCTATGTGATTATTTAATTCCGATTATTATTGAGCTAGGTACATAATGAGCAACATACCTACTCGGCTTTCATTTACGATACCTTTTTGGATGACTGTACCTAATATATTTCATTCAAATGTGTGATTCTGATCATTGTGCCATGTTTCTGGCTCACTCCCAAATATTTGATGTTTCTATTACTTATATACCAGTAAGGTGCAAATAAACTAGCAAAATAATTGTTATTCTAATGTATAATACGGCCAATAGACGGATGTTTTTCAAACCTACGACGGAATCACGGAAGTGCTCTGATAATACCACTAGTGGTCACCCATCCACCTACAGACCGCTCTGAACGTTGCATTACTTCGACGATCTATCAAGAACGACTGAGCTAGCGCTACGATTGCTTTTCAAGAAAAGTTCTGTCTAAAGATATTTCGTGAGTGAAAACTGGTGTTACTCTTACGAATTCAGGTTTATTGAGTGTTTAAAACGCCTCCCACTCACCCACTTACCCAAATTGGTTTATCTGTTATTGTTTTAATATAAATTGACGTCATCAATTTGAATTTGAGCTATATTCTCAGTATAAGACGTCAGTGGAGTCAATGTTAGATTTTAGCTTTTGAGTTCGCAGCAATATAATCTTGAATATATCTAGTTTTTGAATTAAAAAACAAATACCTAATACTTAATTAACGACGACCTCTGTGGCGCAGTGGGCGAAGGTCCGCCTGCGACACAGAAGGTTGCGGGTTCGATCCCCGCCACGGGACAAATGTTTGTATGACCTACAGATATTTGTCTCGGGTCTGGATGTTTCTATGTATAATATGTATGTATTTACAAACAAAAAGTATATAAGTATTCTATCAGTTATCTGGTTCCCATAGTACAAGCTTTGCTTAGTTTGGGGCTAGATGATGCTGTGTGAAAATATCCAGCATTATTTATTTATTATTTATTATTATTATAATTACGTTGTTTTAAAAACTAAAAAGCCCACATAAATGTTTGACTTTAGGAGGCAGCGTGACTCAGGGCGTCAAGTGAAGATAATGTTTTCTGAGTTTTACGGAGAAACTATCAATCCCTCAGGTCAATAAAATTGATATAGGTCCACCTCGGAATTTTGAAAATCGGTACACAATTGGCGGAATTATCGCGTAACACTTCAATTGATAGCGTAATATTTTTCAGTAATTATTTAATTTTTGAATAATGTTCATCATACATTGTATAATAACAAAGAAAGAAAATTACATGCGAGTAGGAATGAGTTTTGGTTTTACGAAAAAAGTATCAATCCCGAATTACTGAAATACCTCAGCCAGTAAAAGTACTTACTAATAAAATAAAAAACTTAGGTCTTTTCATTAGATGATTTATACAGCGTCAGGAGGCAATCCGTGCCTACACTTAACGGTACGCTGTAGTAACAAAATAAGACCGAAAATAATTCGACATATTTCTATTTCTATGTTTCTAGGTATGTTATTTTCTTACAAAAGTGAAGATAACATCTTATTTTATGTTTTATTGCTTTAACGTGCTCCGTATATCTCGCTTCCAATCGGCCAGAGTAGTCTTTATCGCCGAATCTAAAAAATATTAAGGTTGTATTTCTGATTTCGTAAACTTAGTTCAGAAAATATTGCTTGGTAGAGCACCGCAAAGATATACTGTAAAAAGGGGTTAGGCTTGTCTATGGTGGAAACCTACCACTTTTTAGCGAATATGGTATTGGTTTGCTATTAAATGAAAATCACTTGTTAGCCAGATTAATTATAATAAAGTTCCACAATGGTTAAAATACTTAATAAAGGTGTATAAAAATGGTAATGGTTAATGGTTGGCGAAAGATGGTAAAATCGTATTAAATGGTTGGTAATTGAGCACGCGGGTGTCTCAAATGGTTGGAGTTCGCGTACTGACACGATTGTCAGTTTTGGTTGAATAGGTGAACATGAAAATGCACACCTATGCATAACGCAAGATTGCTGATTTGTTCGGTTTACTCCGAACTCAACGGATCTAGGCATTCATGAAATTTGCATCTTTTCGTGTCTTTTTTTTTAAAACCAGTGTGTCGAAAGGATCGTAAGTACTTGGGGAATTATAATAATGTATGTTTTCCGAGCAAGCTTTGAAATTGAATATTCTTGTTTCCTGATAGGTAACAGCATAAGGTTTCAATATCAACTTATCTCTCATGTTACATGTGCCGTACCATGACCTACAATTCAGTTTGGGTGCTATCCAGTTTAGGTTCCTAATCTGAATCTCAAAGTTTTCGGACCGTGACAACGTGACGTTTTAATCAAAACATTGTTTTACTTGTATTATATTGCAAAATGATTCAGTTTTTACGACAAGTCTAGTTTTTATTAGAAGTAACTTTTATTTTCATACGTCATGGCGAAGCTGTTCAGCTTAGGACCTAATCTGGATCGCTTTAAGAGCTCATAGTAGGGCCCCAGGTCTATTCAGAATACTGTCGTAAAGATAAAACTATCTTTTTTTAACCTTAATTACCTTAGTAAACTTTTGAACGTTCCTCTGACTACCCCCTAGTTAGTGATACGCTTGAATAGTCTACTCAGTCTACTGTGCCTAGGGGATGAAGTTGTCCAGCCCGCTTACTATAAGACCACCCTATCTCTACGGTATGGGGGAGTCCTTTGCCCAGCAGTGGGACAAGATAGGTTGAATAAAAAGGTATTTATATGAAAATATTCATTTGTAATCTAACACATTCAGTCCATTACCCCATACTAATGCGTTTTTTATCAGCGCTAACGTATTGGAAAGTCCGTAGACGCTTAAATCACTTGGAACAAAGGTTCTGTAGGGTTTGTCTGCTGACATAAGGGTCTATGTAGCACTTGATCAATTTCCGGCTCCTTTATACAGGGTCTGGCAAAATTTTACCACATTGAGGGCAGCGTTTCTTTTGTAGTTACATTGTTTTGGTTTTAAAAAACTACAGGTTTCATTTGAAAAACAACTGTATTTATGTATTCATGTGTTTCTATGTATAATATGTATGTATTTACAAACAAAAATTATATAAGTATTCTATCAGTTATCTGGTTCCCATAGTACAAGCTTTGCTTAGTTTGGGGCTAGATGATGCTGTGTGAAAATGTCCAGCATTATTTATTTATTTATTTGTACTTTTGTATTTTACCGAATCAAATCCTGAGTTTATGCAAAAAAATTAAATCTGTTCCTGAATGCTGTATAATTTTGCCACACCCTGTATATTTATATTGCTCTAACTCTGCTCTAAATGTGGTCCTGCCACTCCCGTAACGGCCTTTTCCGCCACGAACGAAAATGCTCAAATCTCTATTGTATGTAGGTAGACCCTGACTGACGCCACTTGATTCAAGTGGCGTCAGTCAGGGGTTATCAAGTGACTTGATACTAACTACAAACCTGTTCCTTTTGCAAATACCTACGGCCTAGGCCATCAAGTCACTGACCCCATTCGTCTACATCAGAACAAATGGTCCCGAAGTAAAAAGTTGGCCAACACCAGCGTTTAAAAGTGTCTCATTTAACTTTGTCCGCTCCTGAGTAACTTATTGACAGTTAGGTTAGTGTTCCAACAACCGGTGCTTACTCTGGTACCTCTTAGATTAAAGAAAGTATAAATAAATAAATAATAATAATATAATGCTGGACTTTTCACACAGCATCATCTAGCCCCAAAGTAAGCTAGAGCTTGTGGTATGGTTACTAGATGACTGATAAACTACTTATACACCTTTTGTTTGTAAATACATACATATTATACATAGAAACACCCAGACCCGAGACAAATATCTGTAGATCATACAAACATTTGTCCCGCGGCGGGGATCGAACCCGCAACCTTCTGCATCGCAGGCGGACCTTCGCCCACTGCGCCACAGAGGTCGTCAAAAAAAAGGTTTAAAATAAAACACTTCATAATTTTGCTTAGAGCATAAAAGTGCTCTTTGTAATTTTAGTATTACGTAAAACGTATGTCTGAAATCAAGGTATCCTGTGTTTCTGAACATATTGCCTCAGTCTTTTCTTTCTTCGATACCGTCCGAAAAGGAACTTCGGTCCAAAACCTAGTTACTAATTAGTGACCTGGATCAGTTAAGCTACTTATGGATCGTTTTCAACGATCCTTAGATGGCCTGACTAATTATATTGTATTTTGTAAATATGTAGTAGCTTAGTATCTGTTATTAGTAGATTAGGATCATACATTAAAATTGTGCCAGAGCTTGCCGAGAACTGTACTTGGAAAGAAATTCCGTAACTTTTAACTGGTTACTTGAAGTTTGAATCATCCATTAGGAGTGGAAAAATGTGGGAAAACAGGCAAGTGTTAGTAGTAAGTGTTGCTTCACCTTAAGGTACTAAATTGTAGATTTAGTACAGCATAAAAATAAATATTACTATATTTACAGAAACTAAGCTAGGTACTACATATTTACATATATTTACAAAATACAACAGGATTAGTCAAGCTATCTAAGGATCGTTAGAAACGATCTATAGATAGCTCAACTGATCCACGACACTCTCAGTCGAAAGCGTGCCCAAAACACTGGCGGCGTTACATTAATATTACCCCAGATATTACTTAATAAATCTTTATTTCAGACATCTTGATCTAGATCCATACAAAATGGTAGCTTTTTAGTAAAATTCCTTTTGCAATGATAATTAATATTGTTAGTACCTACATGAGGCACCCTAAATACAATTGAAATGTAAAATAGGACCCTATTACTAAGACTCTCATGAACCGTGATAGTTAAGACAGTTGAAATTTTCACAGATGATGTATTTCTGTTGCTGCTACGAGTATAACAACAAATAAAATAAATATGGGGGGCTCCCTTACAAGAAAAATGTTTTTTTTTTCTTTTTGCCGTTTTATATGTAATGGTTCGGAACCCTTCGTGCGCGAGTCTGACTCACACTTGGCCGGTTTTTTTGTGAACATTATCAATCTTACGAATGTTAAGATTTGCGGACAGTAAAGACCAATATAAAATACATGAAGATGAAAACATCTTGAAATAAAAGATGAGCGACTGACCGATATAGGTACCGTTTCATTGTCTTCATTGTTTTAAAAATAACATCGCTAATTCTGTTTTCACATGAATCCGAGTCTCAATCTTGAAAGTGAAATCTCAATTTTATGTAAAAAGCTCGGTATGATTGATCGTGAAAATGCCATGAACTTTAAACAACGAAGGAAAACATTTTGAATAAACTAGGAATGAGTTTTGCATTCGATTTTTTTTTTATTCTTGGTTCAGTTTCTTTTTGGTTAGTTTTTAAAATCGTAAAAAAAATATTTTTAAAATCGTTTGAATTTAAGTCATAAATACCAAGAAAATCAAACCTTTTACTGGATTACACGAAACAGGCTTGGCCTAGTCAAAGTCAAAGTCAAAAAGCATTTATTTAGTAGGACCGCTGGGATCACTTTGAAACGTCTTAAAACTAGGTGATTGAAGGAGTAGATGAAGGTCACTGATAAACTTTACTTGGTGTTTTTTTTTTTTCTTTAATGGGCGGTTTACATTTTAGTCAAAGACAGTGGCAAGTAACAAGTCCACTGAGCAAGTACAGGGGAGTTAACATGAACTCTTATTTTCTGAAGTAATAAAGCTTGTGTTATGGGTACTAAATGACTGATAATACTACTAATATAATATTTTGTTTGTTAATTACATAGAAACATGACCCGAGACAAATATTTGTAGAGCATACAATCATTGGTCCCGCCGCGGGGATCGAACCTTTGGCATCGCAGGCGGGCCTTCGCCCACTGCGCCACAGAGGTTCATCATTTCTTTCATTTCACACGTCAAAATTGCCATGCAGTTCAAATCTTCCTGGAATTAAGAGCTCATAGTAGACCCCCTAGTGTAAACCGACTGGACAAGACTTCACATAGGATATCTACTTCTACTTGATACTTGCCACTGTCCTTGACTAAACCCTGGGCTGCTTATTATAGAAACGTAAAACCTTGGTTGAACCCCATGTTGACACATGTCAAAACAAAACTGTTACCACAAAAAATCGTTCTATGTACGAGTATTTAAAGATCGTTATTCTAGGGACAGTTTTTAGTTAGACTTAGTCTAAACTCGGCTCATTTTCTTGTAATAAGCTTGCCCCAGAGATCATTTTCAGATACCAAATAATCATTCAACGCTTTGCTTATCTCCAAGGACCAATTGGCATTATATTAGCAACATTAACCGATAACTTACTAGGGCGACATGAAACGACAGTTGTCAATACTTATCGAGTGAGTTATGATTACGATCGAGCCAAACTGGTTAGACATGTTTTGTAAAATGAAAAATGCACTCAATTGCAAAGAAATTAAGGTTTATTGATCTTGACAAGCTAGCTCCTATCCGCGTTTTACTTGCGAGGTATGAAAGGCTGACTTGAACACAAACTCGCCAAAAAAAAATAGGTTAGAATACTGATTATTCTTAAACTGCCAACTAGGTTGTCCAGTATCCATAAGTATAAAGTAATCATCAAAATTGTTCAAGAATTCAGTTCTATTTCAACTCAGGTCGATAGAATGTTTCATCCCTGAAATATATATATTTTTTTTACTTACAACAATGGAATGTAGTTTATTTACAGAAACTAAGCTACTACATATTTACATATATTTACAAAATACAACAGAATTAGTCAAGCTATATAAGGATCGTTAATTATTTTTATTAATCTCTATATATAAAAATGAATCCCTTATCACGCGTGAACGGCTGGACCGATTTCACAATTTATTTTTGTTGTTTGTTATTGTCAGGAGAAGGTTCTTATGACAGAAAAATGGTATACAGGTGGTCCAGTTTATATGGAAATTTATTCCTTGATCCGATTCACTCTAAAGTCGGTATAAATTGAAAAACTCTCCTTAGGGGTTGTGCAAGGCAGTTCCAAAGATCGTTGACGAAACAATGCGCAGACGAAGGCGCGCGCGGGTCAGCAAGTTATTAATATTAATGATTGGTTCTGTACTTTTATATATTAGGCAAGGCTTCTTTAAACATTATAATTCATCATAATAACGTTTGTGACTATCTGCCTATAAAAGCTTCTAAAATAATTTATCAATATTTTTCAAGAATTATTTGTCACAAACAACTTACTTTGAACTAGTACAGCATATTCGTGGCTCAACGATGAGGTAATGTAATAACTACTTCAGAGGAAATCCCGATAATTGCCGAGCATCTCCGACCTCGCCCGAGAGCGTTAACTGCATTAACTTTATTCGTTTACAATAATTATGCAGTCTGGCATGGTATATTAGGATATTCTCTTCCCCAGTTTGTCCAAGTACCTTCCTACCTAGAAGAAAAAAAAATGATTGATGAGATAAAAGATTGAAAAATATCAAATAATGTGAAGCGTTTCGTCGCTGACTGTACCTACGTAAAAATGCGAATTGATTTCACCAAAAAACAAAACAAATTAATCCAAACTCAACCAAACTATTTTCAATACGCAGTATTTTAACCAATTAAAACTTAAACCATAAAAATAAAATATCGCTTCAACCACAGAACATAAATCGAATAGAATACTTTGGCTTCCAACATTTTTGTCCATAAAAAACAGAAGTTGAAAAGTTAACAAATAAAAAGCTGTATATTCAACTACAAAAGTGAAATCTGAATTATGACTCACACTCATGCTCATGGCTATGACAGTAACTTATAACAAACGGTAGAGTTTTAAAACTATGCAATTCTATTTTCAAACTCAGATTAGCCATGTGCAGTTTTCGCGCCATATTTCCGACAGCGGTTTTAAAATTAAAACCAACTTCAAAAAAGGAGTAGGTTCTCAAGTTGTATGTTTGAAAGGGTATACTCCAGAGGTGGTCCCATATAAATTTTATTCCTAAGGGATTGATAGTTTCCCCGTAAAACTCTAAACACCTTCCCTCCTAGCCATGTCACAAATAGAAATCGAATCGACAGTCACACCGCGTTTCGAGTCAAACATTGAAGTCGGTTTTCTTTTTAGTATTAAATCTTTTTAGTATTAAAAAAAACAAAAACGTAAACAGGTTCACGACTGTATCCCCAAGGTGCGGTACAATTATCTCAGCTCTTTTTATGTTACTTATTCCAGATCCTTTAAAAATGCATAAGGGGGGTAGTCAGAGGCATGTCCAAACACATATTTGATACATGCCTACATCTTGCAGAAGTTACAGGACTGTGACAGGTTGCAAGCCCATCGCCGCCTATAAGAACACTAACTGGTTTCCTCACGAGGTTTTCCTTCACCGTTCAGCGCACGTGTTAAAGCGCATATTAAATTAAATTTGGACGAAAATGCTGTCATTTATTTAATTTTACTCTAAAATGTGCCAATTTCCTTTGAATGCCTCCATGTTTAATTTGCATTTTCTTGTAAAAGTTTTGAAACAGATTAGTCATTTTGTCATTGACTGTTGGATAACAAAATGGCGAAAGAAAACGACTGAAGCCTGAAAGCACTTTTAAAAGTTTGGGTAATTGATTAAGCTCCGTTATTTATAGAGTCTGCTTTTGCAGTACTTTTTAAATGTTTTTATTTTACGAAAGAATTGCGTCTTTTGAAATTATTACCTACGTATTTAGCTGACCCCGCGAACTTCGTACCGCCTAAAGACCTGACTTTTTTTGCGATGCGAAACTTGGACTCTGACACAGCGGGATAGAGAGAGGTTGGAGGCTTTTGAAATGTGGTGCTGGAGAAGGATGGAGAGGATTAGCTGGACGGAGAAGGTTACCAACGAGGAAGTGCTGAGAAGAGTTGAGGAGAAAAGGGTTTTGATGAACACCATTCAAAATCGAAGAGGAAAAATGATTGGACATCTTATACGACATGACAGCTTTATCAAGAACATCATAGAAGGAAAATTGGAAGGAAGACGAGGAAGAGGAAGGCCTAGAATAATTTTCATGAGTCAGATAAAGGAGAAGATCGCTGTCATGTCGTATAAAGAAGTAAAGGAGACCGCATTGGAAAGGGAGAGGTGGAGGAAGTTGCATCATTGCACCAACAAGAGCTGAGCTCTTAAATTTGATGATGATATAAATGTACCTGTACCTGTAGGTATAAAAAAACTTAGGCCTTTACATCTATATTAGATGATTTATACAGCGTCAGGAGGTAATCCATGCCTACACTTAACGGGACGCTGTAGTGCCTGGGACATTGTTTAAGATGGAATAGGCTTGCCCAGCACCTAAACCATCCTCTTAGCTTAATCGGTCTGGCCCACAGGAAAGACGTACGTTTTCCTGTAGGTATACAGGGTGTAAAAAGACGTCTACCGAAGCTGGAAGGGGTAGGTACAGCATCCCAAAACACAACCAAATCCAAAAGGATTTTCTGAAAAAATCATTATATCCGGAGAAAACAGCGTTTGAAGATCACTGTTTGCGTATGTACTGGGCGCGTTTTTATACGTAGATTGCTGGATTTTGAGTTTTAATTGTTTTTTTCATTTATAAATGAAATGATTAGGTAGGTATGGTCTTATTATGTTGTACCCGTAGCAAAAAACTAGAAAATAAAATAAAATGACGTAGCTAAGTCAAAAAAATTTTTGAGTTTTTTTTCGCTGAATATGTTCAGAATCATGGTCTGATTGCAATCCCTCAGTTTTCGGTAGCAGTCTTTTTACACCCTGTATATACCATTCATTTCTGTACAATAGACAAAATAAACTTTTACCTCTTGATGATAAGTTATAACGATACAAAACAGGTAGAATACTCTCTCAAATTTATTATTAAGTAATTTATTAAAAATAATTAAGTATACTTTGTATCTCATTATAAAAGAACTGCATGTTTGTATGAGAATAAATGTCTTTAAACCTAAATCATTGATACAGATAATTACGTTTTTATACTAAAAAGAAAACCGACTTCAATGTTTGACTCGAAACGCGGTGTGACTCAGGGCGTCAAGCTGTCGATTCGATTTCTATTTGTGACATGGCTAGTAGGGAAAGTGTTTAGAGTTTTACGGGGAAACTATCAATCCCTCAGGAATAAAATTTATATGGGACCACCTCTGGAGTATACCCTTTCAAACATGAAAAGAATTTTGCAAATCGGTCAACAAATGGCGGAACAATCGCGTAACAAGATACAAAAAAAAAAAAAAAAACATACAGACGAATTGAGAACCTCCTCCTTTTTTGAAGTCGGTTGAAAATAGAGCAAATACCTAATCTAATTTTCACCCGGGTAGCAACCTACATGTACCTAAACTGCAAACCAAAGTAACATCCAACGCCACACATAAACCTAGCTTCAAATGTTTCAGCATGTACAAAATAAATAATTCAAGGAGGGCTCTATAAGCCCTTGAGATTTGAACTAAAACAAAACGCCTAAATCCATTTTGAAACAAATAAATTGATGTGAAACTTTAGCTTCTTTCAAATGCTTTGGGAATAATATTTTAGTGCTTAGGTAAACTAGATTACAGTTTTTGAAACCAGAATTACTTTTTAGAATGAAAACGAGTGCAATTTGAAAACATCAATTAGGTTGGTACCAGTTTTTCCTTTGACACAAGTTTTTTTTTATGGAAGAGGGTGCAAACGAGCAAGTGGCACACCCGATGTAAGTGACTACCACCGCCCACAGACAACTGCAGCATCAAGATGCACTGCTGATGCGTTGCCGGCCTTTGAGGTAGGAATAGGCTCTTTTCTTGAAGGCGCCTAAGTCGTATCGGTCTGGAAACACCGCTGGCGACAGCTGATTCCATTATGTCTGTTGTGCGAGGAATTGGCGTGAAAACAGCAAAGTTGTGGACTGCCAATCCATATGTTTGAAACTCTTAAAACAATACTACCCTAAAACCAGAGAATTGCGAAACTACTTAATAGAATTCTGTGCCTAAAACATAATTTATTAACTTTACTGTACTCTACCCAGTTTATGGAACCGTCCTTGAGATATTTCCTTTCCAACATTATTATACTTAGGTATTATTTAGATGATCCATACTAATATTATAAATGTGAAAGTAACTCTGTCTGTCTGTCTGTTTGTTACGCTTTCACCACAGAGTACTTTTCTTGACTGGGGCTTTCACGCCCAAACCGCTGAACAGATTAAGCTGAAATTTGGCATAGTTAAAGGTTGTAGCCCAGGGAAGGACATAGGCTACCTTTTATCCCGAAAAAATGAAAAAAATCCCGAGGGACCGCGGGTCACACCGCGAGAGCGCAGCCAGTTGTTCATAAACAAGACAAAAATATTCCGCCAGATTGAGAACTCCTTTTTAAAGTCGGTTAAATAAATAATTAAACGAACACATTCAGGAAATTGTCAAAACATTACATAACTTTACGGGCTACTACTTTTTACGATAATGGTTTTATAGACAATCAAAAACAATACGAATAATGTCGGATATGAAAACTCTTTTGTTTATGCTCAAACTTTTTATTAGACCATAAACAACACACGTAGCACTTTTATTTGTTTTTAATTTGACGTATGAGACCTTTCAGATAATGTATAGGCTTTTGTCTTCAGAATTATAGTAGAAAAATCATAGATTGAATAGTTGTAGTTGTAATAATTGTAGTATAGAGTAGGAATTGAATAGTATTAAAAAAAAATTTTTAGGTAAGTGAGCCACAAAAGTAAAAAGATCAAAGCGTTCTTATCTCAGATTTTTGTTCATTTTCTTTATAACAATATAACAAAAGAAACAAACAACTCATTCGTATAAAGGACAATGTAATAAATTGCGCGGAAACTTGTCAGCCAGTTGACATTCTAATAATTCGAGAATTTGTTTTTCACGCTAAAGTGTGGCTAAAGGCTACAATATACTAAGCACCCATACACAGCATATAGCATATACAGAAACACAAGTCCCTTACTCTGGCAAAGATTTTATTCAAGATTGATTTCAAGTGAATCGAAATATTTCTGGTAATTATTCAAGTCGACAATATTTTTTTCGTATATTTATTATATATACATATTAACAACACTCTATCTGTGGAGCCTAGCTTTCCTCAGGCGATCCTTCTGTTATCCTAGCTCACTCTGACCAAAATTAAAATCAAGTCATTAAAGTAGACAGTTATCATCGCAAGTGCTTCATGGTTTATGTGTTTGTTACCTACACGCAACAAACATGGCATAGCTATCAAGCATTACTTGCTTATCGACGACCTCTGTGGCGCAGTGGGCGTAGGCCCGCCTGCGACGCAAAAGGTTGCGGGTTCGATCCCCGCGGCGGGACCAATGTTTGTATGATCTACAAATATTTGACTCGGGTCTGGGTGTTTTTATGTATAATAATATGTAGGTATGTATCAGTCATCTAGTACCCATAACACAAGCTCTGCTTACTTTGGGGCTAGATGATGCTGTGTGAAAAGTCCAGCATTAATTATTATTTATTTATTATTATTTATTATTTCCCAAGAAATTGCAGTGATGTTGCTAGACTAATGTAAACTAGCGACACTTCAGTGGACGAATATCTTTATAACACCCTATAATCTTTCACCATGTTGGTGTCAAACCCAGGCGAATCGAAGGTATTAATAATTCAATAATGACTTTCAACATTAGGCCGCCATGTCAAAGACGTTGCGTCGGTACCGATGACTTATGATTATTACAGTTTGTAAGATAAGTTAAGATAAGATAAGATACGATACGAAACGATACGATAAGATAAGATTGCATTTAACAAAGATGGTAGGTTTGTAAACAAATAAAATGTACAGTTTACCCTTTTCGGACGTACAATATTAACATTAATAGTATGTTAGTACTAAGAAACTAAAAAACACATCTTTCTATCCTATCCTATTGTTATAATATTATCTACTACCTAAATATAGGTTGATATGCGGAACATTGAAGTCACGTGTTTACGCACACTTGAATTGACCAATCACAAAGTTGGAGCGGAAATTTCGAGTTTCATTTCTCCGTTGGAGCTTTGTGATTAGTCCATTCAAGTAGGTACGCGTGATTACAGTTCGCCCAACGGATCTAGGCATTCGTGAAGTTAACCGTTTGTCTGCGCAGTGAACGCTTTTTCTGCTTTTCATACAAAATTCTGTTCTGCGCATACAAATGACTAACTTCACGAATGCCTAGATCCGTTGGAAGCTGTACGAGAATGTCTTGAGAACGAACTGTCACTACAAACGGTACAAAAACTTCTAAAATCGTCGACGTTTTCTTTTTGTTTCGTCATTTTGCGTAATCCTCTTTGAACACAACAAAAATAAGCTTATTTTGGATTCCATTTTCATCTTTTTTACAGAAGTTTATCTTTTTCGTTTATCATAAAGTTTTTGTAGACATTTTCAGTTGCGAAATATTAAGCGAGGTAATCGGGATTACCCCAGAAACAATAGCGGCCTTCACACGCATAATCTTTTGCAAGTGGTTGAGCGTAGAGGATTGCGCGCGGGAAAGCCTGTATACGCAATCGCGAGTGATAATTTTGATGCTACGCGTTCTTTTGCGCGCGATTACTCGTTAATTCTTGTCAAAACGCAATCGTGCGGGAAAGCCATCGCGTTCTTTCGCGCGCGATTGGCTGTATCACTCGCGATAGATTGTGCGCGTGAAGGCTGCTAATGCGGTACTCGGAGTCCAAAAAACAGAACAGTTCTTTAAAATCTGAAACCTGAAACTTTTTTAATAAATTTACGAACTCAGGTAAGCTTCACACTTGAGATATTTTCCGTGTTGTTACTTTGAAAGTTTTAAGGAGCTTGTTTTTACTGCTGTTCAAGTCATGATCACGCTTTGGGGAGTGCTTTTATTACCTTAAAGATATTTAAGCACTGTTATCTTAAAATGAGACCAAATCTTAAAGCCATTTGTATCAGAGTTGAAACAGAGTTTGTATAACCACATTTACAAAATTTGATATAAAAAACGTAAAAAATATTCAAATTTTTTTATGAATTGAAAAATTTCCAGTACCAATTTTGTCACCATTTGCAGACTCTAGCTGCGTCACAACGGTGTCAACCTAAGTTCTTATTACGAATAGTATTTTCGATTACTCCTAAGGGCGTGTTTGGCCCAAATTGCAACTTCTGGTGGTTTGTGGGAGTCATCTTCAGATTTTACGTTTTGTTTCCAATGTTCTTCGGTGAAATAATATATTTTCTAAAGACTAACGAGAGTTTTTAAAGTTCCCTACCAACTCAATACGAAAGTTTACTTGCTCCAATAATATCCATAGAGAATATTGCTCAACCGACGACACTGGCCACTTGCTTTCTTCCTCTCTCGGGGCGTCAATCCAATTGCTAGGATTTATTGATGAGTTGCTTGGTTACCACATCGTCCGGTGCAGTGTAGCCATGATTTCAGAATTAAAAAAAAAATTAAACCATATCATAAAATGTATACGTATAGGTACTCAGAGACGGTACTTAGATATATTTTTAGACCTCTTACGTATCTAAGATCCTTTTGAAGATATTCGGGGTAGCCCAGAGGCACATTCAACAATACATATGTATACACATTTGGATGAGGGGTAGCAAGCCCATAGCAGTCTAATAGACAAAGAGGATGAATTATAGGAGTTGTCCACAGTAGGAGTAGGAAAGTAATTGGTTCATGGTTATTCTATTTTTTTATAGCTTAGTAATTGGTGAAAATGAAAACTTGATTTCACTGAGGCTTATAACAAGAAAATGAGCCGAGTTTAGACCAAGTCTAACTAAAACACTGTCCCTAGAAAAACGATCTCTAGATACTCGTACATAGAACGCTTTTTTGTGGTAACAGTTTTGTTTTGACATGTGTCAACATAGAGTTGAACCAAGGTTTTACGTTTTTATAATAAGCAGAACTAAGTAGGTATATTCTTTTCTTTTATAAACCAGTTCTGTGGATTCAGTTAAGTACTTTCCTGAGAAATGTCTTAAAAGTGGCGTCAAGACATGTTTACTATCAAACGTACAATTAAACTCAGATCATAAACAAAAAACAAACAGTCAGAACATTTAAATCACGCATGTTTAGCAAACGCAACGAAATATTAAATCAAAAAATAACCTATAAACGTCACACGCAACGATTGTGAGCTCTATATATCAATTTAACAACATCCGATCTGTCTGAATAAATAATTTCTCCTAGTTGTTGGCGCGCCTCCAGCCTCAGTGCAACTAAGGTTACCTTCAAGGTGAGAAAGTTACCTTTGCGTCAAATTTCTATAGAAAGGATTACCTATATTTCCACTAAAACAGAGTGGAACTTAAAAAAAACTTGAATCATGATCAAACTACCCAAAGCGCGGTAGAAAAACTCAAAATTCATGTCGAAATTCATATTAAAAATACAATTTATGCTCTAGCCAGCTCACATCCCCCACACAATCAACCAATCATAATAATGATTCGTTATATATATTATATTACTTTATAATGCAACAGCCCATTAACCCGGGTGACCTAAAAATCCAATAAAGAGGACATAAAACATTGTCATTGTCACCCTACATCTCACAGTACATTTTGTATCATCTAATGAAGACGTATAGGGGACCAGTTAATTTGCCTTCACATGACGTAACCCAAATATATCACAGGTGTGTATTAAAACAATTTTGTTGACATTATTTTGAGAAAATAAGTGTTTTTTTTTATTCAATAAGTAAGCTTCAAAGGTGGTCGCAGACTTATACGCGCCGAACTGTCAATTCAATAGAAGAAATGCTGAGACGTCAGAAGCCAGCTGTATTTTCTGACGTCATCAGTATTTTTTGTATAGAAAATCCCCGCCGCGGGACAAATGTTTGTATGACCTACAGATATTTGTCCCGGGTCTGGGTGTTTCTATGTATAATATGTATGTATTTACAAAACAAAAAGTATAAAGTAGTATATCAGTCATCTAGTACCCATAACACAAGCTCTGCTTACTTTGGGCTAGATGATGCTGTGTGAAAAGTCCAGCATTATTTATTTTATTATAAATAACTTGCAAGACTTGCCTCGGACAAACATACAAGCATAGGTACACATAATTATTGCAAGTTATTATTAAGTTTGTAAAAACAGTATCGCGTTCTTTTTTCGTTCGTTTGATGAATAATAAATAAATAAATAATAATAATAAATAATGCTGGACTTTCCACACAGCATCATCTAGCCCCAAAGTAAGCAGAGCTTGTGTTATGGGTACTAGATGACTGATATACTACTTTATACTTTTTGTTTTGTAAATACATACATATTATACATTGAAACACCCAGACCCGGGACAAATATCTGTAGGTCATACAAACATTTGTCCCGCGGCGGGGATCGAACCCGCAACCTTCTGCGTTGCAGG
This sequence comes from Epirrhoe tristata, assembly GCA_951394285.1. Taxonomy (NCBI): domain Eukaryota; kingdom Metazoa; phylum Arthropoda; class Insecta; order Lepidoptera; family Geometridae; genus Epirrhoe; species Epirrhoe tristata. The sequence continues at coordinate 6,396,567 of OX596159.1, read as the reverse complement.
CGGACCTTCGCCCACTGCGCCACAGAGGTCGTCCTTCGAATATTCGGATTTCCCACCACGATTTCTGACTTCAAAGGACAATTTTTCGGTTTGGAATATTTGGTCCTAGGTTAGGACCGTGTTTTAACGTTTGAAAAATTGGCCCTTGAAGTCGTAGTGCTGGTGGTGAGCATCCGAATATTCATCAAACGAACGAAAAAAGGAACGCGAATACGGACCTGTTCTGTTTTTGTATTGGAACAGGAGTAGAATCTATAGTTTTAAGACTAGGTGAAGCCGGTATTAGGTAGAATTACAATCAAATACTTCAAAACTTTATATTTTTTTTTAAATTAATTACTATTTTCATAAAAGATTAGAAGCTAATCTTTGAATTTAATTTTGTAAATCTCAAATTCTGAGAGACTTATTTTATTTTATTACGGCTTCATATAAATTAGCGAATGTGTTTCAAATCTGTGTCAAACATAATTGAGATGTCTTGTTTAATTAATTTAGACTCCAATTTGGAGAATTTAAATAATAAAAAAATATTTGAATCCGTATGTATGACGACCTCTGTGGCGCAGTGGGCGAAGGCCCGCCTACGACGCAGAAAGTTGCGGGTTCGATCTCCGCCGCGGGACAAATGTTTGTATGACCTACAGATATTTGTCTCGGGTCTGGGTGTTTCTATATTATGTATGTATTTACAAACAAAAAGTATATAAGTAGTTTATCAGTCATTCTAGTACGCATAACACAAGCTCTGCTTACTTTGGGGCTAGATGATGCTGTGTGAAAAGTCCAGCGTTGTTTATTTATTTATTTATACTTACTTACCTAATGTACCCACTGGAGCTTGACTATTTAGTTTTAAGATAGATCACCTATAGGAATGCTAGGAGACCATGTTTGTTGCTCTGATTCTTCACGGTATTGGTCGCGAACGAACAGGAGTATAATTCGTTTTAAGACAATTCTAAGTGATCTCAGCGGTTCTACTGAATAAATGCTATTTGACTTTGACTAATCATAATTTAAACCTTAGTTGAACCCCATGTTGACACATGTCAAAACAAAACTGTGACCACAAAAAAGCGTTCTATACGAGTATTTAAAGATCGTTTTTCTAGGGACAGTTTTTAGTTAGTCTTAGACTAAACTCGGTTCATTTTCTTGTAATAAGACGGAATAATGGGATCTAGATCATTAAAAGTTATGATAGAGTAACATATCTACAGATTAATTCTTACAATCTTGGTGACACTAATGCACTGGTACATCATTTTATAAGAAGGTATTTTATACAGGGTGGTCCAAACAGTGACGTCAAAAGTTTAGAATTTAGAATTTTATAAGCTTTAATTATTAATTTCTCAGTTATTTACCACCAATGTAAATACTCGTAGATCACAAATCATATGTTTTTAATTTCACTATCCTTAAATATTTTTTTCATTTTTTAATTAAAAATAAAACTAAACTTAAAACGCATCCGGCTTCAATATTTTTGATTGTAAAGCACCAAAACCTAATTTGAATTACCTAATTACAATTCCACGAATTTGCTAACTCCGCAGAATTTCTTTGATCCCTAAATTAATTAAAAGCAATAATTTAATTCAACATAAAAAAACTCACCAGTATTTATCAGACCGTGACATTCACAGAAAAATAACTCACACTTCACAATTTGCACACTCGCTAATGATGCGTAAAAAGTTCGCGGGAATTTTATCTGAGAGAGCGCGATAACACGTCCGATCTCGACGCGGCTCGCGCGTATACTAACTTGCGAAGGAGATTTTCAACCGCAAAGTCCGCAGACCATTTTCATTCGTCTATGAGGGCGGGAAAGCCGAATTATGAATCTGTCTTGAAAATGTCTGAGATCTGAGATTCATTTTTAGGTTAGCTAAAGTTTGAAGTTTATCAATGTTTTTTTTTTTACGCTTAGTTAGTAAATAGCCGGGACCGACATTTTAACGTGCCCTCCGAAGCACGGAAGCGCTCAGATGAAAATGACACTGGCGGTCACTTTACAGACTTTTTTACGCTGATTCAAAATATCAAAGTAGAAAGCTGCAAAAAAACTCTTTCAATTGTTTTTACTAGCTTAGTCGAATTTCGTACTAAAATAAATAACATATTGTAAGTTTGCTACGCGATGGCGATAGCTTGCATTCTTACTACGCCGTAGAACATACAGTCAGAAACAGTACAACAAAGTAATGAAGTCTTTTAAACCTTCGCAAATTAACGTTGTGAGTTCCAAATCTACTAGGAGACTTTTTTTTATGTTTGAAATATATTTATTTCTAAGATCATCTATCTATTTCCCCGTGACCTTAAGAAGTCGAAACTTTCCCACGATATTACATTTTTTAGAAAAGAACTCGACCATGTTCTATTTCAAGGTGAGAAACAAAAATCTGAATCAATGTTTCCTCAAATCGTGTAAATGACAACATAACTTACACAAAATGTAGGTCATTCATTGACTCAGTGTTCCAGTAAAGCCTTGAAACTCAATATTTTTACCTCATCTCATGTATTTTTCCTCGATCTGAATTAGCTATTTTATTATTAAATTGTCGTGTAGTGCCAATTTTCCCGTTGTTTTTTGATTTCCTACGAAATCGTGTTCTGACTCAATCATTCATTACCGACTAGATATATTATTACGGTTTTTAAGTTGTATTGTGTGAACTGATGTCTGTACGTACAATCTGTACAGTCAGTGACACACATATTATAATTAGCGTTAATCTATCTATCTATTTTTTTTACGACCTCTGTGGCGCAGTGGGTGAAAGCCCGCTTGGGACGCAGAAGGTTGCGGTTCGATCCCCGCAGCGGGATAAATGTATGTATGATCTGCAAATATTTATCTAGGGTCTGGGTGTTTCTATGTATAATTTGTATGTATTTACAAAAAAAAGTATATAAGTAGTATATCAGTTATCTGGTTCCCATAGTACAAGCTTTGCTTAGTTTGGGGCTAGATGATGCGTGAAAAATGTCGAGCATTATCTATATATAATTTCAAATTTTAAGCAGTTTTTCTTCATCTTCTTGTGGTCTTAGTAGTTCTTTAGAAGCTGATCAAAAGCTGTTGAAAGGATTTCATTTAGCAAAAGAACATTTTTAAGGTATCATTATCTATTTAATCTACCATTTCAAAAAGCACACTTTGGTCGCGAACGCACAGCCTGGCGGCGAGCTAAGCGCCTAGTGAGTAGTGTCTAGTGAGTCACCTGGCGTGTTGTTTAGTAAAACAAACAAAGTCAAAGTCAAAGTCAAAAGTCAAAGTCAAAAAGCATTTATTCAGTAGGACCGCTGGGATCACTTTGAAACGTCTTAAAACTAGGTGATTCTACTCCTGTTCCTTCGCGACCAATACCGTGAAGAACCAGGGCAACAAACACGGTTTGGGGCCTAGCTTTTTTTAGGTGATCCATCTTAGATCTAAACTTAGGCTAATTTCTTAACTAACTTAGTTGTAAAACGTTCTAAAATGTTCGCGACCGGCCGCACTGCGCGTTTGGCGTCTAGGTAGTCGCTTAGCCAGACGCCAAGCGTGTATCCAAGTCAACAAACAGTGTTGGTTTTTTATTTTTTTACCAAAACACCTAGCGACCACCCACGCAGTGCGACTACCATGTATCGTAGCAAGTAGCCAGGATGCAAGCAACACGCTAGGCGAATAGCTAGACACGGCGCTTAGCTAGGCCTGACTGTGCTGAGTTCTAAAATTTTTTTGGAGTTTGAGTCAGTCAGAGATATAGGGACCTCATTTGAATCCACTCGCAACTTAAAAATGACGCTCGTTTGGCCGCATCTCATTTTGTATTTTTAGCAGATTTTTTTTTTCTTAGCAATTTTCAAAGCGGTCAGGCAATATTTCCAAGCGTGCCTCAAGAAATTTGATCAGTTAGCTCAGAACGTTCTAGTTTGTAGACTGACTCAAACAACTAAAGAGCAAATACGATTCGTAATGGAAGGAATGGATTTTGTTTGCATGCTCCATTTTAAGATTTAGAATTTTACTATTCGCTTCCGCCAATAGCTTCGTGTACTATCGTGTAGTAACTGCTATTTCAAGTTTTATCAAAATCGGGCGAGATTGAACCACTTACTAGTCACAAACTTGTAGAATTACTTAGGTATAGTATTCGTAGGAAGTAGGATAGAATAGTAGGATTGTAAGATTAACTTTTACTTATCTTTTGACAGTCAGCATCACCAATAGCTGCTAATCCCCATTACAATACGCTTCCGACTAGCAGTGATCAGTTGATCTACTCGTATGTATAGATTTTTAATGATCCTTAGATAGCTTGACTGATTGTTATGTATTTTGTAAGTTTATGTAAACATGTAAATAAATGCTTATTATGTAAATGTAGTCTTTGTGAAGGTACAATTTTTCTTCTCTATAATATTAGTAAGCCCTCTACGTATGTCTCTACATTTGTATCTCTATGCCACTCCACGCTATGATGGATGCGTAAATTATCAAGCTACTTACGAGATGAACAGGGTGATCGATTGCTAATAATTAGTATAATTAGTCTGAGAACATCGATAAAGTTAACCAAATATTCAGATAGCGATGGGTCGATAACATCAAAAATAAAAATCGACTTCAATTTTTGACTCAGGGTGTGACTCAGGACGTCAAGTAAGGGTGAGGTTTTTTGAGTTTTACGGGAAAACTATCAATCCCTCGGGAATATTTATATGGAACCACCTTGACTGAGGACAGTTGAACATGAAGATGACAGAAAAGTGTGATTATGATGGCTGACAGAGTTTTATGGAAGAAGAATAATGTTGCGCCGACCACCATAATGAGCAGAACATAATGAATGTATAATAAACATACACAACATTACGTACAATACGCACAATCGTTCTTTAGCTCTCTGAAGTAGCTGCGCAGAACCCATTTTTGATGACGCCTTTTAATCGTGCTATCTCGCTTACTCTACCAAACCTGCGCAATCTTCTATTGCACCTAACTTCAGAGAGCTAAAGATCCGTTGTGCTTACTATACCAACATTACAAATTAAAACAATACATTCATCATTCATAACTGGACATAAAACATTCGTCAAAAACGCAACACATGTTTAATTTTAATACGACAGTTAAAATGAGTTATACACTAGCCTAGATAGTTGTTTACAATATCTTTACGATTTTCCTCTGACTTTGAACAACTTTGGATCGTAAAATAAAGTGTTTGTACGCTTATCTGCACTTGAGTATTATGATTTAAGATCTAGAAAAAGTAGGGCATGCATGATTTTCTCCTGTATAGAAAAACCAAGGCCTATCATCATCATCACCCTGCCCTTATCCCACTTTTATCACATCAGGTTCTTCTCTTTAATTCCGCTCTAACAGCCGTTATCTCAACTCACTCCATTCTTACCCATATATTGTCTGTGCCCATAATATCATTTTTCACACAGTCCAACCATCTTTATTTTGGTCTGCCTCTTCTCTACATCCCTCCACATTCAAAACCTACTTCCTGATTCGATAGATATAAGTTAAAGGATCATTGGATTTATATAAAAAATCCTAGTCTACTTTCCAAAGCTTGTTAGTATGCAATTTCAAAGCTAGTATCCCAATACTTCAATATTTTGAGTCGAAACTTTCCGAAGTTGTATGTTTCCAATGTTCAAGTTTTCCGTGTCTCAAGAAATAGGAATTTTCGATATGATACGACAAGTTTGCAGGATAGTTTGATGTTTGAGATATATTTTGAAAAGTCAAGATCAAGTTAATTGTATTTATTATATGTATTTAGCCTATACTTAACAGCTTTAAATTCATTTTCTTTTCATTATACACCTGACCAATCCTTCTTTCACTGAGTTTCTCTCCATCCAAAGGTTGCCTGGAAAAGATCGCTTATTAGCGATAAGGCCGCCCATTGTACATTGTCATTATTTGTTATACTTATTATTTTGTTTCATAGTTTAAGGTGTACAATAAAGAGTTCTCATTCATTCATTCATTCAAGTAAAAATTACAGCGGAGAATGGATGCCACAAGAGCCGATGACGATGATATTGTGGACAGTGACGGGTTGCAGGCTTATCGCCGCCTATCAAATATGCTGTGTCATCATCATCATCATCAGACTATGGCAGTCCACTGCTGAACATAGGCCTACCCTAGTGCGCGCCATTGCGAAGAGGCGGAACGAAGTTTGCCTCAGCAGTAATTATTATATAAATATTATATAAAATAATTATATAAAATAATTAATACCTATACAGGAAACGGTGGCGCCACGTGATACCATTATCAGTGCAACACTAAACTCTGTCAATACCTACCAAGGTGCCAAGATAACACAAAATGACGATCTCTGTGGTGCAGTGGCTGCCTGTGATGCAGAAGGATGCGGGTTCGAATCTCGAGGGCAAAATGTTAAAAAATGTTAAATGCCCCCTTAGAGGCTCGGTGGTTTAAACCACCTTAATAATGGCCTGGAAGAGATTGTTTTCAGCGATAAGGCCACCCATTGTCTACCTTCAAATATACGTAGAATTATTATAAGAGCTAACGACAACTTCATGAACCTATATTAAGCTCGATGTTAGAAGTATCGCTGTATTTAATTGTGCGAATCGCGACTCCCTCCATTACTTGGGAGTTATTTATTGGCCTCGTTATGATATAACTCTCAAGGCCTCTGATATTGATGGAGAGCATCTAGATATGGCGTTCAATGAAAATATTTATTGTTGGAACGAAGTTCCTTTTCGGACGGTATCGGATGGGGGCTAGCGAATAAAAAGTGTTCGATTTTTGCGTCACGACACATACATAGGTCTAAACGTCACAGTGCGAAGAGCGCAGTCGCAAAACAGTCCATAGATTGTTACATTGTTAGTACGGAAGAGCATTTCTAGGATTTTATAATTAATTTGACAAATGCCAAATGTCAAAGTTCAAACTTCGTTCCAATCGAGTGTTCCACGATACTCACGTACTTTTTTATACAGACTGTCGGATATTTCTCACTAAAGTTTGAAGTTGATTTTTTTTCAGGTTTCAGAAAGATCTTTGAAGAATTCAGATTCAAAGTGATACCAGCGCAGCGGTCCAACTGAATAAATGCTTTTTGACTTTGACTTTGAAATGCGACCTATTAGAAGTAATAAATGGCTTTCACCCTATCCTATACCTACTCTACTCGCATCGTTATCAAGAGGTTCCTGTAGGATCGCAATGAATTTGAAGAAGATGACGATGGCTTTGAAAAAGTTAGCCTAAGTTTTGTCACCTAAAAAAAAAGCTAGGCCCCAAACCGTGTTCGTGGCCCTACTTCTTTACGGTATTGGCCGCAAAGGAACAGGAGTAAAATCACCTAGTTTTAAGACGATTCAAAGGGTTCCCAGCGGTCCTACTGAGTAAATGTTTTTTTTTTTTAATTCAAATTCAAATCAAACGCTCTTCCATACTAACAATGTAACAATCTATGGACTTTTCGCAGCTGCGCACTTCGCACTCTGACGATTTCGTGACGTGACGGCCGTGACGGTAAAAAATTTTCTCACAGTCCCCTAGTTTGTTTTTCTTCGATACCGTCCGACAAAAACATAATTATTGTTAAATAATATTTTAATAATAATCGTCTCGATGAGCTTCAACGCATCTCGGGCATCGCATCTTAAATAACTCCCTAATTTTAGCCCTAACACTACATTACGTTATGATCTAGTAGTGTCGAGATTTGGCGCTCACGCAAACAAAGTTAACACCAGTTAGGGCAGGATGTCCAATTAAAATAAGATAAGTAGATACGAGTAATTACGTTTAAAAAACTAACAGAAAAACCTTACCTTAATTACTAAACTACGTAAAATATAAGAAAAGTGATAAGTACGTATTTCAGAAATGAAACTCCACCTCGAGCGCTTTTGTTTTTTTTTTTTAACCTACATTGTCCCTCTCCTGGGCAAAGGTCTCCCGCATATTTTTCCCCGATTTTCGCTCACTTGCGGCTGAAGCTCCGTATTGAAGGCTTCTATGTCGTCGCGCCAACGCTTGCGTGGCCTTCCCCGACCTCTTCGGCCATCTGCAGGTACCCATTGGGTGACAATCGTAGCCCATCTCTCTGGTTTCAAATTCATTCTTCTGGTTTCAGCTTTTGAATTAACAATTTTGAAAATCGGTTCACGATAATTGAAGGACCTTATAGAACTGGAAAAGTAAAGTTGACTGGTCGGGTCGAACCGTCGCGTGATTCGAGCTAGCGCATTTTTGGCTCACACTGGCGCGGATCCAGCCCTCAAAAAGCTTGTGGGCACACCCGAAAAACGGTCAAGTGCGAGTCGGATCATAAACTCGCTCATGGTCTAGGTATATATATGTAGTGCAAATGAGATCTAAATTACAAATAGAACACGCCCTGACCAAGATTTTGTACAGTGAAAAGAAAAATGCGATCTGTAGGCGAAAACAGACAGACGGACAAAAGCATTTTTTTACCAATTTAGATTAGAATTTAGATTTAGAAACTGAGATGCTTCGCTCGGTCAATTAAGGTTGTGGGCATGCCCACAGTGCCCACTATAGTGGATCTGCGCTTCGGCTCACAGGATTAGCCAGCATTGCCATTCAGCGTGGTAATGCCGCCAGTGATTTGGTCACGCATCCGACTGGCAGTGACTTGTCTATTACAGACGATCCTATGATAGGTTGACGTCTTCTATTGTATTTTTGTAATGTATCAATGTTCAAAATATATTTCTATGCAACTAGTGCTAGCCTACATGCGACAGTTGGCGGTGTCAGTCTTGCCACCTGCCGCCGCCCCGGCTCACGACTGACCGATACTAAATCATCCAGGGACTACAGCTTACTGAGATTACTGACTATGTCTACTGACCTAGTGGGATCCATATCATCATCATCATCATCATTTTGCTATCCTTATGCCGTCCATTCGGAACATCGGAGTCAGCAAAACATTTCTCTTCTTCCACTCGCCCTATCACTCGTCTTCTCCGTGTCCACTCCTTTCTTACCCATATCTTCCAATCCATCCATATTTTCTTAGGTATACCTCTCCCTATAGATCCATGTCCATGTTCAAAAGTTAGAATTATATGTAAAGATTACTTAGGTCACGATATAGGTACTGTTTGTTTTTTTTTTAATCCTTCCAGTATCTTAAGATCTGTTACAAAACATGAACACATCCACGACACTGGGAAACGCCACATTGTTTTAAAGAAATGGAAAATATTGATGAAACTTTGGGTGTTTCGAGTTTTTTATAAATCACTTTCATTCTTTATTTCTTTCATGGAACTGTTTTTTTATGATTAGTACGTGTACCTACCTAGGTATTGTTGATACATAAGTACCTACGTGACAAGAGGAACTTTTAACACAAGGATTTTTTTAGCCCAAGTGGTCAGTGGCGTAGCTACTGGAGGGCTATGCGGTGCAGTGCACCGGGGCCCCCAAGCTCAAGGGGTTTTGTTCTTAGGAAACTAAAAGTATATTATTATGAAAATAAAAACTGCATTTTTAGATTTTTTAAAAAAAACTAAAATCATCGCGTAACTATAGTCAGTCCAGAAAATGACGAATCAAATCGTAAGTTTTTACAAAAAAATCAAAATACGTTTACATTTTGCCACACCCTGCATATTTTGACTTGATAAAACCTAAACCGCATAATTTATGTGAGTGTCATAAAGAACCGAAAGTTTTAAGCTTCGTGTTGCTTATCATAGCCTCATCTTGCTACTTATATAAATCCTGAATTTCCAATTTTTTTAAACAGCAAAACTTCAAACCAAAGGACTTTGGTCATACTTTAGTAGAAATCGGAACGAAGACTAGTCTGTAATTTAATATCGCTTTCACCGTTTCCTTTGAAAGAAAATTCCTTCAATTATCTACATTCAAAATAACGTCTAAAATGTCTTTGTTCCTAAAAGATCCTACCAGAACTACTTATTCAATGTTAATTGTTTGCCAAGACTCTACAATTCATAATGCTTTGTAGTCTGTTCTAGGTGAAAAACATTGATAAGTATCTTCAAATTCAAGAGCTATGACTTAATAATTAGGTTTTGGTACCTTGATACCTATTGGTTATTGATAAGGACGTGAGTTTGAATCAAAGATGATCAAAAACTTTTTAAAAAAACTTCGCACAAAAACTTACTGAAAAAAAAACAACTTCACAAATCTAATCCGTAAAAGAATAAATAACAGTGTGTTTTCTTCAAACTGCAATATTAATCACTAGCTCTTGCATCTGTCTTCACTCGCTTAGTCGGAAATGCAACTACTGAGAAATGGGTAATTTGTACATCAATAGAATTCGAATGAGTGACACTGAATTAAAGAGTGTCCTACACTAACGGTTGAGCGATAATAATTTTATAGCAAAGAGATGACCGTTGAAAAAATGATAAGCAGTAACTATTAGTTTGCTATTAGGTACTTATAGTTCTTATTTACAAAAACCCACTTTTATTACCTACAAAATCTTACTTAATGTAAAACGGATGGATGTGGCAATAATAACGCTTCTATGCTTCGGAGACAAAAAAGGGTGCAACAGCATGGCTAAGGCCTCCCTTCCCTATCTCCACTTAACCCTGTTTTGGGCCACCGTGAACCAATGGGCAGCTAACTCTCCATGAACGGCAGGGTTATATAATGATTCCCATTTGAAGGCGTCCACTTTAGGGTAGTCTTCCCACAACACACCACATTTGAGCCGCATAATCATCATCAGCATCATCCTTCTCTTGTCCCACTTAAAAAGGGGTTAGCTCAACATTGTATTCCTTTTCCATTACTCTCTATCTCAGCACTACTCCCTTCATAATCATGTATTTTACTCACTCCATCCATGTCTTCTTCACATCTACTCTCTACTAATCAGCGTAGTATATTATAGTTTAATAGTGGAATCCAGCCAGAAGCCCTAGTGACATCTCAGCATGCGTATCAGCTTCAAAGAGGAAAACAGATGTTTCCGAGAACACGCGTCAGCCTAATGGAGCATTGAAATGTCTAAATAATAATAAATTAGATGAAGCTTAGAAACAACTGATTAAATAAAAATAAGTCTATCCCCAATGTACTCCAACGTGACACCAACGCACTTCATAAGTTCGAAAATTTGGAGACCATTAAAAGTTCGAAAACTTGTGTCTAATTATCGATATCAAATATGTACATACCTGTCTTTCACATTGTCCGATCCGATATCGGATATCGGAGCTATCTAGTTCATTGGTCGCGAAGGAACAGGAGTAGAATCACCTAGTAAAACTAGGTGACGTTTTAAAGTGATCCCAGCGGTCCTACTGAATAAATGCTTTTTTGCTTTTTGACTTTGACATACATTTTTCTTGCCGGCGTCCGATACCGATATCGGATCGGATAATGTCAAACTGCTCTTATAGGTACTTGTAAGGGTAGCCGTTGACAATTTTGTATGAAAAAGGGTTGACCATAGTTTAAGTTTTCTAACTTTTGTCTGGTATCGGTATTGAAATCAGGGCTCGGGCCAACCAAATAACGTTAACCTGATCCTACAAGGAAAGAGGGTTTCTAAACCCCTGACAGCTTAAACTCATACCAATTTGTGGATTAGGGTATAAAGGATTATGGTATCGATTGCTGATAGTTTATAAAGGTGTGTGTCTGGGAAACATATACTCACCTAGTTTTAAGACGTTTCAAAGTGATCCCAGCGGTCCTACTGAATAAATGATTTTTGACTTTGACTTTAACTTTGAACATGTGAGGAATGAACGAGTATTACAATTTTACAGCTATTATATAAACAACCAGCTGCGCTCCCGCGGTGTTACCCGCGGTCCCTCGGGATTTTTTTATTTTTTTCGGGATAAAAGTAGCCTATGTCCTTCCCTGGGATACAACCTTTAACTATGCTAAATTTCAGCTTAATCTGTTCAGCGGTTTGAAAGCGTAACAAACAGACAGACAGACAGACAGACAGACAGAGTTACTTTCACATTTATAATATTAGTATGGATCTTCAACAAGTACCTACCTATCTATGTAAAGATACTTAACGAATCCTCAGATAAAAGCTTAAAATTGTGACTTTATCAGCAAAAAATAATATTTTTTTACAAGAATTTATGGCTTCTGTCTCAATAAGCATTCTATTATTAAAATATCCCAAATTGTGACAATGACCGACAGATTTCAGTATCTTTTTTGTGTCACAGATTTGGCTTCTGTCTTACAGATGGATGAAATCAAACGTCTCATAAAAAATCTGCCTACCGTCTAAAATAATGTTGAACGAAGAAAACATCCACATCACAATATTAATTACCGTACCCTTCTAATCCCAAAAACAATTTGACCACGTCACTCAAACGCTAGTTCGACGTAAAAACTCATCTATTTACGTCACTCACAGCGTCGACTTTTCTTAGTTCACCAACCATTACTTGTTCTCCTCTTCTATTTTTAAACTTGTTGAACAGAACCAGCAGTGGTTGAGGAAAGTTTGGATCGCGCAGTTTTTGCGTATTAGTAGTACTAACAAGAAACAGTGTCACATGTGTCATAACAATATGAGACGTTTAATATATCGTTGGATACTTTGCTCCATTTAGTTTGCGAACCAATCTGTTGTTGCTAATAATAAATTAGAAAAAGCTATGTATCAATGGTCAGTGGACCCAATCTGATTGCTGTTAGTCTTTTTGAGAAGTTTAAATAAGTACCTACATTTTTCGAATGACAGAGGAACGATAACCATTGTTATACTAGCTGACCCGCGCGCGCCTTCGTCTGCGCATTGTTTCGTCAACGATCTTTGGAACTGCCTTGCACAACCCCTAAGGGGAGTTTTTCAATTTATACCGAGTTTAGAGTGAATCGGATCAAGGAATAAAATTTTCCATATAAACTGGACCACCATTACCATTTTTCTGTCATAAGAACCTTCTCCTGACAATAATAAACACAACAAAAAAAATTGTGAAATCGGTCCAGCCGTTCACGCGTGATGGCGTGACCAAGGGATATAGGGATTCATTTTTATATATAGAGATAAACAAACAAGACGTGTCTGGGAAAATCAATGGAAACTATCAGTGCAATTCGTAAGTTTCTAATATCGAATCTGAAGTAATCCGATGACATTTCCAGAATACCTACCCTGAATTTTTAAAACAAATCCACAGATTAAACTAACCAAAAAATCTCATTTCAATCCGGTCTAAGGGACCCAAGTTTCCTAACTAGAGCAAATAAATAAGCTATCATCTACGGATCAGACTGTCCCCAAATATTGGGCAACTACCGAACATCAAACAGGTTGAGTATAACGCAAATATTAAGAAATCCTACTGACACATTTGCTCGGCCTTCGGGATTGAGGGAGCATTTTTAGGGAATATTTGGTGACTACTTTTACACGGTGATTGTTTTGTCGGAAAGGTATTTTCTATATTTAGACAAGAATAGCAGGATAAAGGCAGGCTTCTGCCCTTCCGTCAGCTTGAAAAATTTTAGGCCGACACCACGCGTTGGCTCCAATGTTGGACCCTACGCTACTCGTCCATGTGGATCTAGCAAATAGCATTGGCCCCAACGTTGGGGTGAGCATTGGGTATTTCAATTATTATCTTCACATTGGTTTAATGGTGGTCGCAGACTTATCCGTGCCGAACTGTCAATTCAATAGAATAAAATGCTGAGACGTCAGAAGCCAGCCGCATTTTCTGACGTCATTAGTATTTTTTGTATAGAAAAATGACTGCGGCACGTACGGCGCGGCCAAATTTGCGATCATGTTTAACGAGACAAAAGTGGGCAGCGAGACTACTTAGGCCGGATTCGACCAAAACATTTTGTTCGTAGTAGGTCTAAATTCTGGCATACCATCTTGCCACAGAACATTACCTCTTGCTCCAATGAGTTAGAGAAAGCAAGAGACAAGAATAGTATCGTGTAAATGGCATCTTATACTGCAAATCAAATCAACAATTAATATCTATACTTAGATATATTTACTATACTTAGAGATTGTTTCATTCGCAGTAGAAGACTTATGATACTGCGAGTAACTAGTTTGGTTAAATCCGGCCTTAACCTGTCTATGCGAATAAACCACAGGTAGTCCCACGATTTGGTGTTATTATTATGCGCCTGTGGTCTGTTTATGTTTACCGAAAACCCAGGAATTTCCGTGTCAAGGGCGAAAGGGCCCGCATTCACATGAAAATCAGGTATTCTAGTGTGTTAATCCAACACACTAATGTTTCTTTTGTACTTTGGCTCATCGTGAGAAAGTCGCAGCTTAGCCAAAGCTACTACACGTATTGACGTTGTCTTTCCTAGGTAAGTACGTATGTTTTTCATCAACATTAAGTTATCGGAACCAGCTTTGAAAACCTGCTGCCTCCAACACAGCGGCCCTAAGCCGTGCGCAAACCTAATCTTTATATTTGTAGACTACAAAGGGCTTATTTGCTTGTAGCATCGTCTGCTGGAATAAACAAACGAACAAAGAACAGAAACCAAACAACTTTTTATATGAAATACCGATGGCGAAAGACCCATAACCCAGATCTAAATTAAACGAAATTATAGGATGATCATGTTTTTTAAACGTTTGGAAATGCCTCTGACTACCTCCTTGAGATTTTAAAGAGTTTTGACTTGAGCATCTCTTGACTTCTCTAAGCATAGAGCTTCTATCTTTTCGATTTTATTAGGCTATATTTATTTGTTAGGCTCGGAAAAGTTTTTTATTTCAAACTACCTATTATTTATTAATTTCAATGGGGCTTAGACTTGTGGGATGCCGAGTGGATACCGATCACAATACAAATATGAAAGCAATGTTCATCGGACGTTGGCAATCCGCCATATTGGTAGTGCCAACTTGTCCATTCTCTTGACGTAATGAAACAATAGTCTCAACTTTTATTGGAAATCTCCAACCAATGAGGAAAGAACTATCATGGCGGTAAAAGCTGCGGCTATTTTTATTTTACTGTACCCTGTACCAATTGTTCTTCTTACAGACGGTACACTACATTACATACGTAGGTACTAGGTACCTATAGTCAGGACTGACGTGTGCTGCAGCAACACAACCGCTGCATTTTCTGTGTAACTAAATCGTACAAAGTTACTTTTTCCATTGATCTATCAAACCCGGCACTTTCTTACAGATAAAAGGGTGACGAGATGGGTTCAAGGTCCTGAGATCAAGACGCCATCCATCATCGCTGACGCTAAAAGCCCCCTGTCACTGACGCGATAAAATTGAAGCTCGTATTACTTATACATACATGCCACATTACTTTGGCATATATATATAGGGTATTTCATTTTAAACCACACAAACTGACAGAGCCTCATTTTTGGGTTGTGAATAGACGTTTGACCGTAACAGTTTAATTCCTAAGCCCATTTAAGTTTTCACTTCAAAATTTATCATTTATTGATTTTTTTAGAATTGTTGCATAATGATTTTCAAGGAGAACAGACGTTCCACCAATCGCAGCGCAGCTACATCATGAATGGGCTAAGTTATACAAGGGCAACAATCAATTGAAAGGATAGTCTTTATCGATTTTCTCGGGATTTTCATAACAAAACAAAAAAAAACATTACATAAATGTTTTTTAATATATTTTTTGAACCCAATTCCTAAATTAAGTTAGTTTAAAATGAAATACCCTATATTACTATGGGATATACTTTATAATTACACGGAAATTACTAACGCAAAATAGTTTATCGGTACGCTACAGTTACTAGGTAGGTATTTCGATTCTATAGAACCTTTATCTGGCTAAAAGTGAGGCACAAAGTAGTTTTGACTTTTAATTCAAAGTCAATTTATTCTGTAGGACCGCTAGGATCACTAATAGTCTTAAAACTAAGGGATTCTACTCCTGTTCCCTGTGTGACCAATACTGTGAAGTCACTAAAAAAAAGCTAGGCCGCTAACCGTGTTAAAAGGTTCTTCTAAGGATCTGGGAGGAAAGAAACTGGGAGTCCTATTCTTCTTAGAAGACATCTTCCTCGCGACAAAAGATACCTACTATGTCTTACTAGCTATTCTCTTTCAAGAGCTGATAGTATCACGACCCTGTTAAGCTTTTTGTCGAGAAAAACATGCCTACATTCGGGGCGTATCGTGATCAAAATGTCCAATAATAATTTTGTAAAAACCTTGACAAACAAGGAGCAACGTGGAAGTCCCTGACCCCATGACGTCAGCAATTCAAGGGGAATAAAAGCACGATTCGGTTACAGAAAACTTAGTTTTACCCCAAAGGCGTCATTTGGGAAATAACTTTATGTTGACTTGCCATTCGTGAAGGTCAAATTATCTACCCTATATGTTCGCCAGAGCGATGGAGCGCAGCAATTTGAAAAAGTTTTGGAGCGGATATGATATTATTATAACAAACTGCGCTTTAAACCACTTAAACTACTGAAAGTTTTTCAGCGCCATAAGCAGTAGCGGCGCCGGCGTTAGGGTAGGGCGCGCTTGGGCGACAACCCAGGGCGCCAGATGTGAAGGAGCACCGCAGGCGCCCCTTCACATCTGGTGGCCTCAGGTGCTCCTTAGTCAGGCATAGGCAACGGTGGTAAGCTGGGCGCGCTTTTACATCGGGCGGCCTCAGGCACCCCTTGAACAGGCAAAGGAAATGGTAGTAAGCCAGGCACCCCTTTACATCCGGCGGCTTCAGGTGCCCCTTGAGCAAATTAATGAATTGGTACCTACTTAAAAAAAACTGCTCACTTCGCTCGCCTATAGAGATGCTCGCTTCGCAAGAAAATTGCGGTTGAGCCATACAAATTTCGACAGGGCGCTGGTCGGGCTAAAACCGGCCCTGGCCATAAGTTTATCAACCATTTGAGACTTTAAGGGCACTTTCAAATTAGTTAGACGATTGGGCGTAGAGTTCTTTCCTATGAAAAATCGAAGCCTTTCATATAAAAGCATCGTCCGTGAGCTGTAGGACTGCAGCAGTGTGGCACCTAGGTAAATCATAATGTGGAAAAAAACTTATTTTATTTTACACAAAAATAGTAATATAGCCAGCCATATAAGCCAAAATGTGGTGTATTTCTTTTTCGACCCACAGGTTGGTCCCACAAATATTTTATTTCTGTTTCGTACCAAAATAAATACCATACCTAAGTACCCATATTGATTTTTTTTTTTAATTTGATCTCACTAGGTTAACGCCTTAGATAATAGTACAGTCTGTAATGTTAGCCTAAGTTGTAAATAAATAAATGTCTAAATGTCAAAATATGTCGTCGTTTCGACCCGCTACAAAATGTATTAAAATATTTTTCCGTTTCGACCCACAAAATATTTCTTATTCTCTATTATTGTAGCAGTCCTACGAGCAATAAAAGATTTGAAAACATGTTCTTACTGCTCAATAAATAAGCACAAATCTTTGAAACATTGAAATTAGCACAAGCTGCATTCATAGTGACATGCTAATCCCTTGTATTCGAACATCCGTGTTTGATGAAAATACTGCATCCAAAATATATTTATTGCGGATTACGTGACCCATCTGTCGCTGTCAGATGAGAGATCCAGGGATGTAGTAAGTTGAACTCTCACTTGGGGGGTTAACATGAACTCTAGTGCTTGCACACGTGTATTCCTCAGTGCAGTCGAGTGTGCAAGCGAGAGACAACTAAAGTTGTGAGTGACGTTTCTCGTAAGTATGACAGTTTCATTAGAGACCGAAAGAAGAAATGTCACAATTATACTGTTGGTTGCCCTCATTCTTCACGGTATTGGGCGCAAAGGAACAGGAGTAGAAGCAGAAGGTAGAAGTCCTTTTTGTAGACATTAGATAATTTTTTTCGGTGGGCGAGTTGAATTGTCAATACCGTTTGGCGACCAGAGTTAGCGTAAATTATTTGGTACCTAAGCCTAGTTTACTCTATTTTAAGACATCTATGTATATTTCTTTACTTTGTATCTGCTGTTGGAAACAAATAAAAATTATGACTTATTATTTAAGTGTTTCAAATAAATATACGAACATGAAGAATCTGATTTTTTTTTATAATAACGGCTATCGAGTAGTTAAGCCAGTAGAAAGCTTTTAAGCTGTCCTAAGTCTCCGGCGTCATCACACGATCATACCCACTTAAATTTTATGATAAGCCTGAGTACATCCACAAAATAGCTGCACGTCGTCAACAGAAAGGTATGGACAGCTGTAAATGATGCAGAAGTAGGTAAATAAATTCTCACATCCGAAATATTATTTGAACTAGCCCTTGTTATTCTTACACTTAGAATTAGACTTACATTACTTACATTTAGTTTAGAATCATGGTCTGATTGCAACACCTCAGTTTTCGGTAGTAGTATTTTTAGACCCTGTATATAATTTTGGTTAGATAGAATGCTTTGCTTTGCTCTAAGTACCTACTACCTACCTATTGCCTATTTGTACGAATAACATAAAAAAATCCGTCATAAGTACCTATATTATGAAAATGAAACTTTAAAGTCTTCAAATTTTCATGAACTTCTGTTGCTGACTATTCTAGGTAGACTTGCAAAAATCCAAATATTTGAAGTGCTATTTTTCTCATATCGGTTACTAATGGCGGGCACAGATTGATCAACAGTTACTACAGGAACAGCTGCTCATTGCTGTAACTGATACCAGATTCTACATGAAAGTAGGGCCACTTCCACCAAAAGGTTTACCAGAGGTTAAACAAACGAGTCCTTCCAAACCGTGAGCTTTAGCTCACGGTTTTAAAGTGGCCGCTGTTATTCCTTTTACAAATCAGCGTCAGACAACCAATTCCTTCACTCTACAGGGGGGTTACTATGAACTCCTATTGCCTGGCAGTTTTCGAACTAAATGTCAATTTCGAATAACCCGGTTCACTAAAGAAACTTCGCAACTTATCATGTTCTCTCGCTTGCACACTAGTACAGTCACAATGTGTAAGCGAGAGAGCATGATAAACGCCGCAATTTCAGATTTGTTTCTTTATGTCAGAATTGACAAGCAGTTCAAAAACTGCCTGGCAATAAGAGTTCATGCTAAGCCACCAGGTCGCTGTAGTGTCTAGAACACTGCTGAACCACCTCATCTTAATAAATAAATAAAATAATGCTGGACTTTTCACACAGCATCATCTAGCCACAAAGTAAGCAGAGCTTGTGTTATGGGTACTAGATGACTGATATACTTTTTGTTTGTAAATACATACATATTATACATAGAAACACCCAGACCCGAGACAAATATTTGTAGATCATACAAACATTGGTCCCGCGGGGATCGAACCCACAACCTTCTGCGTCGCAGGCGGGCCTTCACTGCGCCACAGAGGTCGTCATCTTGATTGGAAATCAAAGTTAAACCTAACTGTAACTGTAACCGTTGGTTAACCGTTAATGAACTTCAGCCCAAGTGGAAATTACTTTCTAGCTGATAGATGGAACATTAATATCTTACGAAGTTAATATCAGGTAACATTTCGAGGGGTTTTGACGTTGGTTTATATAAATCATCATTATCCAGGATTTTTAATTTCGGAAAATTTATAAAATGCCTAAGCATAAGTATCTATATACACAGTATCTGTATACACAGAGTTATAAACTTCTATTATTCCGTATTGTATATTAATTGGATAAATGCAAATCTGTCAAGCCAGGGTAGTCCTCTGGTAGGTAGATACCTAAGTAAGTATGTACGGTCAGCATCAATTGGTAACCGCACAAACCGGAAAATTAGGGGGGTAAAACAGAATTAATAGATAGATAGATATCTTTATTTCACAGAAAAATGTAACATTCGTCATTTAGTAGTGTTTCTAAGCCTATATTAGGTTTGTCTAAACACTACGTTCTCGTTGACAACAACATGTTTAGTAGGTACAAAGTTTGAGACATCGAATAATAATTAAGGTAGGTAAAAATAAGTAAAAAACGTAATTATAAGCAGACGCATAGAATGGTAATGGTTGCACGAACACTTCCAAAAGAGTTTGCATATTTTACTATGCTTATGTGCGTACGCTTACTAGAAAGACTATGTATAGGTGCTCCATTTTTTCCAGTAATTGTATGAGTTGTAATAATTAACCTCCATCATCATCCGCAACCTTTTTCATGGGCATCTCTCTTCGCTTATGCCATCCTTCCCTATCCCTGCGCCTTACACATGTAGGTACGACCATCTGTAAAACCTCTAAAACGTTTTTTTTTATTCAACCTCATCCCACTGCTGGGCAAAGATCTCCCCCAAAATATTCCAACGGTCTCTAGCTACCTTAAAACCTTTTTGTTTATAGAATAGAATAGAATAAAGTTTTATTTTCTCCACACCATATACAATAGGTACTTAAATCTACATAATTATATGTGGGTGAAAATACGGCTACCCCTCAGCATTTGCTCCAACAGCTCGAGAGTGTTGGAGCGCTGGTTTTCAGTGGCGCCTATTTTTTTTTATTAACTAAAACGTAAATAAACATATTTATTTTATCAACCTAATCTCGTCCCACTGCTGGGTAAAGGCTCCCCTAAACTCCTCCGATGGTCTCTGTCCTCTGCCACGAATGTCCACTTCCACCAATCTTCCTCAAAGGCATAATATTAATACCTAGCTTACATAATTGTTATAAAACTTGCAATATCCTAACAAAGGGATTTCTTATGACCAATATCTTCTGTGTAAGGAAGTACGTAACTTCCTTACACAGAAGCTCCGAGTTATTGACTAAAAAAACCGCCACTCCGACGCCTGATTAAATTCTTTCGTCGTGGGCTTAAATCTTTTTTGCTTTGTGAACTCCACTGTCCACTACAGCGTTCGACATGACTAATTATTAATTGTGAGTTTAAAAACGAAACGAAAGAGAGATCTTTTATTGTCATTCAAAATCATTTGAATAAATAATGTTGGTACCTACCTAGTCAGAGATGTAGTATGTACGTCGTTGGCGCATGCACCCATTTTACGTGACGCTGCTAGCCCATCGCATCGCTGCCTATCAGAATTAAGAAAAAATAATGTAAAATGTTTTTTTTTAAATAAATAATAATAATAAATAATAATTAAATTATTTATTATATATTAAATAAAATAATTCTTCACTATTTTATCCTTCGCGATCTTTTTACAAAAAAAGCCCATTGACTGAATAGACTATTATCGCGTAAAGGGGAGAACTCAGAAAAAAAACTTTGGAAACTCTTATCCCCAATAACCACTACGTTTATCCCATAAGCTTAAGGTTGCTGTTAACTGGGACACAAACGATTTGGACACTTTGTCCGAATGGACATTTTGCTTTTAAGGGGGGTGAGATAAAAGGGTTATTAAAAAGTTAGTACAACGTGAGTGAATCCGTGGGCATTATGCCTTTGCGAAGCTCTGTCTCCGGCAGTATTGATTTTCTATCAAACAATGCTTCAGTGGAAAGCAATCTTTAATGTTTGAAAATAAGGAAATTTTGTGATGCTATAAAATCCTTTCTCTTGCGGTCCCTTCTATAGCTTTGTTTGTTATCGCAGCTATTCTTGTTACATTAACCTTTTTAGGATTTTTAAAGTTTTATTTGTACCTAAGTCTCTAAAGAGTTTTTATTACTGGAACAGATTAGCTAAAAGTCCGCAAGGTTCAGTGGCGTAGCTACCGGAGGGCTAGGCGGTGCTGTGCACCGGGGCCCCCAAGCTCAAGCTGACTCTGAGTCAGAACCCCAGATTTCGGAAGGTTTTGTCAGGAAACTATAAGTACCTACGATTATTGTGTTTATTTACTGCGTTTCTAGATTTTTGAAAAAATGTACTTAAAAATTCAAAATACGTAAACATTTTGTCACACCCTGTATATTTTGACTTGATAAAACCTAAACCGTTCAGTTAGGGCCCCGGTTTATTTTGCACCAGGGCCCTTGGCTATCTAGCTACGCCACTGGCAAGGTTATCATGGTTATCACCATATACCATGATTCAATATTGAAGTTCCCGACATTTACAAAATATATTTCAAGTGTAGGTAGGTACCATATTAGGTATGTAGGTATAGGTCCATTCTATTCGTACCTATGTATACCAAAACCCATACTTATAAGTACTTATTAGATACTTCTCTGCCTATATCCTTCGGTAACTAAACATTTTCTTAGAACTGCGCAATTTCGGTGACAAATAGCCGTTCGATAGGTACAAACACCATTAGGGTTTCACAAGTTAAAAGCTCTATGGCCTTTAACTACCATTCAAATTGTTTACCAGGTAGGTACGTACCTAATAAGTACGTATGCGATAAGGCGCAGAACAAACGAAGCAACTTAACAGATACATTTATTTCGTTACCAAATGTGATATAGCACTTGCTATGCAATACTTAGATCGCAAAGCAGCGTAACAGTGGATTTCAGTTTAGGACATACTTGAACGAACTCATCACCGTAACCTCACTTATAGGTTGTAGGTACAGTCAGCGTCACCAACCTGGTAACCCCATAGTAAGGCGGTTTGTTCTGCAGGGGTTACCAGTTGGTAACTCTGGCCGCCTGTACAATATTTCATTTAGTAGGAGGTAAGTATTTTCAGAAATAAAGATGAACAAAAAACGCGCATTGTGAAAAGCGCTTGAAATTGATTTATCTTTACACTACACTTAAATTGATGAATGCTTGCGTCAAGTGCTCACTAATTGTACTAAAGTACCGCCGGCGACTTAACCCTACTTTGTCCATGTCAACACATCGGTAGGTTGTACCTACCTACCTACTCATATAGGGTCTTTCATTTTAAACTACAAAAACTGACAGAGCCTCATTTTTGGGTTGTAAATAGACGTTTGACCGTATCAATTTAATTCCTAAGCCTATTTAAGTTTTCACTTCATTTATCATTTATTGTTTTTTTTTTAGAATTGTTGCATAATGATTTTCAAGGAGACAGACGTTCCACCAATCGCAGCGCAGCTACATCACGAATGGGCTAAGTTATACAAGAAGCAACAATCAATTGAAATGATAGTCTTTATCGTTTTTCTCGGGATTTTCATAACAAAAAAATCAATAGGTACATACATATTTTTTAATGTATTTTTTGAACCTAATTCATTTTATACTAACCTACTTCAGGAATTAGGTTAGTATAAAATGAAAGACCCTATAAATTACTAAACAGCTGCTTAAATAAGAAAACAAGAACAACATGATCTGTATCCCCGAGTCACGGTAGACATTTCTCAGATCTGTCTAAAGTCATCAAAAAGTCATTTAATAATTAAATAACTAAAAACAAGTCAAGTATGATAAGAGAGAGGTGTTTATGACGTAAAGTTTAACTCATTTGAAACACTGAAATAATTCACGGTCCAATTATTAAGGTTACACTAGTCCTAAATAATACTCATACTCATCACGTGATAATGGACTATTAAACAAGTGGGAAATAAACTAAGGCTGACCGCACACAGTTTGAGTAACTTGAGTAGGTATAACTACCTACTATAAAATAGTAGAGAGTGACATTTAACAATTTACTGATTCATAGGTACAAGAGGTGCCAGTAGCTGCTTCATGTGGTAAGGAGTTTAGCTTTATGTACTTAAGCTATATACATATCTATAAAAAATATTAGGAAACTTTGTCAGAAAACGGTGAATCATTTTAATTATATTTCATACCATCAAATACCATGACATTGGTTGGTACAATACCTAACTTTCATGCCTTACCATTGATGTGGCCACTAAACCAAGACTTCATCGATCCCACTAATATAATACAGCTGAAAAATTGTGAGTTTGTTTAGATGTTTGTATGTTTGTGTTTCAATCACGCCTAAACCAGTGAACCGATTTAGATGAAACTTGGAATAGGCGTAAATAGTGAGCATATAGTCTATTCAAAATGTTGGTACCACGCGGGCGAAGCCGCGCGCAGTAGCTGGTAAATTATAAAAATAAACAATTTATTAGTGATTTGGTATTACGGGGTATTACCACAGGTTACCATGACCACACATCCTTAAGAAATCCAATGAACGCATTGTAGAGGCGTAGGTATCTGAATTCTGTGGTAAATAGAGGGGACAGCAACAGGCAAGCAACTCCTAAATTACAATTACTAAACAGCTACTAAAATGCTGACATAATTACTAGGTCATTGTGCGGCTAGCCTTATTCTAAGTTAATGGGTGTAGGAAACTTTTAGGATAAACAAAAACATTACAATCGCTCTAATTCACTCACATAAATGTAGGCTTAACATTGGTTACAATTTTGTTTAGCCGAATGGGACAGACAGTGGAACATTCTCAATATATTTTTATTATTGGAAAAAAACAGCGTGATCTAGGTACAGTTCGCCCAACGGATCTAGGCATTCGTGAAGTTAGCCGTTTGTCTGCGCAGTGACCGCTTTTTCATACAAATGGCTAACTTCGCGGATGCCTAGATCCATTGGGCGAACTGGTGAAGGTTAATGTCTTGAGAAAATCACTTTTGACAAAATAAAAAAGGCATCTAAAAATAATATTGTGCTTTTTCTGAAATTATCTACATCTTCAAAATAACAAACCGTGTTTTAAAACCGAAGAATAAAAAAAGTGTAGGTAAACTGTCATGTTCCCATTGGTTCCCATTCTTCGAGGGGTAGGGTACCGTTCTTTTGCAAAAACTTAGTTTGGTAATCGAAATCTAACACCAATTTTACTGTCCTCATAAAAATACCTACCTAGGTAGGTACTTACTTTTTCAAAAGATCTATTTCTCCAAAACAAACGGAAATTGTATTTTCCCACAAACGCCTAGTAGACTAATACTGATTCAACAACGCTGATTCGGCTGACTTTAGTAGGTAGGTAGGTGAAGCGCTCGTGGTCGTGCTTGCTTAGTCGTTCTTGATAGATCGTCGAAGTTAAGCAACGTTCGAAACGGTCTGTAAGTGGATGGGTGACCGCCAGTGCCATTTTCATCTGAGCGCTGCCGTGCTTCGGAGGGCACGTTAAATTGTCGGTCCCGGCTATTTAAGTCGTTAAGCCATGACGGAGGCCTTAAGGCGGCCTAAAAACTCCGTCACCAGAGTTGGCCACTGACTCATACGAACTTACTTACTTAGTAGGTAGTTTATTATCATAAACATGAAGTAACTACCCATACCTACTATTTTTTTACAATTAGGTACCTAAGTTCTGCATTTTCGACTGTTGTGTGTTAAATTATACTTATTAAAAACAAACTTAGGTATGTAGGCCTTTTCATCTATATTTTATGTAGGTTGCCTGCAGGACTACCTACCTACAGGATTTACAGTGTCAGAACTTCAGAGGGCAACCTACCTAGGTATGCTTAAAAACTGAACATAGAGAGACGCTACAACGTGAGACGGGTCAAAGGTCCCGTTGGGTGTTAGGT
Source organism: Epirrhoe tristata (assembly GCA_951394285.1). Taxonomy (NCBI): domain Eukaryota; kingdom Metazoa; phylum Arthropoda; class Insecta; order Lepidoptera; family Geometridae; genus Epirrhoe; species Epirrhoe tristata. The sequence goes on along the minus strand of OX596159.1, from coordinate 6,371,124 downwards.
ATGTGTTATTGGAACGAAGTTCCTTTTTGGACGTTATTGATGATGGAGGCTAGAAAAAAAAGCGATCGATTTTACCGTCACGACATATCGCTGTCTCCGGGGAATAAAATGATAACTGCAGTGTCACAACTTTACAGAAGCAAAAAACATGTTTTCGTTGGTAACTTCACAAATTGTGCAAAATGGTGCGCAAAAAAGAGATGCGCAAAATGTCAAAAATGACAAATGTACAAACTTCGTTCGAAACGAGTGTTCCACGACACCCACGTAAGTACCTACTTTTTGTTATTGTATGTATATTAGTGACACCTATTATAATCAAAATTTCAGCCGCATCACGCGATGGTGAATCAGAATAGCCGGGCCAAAGAGACGGAATTATTTTCTTCATTTCCCAGCATCGAACCTTATTTGATTCAGTGTCTTTGTCGTGGGACAAAGACACTGAATTAAATAAGCACAATATAGTGGTATATTGTGCTTTTGCACAAAGCTTTTTCAATACATCATTATATGTAGTTAGGTAAATAACGATTTCGCCCACGACAGTTTCAGTTTTAGTTTCACCGCAAGGTGTGTTGCTTGCATGATCTGCAATGATATTTTAAATGTTCGCATCTCTGAATTTGTGTTACGTAGCCTACTACCTACTTATTTGAAAATAGTCTTGAAGGTCTAAGTCTCTAGAAAATATAGTGGAAATCGCTTTAATCTGTTTGAAGAATTGCAATAAGCTCGCTCCATTCACTCGGCTCTTGCGTCATTTGTTGCAAGCGTGGCGTGGATGTGCGAATAACTGCAGTCTGCTTGCTTACGAATAAATCTAAAATAATTTAGTTCGTGGTATGATTAGTCTATCGAGGACACCTATCCTTCAAATTCAAATTCAAATTTAAAACGTTTATTGCTTCATGTTAGTAAATAGATCTTAAAATAAAATTGTGTTTCATAACATGAACCCCGCGGCACTGCAACATTTGGTACTTAGCTTAGGTATTTCTAACTTACAATATAACTTATGTAGGTAATTAATAAATTGGCACAGCCTTTTTCTAAACTTCGTGTTTGCATAAGTGTTTTAGATAGATCGTCGAAGTTACACGGCTATATAGGGTCATTTTATTTTAAACTACACAAACTGACAGGACTTCATTTTTGGGTTGTAAATAGACGTTTGACCGTATCAATTTAATTCCTAGGCCCATTTAAGTTTTCACTTCAAAATTTATCATTTTAAGTATTGATTTTTTAGAATTGTTGCATAATGATTTTCAAGGAGATCAGACGTTCCACCAATCGGAGCGCAGCTACATCACGAATAGGCTAAGTTATAAAGCAACTATCCATTGAAAGGATAGTCTTTATCGATTTTCTCGGGGATTTTCATAACAAAACAAAAAAAAATCATTACATAAATATTTTTGAATTTATTTTTTGAACCCAATTCCTGAATTAAGTTAGTATAAAATGAAAGACCCTATACAGGGTGTCCCACGGCTATGCCACATGGAGGGAAAGTACCTTAAATATTGTAGATGGAACATTTTACTGAAAGAAGACATTATTTTTATTTAAAAAACAACTTAAACTGCATTCACAGATTTTTAAATAATTACATGTTTGAACCGGAAATCGAACCCCTTACATGAGAAAAATAATCATCCTGTAGCTTTATCATACCGATCGAAAGGCTTCATCATAAGGATTATTTTTTGCTAAATAACATAGTGTCACAAATAAAAGGAAGGCCATGAACTTTTAACATTTTTTATACAAAATTTATCAATTTATCAAATGCTCAAAATGATTCCCTTCCTGTTGAATACAAAGTCGAACTCTTTTGATTATTTCGCTCCCTGTCGATTTTTTGATCTTGTTGTGGTGGATATTTCGAATAACACGTCTAAGTTCTGCTTGTAGCTCGTGGACACTTTCACACTGGTTATACTTCTCAAGTGGGTACATTTACTAGTGATACGTACTTATGATAATGTCAGTTGTATGTGCTTACGGCAATGTCAGCTAAGTATTTATTTTTCTGAACACAAATGTTAAAATTCATGGCCTTCCTTTTATTTGTGACACTATGTTATTTAGCAAAAAATAATCCTTATGATGAAGCCTTTCGATCGGTATGATAAAACTACAGGATGATTATTTTTCTCATGTAACGGGTTCGATTTCCGGTTCAAACATGTAATTATTTAAATATCTGTGAATGCAGTTTAAATTGTTTTTTAAATAAAAATAATGTCTTCTTTCAGTAAAATGTTCCATCTACAATATTTAAGGTACTTTCCCTCCATGTGGCATAGCCGTGGGACGCCCTGTATATGTATTATAATTATGCAATCGCAAAGTGATGGCTAGTGGCATTAGCAAATGAGCGCTTTCGTAGGTACTTTCAAGGAATGTATGTATGAAGTCACATTAAATTGTTAGTTCACATTAACTTGTCTTACGTTATGCTATGGTAGGCCTAAAAAAATCCGTCCTTGGCAACTAGCTCATACGATCTCACTTTAGTGCAATATGTAGTCAAACGCATCCGAACTTTCCTGATTGCTTGGCTTCTTACGTAAAATCCATTCATGCCAGTAAAGCAGCGGGTATCAACTCCAAACAGACACTTATTGTTAGTGTTTATTATAGTAGAGAATTGCGGAGATATTGCAAGTCAGATAGAACTTGTGTCTTGCCATATTGACTTCTATTCAAAGGCTAGGCTCGGAGTATGACCGCCTTGCCTACAATACAATAGAGAAAATTGCATTTGCTTGCCTACCATGACTGCTACATTTCAACACACCACACCTAAACATCATGGTAGGTAACAAGAATCTATCATACCTACATTTTGAGGTCGTGGTACACTTCGCCCAACGGATCTAGGCATTCGTGAAGTTAGCCGTTTGTCTGCGCAGTGGCCGCTTTTTGATACAAAATTGTGTTCTGCGCGGACAAACGGCTAACTTCACGAATGCCTAGATCCGTTGGGCGAACTGTTGGTAGATAATGAGACGCTTTTCTTTAAAACCTACACCTAATACTGCCTACACCAACCGCAAGCAAAATGTAGCCACCATCATCACGTCATCTTTAAGAAGTTCTATGTTTTTCTTAAATGGTAGTAGGTTCCTACTTCTCATGATTTTGTCCAGCAACGGACGAAGTCGGACGTGGTGATTGTGGCAACATTTTGCGGTTGGGTGCAGCAGTGCAGTGCAGGCAGTATTAGGTATAGGTTTTGAAGAAAAGCGTCTGATTTTTGGTAGCACGTAGGTGTAGGTACTTATAACTACCTACTTTTATGATAAGCATCATTGTATTGGAACAAAAATATATTGTAAGTACCTACTTATATATTACTTAGGCCCAAAACAAAAAAAGACATAGTTAATGACGTCATAAATCTAAACCCACAGTTATTTATCTGCAAAGAGTAATGTGTGTGGCCAACATGCAGATTTGTCTGTCTGTAACGAGATTGTCTCTGGCGCCATGGACACCCTGCGGTGTGCATTAGGACTTGTATTACAAAATTGGAACGGTTGGTTACCCTTGCTTTTAGATAGAGTTGGAGAAAGGAGACGGTATTTATATTGTAAACGGAAATTGTTATTTTCGAATACAAAACATTCAAATATGAATTTTTGGTGGTAATAATTATTATTATGTTTAGTAGGTAGGTGAGTCGAGGTGGACGGTGGGTAAGCACTCAAAAAATGGAGACCAAACCAAACTTTATCGAACCTAAGTCAAGGCAACTTAGGAAGGACATACCATACCTACCTACCCAACCCAGCGTAGAGTTAGGTAGGTAGGTACTTAATTAAGTACCTTTTGTCTATTTTTTTATTATTCTTCTTGGTTTTAGCAAACGCCCTCGTAGCACTAACTTCATGGTAGCAACTAAACCCGGACGTAGACAGCTCTATTTATTACGTAGATATAGGTAAGTACATTTTCTTTGTTCCATATGACGCTTTGTCTCATAATGGGAAGAGATGGGTTGAAATAAATAGCCACTTTGGGATTAAGCCTTGTAGGTAAGTACTTACTTACCTAATGAGAAAAGTGCCTCACAAATATTAATAAGTTCCAGATAAATTTCGCCGCATTACGGCATTAGAAGATAATCATGATCGCAACTCAAATTAGTGAAGTAGTTCTTCGTACCTACTACTAACTAATAGGTAGGTACTCCCTCTAAACGTCACCAAGTGGTAACCCCCCTTGCACAACGCCGTCCGCCGACCGACGCCCCGCAGTTCAAACAAGTTGGTGACGGTGACTAATAGACTGGTGTAAGTAGGTACGTCTACTTAGGTACCCACCTACAGTTCACCCAACGAACCTAGGCATTCGTGAAGTTAGCCGTTTGTCTGTGCAGTGAACGCTTTTTCATACAAAATTCTGTTCATTCTTTCGCAAGAAAAAATAAAACTACAACATATTTTTCCAGCTTTTACTATGGACCAGCAGGAGCATCATAATGAATATGGAATACCCGGTACGCACAATACTCCATCAAGGCCAGTGCCAAGGGGTACATTATCTTCGTACCCGACTGCGGAGCCACAAAATACGCCAACAAACCCGCACCAGCAGTAAACCAGCCCCATTCTCGATTATGTTGTATCGAGTAGTGGCAAAGTGAAATAATGTTACATGCTATCATCATGTTCCCTAGGGGTACGTTGTCGTTTCCCGCCAAAGCCATCGTGAAGGGTATGAGACCAGAGACAAGATGGATGACGCTTAGTCCGTGGTTGCCTCTGTATAGGTCAGCCATTAGGCAGGGTAGGGCTAGGTATCGAGAAGCTTTGTAACTGAGGCCGTATGCTGCTGAAAAGTCTTTGTTGAAGCTGCCACCTGAAATACATTTTTTTTGTCACTAAAATACTCGATCTAAGCTAAAATAAAAAATAGCTTTGTAAGTACTGTCAACGTCACCAACTGGTAACCCTGCAGTACAAAAGGGTTACCAATACGTACCTACTTACACCTCTATGAAAGCAATTTTCTGCAATGTGGGCTTGTGAAAAATACCTATTGGACGTCTTTCCTCTGCCTCTGACACAGACAATATAATAAACTAATAGCCTCTAATATCCTTATGGTAGGTACTACCTACAAAGACAGCCCACATTCTAACGAAGTTTTCTGTTCAAGCTAATTTATTAAACTTACTCTGGTAGTGAAGAAATCCAAGAACTCCGTGTATGAAGAAGTTTGCGTGCATGCCAGGATGAGTGAAACTCTTTCCTTGCATCCGACTGATGCCGCGCCCCGCCACGCAGCATAACACAATATGGGCAATCGATGCATTGACATTATCATCTTGGCCCATATCACATTAAATAGGTACTATAAAAACATTGTAAGTATATGATTCAAAATGTAACGTAACAAAATACTTTGTGAAAGTAAAAAAGACTTGTAATGTAAACAGGCTGACGTCAAACTGACGTGTAAAGCTTTTTCTATTAAAAAAATTGAAATCGAGGAGGGCATGAACCACTTAAATTATTTATATTTCACTATAAAATAGTTTTTGTTTTCCTCAAATTAATAGTAATTACATTTAACTAAATCATTTATAAAATATATATTATGCATTGAAAAAGTAAAAAGAAACATCACGAACGGAAATTAGATAAATTTAAGATTCGCGCCATTTGAGCATAGTGGGTATCTCAACTCGATTATGTGTTAATCTGTGGTTATTGCGAACTTTTACTACAGATAATCTAGATAATCGAGTAGAATGGAGCGTAGCGTAGCCAAGTTATAACGATTTAACGATTTTTCTGAAAAAAAAAAAAGAAATCTGCCATTTTGCTGCGCTGCATTTGAGTTCCATCGCGTTCGTTTTTACAAAAATATCTAACGTGAATCGCATTGAGTGCTGTGAAATCAGTTTTTATAAATTGTTCTAAGAAATCAAAGCAGCGTATTGTGCTAAAATGGCGGCGAGCGATTCCGGAACGGATGAATCACTTTACCCTATCGCTGTTCTCATTGACGAGTTGAAAAATGAGGATGTTCAACTCCGATTGAACTCGATCAAGAAGCTTTCGACCATAGCCTTGGCTTTGGGCGTAGAAAGAACCCGCTCCGAACTGATCCCGTTCCTCACGGAAACCATTTACGATGAGGATGAAGTTTTGTTGGCCCTTGCAGAGCAACTCGGTAAGCTTACGTTATTTCAAACACCTTTACATGTTACACCCACACTCATTCGCCAAAAGCTCATTTGTGTAAATCACCTGAGGGTGAGTTCTAAACGTAGACCTAGAAATGGTTTTGTAACCAAGCAACCACAATGGCTGTCTACCTCTGTCATCTGCAGAACTCAAAAACTACTACTTACGCCTCATTCTCGCAGGGATAAGCAGACTACAGATTTCCACTTTCTACGATCCTGAAGTAAAACGCTGTGTCATTTTAGTAATATCTTACCAAACCTAACTTCAAACCTTTATCACACTATTCCAGGCAACTTCATCAACTTGGTCGGTGGGGGAGAGTTTGCCCACTGCCTCCTGCCTCCGCTCGAGTCCCTTGCCACAGTGGAAGAGACTGTAGTCCGTGACAAGGCTGTTGCCTCGCTCCGTGCCGTCGCCGCTCACCACACGCCCCAGGCTTTGGAGCAACACTTTGTGCCATTAGTGCAGCGTTTAGCTGGTGGGGACTGGTTTACATCCCGGGCATCTGCTTGTGGACTATTCAGGTAAGACTGTTATGTATGATAATTATAAAATACTAGCTGTGCTCCCGTGGTGTGACCCGCGGTCCCTCGGGATAAAAGGTAGCCTATGTCCTTCTCTGGGATACAACCTTTAACTATGCCAAATTTCAGCTTAATCTGTTCAGCGGTTTGGGTGTGAAAGCGAAACAAATAGACAGACAGACAGAGTTACTTTCACATTTATAATATTAGTATGGATGTGATTCTTATGAGATCAGCAGTACGTCAGCAGTGTGTGTAAAAAATCTGAAAGAATGTCTACTACACTTCGGAAACAGTCATGATCCTGTTTGTTTGGTATTAGTTTAAAATGGATTGTTAGTAATATTCTAGATATGGAACTGTATGCATGTTTTGTTTCTGTTTACGCTACAGTATAACATGCTATTGCACAAGGCACAGCTATACAAGAAGTCTAAAAAGAATGGATGACCTCGCAACCTGTAACATTCAATGCCAATCCCATCATCATTGTAGCTGTAAACAGACATACCAAATATTCAAGAGAGTTTATGACAGCATCTTTTAATAAACATCAGTAATAACAACATATCAGTAATAAACTAAGGGCTAGTTTCACCAAACTTTATCTAACAGAGCGTTAGTTAATTTGACATCAAATTTAGGAGAAATAACAACGGATTAAATATTTAACAGACTGTTACAATTGCTTGGTGCTCCATCATGCTCTAACAAAGGAATATCTATTATTAACAAGCCGCTAAATGTAATCGGTGGTCGGCGTTGACATCATAGAAAACTGTGAAACTGGCTCTATGTATTGGTTTTTAAGTCACTTTGCATGACTAAGTATAATAATCAGAAATGAAATAATCTGAATATGACTACATTAATTTCAATTTTGATTTCAAAGCCTTTATTTTACTGATCATTTTACAGTTAACTTAAACTTTTAATAAATGACATTAGAGAAGGCTTCAGCATTTTTTCTACTACCAATGTTACTGAATATTCTCTAAAATCTAAATATCATTTTATTCTACCATAAAAATATTGGTCATAACCATGATAGTTTCAAAAACAATATTGGTCATGCAGAAATCTTAATGAACACTTGTGTACATTCCAGTGTCTGCTACACCCGAGTCTCAGCGCCCGTTAAGGCCGAGCTTCGCCAACACTTCCGCTCGCTCTGCCAAGATGATACTCCGATGGTCCGTCGCGCTGCTGCCTACAAACTGGGCGAGTTCGCGCGATCTGTCGAAGTGGAGTATGTGAAGAGTGATCTTATACCCATGTTCGTGAACTTGGCTCAGGTGAGGATTGTTTTGACAAGCTTTTAAGGGAATCGCTCTGCCTAATGTGTTAACATTTAAAATTTTTCTTGATGTACAATTCCTCTTCAATTAAGTCGAGAGTGCATCCCATTCAGCCAATAATAACTGATAGTTACACAATAAGTATAAAAAGTATGCGAGGCTCGTGGAACACTCGGTTGGTTGCAACAAATTTCAACGTTGACATTTGGCATTTGTCAAATAACACAATCCTAGAAACGCTCTTCCGTACTAACAACGTATCAATCTATGGACAGTTTCGCGCCTGCTCCCGTGACGTAACGCAAAAATCTAACACTTTTTTTCGTCTAGCCTCCAGCCGATACCGTCTGAAAAAGTACTTAGAACTTCGTTCCAATAACCCTAGAAATAAAGCTGCTTTTTACATAAACGTTAAACCTTAGTTGAACCCCATGTTGACACAATATGTCAAAACAAAACTGTAACCACAATCCTGTATTTAAAGATCGTTTTTCTAGGGACAGTTTTTAGTTAGTCTTAGTCTAAACTTGGTTCATTTTCTTGTAATAAGACGGAATGTGTTTCCAGGATGAGCAAGATTCTGTCCGGCTGCTGGCCGCGGAGGCGTGCGCGGCTGTCGCTTCTCTTCTGCCGCCTGAAGACATGGAGCAGCTCGTGATGCCGACTGTTCGCACACGCGCCGGGGACACTTCCTGGCGAGTGCGGTACATGGTCGCTGATAAGTAAGTGTATTTGCACCCTTGCACCCTTTGACGACCTCTGTGGCGCAGCGGGCGAAGGTCCGCCTGCGATGCAGAAGGTTGCGGGTTCGATCCCCGCCGCGAGACAAATGTTTGTATAACCAAATTATTTGTCTCGGGTCTGGGTGTTTCTATGTATAATATGTATGTCTTTACAAACAAAAAGTATATAAGTAGTTTATCAGTTATCTAGTACCCATAACACAAGCTCTGCTTACTTTGGGGCTAGATGATGCTGTGTGAAAAAGTCCAGCATTATTTATTTATTATTTACCCTACCAAATTTTGAAAAGCATAAAGAACAGACATAAACTTTGTCTATGTCATAGAATAGACAATGATTTGTATTAATACCTATAGATGGACTTAGCTGCGCTCTGCGGTGATCCCTCGGGTCCCTCGGGAATAATTCACTTTTCCGGGATAAAAAGTGGCTGGCCTATGTGCTATTCCCGACTATAAACCATCTCAGTGCCAGAGTAAAAAAACATCCATACTACATCCTTGAAAACTGTTACTCGGGACTACCGCGACACAAGCTTTGCTTAGTGCGGGGTCCAGGGTAAATTTTTATTTTTATGAAATAAATTATCTTATCTTACGAATTTTCGCAGATATTTATTGCATATCTTATCTTACAGATTCGTAGAACTCCAACAAGCAGTGGGTCCTGAGTTGGCTCGCACCGACCTGACGCAGATCTTCCAAGCGTTGCTCAAGGACACGGAGGCTGAAGTACGCGCTGCTGCAGCCGGCAAGGTAAAAGACAACAAGCATTTATTCAATAAGGACCACTGGGATCAGACATAAGAACTTGGTGATTCTATAAGTTCCTTTGGGCCTTTCATTTAGGTAGTTAATCTATTCTCTTAAATCTATATTAATCAAGCTTCCAAAATGTATCTCCAAAAATAGTGAACATTTCTCCGGCATTCAATGCAATTTGGACTGGTACTAGCTGTTAATTAATATCCTAATATTAATATAATAAAGCGGAAAGAGTGTTGCCTGGAATTACTATTCCAGTGGGCCTATGATGAGCACTATGCTATTTAAAATGTTGGTACCACGCGAGCGAAGCCGCGCGCAGTAGCGAGTATTTTCAATCGACTTCAAAAAAGGAGGAGGTTCTCAATTCGTCTGTATGTTTTTTTTTTTTTTTTTGTATCTTGTTACGCGATTGTTCCGCCATTTGTTGACCGATTTGCAAAATTATTTTCATGTTTGAAAGGGTATACTCCAGAGGTGGTCCCATATAAATTTTATTCCTGAGGGATTGATAGTTTCCCCGTAAAACTCTAAACACCTTCCCTCCTAGCCATGTCACAAATAGAAATCGAATCGACAGCTTGACGCCCTGAGTCACACCGCGTTTCGAGTCAAACATTGAAGTCGGTTTTCTTTTTAGTATAAAAACGTAATTATATAAACAGTTCTCAATATTATTTCCAGGTTAAAGATTTCTGCATGAATCTGGACAAGGCTCACCAAGAACACATCATCATGACAATGATCCTTCCTCAAATCAAGGAGCTGGTCTGCGACGCGAACCAACACGTCAAGTCAGCTCTCGCCTCAGTTATCATGGGACTCAGCCCAATCGTCGGCCGTCAGAACACCATCGAACATCTGCTACCGTTATTCCTGACCCAGCTGAAAGACGAATGCCCTGAAGTCAGACTAAACATTATCTCCAACTTGGAATGTGTGAATGAAGTCATCGGAATCCAACAGCTCGTTCAATCCCTACTCCCGGCTATCGTTGAACTAGCTGAGGACACTAAATGGCGCGTCCGTTTAGCTATCATCGAACACATGCCGTTGCTGGCTGGACAACTTGGACAGGAGTTCTTCGATGAGAAACTTACAGGACTATGCATGTCGTGGCTCATCGACCATGTATATGCGATTCGTGAAGCGGCAACACTGAATTTGAAGAAGCTAGTGGAACAGTATGGATCGTCCTGGGCCGAGACTAATGTTATCCCTAAAGTGTTGGCTATGTCGCGCGAACAAAACTACCTACACCGCATGACTTATCTCTTCTGTATCAATGTATTATCAGAGGTTTGCGGTAAAGATATCACAACTAGAGTACTCCTGCCAACTGTTCTTTCAATGGCCGATGACAATGTCGCCAATGTAAGGTTCAATGTGGCTAAAACTCTCCAGAAAATGTCTCCGTTCTTGGAACCCACCGTCATCCAGCCACAAGTGAAGCCAGTTTTGGAGAAATTGAATGTAGATCCTGATGTAGATGTTAAATACTTCGCTTCGGAAGCTATAGCTGGGATTGCGGGCTAATTTGTATTCGAAACTTTGAACCTATCACCATTGACTGGCTTTAGTGAAAAATAAGCTGAACAACCTCTTATCAGGGGACTTAATATTGCATTAGTTGTTTTATTTCCAAAGAGGAAGTAAAATTCTATAGCCAGTGTTGATGGTGATAAGATGCACACTATTATAGGGATTTTATAACACGCTAAAATCTGAAGTTGGTTTTGTATTTTCTCTTGTAGTATTTATTTTCAATGGCCCAGTTGGATAAAGTTACTTATGAGTCGTTTATGTATGTACCCTACTTTGTATCTTCATTCCATAGCATTTCAAGTTGGAATCCAAGGTATCTTGCATTAATTGTAAGTATGTATAGCTCTAAAATTATAGTAATAAGTATGAAATAAAATGTTCAAAAATCCACCAAATTTCGTATTATTTTAGTACCTTTAAAGCTAAAACCCTGAAAATCTAAAAATTCCACGAAAAGCCTATGCTGATAGGTGAAGTCGGTTCTTCAGGATCTTTAAATAGTCTTGTCTTCAGACTATTTAAAGATCCTAAGAACAGACTTCAAAAAGGAGATCTTTGTTCGGCTGTATGTTCTTCAAATACCGTCAGTTGTCGACTGATTTTTAAAATTACTTCACATCCCTATAGTAAATATGATTATGATCGTAAGTTACATTCTCTTGCAAGGATACCTAATAAACCTGTAAAACTCAAACATCTTATTAGTTTTTAAAACGTAAATCTAGTGAGCTACTAATACTACATCAAGTCTACATACATCCAATCCAGATACAAATAAGATATTCCCAGGCTTAAAATAAAAGAATGTAAACTTTCTATAAGTTTTATTTCCATTGAAAACAACAGTATCCTATTCACTTTACACTGATTACAGACATCTAGCTGGAGTGAACAAGAGCTTGGAATTTTGGAATGTAACACACGTTACTGGACTATTGCTTTTTATATTTACATAAATAACTGATACACCACAAACTAGTTATAACATTATCACATGGTAAAATTTATCGATTTCAATTTATATAATTTGTGCACACAATGCTGTTATATTTCAAGCACCAAAAAAATGTTTCAATTTATCAACGTTTATACTATTTGGATAAATTATGTACAGAAGACGGGCAACACTTTAGCGAAACGGCTATATACCTAACCATAGAACGCGTTATATAATTTTGCTTGATCGTAATACATTATAATAAAATCTATTAACAACTTACTATTAAATTACTTATCTTACAATAGCGTGGTCTAATGGTTCAACTCTGGGGTAGCAAATAAATAACTACTGGATATTACATAGAGGATGAGTTGGTCCATTTGACCACATTGTATGAAGGCCTTGGTTATTGTCGGCCGAGGCGTTAGAATATACGTAGACCAAGAATCAGCTCAACAGACAATAATAATCCGTTCTTGATCTTTAGGCTCTAAGACCAGTTGATAACAAATTGCACGATGGTAAAAATCTGGACCTGCCATATTGGGATATGCGTGATTCTGAACAGATTTTTATTGATTCATTCCTATATTAACTTACGTTTTCAAGTAACCATAGCATATCTGGCAAAATAGTAACCCTATTATTCACATTATAACCTCATTACCTGTTTAAATAGACATGTAAGGCTTTTGGCTAATTGTCATCTATATTGATGAAAAAGTATGGCAATAAAATATTAGCAGCCATTAGAAGTCCATCCTAGTAATATGGCGCTATGAATAGGGTAACATTTTTTAAGAACAAACCATGCTCACAGACCTACAGGAATAAGATAATTATGAATATCAGGGCAATATTTTTGTGGAACAAACTATGGTTATAGAAAGAATATAGGAATTGAACAGTCAAGCATGATCTCTATCTGTTTAGTGACGCGAGTCTCTAGGGTAGAACTCGGCTAGTGTCGACGCGGGGATACGTTTCAACATCTCCTTGGGGAAGATACGCAACAGCTGCCAGCCAATGTCCAGGGACTCGAACACTGTACGGTTCTCGTAGTTACCCTGCAGGAAGAATAGATAGATTCACACTTTATTGTACACGAGAACATAATACAGAAATTACATAGAAAATTACAATGGGCGATCATATCGATATGAGCGATCTCTTCCTGAGTGAATGGATAGGATAGACAGAAATAGCAATATTAGTACGAGTTGTAATTATTTTATGCCCCTAGAAAACACAATAAAGATCTTGTAAACTTTAAATTGAAGTAGGTACTAAACATAGGATTTCTATGCCACAAAAAACAATCCTCGGAAACGAGCATAATTAATTATTGCTGAGCTGAAGTGTCTTTTATTTTTTTAGTCAGTTCGTATGAGTTAGTGGGAGAAGTTATTTACGTCTCGGTGATGGTAGACTTGTGTTTAGGTGCTGGGCAAGTCTATGCAATATCACACAAGATCCCAAACACAGCGTCGCGAGTTTGGGCATCTTGACGCTGTATAAATCATCTAAAAATTGAAGACCTAAGTTTACCTGTGTAATGAAGTTCTTCTCGAACTTGGTGAGGAACTCAAGGTATAGCAAGTCGTCAGGCGTCAGCGCTTCTTCTCCCACCACCGCCTTCATCGCCTGCACGTCCTTGCCGATGGCATAGCACGCGTACTGGAATAATATGCATTAGTCAAAATTACAAACAGCAGGTTGTACGTGGTCAGACTGGCGCAAGATCCGTATAATTAGAAAGAGTGAATGATTCTTCTAAATATTTTTATCTTATCTGTGGTCATTCATTCAAACCATGGATGATCTAGACTCGACTTGGACCATTTTCTGTAATACGAACAGGGTTTAGAACCAAGTTTCGGTAACAAGTCTAGCTTATCTCTACCTAATCTGTGAAGTCTAGTTTTTAAAGAACCAGGGTTAAGCCGGGTCTAACTTCGTTTCTTGTAATAAGAGGATTTAGAATAAGATTTTCTTGTGTAATAATTCTGGACATCTCATCTCGCCCCAAACTGACTGATAAATTATTCTAATTCTATACTTTTTGGGGTACTCCGATCCGAGACAATATTTTCAGTTCATAAACATTAGTGTAAAATCAGTATTTCGAACTTCTGCAACGCAGGCTTTTGTCCACTGCGCTAAAGAAAGTAAAAAGTATAGTACTCACCAGCTGGTTAGATACATCAGAGTGATCCTTCCGGGTCATGCCCTCACCGATGGCAGACTTCATGAGACGCGACAGAGACGGCAGCACATTCACCGGCGGGTAGATCTGCCTGTTGTGCAACTGACGGTCTACGTAGATCTGCGAGTAATCAATTTAAAAATAAGTATTGCATATTTTTTAACATCTACCCTGTTTGGCTGCTGGCGTATTCTGTTTTTATCGCCTGTTGACGGGTAGACTTTTCGGTTGAAAATTAAAAATGTATTTTTCATCAAAAATGATTAGAATAGGATAGAATAGAATAGAAGTTTATTGCCAAAAAGAGAGAACACTAGGTAACAATATAGATAAACAGTGCATAAAGTGATTAACAAAAATAATGTTACAGTTAACGGCGAGGCCTAAACTAGACTTGGAGGTCTGTATCTTAGGTCTCAGGAGCACGAATTACCCTAAGATAGATTAGAACTTAAACAAACTAATTTACTTTATTATCAGTGTTTGGCACTAAGAATGTATAATAGGCACTTGAAAAATACAAAAAAGAAAGATTGCGACGTCTTTTCAACTTTGATGGGTGACCGCCAGTGGAATTATCAGCTGAGCACTTCCATGCTTCGGAGGGAACTTTAAATTGTCGGTCCCGGCTTTAGTCGTTAAGCCATGACGGAGGCCTTAAAGGTGGCCTAAAAACTCCGTCACCTGGTCACTGACTCATACGAACTTACTGGGGCTTATTACAAGAAAATGAGCCGAGTTGAGACCAAGTCTAACTAAAAAACTTTCCTTAGAAAAACGATCTTTAAATACTCGTACATAGAAAGCTTTTTTGTGGTAACAGTTTTATTTTGACATGTGTCAACATGGGGTTCAACTAAGGTTTAACGTTTATGTAATAAGCAGCACTTAGTTTTCTGTAATATGTAATCATAATTGTGTGTCACGAATAAGCAGCACTTAGTTTTCAGTAATATGTAATCATAATTGTGTGTCACGCACGACATGACCAGATTTTGAACGTCGGTTTTCTATGAACATAACAATCTTGAGTATTAAATATCATTGTGTACAATTAATTCATTGTCTATTTTTACCTGTCCTTCAGTGATGTATCCAGTCAAATCGGGAATAGGATGGGTGATGTCATCGTTAGGCATAGTCAGAATGGGGATCTGAGTGATGGAGCCGTTGCGACCTTCCACACGCCCGGCGCGCTCGTAGATCGTGGCCAAGTCCGTGTACATGTATCCTGGTAAGATGAAAATATTAGATTTGTGGCGACCTCTATCTACCATCGCCTGAACTACAAGCTGAACTTCAAGAGATGTCAATTACAGCGACGTACTTTGGAGCTGTACCACTAGATGGCGCTGGAAACACGCAAAAAGTATTGAAAGCCTGCATCGCGCAAGCAGTGTATCTGGCCACATATAGCCTATATAGAACTTTCCGACTATAACTGTCGGCCGAACAGGCCCTAAGGTAAGTGTGCCAGTTGGGCAAACCTTAGCGAGGCGAGTACTCCCTCTTTGTCATATATTGGGGGAATACAACCTACCCCCAAAGATTTTTTTTTTTTTTTTTAGTAGCCCGTAGGGATCCCACTGCTGGGCAAGGGCCTCTCCCAAACATTTGGGAGGAATTGCCATAATCGCCACGCTTGGCAGGCGGGTTGGCGATCGCAGTAAGATGTCAAACGGTTCAGAGACGCTGCTGCCCGTCTTCTGTGTTCCTTTATTCCCGTATCTTTATTTTAGTCGCCTTTTACGACACCCACGGGATGAAATGGGTTGGTACTATTCGCCGCCGGCACCAAAGATTTATCGGGATAAAAAATATAATTCACACTATAATGTCATTTCAACGTGACAACATCCATACAAACTTTCTAGGACTAGCTGAAGCGCTCGTGGTGGTGCTTGCTTAGTCGTTCTTGATAGATCGTCGAAGTTAAGCAACGATCGAAACAGTCTGTAAGTGGATGGGTGACCGCCAGTGGCATTTTCATCTGAGCGCTTCCGTGCTTCGGAGGGCAGGTTAAATTGTCGGTCTCGGCTATTTAAGTCGTTAAGCCATGACGAAGGCCTTGAGGCGGCCTAAAAACTCCGTCACCAGAGTTGGCCACTGACTCATACGAACTTACTTTACTTTTGCGCTCCGCGGTGTCACCCGCAGTCGACAATATTTCACTTTTCCGAGATAAGAAGCAACTTGTGTTATTCTAGTCTAGGTTTTAATCTTTCTGTGTGCATGTGGTCACTAAGCGACCTATGGTAGCTAAGCGACAAAACCCTTATTAAATTTAAAAAAAAACCTTTCTGTGTACGAAATTAGTAAAACCAATCAGTAGCTTTTGCATGAAAGAGGAGCAAACATTCAATTGTGCACAGCCATACATCCTAAAAATTTTTCATTTATAAAATTATAAGAAGTATTCAATTTTGGACTGCACAGGAACAAACACAGTGGCCCTATGGAGAGGTGGCATATTGATACCAAGCAGTGGACGTCTAGTGGTTCCTCCAGCTTGAGGAGGATCGTCTGATGGACGCGGGTTCGAATCCCGTCAGAATCGAAAATTTTAATAAGACTTTTCATTTCGCAATTATCACTTTAAATTTAAAAAAATTAAGTGTAATAAGATGATGAAATACATTACCGGGGAAACCACGGCGGCCGGGTACCTCCTCGCGGGCCGCCGACACCTCACGCAGGGCTTCCGCGTACGAAGACATGTCAGTCAGGATGACCAGCACGTGTTTCTGTGAACATACTCAATTTTAAACCTACATACACATAAACATCCAAACATATGTTGTTTTATTGACGAAGGGTTGTTCGTAATTGTGTGTGTAGATTTGTTCCTGTGTGCGAAGTGATACAGAATGCGCACATCCAGATAGAAAAACTGTATCTAGATTCTTCTTTTTTTATCGTTTTTGCTTAGCAAATGTAGGAAGAACGAATTTAACACAATTTCTCATATGCTAAGGATAGCACATTTCAAAGTTTTCAAACTCTTCAGAATAAACTTGCAAGATAATCGTTTTGATTGATCCTTTCGGAAAATTAGTAAAAGTTTTGGTTAAATTAAATAAAGAAACCAATGTTCAATTGAAATGTGCATGTTAAACTTTAAATACAAGCATAGAGCAACAGTAAAATTTCGTAGAATAATTACAATACAATCCAGTATGGATTGTATATCCATATCCATACTAATATTATAAATGTGAAAGTAACTGTGTCTGTCTGTCTGTTTGTTACACTTTCACGCCCAAACCGCTGAACAGATTAACCTGAAATTTGGCTTAGTTAATGGTTGTATCCCAGGGAAGGACATAGGCTACCTTTTATCCCGAAAAAATGAAAAAAATCCCGAGGCACCGCGGGTCACACCGCGGGAGCGCAGGTAGTAAAGTTATAATCGCAAAAGGTTGCGAGTTCGATCCCCGCGGCGGGACCAATGTTTGTATGATCTACCAATATTTGTCTCGGGTCTGGGTATTTCTATGTATAATATGTATGTATTTACAAAAAAAAAAGCATATAAGTAGTTTATCAGTCATCTAGTACCCATAACACAAGCTCTGCTTACTTTGGGGCTAGATGATGCTGTGTGAAAAGTCCAGCATTATTTATTTATTTCTTTATTATCTAATCTTATCTAATTTTACCTCGCATTGGTACGCCAAGAACTCGGCGGCAGTGAGAGCCAAACGCGGGGTGATAATTCTCTCAATAGTGGGGTCATTGGCCAAGTTGAGGAAAAGACACACGTTCTCCATAGAACCGTTCTCTTCGAAGTCTTGCTTGAAGAAACGAGCTGTCTCCATGTTGACTCCCATAGCGGCGAAGACAATGGCAAAGTTGTCTTCGTGGTCGTCCAGAACTGACTTGCCGGGGACCTGGGAAGTTAGATAAGATAATGACAGGTTCCAAGCCCATCGCCGCCTATAATACTATGGGAAGTTTAGACTTGATAATGATAATGACTGATTGCAAATCCATCGCCAGCGCCACCTATGTATAATATATTATACCTAAGTTTTCATTTTTCTGTTTTTCTTTATTTAATTTTGTATATTGTTGTAATTAAGTATTTTTAAATAAAGATATATTCTATTCTATTCTATACCTAACTGGTTTCCTTCACCATTTAGAACTCGTGATTAGTGAATTTTCATTTCACATTGCATTTTCCGAAACGAAAATGCACATCAAAGTTGTATGGAAAAGGTTTTTTTTTCTTTTTAATTTTAACTTTCTAACTAACAAGCCCCCTGCTACGAAAAAACCCCCACCACTTCTAGAAAATTAGACATGAGGAAGTTAGTCAGATCCCCTCATCAACTAGAAAAGAGCTGATGATCTTCAAACGGCTTAACAGTTTTTCATGAAACATGGCTAAGAACTCGGGATAAAATTATCTATGACACAAAAAAAACTAAACGAAAATCAGTTCATTCGTTTGGGACCTACGATACAAATACACAGACACGTTAAACATATAACACCCCTCTCTTTTAAAAAAAAAAAGGCATTTTGGCAAGTGAATAGTAAATTGTAGTAAATTTACCTTGACAAGACCAGCTTGTCTACAGATCTGTGCAGCAATTTCGTTGTGAGGCAGACCGGCCGCTGAGAAGATCGGGATCTTCTGGCCACGAGCAATGGAATTCATCACGTCGATAGCGGAGATACCTGTATACAAAATATTTGTTTTAAAACTCTGAACTACTAACTACTGCAAGATGTGGGCATGTATCAAATATGTGTTGCTTCTGACTACCCCCCTTAGACATCTTCAAAGTGTCTGGAATAAGTAACATAAAATGATCTGAGAATGTCTATGCACCTTGGGGATACATTCGTGAACCTGTGTTTACGTTTTACTCTGAACTAAACATACTTTTTTTATTTAACCTATGGTTTGTAGGGTCTTCCTTGATTGCTGTGTCTTGGTTTCCAATACCCCATTCAGGAATCTTTTATTCAGGCTGAATCCATATCTTTTAAGTTTTTTTATATTCATCTTACCAGTTTGGATCATCTCCTCAGGGTAGATACGCGACCAGGGGTTGATGGGCTGGCCCTGGATGTCGAGGAAGTCCTCAGCGAGGATCGGGGGCCCCTTGTCGATGGGCTTTCCGGAACCGTTGAACACACGGCCTGGGATAGACAACATTTTTATTTTAATTTAAAAAAGTATTTAAACAATAGGACCACTAGGATCACTTAAAATAGTCATAGTAACTAGATGATTCTATACTGTTCCTTCGCAACCAAATGTGAGTTGATTCTCATGAACCAGTGGAAAGGGTTGACACTTGACAAGATACTAAATCAATACAATTGACTTGACACAATATGTTTTTTAACTTTGTAATTTTTCAACCAGGTCATTACTCCTAGTTCTCTTATGACCAATGTCTTAAAAGAACTAGGGGTAGAATGACCTGGTTTTTATTTTGAAGGCATTACGACTTTTTAAGTGGAAAACGGGAATGCTATCCTATGGGAGGTTTTTAGTCTAACATTCCGTATATCCAAATTCATCATACATCTGGCAGCACAAAACTTACCCAACATATCCTCAGAGACGGGAGTACGAAGGATATCTCCGGTGAACTCGCACAGGGTGTTCTTCGCGTCAATACCCGAGGTGCCCTCGAACACCTGGACCACGGCCTTGGAGCCGCTGACTTCCAGCACCTAGACATTGTTATGTTAAGCACAGCGCCATCTAGTTCCAAAATTTGTAAACAAGGCTAGTAAAACTGGTAAAAGGCTGTAAACTTTTAGCAGAATCTCATTGGGCCTCCGCAAATTTGCTGCGGAAGTTACATTTCACTAGAAAAAATCCATTAATATGCTGAAAGTTTGTGAGTATGGTTTAGATGTTTGTATGTTTGTGTTTCAATCACACCTTAACCAGTGAACCGATTTGGATGAAACTTGGAATAGGCGTAGCTAGTGCATTATGCTCGCCAATTGCACATTTATTTTGTAATTTGAGTGCATTATAGAATTTAAATCATAATATTATTTACCTGTCCTGAGCGGAGAGTGCCATCGGCAAGTCTGAGTTGGACGATCTCGGAGAACTTAGGGAACTTCACTTCATCAAGGATGACCAGAGGTCCGTTTACTCCAGACACTGTCTTGTAAGCTGCGGAAGAGATAACTTGTTAGTTCTCGCATTTAAACAAATATTAAAACAAGGTAATGTTCTTGTTTCTGGCCTTCTTTCACACAGCTAGGAAAAGGCCTACCCCTTAAGTTTACTAGTTATTATAGACATTACTTCAACTTTCAAGTAATTTATACACACACACATACTCTGAAGTGTCTACTTATTTTATGACTTTGATGGCATGGTAGGTGCCTATGGCGGTGTGAAAAGAATCCTAGTGTAGGTTCAAGCAACTATGTGTGACTGTTGGGTTTTGTTTAACTAACACAATTTGAAAAAGCAATGACACTGTTGAAGAAATAAAGGAATGCAAGCTGTTGTGTCGCTTGATTATATTGACCCCTACTTCCTCAAGATCAAATATATCAATAAAGTTACATTGTAAATAGTAATCAAACATTAAGTAAAAAAAAAAACTTAGGCCTTTACATCTATATTAGATGATTTATACAGCGTCAGGAGGCAATCCATGCCTACACTTAACGGGACTCTGTAGTGCCTGGGACAAACCATCCTCTCAGCATAATCAGCCTGGCCAACAGGAAAGACAACGTCAATATGTGTGGAGCTGACTAAGCTGCGCGTTTCCTCACGATGTTTTCCTTCACCGTTAAGAGCTCGTGTTAAAGCGCATATAAATTTTACGAAACGAAAAATCCATTGATGCACGGCCGGGATTCAAACCCACGACCTTCGGATTGAAAGTCGAGGCACAACCTCAATCGACCAACATGACTCTACCTAAACCTAAACCTTAAGTAAGGTAAAAGGTTACTATATTTACAGATAACAGCTGTTAAAGATTATCATGTGACAAGGGAGAATGGGGTATCTTGGCTAGCCCAATATAAGGAAATAGAAAATAATAGAAGAATAGAAAATAATAACTGAAAAAGCATACAGAGAGACAGTTTGTTTTGAAATCCTTAGTAACAAACTCTTATCTATGAAGGTCACCAAAGATCTGATCATGTGAATAGTTTTTTCAGAACTTGTGAAGGTAAATTTCAAATAGTTACATAATTTTTAATATAAGGTCTCTAAATCATTTTCGTCTCGAAACTACTAAAAGTATTTTTATCTTTTCTATGCACTCAAAAATATCTTGATGTATTAAATATAGGTAGGTCTGAAATTGGTCACTGTAGGTCTGAAATTGGTCTCTGACTCCTCTAAAAGTTGAATTTAGAATAGAATAGAATAGAATAAAGTTTTATTTTCTCCACATACACAGTTACAAAATAGGTACTTAAATCTACACAATTTTATGTGGGTGAAAATACCCCTCAGCATTTGCTCGAACAGCTCGAGAGTGCTGGAGCGCTGGTTTTCAGTGGCGCCACCAATTTGAGGTGTGTCTTCATTTCAGGAAATAAAATCAAAGTGGAATTGATTCCTTTTTAGAGTAGTAAAAGGAACTTACATTGTATTGGATATTATAGTGCCTAGCTACTTAGGTAGGTAGTTTGAGTTTGATTTTCTTGCAAGACATTCTTTAGATGCGATGGTTTGGTCAGTCATGAGTTTAGCCTTCATCATCATCAATGGCCTCATACATCTACGAGAGATGGTTAAGCTGCGTTCGTTTGGGAGGTCCGGCACTTACGTAGATGGCTAGTAAGGCCTTCATACACAATGGGGATTTGTGGAAAATAACTTCGAAAGGCTTACTATCAAGCTATACCCTCAAAATTAGCTCCCAAATAACATTGAGGACCTGGGCATACTAACATCAGGTCGTAACAAGAAAACCTGAGCCAAGATCGATAATCCAATTGACGAGACCTATGACGTTATCCCACCCAAATCAGATGTTCATGTTGGGGGTACTCACTCAGACGTGGCTGGGAGATGAAGTCCCTGGACACGGCCAGGACATGCTCCTTGCTGGCCTGAGAAGCGGAGAGGGCCATTTTGCAAATTTCACTTTTTTGGCAGACCGTTCAATAAAACACCGAACTGCGCTGCCTCCTCGCCCGAAAACTGACGAATGGAAGTTTTGTCTATGGCACTTCACGTGCCGTCACGTGACCTATCACAAGGGCAATTGTTGCCATTTAAATAAAACTTTCAAGATCTCCCATTTCTGACTACAGTAAACTTCAAAACATTATTTTATTTTTCTATAGAATCTGGTTTGTCTTTGTTGCTCAAGTTGCCCAACATTTTCTCGGACTTTTTATTGGGAGTTTTAATGTTTCGTTGCGATGTTTCCTTTCACCGTACATAATTAATATTTAGGAACTCATCCTTAAAAAAATTACGAAGCAAAATAACTAACAAAGATACCTATTTGATGAGTTTTTAAGGAATAAAAAGTGACTGAACCAAATGTTGCAGTGTCACAGCGGAATATGCTTACCTACAAAAACTTAGGCGTTCTAGACTAACTATTAAAATTATGTATATTCTGTGTGAGTAAATAAATAAATAGGTAACACAGTTATTTAATCAAAGAAACAAGGATTAATAAATTCGCCTAAAATTATACAAATTCTGGTTGATATGGCAATATTTATATTGATTATTATTTTATCTGTGGTTCACTTCCACAGACTGATGCAACAAAATAAAAAGATAGAAAAAAGTATTTACCAAAAGGTACTATGCTAAATCTATGGTATTTACACACACGCTCACCCCGACAGAATGTCGGTTAGTGTAACCCCATAAGGACATTTGGAAGAACACAACTTGATACTTGGTTATTATATTCTAGTACCTAATATAATAATTATATTAAGTATATTATTTAGAGTTATTAATTAATGGGTTGTCACGCTTATATTTTTGAATTTGCCGCCTCTTTTTCAGGGTCTACTTTCATTTGCCAGACTCTATGAAGTACAAGGGTGCTATATATTTCTATGATAAAGTACTATAATGAAACCATAAAGAATATGAAGACCTATATGATGAAGACCTAGACCTAGATTATGTTTATTACCGATTGGGCGATATAGTCGCTCAGCGACAAAGCCCTTTTTTTTTGTGAATAAATAATAATAACAATAATAATAATAATAATGAACTATCATTTTACAGTTGCAGACTTAATATTTAGAGGAAGAGGTACCATACTTAATCTATGGTTACATTGCAGTTTTTTGTCTATGAAATCGACTGACACGTGTAAATATGACAGATCGACGGCTGTGACAGCCAGAGAGGTTGTGACGTAATATGACGTTGACGTAAAGCATCTCGCGCGGCGGGGCGGACGGTCTCACTCTGCCTGCACTAGTAGTTTTATTTCGATTTAGTAAATAGGCTTGTGGGCTGTGGCGAGCTTCGTCTACGATACGGACTCGTACTATAGTTGATACTTACTAAAGCAAACACTTTCGGCAATCTCTTATCTTGTAAAATCGTCTCAAGTAAATCATTTGTACAAAATGTCGATGATGAGCAAGTGTATACCTCAAATCGGACGTAGTTTCGGAAGGATAAGTGCCGCGCTATCTAATGGGAAGCCAAGGACTTATTTTACTTATACCCAGGAGCTATCGCAGCCTTTGGATAGGAATCCTGAGTTTTTGTCGGCGAAGGAAGCCTTCGAGAAATGTTTGAAGTCGGGTGAGTTACTTTCGTTGTAATAAATTATTATGTATGATCAGTGCGTTTATTTCTCAGTAGGTATTTATTTATTCAAATGATCTTGTAATTTATTCCTAAAATTTTAGCGTCCTATTGACTGTATCTACTCAGTAGAAATAATATAGCCTACCTAGATCTTGTGTGCACATTAGATAAGTACTATCTACATTGAGAGGAGGGGTCTTGTCTGATACATAATACTCATTATCATATTATGAGATTGCAGCCTCGTATCAAGGTTCAACAATAGACAATTACCCACAACCTGTACTATGTTCAACTTTGAACTACTTATTTGTTTAGAAATGCATAATATTTAAAGTCATTTGTATTAAAACCTGTTGTCCCACTGCTGGGCAAAGGTCTCCCCCAAAATTTTCCACTTGCCTCTATCTTTGGCGATCTCCCACCACTCCCTTGCTTAAAAAGTATTAAAGAGGTTGTTGACATGCACTCTATTTTAAGATTCACAAAATTATGCTGCAAAAATGCATTCTTAAACACTGATTTGATAGTTAATAGTGTTACTAATCTATATATTGAAGTAGCTATTGAATTATAAACTAGATTCACTTAGTTCTAACTTCTAATATAGCCAAATATATGTCTGGCTAAATCTTTAGATCAGATTGCAAACAAACAAATCTTTCCTCGTTATATTAAGTAGTTTAGACAGACAGCTAGAGTTCAAAGTTCAAAATCTACATTCCATGTAACAAAAAAATAAGTATGTAAAGATCCAAAATAAAATTTATCAGCTGCCAAAATTCCCTTCTAAAATGTGTAGAAAAGAATATATTAATGACAACTGAATTGTTCAAAGTGCATTTAACCAACAACATTAAATGCAAAGTAACAAATAAGACTAGGTCAATGGCATCACCTAGTAACATTTTCCTTGCAAAACATGTTTAATCTTCATAATTGAATGCTTGGTCTGTTGGCAATCTGCCCAATTTCAGTTTAGTTGTGCCACAGAAATACAAATTCTATCCACTACAATCTAAATGAATGCCTGTGCCCAGCAAAAGTAATAAGCTGCATTTCAGGTTTAAATGAGCACATTTTTGCTATTTACTTCAATCTTAAAAAACATGATGGATTAAATTATTTTTCAATTCTTGTATACTTATTAATTCCATGGGTGAAAGTGAAAAAGCTGGGATCACTTTGTATCTATATAAAACTAGGTGATTTTACTCCTGTTCAGGGTACCATTGCTTCAAATTATTTATTGCTTATTCATGCTCTTTTTTAATTCTAGTAAGCACTTAATTGTATTATGCTAAACAACTAAACAAAGTAGTGAGAATGTAGAAAAAAAGGGCAACAGTGAATTGCATATTTTTAATTCTGCCTGATATTTATGTTATGTACTTAAGTAAATTGAATAACATCCTCTACATTAGTAAAAGTGTCACTTAAAAGGATTTGAAAGAAAACACTTCTAAAAAAGATTATTCTCATTTCATGGTAATATTTTTATTTCTAGGGCAACCACAAAAAAAACCATTTTCTAGGGCAACCTATTTACAATTTAAATGCTGCAGTCAGTAAACATTGCTATATCTAAATTGATTTCCATTAGCAGTTGACCTTGCCCATTAGTTCTCATATTTGTTTGTTTGCTGAGAAATAACAACCATGATGTAGTACCTACTTTATATTTATTATTATTCTTTTGGAAAAATCTTATAAAAAACACAAAACATACATCAACATCAGTCCTTATCATCATTCTGTTTAATAATTAAAATTCTTAATGATATTGTAAAAAGACTAAAGACCGATTCTAAACAATCCCTAGTTATTTCAATGAATAAACGAATTTAGACTTTGACCGAATAATATTATGTTCAAGTTTGTAATTTTGTTGATACACGGCTGAATTCGGATGGATGAAACTTGAAATTGATACAGATAATAACCCGGAATAGTTTAAAAGCAAGACAATTAGAGTCGGGGATCTTGAGTTTTAATTTGATTTTGACTTAAAACAGCCTGTCTTATTACAAGAAAATGAACCGAGTTTAGACTAAGTCTAACTAAAAAACTGTCCCTAAAAAAACGATCTTTAAATACTTGTACATAGACGCTTTTTTGTGGTAACAGTTACGTTTTGACATGTGTCAACATGGGGTTTAACTAAGGTTTGAAGGTTTGAAAGAGAAGAACCTTATGCAGAACTATCAGATTTTATTATCAGTATTAACTGAAACAATATCTAATCTTGGATTACCACGTCTACGTCAGATATGATTACTGTTATGTCATTCTTTAAGAGCCTATTTCACCATCTCTGAATGAAGTATTCAATTGTTATTTTTCATTAATTTGTGTCGTATCGCATCGTACCCCTATGTGAACAGACTTATTGCTTACTGACGCAAAATGTGTTATCTATACAAACTTAAATAATATTCATAACAATCAAATGTACTTACGTCATTATTAAGTTTATTTGTGACCGGGTAACTGGCATCTTATCCGAATCGAAGGGTCATTGAATCATAAGGTCAGAGGGGCGCGGTGTGATGTTTATCGAAGCAAAATTGGTCTTATCTTACGCCTAGCGCTTATAATGTTCTCGCTTGCTAGGTTCTTGCCAACGTGTAAACGCGTTTTACGTTTACACGCTTGGCTAGTTACGGTATTTTATTTTATTATTGGGCAACGCCAATAGCATAATTATAATATAATATAATTATATCTATTAAGCACAGATAGTATTAAGGCTACGTAAATACGAAAGGTTAGTCAGTGATATTTTTTTAAATCTAAGTCATCTCCTGACTCCTATAAGTACATTTTGCAGAAGTTAGCCTAAAATATGAGGTAACCAATAAGTATTCTTAATAGGCGGCGATGGGCTTTCCAATCTGTTGAGTATCATGTATCATACTAATTGTGTATTTTTGAGTATGTGTAGATGTATGGCTGATTAAGCTGAGAAAATGGCTTAGGTGCTACAAGCCTATTACATCTCAAACAATGAATGAATGAATGAATGAATGAGAACTCTTTATTGTACACCTTAAACTATGAAACAAAATAATAAGTATAACAAATAATGACAATGTACAATGGGCGGCCTTATCGCTAATAAGCGATCTCTTCCAGGCAACCTTTGGATGGAGAGAAACTCAGTGAAAGAAGGATTGGTCAGGTGTATAATGAAAAATGAATGAATTTAAAGCTGTTAAGTATAGGCTAAATACATATAATAAATACAATTAACTTATAAACTACAATAACAATGTCCAAGGCAATGTCTTGACGCTGTGTAAATCATCTAGAATAGATGTAAAGTCCTAATAACGAGGTCTATTCCAGGTCAAACGGTGTTCGCGCAGGGTGCAGCTGCGACTCCTGTGCCTCTACTCACAGCCATGACAGAGGTCGGCAAGTCTGGCTCGATGAAAGACATCAAGGTGGTTCATATGCATACGGAGAAAGAGGCTCCTTATGTAGCGCCTGAGTTAAAGGACACTTTCAGGTAAGATCAGAACAGGCTAGAAGTTCGTAGGAGCTTAAATGTCAAGTACACTATGTTGAATCTTGGCTGATCTAGGCATTTGTGAAGTTAGACGTTTAGCGCAGTAGTTTCAGACAAAGTTGTCTGCGTATCGAAACGGTTAATTTTACGAATGCCTACATCCGATCTAGGCAACCCCGGAGGTCTAGTAGGTTCATTATATTGTAACAGCGATCAAAAATCGCACAATTTTCGACAGTGCTTCCTCTATAGAACAATCAAACAATTTCCTACGTAGTAGGTTTGAAATTTCCTTTTTACATTACCACTCTAATCCAGTTAGGTACTTGTCTTTCGAGCTGCATATGAATTAATTTTATATGGGACCAGCTCCAAAGCCTTTACCCTTTTCAAACAAAAAAATAATCAGTGAACATACATTAATCTTCTTCTTATCGTGTCACTAGTTCTTTCGAACCAGTGTGGTGAAAGGATTTTAAGTGCGCCCCAAAGAGGCTCCTTTTGGTATATATACGTTAATAAAACGTACAGACGAATATATAGAACCTCTTTTTTTTCGAAGTCGGATTAGATATTTATTAATTCAGTAAACACTAAACAGTCTATACTAGTACTATATTTTTTAATTCAGTAAACACTAAACAGTCAATACATATCCAGGTAGGAAGTGTCTTTAAACTAAAATAAGTTTGACTAGACACTAAGTTCTCGAATCACACATAACTACACACCAAACGAAATGCCATTCATGTTAGATTAAAATCTTAAAATGGTTTGCATGGAGTTTTATGTTCGGAGTATGAGCGAAGCCAAGGTTGTGATACAGATATGTTCGTGAGACGTTTGAGGATAGATAAATGAAAAATCTAGGTAGGTAATTAATACTCTGTATTTCAGCTGGATAACTGTGGCTTTATCTTTCATGTGATTTCTGTTGGATAAAATTGTAGTCTAGTAAATAACATAAAAAAATACTTATGCCTTTATATCTATATTAGATGATTTATAAAGCGTCAGGAGGCAATCCATATACATAACGGGACGCTGTAGTGCCTGGGACATTGTTTAAGATGGAATAGGCTTGCCCAGCACCTAAACCATCCTCTCAGCTTAATCAGCCGCCCACAGGAAAGACGACGTGAATACGTGTGGAGCTGATTAAGCTGCGGATTTCGTACGTTTCGAACGTTATGCATTTTATACGTATAGTACCTTTTCTATAGTACCGTTTACAAGCTAAATGAGGAAAACCAACAGCTAAAAATAACTTTTATTAAGTAAACTATGAAAAAAACTAATAAAAATAGAATTAAAAGATTTTAAGTGTATCTTGGATCGCTTTATGTATTCCAGATCCTTAGAAGATATCTAAGCTTGTATTTTCCTTTCAAATAATGATTGAGATTTTAGTAATCGTCTTATGACGTGTTTATTTCATTCATATGTTAAAAGTACTTTTATTATATAATCCTACAATCATATGACTACTAACTAAATGAAATAGGTATATTAATTCTGATATAATCCTTCTCTTTTTTTATCAGCTCATAATGGTTTATCTGATAGAATTGTAGTATTATCAGCTGTGCCGATCGCCATCTCTGATGAAGTTTTTGTCAAAAATTGATTGTATAATAATACGAAACCAAGTACTCACAATTCACATAATTATATCGATGTAAAAACTATAATTGAATATCTAGTTCCCGGCATCCGTTGAAATGCAATGAACATAAAGAAAAACAGGAAACCCAATGAATATAAAGGTTTTTTTTTGGGCTAGAATTGGGCCATAAACATTGATTTTTATTTAATCGACCAACGTGGCCAATGGCCATGTGTCAAATATTATTTCGACATGCCTAAGATTATTACCTTTTTATACTACGTAGCTTATGAAGTCAGGTTTACACAATACATCTTCATTTCAAATCATGTGACATTACATCGGGCAGAAACAGCTATACCGATCTCAATTATGCAAATTAGATCGGTTAGCGTTCAGTATTCATCCTGCATTCTAGGCGGGTCGCAAGAATGGAATTATATACCTACTCGTATTTTGTTTGATCATGATTTAAGGGCCATGTTATTGGCTATTGGCTATTTAGGGATTAAAAAGATAGGGCTTTAATGTAGTATGGGGCACAGTCTTATTGTTGACCTATTTGAATCACCTAAAAGAAAGCTAGTCCATAATTTTAATTCGTCGGGAAGCCGTTGGATTCGATATCTTGAACCCTATTCTTTTTATGATGATCAGGTCGTCTCTTGACCTCGAGACTTACATAGGCAATAATGAGGTCTAAGATGGAGCGAACCTACCCAGAAGATGCTTATTAATAACTCAGCTTCTTAAAAACAACAACAATTTTAATAGTTGTAAAGGCCATCGGTGTCGGAAACTACCGCCTCAATTCGTTGGGTGTTTCCGATAACGAATCAGGCCTTTCTCACGAATTGAAATACCCCTCACACACTAGCGTAGCGGGCGATTATGTTGCGTACCAAGCTGGCAAAACACACATACAGAATAGAAACTGGCTGATCTGAAGTTTCCTTCTTCAGATCAGTTTCACTATTTATGGCGGCCAACGTCCGCCAGTCTGTCGCGGAAGGCAGGTCAGATGCTATCCCCATCTTCCTTCAGGATATACCGAAGCTGTTCCACAGGAAGATCATTTGCCCCGACCTTGCTCTTATCCAGGTAAGAGACACACAACCCACACTACCTAGAAGTGCTCGTGGTGTGTCGTTCTTGATAAAAACGTCAGTGGATGAGTGACCGGTAGTGGCATTATCAACTGAGCGCTTCCGTGCTTCGGAAGGCACTTTAAATTGTCGGTCGTTAAGCCATGATGGTGACTTTTGCGGATTAGAAACCCAGTCACCAAGGTTGGCCACTAATTACTAAATACTTGCTAACTTTTGGAAATGTATGCACGTGTGAAATATGTTAGACTTCTGACCAGACTTTAAGAGAGCATGTCTACCGTGATAACGTTTGTTTTTTTAGGTATCCCCACCTGATGCTCATGGCTACTGCAGTTTGGGCACATCTGTGGACTGCGTTCGTGCCGCGCTTGTCAACTCTAAGGTCATTATTGGTAAGTTTGTATAATCCTTTCAGGCCGCGACGCGAACGCACTGCTAGGCGCCTAGTGTCAAGCAAGTCGCCTAGCGTGAAGTAGCGTGTAGCTAGGCTTGCATCCTGGTTACTATCTAGGATACATGTATGGCCGCACTGCGTAATGCGTGGTGGGTCGCTGGGTGTTTTGGTAAAAAAACCAACACATTTACTTGGATACACGCTTGGCGTCTAGCTAATAGCCTGATTACACCTACCGAGTAGAGTGGCTAGACAGTGCCCTCGGCCGAGCGCTCGGTATTTGTAAACACATAAGCCGAGTACTCGGCCCAGCACTCGGCCTAGCAAGCGGCCTAGCGAGAGAGTCCCTCGGACCCTTTTCTATTTACTAGGCCGAGTACCCGCCCTCCGTTTCCCCTCACTACCCGCTCGGAGGATCTAAATTCTAAACACGCGCACTCGGCGACCACTCGCTACTCGATGCGTATACCTCACTTTTTCCCCCGAATTTTTGCTCGCACGTGTAGTATAAATGTCTGGGAAATGGGATTTTGATACCACAGTGTGGAAAAAAGTAGTGTTTGCAACACCTAACTCAGTTCTTCTTAAAATCCATGGTCTCGTCCAAATTCGGGATTTCTCTTGAACAAATAATTCTGATAATTCTTCTACCAGAGAGGTATAATAATTTTATAGATTTTCTAATAGTTTTTTTCCGATCCATTTCAGCGTTTCACTTGACCGGGTATAAACTGAACTGACTGACTTGTCTCGCCGCGATTTTAAAAATGTCTAAACAATTACTCGGCTACAGCACTGTCTCGGCCCCGTGACATTTTGCTGTCTCGCCACTCTACTCGGTAGGTGTAATCAGGCTATAGGCCGAGGAAGTAGAAAGGGGTCCGAGTGACTCTCTCGGCTTGTTGCTCGGCCGAGTGCTCGGCGAGTACTCGCTTATGTGTTTACATTTACCGAGCGCTCGGCCGAGGGCACTGTCTCGCCACTCTACTCGGTCAGTATAATCAGGCTATAAGCAACTAGACACCATGCGCGCAGTGTGGCAGGTCGCGAACATTTTAGTACGTTCGTTTTATGATCTGTGGTTTACTAAGCTACACGCTAGGCTACTACTAGCTTGACATTAGGCGCTTACAGTTGACGAGTGATAGGAATAGTGAAAGAGGAAGACATGTTGTGCCAACCCCACTTAGCGTGGGATAAGGGCGGGCAAATAATGATGATTTTTTGTCCCACTGGTTAATATAGCATCTAATCAATATTATTGTTGATCTATTTGACCCCTAACTACCCCTTTTCAGCGCAAGTGAACCCACACATGCCGCGTACATTCGGCGATGCGATAATCCACATGTCGCATATCGACTACGCTGTGAATGATGACACGCCATTGCCGGACCACGGCGGCAAGCCGGCCAGCGCTGAAGAAACGAAGATTGGAGAGCTTATTGGCAATAATCTTGTGGATGATGGAGCAACTCTTCAGATGGGTAAAAAAAAAACTTAGATGATTTATACAGCGTCAGGAGGCAACCTATGCCTACACTTAACGGGACGCTGTAGTGCCTGGGACATTGTTTGAGATGGAATAGGCTTGCCCAGCACCTTCTCATAATCTCCTGACGCTGTATAAATATTTAGTGAATAATAAATAAATTATAAAATCCTAGAAACGTTCTTCCGTACTAACAATGTAACAATCTATGGACTGTTTTGCGACTGCGCTCTTTGCACTGTGACGTTTTGACCTATTAAGTGTCGTGACGGTAAAATCGAACACTTTTTTCGTCTAGCCCCAAAAAGTTTTTATTACGTTTTTATACTAAAAAGAAAACCAACTTCAATGTTTGACTCGAAACGCGGTGTGACTCAGGGCGTCAAGCTGTCGATTCGATTTCTATTTGTGACATGGCTAGGAGGGAAGGTGTTTAGAGTTTTACGGGGAAACTATCAATCCCTCAGGAATAAAATTTATATGGGACCACCTCTGGAGTATACCCTTTCAAACATGAAAAGAATTTTGCAAATCGGTCAACAAATGGCGGAGCAATCGCGTAACAAGATACAACAAAAAAAAAAAAAAACATACAGACGAATTGAGAACCTCCTCCTTTTTTGAAGTCGGTTGAAAATACTTAAATACTTACTTGCAGGTATCGGCAGTATCCCCGACGCGGTTCTCTCAGCGCTAACCAACCACAAGGACTTGGGCATACATTCAGAGATGTTCAGTGTCGGGGTCATTGACCTCGTGAAACGCGGCTGTGTTACCAACAACAAGTGAGAAATAATTTGTTAATGTATTTGTTTTATAAGAATGGCATTATATTCATTAAAATTATACAGGGTGTAAAAAGACGTCTACCGAAGCCGAAAGGGGTTGGTATAGCATCCCAACACACAACCAAATCCAAAAGCATTTTCCGAAAAAAAAAAAAAAAAAAAAACATTTTATCCAGAGAAAACAGCGTTTGAAGATTACTGTTTGCGTATGTACTGGGCGCGTTGTTTTACGTAGATTGCTGGATTTTGAGTTTTAACTGTTTTTTTTCTTTTATAAGTAAATGAAATTATTAGGTAGGTGTGGTCTTATTATGTTGTACTAGTAGTAAATAACCGGAACATTTTTTCGCTAAATATGTTTAGAATCATGGTCTGATTGCAACCCCTCAGTTTTCGGTAGTAGTCTTTTTACACCCTATATATTTTGAAAAAGCTGAGAATAATAAAAATTGCGCAGAAAATTCTAAAATTAAAGAGAACATAACGACCATGTTTTCTCTATTAAGAAGTTTGACAGGACGTAGGATCAGCTAGTTATAATTCCTATGTTTTTACAGGAAGAAAATGCACAAAGGCCGTATTGTGGGCAGTTTTCTCGTCGGCAACCGCAGCTTGTACGACTTCGTTGACAACAATCCTTTTATCGGTAAATATTCCTTTCTATACTCCAGCCAAATTCGATATGGAATTTTTGTAAACATTGGAGATCAGCTGATTGCTGAGTTTGTCTAGGGTTGTCACTCACGTAGTGTTCAGTGCTCACCAACTATGATGTTTCACTTATATATTCTACCAGATTTGTTACAATTTTCAATGTTTACGTCACTGCTATGAAGATTATTAATAATGGAATTCACAAAACTTCACTAAATTACCGAAAACGAAAATGTAAATCACAGAGTTCTCATCATATTATAAAAAATGACAACCCTAAGGAATTTCCGTTTTGACGTCTTGTTCCTCATTGGTTAATTTCTGCTGTCAAGTGAAAGAACTGTCAGTACAATGTTTACAAAAATTCCATGACCAATTTGGCTGTAGTATTTTTTTACGCGAGGTATTGACATCACGTGACTATGCTCACTTGAATTGACCTATCGCAAAGCTCTAAATCTCCGTAGCTGATTGAGAGTGATCTCTTACAATGCACTGGTCGTGGGTTCAAATCCAGTCGTGCCCCAAATACATTTTTTTACTAAGTAATTTGTGGTATCTTCCAGAAATGTTGGAGATTGATTACGTGAACAACACTCACGTCGTGTCTCTCCAACCGAACATGACGGCTATTAACTCGTGCCTGGAGATCGATTTGACAGGGCAGGTGTGCGCCGACTCTATCGGTAAGTGTTTTTAATATACAGGGTGTAAAAAGACGTCTACCGAAGCCGAAAGAAAAGAAAACAGCATCCCAACACACAACCAAATCCAAAAGGATTTTCTGAAAAAATCATTATATCCGGAGAAAACAGCGTTTGAACATTACTGTTTGCGTATGTACTGGGCGCGTTGTTTTACGTAGATTGCTGGATTTTGAGTTTTAACTGTTTTTTTCTTTTATATTTGAAATTATTAGGTAGGTATGGTCTTATTATGTTGTTATTGTAGTAAATAACCGGAAATAACATAAAATGACGTAGCTAAGTCAAAAAAATATTGCGTTTTTTTCTCGCTAGATATGTTTAGAATCATGGTCTGATTGCAATACCTCAGTTTTCGGTAGTAGTCTTTTTACACCCTGTATATTAAGGGCTAGTTTCACCAAACTCTATCTAATAGAGCGTTAGTTAATTTAACATCAAAATTTAGTAAGAGAAATAACAATTAAATATTTAACAATAACGATTGCTTTGTGCTCCATCATGCTAACAAAAGAATATCTTAATTAACAAGCCGCTAAATCTAATCGTTAGCTAACTAGCAGTTGACATCGTAGAAAATTAAAAATATGTCACAACAACCAAAAATCCGAGAGCGACAGAGAGCCGTTTGTCTGCGCAAAACACAATTTTGTATGAAAAGCGTTCACTGCGCAGACAAACGGCTAACGGTGAAACTAGCCCTAAAACTTTTTTGACAGTGACCTGGATCAGTTGAGCTATCTATAGATCGTTTCTAACGATCCTTAGATAGCTTGACCAATCCTGTTGTATTTTGTAAATATGTAGTAGTTTAGTTTCTGTAAATAAATGTCTTTTTTGATAACTAGTTTGGTGCTGACTGATGAATAATGCTCGAAAACTAGAATTAAATAAATAATGCTGGACTTTTTCACACAGCATCATCTAGCCCCAAAGTAAGCAGAGCTTGTGTTATGGGTACTACATGACTGACATACTACTTATATACTTTTTGTTTGTAAATACATACATATTATACATAGAAAACACCCAGACCCGAGACAAATATCTGTAGATCATACAAACATTTGTCCCGCGGCGGGGATCGAACCCGCAACCTTCTGCGTCTCAGGCGGGCTTTCACCCACTGCGCCACAGAGGTCGTCAAAAGAAATGTTAGATACATTGGTGATACAATCGTAGATCAGTTCCACTTATTTATCAATGAAAAAAAAACATAATTTACTCCAGGAGCAACCACTAGTGTAACGATTCAAATTTTTATTTTATTTTTAATGAGTATTCTGAATGCGAATGAAAATTATCTTTGGTCCGGTCGTTCAATAAGATCATTTTAAACCTTAGTTTAAAAAAAATAATACTTAAAATTGTATAAAAACTGAGACAAGTCGCTACGGATCCGCGCCTCCGCAGTTCATGGCGATGCGGAAAAAAATTGCAAAAAAAAGTATGTACTTACATACTAATTACACAATAGGCTATTTTACTCTTTTTGAAAACTGTTTTAAATCAATCCTGAGGTCATAATAAACCAGTTGAATTTTTGTTTAATTTTTTATTAAACCGTAAAATGCCTTAAAAATGCATTTTAATTTATGATTTTTAATAGTCGCGCGGAAACGCTAGCCGTCATGCTGCTAAGGTTTGTGACGTCACTATGGTTTGTGAACAATACGACTGTCAAAGACTTTATCTTTGACTTAGTATAAAGATTTTTAAAAATAATCAAATTTTCTAAGCTGAGTGACGTCACGTCCGGGACCAGTATGGCCGTCGGCGTTTTAGTCCATTGCGGAATAGTCGAAAAATAATGATTTTTAAAATTGAATTATAAAATGTATATTGCATTTTATGAATAAATATCGACGTTTATCGTTTACTTTTAACGAAACCTATTGTATACATGCATTTTTATATGTTTTCTTACATGGTGTAAAATACCCTATTATTTCCAGGTACACGTATGTACTCCGGTTTCGGGGGTCAGGTGGACTTCATCCGCGGCGCGGCTGAAGCAGTGGATGGCCGCGGCAAGCCCATCATAGCCATCGTGTCGCAGACCAAGAAAGGGGTCAGCAAGATTGTGCCTACGCTCAAAGAAGGTAAGGTGTATGCAAACTTAATGAATTGACTACTTATTACTATCAGGAGGAACTCCTGAACTTGACATTTTTAATCCTAGTATCAACAGTTTAATTAATTAAAAAACTATTAATTTATCGAATTATTAAAAATGAAATAGACAAAATGACGACTGACGACCTCTGTGGCGCAGTGGGCGAAGGTCCGCCTGCGACGCAGAAGGTTGCGGGTTCGATCCCCGCCGCGGGACAAATGTTTGTATGACCTACAGATTTTTGTCTCGGGTCTGGGTGTTTCTATATGTATGTATTTACAAACAAAAAGTATATAAGTAGTATATCAGTTATCTGGTTCCCATAGTACAAGCTTTGCAAAGTTTGGGGCTAGATGATGCTGTGTGAAATGTCCAGCATTATTTATTTATATTTATAAAATCGTTTTTTATTGAAGTTGTATCTTTTAGTATTATCACTAGATTTCATATACATATTTCAAAATTTTTCATTGTTGTACGTGAAAAATACTATAACTAAATATAATAATAGAAGCGCCCATAAATAATCCTCTTAATTTAAACGAAAAAGTAAATTTAATAATATTAAATCTAATATTAATATACAATTTTTTCCATAGGTGCTGGGGTGGTCACAACTCGGGCTCACGTCAACTACGTTGTAACCGAGCAAGGTATTGCTTACCTCTTCGGTAAAACTCTTAGGCAG
The DNA here is from genome assembly GCA_951394285.1 of Epirrhoe tristata. Classification (NCBI taxonomy): domain Eukaryota; kingdom Metazoa; phylum Arthropoda; class Insecta; order Lepidoptera; family Geometridae; genus Epirrhoe; species Epirrhoe tristata. The sequence continues at coordinate 6,334,069 of OX596159.1, read as the reverse complement.
AGAGCATACGAATTAATAAGGATAGCTCATCCCGACCATCGTGAAACTCTTGAGAAGGCTGCGTTTGAGCGACTTAAGTGTATGCCTGCACCTTAAGTGGCTTACTGGTAGAGCTCAAACAGTTAAAGTGGGTGGTAAGATTTTATATCTTTGGTTGGTTTTTCAATCTTAGGTTTTTTATAGGATATTAACATGCTATATTTTGAATTAATTTTTAAAATGTGTCGCTTGACTAAGATAATTTTTCTTATTTATTTAATCAGATATTTTATAAACATAGTGGCATTAATTTTGAATAAGATAAACCAACCGTCTTACCTACCATTCTATCTGTTGTTATAAAGCAAATGCGAAGTTTTGTATCGAGCTCAAACTCTTGCAGAATAGGCCCCCGCACTAGTTGCACTTCTAGGATAGGACCGTCGCGTTTGACATTTAGACTTTGACAGTTAAGACTGGGTTGCCACGTAATAAGTATTTGCTACTGTTTTGGTAGATTTTGGTAGTTCTTTTAAACTACATTTATTAGCTTGTTTTTGTATACCAACCGACGCCGAAGTTTATTAAATTATGTAGATTGAATAGTTTATTGAGAACCCATAAAGTATAGGTTTCATACATTTCGGAGTTGGTGGTAAAAGAATCGGATTTCAAGAATTGAATGTAGTAGTAGCATCAATCTATCGTTACTCTATAATAATTATCCTGGCGATACCTATTCAACTTAAAAGTAAACAGACAAATTCTGTATTTGAAATTATTCAAATATGGCGATTATAAAACGTCTGGTATCACTTCATTTTTGATAAAAATGAAACTGTACGTACGGTACGTTCCTAATGAGTTGAATAGAAAGTTAGCTGTAGTCTTAGATCTAGGTGTTATGATAGCAATGCTTTATATAGAGAATAATTCGAAAGACGAAAACTAATGCCTTATTTTACCATAATTTTTAAGATCAAGATCATGCAACAATAAATAGTGTAAGGATAAATGCATTTTTGTTCTAAATTTGTTACACGAATTTATTTTTAAAATCATGTTTTTTTTTGTGAATTTAATAGACTATCGACTATAGCCATTTATTAAGTTGTTACCTTGCAATGTTTGTTATGTAATAAATATTTATCTCTAAAGAAGTTTTTTTTTCATGCTAATGAACCTACCTACCTTCTTTCCAAAACCTTGTGGCTCTAAGAACCAAATAAAAGTTTGATCATTGTCTGAGTGTTATATATTATAAAAAATATACCTAGCTATCAATTACCCGATTTTCATAATAATGTAGTTACAATGATTATTGTGAATAAAATGCACTAGAAACGACTACCACCTACAACTGTACTTTTGTGTTTTACAAATACCTGCACTGCTGCATACTGCTTTTGTATTTGACAAACACCTACTACAGTCATTTTAAATCCGTGGTACCTACCTATGAGAAAATGAGCGTAGCTTTCGTAGGGAAAAACTTTTAAATAATTCTGCTTCGTGGTCAGCTTTAACACGAGTATTGCACAATCCCAAACAGACTTTCATTTGCGTGGTTCTGTTCTGTTTACTTTAATGTAGGGTAGGTAGGTAGGTACTTATCTGGGGTAAAGGTTGAAACTGGTTGGAACCTTGGAACCGCTATCCGCTATATATATATATCTCTATGTTGGAACCATAGAGTTAAATATTGTATGTGGTTGGAACTTTGGAAGAAAGAAGTCAATATTTTGACAGTTTGGTAGAATTTACAATGTTTTTTTAATTTGTTGTCAATAGTGGGACACCCTAAACGCAGCTGACGCAGTATCTGTGGTCTGCTGTGTTAGGTCGAGGTGTTTGTTTGAGTAAATTTAATAACAAAATTTCCATTATTCAGTGATTACAAAAATATAAAACGACAGGATGTCGTTTCAACAAATGCTGGCTAACCGCCGGGAGCTGCAGATCGCTTCTAAATACAGAATATTCAGGAGAATCGGTGGTGGTTCCTTCGGGGACATCTATTTAGGGATAAACATCGCGAATGGAGAAGTAAGTGTCCCTTTTTATCCTTACAAATAGCATTCCTGTAGTATCCTTTACACTACTTAGTTCATCTTCCAAGTGTAGGCTGTAGAAACTGATGAGAGAAACATAATTCAGTCAGACCTCTGTGGGTTGACTATTGTGAAATTTTACTTAGGCCACTAGGCATCCAAATGTAACCTAGATTTGAGCTAAGATACTCTGATAAACAGTTTATCATATATACAGTTATAGAGACTAAAACTTTGTTGTGATATTTTTGTTTACCTACCTGTTTGTTTTTTTATATTACCCTTAAAATATCAGCATAAGGATCAAGTGGTTCAAAACACTTGAATGAATGACTACCTATTCAAACATCGTTTTTTTTGTCTCAACAGAAGAGCTACTACCTACCTAATAATTATAATTTCTTTCTTCTTTCAAGTAGGTTTCAAAGTCATACAGTAAGCAAGTGTTGTAACCACACATGTAACTTAATATTGCTGATACTGAAATAAAACTGTAGGTGCATAAAATTATTTCTCATATTCAGTAACTGATCCCTGTTTTGAGCTTATCAGCATTTTTGTAGAACATGAAATTCCATAACCATACATTTTAATGCTGGTAATTATGAACAAATTAATTTTTTGGGATCTATAGATGTTATTTTTATACTTAATGCAAATAAGTCACCATCATTCCCTTGCTTTTATCCCACATAATAAGTATAAGTGGGGTCTGCACATAATCTAAATAAGTTACTATGATTTTTTTTAAAAGTCCAAAAATTTAACATGTATGTAAATATTTTAGCTACAAAAAGTATAGATTAGCATGTGTATGTAGTTAAGAACTTGTATAGAAAAATGCTACAAGAGACCAAAGGATCCAACATCATTAAACTTGGCAGGAGTGGAAAGCCATGCTCTCTGCCTACCCGTAAAGAGGTGTGATTTTGTGCAGCATTGCTATCCAAAGGAGAAAGTTGCATGACCTACATCAGCATGCAGCGTTATTGATAAAGTAATAAATAAGCTCTCATTCATTTCCCTGAGAAACTATTGGCTAGCCCTACCCTAACATACATAATTTTATTGCCAATATGAACTTCAATAGTTTCTGTGCCAAATATAATCATGTCTATTATTCTGGCATGATTACAATAAACTAAATATGTATGTAGGTACTTACTCATTCAGTAATATATAAGTAAGTAGGTACTCATACTCAGATAAAGTATATTTTTCACACCCTTACAGCTTTAGATTGGTGTTGGCCCAATGGAATTGAGTTATCTACGTAAGACTTACTAATGGTGTCTATGTGATAAGCTTTAAATGTGGTGAGGAATCCCACCTCACGCATGTAGGTAGGTATAATACCTATACCTACTGCTCCACACATATTTCAACCATTGACCATGTTTTTTGTAGATTAAGGTGGTGGCTTTAGTGCACTACAGAATTCTGACAAGGGCAAACGTAAGTTGCTTTGACCTTGCTAAAATAAATTAGAATCTCTAAAACGGTATAACTAAACGGTAAAGGTTAAGATTTTTACAGACAGATAAATTTGTTTTGTTAGTGTAACGGTTACACAAAAAAACAAAATCTGATCCTCAGTCACAGCTGTGGTTACAACTTACACTGCACTGTAACTACAGCATCCACAGCTGCTGTGACTGAGGTGAGGATCCCATAGTGGTCATTAACTACCAAAATAGTAGCTTTAGATTTTTTGTTTTTCCTGGCAACATTATTTCTATAATTCTGTTCAAAAATCGTTTCTGTCAAATTGAGACTTAAAAATTACCAAAAATTTTTTCTAGAAAATTATTATTAAACTAAATTAATTTTCCTACAGCCAATGTGTGACAATTTTTATTGAGTACCAAACTCAATATAGTAATTTGTGTGATTTTATTTTAGTGCAATTTCAGTGTGCGATGTTTCTGAACGAGACAGCGACAGTCTTTCATTCATCCACCATTCATTTTGTTCAGTCACAGTTTCGTATTTCGTAAAATGTAGTTTCGTGAATTTTTATCATAGTTACATTCAGTGCGTGATTTTGTGCTTCTTATAAGTTTGTTATTATATTACGGACGATTTTAATGTACTCTACAAACATGGCGACCTTTATACGGAATCAAATCCTTATCACATCGAAGTACAAGGTGCTAAAAAAAATTGGTGGTGGATCATTTGGTGACATCTATTTGGCGATGAACATCGAGAGTGGCGAGGTAAAGATTCTTGATAATTACTAGATTTCTAATTTTAAACTTTTGATTGAACCCATGCAAGTATTTTCCGCGTTTGCTCCGAAACTCCGAAGGACGACATGTGGGGAGCGATGTGACTTCTCGTGACGTATGTTACTCCAAGTTTAGTAGGTACTGGATTCAGAGATTATGATATCTTCAGGGTCGTAGGTGATTGCATGTCAGATCAACACTGGATATTGAAACTTGCATTTCTCTAAATAGTCCACTTTGTTTATTATCTATTTTCTAACTGGTTAGCTTTTTACCTGCTGACTTCTGCTAAGTTTATAATGCAATGAATTATATATTTATTTTAAGTAGGTAAGTAGGCTGATTGTCTGATAGGTTTTGGATAGTATGAACATAAAAATGATAATGATGATAAAAAAAAAAAAACTAACAGAGTATTTAGGTGTTTCAAAAAGTATGTAGTCTCATCATAGTCAGTATTGGATGCTAACTATGTGTCAATCAATTACATACATAGCCCTGACCCTAAACTAAGATGCCCTGTATTGTGGGTATAGAACACAAGTACAAGGTTTACAGTACTGTCACAATAACCAGACCTAGGTCAAATATCTGCAGAACATTCAATCATGTCTTCCTTTGGGAGAATCAAAGTTATATTTCTTGCGGATTATCTGACACTATGCCAAATAGGCTCATAAACTTGCCTGACTATCACAGAAATCACTCCAAAGGATTCTTGAAATAAAAATGTCTCCTAGATACAGTTTAAACCTGTTTTATTATGAAACAGCTGATAGACCAGACAAGAAGAAGCCAGCCCCACAGAAGAGTGCGATTCAATGATGATTTCATATCATGGAAAAGTCCACTTAAGTTAGACCTTGGAAAACACACGGCGAGAAGCTATTCTATCTACCTATCTGTGAGGCTACTACTAGAACTACCTATAGTCCAATTGAGAGAGCATTTGACCAGCTTTAGATTTGTAGAGGGTTTCAAATAGTTTCAATTATTATTATGTATAGGCCATCATATACTTTATTTACATAACAAGACTGGGCCAAAGCATATCCTAGAACAACACTGTTGCTGTTACTCAAACAAAAAACATGTAATACTGAAAAACATTGTGTAACAATGTTTTGATTATACTTAGATAGTCCAACAACAAATTGTAAAAACATTCCAATAGTTTGAAGTCTCTTAAGCTATTCAGAGCATAATCAATACTAGTTTAACTCATTTTAACTTGCTCATCTAGCATTATCGACTGGTTTCGTTCAACTTTCCCAGTTGGAGTGGATATCAAGTTTTTATAGCACATTTCTATAGCCCTCTACTTTAGCAATTTCTTTTTCATGTAGTAGGTACATCTAAATCCATACTATAATAGTATAAAGCTGAAAATGAGAAGATTAGCGAGTTATAATTATGTTACGTTACCCAAAACGCAACGATAGCGCAATCTAATTTTTCCTGTGTCACCATCTATTATGTAGTAAAATGTCTCTGTCTGTCTGTCTGTTTGTTACCTTTTCACGCCTAAACCACTTAACAGATTATGCTGAAATATGACATGGATAAAGATTATGTCCCGGGGACGGACATAGGCTACTTTTTTTTCAAAAATAATCATGGGGGCGTGAAATAAGGGTTCAAAGTTTGTATGGGGAGTTAGAAGTTCCAGTTCAAGGCAACTAGATGGCGTTGCTAACATATGGCTGAGTGCATTTTTAAAAGTTTCAGAAGATTCTTGCAGTTTTCAGTTCTATTTAAAGGCTTTCAAGTTTGTTATTTTGCTGATGAAGTCGCGGGTACCAGCTAGTTATAAAAGTAAAGTGTGAAAAGCCTAATAACTTAAAAAGCTATTCCAGGCCCCATTCTAAACCTATTTCAAGTTTTATTCAATCCAATAGTTGACGAGTCAATATGATTCCAATTTGCCTACTATTTTTGGCCTCTTCTTTCTCTAGAATCTTGAATTTGTGACACTGTGTTGATCACAGACACAGACTCAGACCAGACATATTTATTATGATTTATTCCATTCAATTAACAAAAATTTGATCAGAGATTGAGAACACTAAACAAATGATGCTACTATTACCATTCAGTTTATTACTTATTCATTCATTTATTTGCTTCAATGTGGTATACAAAGATCTTAAATTATGATATATTGGAATAGGAACACACATTCCCCATACATATGACGACCTCTGTGGCGCAGTGGGCGAAGGTCCGTCTGCGATGCAGAAGGTTGCGGGTTCGATCCCCGTCGCGGGACAAATGTTTGTATGACCTACAGATATTTGTCTCGGGGTCTGGGTGTTTCTATGTATAATATGTATGTATTTACAAACAAAAAGTATATGAGTAGTTTATCAGTCATCTAGTACCCATACCACAAGCTCAAGCTTACTTTGGGGCTAGATGATGCTGTGTGAAAAGTCCAGCATTATTTATTTATTTATTTACAATTGGAATTTTATTGTTTTTTACTTATTATTAAGTATGTTTGTTGTGTAGATCGCTTAAATTGGTTTGTAAACTGACAATCAATATTATAAACTAATTAGGTAATAATCCTGCAGTGGGACAATACAGGTTAAAATAATAATAATTAGGTAATAGACAAACCTTGTATATTATTTAATTTACTTCGATCTAGGTATATACTGAATACTTGATGGCCCTAGTCCGATTTGCGTATTATGTTTTCTACCATTTATTTGTATTTTTGTTTTTTGCTGGCAACATTAAGATTTCGCTTGGTGGTAGTTTTCGAATCGTTATTCCTGGCTACACTGCCATTGTGACGTCAAGCAAGAGTCCAAGAGAAGTAGGTTGGCGATTGACTCTGAATAAAATGAATTTCAGAGGTTTTTTCCAGTGTTTTCACGATTTGTAAAGCTCTTTGTACCAACCAAAGACGCTAAATTGCGAAAGTGTTGTGTTATGTTTGTACTCGGTGCGATGGGACATCAATAAACTTGTGACAACGACTCGCTAACAAAAAAGCAAAATGGCTACCTTCGGAAGCATGTTGATAGCCCGAAAAAACATAGTATTAGCTAATAAATACAACGTTATCCGGAAAATCGGCGGAGGCAGTTTTGGAGACATCTATTTAGCGATCAATATATGCGGTGGCGAGGTAATTTTTTTGAATTTTATTGATTATTCATTAGACGTTCTCTGCAGGACTGCGCGTCTTGACAAGACGGTACGTTGAAGTATTTCGGGATTTATGGGCACGAAGATGGCGGTCCGGGCGTTTTCTTCCTCCTATTTCATGGAGACGAATCATCTTTACACAATAACATCAAGATTTTCTTTGTATTTTGCCATAACAATGCGTATTTCGTAAGTGGCACGTCTGTATGAAATTGCACATCAGGCGATGTGAAATCTGAAAGGAGACCATTTTTAGACCTTTGATTCCTTACAAATGCGGATATATCACATTACACTGCAGAGATGCATCCAGTTTCACACTAAATATTAAGAATGACCAAGAATAGTTCAGTGCATTATCATAATAGCATTATCTCAAAACACATGTTTTGGTTCAACTTTGTCATATTTCTTATCTCATGTTTCATAATTTGATTAGTTCACACAGTTGCCTGCAAGTATCATAAATCAAATACCTACCTATCATAAAACAAATAGAACAATTACTCTTCTATTTCCTTGTGTAGGTAATCTACTGTCAAAATTGATAAAGTATGCCTTTCGGTAACTAAAAATAAACTATAAGTCTCATGAATCCAGAAAGTAGGCACCCTTCCAGGAGCCCAATGAAGCTCTTAGATGTTAATGTCGTTGCTAAAAGCGTGTAAGCTTAGACAAAGAAAACTGCTAATGCTATTACTACATAATATACAGCCAAAACCTTCCCACACATAGCTGAAAACTATTCAAGATCATTATCTAGTATCTATCTACCTACAACTATTCAAATCTGTAAAATACTCACAAACTTTCAAACATCCTTTATTGGTAGTATAGGATTATTAACCTTTTGTCTGACGGGGCAAAGGTTGTTTTCAAAATGTGTTTCCATTGTTGAATGCAACATTTTCCTGGCATTTTTTGCTGTTTAGGCTGCCTTATCCTTAGGCACCCATTGAGTAGCAATTATCATCCTAAATTCTGGATTCAAGTCCTGCCTTGTCTTGTTAATGTCACAGGGACCTATCCACTTACTGACTGGTCAGAACATTGCTTAACGTGGGCAATCTATCAAGAAAGACTAAGCAAGCGAGTGCTTCAAGTCTTAACTGTGCAGGCACATGAGACTCAAAAATTAAATATGCATCTTATGTTTGTTGCAGGAAGTGGCAGTGAAGGTTGAATCGATAAAGGCGAGACACCCACAACTTCTTTATGAGAGCAGGGTCTATAAGATGCTCCAAGGGGGCATCGGCATACCTCACATAAGGTAAGACATAGAAGAATACAAATATTTCCTCATAGTTTCAGATGGAATCACTAGTACAATAAGCACAATCGTTCTTTAGCTCTCTGAAGTAGCTGAGTTTAACCCATTTTTGATGATGCCTAAATTCGTGCAATCTCGCTTACTCTACCAAACCTTCGCAATCGTCTATTGCACCTAACTTCAGAGAACTAAAGATCCGTTGTGCTTATTGTAAGTATGTGTCAAGAGTTTTTAGGCCATAAGGACTGAAAATAAGTCTTGGCATTACTACCACTTGGCTGCAGTGTTTCTTTGTTCCTTTTTTTCAGCAATAGCTTAATATGTCTTAGTTAGACTGGGCAAACATATTGCCTTATTATAAAACACAACATTATAAATGAAAGTAAAGATCCTTGTATTTAAGTTACTATAATATTTATTTGATTAATCAGAGGATGATAATAAAGTGACGAATACTTCTCGCCCACCAACCAGATAGCTTGAAGTTTGTGTGTGCGTCGTTCATTCATATCTAGCAGTAAAATCCTACAATTCTCAATACAATGGTCTATCTGTGAATTTCGCAAGAACCTACGCATATTACCCACGAGGCAAGGACACAAGGCGCTTAGCTTACGCCTACGTTGTTTAGCTTACGAACGTTTTCGTGCCTATTTCGGTAGAAGCTATGGGCTTCTTAGTGAGGTTGTTAGATGGCTATAACTTAGGCATTTATATCTACTAGATGATTTATACAGGGTTAGGAGGCAACCTATGCCTACACTTAACGCTGTAGTGCCTGGAACAGTTTCAGATGTAATACCATCATGTACTACACGTATTTCACGCAATAAATCTTTACTTTATAAGGAGTGTGAGGTGAGCTAGGCCCCAAGACCGGGATTGTGCTCAAGGCAAAATGCGATAGGGGCACCGGTGCGTTCCGTAGGAGATCCCGGAGCCCCTCGTTATGCATAGAGGCTGGCCATCGTGGGTCGTCGAGTGTTCGACCACTCATACCCCAATTACGTTCCCTCGAAGTAATTGGATGTCGGTGAGCAGATTTTCTATCCGCAAAAAAAAATGTTCCCAAGTTATCTAAATAAGAAGTATAGTTGTTGTGTCTCATGGAGGCGAGTTGGTCTTAATTGTGTGTATGTAGGTAGATTTGGCTCTGTGCGGGTATACGCTCAGGCGCTCATTCGTCCATCGAGCGTTCCCGACCTTGCGCACGGGAACGCTCACACAGAATCTTACAGTGAAATTATTTATTCTCATCAAAAAAATTGCGCGAAAAAGTCCTTGAAAGGCCCCGGGAAATGTTGGAAACCTTACTTTAAATAGCGCAACCTTAATCCACGATTAAACGTTAACGTTTCAAGGGCAGCCAAGTAGGTATGTGTATCACACCATTTAAACTGTTGAACAATAAAATTACAATATTTTTTTTAAGTTGGCATAAATTCGTTCAGCTATAATGTTTTACTAGACCTAGGTTATAGCAAACGAGGATGTATAGCATTTATACCTATATTAAATACGACACGGTTGGTGTTGTGAAGATTTTTGAACTGAATCAACTTCCTCTTTCTGTTGGTATCCGAAATTCAATAAAAAATATTCTGAACGATTTCAAAAACTTGCAATACAGGCGCCGTTTTCGTATCAAAATATTTGTAGGCACCTTCAATTTTACTAGCATGCACAAGTTCAACATTAAAATTATTAAAATTAGAATGGTTTGATGTACACCACAGCTGTTCATGTTAATATACCTAACGGATAGATGAAAGTGAAACGTACATATTGTGTATCATCATCTCAAGATTATTTTTGGTCTTATTGACGATTATGAGCCTTGATGATTCACTGTTTAGAAAGATTCATTGATGTTCGGAATTTTTATGCTTGTTTTTGTTGAAAAACCAGTTTTTTTCTGGATAGGGAAAATGCCTACTAAAGTTTCCCCCTACTGTCTTTCTGAGTATCGTCCTACGTTTACGGGTTGGCCTATTCGTGAGAATCTAAAATACTATGCTCTTTGAGGATACAGTTGCAACCTGGTAGTTTATCAAGCGATGACCTGCACTATGCACTATGCATAAACATAGATATATGTGTCATGTATTAAAACAGGCAGGTGTGTAACAAATGGCTAATTCAATCAAAGTTCCAGTAATGCAATTTGCTTGGCAATTGGACTAGCCAACAAGCACGCGTTCTATTTCAATCTGTATTATAGGGTCTTGCTACCGGCTGTACTAGCGCAGAACTATAATCCGATTTGTAGAATTTACGTTCGCTATCAGAAGCTGTACAGTAACAGAACTATGTATGAACAATGTAAGAAAAATGAAAGTAAGAGGTAGGTAAGGTACTAGTTTCTTGTGTCTACTGTCTAGTATGGTAAGAACAATTCAAAAATAATCTTTCATTCGTCTGGAGACTGGACATCTGACATCTGCCGTGTACAATACATTTTGCAAGGTGGTTATTAATAGTGGCACACAGGAAACCCTAACCGGTACTTGAGCAAGCAAAATTACCAGTTATAGATTGCTCCTAAGACGGTATGTATGAATGTCCCCGTCTACTGATTCCAAATACTTTAAATGTGAGACCACAGCTGATAGTGGAGTAGAGTAAATCGCGTATCTACTAGACTCCACGATTTAACAGAGATGAAGTGAATGTAGAATAATGGAAACTGGTGAAAAGTCATTTATTACACGTTTTCGAACACTAGAAACAAAAGTCGAACCGCATCAGCTGGAAAGAGACCGTTATGATAAACCGGCTTGTTCATAAACATGGTGGTGGCGGTAGCTCACCCCGGACACACGACAAAACTTTATAGAACGGTTGCGGTATTATTACCTACACATACATACTGTATCTTTTTGTACACGTATACATGTGCATTTGAAAATGAGCTCATAATTCGTGAGAACTCGAGAGGCAGGATATCGTACTTCAATTTTTATGTGCAAACGGTCATCGCTTGCTAGTCTTGGGTGCGACGCTAACTCGGCTGCTAAATGCCATCGGCATAGCAAAGTAAGCCAAAAATTGCATTGCATTAATGCTCTTTGAGAACTCAAGTGGCAGTCTTTGCAGGGCGAAGAGTGTCCAATCAAGATACATAATATTGCTTATTATTCTCTGACTGTGGCAAGATAGCGTCTCGGGCAGGAAATGCTGCCATATGCAACTTTGTATGAAACCTGCTGCGTCTGCGTGCAATACAGCAAAAACAACAGCTAGCTCGAGCGCTCGTTTTCAGAACTCGTTATTAAATTTTGTGAATTCACCGATTGCTTTGAGTTTGGAGGGATCTCAAAGGACAGAGATGGTTGGAGAGATAGCATACATTAGCATACCCAGCAGTTAGTCGGTTAGATCATGACAATACAGGATCACGCACTTCCCCAAGGCACTGCTATTCTCACGGATCTATAATGGTAAGATCCTTTGGAGATGTCTTAGATTAGAACCTTTTACACCCCTATTTTTTTTAACCAGAAAAATTTTAGACGTGGTCTCGGTGTCTTACATTTTTGTAAGTAGATAAAACTCAAAAATAAATTATAACCTAAAACGTAGACGAGACGAGCCAGACATGGATTTATGATAGCTAATGCGCTTTTACTGACTGGGGATGATGCGAGAGCATAGTTTGAATGAGAGTCCGTACGCGATTGTTGTCTTATTTGTCTTATTTACTTATTTGTACAGTTTACATAAAATTTTGTTCCGTGTTGGTTGACTACAATCCTCGATAACTTTGTTAAAGTTAAAATTATGTTAAGTAACTATTCTATAATTGCAGATGCTGTCGCAAAAATTTCAGTAACAAGGACTAATTCAGTAACAATGATACATTCCGCAGATTCGGTCATTGGATTAGTTATAATAAGAATAGCCTGTGGGGCGGCCTTTGCTGGTCAAGTTTTACGTCGACCTAATTCTGACTGCTTTACCGTCTATAACTCAAAACCAGTTCGAACTTTGCCGATATTAGTCACCCTGCTGCCTTGTGACGTAACTACTGAAAACGCAACATCCTAGAATCGAATAAACAATTTAGTTTGTGCGATACGTGACGATTTACACGGTTCACGCGTGCGCAGTTGTTTGATAAACAAGCGATTGCCTTGCGATCCGCGAATGGAAGAATATTGTTGATAACATGGAATAATTAGTGTTTCCGGGTAGTTTGTAGCTTTGTTTGTATTTTCGAGAATATCAAACACTAGTAGAACAGTTCTTACTACGTCGCAATAAAGCTTTTCGCTTCGAAACCAGCGGTCGGTATGTCCCGCGCATGGCATTACATTTAGGGATAAAAATCGGGACGTCTGGCAACGTTGTCAGTGACCGACCGACATACGAACTGGTTTGAAATGTATCAAGGCTTCCAATACAAATATTGTCAATGCACAGCAAGTGAAATGGCAGCACAACGCGAATGTTTTATTCATACCGCGCGCACAGCACACAAACGCTGTGTGATTCCATGGCGAGAAAAAGTTTGAAACCGAACGGTCACGCGTCGCTGACTCCGCTACCACAGTAACACTACACGTAGGCGTTTCACTTGTAGAGTTAGGCTAAATAAAGAACTGACTATGCCTGAATGAATCTCACCTAACAGATTAAAATACCTACTAACAGCATAAATATTAAAATTGACCAAGCAACAACGGCGGACAAAATTTAAGAATCAATAAATAACGTTACAATTCGAATTGATATGTCGGCTGAGTGAAGATATAGCACCTCTGGACGTCGTCGTAAGTTCGAATCTGCCGTGCATCAATAGATTTTTCGTTGGAATAAAATGTTATAACACGAGCTCTACTGTAAGAAAACATCGTATAATCAGAATAGACTTGTAACTATGAACAAAACATATATTCAGAATTATAACATTTTATTTACGGCTCATTATAAAATGGATGTATAATACGCACAGCCTATCTTTGTCTCTCTGAAGTTAGGTGCACTAAACGATTGCTCGGGTTTAGTGGAGTAAGCGAGATAGCACGATGAAACAAACTAAGCGAGTGAGCGAGGCAGATATACAACGCTGTCTTTGTTTTTTAGGAGCCATCAATTCAATTCAATTCAATTCAATTCATTTGTTTCCATTAAACAACAAACATTGTATGTGGAAAACACCTTAACCTATAAAATTACAATATGAGTACCTACACTACAAATACATACAAGCATAAAAAAAAAAAAAACGAAAACAGTCAAAGCACACATAAAAGTTCAGTCACAATTCATCAATAGAGTAGAGACATTTCTCCAGAAGATAGCTTTTTAATTTATTTTTCAGAGTGTCTCTCTTATTAATCAATAATTTAATGTCACATGGAAGTTTATTAAATACCTCTACGGCTTGATACCTTGTGCAGTGTTGCATTATGTTAAGTGTAGGATGAATTTTATTCTTAAGATTTTTTTTCCTACTGTTTACCCTTGCTACGTTCTCCTCTGACGTCTCATACTCATGTAAATATTTTGAAAGAAAGTTTATCAACACCTGCACATACAGACTCGGTACCGTCAAAATTCCCAAAAGCTTGAAAAATTTTCTACACGACTCTGTTTGGGAAATCCTGGCCATAATTCGAATACTCCGTTTCTGTAAGATAAAAGCTTTATTCATGTTATATTGGTAGCTATTCCCCCAGAACTGAATGCTATACCTTAACTTTGATTCCACTAGTGCGTAGTAAACCATCTTTAGTTGGTCTACACTAATATCATCACGCAGTGTTCGCAACGCATAGCAAGCTGAGGCGATGGAGCTTTCGATACCATCCAATTCGAGTTTCCAGTTCAAGTGTGAGTCGATATTTACTCCAAGGAATTTAACAGAGTTAACGCTATTTACAATATCATTATTAAATTTTGATTTTAGGCAGTCATTGTTTCTGGATGTAGATTTAAATAACATCATATTCGTCTTATTTTTATTAATAATAAGATTGTTGGCTGTAAACCAGTTCTCTAAAGCAGTTAGTGTATCTCCGACTCTCGCGTTAAGTGAAGTCATATCATTTGAACTAACTACCGCATTTGTATCGTCAGCATAAACAATCATTTCAATGCCAGGTAAAATATTTGAAATATAGTTTATAATGTCATCAAAAAAGGGTTCTTCGCAGCTACTTCAGAGAGACAAAGATTGGTTGTGCGTATAGTAAAATACGTTTAAAATACCTACACCTATAGCACACACAGAAAACAGATACGTACCAATAGGAAGGTTTAAGGTTTTTTATAAGGTTTGCCATTAAATCGACGTCACAGCCGGCCGTTGATCGTTCGGTGATTCAAGTTTCAACATGTAACGTCAGGTTAACGATTGTGATTTACCGTGAGTCACCTTCACCTAACTGTTTATGTTGTGACGAACGAAAATGACTTTTGTATAATGCACTCACTTGCAACCGTAACTGCTCTGTAGGACCGCGACCACAAAAACTTTTAAGCCGTAAAATCACTTGGATCGATTTGACTGGATTTGCGTTTTAATTGAATAAATGCCATGAATAGACGGGATCGACAATGTAGGAAAGTTTTCTTGCATTCATAAAACGTTTCTTTTCCATGTTTTTGTATTCGTAACTTTCCGAATCTATTTTGGATTGATTATCTTTTGATATCCATGTTGTTTACGAGGGCCTCCATATATTCAAATCCTGCATTCAGCCTTGACCGTTTAGCTCTCAGACAGGTTACATAAATGTTGGGTTATGTATTAGTGTTCGGTGACGTAACATCTGATCGCACCATCGTAATTCTTAGTTTGTTATCACCATTTCTATTTACTTACAAGAAAATGGAAAGGAATTTCTAGAAAAGATCTACTTTTAAGTTAAATGGTTCATTCAGTGGATTCCTATTTCCAGATTAACATGTTCCCAAATAAAATAGGCTGCAAAGTAAAACAGAAGCGTCTTTTCTACAACTACGTAATCAAGCTCGGCTACGTTAAAGTGTAATCACGTCCTATTCCATTATAGTATTGTGTGTGTCCCCTATTCCATCCCAAACAATGTCCCAGGCACTACAGCGCCAGCGTACCGTTGTGTGTGTGTAGGTATAGGTTGCCTCCTGATGCTGTATAAATCATCTATTAGAGATGTAAAGGCCTAAGTGTTTGAATGAACTCCAAAAGTTTTGTATGATCTCTCTGGGATCACAAGGGTGGGAGCATAATGTGATAAGGGTGGGAGTAAGCCCTCGAATGTATTTTTACAACTTTCTACAGTAGATGTAATCATGGCAGGCAAAGAGATTTTTTCCTGCCATGACCACTTCTTGGTCATGGCAGGAAAAAATCTCTTTTTTCCAAACGATGTAAATATGAATATTTTTTCCTTGTTACAGATGGTACGGCTTCGAAAAAGATCACAATATACTTGTGATGGACCTATTGGGTCCATCGCTGGAAGATCTCTTCAACTTCTGCTCCCGCCAGTTCACTATCAAGACTGTTCTTATGCTGGCAGGTATGTTCAACATTCTGACGAGTATGACCGATGACGCATTACCTAAGTATAGTTCATTTTATAAATCTATAACTATCATCTAAAACATGTCATGGCATTGACCCCCTCGTCCCATGATTTATTAAAGGTGATGAATAAGCTCATATTTCCAGGTATTTACCTAATACTTTTCACTCAACTCACAGGCCACACTCAACAAGCGAACATAAGTAAGTTCGTATGAGTCAGTGGCCAACAAGTGAACATTAAAAGCAACGAGAACATCATGAGGAAACTTCACCTTAGCTATTCACCACGCCTTATCTTTGGGTAAGGCTGCAAGGGTCTAACTGATATTCAATAAAACTTTGCAGATCAAATGCTGGGCCGCGTAGAGTTTATCCACTGCAAGTGTTTCATCCACCGCGACATAAAGCCTGATAACTTCCTGATGGGCATCGGCCGGCATTGCAACAAGCTCTACATGATCGACTTCGGCCTCGCTAAGAAGTTCCGAGACCTGCGCACGCGCTGCCACATCGCGTACCGCGAGGACAAGAACCTTACTGGTATGTACAAAAAGTATATAAGTAGTATATCAGTTATCTGGTTCCCATAGTACAAGCTTTTCTTAGTTTGGGGCTAGATGACGCTGTGTGAAATGTCCAGCATTATTTATTATTTATTTATGTACCCACTGCTGGATAGCCTCCTCCAAACCTAAGGGCTAGTTTCACCAAACTTTATCTAACAGAGCGTTAGTTAATTTGACATCAAATTTAGTAAGAGAAACAACAACGGATGAAATATTTAACAGACCGTTACGATTGCTTTGTGCTCCATCATGCTCTAACAAAGGAATATCTGCATTAACAAGCCGCTAAATCTAATCGCTGGTCGGCAGCTGGTTAGCTAACTAGCAGTTGACATCGTAGAAAATTAAAAATATGTCACAACAACCAGAAGTCCGAGAGCGACACAGAGCCGTTTGTCTGCGCAGAACACAATTTTGTATGAAAAAGCGTTCACTGCGCTGACAAACGGCTAACGGCCGATTTATTAACCAGCTATTAAACTTGACTTTGGTGAAACTGGCCCTAATGCTGCTTATTACATAAAAGTTAAACCTTAGTTGAACCCTATGTTGACACATGTCAAAATAGAACTGTTACCATAAAAAAGCGTTCTATGTACGAGTATTTAAAGATCGTTTTTCTAGGGACAGTTTTTTAGTTAGTCTTAGTTAAAACTCTGTTAATTTTCTTGTAATAAGACGGAATAAGTCTAATCCCCCCAAAGTTATCGGAACGCCTCACACATTATTACACATTCTGTTATTTTCAAACTTGTAATTGTATATTCAGGTACCGCGAGATACGCGTCCATCAATGCACACCTCGGCATTGAACAGTCGCGGCGGGACGATATGGAGTCACTCGGATATGTACTTATGTATTTTAACAGGTAAGACAATATTACAACACTTTTAAGTTCGTATGAGTTAGTGACCAACGGCGACGGAGTATTTTTTAGGACGCCTTAGGCCTCCGTCATGGCTTTGACTTCCGTGACTAGACTATAGTCGGGACCGACAATTTAATATGCCCTACGAAGTACCTCAGTTGATAATACCACTAGCGGCCACGCAGCCACTTACGCCACTCACATCAGTTTGCTTTAATTTTTGAATAAGAAAATTGAAGGTTTTTTTTTTATTAAAAGAGTTCAGCATTTGACCTCATTCTACCTGATGTTAAGCAATAGTGAGGTCTAAGATGGAGCATGCTTTCCTAGAAGGAACCTATTTACTCTTGATTTGAGGTTCTGGCACACATATTCTGTCTAAACCATCAGCCGATAGACCCTGTGAGAATTTATGTGGAGTGTATTGTTAAAACCAAAATTATTTGACAGAGGGTCATTGCCATGGCAAGGTCTGAAAGCGATCACCAAGAAGCAGAAATACGAGCGAATTAGCGAGAAGAAAATGTCCACGCCCGTTGAGGTGCTAACCAAGGTAAGTATTTTCTTTTAAAACAAGCAATAACTTTCATAAATAGGCCCAAAAAAGGTCATTGAGAATAACCGTGAAAACAGACACGGTTATTCTTCCCTGATACTGAACAGGAGTAGAATAACGTTGTTTTAAAATTATTGTATGTGATCCCAGCGGTCCTACTGAATAAATGCTTTTTGACTTTCACTACAAGTTTCGCATTAACATGAACAATTCGTCTGTTGCATATATGTTTCAAGTTAGCATAACCTTAACTGAAGGTTTACTCAGTGCTCCGACCAAAATGTCCTGTCTCGTAGTGTCATTAAGTATGTAACTATTTAGCCTAATAACCTCCTATTTATTTCAGGGTTTCCCGGCCGAGTTTGCGATGTATTTAAATTACTGCCGCGGGCTTACCTTTGATGAGGCTCCCGATTACATGTATCTTAGACAGGTGAGTGATTAATATGACACAGACCGTCATAGTCTTGATCCCTCGTTTTGGTCAGAAATTACGAGTACTATCGTACCACAACAACCAGACTGAACAAATATTATCTGCAGACCATGCAAACATTTGTTTCAATGCGAGAATTGAACTCAATATTATTTGAATTGAAAACGTTATAGGTTACCGTTTTTCACTAAAACAAAAATATGCATAATTTCCATTAAAAAGCTTTGGTAACTCGTATATTTTTGTAATGTTTTTCCATGAATAAATTTATTTTTATATCATCTAAATTCAACGATTTGCTCATCAGTGGTATGCAGCTCATCCGCCCTATCACAGCGCAACCGCCGCGTTTTCCGCTTCATTTTACTCAGTAACGGTTCTATCCGCAGTTGTTCCGCATTCTGTTCCGCACAATGAACTACCAGTACGACTACACGTTCGACTGGACGATCCTGCGACAGCGCAACCAGCACACGGAGGCCGGCGCCGCGCCCGCCGACCGGCGCTCCCCCTCCGTGCAGCGCCGAGCCGCCGCGCCGCCGCAACCTCAGCCTCCGCCCAACAACGAGGTATGTGTCGCACTGTACGTGCAGTGCAACAACAACCAGCACACGGAGGCCGGCGCCGCGCCCGCCGACCGGCGCTCCCCCTCCGTGCAGCGCCGAGCCGCCGCGCCGCCGCAACCTCAGCCTCCGCCCAACAACGAGGTATGTGTCGCACTGTACGTGCAGTGCGACAACAACCAGCACACGGAGGTATCTATCGTTGAGCCGCACTGGATCCTGCTACAATCTGAGAGGGGTATATGTATAGCATTGTGTCGCCCTCTGAGAGGTATCTCTAGCATTGTGTCTGCGCGTAAAACAATCTGCACATAAAACGTAGTCAAACTACGGCGCGCTGCGTGTATTTGGCATCAATGCACAAGATTTAATGAACTACAGGCTTGTACAAATGTCACAATGTTATGCTCATACGCTAATCCATTTTCTGTAATTGATTAGAATGCTCAGAGAATACCTTAGGTTTGTCAAATGATGCACACGCTAGCAATATTTTTGCGATTAGGCATTCTATTTTGTCATAGATATCCTCAACCCTTCACTATCCTGTCCTCTCCGTTTCTAGGTGAAGTCCGTCCACGCCACTAACGAATCGAAACAGGCTGTCAAAGGGCATCAATCCGTCAGCCAGCTCAAGAAGAAACTAACTACCATATCCTAACTCCGCTCAAATTATGGTTCTATTGTAGGGAAATTTCGAGTTTCGATTTTTGAGATTACCTCTATTTTTAGGAATTTTACTAAGGGCTTGGAAGCCGTGATACAGCTAGCGTTTTTAAATGAACGTATAGAAGACCGATGAAAATTATCTATAGGGTCAGCTTAAGATATTTCACGGAAATATATTAGGATTTAGGAAAACAATTTGAAATTTCGTGTAGATATAATAAAAACGACTTCTACATTTGTCTGAGAAGAAATTTACGTTGCTGTTATTGTTGTACCAAACTGTGATGAATGCGAGCGTTTGTGGATGTCATACATTTCTCTGTGAATTACTTTATAAGGCTTAAGATTATTTTACTATAAAATAAAATATTAGTCTACCTTCGAGCGGTCAGAATCTAATTTGGATACTAAACTGATTGCATTGAGTCTATATTTTGATTGGCGTTTTTTATTAGTGGTTAATTATCAAAAAATTGTATAAATTTAAAAAATGAGTGTGTTTACTCTTTAAAAATAGTATTATGCGTGAGTTAAGCAGCATTTTTTACCGCCAGGGAATGTGAATTTTATATAAATTAATAAAAACACGTATTTTTGTGTTCATTCTGTTATTTTACTGAGACAAATCTTGACGAACTAAAAGGTAATTTAACAAATATAATTATTACAATTTCGCATAAATCCTTAGAAACATTTTATAGTGGATTACGTAATTACCATTTTATATAGCAATTAAACGTCTTTTGAACATTAGTTAACATTAGAGGTAATCATTATATTTTTGAAACTTCGAATTTTATAGTTTAAATAATTGTTCTAGCTTCAAGATCATTCTCCATCATTAAAGTAGATCACTTAAAAGTAATATGAACTCACTTTTATCTATAACTATTCTAGTTCAAACAAAACTAATTTACTTTTTTGTTGCAGTGAAAAAGAGTATGGCGTTCGGCGGTGTCGGGCGGTCCGAAGAAGAAGAGGAAACACGCGCTCGCGTGAGGCCCCTTAGGCCTCCTAGGTCCCCCTAGGTCCTTAGGCCTCCTTGGGGTACCAAGGGGCCTAACGTACCCGCCGCGCCCACAGGCTGCAGCTTTTTCAAGAGGCCTTGATTTGCTCCACTGTTCTGTTATGTCTGATATTGTACTGTTCAATATACTCGGGATGATAGTGTACATTCCATGATAGTTTCAGAGTCCGGGGGTATACAGGGTGTTGCATAAAATGTGGATAATCCTGAAACACCCTGTGATTGATGTGTGTTATTTATTATTGAATAAACCAATAGATAAAGCATTTTGCTGAATAGAGATAATATGCTGCCAAAATTTTCATCATGAGTAAAGCTGACCCGACAGAATGTCTGTTCAAACAAGTTCCATTTTTACATAGAAATCTTTATCTATTTCAGACTTATGAATGAATACTAGATGATTATACAGTGTCTGATTAATATTTGTGCTAAGGGGATGTATTCACACAAGCTTTATGTTGTTTGTGTCTTCACAAAGAGTTACAAACCATTAGTATTTGGGGCATCTTGGCAATTATCTCCGGTAGCAATCTGATATTCTTATTACGTACACAAATTGTAGTTAAAAACTAAAATATTTTACCTATGCTTGAGTTATTGTCGGTACTTTTCAGATGTAACAGTAAATCGCCAGTGGAGCTAAGTGTTTGTGCAAGAGACTATGTAAAACTTGTGTACAAAAACATGAAATACGAACCGTATTGTATATTTATAATTCGCCACGTGTTAAACGGGCTAGCGTGACCGACGGACAATCGGTATGCATTTGAAAACAGAGTAACATGGCAGTTGTGCTGTTAGAATAGGTTATGGGTGTCGCGTACGATTTGGGCTTATGTGACGTCGATTTAAAGTCTTGTAGCCACTTGAGTACGCTATCAGAAAACTACACTTCGTTCAGGCGTCTCTTGAGCGGCTCAAGTGGCTTTAGAAAGAGAAGTGTTAACTGTCACGCGTTATAGTTTTATGTCGCGAAGCCGGGTTTGTGTGTGTAGATTTAGATGCACATGCACGTTGTTTCTTTGTGCGTAAACTCGGGAACGCTCCATGGACGAATGAGCGCTCAGTATCGCTTACGCATACAGAAACAACTCTACACACAAGTAAGACTAACCCGCCTTCGTGACTTAGAACTAAGATTGTAGCCTCTGTTAGCTTACTAAAAGTTTTTTTTAGCATCTGATTTAAACTAGCGCACGCTGCCGTCAGTAGGCGCTAATCGTATGCGGGACCTGCCAGCTTGTCACTACGTGATGTAGAAACGGCTGATGCGTGATGCCCTTTCGTTGTTAGTTTAATCAAACTCAATATTTACTTAGTTTTTCGATGTTAGTTTTTCTCATTATTAGCTAGTTGTTTACATTAAATTTATTGATAGCTGGAGGTGTTCTAATGTACATAATATACGTGAATGTTTGAAATACGGCCGGCTCTTGCGGACGCGATGTAACACAATATTGGCTAAAAATGTTCATAAAAAAATTACTGATTTATTTACTAATAAACTGTAAGTAGGATTCTGTATGAAAAAAAAACGAAGAAAAATTATAAAAAAATATGCTTAGGGTAAGAGAATTGAATCCCTTTTTCTTTGCGGCGCACCCTCGACTTATTGATAGTTAGGGTTTTTTATTATTTTTGCTATTATTGTTCGATTACACTTCCAAATTGTACATAGAAACTGTCGATGGCGGTGCGTCGCAAAGAAACTCGGTACGTACGGTATCATATATTTTAGAATAATTTCGAAAAAAATGTAAATATGAGACAGTGTTCATTTTAACTGTTATTTTTTTAAGGACACGCAATTTTTTTTTTCTTTTGCCCCACTTTGTGACACAGCAGTTCACCAAGACCGTCATTGGTGTCTTGTTTTAGAATGCAGAAGTCCCATTGACAGGTGATATTTTTATACGATACACTAACCAAACAGCTTCCATTCCTAGTAGCTAGCCACCATTGTGTCACGAGGTGGGAGGTATTCTAAGGGTCTTGATTGTCATGTTCTGGTATTTGGACTGTATTATATAAGCAGAAAGGAATTTCATCTTCGCTTAATGCGTGAAGCCAAGTTATATTTACCAGGGGCCGTATTTGCGTTCCTTTTTTCGTTCGTTTGATGAATATCAAACGTTAAAACACGGTCCTAACCTAGGACCAAATATTCCAAACCGAAAAATTGGCCCTTGAAGTCAGAAATCGTGGTGGGAAGCATCCGAATATTCATCAAACGAACGAAAAAAGGTACGCGAATACGGACCCAGAGCGAATGGATAGATATTTGTCTATAACTGCTTATAGACAATGGATGCAATAAATTAGTCTGTATGTCATAGCAGAACATGATAATAAAGACTAGCAATTATAGATTGTACGAATTTTTAGCGGTTAGCGAAAATACGTGTAATCTAAAATGGCACTAAGAGATATAAGAAATAAAAGCATATTGTGTGAAGCGAGAATGTATCAAATGGAGACAGAATCCATCTCAAATGACTTCAAGTCTTATTACTTAGTGATAAAGTTTGAAGTGTAAAAACTTGGGCTCTGTGACGTCATAGTGCGAGTGAGACGCTAGATACATCTGTCGCGATAAAGCGGATTGCACTGCCTACTAGCGGTTAACTTGCCCTTGCGGCTGAAGAATGTTACTATGAAAATTGACAATTTTTTCTCAAGTTTAATGCCAGATTGGCAGAATTTTTACACAAATGCCTGTATAAATATGTAAAAAAAAACGAAGACCAGCGTAGCATATTTTTGTCTTCAATTTTCATGAAGAGATCTCATCCGAATCTTGAGGTTGGGAAATATGACAGATGTTTTGTCTCCAGATGAGTAACGAATGTACTGCACTATAATGATAAAATTAATAAATGATAATAATAATATTTTGTTTTTATTCAATCCTTTTATATTTACTAAGATACTTACATTTACTATTCTAAGTCAGGGTCAGATTAGCCATTGACCTACTTGGCTAGGTAACAATAGGAGCAGTAGACAACGGATCTTTGGTTTTCTGATGTAGCTGCGCAGAACCCATTTTTGATTGACCCATTCATGACACTCGCTTATGTTTGCATCGTTCTATCTCACTTACTCTCCAAACGCAATATACTACACCTGCGCAATCGTTTATTGCACCTATCTTCAGAGAGCTAAAGATTCGCTGACTACTGTACGGACTATTTATTGTACCTACACTAAAAAACCTCACGTTCAGTGTCACTGAAGCGCACGTTCGATTTGCGGATTGCGGACCGTAGAGTGATAGTGAACGCGCTGAAATAGGATTGTCTTTGATCTAGACTCGCCCTTGGGGGCAATCTTTGTGGCGAGAGATATTGTCAAGACTTGTCTATGAGGGTAGTTGGCATTTCCAGTCAGCGTCACTAATTGGTAACCAAGGCAGTTTGAACTGCGTGTCTCGTGCAAGCGGGTGACGCTAAAAGTACCTACATCATGAACAAGGACAAATAAAAACAAAACAGTCCTTTTTTACACTTTATTCAACATTGTCATATAACTTACAGTACATAATTAACAATATCTTCACAATACGCCCGCGCGAGGCTTACAGAACACCTAGCTCTAAGGGGAATGGGATTGTACATGTGAACGCACACAAATTCACTCCGTTATGGCAGTGCACTAACTTGAAACATTATGCGTCTACCCTCAGAGTTACGTCGATTGGTTATCTCGCTTTCGATATTTGAATTTTATTTCGATTCAAATCAGAATGTAGGTATTTTTATCGTACATAGATAATTATTTGTTTCTACGTGATTTAATTTTAAATGGTCCTCTACTCACATCGAAATAAAGCAGATTTACTTATTGAAGAATGCTGAAGAACTAGATAGGTTGAGGGTGTAATAAGTAAGTATCTAGTCATTTTCTCACATCGCTTAATAAATTGCAGCAAAGTAAGAATGCTTACCTACCTAAGTATGCACAACCGATCTTTGTCTATCTGAAGTTAGGTGCACTAAACGATTGCTCAGGTTTGCGCAAGTAGGCGAGATAGCACGATGAAACAAACTAAGCGAGTGAGCGAGGCAGCTATACAATGCTGTATTCGTCTTTTAGGCGTCATCAAAAAGGGTTCTGCGCAGCTACTTCAGAGAGCTAAAGATTGGTAATGCGTATTGTACTTTTGGTAGTGCATAGGTATTCTTATTACACCCACTTTGATTACGTTCCGAAGAATCAAACTCTCTATTAGTAGGTAGAACTAGGTTCAGTTTAGCGTAAAATGGTCTTGTTGCCACTACCTACCATGCTTGGGAGTGAAATGCTGAGTGCTTGGTCAAAATTTAGCAAAAATTCCCTATGATCTGTATCATGAACGTCGGTCATCTCCATTTAAGCTGTGACCTGAAAAAATGTTTGTTTCCAGAATTGATCTACAGCCTGATTTCTTGCTTACAAAGCCACTTAGCGTATTTGTTCTTAGCAAGCCGAAAAATAATTACCTACTGAATTTATTTACCCCTAAAGTGTACTGAATTTGGTATATTTTTTATCCGTGGAAAATTTGAGGTCCGATCTTGCCATGATTGAGTGAAAATTAGAATAGAGATTCTCTTTAAAGCCGCGTTGACACGATCAGAGTATACTCTGATGCCTACTAGGACGCTACTTGAATCGTGGCAGCCCGATCCGAGCGCACTCTGATCTTACTCTGATGGCGGCGGCCAATCAGAGCTTCCTAGTAGGCATCAGAGTCCACTCTGTTAGAGTATACTATGATCGTGTCAACGCGGCTTTACTCTGATGGCGGCGGCCAATCAGTGCGACCAAGTAGGCATCAGAGTCCACTCCGTCAGAGTGTACTCTGATCGTGTCAATCGGTCGAGATCGGCTAACTTCTAAAGTTTCTATTAATAGAGAGTAGTTTCTTGGGAGTAAAAGCATTACAAAGGGCACACAAATCGGAACATTTTACATTTAAGTAGTTGTTTAATCTTAGATTATAAATTAACATCAAATTGACAATTTTAATTGATGCACATTTAAGTTGGGTAGAATCTACTAGGACAAGGAATTCAATGAACTAGGAAATAAGGACCAAGAGAAAACATACACATGTAGTAAGTACCTACTGTTATGTAGGTACCTATGTAACAGTCAGCATCACCCGCATCACCAACTGGTAAAAAGTAACCCTTAAGCCGCGTTGACACCATCAGAGTATACTCTGACAGAGTGTACTCTGTCAGAGTAGCTTCATACGATCGTACACTCTCATACTATCATTCTACTCAGTGTACTAAGATAGCTGTTGACACTATCATAGTTGACTCTGATCATTTTCTTTGTACTCTGATTGACTTGGACTATTTTTATTTGATTGTTCTATGCAGACGCCATTTTGTTTCCCTACTCGTACGAGCCAACTCTGATGAGTAGAACACGGTCCTAGTCAACTCTGATAGGCCGCCGCCATCAGAGTGCGCTCTGATTGGGGTTGCCACGATCAGAGTAGCGTCCTAGTAGCCATCAGATTCCACTCTGTCAGAGTATACTCTGATCAACGCGGCTTTATGGCTAAGGCGGTTTGTGACTGCCACGTGCACGAGGCTATCAGTAGCAGGCTTGTATTTTACTTAAAGTACCTACAGTAAGTAAGTACAGTGAGCAACAGATATTATTGTTTTTATTTGGTTAGCTACATCATATAGTTACTAACTGTACCTACACCTAATTCGTTGGCTCGTAGGTATTTACAATATGTTCAACTGATCTAGGCATTCGTGAAGTTAGCCGTTTGTATGCGCAGTGACCGCTTTATCATACAAGATAGTGTTCTGCGCAAACGGCTAACTTTACAAATGCCTAGATCCGTTGAAAGAACTGTAGGTAAATAACATTAGAAATCGAGATTTCATACACAATAAAATAAGGTAATTTATATCGGTAATTGACAACTACTTCATTCAGTGCCTAAAAACCTTACCTACTTTCTTTGACGTAAGAGCACACAGTAGGTATATTAGTTGTAGGATTACAGAGGAAAAAACTTATCTGAATCGGTGACAGAGGCGCTAGTATCGCATTTGGTCTAACAGAAAATTAAATTTTACAGTAAAATTCGTTAGTTCCTCTTTTGGCCACCGGTTCAGATAAGTTTGTATAGGTGCGTTTAGGCGGTAGATAATGCCTAAAAAGTAGATAGGTTACATAGGTACAAGGTTATTTCTAGTTATACTGGCAATGTTTTCAAAGTAATTGATCGAATTAAGGTACTCCCAAATAGGTTAGGGTATGTAATCCATTGACGTTTGATTGACGTTTTGCCACATTTTTTAAATGTCTCAAATAGTTTACCTAAACTAGTTTAGAGTACCTAGCTTTTTATTATTCTGGAGTGTCGATACTCAGAGTCACTAACGTTTACTTAAACCTTTGCTTAGTAACGGTAGTTTTTTATAAGTATATGGAAAACCTTTACCTACGTACTAAAGAACGTTATAAGTAGCCGTTAGTGACTCTAAGAGCCATCTCTAAAATAGCATTAGGGCCTTCAAAAACATGGTAGGTATCGGTGAATAGAGAGATTACATTTTTATTTATATAATATACATACATGTAATATAAATAGTGAACGCATTTTGAGCGATGTCAAGGCTCGTTGGTTACATTGAAGCTATAAATAACTACATTTTCATCTAAAAATAAAAGGGATAGAATAACATTTAGAACACTTAGATTTTCTACTATGACTTTGTCTTTTAAATTTTCTAGAAATGCTATGAATTTATCAAAGCAAATTTTGCCTAGCATTATCTATAACTAAGGTACTTATATTGGTGGACAGTGGATGTAAAAATAGTCGCTTGAGTTGATCCCAAAACGGAATTGACGGGTGCGTGCGTTTATGGTTTTCATTTTAGTTAAATTAATATTTTAACCTGGCTTAAACCAAGACTTTATTTTAATCGTCATAATAAAATATTAAAATTGAAACTCCTACTAAAACCACTTAAACGTTGCTGAAGTTATTTTTACATCTACCGTCGCCATACTTCTAAAGTGATACTTAATACGAATTGTTTACAACAGTGAACATTTATTTATATAAACTTTACAAACATTTACCTAAGTTCCTATTACATAAGGGATTATTTCCTATTACACAACGGTTACATTCTTTGCATTTTTTCACACTTAGCTATGCTAGCGATCATCGAGTCCTGAGTCGTTTGGACAGAAACAGCTTTCTGTAGGTTACAGTTGTTCCTATCACACGAAGGCAGTCTTCATTTTGTGTGTAGATTTATTTCTGTGTGCGTAAGCGATACTGAGCGCACATTCGTCCATGGAACGATCGCGAGCTTACACGTAGATACAGAAACAACGTGCATGTGTATCTAGTTTGGTATAGTTAAGAATGCTGCTCGCTAACTTAGCCTAATGTGAAAGAAACCTTATTAGCGATAAGAAAGTAGGGCTCAACACCCTTTATTTTATAGATCACAGAATAGAGGATCATCCGAATAAAAGAAATAACGAAAACATTTGAGGTATTTCAGTTTCTACTTCTGGAAAACATCAACATTCACGTCAGTCAAGGGCATTCAAGGAAGAGACGAAGTTATTTGTAGGTATATGGAAGGTTAACATGAGCAGTTGCATCTATCTACATTTGTCTATAATTCGTAATGTTCTCGATGTTTTGTTTTAAAAAAACTATGGAAGTTTTAAAAGCATTTTGATTTAAATGCATCTAAACTGATAATTTCTAACAAGTGTCTAATACTTTTAATTCAGCTAAGTACTTATTTGTAATAATAAAAAATACTACTTTTGTTCCATATGTAAATATGGAACAAAAGTAGTATTGAGTATATGTAAATATGGAACAAAAGTATTATATGAGTATAACACACAAAAATGTCCGTAAGACAGCTTATCACCATCTCCAAGTAAGGTCCCAAGTTAACTCTTTAAATTGAGAATTATATAGAAGACTTTGATCATTGCTGAGCACAAACAAAAATGCCTGTAGCAGTTGTCGATTGAGTGAGTATTCTGAGTATAACCCCGAATGAACTAAGTAAGTAAACAATACTTTACTCGGAGATGGTGTAAACCTAGTTCATAAGTTTTTGCATTCAATAGTTTCCCTAAGGTCAACCGAAGTTATACTTTACATTACTTTACAAAGTGATAACAGAATTATAAATTAACGTATCCGTATCTTAAGTTATCATCTCATTGCTAGATCTCTATTCATAGGAAAGAGCATGGAATTGTGCGCAAGCTGGTATCACCTCACGAAGCTATAAAATATCAAAACTTGTTTCACCATATCTTAGTAAAGTTCATATAATATATCCCTCTCATGTAACTTTACTAATCATCAAACTCTACACGAGTTTAATTCTGGTCTTGGAATGAGCCTCAAGCTCCTAACGGTCTTCATCGGCGCTCAACTGTCATAATGTTTCCACCTGCAAGAAAATTGCCACGAGAAATGTACGACAGCAGTTTGCAAGTGTAAAGCTAGAAGACAACTGATATGCACAGAACATAAACATCCAGCGCGCCAGATCTTTGTCGTCGTAAGCTCAAGGTCAGCCCAAGGATATGTCCGCGACTTACGTCTGATAGTTTGCACAGCTCAGTGTATAATCATTATCCGTCAGCCGCGTTCGATAGTTTGTTTTCAGCTTTAGCTCCGTAGCAAGTACATTCACAAACCTGTCGTAATAGCATCAGCTGCACCTGAATCTGTCGGTAATTTCTCGTAAAAACTTACTTGCACTTGGAAACGTGGCCTATCTCAAAACTGTCAATGGCACACCACACCAATCGCATATTCACCATTGCTGTGGGCTAACCAACAGATATTTTGTTGCTGTTACTTTCCCTGTAACGTTGTTTAAAGTAGTAACTAACCAACACTTTACAAGATATGATAAAACAAGTTGTTTAAAGTCCCCACGTCCTGAACACTTATTGTATGTAATGTGTAAAAGCATGCACGCTTATAATACAACTAACCTAGCATCTCTATGTACGAGAAACTCTAGAAATTTTGATCTATCTTGAGTACAAAAGTTCCAAATGGCTAAGCCTCTTTGAATTAATATTGTGCTCAAAATAGTAAAGAGATTCTAACATCGATATTCATAAGACAACAGCGTTGAAAACTTAAAGCTAATAATACTGTAGACGAACCTTAAAATGAACATAGGCCGGCAAATACATAAGTAAGTAGGTATAAGTATATTATCGCTGATATATAAATGGCTAAATAGTGCAAGAAGTAACAAGTTCTATAAAAAACAATTATGCAAGCTAAAGTGAGAATGACTAGGTTATCTAGCTATAAAATATAAAACAAATGATGTTTTGAATAAAATAATATTCCGGATGTATTTCGAGAAATTTAAATTTTTATGCACCTACGATTCATTACCTACAGCATAGTATAAAGATAAAGGGATGAGTTATCTTAAAACATCCCTAGATACATACCTAATATGCAAACAACTGCATTGCACTGACTAGGTATCTTAAATTGCTTTTAACACAGGTGGTACCTATTGGCTAATTTTGCATAATAATTTTTCAGCTTTTACTTTACTTTATCAGACATTATTTTTGAAATCTAAATTGACATTATTAGTGGCCTCATGAAATGGATTTTCTAAAACCGAATTGACACGCTTTCTTCATTCTTCAGTGCAGTCGAAATGGTCTAGTTTCATGCAGTCAAAATGGTTTAAATTGACATTAAATAGTAGAGAAATAACAGTTGCAATCCAAACTAGATTAGTTCTTGACTTACTTAATTCATGTTTATTGACCGATTATAAATAAATAAAAATAAATAAATAATGCTGGACTTTTCACACAGCATCATCTAGCCCTAAAGAAATCTCAAAAAATTATACAAACGTCCAATTAATGGATATCAATGGTCTACATGTTTATTCCTTTATTCCATCCAGTCCTACCAGTAATTCGATAGTCGAACTGTTTGGATGTTTTTTTCCAAATTGTTATACTGACGGATCCTACTGTTTGGGCAGAGAGGTAGATGAGAGCAGGGGACTTCTGGCGCTTCGGCGGCCGCTACCGCGGCACGCTTCGCTCGCCTCGCGCATCAGTGGTCGCTATCCTAACATAACCTAACCAAATAGTTCGACCCGTCTGTATAACAATTTTTAAAGTAAACTGTTTGGAAAAAAAACATCCAAACAGTTCGACTATCGAACTACTGGTAGGACTGGATGGAATATACCGTTTAATGCTGGTCAATATTGCTAACATAATAAAGATTAAGTCGAAATAGTCTACACTCTAATAAATAACGATTAGTAAGTAAGATCCCAAACCAAATCACCAAGGCAGATACGGATGCAGTCAAAATTAAACAAAGTCAGAAAGAGAAAAGTCGAACTGATGCAGTCAAAATTACAAAAGAAGTCCTAGTAGATAGAGATGCAGTCGGGATGGTTGAAGTCGCCGAAGACATTGAGCTCGTAGAGACTGGCGAGTGTGATGAACAAAATGTACCAAACCATGAGCACTGCACCATACTTGCGGTCTAACTTCCAGCCGTTGGCGTGAGTCGCTACCACAAGGAAGATCACGGTAGAGAACAGAGACAACGTGGAGTAGATGAGACCTGGAATAAAAACGCAATTTTACCACAGAATACCAGCGCTGCAGCACCTCTGAGCTGCTGCAGCACACGCTGAGTGGTGTCCATTGGTATTAAGTGTTAGTATAGTTCCTAATGTGTATTTTATGCTCTATAAAACACAAAATAAATGTTTTTCTATTCTATTTTTATTTCTATTTTCAAGTCAACACGAGTGGAACTGGCTTTCGATCCTAAGGTCTTCGCTTCAAACCGTGCGCCCATGAGTTTTTCCGTATGAAATATGTGTAAGGTAAGATGTCAGTACCCTCAAACGGCGAAGGAAAACATCGTGAGGAAACCGGCATGTCAATTGTGTTAAGTGCAAGAAAGGAGCCCCTTTTAGGCGCACTGTAATACTTAATGTTAATAGGTACTACACTGTTGCAATGCTGGTTCGAAAGAAATGGCGACACGACGAGAAGAAAGCGCCTCTCATATGTGAACTAAAGAAGTGGACACGACCACAACAAAGAAGTCAGTAAGCATTTATTCAGTAGGACCGCTGGGATCACTTAGTCTTAAAATTAATTATTTTTCATTACATTCTTTTAGGTGATCCATCTTAAAACAACACTACATTTTGTTCCGTTTTCATCATGACGTTGGAAAGTATACCTTTGCTGATGACGTTGACGTGCGAGCCAGGTTGGATGATGGCAGTCTGGATGAACCACGGCAAGCCGAGGCACACCAGGATATCGAATACATTGGACCCCACTGCGTTAGAGACAGCCATGTCGCCATATCTGAAAATAAATGGGCTTTTAGATCTTATCGCCGGCGGGACCTATAATCAGTCTCATTATATTTTTCCTTAGGTACCGTTAAAATATCGTACTTGGATTGCAAAGCCGAGATTTGAATCCACTTAAATTGGAATGTCGAGTACCTAATGCACTTGCATCCAATACCATACTTATTTATAAATTGTCTGGCGTAGACCCCACAGCTTTTCGTAGCACCCCCGTAGCACTCTCAAAATATACTTACCTAAATAGTATGGTAAGTATATTTTGAATTTGTCGAGATGATCAAATCAAATCAAATCAATTTGTTTATTGTTCAACATAGGTTAAAATCTAGAGATGTTATGATAGGTCGATGTAGAGTATCTCTATGTTACCAATTGTTGGTGTACAATAATTTACCTATAGCCCTAATGGTTACAATCATAATTTAATGTCATGCAATAACAATTTCAGCAATTAACATTTTAAAATAGTGTGTGTGGCAAGCATTCCATTACCTAGTTGATATTATTATTAGAAAGAACATTACATTTTGTCAACCTAATTTCATCATATCATAAAGGAAAATGGAAGAAGAATCTGTAGGTAAGGTTGGTACATGTTGTGCCGTCCTCACATAAAGTAAGGGCATAACGATGATTATGATTGTCTTTATTTGTTGCTAGTGTTTCTGCTTAAGGACACATCCGCCAGATTCAACATTCGTCAGATCATTTATTTATTCCACATTCGTCAGATTTTTTCTACCTCTGACGAAACGATGATTCCTCGTTCGTCAGATTCTATAATTCTACATTTCTGGCTAACCTAACCAAATGTGTCGTCGAAAAAACCATGCGCGAGGCGAGCGAGCGGAGCGAGTGCACCGCGCCCGCCGCCGTAGCGCTAGAAATGTAGTACCTATTTTTACAAATGGAATCATCATTTCGTAAGAGGCAAAAAAAACCTGACGAATGTGGAATAAATAAATGATCTGACGAATGTCAAATCTGGCGGATGTGTCCTAAATCGTGTTTCTTAGCGACATTTTATAATTGAATGAATGAATGAATGAATGAAAATACTTTATTGCACACCTTAAATAATTAAAAATAAAACAAAACAAACCAATAAAATTAAACATGTACAATGGGCGGCCTTATCGCTAAGAAGCGATCTCTTCCAGGCAACCTTTGGATGGAGAGGAATAACAATGAATGGACGATAAATAATATAATTATGTGGATGGAAGAAGTCTGAGAGAAGCTGTAAGACTCACCCTTCCTTGATGACAGCAAGCGAGGACAGTGCGTCGGGCACGGAGACTCCGGCCGCCACGAACGTCAGCCCCATCACCGTGTCCGGGATGCCGAGAGTGTAGCCTGAGGAGTACAGTACAATGAATATACAGGGTGTAAAAAGACTACTACCGAAAACTGAGGGGTTGCAATCAGACCATGATTCTTAACATATTTAGCGAAAAAAAAACGTAAAAAAAAAATTGACTTAGCTACATCATTTTATATTATTTTCGGTTATTTACTACTACGACAACATAATAAGACCATACCTACCTGATAATTTCATTTATAAAAGAAAAAAACAATTAAAACTCAAAATACAGCAATCTACGTATAAAAACGCGCCAAGTACATACGCAAACAGTAATCTTCAAACGCTGTTTTCTCCGGATATAATGCTTTTTTCGGAAAATCCTTTTGGATTTGGTTGTATGTTGGGATGCTGTACCTAACCTACCCCTTTCGGCTTCGGTAGACGTCTTTTTACACCCTGTATAGAAGATGGCGACGTTCTGCGTCACAAACTGGATGATCGTAGTTATCAACAGAACGTTATTCGAAAAGCACATTGTCGGACCCGGCTTAGTCATTACCTATACCTATCATGAGTAAAAACTCCAGAGTAAGAAAGAAGAAGAAGAAAGAAAGACCTTGGACCTGAAAATGTATCCGATGTGCTAACTTACCCCTTAGACACATGATTATGATCTTGAATGAATTGAATTGAGAGAATAGGTGTAGTAGGCTAAGCAGGAAGACTCCAGCCAGATGGTCAGATAATATTATGGCGGCGGGAGGGCATGGGATCCAATTGGATTCACTGGCACAGGAAAAAGTGGCGTGAAAAAAAAAACCGTGGCATTACCGAGAGTGTCGTAAGAAGTGAAAACTTGAACAAAAAAGTAGTTATAAAATGAGCCTTTAGAAATGTAAAAATATTGCCGTAAAAGTTAACCTAGTACAGAACTAGATGGCGCTACTGGTAGGTGTCGGTGAGCAGTCAGTTCACTTCAAAAAACTCCTCCCCACACTTCGTCGACACCATCTCTGCCTTTACGTATAACGTTATAGATAGCCCCAAACTAACAAAACAGCTTACCGATAATGGTGATCATCCACACCATGAAGTAAGAGTAGAAGGAGATCCACAGCATGCTGATGATGAAGGTGACGGGGTACCAGCGGCCGCGGCAGTCCGGCATCGTGTGCCGACACGCCCAGTGGATAGGGAAGGCCACGTACCAGCAGGCGAGTTGCAGCTTGTCTGATAAGAAAACACGAAATATAAATGAGTAAGTTCGTACGCGTCAGTGGCCAACTCTCGTGACAGAGAGTGTTTTTAGACCGCCTTAAGGCGTCCGTCGTGGCTTAATAGCCGGGACCGATAATTTGACGTGCCCTCCGAAGCACGGAATATTAATAAATGAGAGTGAGAGAGCTGAATAAGATAACTAATTATTATTAAGAACCCCTGATGTCCCACTGCAGGTCGAAGGCCTTCCTTCCTTTTTTCCACTCTTTTCTATTGTAAGCTAATGTGGAGAGTGAGAGTTTCGTCTCACCACCTCCCCTTGTTGTAGGTACCTACTGCGTAAGCGTTTGCTGTCCCATGGGATCCGCTCTGTGGTGATTCGTGCCCACAACTCATTCGCAATGAGGCAGACGCGGCCTGCCCAATCACAATTATTGCCAACTTTGTGACCAACGCCTGTTTTTTACTTTGGAGCGCTGTTCTCCGTTGCTCTATTGAACGAATGAAAAACTCTAGGATCCAATGAATAATTGGATAATGCCAATCTGTCAGTGTTTTACAACTCACTAGCTCCAATAGGTTTGACGAGAGGATCCACAGCAGTTTCAGGGTTGTACTCTTTCGCCTTGTAGTACTCTGGTGCGGCTGGCTGAAAGCAAGGATATTTTAATCAGTACCTACATAATAATCTCTATATATAAAAATGAATCCCTTTTTCCCTTGGTCACGGGATCACGCGTGAACGGCTGGACCGTTTTCGCAATTTTTTTTTGTTGTGTTTGTTATTGTCAGGAGAAGGTTCTTATGACTGAAAAATCTATATATTAATCATGGAGGGCGTGAAATAAGGGTTGAAAGTTTGTATGGGGAGTTGGTAGTTCCAGTTAAATGCAGTAGATGGCGTTGCTAATAAGTATGTTATTACGCTGATGAAGTCGTGGGTACCAGCTAGTATAATATAATAATGGTATAATAATTGGTAACGCTGACCATACCTGGGTACTACTTACTTACATGGTGACAGAACAGTATTTATAAGTGATGGCGTGGCTTTCATATCACTGCGGCCATGAAGACCTATTGTGATCGCCACTTTCAAGTCGCCCCTTGAGGCGATGCGTTCATAGTTCACTACCAAGCCCTACTGCTAACAGAAACTGTAGGACCTTTTTGGGTGTGAATTCTCGTAGCTCCTCTGGGCTTAAGGTGTATTTGCCCAGAGTGGTGTTGCGTTTGTGCATTAATGGTCCACACTCTCCTAGCAGATGAAGGGGCGATTCATCCGCCTCTT
Organism: Epirrhoe tristata; assembly: GCA_951394285.1. NCBI lineage: Eukaryota > Metazoa > Arthropoda > Insecta > Lepidoptera > Geometridae > Epirrhoe > Epirrhoe tristata. Next base: position 6,297,936 of record OX596159.1, on the reverse strand, counting down.
TGCAGAACCTGCAGGTTGGAGTGTCGCAAAGCCGTAACTTAAACATGTGCTTGTTAAGGCGAAAATGTCCAGTCAAAGCTCGGACCATAATGCGTAGGTTATTTCTGTTTAGCGCTAAGACTTGGTTGGTAGACAGAACAGTAAGTCAGAATATAATGAAAAATACGATTTATGGAGTTTTCGTTGCGGAGATTGTGGTTTTTAATCGTACCTGCACTTGTGCTGTCGGCTGCGCGGCGGGCGTGGCCGGCGTGGAGGACTGCTGGACCTGCGTCTGCGGCGGCGGCGCGCCCCAGCCCTGCTGCTGCTGCGCCTGACCACAGGAACCATTTCATGACTAGGTACTACTTTAAACCATTAAAGCTTTGGACAAAGATGCGTCAAACTCTCTAGACGCGAATCGGGGCGTCTTTACCACTAAAGCTTTGTAGCAGGTATGTCTTGAGACGTAAGCGTCAACGCAAAACCAGAGTAGATATAAAACTAGCAGCCCACACGCAACGTGGACAAGAAAGTTTTTGGTAATAAATTGGCGCAGAAGTTGGCGTATCACACATGCAACAAGTCTAGTTGATATGGAGAGGTGAAATGTTGAGTCTTTTGATCTGCATTGTGGTGATGCTTAGATTATCGTTGGTTCATCAGCAAAAGTATTGGTAGACCAGTGAATAAGGCAGCTGCAAACGAGAGGATGTTTTAGGTGCGTAAGCCTACTCCAGACACTAGCAGCGGCAGTTACCATTGTTTTCCCATAAGATAGATAGATAGATAAAATATTTATATCTATCTATCTATATAAGCGACTTACCCCTTCGTCCCAGCTCTGGTTGGGGTCCCAGGCGCGCGTGGGGTCCCACACCGGCACCGGCTCCGCATTGTAGGCCGCGTTCTCATACGCACCGTCTGGGTTGTACGCTAAAGTAAGTAAGTTCGTATGAGTCAGTGGCCAACTCTGGTGACGGAGTTTTTAGAGGCCTCCGTCATGGCTTAACGACTTAAATAGCCGGGACCGACAATTTAACGTGCCCTCCGAAGTACGGAAGCGCTCAGTCAAATGCCACGGGCGGCCACCCATCCACTTGCAGACCGTTTCGAACGTTGCTTAACTTCGACGTTCTATCAAGAACGACTAAGCAAGCACGATCACGAGCGCTTCAACATTAAGTTGGTATGATTAAATGAACTCTGTTAAAGGAGTTTTATTTTAAATCAACTTGTACTGCAACTCACAGAAACGTTTCGTGGAATAGTAACATTTCCTGCACAATGCGTTCCGCTGAAGTATGGATCGCTATGCTGGTGTGTTGTTAATATGAAGTATTATTTAAAGGAGATTTAGCTAAAGTGCCTGGAAATAAGTGTACATTTAAGCCCATCTGTATGCTTAAGCAATAGTACGTACGGCTAAGTGTAGGGCCAAACGTCGTCTTACAGCTGGGTTTACTGGGTTTAGAACTTTAGTTCTCCCCTATAATATCTCTCCAACCATATCTCTCCTTCGAGATCACCCAACATTCTCTCTAGGTCTTAAAAACGAATGATGTTCAACGTGAGCCCGGTTGGAGTAAAGTAAGAGACTTACTGGCATCTCCTCCCATGGGCGTCTCCTTGGTCTGTCCATCCATCTGGGAGTACTCCTCGCTCCCTGCGGGGGGAACAGGGGGTGCGCCACCACTCCTGAAACATTCAATACATACAAGTTATAATACAGACTTTATTAAATGCATCCATAAAATTGCAGCCATGCGGTGAATTATTAAGGCAGATGATTGCTAGATCTGTATCAGCCCCTTAATCAGCGAGTAGTGATATTGGACCTAAAGAAAGCTAGGCCCTAAATGACCTATTGGTCGTTCGGGGCCTAGCTTTCTTCCGTGAAGAACCAAGCAACAAACACGTTGCCTGGTTCTTCACGGTATTGGTCTTAAGAATAGGAGTAGTAGGTATCACCTAGTTTTAAGACTATTCTATGTGATCCCAGCAGTCCTACTGAATAAATTCTTTAAAACTTTGACAAGCGATCTCTGCCAACCTATAATGGATTTGATGGGACAAAAACTTAGAAGAAGAGCAAGCTACATGACTTTACTTGTAAGTGACGAGTGCGGCCTGCTCCTCGCGTGTGGGCAGTTTGATGGGCAGCGGCAACGTCATCGCCCAGCGCTCCAGCTGCGTGTTGAACCGCAGCGCCACGCAGTACACACCGTACATTATCAGCATGAACAGGGCTTCGGGCCTGGGGAACAAAACAAAAACATATAAAGATTATTTTATTTTTAGCCTATGGGCTAAATTATTATTATTATTATTATTTTGTTTGTCAAAGTTTAACATCACGGAACTATAGAGTCCCGGACCTTTGATAGGCATGCATGGGGCCGAAGCCAACACACAGAGGCCTTTTTGACACTTTTGATCTTGTGTGATGGAGACACATACCGGCTACTATACCTTCAACACTATAAAAATGCAAATTATTATTAATAGCCCGTGATGTCCCACTGCAGGGCAAAGGCCTCCCTTCGTTTCTTCCACTCCTCTCTATTGTGAGCTAATGTGGTCCAATCAGGAGAGTGAGAGTCAAGTTCGTCTCTCCACCGTCGCCGGGGTCTATATGCTAAAATATATATGGGACAATATGTTGTCTCACTGCAGGGAAAAGGCCTCCCTCCTGATGCAACTTCGGCTGTTGCAACTCGGGATGCTCCATCCAGCTCAGATTCCCTGGTGACTAAGACTTACCAAGAGAAGTAGGTATCCATTACAGATGGTGCAAAGCACCTCGAGCATGCTGTCTTTTTCGCTCGTAGGAAACCAATGACTCTTCCCTTTCAAAAATTCGCTCCTAGACTTACCAACAGAGCTATCCATTTAGATGATCCACAGCATAGAGGGGGTAGAGATCGCGTGTTGTCCCTTTCCCTTATGGGTAAAAAACAATTCTCCATCTCGCTCAAAGACTCACCAAGAGACGTATCCATTGCAGATGGTGCATAACATCACGAGGATAGAGATCGCGTAGAAGAAGCAGTCGCGGCAGAGCGGCCACCAGTTGAGGTGGGACACGGTGCCAGCGCACAGCGCGCAGACCGATATCACGAACATTATGTTGAACACTGCTGAGCCTATCACACCGGACACGCCTGGAAACCAATGAAAATTAAAATGTTTATTTGCAGCAAATTGGTAAAGTAGGAAGGTACAACGATAAACTAAAAACTTAAATAAGTACATTAGTACAAAGTTTGTCTGAAAGAAATCGCTTCTAAGCGATAAGACCGCGCGTTGTACATTATCTCATTAAGTTATATTAGTTATTATGTTGTTGTGTAATTATTGTGTACAATAAAGAGTTTTTCATTCATTATTATAGAATACCTACAAGAGAGGTAGAATATTACATTTCATTCTTAGGAGTAACGTTTGGTTATGATTATGACAGGTTGAATCCTCGCGGATAGCTGACGGCTGCGAGGCATGCCTGAGAAAGTGCTGGCTCTTGACCGGCGTCCGCCGATTGGTTAAAGTTAGTGACAATCCGTTATTAGAATCAGTCAACTGATCTGATGTTCAACGACAAAATCTGTGTTTAGGCTTTTTGTTCGCGGCAGATAAATCAAAAAGGTATGTTACAGGTGCGTAAAAAGTAGCGTGAAAATGGGGAGGCCTATTCTCAGCCGTGGATATGTGAGCAGATTAGATAGATAGTTACCGATGTCATCTTGCGCGCAGAAGACTCCGATGACAACGGTGGCGAGCTCGGGCGCGGAGCTGCCGGCCGCCATGAACGTCGCGCCGGCCACGTCCGGCGCAAGTTTGAACTCTGCAAACGAATAACGAAGTCAAAATATGTGACTTTATTTGACTCTGGGCGGCCACGGTTTTTGTCAGACCCTTAGTCCTTTCACCATTTAAAAAAGAACACTATTCAAGATGATAGTAGGATCCAATCGCAAAGCCAACAAGACCCAAACTTCATATTTGTGGATCGTACATACGTAATATTGGGGCTATACACAGACAAACTCTCAACCTTAAAAAATTTACAAAGGTCTGCCGATAACTGATTCTTAGGCTATAGGTACCAAAGATTTAGATTGAGAACACATCCTGAATCATTGTTGTATACGGTGGCATGGTGGAAGCCAATGGTAGCACTGGTTTTTAGGGCACAGTGGCTCCAAGTCTTGACAGACCATACCTTCACAGATGCGATCCAGACTGGAGACGAAGTACTCGTCGCAGACGATCGCGAGGCCGATGAAGGTGAACACGCAGACCAATATGTGCAGCACCAGCCCTCCGTGCTTACGGGCGTTCTGCCCCATCAGTGGGCGTGGGAACTACACAACGTTCTTATCATAATTATCACACTTAAAATAGTATTTCTTAAAATTTCGAGATCATTGTTCATATTTAGTTAGATTAACGGGAATTTTTCGGAAAACAAGTTAGTTATATTAATGTTGTTCTCACCTGTTCAATGGCAGGAGGAGTGCAGTTTTCTCTGAGAGGATGCACGGTGGGTATGGTAGACTTCGTCAACAACTTCCTCTCGCCCTCGCGTATCTTTGTCATTGCTGCATCCTGGAAACAGAAAACAAACCTGTTTTAGATTTCAAGTTGCATACTACGTAAAATCCTGCCTGTTTTCCGTAGAGACACAACTTAGCCACAGATTTCCCGTTGCAAAGATCCTGAGGTTCTTTCACCTCAATAGGCTCATTAAATTATTCCTTAAACAATTCGTCCTTTGAGTAAGTATGAGTTATTACAGACCTCTGTGTATCCAGCGTCTTTCTGAGTCTTCTTATCGTCTTCTTCGTCTAAGAGTCCTTTCATTCTCTTCTTGTCTCCCTCCGCAGAGCTCTCCTCTTCACTCTCTTTCATATCAGCGGCAATAGTTGATCCTTTTTGCTCTTCTGTAAAGGAAATTTAATATTTAGGTATTTATTAGTGTACGTTGTCTTTTACCTAGGTAGTAAATCATTAATCAATCCGACGATAAACTTAAACCTAATATTACTTCATATACACTACATAATAACACTTTGCAAACAGTGAACCAAATCCGTGATTTAGGTGTGATAATTGACGATAAATTAAATTTTCATGCTCATTTTGATCATGCTATAAAAAAATCTGCTCAAATGATTGGTTTTATCAAAAGAAATACAAAGGGTTTTTCGTTCATAACTAAGACAATACTATTCAATGCTCTTGTGCGCAGTCACCTGGAATTTTCATCTGTTGTTTGGAATCCCTTTTATGCTGTGCATTCCCAAAGAATTGAAAACTTGCAAAGAACTTTACTAGTCATTTAGCAATTATCAGCCCAGGAGTCTTCCACAAAACACCGTATTCTGAGCGATTGAGTCATTTCAATATGATCTCACTTAGAAATCGACGTAAAATACTTGATCTAAGTTTCTTACACAAAATTATAAATGGCCAAACTGGATACGGTAGCTTGATTAACCGTATTTCTCTCACTGTTCCTTTCAATTACCCTAAAAAACCCATTAATAGTATCTTTAACGCCCCCTTCTCGTATACAAACATCGGTCTCAACTCTCCTCTTACCCGTATTTGTAAAGACTAAAATTACAGCCTTAGATCTGTTTGGTGACTCCATATTTACTTTTAATCGAAAATTAAACAAACATTTTATGACTGGTCACCAAAACCAGCTCAAGGATGACATTTAAGTACTTACCGTATTCTTAATTTTTAACTTTAGAATTGTTTTTGTTTTTTTCAACTAATTTTATTTTTTGTTTTGACTTTAATTAAGTTTAATTTTAATTTTAAATTAGCTTCTAGCTAGTCATCAGTTCCTATATTTTTACTACAAATGTTGTGCATGCCTATAATTGGCATACATTCTATAAAAAAAGACTCATAAAATGTTAATAATAATGTGAATTATGTATGCTGTTGGTGTTGCCTAAATAAATAAAATAAAATAAAATATTAAAGAAAAATTATTGAATAAGTAAAGTGCAGTCTATCTCATACATAACAATTTAGAGTTGACATACAGTCTTGATTTTGTGCTTCTTCTTCTTATCGTGTCACCAGTTCTTTCGAACTAGTGTGGTGAAAGGATTATAAAAAAATTGTACTGTAAAGACATCTCTACTCTAACTTATAAGTCGATCATAAAAATAGCTAAGTCTTTTTTTAAAGTTCGCGGACTTTGTTCGAGTGCGAAATCGAGTGGAATAATAATCACCACGGGGTTCATCAGTCTTTGAAGCTGGAGACGTGAGGTCATATTCAAGGGTTTCTCCAAGCTCCTTATCCAGGTCAGCCGTCTCCGGCGTGACAGACGCGCTGAAGACAGCTTGGAACACGGAGTACGCGATGAAAAACACCGACACCGTCAGCCAGCGGTGACGGCGGGGCCGCCTCATCCTCTGCAAAGAATGAATGAAAGATTGAATGAATGAATGAATTATTATCTCTGCTACAGCGTCCCGGGAACAGATTGCCTCTATAGATGTAAAGGCCAGAGAAATGAGTAACCTAGCTATAAAATTTCTTAGGTAAAGGCCTAAGTTTATAATTTATATTGGCTACTGCTGATAAAAGGTAGGTACTCCTTCACATCCTTTCAACTATCTCTCTGCTTTGAGATCTCCGAATACTCTCTCTGCAAGAGATGAATGAAGAATTATTATTTCTGCTAAATCAATAAAAGAGATACAGCCTTGGGGATGTACCTCGACCTTACGACCATGCACCCACCCCGACATTTTTTCCCACCGCGAGAATCAAACTTGCGTCTCTCATGACTAGGTGAGCATGATAACCAACTCTATAATCTTAGGTAATATCCGCTATTTATTGTTGATTCATAAGCGGATCATAGAATATGGACATCTTGTTTGAGGAAAAATATTACAATCCGGAAACATTAAACTTGAAAACCTCAAGAAAAACTAAAAAATCCAAGGTAATAAGTAATAATAAGCTTAGTTTCTGTAATTAAAAATTATGAATTTTAAAAAAAGGTAATTGTTTACATTATTTTGATGTGAAATTGACATGATAAATGTTTAGAAGTTTGAGAAGTTTAGACTAAAGAGTACCTACACCTACTACCGTAATTATAAAATAAGGTTTGGACTAAAAAAGTATTGGCCCTGACCCTGAGTATTATCCTGACCCAATTATGTAAAAATAATTGTCCTGACCCCACATTGACCCCACCCCACACAGTTTCTTTCTCGTGGGCATTAGAATCTACGAGTTCTAGTTGTTCTGTTCAATGTTGTAAGTAGGTAACTTACAACATTGAACAGAACAACTAATATAATTGAAACAACTAAGGAAGATCGAACTCGCATCTTTAGCGTCTTAGCCGGATCATAAAATTGAGGAATTATGTTGCTCCTGAGTCTTTGGATCAAAATTTATTTGGTACGCCACCAAAATCATCAATAGGTTAGGACCCTATCAACATAGAGAACCTTTTAAAACGTGCATTGTGTTTCAGAGACGTTTTGGCTTAAGGCAATCTCTTACGAATCACAAATTTACAGGCTATTACATAAAACGTGACCGCAATAAAGACATTTATTGGTTGGCAAATACGGCTGTTTCATTCAATTATAGATTCTTTCACGATAAAAGAACGAAACATGGCATAAACCTTTTGAAAAGAGTTTTAGCACAAATAACGGGATATTTACCATGATCGAAAAGGGTTCGGAACTCTCAATACCTACAATTGTACTCATGAACTTTACTTATGTAAGTTATGAAAATAGAAGCAGTTACGAAACACGTTTGTATCCCCAAGGCACGGTAGTCTCAGATTAAGTCACTCAGAACCTTTGAATATGTCAGCAATAACGCCCAAATATTTTTGAGAAATTATCTTGAATGATTTAAGTGAAAAAGCTTTTATAGTCGTGTCCTATTTCTTTTCCTCATTGAGAAACGGCTGGTGAAAATTCATATAAAGCCATAAAAATAATGTAGAATTTCCGGTTTCCCCAGAACATATCAGGTTAAGCAAACTTTTTAACTAGCGCCGAGAAAACTTTGGCTTATACAGTACAAGTTGAGCCCCTCTCTTAGGAGCTGCAGCATCTTGGCTTTTGTTCTTGGAAGCTTGCCGAAGCCTTATATTTCAACTTTATAAAGCAATTAAAACCTGTACATACCTCTATATGATAAAAGAGCATTGACAAGGAAGAATCTCAACAAGTTTAAATGTAAGCGTTCCTCGGCTGTTACAGTCTAGAGTCTCAGTATAGAGACGTGCGACGGTCGCTCAGCCGCTAAATGGCAACAAACCAAAAGTTGCATGTTGTAAATGTTATATGGAGAAAACAATGTTTCTTCGGGTTTAGTTGAGCATATTTTATCCGTGAAATGTAGAGTAAGTATCCAATCTAAACACAACGATGTCTATAAATCCGAACCCCTTTCTTGATAAAAACACTTCTAACCCGCTCAAACCACCCAGATATAAGCAAGCAAACGATGAATTTTAAATCTTCTGACTTTGATGTAAGATTGAAAATAGAAAGCTCATAGCTGAAGCTCCTGAGAAAATTGTTCAGACGATTGGATACACTCGTGTTGAAAAGATAAAATGTAGTGCAGTACGTAGCTATCTACTGAGTGCAGTGATACATCCTATCCTGCTTATTATACATCTGAAACTTATTAAGTTACCCAGTGATAAAGTAAACTATATAAATAAATAAATAATGCTGGACATTTTCACACAGCATCATCTAGCCCCAAACTAAGCAAAGCTTGTACTATGGGGACCAGATAACTGATATACTACTTATATACTTTTTGTTTGTAAATACATACATATTATACATAGAAACACCCAGACCCGAGACAAAATATCTGTAGGTCATACAAACATTTGTCCCGCGGCGGGGATCGAACCCGCAACCTTCTGCGTCGCAGGCGGACCTTCGCCCACTGCGCCACAGAGGTCGTATATCATTCTTGTGAAGACGTGTAAGACCGCTGCGTTGGGATCACTTAGGTCTTATACCTAACTCGGTGTTGCTACTCCTGTTTCTTCGCGACCGATATTATGAAGAACCGGCAACAAACACGGTTTGGGGCCTAGCTTTCTGTAAGTGATCCATCCATCTTAAAAGTATAGTCAAGCTCGACGCGTCGATGATCTGTGCTCTGCACTCTTTTGTGTTTTCTCTCTCTTGTGAGTATTACCATAGATGTATACCTACATGGATAGATATATCGAGCAAAATAGAGATACGAGATCGTAAATAGCAAAACTACTACATGTGAGCATGTTATACCTATTTTAGTGTCCCCAAATGTATTAACTCGCGCACATGTGTACACTTCGTGCCATTTCATGGATATTGGCCGAGGTCGTGTTTATTGGTTTATTGAAACGAACTGGAGTAACACTATATTCGTATGAACAAATTAACTTTCTAGGCCAAGCTCAATTTAGTCCCGCTCTTGAAACTACAATGTGTCGCCAATTTCTGAACATTTCAATAGCATAATAATTATTCTGTTATTTTAGCGTTTTTACTTACCTACTAGTGTAATAAAAACCATGATAATTTGCTATAACCGATAGAATGAGCTTAGCAAAAATTTCGACTGCGACGAACAAGGGTTCCGTAGCCGAATTGGTAAAAGGCGGCTCCGGCTTTAGAAGGATCGTCGTATCATTGCGTCAATCAAAAAAGTCTTTTCATTTCATTTTCTCCATGATAATTTCCCTAATAACGATTTTGATTAAAAATCGATTCTTTCTGTACAAACATTGTCGTTTCTTAAATATATTTAGGCTTTCGCACCGAAACTCGCGTCTTTCTTCAGTATCATCTTGATAAGTTTCTGACTCACATCTTTCATTTCATTCATTACCTACAATCTTCATACAAGCTCGCCAGTTATTTTTGCCTTTCCATCAATTATCACCATACTCTTGGCCTAGGCTTTCCCCTTCTAGCTATCCCAATCACACTCGCCTCACACACACTAGATTAATAGCCAAAGCTGAGAAACACAGACACATTAGCTAGGCACTCAAATACACACTAGTTCCAACATCCCTTTGACACAATTCTCCGATAATTACGTCATGTTGCAGCCCGCACTGACGCGCCCGTATTGATTTACTGAGCGTTATTAAAATTTCGTTACAAAGTTCAACTAAGCATGAAATATTTGGATGACCTGAAAGTTCCTCGCTGAAGCTTTCTTGATTGTTTCATATTAACTTCAATGATTGAAGTGTTGGCCGAATACGGTTGGTCGACTTTCAACCCGAAGTATGTTCAAATTCAAATTCAAATTCAAAACGTTTAATGCTTTGTTCGAATACCGGCCGTGCATCTATGGATGTATCGTTTCCTAATTTATATACGCTTTCACACGTGCTCTACCCGGTGAAGAAAAGGTGGACGGCGATGGGCTTGCGATCTATCACGCATGGAATGCTAACTTTTACTAAATGCGGGTATGTATCGAATATGTATTTTGACACACACTACCGCCATAGACACCTTCAAAGGATCTGGAACACATAAAAGATCTGAGGGAATGTCACGAAGTCGTGATCACGTTATTTTATACATATATCAAGATTAAGCACTGCCACCACATAAGTACATTAAAAGATTAGGAATGAAGGCCCTCAGAGAGAACGAAGTGGGATTGTAAGAGTATTCCAAACACAAGCGCAATCAACATAATTGATGGCTCTTGATATGGTTTCGCTTGACGGTATTGACTATTTGCTCACTGGAGGTCCCAAGGCAAACTCCGCTTAGTTTAGACAATTTACTTATTGTGTAAATTAATAGCATTACATAAGTACATTCGTATGAGCTAGACCGACTCGTGGTGACGGAGTTTTTAACTTCTTCAAACTTTTATTCAGAATATTCATTTTTATAACTGTAGTACCCTCTTGAACAGTTTTGTAAGCCCCTTCTTAAATAATCAATGAAGCCTCTAGCTAACGTTATTTTAATACCAAAATGCATAAACATCCGACCTTTTGGTATGCAGAGCGGTATTGATCGCTTGCGGGAGTGACCATTATACCCTGAGCTCTGAAAACTAAAGCATTTCCGCTCAATTACAACTTATTTATGGACAAAGAGGGGTGAGGCAGGTCAGGTTAAGTTGGCTGCTCTGTAGAATTGGTTTTGGTTATAAAATGGGGAAGCGAATACAAGATTAATTTTATGGTATTTGAATGAGAGTACGGAGATGTTTAGCAGTGAATTGAAAGATAGAAAGACAAAAATTTATTTGATAAAATAATAAGAACGTGAGAAACTAGATTAAAGCTTTCTTTGTATGTGTAATACAAAAAAATACCAAAACGTAGATACCAAGGTACACAATTTATTGCATCAAATCGTTCATAAACCAAAAAAGCATAGATTCTCTAAAGCAAGGTCACATAAGATGTCATCTTTGTTGAGTTTTCAGGTCACCATGACTTTGTGTTACCAGACCATGCCATCGATCGTCGATCGCTGCCCGCCTCCGCCTTGGCAAAAAAAACCTTTACATCTATATTAGATGATTTATACAACGTCAGGAGGCAACTTGTGCCAACACTTAACGGGACGCTGTAGTGTCTGGGACATTGTTTGAGATCGAATAGCCCAGCTTATAAACCATCCGCTCAGCTTAATCAGTCTGGCCCACAGGAAAAACGACGTCAATACGTGTGGAACTGACCAAGCTGCGAGTTTCCTCACGATGTTTTCCTTCACCGTTAAAGCGCTTATAAATATTGCGAAACGAAAAATCCAATGATGCACGGCCGGGATTCGAACCCACGACCTTCGGATTGAAAGTCGGGCCACAACCCCATTCGACCAACACGGCTCATATTGTAATATTATAAAGATTTACACAGTAAACAGTAAACAGGTTCATGACTGTATCCCCAAGGCGCGGTAGACATTCTCTCAGATCTTTTTATGTTACTTATTCCAGATCCATTGAAGATGTTTATAAAGATTTAGGTCAATTAAATCTTGCTACACAAACAAAAACCAATTCAAACTTATTTTAAAAGTAAATTCCTAAAGCCTCAGCTCCCTAAAGTGTATTTAGAATCATCTTGTCGGCTGCGGTCTTGAGGCTAGCGGCGGGACCATAATTTGATTTACTCCAGCAGAGACGTTTCGTCTCGGGACTGACTGAATGAAATCTATTCTGTCTGGTTTACTCAATTTTGTTTATTCTTCTGTTACAATTGTATCAATGTAATAACATTAAAATGATACAATAGATTTTTGTTTTTAGTAAAAGAAGAAGAAGAATAAAGTTTTATTTTCTCCACACCATATACAACAGTATGTACTTAAATCTATATAATTTTATGTGGGTGAAAATACGGCTACCCCACAGCGTTAGCTCCAACAGTTCGAGTGTTGGAGCGCTGGTTTTCAGTGGTGCCATACATATCTACTCGTACACAGTAGAGTCATGTTGATAAGGATAAAATTCGAAGTTTGCGTGTTCGGTTTCGGAAAAATATACAATATTTTTTTTGTAAGCGTTTCACAGTTTAAAAAAAAGTGTTTTAATTTTATTAATCCGTATGTCTATCTGCATTTATGATTGGCGAGTAATCGTGAATGTCAGTATTCAGCAGAAGCAGAAGCTTCTATCACAAAAAAATCGTAGACACTCTACGCCTTGCGTAGCAAGCGCTACGCTCAGTTCGGCACTCGTAGAGGTTGCTACAAAATTGATTTTTAAAAACAATTATAGGCCTAAAAACTATTTCTAGAAAATGATCTCTAAATACTCGTACATAGAACGCTTTTTTGTGGTAACTGTTTTGTTTTGATACGAGTATGTCAACATAGTGTTTACGCTTAAATCATCCACTTGCCTTGCTAGAATAATCTGTGTTCACGGTGTATATTTTTTGTGTATAATATAAATAGAAAGGCCTACATAAGCCTGTCTTTGTAATGTTGGCGATAACAAAGAAATAACAAAAAGTGCGAACTAAAATAAAACGAGATACTTTAAAAGGGCTCAGATTTTCCGAGAAAAATAGCTGTTATGTCCTCTATTTTCTTTTTACTCTCTTTAGGAATATAGACTTTGTTCCTATAAAATAAGGGCAATTTTACTGTGAAGCGTTATATCGATTGGAGTAAAATGTCTGTACAAAAGGCCTGTTCAAAGAAGCCATAATATTTATCAAGTTATTCGTGTATGTATGTTCTATGTTATGTAGAGTATTTGTTTGAGTTTCAAGGCTTTCAGATAATTGTTTGTAGAACAAATGGACGTAGGAATTAATTTCCTAAAATAACCGTAACTTACTTACATAACCTACTGGATTGTTTTTATACAATGGAAAATTATCAGCACAAAATGTAGTAAGTATACCTAAGTGCAAATCATTATTTGAATTTGTAAAAAATATGTTTCAGGAAAAATCCTAAAAAAAAAGGAATTATAATACTGATTATCCCTCACTCAACCATAGCTTCGATAGCGATGCCATGGCAAAACGTGGGTTTAAGTCCAGCATGGGTATAATATATATTTTTTAAGTCTCTAATTCTCTCTTGTATTACAAGAAAATGAGCCGAGTTTAGACAAAGTTTTACTAAAAAACTGTCCCTAGAAAAACGATCTTTAAATACTCGTAAATAGAACGCTTTTTTGTGGTAACAGTTTTGTTTTGACATGTGCCAACATGGGGTTTAACCAAGGTTGTACATTTTTATAATAAGCTAGATTTCAGCAGCTTTTCAGTGTATAAAAATTATGCAATCTCGTGACAGATAAGATCAAAAAACAAACCACATTATTTCGTACAATTAACTAACAACGGCCTGAGTTTTATAATAAAATAAACATTCCATCATGTAAATGGTGGCGTTTACACGACATGATGTTAAATAACTGTTACTACATACATAAATAAAGCTTATTGGACGTTACTTTTCGGACGATATCGAGGATGAGGGCTAGAAGAAAATGTTTATCGTCACGACATATCGCTGTCTCCGGGGAATAAAAGGATACACAACTTTACAGGAGAAGCAAAAACATGTTTTTATTAATAACTTCACAAAAATTGTGTTAAATGGTGCGCATAGTTGTGCGCAAAGTTTGTTGAAACTTCGTTCCAACCGAGTGTTCCACAACACTCATGGAATTATTTACCATTGAATCGAATTGAATATAGTCTCCACTATAGAATCCAATGTGATTAATAATAATTTGTCTTTGACAAACATTTCCGCCTTGTCTTTAATAAAGACCTCAAGTAATTATAATTACTTATATTAATTGGTTCTTGTAATTAATTGAATGTGTCTACCTATCACACAAGTACCTAAACTTTGTCCTCACTTTGTTCAATTGGCTCCAACTGGAACTTCAATATTTAGGCGCAAGAGCAATCACGCTTAAAACCTAGTCTTCAAACCCTGTCAAAGTCAACATCATTTATTACTCAGGGATCAGTTAGAATAGTCTAAATAGTGATTCTCCTCCTGCTAGTAAGATTAAATCTAGTGAAGTACAAATAATGAATGCCTCGACAAGGTTCGGCATCACACGCTACACTTGACTAAGTAGGTCAAGTAACAGTTATTAGGTAACACATATTAAATTAAATCACACTTTCATTGCCAAGTTCTCTGATTTATAATATTTTTTTTTATTAACCTATTTCATCCCACTGCTGGGCAAAGGTCTCTCCCAATTCCCTACAATCATCTCTCTCCTTCGAGATCTCCCACCATTCTTTTTCGAAGGCGTCGAGATCGATATTATAATATTAGCAGATACATTTTATTTATATCATTATTTTATGTGATATCTTTGTTGGATGTTAAATTGACAAAATAAATATAAATACCTAGCTTGATTAAACTTTCTTGTTGCTCACTAAAGTTATTGAAAGGCACATTGAAACTCGTACAAATCCCACTCATTTCATTCTGCGCCGAATTACTTGACCCGAGCTCGCGTCAGAGCAGAGCTGTGACGTCATAGCTGACGTCACGAATGCCATGTTTGAGGGTTGTAAAGCTCACTAAATATCCGCAGTTCTAAGGTAGCTTTTAGCTAGGAAATGTAAGTGCAATCATTGACAGGAAAAGAAGCATAAAGTTGTATGTACTACAGTAGATACCTAATGTGGTCACTTAGAATGT
Organism: Epirrhoe tristata; assembly: GCA_951394285.1. Lineage (NCBI taxonomy): Eukaryota > Metazoa > Arthropoda > Insecta > Lepidoptera > Geometridae > Epirrhoe > Epirrhoe tristata. The sequence goes on along the minus strand of OX596159.1, from coordinate 6,282,751 downwards.
AGGTAATGCCAAGACCTTTTAGGAGACGCCATACAATAGCTACATGTGACCAAATTGCTCCCTTTCTACTTAGAAATACAGTAAAAGATACTTACATTACGGCTGAACAAAACGCACAATTAAAAGTTTCAGAAAATCCCAAATAATATTTCAAGGTTTACAAGAGATAATTTCAACAAGAGAATACGTGGTACTCCCTGGCGGAACCATCTCACCAATTGACTATATAAATATGGAGAAAAATTTAGTACTAAATTGGTAATATTTGGTAGTATTAAACAAAAAATTGGTACCTACTATACTTTCGGAGATATCACACTCGACTTTTTTTTTTTTTTCACTAATATCTCGTATAAGTATAACTACTACTAACTAAATAAGTATACGGGTTTAGCATCATGCTAGATCAATTTTTAACTCAACTCAGAAAAGTAAATTAGACACTCGCCTGCAAATATTTGTTTCTTGTCTGGGTGGGGTGCCTAGTGGTAGTTTTTCATACAGAAGAAATCCTATTATGGGATAAGAAGCTGGGTGGTTTTTATTATTAAATTTTCTTTCTTACACTAAAAGAAAAAAAACTAGCACGCGATCCCTCGTTCCGGGATAAAAAGATTTCAAGCTACTTCCATGACATTCCATTTTCATCACATTCCATTTTCAGTGTGAAGGAGCAACAAATCCATTTAAAATTTTGCATTTATAATAGTAACTATCTTGTAACATTGTTCATTTTACTAGCCATTATTTGGTATGTAAGTAGCACAAGTACTCGTTACGTAAACGACATTACAAATTCTGTGGCGAGACGCGATGTCTGGTCCGAGGGGCGTCTCGCGAAACTATAGCTATCACTATTTACTCTGACACATATTCTCGTATCGATTATTAGTTAAATATGACTAACTTCTGCCCCCTTAGACATCTTCAAAGGATTCTGGAATAAAAAAGTTAGTGAGTGTCGTGGAACACTCGGTTGGAACGAAGATTCAACCAAAACAAGGTAGGTACTCTTTGGTTTCTACTTTGACTTTGTCAAATAAATTACTGTTCAATATTGAAATCCTCTCTCTTCCGTACTAATGTAACTATCTAAGTTACTTTGTTAGTATGGACTGTTTTGCTGCACTTCGAACAGGTAACACAACATGTGGACTTCGAATATTTTCGTTCATGGCACAATAACTATGAAAACTCAATAAATATCCAAAACAAGGCTGTATACCAAAAAGATTATACTTAGTTAAATATCAATGTATAACCTGGATCAGATGAGCTACAGATTATTTTAAACTATCCTAAGGTTCATTGATTGTAATCACAATAAACCACACACCACCACACACCCCACGCTACGCTAATATAGCTTATTTAGATTAGTTGTTGGCTTTAATAAAGTTCAACTATGTGGTAATGTATGCACGAGTTATTCACAATATTCACTAACAACGTAAATAAGCAAATAAGCATTCCAAAGCAAATACGAGTAAAATAAAGTAATTTGTGCTGAGTTATCGTGGCTCAGTGTATCTTGGTTAATACTGAGGTTATAACATATTACCAGCATATGTAGAACCATGAAAATTGGCACGATAATGTTTTTAATTTCGAGAATAAATTCAGAGGGTTATTTCAGTTCGTTTTTTCATTCGCTTTAAATCGTAGAATAATTATCAAATGAACGAAAAAAAAGAACGGGAATACGGCCCAGTCATGGCAAGCCGAAAAACTGTTTCAACATCATTAAGTTTAGCTTGCTTAGTCGTTTTTAGATAGATCGTCGAAGTTTAGCAACGTTCTAAATGGTCAGTAAGTGGATGGGTGTCCGCAAGTGGCAATTTCAATTGAGCGCTTCCGGTGCTTCGGATAGCCCATTTTGTCGGTGTTGGCTATTAAATCATTAAGCCATGATGAAGACCTTAAGGCGGCCTAAAATTCCGTCACTACAGTGGCGCACTGACTCATACGAACTTACTATAAGTAGAACTATAAATGGCCAACACCTTTAACCGCAGATTAATAATTCCAGCGCCGGGAAAGCCCACAAGGTAAGTCAAAGGCTATACGATATCGAATTACTGACTAAACTGCGTTTAACTTCCGACTTTTTATTTCATCATCATCATTTACAGCTTGTTATACTCGTATTGTAGGGTTCAGAACAATCTGAACATAGAAAAATGTAATTTGTAAAAGTGTGTAATTTAATAGTAGTTTTTTTATGTTTTAACTGGCAGTACAGTTAAATGTTTTTTATATTTAAAATGGCAACATTGACAAAATTTAGTTGGTTTTTGTGTTGTGTCATTTTAGCCTTCCTGTTTGTAAAAACTTTGATGGCGGATTGTCTAATGATTGTAATTTTTAATAAAATCAGTTTAAGTATTTCCCACGCATATTTTATTTCGTACAGTAGGGTACCCTATTGTATGTTCAAGTCCTTCAGTTTTACCCTTGTTTGGTCAAGTCATCCATATTTTAGGTTTATTTAATTTATAATCCGATAAAATAAACGATTAGTGTGGAGTCTTGTGTAATTATTTATGAAAAAAAATATCTTTAATTTATTTTAAATTTTTTTATGTGTTAAACCACACTTAGGTATTTCATTGAGTGGCTTTAGGAGGATCGTCTGATCGTTGCGGGTTCGAATTCCGTCGGAATCGAAAATTTTGTTAAGACTTTTCATTTCTCAATAAATTATCTTATCTAGACGGCTAAGGGGGTCATGCAAGTTGTCGCTGTAGAAATTATATTTGAAGATTTTTCATTCAGGAATAAAATTGCTTATTTATCTATAGTTAACATTAATCTTCAATGGATAAGAAACTTTCATTATTTTAAATAAACCTATTTTTAACTCTTAAAAATGCATTTAGCATTCAAAACACACGTACGCAAGCTATATGTAAAACTGTGCTCAATGAAAATCGGTATTGAATAACCACTATGGAGGGTACTACGGCGTAGCACATCTACGAGGCTACGAAATCCTATTTATAGCCGAGCTCTGATTCAATGAGTAACTTTTACAGAAAAATATACGAAAAATACGCCCTTTTCTTGTACAAAAGTATTGGCTTATTATGAGTATATGTACATCCTATATGTACTCCTATATTATATATATGTTATATTGTCCATCCTTCTAATATTGTAATGATGACATAGGATAATTTGCTTAGCATGATTTCTATGATGGCGGAAGTGTTCACCCATATTTCATCTTAACAATGTTCTGGAACTATAGTGCGGGACTCGATTTTTGTAAAATTTTATGATTTATTACTTAGAAGATACTTAGTAAAGTGTCATAGACACGACACGAAGTAAAGATGTGAAGGCCTAAATATTTTTACATTTAAGAGTCTTGAAAAAACGTATCTAAAGATTCTTTTCAGAAGGATTTAATCAATGATTTTGAAATAGATGATGTGGACAAGAAAACATGGTGAAAATCTAAGTTTTATAGGGATAAAAATAATGAGTATCTTACCGTGGGCTGCATGTCTGGCGACCAGCCAGCTGTTCTCAATCGTGGCTCTATTTATATGATATCGATTTTTACCCGGAACAGTTACGTAACACACGGCAAAGGTTGAGCGCCTCTGCCTCTCATCAAAATACGCACAGCAAAATCAATACATTTATATTTTTTTATATTTAAAAACTATCGAATATCACTTTTGAAATTGGAATTATTATTTGAAAATGGAAGGCGGGAATTGACTTTTTTATAGAAATAGGTTGGTCATTAGGAGGACGAGCGAGCTCAGTGGCGCCTCTAAGCATACTGCCGGCGCGACGCGGCGACTGCGCGGAAACCTGCCAACAATTTCCCAGCACTTTCACCCTATATCTATCACCATAAAGTCTACAATCCCTTGTCATCAGCAAAGTTCAACTATAAAACCTCGCGGATTGTTCATTTCACTTCTAATGTGTAGTAATAAGGTTGTTAATTGTTTGTAGCGATAGAAAAAGTAGGTTTGTAGTGTAGCATTGTTTTAACATTGACGGAAGGGAAGACACGACGGCGTCTATTCTTCATTCAGTTGTAACAGGATTTTATCTAATGAGACATTTAGCGGATTAGTGGCTGTATAGCGGTTTGTCTCTTGTTGTAATTTTGAAGTGGTTTAAAGGGGTTTTAAGAGTTACAGCTTTGATATTGATTATTAATGCTGGATGCTATGGGTGTGGGTGCCCATTTTAACCGATATAGGAAATAAGAAAAGGTTTAATAGGTTTTTGAAGATGGTATTGTATCACAATTCACACGCCTAAAGTTATAGAATAATGATTTTATATCCAACTCTTAATATCCAAAATAATATAAAATCGATGATTCTTAACTGGTTTTATTTTTAATGTCAAAACTTTGGGTATATGAGTATATGAGATGAGAAAAAATCATTGAACTCGCGAGCGACATGTTACCAACACCGTTGCCGGCAAACTTCGCCAACAGTCGGGGTCTATTGACGATCCTACCGCGCCCGTGCTAGAGCGTCAGCGTTTTTAACCTCAATAAATTATTAACAGTTTCAAATTTTCACTTCTGTCGGCACTCCCGGAGTGCCACTATTTTTTGTATTATTAAACCTAGTGGATTATTTTCACTACATTCTATCTAAATATTCCTTTAATGCCATATTCGTTTGTCATTTTGTAACGAACTCTGGAGTGGGGACACAGTTGAGCATGTTTACAGTTTAAGTATAATAGGATTCACTATTTTATACTATTTTAGTGCAAATACCAAGTCTCTATTAGCATTAAAATGTATATTTATGACGTAAATGTACGATTGCGGTCGGTTCTAAGCGTAGTAAAGTGACTCTAAGTGCTACGATGTGCTACGTAGCTACGATACGTAGCGCCGTAGCTGGCTTAATAGGTCAGTACGTAGTGATGGTAATGGTAAAACGGCAATAATGTCAACTTACGCATAAGATCCGATATTTTTTTTCCAAAAAACCTATCCTATGACACTCTCGTTATTAAAACGAATCTAACGATACTCTAAATATCGAAATCCATCCAGTTGTTTGGAAGAAACGAGGGAACAAAGAAATTTAACGCATTACATACATACAAGATACGCGCGAAAAACATAACCCTTCCTTTGACAGTCGGGTAAAAAAAACCTTATTTTTTTGTTGGATATTAATCATAAAACTATAGGTATAGCCAATTCTTAAAACAGTCTATATAAACTTAGACCTTATGTAATAATACATTACATATAAGTACTAATAACAGTTATAAGTTATAGAGACAATCTTCGTCGTAACAAATTTTCTTTGAGGATAAAATCTTATAGGATTGCTAACAGACAGCTTTAATAATATAATTTTCTAATACGTTCTCAAGCCTCGTGAAATAAACATTAAATATTCTGCAAATAAAAATTCAACTTATAACTTATAATGAAATCTCTAAAGATCCTTAGATAGCTTGACTAATCCTGTTGTATTTTGTTAATATATGCAAATATGTAGTAGCTTAGTTTATTTAGTAGCTTAGTTTCTGTAAATAAACTCTTACATTTAAGTTAGTAAGTAGTGACTTAGTTTAATATATATACCTAAGTGGCAAAACCAAGTGTGACGTGAGCACCTACGGCGAATAAATGAGTATGAGTATGAGTAAACATTCATTTACTGGACGACCTCTGTGGCGCAGTGGGCGAAGGTCCGCCTGCGACGCAGAAGGTTGCGGGTTCGATCCCCGCCGCGGGACAAATGTTTGTATGACCTACAGATATTTGTCTCGGGTCTGGGTGTTTCTATGTATAATATGTATGTATTTACAAACAAAAAGTATATAAGTAGTATATCAGTTATCTGGTTCCCATAGTACAAGCTTTGCTTAGTTTGGGGCTAGATGATGCTGTGTGAAAAAATGTCCAGCATTACATGTTAATTTTAATAACGTTTAAAGATCAGGGTTTACTTTATTTATTTAAAAACTCAAAATGTTACAGTCACATCCCTAGTTCATGTAATATATTATTCAAGCCTTATTTAGGCCAACTTAAGTCGGGTACTACTAAACTACTTGCGGTATTATTCCCTCGGGGACAACTTATAGATTAATTATTCAGTTTTTTTTAGTTTTTTCCTTCTTTTCTCTCTTGGTGCCGAATCAACTAAACCTTTAGAGACACTTGAAAATTTGACCTCTACGACGTATACAGTATAAGCTGCGCTCCCGCGGTGTTACCCGCGGTCCCTCGGGATTTTTTTCAATTTTTCGGGATAAAAAGTAGCCTATGTCCTTCCTTGGGATACAACCTTTAACTATGTTAAATTTCAGCTTAATCTTTTCAGCGGTTTTGGCGTGAAAGCGTAACAAACAGACAGAAGACAGTGGTATGGATGGCTGTTAGGTACATTTATACTACTGTAGATGATTTACCTATACAGCGTCAGGAGGCACCAATGCCTACACTGAATGCGACGCTGAGACCCTGCTTGCCTGGACCTTTAACTAAAACAACAAATAAACATAATTTTACGACAAACAACGGTTATTATTAAAATATTACAAAAATTTTACAAAAAGGACGACCTCTGTGGCGCAGTGGGCGAAGGTCCGCCTGCGACGCAGAAGGTTGCGGGTTCGATCCCCGCCGCGGGACAAATGTTTGTATGACCTACATATATTTGTCTCGGGTCTGGGTGTTTCTATGTATAATATGTATGTATTTACAAACAAAAAAAAGTATATAAGTAGTATATCAGTTATCTGGTTCCCATAGCTGTAACGTCCGATTTTAACAATGGTATTGTGAATCGATCCTTTTTTGATTTGTCCGGTCCTCTGCCAGATTCAAACCTTGGCGGCAGCGAGATAGGTTATAATATAATAAATTTTTAAGTCTAGCAACACTGTATTATTAGGGAAATGGTTCAGTCATGTCATATTTGCTATCTGTGCAATTGTCAATGTCAGTCTGTCAGGCAACGTGATGTCTATGAAGGATTGGATTGAGGTTGAAGCTTGACTGACGCCATTTTGCTGAGGTTTGATTTGATTGTGTTGGCAAATCGATACGTCTGCTAACTAAATTATTAAATATATTAATTGGAGCTTCGAGTTTGTCGCCGAGTTGTACCTACCGTGGCGTGGCCTACAACCGGATTTCATAAGTGAATTTCATACAGCCTCTGGTAAGATCATTGTCATCTACTCCTATTGTTCAAACTTTTCTCTCGCCGTGCGAACGAACCTCAGGCATGTGGTCTTTCCTTCCTCTGTTCGCATGGACTCGCTTGCGGACGCATTCGCTTACCGAGACATTGGTTTTTTCCAGAGAAAGAGGTTTTTTGTCTTTTCCTGCCTACCAGCTGAACACGTGGCACGTGTTCAAAGACTCCGCGCGGGCCATCAGCCCCGCCCTGCTGCTTTCTCGTCTTGATGCTTGCCTGCTGAAGCTGCAGTCAGCCCTACTTCCGCTTGCCGCATCTTCCGTCAAGCCTTGGGAGCGATTCCGTCGCCGTAACCTTCAAAGCACAAGCTTCTACCCTTGTGAATTTGAGAGTACTGTGAGTTATATGTATGGGAAAAGCATTTAACCTAGGGTGCGTGCGAAGATTTTCCTACTAACCAAAATTGACTCTATCCAAGGAATTCCACCGTGACGTTTTAACCATATCCCGTCCCGGAGTGTGAAAAGTGTTCGGACAAGTTTTCATCTGTATCTATTGCTATCTCGGCAAAGGTCAAGGCAGATCACCAACCCTATAAATTACCTTTATCTATGTAAGAGTAGGTCTAAAAGAAGTTATATTTTGTCGACATCACAGCGTTAGGTATTTATTTTATTATAATCTCTCTATTGTTTGTTAACGTGGAGGTTCTTATATAACATAATGTTCTGGTGTACTTAATGTATATAATAAAGTTAGGTTCGTTTTTGTGAAATATTCTTTATTTTTGTGTGACCTACCCTTTCCCCTGTCTACCCCTATCAGGTTAGGGAAAATAGCATTACATAGTACAAGCTTTGCTTAGTTTGGGGCTAGATGATGCTGTGTGAAAAATGTCCAGCATTATTCATTATTTATTTATTTATTTATTTTCATCATCATCATCCGTTGCCAACAATATCACACTGGGTGTAGGCCACCCGTAGTATCCGGTGTTTATCTGTGGTTTAAACCATTCATTCCGGGATGGAAATAGATGATTTTGATTGATAATGATGATGATGATGTCCTCCTCAACGGCGAACCTTGTCAACTCTGGATATGGGCTCTAAGATGGCTTGCAAAGCCAAACTTGGTTCTGAAAATTCTCTTACAGGGTGCGCAGTGCAACCTTGATTTTGATTAAGCTATAAATAAATATTTATAATAAATATTTATGGCGAAAGGTAAGTATTAAATATTTTTTGTTTGTTTCTTCATTTTATTTAAAAAATACTTGATGTATTTTCCTCTTATGCTACTCAAAATATCTGCCAGTCTTTTCCCCAATTAAGATCCCTTTCACTGAGACGACTTAACCCCCAAATGAGGCGGAACGGATTGATGACGTCACTCAATCTTACCTACTGTTTTGTCGACGTCACACTTTGCCAGCCATTATGGAGTTCTTTGTGAACAAATTCGGTCGTACAAATTTTTCATGTCAAAAGAAAAAATTTTTTTTAAAGAAATCACGATTTTTTAGAACATTTTGACAAATATGCGATTAATAAATCTATTATTTTCTTATTCACACAGTCGCACAGTCGTGATTTTCAATAAAAATATAAGCTGTGTCTATGATTGGCTATTCTAACCAGAAAATAACTGGAGGTAAGTAATTTGATTTAAATAGAAACTAAGGTGTGTAATGGTTGAATAGAATTATAGAATCTTATAAGACTGTCTAGTGACGCCATCTTTCAGAGGGTTCCACAAACACACAGCTTCTATTTGTTCCCTTCCATTATTGATAGATGGCAGCACGGAATTTTCTTATCGAAACTACGAGCACTTCATAATTTTTTGCCTTCTTTGGTTTGTTTTTCTGGGTTTTTTTTTATTTCAACTGAATGGATACCTATTTATTTTTTTGTTATGTACTAGGAGGTGTTATTTTATAAGAAAACAGCACTTGTGGCTGAATGTATTGCATATTTTTCAAGAAATACGAATTATTAAGTTTTTCATTGTTCCAAGGACGATTTTTTTGCGCTTTTCGCAGTTGTTTTCACGAAGGGGGGTTGGGGGTAAGTATATTATCTTTATAAGGTGTTGTAGGTAAGTATGTTTTCTTTAACTCCGACAATAATTTGGGGCTTTGAATACCCAAAATTCTTTTGAAAAACGATAGGTATATTAATACAATAATTTCTCACTATAGCTATCAAACGCATAAACTTTGTGATGGGGTGACAACGCCGCGGCACAATAGCTAAATGTCTGGGTGTGGCGGAACAGATGTGCGGTTTGTAAATGAACGATACGTGTGTGAATTTTATTGTAATTGTAATTGAGAGTGAGAAAGTCGATTTTGCTGTTCACTTACGAAATATTTTGAACACGCTGGAAGTGTTTGTTTTCTTTGCCAATTTACTTGTTAGGTTAGTATAACAAAGAGTACAAGATGTGACTGTATCGGAACAAGAGTTTTGGTTCAAATTCAAATTACTCTCAGATTTTTGCTTTTTGTAGGTACAGAACAGACCTAACTGACATTTACAAGAACCACCCAATAATATTAATTTTGGTTGAATATTGTGCGGATAACTTTTCTAAAAATAATAATGCAAAATTATAACAATGAAAGTGTCACCAAATCTTCAACTTTCTCTGAAGCCTCAAGCTGAGTTGTCAATTGAAACATTTTCGATTCGACACGCGATAAACCCCGTCACACGATTTACCAAAGTCAAAATTTCAATTACGTACCTCAATACAAAGTTACCTCACACTATCATAAACCAAATCCATCTGAATTTGAGCTCTAAGCTGATAGTTTAAAGGTGCTTACCTGAATTTTGTAGCAGTATTATGTACTTTCGAGTACTTAGTATAGATGACAATGTTGAAAAGATCATGAGTGCATTAGCTTTGTGCTTGCAAATACAAAGATACAATGATACGTCAACGAGATCCCATCCGACCACTTTACCTTTCCTTTTTTTCATTGAATTATGAGCTCTATTTTAATAGAGTTAAGGTTTTATTGCTCGAGTTTTGAAGTTAGGGTGGTGATACAAAAGATGAATAGATTTTTTTGCAAGTTGCGTTCGCTAAATTGGGTTAAGAAGTATTATGTTGTATTTGACACTTGGAGTCGGTCTAAAGCGAGTGTTTACGATTATTGTTTGTAATCCGATTACATTGTTTGTTATTGTTTAGTTTAAGCTCGCTTATTGACTGGTTATGAATACTTTCCTTCGTTTCCTTGAGTGGACAGGTGTTGAGATTGTAGCTGACACCGTCATGTTACTTTCATCTTATAACTGTTATTGACACCTATAAATAAAAAAGTACGTGAGTGTCGTGGAACACTCGGTTGGAACGAAGCAAAGAGTACTTTTCTATACTGGGAATTTCAAATTCAAATCAAACGTCCTTCCGTAATAACAATGTAACAATCTTTGGACTGTTCGCGGCTGCGCACTTCACACTGACGATTTCGTGACGTGACGGCCGTGACGGTAAAATATTTTCTCCCAGCCCCCAGTTTGTTTTCTGCAATCTCACTGCTGGTGTACCTCAAGGCGGCGTCCTCTCCCCTCTTCTCTTCTCTATTTTCATCAATTCCATTACGTCTAATCTAACTTCGTCCTACCACCTGTACGCCGACGATCTACAAATTTATTGCCAATCAACTACTGATAATATCAATGGTGCCATTAATTTGTTAAATGTGGACCTAAACCGTATTTGTGACTGGAGCAAAACTCACGGACTTACAGTTAACCCTAGCAAAACCCAAGTCATAATTATTGGTAGTAGGGGACAAATGGTTAAAGTCGACTATTCTCAGCTCCTACCCGTTATATTTGATGGCTCACAAATACAAATCAGTCAGACTGTCAAAAATCTAGGGGTAATTCTGGACTCTAACCTATCTTGGCAGCCGTGGGTTCAAGAAATCAGTCGCAAAATATTTGCTTCATGTGCGTCCTTACGAAGACTTCGTAATTTTTTACCAACTGCTACCAAAGCTATGCTGGCACAATCCCTTCTTCTTCCTATTTTAGACTATGCAGATGCCAGCTATCCTGACTTATCTGAAGTCCTGCTAGACAAACTTGAGCGCCTCCAAAATGTCTGCATACGATTCGTATTTGGCTTGCGCAAATACGACCATGTCTCCGAATTTCGTGCAAAGCTCAAGTGGCTCCCAATACGTCTTCGCCGGAATGTTCATATCCTGTCCTTACTATATAATATTCTTTTTCTATCTTCCTCTCCCCGCTATTTAAAAGAACGCTTTGTTTTCCTCCATCAGGTAAATGACCGGAATCTACGGTCCTCAAATTCTCTCCAGCTTGCAACTCCTGTCCATAGCACCACTATGTATGGTGACTCTTTCACTGTACAAGCTGTGCAGCTATGGAACTCTTTACCCGTTTCCATTCGAATATCTAAATCTATACATATTTTTAAAGCCAGTGTCTGTGAATATTATCTTTCCATGGCTGGTTACTGCTAACTGTTTTTATTGCTCTTTGTGTAATTTGCTCTATGTGTAATTTGTGTGTGTTGTATTGTGTGTGTAGTGTAAGTATAGTTAGGTAGGTACTTAGTTTGTTACTATTCTTTACTTTTGTACACCGCTGTTTTTTCTGTATTCGACTATCCTGTCCATACAAAAGGTTGCCAGGAAGAGATCGCTCTTAGCGATATGGCCGCCCATTGTACAATTTGTTTATTTGTTATATTATCTGTATTATGTTCTTGTGTACAATAAAGAGTTAATCTATCTATCTATCTATCTGTTTTTCTTCGATACCGTCCGAAAAGGAATATTATTCCAATAAATACAGCTAAGCTATATGGAAAGTGATTTTATAATGCTCGGAATTAATTGTCGAGCCACTATGTTCACACTCTAAATCTAAGTCGATATTGAAAAGCTGAAAACAAAAATGTTAGTTTGTTTTTAAAGGTTGTAACATACCGAGCTACTTTGATTTTATTTTAATTAAAGTAAAGTAAGGTACCTAAATATATTTTTACCAAAAGTAGGTACCTACCTACTTATCATAATACACAGGTAATACTTGGAAACTTTAAATAGCTTAGGTATATTGTGTATAGTGGCCTGATTTATTCGATTGGTGACTTCAGAAGTACAGACATAGATCGCTTCCGACCCCGACTTTAACGTAACAATACCACGTTACGAGGATTTGAAATTAAAATAGCTATATAGCATTATCTAATGCTGGAATAGCATTAGATAATGCTATTTCAATTTTAAATGTTTGTAACGTATACCTAAAGCCAGGGTCAGAAGCTAGTCGGCTATGTCTGAAGTCACCAATCGAATGAATCAGATTTTCTTCGGCCCGTGGCAAGTTTAATTTAGTTTTTGTGCGAGCAGCTGCTATCATTGTGACCACATGTGACACCAACCTATTGTTTGGTATACTTTGATAGGATCCTTTGATCAAAAGATGTTTAATGAAGCGGAATTGGCGGGTTTTGCCAAGGCGTTGGTTTTCTTTCTACAAACCAATTGACGCCTCAAAGGTTATTGCGTGTAGTCGCATAATGCGGTAGCCTTAATTTCATTTCAGAAGTATTTTTCATTGGCTAAAAAAGTGACGTTTATAGAATGAGGGAATGTCACTTATCTACAATGTACATATTGTACATTGCCTTTGCCATGCTGCTCTACTACTATGCAAACCTTTTAATATACTTTTAACACGTTCGTTGCATTACGAGATCTATCAGATCTCTTGCAGGACTTTTGTATTGTGCGTTGACTATAATCGTGTTGTTTCACTCCTTGCGGGAGGCTCTAACGTGTAAAGTTCTTTAAGTATGAGTAAGACAAATATACATTTTTGCTTCCTATTTAAAGGTGAATTCAAGGACATAAAAAAATTATATAGAGATGGATTAGGTCCCTAACGCACAGTAGTATAATTATTTCCATTCCTTGCGTTAGGAGACCTGTCGGTACTCGTGAAATCGTACGCCTCGTAGACGCAAGAGAGGGAGGGCGGTCGGTGCGGGCGCCGCGTGACTCGATTTAGTGTTGTCCTAGCATCGACGTCACGCGCAGGGTTCGAAAATATCACTACGTAATTGTATTTTAAAGTGTGTTTATTGTTAATAAACAATGAGTAATTCTAAAGGGAAAAAGTGTAAAAAGTCTATTTATTTTGGTGAGATTTCTAAAAACGAAAACTCAACGCCGGATTATACTGCTGCATCGTCCAGTAAGATATCAATTTTGGAAAATGTCCAAATTTGCCCCCCATTGGCTAATAGTGACAGTGATTCTGATTATGAAATATTTGACGTACCTAAAAAGAAAAAGATGAACCTTTCTACGTTGGAGCTTTTTCAATCGACAAAATTATTATTTTATTCCCATCACTACTTTACTACACATATCGAACTATCTTCGGTTGCGGTAAGAGATACAATCGATACCTAATTTTTTTTTGGTATTTGTAGTTTATTCTAATGTCATAAATGCGTGCGAACCTAGCAAAATGTAGAGCAATAGCCTCTCTTGACCCACAAAAACTTCAAAATATTATATCATTGGTTTTTTGGAAGATATAAATTATTTTAAAAACTGTATTTTTAGGAGACAGATTAGGTCTCAAACGCACCAAAGGGAAGGTTAGTTTCGAGATCTTTTAGGTCTCCAAAGCACCAGCTGAAAGTTTTTTGAAAATGATGGCGCAGTGAACGTGTTAAACCGCCATGGGACAAATGTTTGTATGACCTTACAGATATTTGTCTCGGGTCTGGGTGTTTCTATGTATAAGATGTATGTATTTACAAAAAAATAGTTTATAAGTAGTATATCAGTTATCTGGTTTCCATAGTACAAGCTTGGTTGGTCATGGCTAGATGATGCTGTGTGAAAATGTCCAGCATTATTTATTTATTTACATATAAAACTCAGTGACCTACGATTTTTTGAATAAGTAGGTACCTACTTAGTTTCATTTTAATTTTTTCAATCATGATTGAGTTATTTAGTTATATTTATGTATCGCACATCTTACTAATATTTATAGAAAGATTTGGAGGAAACTTGAAGAAATAAAAACGTGGTCTCTACCTAAAAGACTTTATGTAACACATGAGTGAAGCGTTTGGAAGCTGATTTAGATTAGGTAATAGTATGACAGATGAACCGACACCAAATGAATTATTCAAAAATAAAAAATGACCAAAATTTGGAGTAGGTTGCAAATGTAGAGTCCCTATTTAATTTATCTAGAATATACTGAAAGAGAAGAAGCCTATACCCAACAGTGGGTGCTACCGGCTGGATAGATAGATAGATAGATAATATATGCTTTAAAATGACCAACCATCGTCACCTCATCTCGCAAATCATTTATAACTGGCCAACTGTTTAGAGCGGCAGCTTTAGCGAACTAACAAACACACATTACTCAATAAAGGTTTTGTCAACTTTCAAAGGCACCGCTAACGTAAAACGCTTTCTGACGTCCCGACAAAGTCACCGCGCCACGCCTTCTTTCCAACTTTGAATAACCTTGTATAGCGTATTGAGTTGACACTTGAAATTGTGATTGTAAATTAGGTCGGTACAACCTTGATGTGGCGAATTTTTGTTTGCTTTTGTGACACAGGTACCTACTTGCTTGTTACACGATTTTCTGGATAGAGGTGTGAGTTTAATGTTGATGGTTCAATGATCTTCGAGACATTTACCTCAATTCTATGTTGTGTCAACCTATTCAATCTAAAGCCTAGTTTGGACTAGGCTTGTATTTTAGTCTAGTAGCGAGTAACTTAGTAGGTACCAAAACGTGTCCGAACATCAAAAATTTAGTCGAGTAGGTTAGTGAGTAATTTAGTCGAGTCAATCCATTTGACTCTATTTTTTGCACATTAGAACCATAGAGTTATGGAGTAGCACCTCCCACCACGCGTCCGTGCTATTGGTTTACCGGCTCTACAAGTCGGAACCTTTCAATATTAGTCGAGTACATTAGTACGTTTCGTTTCACGCTTTACAACTATGAAATAAAAAAGTCGAGTGAATAAACTAAAGGATCGTACTCGCTGCTCGACTAAAATAGTAGCCTAGACCGTGCGAACAATTTCTGGGCAGAAGCGAGTAGTTTGGCGACTATATTCTCGCTACTCGACTTAAATACAAGCCTAGTTCGAACTAGGCTTAACGGAATCAGAAGGCTAAGCTAACTGTATTTATATTGTTTAAGTTAGAATAGGCTTGTCTAGAATCTAAGCCACTCTTTCAGCTTCTTCTTTTAGTCATGTCACCTAGTTATTTAGAACCAGTGGCAGTGCGTTGAAAGAATTTTAAGTTCGCCTCAAAGGCTCCTTTAATGCACAATTCTCTCAGCATAGGTTATCGGCTTTATTCACTGGTAAGATATGGTCAAAAGGAACATGTGGTGCTGACTCTGCCTTAGCTCCGGGTCTACGATGTCTTCTCTGATAAGACCTTGACTTGAGGTGCTAGGTATTTCAGATTTTACACAAACTTGCTATAACCTTTACATCTTTAGGTACCATCTAAATGATTTACAACGTCTGTAGATAACCTATACTCCTAGCCTTCATTCAACCAGACGCTGTAGTGTGTATAAAACTTAACTTTTCAAAAGTTTATGCACCAATCATTTACCGACCAACACAGCTCATCGTTTGATCACGCCGCGGAGGTGGAGTTTCTGTTTGTGTCGGCAGTCGGCACCTTGTACAGATGCAGTGTATAATATGTCCACTGGAGCGTGGAAAGGATTGATATAGGTTTGCAAGTAGTAAATTTTTTCACGTTCCTTTTCACGTTTCGCCAACACAATTATCAGCGGTTGCCATGAAAAAATATCATATCTGCGCTGCGGTAATAATCGCGGTCCCTTGGGAATTCCCTTTTCACTTTTCCAAAATATAGCAATGTGTTTATTCAAAGTTTACTTTACTAGTTAGTTTTACTTCTACTACAAAAAAAATAGAAATCCGCCGCGTGGGGGCAGTTAGTTGGGGGCAGACGGTAATAAATTGTTCAGCCTTTTTGGCGTGAAGGAGCAAAAAACATTTGTATGTAATCTATCCAAATTTTCGCATTTTTAATTAATATTCAGTAATTTTCATGATGAATGAATGAATGAATGAAAAACGCTTTATTGTACACAATAATTACAATAACTTATGTATTAACTAGTATTACCTAACGAGATAATGTACAATGGGCGGTCTTATCGCTTAGAAGCGATTTCTTCCAGACAACCTTGGGATGGAAAGAAACGAACATATTGAAGGTATGGCAGGGGGTGTACAAATATTTATAGAAATACAAAATATTACTAATTTTTAATACGGCAAAATTCTAAAAATAAATATACTTACATAAAATAAATAATAATACTTAAACTATAACTACTTACATAAGTAACTATATACCTACATAAATAATCTATAATATATATCTTATATATATATAATCTATTGTTTATATAAATGAAATAAGTAAAAATAACTAGGTATCCTACATAGGTAAATAAAGGAAAAGAACATACTACATTTCTGATTGATACATTTGTTTCACTCGAGCCTTAAACACAGCCAGGGATGGAGATTTTCTGATATGTACAGGTAATGCATTCCACAGGCATACAGCTTGTATAGAGAAAGAGTCATGGAAAAAACTAGTTCTATGGACAGGAGTTTTTAAAAGAAGGTTTTCAGAAGATCTAAGAGAACGGGGGTTGGCATCGTGAAGATACTCAAAGAAGTCTTTTAAATAAGATGGAGTCATAGGATTATGGAGTATATTGAAAAGAAGGGAAAGGATATGAGTATTCCGACGAAGACGAATAGGGAGCCACTTAAGTCTGACACGAAATTCGCTAACATGGTCGAATTTGCGTAGACCGAAAATAAACCTAATACACAAATTCTGTAAGCGTTCCAGCTTATTGAGCTGTTCCTCGGTAAGATCGAGATAGCTGGCGTCGGCATAATCAAGTATAGGGAGCAGAAGTGACTGAGCAAGCGCAATTTTAGTGGCAGTGGGTAGAAAATTACGAAGTCTTCTGAGAGAGGATTTCTGAGAGGATTCATGATGTTTAGGATGGTTTATTTACAAAACTTTGGGGCAATTATTCCATAAATAGAAACATAATATATAGGGTGCTTGATTGTATCGTATGCGAGAAGAGGTCCCGTGCTCTACCTAAGGTAGAGAACCTAGGTGGAGCACGGGTCCATTCCCGAATATTCACTCCTGACCGGTTTCAAGACTTCCATTCCTGAATCGAGTGAATCCTCACTGACTTGTAGGTACTGAAGTAGTTCATCGTAGTTAAATGAAGGAAACCATTTAACTACTTTGGCTCAAACTTTGTGCTAGCGAAGTTGTCATAAAGTTGTAGGGAAACCCAACTTAAATTACAAGCCAATATTGATTATCCTATTCGTATAGTTAATTATAATACTGTCTCTTGAGAACTTTGTTTATTTAGTACCTACCTATTTTTTTATTTTATTTTACATTCTTGTTAGATTGTTAGATGTACATATGTCTGTGTGTGTGTTGCCAAATAAATGTCTATCTATCTATCTATCTTTGAGAACTTTAATGTCTAAAGGCAGGTGCAAATAAAAAAAAACCTATAAATTTTATGAAAAACTAACTTGATAATAGAATAAATATTTTGCGCCTGTGACTATGCTCACAATACCGTTATAGCATATTATAAGATAATTTAAGATACTACCCGACTGTCAAAGGAAGGGTTATGTTTTTCACGCGTAGGTACCTTGTATGTACGTAAGTACACTTATAAAAAAAACAAAATGGCGGATCTTATGCACGAAATAGTAACATGTTATGAAAAAAAATCTGCTAATGACATCGTGTTCAAACTTACTTGAATAACAAAATGGCAATGCATTAATTGCATGCAAATTGTTTTATTCGTACGCTTGCAAAATCTCAAAGTTTACTTTCTTGCAGTCGGATTTTTTGTAATACTTGTTAAAATACAGGGTGTAAAAAGACGTCTACCGAAGCCGGAAGGGGTAGGTACAGCATCCCAACACACAACCAACTCCAAAAGGAGTTTCCGAAAAAATCATTATATACGAAAAAAACAGCGTTTGAAGATTACTGTTTGCGTATGTACTGCGCGTTGTTTTACGTAGATTGCTGGATTTTGAGTTTTAATTGTTTTTTGAAATTATTAGGTAGGTATGGTCTTATTTTGTGGTCCTAGTAGTAAATAACCGAAAATAACATAAATTGACGTAGCTATTAAGTCAAAATGTTTATGCTTTTTTTTCCCTAAATATGTTTAGAATCATGGTCTGATTGCAACCCCTCGGTTTTCGGTAGTAATCTTTTTACACCCTGTATAGTACCTACAAGAAGTGACACTTTCAACTTGACAAACAGATCAATCAACTGGTAACGAGCTCACGTAACCCTTCATCAAAACACTTTTTTAATGATTTTCATTGAAAGCAAATTGAGATTGATCACTCTTGCTGTGATTTTGTAGAGATCCTTATTAGGTATAAGTACTAGAAAATACTGATAATACCTAGAAGTTTCGTTAAATACAAGCGCTCGTGGTGTAGGTAGATTGATTTGATAGTTATTTTCGTTTCATTGCGCTCAAAAGAAGCACCTTGCGTGCACTAGAATTTTAATTTAATATAATTACGTTTTAATACTAAAAAGAAAACCGACTTCAATGTTTGACTCGAAACGCGGTGTGACTCAGGGCGTCAAGCTGTCGATTCGATTTCTATTTGTGACATGGCTAGGAGGGAAGGTGTTTAGAGTCTTACGGGGAAACTATCAATCCCTCAGGAATAAAATTTATATGGGACCACCTCTGGAGTATACCCTTTAAAAAAAGAATTTAGCAAATCGGTCAACTCATGGCGGAACAATTGCGTAACAAGATACAAAAAAAAACAAAAAAAAACTCCTTTTTTGAAGTCGGTTGAAAATACATCTAATGGATGTATGAATTTAATGTATGTGATTTGAACACTGTTTTTTATCTTTAGTTTAGTTAAATTATGTACCTACTAATGTATTTTTATGATTATTGTTTCGTGTAAATATATGTCTTATACAATATGGTACTTATGGCTTATATATTATGAGTCTCACGTCAACGTGAACGTACTGAAAAAATGGGGTTTAAATGAATCGGCTACTATGTAAGTAAATAAGGTTGATATAATTATTAAAAATGTGAAAAATCTAATAGATTGCTAAGTTTTGTCAATACCATAAAATTTTATAAAATTAACCACAGCTTTCTCTACATTTTAACCAGCTTCACAAAGCAAAATGAGGACTATGTTTTAATCCAAAACAAGTTCTAAGAATAATAATCATAACCCTACAATGCTATCACGTAGGGGTGCAAGCCCCACCCAGTTGACCCTCGTACAAGGGGGTTCGATTCCCGTTTGCGGTGATTTTGGGGGATTACTTTTATCGTGTCACTCTTGTAGGTTTGCGGTTGACTGCGTGATTTTAATTAAATTATTTTGCAGGGCTTTATAGGGTTATTCACAATTATAGTACAATACGCACAATCGTTCTTTAGCTCTCTGAAGTAGCTGAGCAGAACGCATTTTTGATGACGCCTCAAAGACGAAGACAGCGTTGTACAGCTGCCTCGCTCACTCGCTTTGTTTGTTGCATCATCCTATCTCGCCTACTCGCGCAAACCTGCGCAATCGTTAAGTGCACCTAACTTCAGAGAGCTAAAGATCGGTTGTGCGTACTGTACCTATCTCGAGGTTCAGTTTCTATCTTCATCGCACAATGCTTTAAAACTTATAAATTATTATTACGTCGCATAAGACAGACAGTCCCAATTTTTAAACCAACGCAAGTTCTCACAATTAGAAAATAGAAATAAGTGGTAAAGCGAAATAAGAAATAAAAAAAATTATTGTTCGAAAATATTCTACTCTCACGCTAAAACAACAGATTTTGTGTGTAACAATTAAAACAACGGAAATATGGAAAGGGTTATGCTTGGTGTCTCTCTACGAGATCGAATCAGAAATGAAGAGATCCGTAGACGCACTAAATTCACCGACATAGCCCACAGGATTAGCAAGTTGAAGTGGCAGTGGGCGGGGCACATAGCTCGTAGAACTGACGGCCGTTGGGGCAGAAAAGTTCTCGAGTGGAGGCCACGCACCGGAAACCGCAGTAGAGGACGGCCCCCCACTAGATGGAAAGACGATCTGGTAAAGGTTGCTGGGAGCCGATGGGTGCAGGCTGCACAAGATCGATCGCTGTGGAAATCGATAGGGGAGGCCTATGTTCAGCAGTGGACACTAGATGGCTGACATGATGATGATGATGAACACGATTCAATATAATAACATTACCTTATCTGTGGTTACAATTCAATGAGACTTATTGAATCGTATTTATGTTTACGAGACAGCATTGAGTAACCAAAAGACTTCGAAGAACGACAAAGTATGAATTAGAAGAAAAAAAAAACCACGGCGTCAGCCAGTCTACGCCTTTATGAATGAAGCCTTACAATAAGGCAGTGGACACACTTTAAATTTATGACCAGTTTTGTTCTATCCTCTATCTATCTGGTTATGAGGCTTCGCCACACTCAAGCGAAGACCACACAGGGAATGTACAGGGTGGTTTTTTAAAAAGTTTGACATCTTTAGTGATTGTCTCGCTAAATTACATGCTGCTGTTAACGATTGAGTTTTTATTATAAGTAGTAGTTTATTTTATTCTAAACATGAAACAAGTAAATAAAAGTGTTTTGTTTTTTTGCCTGACCCACCTACGTAAACGTGAACAGGGTCACGATTGTATCCCGTGCAGCATGGGTGTAATTTTTGGGATAAAATCTTAGCAGCATGCTAAGTTTTTTTTGTTAACTAGGCTAGTTTATTTATTTAGACACACATAGCATAAAACATTATAGTTATCAACAATTCGTTATACCTACCACGTTATACTAATGTTAAGATCTCGTTGTTTGGTGAAGCTAGAAATACTTAAATAATTATAAAATGCAGTGAATTTCGGGACACCCTATATACTCCTACATGGAGCATTCACAAGCTTGCACAATTTTACGACAACCATGATAATCGCCACTACAATACTTCGCGCCAAAACCTCCACCAAATAGGGAGAAAAAAATTGATACACTTTTTGTTGCTAGACTTTTCGTACATTCAATGAAGTTGTCACGCTCTCAAGAAATTTTACTAAAAACTTATACCTTACTATTATGAAAGAGATTTATACTATTTTTATAAATAAATTATGGTATGGAGTATATTGTTGGAATATTGTGAATGAATTGTGGTTTTATTCGTAGTGAATGATAAAGTAGAGATTAAGTTTATAATAGTCCTTATTGAGAGGTTGTAAAAACAAAATAATATTCTCTCAGCACTTATTCAATAATTATTTAAAATTAGAAAAAAACTAATTCCTACTCGTTCTCTTCGTAACATTTTTAGACGATGTTTTTATTTTTTCAGATGCAACTCCAACAATGTTCTAGATATTTTTTCCGTTTAGATTTTACCCTCAAAAGGCAAGCGAGAAAACTCACCCTATATAGGCGTTGAGGCAATTGAATTAATTTGATAAGACTAGTGTACTAAGTATCAATGTATCTTTATAAACACTATAAGATCTCAAAAGTCTATTATTTTTTACAAACCTTTATAAGATTATTTACAAGAGGAGAGATTTAAAATTAAAGATGCCCAAAGTAAAGCAATTCGTCAAAATCTGACAAGAATTCTGTAGAATGGTAAAACGTCTTTGTTTGGAGGTTTTCATCTCGCGCCTATGGAATCGCGGGCTTGTGATAGATTTGATCGATGTGACCGTTACAACACTAACAACAGACATCATGTTCTTCTTTTAGACTCTGACACAAAAAGTGGTTATCCAACAGTGCGTCAGCCTCATCGTAGCTCTCAAGATGAAATTGTTTATGTTTAAGAAAAAATAAAATCAAAATAGAATTATTTCATGTTGTTACGTCAATACATAGTCTTAATTTAATTTCAAACATGAGTCCGGGTAGGGCACTTTAATATAAGATGGTTTGCACCACTAGGTGGTTCGTACCAAAATAAGTACAATTTTTTTCACTATACTCCTTTTGCAGTAAGTATCTATATGTATGAAATTATACATTAGGTTTTTTAATTTACCTAATAACAATAATCAAATCATTTTGCCTATTATTGTATCCTATATAAGTATAAAAAATATTTTATATAAGTTAATGTTTCGTGCTTAGTTTTAATTTACCTAATTGTTTTTGGCCGTTTTATTTCGTAAACTCATCATTACATTTTCCCTAGCATTTTTAGCAGAAGTATAAAAAGTGAAATTATTCTGTGATCAAACAATACTAGTAATTTTTATTCAAAAACAGTATTTTTATCAAAATGCGGCGATCCATCACTCCGCGCCAATTTTTGTCATATTCCGCCATTTTCTAAATTCGGATATCTTCAAAAACATGAAAAGCTCAATCAACCCCATTGTGTGGGACTGAACTGGATGTGTTTAGATTGATACATTTTGCGGATTTTTATTACATTTTATTATAATCCAGGAAACGAATTGAGTGATTCGTTATTTTGATTGATCTGATTTTGGTCTTGAAAAAGTATGTCAGGTTTTTTATCACATGAACCTGCGTTTGTAACCGCAAAATTACTTGTTTGTAGGTATAAGTAGTTGATATTTAAGTGATTTTTTTCTTATTATTACCAAAGTATATTTAATTTCATCTTAGCTTCTGTCCGCAACATTGCTCGCGTAGTAGTCAAAGTCAAAAGTATAGGTACCAATATTTAAAATACCTACTTAATTATTTTTTTAAATGCACTCTTAATAACCACTTAAAAATATTAACGTTAAAAAAACTAACCCAGATTAAAATAAAAATATATATTTATTTAAAAAGTTTTTGAATAAATAACTTTGGATATTTTCAGTTATTTTCATACTTGGGATGGTTTTTTGAGATGAACGTCGATGGCCAAGTCCGAAACCACGTGAGTTAGAGAAAAGTTGTGAAAGGAGTCGAAATGAAATGAAACGAAATTGTAATTTATTGTAAAAACATAGGTAAAATATAAGATGAAAAGTATGTAAACAAGCGTACCACTATGCCACCGATTAGTATCGGTATACAATAATAATAATTATTAAATTAGGATGATGTCACCATTTTCTAAATTCAGATATTAATTAATTAGTTACTTAAGCATTATAAATTATAAATAAAGTTTTATTTATTAAAGTGAAAAAGTTTGTCGTGCCCTCATGTATAAAAAAAAACAACTGTATTTTCATTTTTTTTACCCATGTACATTTTTTTTTTGCAAACTGTGATCCTTATCAACGACAAAACCCATTAAATCAATGTCTTTTTTTTATCATTCCTGTCGATTTCTACAAAAGTAAAAGATTTACGGCGTTACTAATAAACGTGGTATAAAGTGTAAACTGTCAAATTGTATGGTTATTCCTATTTTATTCCGAGGAATAACTTTACACCTCGTTTATTAGTAAAGCCATTAGAAAAAACTACATATGCAGTTACTTATTGTTTTTTTATAAATCGAGGGCATGACTCCTTTCACAACTTTTCTCTAACTCACGTGGTTTCGGAAAACCCCCCGTATACGAAATAAAGCACGATCTAGTTGGAAAAACCCCTCTTTGAAGCGTTGTTTTTATCTGATCGGAAGCCAAGCCACACTCCGCTAGCTTTGGCCCTATGAAAATTAATAATCTCTTCCCTAACATTAATCAGGGAATAAAATTGCCAAGTCTCCCATAAAGCTACATTGATACATACCCTCATGCGTGCCTATGTAACATAAATCGTTTGAGAAGCGCAACAATGAGAAAAAACCATTAAAACAAATAAGTTTGCAGCTGCAGCAGCCACTCGAGCGGATTGCTCGGCCCCCGGGCCCGCCCCTCGACCGCGCACAAAAATCAACATAAATAACAATATACACCCCTATCTCAGACACTATGACACCTCCAAACAAAAAAACAACCCAAAAACCATAGACATAACAAACAAATGTAACCACTCTATATCCGAACGTAGAACTCAAAATGGCGCGAAAGCAACCCAAAGATACACAAAAAAAGCCGACCCAAACTAAAGTGTGCAACAATTGAAAAATATTTCGTCTCTTTCGTCCATTCAACGTCCCTCTGTTCGAAACGCTTTTATTAAATTTATTGTTAAACGAATGTATATAAAAGTTGTCGAAATGCGAAAGGGTCTCAGTCGATATCTAAAGACGCGTGCGGATACATCCCCCAAAATGTTCCCTTCAAGTTACTCAAGGATTTTCAGGCCTTGGGATGTGAGTGATGAGAAAAAAATAGAAGAAAATGGTATCAGTGAAACGACAGTTGATGGAGATTTAAAAGCTAAGAAGAGGAAGCTAGAGGCAGACAAGAGAGAGAACCGGCTTCGGAAAATTCGTGGAACATTCAAGAAGACTGATGCAAACCAGCATCAAGACGCTACTGTCTCATCGACCGCAGATGAAGACAGGAAGCCCATCGACATTGAAGCAACGGACTCGCCTGTTGCGAGCTTGACTGAATGCTGCGACAGACTCTTGCAAACTGAAACGAAACTTGAAAAAACAAAAGCACAAGAGAGCAAAGAAGATATCAACTCTTACAATGAAACTTTAGTACCTCCAATGTATAGCTACATGCCGGAGTACCTTCCAACATCTGACATAGCTCAAGCATTAGGCGTGCCTCCAACAGACCCCTTACTCCTAGAATCCATAGCACAAGGCTACGCAATGGAACTAGAATATGCAAGAATACTTCAACAAGAGAACGAAGCGAAACTCCTGAACGCACGGAAACAGCGACCGAAGAAATACAAATGCCCACACTGTCAAGTCGGCTTTTCCAACAACGGACAGCTGAAAGGTCATATCCGCATCCATACAGGAGAAAGGCCTTTCAAATGCGACGAGAAAAACTGTGGGAAAACTTTTACTAGAAATGAAGAGTTGACTAGGCATAAACGAATTCATTCTGGGGTCAGACCGTACGCTTGCCAGACGTGCGGGAAGAAGTTCGGGAGACGAGACCACCTGAAGAAGCATACGAGAACGCATTTTGTTGCAGCTGAGAGGATGATGCCAGTTTTTGTGCCACTGTCTGCGATGTCGCATGTTGGGGGATTTCCATATCTATACGGTTACTGAAAAGATTAGATAGAGCAATGGTTATGTTGGCGATGTATAAAATTATATCATTTTCAACGATCATGACTATATTTAAAAGCTCAGTAGATAATATCGTAAAAATCCTTTGAAGATGACCTATTATTATATTGAAATTATGATTTTTCAATGAGAAGTTGAGTGAGAAGAAGAGACAAAAATTTATGATGATTTACTTAGAGAATAAACAAACACATCACCTAGGAATATATTTTTGTAAATTGACTGTACATTAGGTATATTATGTAATTATTAGGCTAAATGAGAGCTAGAGCTAAGTCTGAATCACAGAACTAGGATATAGTTCTGTGGTCTGAATGGTGACGTTATTATTAAGAAGTTAGCTATGTAATAACCACAGAACTAGATATAGTTCTGTGGTAATAACTGAAGTTATATTTTCACAGAATTTTAATTCTTAATTCTTAATTATTTATTGTACAAATAGACACACACAGGATAATAACATAAAAAAGGACATGTACAAAGGCGAGCTTAACCCAACAAAGAGTTTTCTTCCAGCAAACCTTTGAGGCTAGAGAGATGTGCAAAATAGATAGACATTTTAATGAAATTAATCAAATTATAGATAAATTAATTTGGTTTTATTTTGGTTTTTATTCAAATCCTTTATCTAAATCCGATAATTTTGTGAGTTTGTGTTTCAATCAAACTGGTGGACAGATTTTAATGAAACTGGAAATTGGTGCCTTTGTGCATTGGAATAGCATAGGTATGTGTAAGTACCTAATAAGGGCTTTGTAAAATGCTGTTCTCACGCGAGCAAAGCCTTATCTTATAACAAACTGCGAGCTGTTTTGATCAATTTAAAAAGGCATTCTAAAAATTTGACAGAACCAAAAAAACGGAATGGCGGGTTCCGAAATACCATATGGAATTGAATCCATTGCCGTTCCGTAGTAAATAGTAATGCTCATATTAGGTACGGCAGACTATACCTAGGTAAATAGGTACCTACCTAGGTACCTACAGTCAAGGCAAAACATGTATACACATACAGTTTACATAATTTGGTATTCATCTACGGAGGCAAAAATATGTATACATCCAAAAATTTACAAGTATGTTTACTTTGTCAAGGGCAAAAACATGTACCTTAACTGTAACACTAATCCATACTCTGTCTGTCTGTCTGTCTGTCTGTCTGTCTGTTTGTTACGCTTTCACGCCCAAACCGCTGAACAGATTAAGCTGAAATTTGGCATAGTTAAAGGTTGTATCCCAGGGAAGGACATAGGCTACCATTTATCCCGAAAAA